>OY856415.1:296755686-299155686 GCA_963693085.1 Alisma plantago-aquatica
ACAACAACGATCAACAAGCTTATAGGAGCGGCGATGCTCTTATATGTACGGAGTCTTTTTCTCCTCCATAAGGTGGGTTTTCTAACTATATCTTTGTTTGATTTTATTATCTTACTAACAAATTTTGAGTATCTAATCCGCTTATAATCTTTGACTTTTCTTATTTACACTCTTCATTTATGCTTTTTTATGTCAACCATCATTTTATACCATTGTAGAAAAGCTTTCCTTACTTCACGTTAAAAAAATTTGACGCCGTCATAGAACCAAAATAGCATGTGACATTTTTCTCTGTATGCAAAAATATTCAAACTAGATTATCCTTTTGTTCCGGTGGAATGATTAGCACTATAATGGATGTACGGTTTTGCAACAAAGATAAGACATCACCATCACGCCTCTATCACACACTCTCTCCCATCATTTCAAACTCTTCTTCATATGGCCTTTATTATCTCTCATATTAGTAAACTTCCTTTCCTCTTCGTTTTCCTACCCACCTCCTTTTATCTTTTAGAACTTTCTATTTCTACGTTCATTTATTTTAAATAAGTATAATGATGAAAGAGAAGACAAACGGAGAACAAGTTGCGCCGCTAGTCCTTTTTAAAAATTTATTCTTAAAAATAGAATGCTAAAAATACAAATTATTCCACACATGTTTCCGATTTCCATGTCCCAAACACTATTGATTCTCTCTTCCTGTTACCTTCATCGGGTTTATTTTTTGGACTAATTGTCCATACTACTTTTATAACAGGAATTATTTTTTTGTCATTACACATTTCGTCTCCTAAATTTTCCTTACCTTTGTGAAAAAGAAAAAATAACTATATTTTCTATCAGACATAAACTGTTTGAGTCCTATACATTCGATCATTTTATCTCTCTTTATTTGTTAACAATTTTCTGCTATCCACAATTTATTTTCTTCATTTAATACTTTTAAAAAAAATCATTGAATTTTACCACGATTACAGGACACCCAACTGTCATGAATATTCCTTATTTATGTGTCTCTCTCCATTCTTAAAAACTTCCTTATTCTCCACCTCCGTTGATATTCGTATTCTTAACCACCTCGCCCATAACCCTATATTTGTTTCTGCACTCTTGAGCAAAGCACTCACAACTGAACTCCTTTCTTAGCTGCGACGATAGAATACATTAACCACAGGCTGCCCAATTTGTAAGGAAGTATGATTTAATGGGGAACTCTCAAAATCGGATGGGCTCTCATCTTAGAAGTTACAATCATCATCTTTCTGCATACTTGTAAGGATGTTCGTGTCAATACTTGGTTGTTGTCTACAGTTTGGTATGACATTTTTCCGCATACTTGGAAGACCGCTCCTCTCCAAAGACGACTACGTATTATACCAAAGCACCAAGTAAGCATCATGTTGGATAAAAAAAATTATTAGATTTTTCTTTCATAGTATCAACCATTCTTGTACTTCTCCTCCTTTTTCCTTGCAAGTTTGTTGGTTTCCATCCATATCCATGTTGACCATAGAATGAGAGCTATTTTTCATCTCTCTTACTAACAACGTGTTGTTTTGTGATAAGTGTCATTAAGTACAGAGACAACTAATCATTTTTTGTAGATTTTTTTTCTAATATTATTATGTATCTAACTGTGCTTGTTCATTGCAGCAATGAGGTCATGTTGTTTTCTAAATATCTCCTTTACCATCATGTTTATAGTTGTCTTCCTCTCTCCTAAATATCTTTATTACCAGCTTCTTTATAGTTATCTTGCTCTCTGAAAACTTTTCCTTCAATTTACTTATTTTATCCAGCAATTAGGCAGACCTAACAAAGAAGGGAAACCTTACAAATTCTACCAGCAAGGAAACCACCGACCCCTGAAAGAAAACCATTGTGGAAGCAAGCATACCGGAGACCTGGTGAAAGTTTCTGGGACACAATCATGTACGAGGGAGTCTCATGAGGCCATCTAAAGTCTGATTTTTGGAGCGGGAGTTGAGAGTATTCAACCCTCTTCCCGTCTGTCATGTAGGGAACAAGCCATTAATTTTCCGTGTCTACATTTTATAAATCTATGTAGAATCCACTGATACATGTTCCTTTCATGGCTAATCAGATTTGAAGACGTGTCTATTTGAACTCATTTCAGGTAAAGCGCATGTGGCTTCATAGAGGGAGGACCATATAGGGGGAATAGGTACTTTTCTTGACTAGGTCGTCCTCAAATGAAGGGCATCATGTTATGAGTTTTCATTTCTAGCATCACTAGCAACCACAATATCACTTTGCTGAGTTGTCTAATATAAATTGTGATTTCAATTAGTAATTGTTTTATTTTTAGATGTATAATTGTTACATGTGAACTTAGTATTGTCTTTCTCAACAGGAAAATGTTGTGCTAAAAATCATTTTATCCATACAAAATGTTATCCATCAAAGATGCATTTCAGTATCTCATAAGCTAACTCCACTACATTTTTGAATCACTTTCGATATTGGTTTAATTGTCAGTATACTCGTGAATTCAATTGTGAAATACAATGCATAAGTTACCACTTTCCATATATGAATGTTACATTTTATTTTTTGTTATTCAGTAGAAAAATACAATTAGAGACCAAAGTTGAAAATATTTATAACATATGATGTTTAAGCAAAAGCATACAATCATATCTGTTACTAATTAGGTGAAGTCATATGGATCAAACTTAACTACATCTACAAATTAAATATTACAAGTATTGTTTCATAATTTAGATATATATGGATGCATTGAAAATATATTAAAATGAAAAAATATCATGATCCACATATGAGCAAATTCCAATTAAAATATGACATTGACTAAAGTCATTTGGAAAAATTTAAAGATACGTGATGTTTTCTTTTGTTATTTTTACTCATTTTCTTTCATACTTATTGATTTTCTCCAGACTCTCTCATGTTCCCAACATGTTCCTTACCATTGAAAAAAAAGGGATGACGCACATTTTATATGAGCTACACAACTTGTCAAGAATGAAGTTTGGATAAGTCATACCTAGCTTTCCTATCTAGCTACATTTCCACAATTCTTTCAACTATATTCTCTAACACCTCCTATTGTTATCCTCTCATCACTCTCCATTATCCATTTAATATCATTCTTTTAATTCAACTAAATATCGAACTATCCATGTTTCATATAAAAAATAGTGCAAATCTCAATCAGACAATAACTTGAATGATTCTAAGTATTCTATACAACATAGGGAGGTTGTTGAATAAATGGATAACATGTCATTCGCATGTTTTTTAAAAAAAACTCCATTATTGTAACATTTTCCAAATGCTACATTTAATTTTATTTTCCTCTATTTGAATATTTTATTAATCATTTGTTTGTCATTTAAATCATGTTCTAACACATTTAGCATGTTTTCTACCACCACTCACACATTCCTAACTACACATACTTTTCTATAAAGAGTGGCTCTATTATTACTAATCGCATTTTTGTGATTTGCATTTTTTACCAATTCGGATAGATGATCTTACTAATGGAGCACTCTACTTAACTCTCTCTCTTTGTGTGTTTCTATCTTCACACATGTGCTTGACCTTTTTCTCGTATTTTTTAAATCTTCTATATCATTTCTTTCCTTTACTTTTTGTCTCCTACTTAACTCCATACATTGCGCTTACTAAAAATACAAATTTCTTTGCACATGCCCCTAATTATATAAATATTATCGAATAATGTCACACATGTTTACGTTTACACTAATTTGAGAAATATAATATACATATATAAATATATATATACATATATATATATTTATATATATATATAATATATATATACATATATATGTATGTATATATATATATATATGTTTGTATATATACATATATATACATATGTATGTATATATACATATATATATATGTATATATATATGTATGCATATATATATATATATATATGGGATTCAGAGAGAAAGATTTTTCTCTCCCCCTCTCCCATAACTCGTGACGGAGGCCGGACGACCGGGAGGGTGATAAATCAAGAGATGATTCTCCATGTGGTTTCGAACCCGGGTCCCTTCATTGGGGCCTTGCAGAATTCACATATATATATATATATATATATATATATATATATATATATATATATATATATATATATATATATATATATATATATGGGTGTTCATTCATTGCCCGCGTGGGTAGCATGGATTTTCGCTACCCTGCAGCCAAAAAAGTAACTCTCCTAGCTAAGAAAGTAACTATGCCGTAAAAAAAGTAACTATGGTGTCAAAAAAGTAACTCTGATGGCCAAAAAAGTAACTTTGTACAAAATATACAGCAGATATATAAGGACGGGTTTTTTGATTTTGGAGGGGCAAATGATATTGTTTTTGGCTCAAATTTTTTGGAGAGCTAGACAAAATAGTCCTCTACAATTTCGAAAAAAAAAATTGAAAAAAAATAATCGAAAGGGTCGGCGGGTAGCTACCCGCGCGGGCAATAAAGATGGACCCATATATATATATATATATATATATATATATATATATATATATATATATATATATATATATATATATATATATATATATATATATATATATATATATATATATGGAGTTTATTCAATGCCCGCGCGGGTAGGGAAAGAAGATACCCGTGGCAGCTACCGTAATTAAAACTAGAAAAATAAGAATCTCGTTCACGCCTCCGTAGTCCGGACTATTGGTTCTAGATCGTTCAGAAGCAGGTCCAACAACAGATTCAGGTGTTTTCCATCGCGATACAAAACACCAGGTGCTGCAATGTTCCTTCAATCGTCGGCCTCTTGGCCAGATCTGTTCGGAGGAGACAGACGCTGACTTGTAGTTTGGGGGTCGAAGACATTACCATCCTTGACGACGGACTTGACCGCGGCCACCAGGGGACAGGGCAGATTAAGAGCTTGTCCCATAAAGGAGCCTGAGATTTGTATATGACAACACGAGCGCATGAATTGTGGCGCCGCTCAAGTAAAAAGTGACGACGGTGGCTATTGATGCCCTTGGACCGGTGGTGCTGGGGCCGGTCGACCAGGACGGCAGGTTTTCCTTCACTGAGCAGCTGCTTGAGTTTTTCCATTGATGCCATAGTTGAACCTCCCAGGAGTTAGTTTCCCTTGGAGAAGCACACTGTCGCCAAAGATGAAGGTGGCAGCGGCGACACCTTCCCGGATGTGTCTAAGAGGATTTGCGAAGATGATGGTGTGCTTGCCTTTTTAATTTCCATCGATGCCATAGTCCTAGCTGCTACGCCGTGCTTTGGATTCTCATTTACGCTGTGCTTTGGAATCTCATTTACATCTTTGGTTCTTGTGCCCAAATCTTCTATGACGGCAGCCTGGACTCTGTCGCCTACGTTTACTATTCACCATTGCCGACTAGTTAAAGAATAAAGTAGTGTTTGCCCGTCTAATTCAGATGATTTGCTTTACATCTCCACTGATCTGATATATACTCTCATGCTCCTATCTTTCCGTATAGTCGATTTTGCCCAGGAATGCGAGCATTGCATTAGGAAAAAGTGAACGCGGAGCTTCATGAGGCAGTCATGACATTACTAGATCCACGAATTATATGTATCTTTTGATTGATCACAACAATCAACTGAAAGGCTTCAATGATCCCCTTTCAATGCCTGTTTGTTAGGGACTGTATCGACAGGTAAAGAAGTATTATAGATCATGCTATATGCTGTGTGGTATTGCTAGTGCATGATCTCAAATACTTAAATATCGAGGTAGTTTCCAGTCCATTCGTAACTACATGGTAGTGTGTAATTTCGAATTTGTTAGGTGATAGAAACAAATCTCTAAGTCATCGTCAATTGCAATTCAATAAGGTGGCAATGTGTTTCTGGGAAAAATAGTATGCAGGATTGCTCATTGTGCCACTAGTGTAAATACGTTTACATCTTTGACTAGATTAAGTATTGGAATGCGAGTTGACGATTTGATTTCGCCTCTTTCTGTGATGTATGAGTTACGATGTATGAGTTACTTGTTGTTTTGGAATTCCAATTTTCACATGTGATTTGGCTTATAGACACAAATACTTCATCCAAAAAAAAGAGACAAATACTTTTTTCATTCTGTATAGTTACTTTTTGTGTTCTAGTTTTACTTTTAGTGTCAGATAGTTACTTTTTGTGTCATGATGTTACTTTTTATGTCAGACAGTTAATTTTCATTCCATATAGTTACTTTTTGTATCATGATGTTACTTTTTGTGTCAGACAGTTACTTTTCATTCCATATAGTTACTTTATGTGTCAGACAGTTACTTTTCATTCCATATAGTTACTTTTTGTGTCCTAGTGTTCCTTTCAGTGTTAGATAGTTACCTTTTATACCATGCAGTTACTATTTGTGTCTGAGTATTACATTCCATGTCGGATGGGTACTTTTATACCATACAGTTACTTTTGTCTTATGGAGTTACTTTGAATGTCGAATAGGTACTTTTGTCTTATGGAGTTACTTTGAATGTCGAATAGGTACCTTTTGTGTCAGACAATTACTTTTCATACCATATAGTTACTTTTTGTGTCCTTGTGTTACTTTCAGTGTCAGATAGTTACTTTTTTACAATATAGTTACTGTTTGTGTCCTAGTATTACCTTCCATGTCTGATGAAAACCAATCAACTAATTGAATGATGAATGTGCATGAATTCTGAGGCGTTTTGAGTCGTTACCATTGCAAGACTATGGAAAAAATAATTCTCATACTTCTTTGAATCTGAAATTACATGTCAATGGCATATTAATCTTTCCCATTAGCATCCAACGCATTCTAACTATAAATCCATACCAAATGGTTGTGTAGTCAGATTGGCTACATGTATAATTCAAATTATCTACCAATTTTCTAAGATTGTTCACATATGGATTGAACACATACCACCTTTGAGGGATATACTTGACATATTAGCCCTCACTGGAAATACATTCTGGGACTTCCCTGATAGATCCGTTGGAATTTTGAACTGTCCAACCGTTCTGTGTGATGACAAACTAATCACTAAGTGTCCTCCTATTCCAAGCATTGCCAAGAAAACAACATTGTTGCAGTCATAATACATGCTATTCAATATGTCCAATCGCTTTCGAACTGGGGCTCTTATCCATGGAGCTCTGGAGGCATCAGAGTCCCATCATAATCCAATAGCATCACAATCTATTTTAGGGGTATGAAGAAATGCACGATCTTCATGTGTCGTCAGTTCTCGTCAGCTTGAGTTTCTCGGCAGCGAAATTCTCCCCGACATGCTCGACTCAAGTTTCTTTTACAAAAAGATCTTCTGGTTGCCTGGTGCGGGATTGTTGGCTGTTAGCGCTTTGGATGCACAAATGAAGAAGCTGACATTGAAGGTTCCGCCCCATCGCGCCACGCCGGGCCCCAGCACCGGCGACAGGTTCAGGTGAATCGTCTCCAATAAAGCTAGATGATGAGGGGCTCGTCAGGCCTTGCGTTGAGAAGAACCGCAAGAAGCAGAGCAGGGCCACTCATGGGGCGGCTGAGTCACGTCCGACTCGTCCGACCTGGACTCGGAGGGGACCGAAGCCGAAGCAGAAGGGCATGCCGTCTATAGTGGATGCCACGGCTACAGCAGCTGCGAGTAGCATGTCGGCAACCTCGTCTGAGGAGGTGGCGTTTGTAGGGCCGAGGACAGGAGCTGTTGTGCCTTCATTCCCGCTTGCCCCCGACGCACCAGTGACAAAGGAGTACTCACCGCTCCAGTTCCCGACGACGGCATATCTCCTGCAGGTGACCGCAGGGTGGTGGGAGAGGCCGGCGCCGCCGTTGCGTGCTTACTGACTTGAGGCGTGATTTAATCGGGCAAAACAAAGATCCGCGAATTTTTTCAGCAGGGTAGATAAAAATGTTACCCGCACGGGCATTAAAAACAATCCCTATATATATATATATATATATATATATATATATATATATATATATATATATATATATATATATATATATATATATATATACATATATATATATATAGAGAGAGAGAGAGAGTCAAGCTAGAATACACTCAAGTGTGCGGATCACACGCTACACTCGAGTTATGTTTGCATATCAACACTATTTTTTTATAAAATGTAAATTATTGATCTTCATTGTCATACTATAGTTAAGCTACATTAGAATTTTGAGCCTATCTGGATGAGTGTAAGTCACTCATCCAAGGGAAATAAAATTGACACACGAAACTAATTTAAAATGTGTAATCTTTGTGGTCTTCATAACATGACCTATAAATGTCCAAATGAGCTCAAATTGTATATTATATATATACATATGTATCTATATATGTATATATATTTAATATATATATGTGTATATATTTATATATATATATATATATATATATATATTAGGAAGTGTGTACCGACCGGTACATGCAACTTACATGTAATGGCCATTAAAATGGCACATGAGGAGTATGTTCTTTAAGTTCAACCATACGAATTGATTCAAAAAAATATATATTAAATGTGATAAAAAATCATAACCATATCTCATACATATCATGAGATATAGAAATATATCATCCAACAGTTTTTACAATTTCTGCAACTTACCGTTGGTTAAGAAATACATATATTCTTTTATTAGATGATCTATTGATATCCGATTATGATGGTTTTGGATACACATCTTATCTAAGGTGTATACCTTGCTTCCATAACATTAGATTGTTAAGTAGAATTTTAGAATCATTACAAATAAAGATGGGTACATGTAAGCTACATGTACTTAGGTACACAATTCTTTTTGTCATTATATATATATATATATATACATATATATATATATACATATATATAGGGCGTTCATTCAATACCCGCGCAGGTAGCCTGGATTTCACTACTCGTCAGCCCTAAAAGTAACTATAAGGTCAGACAAATAACTCACAGGACAAAATAGTAACTATGATGATAAAAAAGTAACTATATGAGTAAAAAAGTAAATCTGGGCATAATACCCAATAGATATATATACAATTGTATATTTAATATAGTTCTTGCAAATGTAACTATTTATGTATGAAAAGTAACGGGTTGCAAGATAAAATAACTATCTACATGTCAAAAGTAAGAAACTCTAAAAAAGTAACTGAAATAGGGAGCAAGTAGCTACCCGCACCAGTATTAGATACATGCCCATATATATATATATATATATATATATATATATATATATATATATATATATATATATATATATATACATATATATATAATTGAACTTTGGACAAAGACATTGGAATGAAATGGATTGATGACTAGTAGGAGTAAAACTGAGTATATGCATTGCAATTTTAGCCAATCTCACAGTGTGAATGGTGGAGCCAAGTTTGACGGAGTAGATATACCAAAACGTGATAAATTTTGTTACTTGGGCTGTAAAGAGGCGAGATCACCTCCTTACTAAAATTTAAAGGAAATACAAAACATCCACTTTTTTAAGAAAAATAAACCATGTGGAATGTATGTATAATATTTTAAGTAAATAAGCATGATTCAGATACATATAAAATGTCAATAGTAGCGGAAAGAAACTAGTTATTACATTACTTATGAACTCTTTCTCACTACATAAGTTTCTTTGAAAAGAAAAGAACATAAAAGAAACTATGGGATCTAGCAACAAGCAACCTAGTCATCCTTGATAGCAAAACTTGAATCTACTACTCCTGAACTTGGTCCTCTTGGCCTTGTTCAACACCTTGATCTATCCCTGGATGGTTGGGAGAACACCCAATAAAAGGAAAAGAAAAATAAGGTATGTGTTAGGGAAAATGAACAAGAACACAAGATAAGAAAACTATAAGGAAATAGGGCTAAGATGTCATCAAAAGATGAAGAAAGTCAAAAGAATGAGGCATAAGTAAAAAGATGCTTTCCATAACAAAAATAGTAAAAAGGTTGCATACATGATTATTATTGACTACCTAAACTATGTAGGATTGAGGCACCTACATAACCTCAACCAATAGGTGAGGTAGAGTAACAGATTCCAATCACCTATAAATATTCTATATTGGGGAGAGTAACACATTCCCCATGGCAAATTTACACATGCCCTATCTATGGGTGGTTGTACAAAAGTACCACTACTCTAGTTTATTAGCCTAATAAAATCAACATGCTAAGAAATATGACAAGTAAAAGCATTAATTAATTATAGACATGGCAGTGGGGTACAAGACCCAAGAAATAAACAATAAAATTAATTTTGAGGCAATTATAGCTAAGGAATTGTCAAAAAGGAAAATTAGGGTTTTATAGAAGCCTCATTAGGGAAACTAGGTTAAGTTACTTATTTTCCCAACTTAGGTGTAAGGAAAGTACATGCCTTTTCTTAAGAGATCCAATTACTCCTTCTTCACTACTTTAATCGATTCCAAAGATTGTTTTCCTATTTTCAATGTTTAAACATGAATTAGGATTTACTCATGTATAAAGTCAAGGAAACCCTAACTTTGGGAATTTTCAAACAAAACCTCATTTTAACCCTAAAACCATCACCTCTGATTCAGAAAACATATAATTTTATGTAATTTGAAGATATGGACCTTTAGATGTATTTTTAGAGACTTTTAATCAATTAAATCATTTTCCAAATATACTTTTTTTGATAAACTCAAAACCTGATGTTGAAACCATTTTTATTAGAAAGATGGGATTTTTTGAGTCCAGAACATATTTTATTTTTATTTTTGGACACACAAATAATTAGTTATGATTTATTGAAAATCAGTCAATCAGGAATTGCCACATAGGCAAAAGCGATCACAAAGCACCAAAGCAAAGCGAAGAGGGGACCCACATTGCTGACTTGGCCCAATCAGAGCTGGACAAGTCGGGAGTCAAAGGAGCAGCCTTGACTCACCCCATAGCAAACTAAAAACATGCGAAAAGACACTTCTTCCCTAAGGTGGAAAATGAGGGAAAGAAGATAATTGAAAGGGCAAAATGGGTAATTTACCTAGAGGATTGTTTCCCTCAGTAGCTCGTGCTATGGCTGGTGCTCGAGCTTGCTGTAAAACCCCAAAGTTTGGTCAAAACTACGATAGGCGACCACAAATGAAATTGTGAGCAAGAAAGGAAAAAGAAAAGGAAGTTGAACTCACTAGAGGTTCCAATTCATCCAGAGACCAGGAGGAGGAAGATGCTCCATTGCAAGCACAGGGAAAAAATTTGATCACCGACAAACAATCATGAAAGCACGACTGAATTTGGAGGTACGATTGAGTTGCAAGGGGACCCAACAAGCCTCGGGTAGGGGTATTTATAGATTGGGTTTAGGGTTTAAGCAAAGAGAGTAGAAACTAATCTTGCAAGGAGACCGCGATTTGGGTTTTCCCAAAATAATCAAAAAAAACCCCACAAAGTATGGATCAACCTATGTAGAACCATATTGGAAAACTGTAGGAGAAGAAATCTCAAGAAAGGTTGAGTAGAGAGGAAGAAATCACGATTTAAAATTCATATTGTAACTGATCTATTTTCCTAATCTATCATGAGCTAGACGATGGTGGAGGACCGTTGGATCATGGGTCGCGATCATCCACTCACATCCAGATTGTCCATTGGTGTGACAAAAATAAATTTAAAAGAAAAATACCGCGTGACAGGATAAATACAATCCTAAACCAAATAGGACTAAAGTGTATACATATTAATTTCTCTTTTTCTCTCTCCTTGTTTGAAGGGCCAAACATGTTCTAAATTTAATAAAAATTGACACACTGATTGATATTGAGGTGTAGAATCCAAATATGAAATTAATTTTTCCTTTTCATAACTTTTAATGGGTTAAATAGTTCAAAACTTATTTTCTTTTTCCTCCTTCATTAATGGAGATAAGATTCCCTAAATTTGATGAAACTTCACACACAAGTCACCCTAAGTGCCTTGGATACAAATTTGTCATTAATTTCACATGTTGAGATTATTTGTTTATTTATTTAATATATTGAAGGTTTTACACACTTTCTCTCTCCTAATTTTACCCTTATAATAAATATTTTCCAAATTGAGTGAAAATTCAGCCAAAGGTATATTTTAATATGTAGAACACAAATTTGGCATCCATTATTACTTTTAGAGTCATTAAAGATTTATTTTCTATTTTTGAATTATCCCCTATTTTCCCTTTCAATAAAAAAATTATAATCACCAATTTTCTAAAAGTTGTAAAACTTATCACCCAAGCAATCTTATACCCAAAGGAAATAAATTTGGTTTTAGAATTGTCTTCTAATTTCCACTTTTATAATTTTTAGGCAAATTATCCTTGTATTCACTTAATGGGAAAATAAATTCATTTATTTTCACATTATCCTCAACTTTAGGATTTTCTCTCCATATAAAAGCCATATAAACTTCTAGATCAATTTTTTAATTTTATTCTTATCTCTCTTAAATGGTCATTTTGTAAATTAAACCCATTAGTAAACTCTCACTGAGATAGTTGTGCTTTATTTCTTACAAAGTAAAGTATTGGGAACAAATGTACACAAAACCTTAATAATTTCTACTAATTCAACATCTAGGACATTATAGAAAGAAAAGCTAAGAAAAATGATGAAACTACTATTATACATGAATTTCAGTTCGTTACTTGGGCTCTATCATTCAAATAGATGGCGATGTCCAAAATGCCATTTGTCATATGATCACTGTAGGGTGGTTGAAATGGAGGAGTGTAACTGGAATATTATGTGATAGGAAGATCCCTCTCAAACTAAAAAGTAAAATTTATAAAACTGCTATATGGCTAGCCATGCTCTATGGGAGTAAATGTTGGGCGATGAAGAAACAAGGGCTCAACAAGTTGAACGCGGCTGAAATGTGTATGTTGAGATGGATGTGTGGGAAGACAAGAAAAGATCACTTGAGAAATGACTATATCGGGAATAAAGTGGGGGTGGCGAGCATTGGGGACAAGTTGCGTGAGGGCTGAATCATATGGTATTGACATGTGCAACACAGACCGACTAATACGCATATATGAAGCAATACTATTAAGGCAAGTACAATTAATAGAAGAAGAAGAAGACCTAAATTAACATGGGAAGAGCTTATAAAGAGAGATTTTGAATCTCTACATATCAACCAGAATATGACTCATGATAGAGCTGAATGGAAAAGAAGAATCCATGCAGCTGACCCCAACATAGTTGGCATTGAGGCTTAGTTGATGATGATGATGATACTATCTTACAAAATTAACCCTTAGATGACGATTATGGTGATGATGTAGTGGTGGTGGTGATGGTGATTTCAAAGTTAGACATACGCTTAGTAACTACAATAATATATAATTGTTAGACGTAATAGGGTACAAACCGCGATGTAAGCCGTAAACAGTAAAGATTTTACCAGAGATACGCTGAGGCGTGCAGAGAGCACTGTCTTTAAGAGTATTTTCGCGGTACCCGACGGCGAGCGCCTGTGCGATAGTCTCCGGCGCGGCTACTCTCCCAGGATCCAACAGCGTTTGCCGACGTGAAGCGCGCACACGCAGTCACGGCGACGAGCGAAAGGCGATTGATCGTTCTTCCAGTGGACTGACTACAGGAGAAGAAGGAAGAAGGAAACGAGAGATATTGTACAACTGTATCGAACGACATCGAGAAACAAAGATAAATAGAAAAGAAAGGCGAGCGAAGATATGTGTTGCGGTTGCAAACCGGGCCTCCGTTTGGAAGCGTCCAAACGAAGAGATGCGTCGAAAGGATGCGGCAAACATCTCTATTTGGTTCAGTGAACCGAACAGCAAAACCAAGCCGGGGCCGTGCCCGCACAAGGGGCTCCAGGAGGCTGGATTTGCACCCCCCCCCAGCGCGGGATGCGACGTGCACCGACGTGCCCCATTAAAGGGTTTCCGAACCGGGCCGGCCCAAACCCCATTGGCAAGGCCCACCATGCACGTGCGTAGGGCCTATCCCCTTTCATTCCTCAATTGTACTATGGACAAGGGTTCATATATAAGGATGAGGGAAGTCTCCACCATAAGCAATATGGGACTAAACTTTTTGCCTTTTGGTTTGAAATACAACAAAGAAGTATAACAATCCACCACTATTTCAAAACAAACAATATAAAAACCGAGTTGACCACTGGAAGAACTTAAATAAATGACATGCATAAGCTTTGGTAGAACTGAGTTCTTTGAACTAAAGCATAGAATATATGTACGTAATTTGTGGAAGATTGGTAGAACTATGTTCTTGAACCAATTCCTCCTTTATCTGATTAGAGGTACATTACTCATATGAAATTCATAAAATCAATTACCTTTCTTACGGATTGGCACCTTTAGGCCATGCGCCTACTGGGAAAATTCATGAATGCTCTAGAGATCTGCCCAAATCACAACAGGAGCGGCCCCACTCCACACTCATATAGTTGGACTTTCATCAAGCATATATTGGAGTATATACACCACCATCAATGGCTATGAAATCCATTAAGAATATATATTCAACTGAATCATTGAAAATTTTTGTTTACATCATAAGAATGAGATACATGTATTACAACACATTGAGTCATCCAGTGACTTTGTTTTTCCCATTGAACCTTCTTCCCGGGATCACCGTTCATGAAGGTTGGGTGTCCATCACTTCGACTTCTGGTATGGACATAGTCCCATTCTCCTCGATGTATCGCTCACTATTCGTTGACTTAATGGCTTTGTCAGAGGATCGGCCAAGTTTAATTCTGACTTAACATAATCCATTGAGATTATGCAATCACATACAAGCTGCCTCACAATATTGTGACGTAGGCGAATATGCCTACTCTTCCCATTGTAAACTTTGTTTTTAGCTCTTGCTATGGCAGCTTGATTATCACAGTGTATAAACACTGGTGGAGAAGGTTTCTCCCAAATGGGAAGATCCATTAGAACATGTCTTAGCCATTCGGCTTCAGTTCCAGCCTTTTCTAAGGCAATAAACTCAGATTCCATAGTGGAACGAGCTATACATGTTTGCTTGGAGGATTTCCAAGACACAGCACCTCCACCCATAGTGAAGATGTAACCACTTGTAGATTTCAATTCATCTGAATCATAAATCCAATTGGCATCACAATATCCTTCTAGCACAGTTGGAGATCCACAAAAAATCAATCCATGATTAATTGTGCCTTTAAGGTATCTTAAAACCCTATGTAGAGCATCCCAATGATCCTTATTAGGATTTTGAGTATATCTACTTAATCTCCCCACTGCATATGCTAGATCTGGATGAGTACAGTTCATTAAGTACATCAGGCTTCCAATAACTTGTGCATACTTGACTTGTTGAACACTATTACCTTTATTTTTCTTGAGATTGCAATAAGAATTAAAAGGTGTACTGACCGGATTACAATCAAACATTGAAAACTTATTGATAATTTTCTCAACATAGTGTTCTTGGGATAGCATGATGCAATCACTATATTTAAGAAGTTTAATTCCTAAAATTACATCTGCTTCTCCCATATCTTTCATGTCAAAGTTAGAAGCCAAGAAGCCTTTTGTACTATTTATTATATCAATATTAGTGCCAAAAATAAGCATGCCATCGACATAGAGACATATTATAACACAGTCTTGGTTATCGAATTTAGAATATATACATTTATCTCCTTCATTTATATGGAATCCATATGATACAATGACCTTATCAAATTTCTCATGCCACTGTTTAGGTGCTTGTTTCAAACCATAGAGAGATTTGATTAGTCTACATACCATATGTTCTTTTCCCGAAACTACATACCCTTCAGGTTGATCCATATAAATTTCCTCATCTAAATCTCCATTCAAGAAAGCAGTTTTAACATCCATTTGGTGTATGATTAATTTCTCAATAGATGCCAAAGCAATTAAAATTCTAATTGAAGAGATTCTAGTAACAGGAGCAAAGGTATCAAAATAGTCAATATCCTTTTGTTGTTTATATCCCTTGGC
The DNA here is from genome assembly GCA_963693085.1 of Alisma plantago-aquatica. Classification (NCBI taxonomy): domain Eukaryota; kingdom Viridiplantae; phylum Streptophyta; class Magnoliopsida; order Alismatales; family Alismataceae; genus Alisma; species Alisma plantago-aquatica. The sequence goes on from OY856415.1 coordinate 296,771,714, forward strand.
AACCAAACGAGCTTTATATTTATCTACAATTCCATCTATTTTCAATTTTCTTTTAAATATCCATTTACATCCTATGGGTTTAATACCTGGTGGAAGATCCACTAGTTCCCATGTATGATTAGATAATATAGAATCAATCTCACTATTAATTGCTTCCTTCCATAAAAAGGAATCATTTGAATTAATAGCTTCATTGTAAGATTGAGGATCATTATCCACTATAAAGGAATAGAAATCATCACAAAGATTCTTTTCCTTCCTCATCCTAGTGGATCTCCTAGGTTATATATCATCCGGTTCTAAAACATCATTAGAATTGGATGTACTTGGGATATTCTCGAAAATTTCATTTGAAGGATTAGCTAAGTTTTCTAAGGGAGTTTTCATAGGAAAAATATGCTCAAAAAATTCAGCATTTTTAGATTCAACAATTGTATTAGGTTCTACAACATTGTTGCCACTTCTAATAACCAAGAATCTATATGCAGCACTATTCTGAGCATAACCTATAAAAACACCATCTAGGGTTCTAGATCCCAATTTTCATTTCTTAGGCTCAGTTAATAAGACTTTAGCTAGACACCCCCACACTTTGAGATATTTCAAATTAGGAGGATATCCTTTCCATAATTCATATGGTGTCTTATTTGTCTTCCTACTAGGGATGCGATTTTGAAGAAAACAAGATGACAAAATCGCTTCCCCCCACAAGTTGTTGGGTGCTCCTGAATTGATTAAAATAGAATTCATCATCTCCTTTAGAGTTCTATTTTTACGTTCAGCAATACCATTAGATTGAGGCGAATATGGAGGTGTGTATTCATGTATAATACCATGGTTCACTCAAAATTCATTAAAAGGAGAACAATCATATTCACCACCCCTATCTGAGCGAAGATGTTTTATTTTCTTATTGAGTTGATTCTCTACTTCTGTTTTATAATTAAAAAACATTCCAAAGGCTTCATCCTTTGAATGTAGTAAATATAATTTTGTATATCGTGAGAAATCATCTACAAAAATAATGTAGAAACGTTTCCCACCTCTAGATAGATTTCCTTTTAAATCTCCAAGATCAGTGTGAATTAAATCTAGCAATTCAGAATTTCTATGTGAAATTTGAGGACACGGTTTCTTGGTGGATTTAGTTTCAGCACATATTTGACATTTATTATTTAAATTAACAACACCATTAATATCGTTTAGTAAATCTAAAGATTTCATGCGTTGTAAGTATTTAAAATTAACATGTCCTAATCTATTATGCCATATATCAAAAGAATCAACGATATAAGCAGAAGGACTTATTTCATTAGCAGAAGAGTTTGGTACCTTCAGCAGAAAGAGCCCATTAGAGCAGTAACCCATGCCTAGGTAGTCCCCAGACTTAGTGAGAATGACCTTGTTTGATTCAAAGGACACTTTCACCCCAAACTTAACAAGTTGAGAAACAGAAATTAAATTAACACGGATATCTGGGACAAACATCACATCTTTGATCAGCAAAAAATTTTCAGAAGTCATCTTGATCATGACATTGCCCTTTCCGGTCACTGGAGAAGCAGTTGAGTTGCCCATGACAACCCGATGTTCCTCCTGTCCTACTTCAGTGTAGGTCACAAAGGCATCTCTGTTGCCACTGATGTGGCGACTAGCCCCCGAGTCAATGATCCAATCATTCTGGTGGAATGATCCCATGTTGACAATACTGACAAATGCCACAAATACGTCCTCTGTAACAAGGTTGGTTGAAGGTTCCTTTGAATCCACTGCTTGTTTCTTCCAATGCCTGCATTTAGGAGAAGTATGACCAGGTTTTCCACAAACATAGCAAAAAATATTCTTTTTATTAATATCTTTGTTTCCTTTATATTTTTTCTTATTTCCTTTCCCTTTCTTATTTTTTCACTTATTTTTAGACTGATCAGAAGAAACTTTATTTTCTTTAACTTCATTATTAACAAAGTTAGCAGTACATGACAACTCCTTATTCAGTTGAGATTTTTCTCTAGTACGGTTTTGATCTTCAACTCGGATATGTATTATTACATCATCCAGTGACATTGTCTTTCTTTTGTGCTTTAAATTGTTCTTGTAATATTTCCAAGAACCAGGCAATTTTTCAATTAAAGAACCCACAACGAAAGACTCAGGAAGATCAATTTTTTCATTTTTCAAATCATCAAGTAAAATCTAAAATTCATGAATTTGAGTTGTTATATCTTTATCTTCAGTCATATGAAAATTTAGAAAATTCGCAACAGTAAATTTTTGGGTAGAAGCCTCTTCCAGAATATACTTCTTATTCAGACTTTCCCAAATTTCGGATGCAGTTTTAATTGGAAAGTAGGCGTCAAACAATTGATTAGATAATGTACTTAAAATCACATGTCGGCAAATGCGATTTGCTTTTTTCCAATCAACAGAATCATTTTTAGGTTTGGGTTCAGATAAAGCAAACGACACATTAGAAACTTCTAAAGCAGTAATAATTTTTTCTTGCCAACGCCTATACTGTTGTCCATTAAACTGTTCAATTTTCGTAACATCAGGGATAGGTGTTTGCGATACAGTAGAAACAGTGACGATTTGGTTGTTGTTAGTTGATGGTGTCACAGGCGTAAAGGGGTTTCAAAATCGTCCATATTAGTACCCATCAGAGAAACAAAATACTCTTAAGATTGTTAGACGTAATAGGGTACAAACCGCGATGTAAGTCGTAAACAGTAAAGATTTTACCAGAGATACACTGAGGCGTGCAGAGAGCACTGTCCTTAAGAGTATTTCCGCGGTACCCGACGGCGAGCGCCTGTGCGAGAGTCTCCGGCGCGGCTACTCTCCCAGGATCCAACAGTGTTTGCCGACGTGAAGCGCGCACACGCAGTCACGGCGACGAGCGAAAGGCGATTGATCGTTCTTCCAGTGGACTGACCGCAGGCGAAGAAGGAAGAAGGAAACGAGAGATATTGTACAACTGTAACGAACGACAGCGAGAAACAAAGATAAATAGAAAAGAAAGGCGAGTGAAGAGATGTGTTGCGGTTGCAAACCGGGCCGCCGTTTGGAAGCGTCCAAACGAAGAGATGCGTCGAAAGGATGCGGCAAACGTCTCTATTTGGTTCAGTGAACCGAATAGCAAAACCAAGCCGGGGCCGCGCCCGCACAAGGGGCTCCGGGAGGCCGGATTTGCACCCCCCCCCCCCCCCGGGCACGGGATGCGACGTGCGCCGACGCGCCCGATTAAAGAGTTTTCGGGCCGGGCCGGCCCAAACCCCGTTGGCAAGGCCCACCATGCGCGTGCGTAGGGCCTATCCCCTTTCATTCCTCAATTGTACTATGGACAAGGGTCCATATATAAGGAGGAGGGAAGTCTCCACCACAAGCAATATGGGACTAAACCTTTTGCCTTTTGGTTTGAAATACAACAAAGAAGTATAACAATAATTACATATCTTGAGTATTTTAGTTTTTATCAAACTTATAATTTTAGATATATAATTAGTAAATTTTGCATTTAATGTTGATAATGTAGTTTATTGTTCCAATAGAATTACTTGTTTGTTTGATTGATACATAATTATATGTTTATATTATTTTTTATTTGGGTTTGTGTTAGTATAAGACTAATTAAATAGTTAATGTTACATATCATGTTCTTTTCTTTTTAATTATCTTTGTTGAATTAGTTGTTGTCTTTTAGTAAGTGCATGTGAAGAAACAAATTAGTTGTTGTCTTGTTTGACAGATTCGTTGAAAAGAAGATTTATGATTATTTTATTTTTATTTCTATTGATTCATAAATAATCATATTCTCAATATGTTACAATATGTGTGTTTTATATTGGACTAGTATATTTATACATAAAATAATTTCCTGGCTCACTCGTACAAAGTTAAGTTTGCGATCTCCGGAGTATTAGATACAAATAGAATGGTGGAGTATCACTTGCTTATTAAGCAATTCCTTACATTTGTGGGGGCACACGCCTCTCCTTTACCCTCCTAAACCCTCTATTATATTGAAGGTTGGCACAATAACAGTCATAAGTCAGAAATGAGAGGTTAGTAAATAGGGTTCTGATTCCCTGTTTCAACTTTTCTGTGACGAGTGTAGTTGGGACCGTAGGATCTCAAGGAGGAGGGAAGTAAAGCCTAATTACTCTTGGAATGCATGGCTAAGTAAACACACAGGGCCGGCAGTATTCACTACTACTAGCTTGAGTCAGTAAGGACCGAAATCCTGGTACAAAGCACGTGCCTCAACTAGTATTCTTACTATGTCAGAATATTTGTTTTTGTTAGAGTGGACTTTTATTTTTATACATAAAGAAGAATATTTCTGGTTCTCTCATACAAAAATAAGTTCACGATCTCCGGAGTGTTAGATACAGATAGAGTGGTGATATATCACTAGCGTAATAAACAATTTCTTACACTTGAGGAGTGGGGCATGCACCTCTTACACTTGACCCTCCTAAACCCTTAATTTTGTTGGAGGTTGGCTCAAGAGTAGTCAAAAGTCAGAAATGAGAGGTTGGTAAACACACAGGACCGGCCGTATTTACTACTCCTACTAACTTGAGTCGGTTAGGACCAATATTCATGCTTAGTAGCAAAAGTGGTCCAAACACATACTATTAAGTAGTGTCCTCGTAGCACTCCATTTCTTCGAAAATTCTAAAGTATGTTTCCAATAAACAGTTACATGTTTATTTCTTCCACAGCATATTTAGTTGTTTATTTTACCTACTACCTTCTGTTGTTCCAACTCTCTTTCCTCATAATTACCGGCCATTAAAACTTAGTCAATACTTGCCGATACCGAAAATACACCGCATTTCACCCACTCCCCACGTTCTCCAAATCCAGTATACGCTTAAATTTAAAATAAAATAATGAATAAAGACAAAAAGAAAGGCTATGACATGTACATGTACACCTATTAGAAAAGGGAAAGCAATGTGGCGTAAATTTCAGTGTACGTTAAACCAACGCTGTCGTTTTATCTATCAAACCTATGGATTGGTCTCCAACATTGTATTAGTTCTCCTAGATTAACGTTAATATGTTCTCATTCTTTTTTCCTTCACCATGTAAGGTTTATCAATGAACAAACTTTAACAATTTTTCTCCACCTTCTTTATCACTGTCCCATCACCACATCACTATTTATTTTTTCACTATATACCAACCACAGTTTAAAATGCATTTTCGATGAGCAGTTAGTTACATGTTTATTTCTTGAGCAGCATATTTAGTTGTTTACTTAGACCTACTACCTTCTGTTGTTCCATCTTTCTTTCCTCATAATTACCCGTCATTACAACTTAGTCAATACTTGCCGAGATCGAGCATCGAAAAGTCCACCACATATTCTACCCACTCCACTCGTCTCTAAATCCGGTACTCGCTAATATTAAAAATGATATAAAGAATAACTACATAAAGAAAAGGCCATGACTTGTACATGTAATCCTATTAGAAAACGGAAAAAAACGTGGTGTGAATTTCAGTTAACTCAAACCAACGCTCTCGTTTTATCTATCTGCCAAACCTGTGGACCGGTTTCCAATATTGTTTTAGTTCTCCTACATTAACATCATATATTGCACAATAACTCCTATATACTCCACGCCCTGCAATATATAATCGGAATACTTTAACCTATGTACTCAGTTAAGGAATTTCTACTTTGAGGTTGCGTTTCTAGTATAGCCACTCCGTTTTTCTCTGTTTTTTTTTACTGTCACAATGCCTTCATCGGAAGTCGAACTCCATACACTTGTAACGTCAATGATGGGCATGGGGATGCTGGATGCCACATTCATGAAAACCGCGTATGCATACGACCCTGGGTTGCTAATTGAGACGCTCACCTTGTTCAACGAAGAAGTAGAGAGTACGCTCAACGAAGTTGCCCATTTGCTTGATGAATCCAGTGTGGATTTCCTAAAGGTTGGTGAACTTGTCCATCAGATTAAGCAAAGCAGCATCAACGTTGGTGCCTCTTCCGTGAAGCGAGACTGCGATGCGTTTCTTAGTTTCTTTGAGAAAGAAGACAAGTATGGATGTCAAGGTGCTTTGAACGATATTAAGGATGAATTCCAAAGGGTGCGAAGTAGATTTGAGACCATAATTGAGCTCCGGGAAAAAGCTGTAAAACTGAGACTGTCAAGGCCGCAAGTGATGTAGTTTCGATGGATGCATTATCATAGATTGTCTTATTGTATAATGTTGTAGCAATGAGTTGGTATGAAGATTGTATGATAGGGCAAAACTTATTTTATAATAATATATTCATGAATGGCTGAACAGTAAATCCAAATCCCTTAAGATAAGTATTATATACATGCTAATGAATGCTATGTTCCTTATAAAATGTTCTTTGCATGCAATAAATTTGTTGTCGGATGGTCTCGTGCATTTGTCTTTTATAAATATTGCAATCTCCTATAAAAGAAATATTTGCATGCAAAACTTTGACGAACCAATACCAATACCAATCGAGCGGTTTTGGTGCATAACCTTGTAATCCATATGTCTCGGCCTTTAACATTATCATTGTTATATAGAACACAACCCACAGCCATTTTGGTCACTTGAAGTATGCAGACAAAAATGCACCGTTTCATTCGCTAACAAAACAGTGAGACTTATAATGCGACTGATAAAAGTGAGAGAGGAGAGAAAAGGAGAGAGGAAATGATGAGCGATCATCTTCGTAGAGAGAGACTCTAGAACTCCCTTTTTTTGGGAGAAAAAATATGAGGAAGTTATTTAGGAGAAAGAGAAAACAAAATAATAGATACAAGCACAACATTTGTTAATGATAACACATTACTAATAAATATAAAATACATTAATTCTAAAACAAAATGTAACATTATGTTTGATATAATTTTTTTCTTTTTAACTAACAATATAAAAGTTCAAAAATATTTTATTGAAGTTATATTATGTCCAGGCGTGTTATAGTATTTTTAGTCACATATTAATGTGTTACTTCTCACTACTTCTATTCTCTTGATGAAGGCCTATCTTGGGTCTTCATCTAGTGTCAAATTGCTCTTAAACCATATCAAGATATACATGATGCATGTTTATTTTTCAAGAAAATCCTTTATGTCAAATGCACTTATTGCCGTTTTGACACTTTTTGCATGTTTTGTAGATACTATGAGCACAAATTGATGGAAGAGAGAGAAGGAAGAAGATATGAGGACTTACTCAAGCATGGAGAATCTGAAAGTGATGCAAATATTTCCCCAACCTATTCCAAGTGTCAAAGAGCCATTGAGAAGCAAAAAAAAACTCCATGTTTGATGAATGTAAGATCCAAGTGCAACAACAAATGGTCTACAAAATGGTCGTTATGCCAGAGAATGGTTGTGCTCCATTAAGAATCCTCCTCTATAATCCTTGACTATCTTGAGTATTCTTCTAGTGTCAAATTGCTCTCAAACCATATCAATATATACATGATTCATGTTTATTTTTCATGAAAATCCTTTACGTCAAATGCACTTATTGGTGCTCTGACACTTTTTGCATGTTTTGTAGATACTTTGAGCACTAATTGATGGAAAAGAGAGAAGGAAGAAGATATGAGGACTTACTCAAGCATGGAGAAGCTCAAAGTGATGCAAATATTTCCCCAACCTATTCCAAGTGTCAAAGATCCATTGAGAAGAAGAAAAAAAACTCCATGTTTAATGAATGTAAAATCCAAGTGCAACATAAAATGGCCTTCAAAATGGTCATTATGCTAGAGAATGGTTGTGCTACATTAAGAATCATCCTCTATAATCCATGTCTATCTTGGGTCTTCATCTAGTGTCAAATTGATCTTAAACCATATCAAGATATACATGATGCACGTTTATTTTTCATGAATATCCTTTATGTCAAATGCACTTATTGGCGCTTTGACACTTTTGCATGTTTTGTAGATACTTTGAGCACTAATTGATGGAAGAGAGAGAAGGTAGAAGATATGAGGACTTACTCAAGCATGGGGAAGCTCAAAGTGATGCAAATATTTCCCCAAACTATTCCAAGTGTAAAAGAGCCATTAAGAAGAAAAAAAAAAACTCCATGTTTGATGAATGTAAGATCCAAGTGCAACAAAAAATGGCCTCCAAAATGGTCGTTATGCAAGAGATCGATTATGTGCAATTAAGAATCCTCCTCTATAATCCCTCTCAAAACATACTCATTTACCACAACTGGTCTAATCAAAATGGTCATTCCACTCTGCCTCCACAACATTCATTGTACACCCACAATGGACGTGGCACTTCCCCAAAAAATTCACCAAAAATTGCATCTCAACCTATAAATATTCACCAAGGTTGTTCTCAATAGAATGGTAGCTCTACCTATCACCTGTGGTGATAATTTTAGAATCAAAACATCCATTCAACTTACCCCAGGGCACCCTCCCAAATCCACCCTAACCTATCTCAACCTACCACCATGGTCATTCTCAGCAGAATAGTCATCCCACCCTTTCACCTCATTCTCGTGGTGGGGGCATAACGACCATTCTTTCCCCCAACCCTAATGTTGTTGTGTTCTTATTTTAGTAATTCCCCCATGCTTAACCCTAGATTCCCTAGTCCCTTGCAAAAGGTCTAGCAAAGGCTAGGGGCAAGGGGTTATCATTCCTTATAGTTCCTAAATTCCACGTACCATCCACCAACTGTTGGATCTAGGGATCTATGGGGGTGAATAGAGCTTCAAAATTCCTACAAGAAAAATTAGACCTTCAAATTATATCAATTTGAAGGCCTATCTAAGCAATCATAGTAAGGATGAGAGAAATTGAAACATGCACTTGGACAAGGTGGTTAGAGTGGTTCTAATATTCAAACTAAGAGATAGTCAATACACTACCTAGAGAGGTCAACCTCTAGGACTTTGCAATCTGTGTATACTTATATTACATCATAAGAGATACAAGGAGACCGCCATACATCCAAGGACTTACCTACTCAAGACAAGAGTCTTTCACCTACGCAAGGACTTACCCACTTGATCAAGATGTCTTTAGTCTTCAATAAGGGCTTACCTACACTTGCATCAAGTCTTTGGCCTTGAAGGAATTACCCACTCTTCTTGAATCTTGGCCTTTCCCTTCTCCTTCACATCTTCTTCAACCTTGAAGAAGACCAATAGTTTCACCTTCAATCGGAGTAGCTTGCTTCAACCTTTTCTCTTTGAGAAAGGGGATTGAGAAGATGGAAGGAATGAGAGCTTTACAAGCACATGGAGGTAGCTATCTTACAACATACCTAACTCACTCATAATCACAAAATGCTTTGTAAATGAGAGAGAGAAAAGGACTCAATGGGTTGCAACACACTCAACTATAACAAGGACTTAGGATAGTATGAATGAGCAAACTTGGAATGAACTTCAAGGGGTCATATTTATAGTTGGAGATGTTCCTTTGAGTGTGGGATCACTTAAGAATAAAAAATAGCCATTTTACAATTTGCAACAGATCTATTTTTTTTACAACAACTCTCCAACGGTTGTAATCACTTTTTCTATGTTTTCTGTACAATACATTTGATCGAGTTTCAATAAAGGTAACTCGACCAATCCACTAACTGACAAAGCCATTTTTAAAACTATCGATCGAGTTTATTCTGGGAAACTCGAGCGATGAGTCAAAATCAATTTTGGGCAGTGAGTTAGTAAGTTGACTTCTGTGAGTGTACAGCTCGATCATTTTATCATTTCAGAAAATCCATCACTGGATCGGTCGAGTTTCCAACTCGACCGACAAAGTACCTGTGACAACTTTTCCCAAATGAATTTTAGTGACCAAGCGTTGGAATTAAGTGTCCCTGATTTTTTCTCATCTTAGTTACAAGTCATATCATCAATACAAGTGATTGCAAAATTAATCTAAGGTGATTTGGACTGATTTCCCAAGTTTTACACTTTCATTTCTTTTGACTTAAACCACTACTACAGAAATAACCTTTGGTGTCGGTTATTTAAGGTCTAAGGCATCAGTTTCTAAGTGACACCCAAGTGGGCACTGCTAAAAGTCAAAACCTTCAATGTCGGTCCCCCAACCGACACGATAAACCTTCCCGCCACCAAAAATGCACCAGTAAGGGGACTATCGACGTCGGTTCTTAAAGAAAATCAACACGATAACCTTATTAAAATGTCGATTATTACGTAACAACCGACACCATATCCCTTCCCATGGCCAAAAAGGCGCCAGCAAGGGCATCATCAACGTCGGCTTTATATAGGTAATTGATGCCATATCCACAGCCACAATGGTCGTGCTACCCATCACGGTCGTGGTACCTGGCCAGAATCTACTAATAACTGACACCATCAGTATCGGTTTTTATACTAATAACCAACACCATTGGCGTCAGTTTTTATACTAATAACTGACGTCATATCCCCTTCCACCATGGTCATGCGTCAGTTTTATAGATAAACGATACAAGAAGAGGATAAAGATATCGGTTTTACACTAACAACCGACGCCTATGTGTTTTGTTGTCAGTTTTATACAAATAACCGACGCCTAAGTTCTGATTTTTTTCTTATCAGTTTGCAGGCCTACTGTATGGCTGGTCAGCAGGATGCAGAACCTATAGTTCAGTTCTGAACTACAGGTCTACAACATCCATTGATATCAGCCAACAACAGGCCACAAACCTATAAAATTAACAAGATAGACAATATTATATATTTATCATGTGATTCACACATATGCATAAGCACATTTAATTCATATTATTTTTCATCACACACGTGTAGAAACCAGTAGTTCTATTTCAAATTTCTTCCATTTTCACATACATTTAACAACCTGCAGTTCCATTCATTTCATCCCTTTTCACATTCAGACACATGTAGAAACATTCATGTATTGATCATCTTCACATTCACACATATGGCAATTCATAAAAAGTCATTCACATTCACACAAAAATAATTATGAGAACAAAGTTTAGAAATATTATTCTTTATTCATCATCGTTATTATACTAATTATATTTAAAAATCCCCACTACTTGTAGGGCTTCTGCCCATTGTTCTCTTACATCATTTAACTCATACATCGTATAGGGAGTATGTACATCTAATTACTTTTCACCTGTAGTAAAGTCAGTTTTAAACACCTACAAAGATTATGATGTATATATATAATTAATAATATATAATAAGATTGATATATTTCATATTATCTAATGAGACTACATATAACACCTGATGTATGGTATCGATTTCCATTGAGGCATGTTCGATAATTATGCTCATAAATCGCATCACATAGTATCTACATGTCCAGCCATTGTCTTGTGTAGCAAACTATAAATTGAAACATACAAAATATTCAAAAATACAAATAAGCATAGATCACATAAATATTATATATATATTAGAGTCGGGAAATTACTTTCACATTTTGCCAAGTTAGTGGCTGGTTCTTTTTCTTGGGGATCTTTCCTCCAGGTTTGGTGTACTCTTGTAAAGCCCTACATGTTAATGTAACACATTAAATTGCATAATTAAATATTAATGTAATAACATATGTTAATAGATATAAAAATATGAAATATTTCTCACGGGAATAATGGTCTTTTCATTGTGTGTCCATATATATTCAATTCCTTCCCCACAGGATCTAGATAATAGACAGTGAACGTCTCGGGGACAATAACTAGTAACTCCCAATGCTTACCACTAGAGGTAAGAAAGTTATAAATTAATAACTCAAAATTCACAATAAAAATGTAATTTTCTTAAGTCCAAATTATAAGAAAAGTAAACTTACCCGACATTGAATGGAGCTATTATCACCGTCTTCTTATTTTTACCAAAATATTTAAAAACATCACAGCAGTATGAAGTAGCTGACCTAGGGTTTTTAACTACAAGACTAATCAAAGATGGAACCAAAAATCCCACATGAAGAAATGAAAAATATATACATATCGTGTGTAAGTGGCTGCAAAACATGTATTGTGTATGCATTAATATTTTAAAAATCAGATCACCGTATATAAAACAAGGTATATGGATGTATAAACAAGATATCACCATATCCACAACTCTATCATAGATGTGTTCATTCAATCATAACAAAACAACTCCAAAATATCTTGTATAAATATCTTGTTATCGTATGATTGACCTACATTAATATGTATGCATTAATACATATGCAAAACTTGTATTATGTATGCATTAATACGTATGCAAAACTTGTATAAATAGATTGTTATCATATGATTGACCTACAGCTTCCTCTGGAATAGTAACATTTATAGGGCAATTTGGATCATTTTCACCTATCCAATCTGCCATATCCCTACAATTAGGACCTAACGAGGTGTGTAGGTCCATTGGAAGCCAACTTGGTACTTTAGGAGGTGGAGGTGGAGGCCTAGATGTAGCGGGTGTCTTCCTTTGACCTGTATATATAATTTCATATCAATTGACTCATATATACGTACACGTACACACTAACAAATTAACGTAATGTAAATTTAGCATACAATATTAGTATAGACGACATCTTCTTTGGGCCACAATATCACTCCGCCTTCTACCTCACCAAGCATTTTAGAATCTAGGTGGGCATATGGCAATGTAAGATCCCTCCATTTAAAGACTACACTTATCAGGCTCACACGAACAGTCCCAAACCGAGGACTATCCAATATTTACTTCTAATCAGTAATTCTTGGACGGGTTTCTAGGCCAACAAATACATGTGTTGTCATTCTTATACCTACAATCCTAGTTTCATCATTCATATCCAAAGTTTTTTGTAACATCATTTAATCATGCTTGTCAGTATATAATAATCAGTAAATAAACCATGATTCCATATATCAAAGATTTGAATCAAAATGGAGCCTAATAAAACATTGGGAGAGTGAGAATATTATACCTCACTTGAAGGCTGAAGAAGAAATATATGCAAATCAACAACACCTGCAACAACACAAATCAATTATATTATAATGTATTAATTAGGGGTCAATCTTGAAGTTTTAACTAGAGCTTCATATATCAACATACATACTAGGTCATATTTCAAGTCAAGATTTAGGCATTTAATCACCTTAGGGCGCATACATGATTCACAAGGTATTTGGTGCACAAAGAATAATATATGTTACTAATTTAGGAGTTTACATAATCATTTCAGAAATAGAAGACTCACATGTGAGTTAAGTTTGAGATTCAACATCAGTGTATCTTTAACACACATGTTTCAAGGTTCAAAGTACATAATCAAATCAAATTATGATGCTAGAATGGACAAGTTTGAATCTTATTTCAACATGCATTAAAATTTACTGAATTAGGTCCAACATGAGGATTAGAAGCACAAATATATGCAAGCACAAGATTTTTTCATATCCTAGGTTGATTTAAAATAGCAACATCTTGTAATCTTAATCATACCCTAGTCTAGGTATCATATTCTATAACATTGATTTCAACATCTCCAATGTACATGCATGTTCATCATCAAGATAATCATTACACACAAATATAGGTATCTTATCATTCATAATTGAGCAATATAGTTAATACAAGATTAGGGTGAAATGTGTACAAGATTAGGTCTCAAATATAGCAACATGCACATTAGGTTACATTTCATTTGAATTAGTTAATTAAGAGAGAAAGCCAACATTATCATCATCAATCTACATCATACAATATGGATTCACAACACAAAATCATCAACCTGTGATTTCACATAGTACAACCTCCACCACATGCAGATTTGTTTCCAATGTAGAAATTGATAATACAATATACCAATGCAAGCAACAACAGAAATCAGAATTGGCAGATAACACAATTTGTCAGTTGGATTCTAAGCTATCTAGAAACAAATACAAGTAGCAACATAATCGAAATCGGAATTGTAAACATAGTAAGCGGGGATGATTGGGGGATACATATGAAACTACTTACCTATAGCAGTAGGAGAAGGTCCAAGCTCCTTGCGGCGGTGGCAGATGAGCTGACGGCGGTGGCAGGTGGACAAGCGGTAGACAAGCAGACGGCAAGGGAAAGCAGAAGGCGAGCGACAGCTCCAAGCTCCTTGTGGCAGCGACAGGCAGAGAAGCAACTGGGAGGCTTCCCGACGAATCAATAGGAGCTAAGTAGGCCTAGGCGGTGGAGGCCAGCAGGCGGCGGAGGATGGCCAGCAGGCAGAAGAGGGCAGGGATGGGATGGATGGTGGAGGAGCAGCAGGCGACGGAGGGTAGGGATGGCCGGCGGAGGATCAGCAGGTGGTGGAATCGTTAAATCGCTATAGACCCTAGTGAAATGCGATGAAATAGAGAATGAGGAAGAGTATGTTCCACAGGTGCTATTAAGTTTACAATCATCGTTGGTTGTTTCATAAACTGACGCCTAATATCCAAAAGTGTCGGTTACCACAAAAAACGGACACATATGTTGCTTCATAGTCATCAGTTTCAACTAAAAAACCAACGTTTATCTACATATGCTGACAAAATAAAATGTTCTCAAATTACGACCCATAGTCGTCGGTTGTCATAAAAAAACGACGCCAATTGGGCAATTCAGGGGGTAAAAATTTTCATGGGGACAGCGCGGGAACACACATCGACGTCGGTTATGGAAAGAAAACCGACAAAAAAATGGGCCTGATTTCTGTCTCGTGAAAAATCTTTAGTCATCGGTTAGTTGGTAAATAATGGACACCGTATGTGAAATTTTGGAGGTAATTTTTTTTCACTGGAAAACTTGAATTTGGCGGGCGATTTTAGGCGTTGGTTTCTTATTGAGCAACCAATGCTGAATAAAAAGTGATACTCGTGTCTGGCCGGTCTTCATATATAGATTTTGGTTTGAGCTTTCAGCCAACATTTTAGGGTTTAGGCGTCGATTTTTGGGATACAACCGACGCCTCTAAATGTGACATTATAAGCCATTTCTGTAGTAGTGAACTTGGAAAAGCTAGGGCTTGTGTAATTTGATCCTTTTCATGTATTGAAAGCCTAAAATCGATCTTTAACAAACATATTAGATACATAGGAATGGAATGGTTAAGTCATTATCAAAATATGGACAATGTATAACTCTCAAGTTATCATTCTCCCCCTTTTTGACAATGACAAACCATTCCTCGATCATATTGAAAAGGATATGTAAAGTTATACCATAGCCTTGTGAATTGCAAGGGGATTCTGAATTTTAACAATGTTAATTGCTCCCCCTCAATCTAAGCTTACTCTAACCTGCATAGTTAACCTTTCTACACAAAGCAATATAGCATGTATACTATACGGTCCTTTAGCAAGTCACATGATAAAGCATATAATGAACAAGAAAAGGATCACATACACAATAAAAGAAATATGGTTGAGCTTTAAAACGTTGAACTTGTCTCCCCCTTTTGACATTATCAAAAAGGAAGGGGGTAGAAGAGTACAAAAACAAGTCTTCTCCAAGCACAACCAAAACATACATCCATAAAATAAAACATGCAATCTCAAAGCATACACCAAACAGAGATGAGAGAGAAACAATCAATCTAAGTCATAATCAAAATATGGGAAACATGGCACTAACTCATGAGATATAGTAAATCAAAGAGTAAGTGTATATATGATTAAGATCACGACACTCGAATGATGTCATCAGAAACAACTACAAGACAAAATGATGAAACTAACATGATCATGAAAATAGTACATCTCAGATAATGTGCCTAAATGTTTTTAGTAGAAAATAGTCTAGAAAGATATATATGATCAACATCTAAAAATTAAAAACTAAAACATCTAAATGTCTAGGCTATATATTTCCACAACATAATCATCATCATCAGTAGAGGATTCTGGCTCATAGTCATCTTCTCCGTCTGAAGGTGGAACAGAGATAACAACATCATCTTCATCACCAGAGCCACCAGTAGAGTCATCATAGGATCCATCCTCACCATCATCCTCAGATGCCTCCTCCACATCATCAACAACTTCCTCATCAGCCTAATCTGGCATCTCCTCATCGACAGAGAGATTGAATCCATGATTGAGCCACCTGGTATTCTGCTCAGCCCAAGACATACCAATGTCATATAGTTCTTAAGCTTATGGAAAAGTAGGAGCAGAGGCGCCAAGTCCTGAAAGAAAGGTAGCTATATGACCAACAGGGAGAAGTAGCACAATAGGGGTAGATC
This sequence comes from Alisma plantago-aquatica, assembly GCA_963693085.1. Taxonomy (NCBI): domain Eukaryota; kingdom Viridiplantae; phylum Streptophyta; class Magnoliopsida; order Alismatales; family Alismataceae; genus Alisma; species Alisma plantago-aquatica. The sequence goes on from OY856415.1 coordinate 296,787,936, forward strand.
AACCAGCTTATTTTATTTATACAAATATTTAATAATTTTTTGTATTTTCAATTAAACATGTGCTTTCGCACGTGTGTGTTTGTTAGAGGAGGCGCTTGATTGTATAATTATAGAATTAAATATTACATATGTATACATGTTTTTTTAGTTGGATAACATATCTAGAATTTTAGTATTCAATTAAATCATTGCACTCCTAAATAGGAGGGGACGTTGATTCCTGTAAATTGATGCTTGGTCAAACGGAAAAGGAAAGATGGATTCATCATTGTTTTCTCAATCATCTTTACGATTTACCTTTTTTGTATCTTCTCTCCTTTTTACTCCCATATATCTTCTTTATTATATAACAAATTTCTCTGATCATGATCCTTGAACTCCCCATATCAATAGAACATGACTAGATCAAACGAAGAAAAAAACAACTTAACGTCTTCAACTTCAAATTATAATATACTAAGAATTCTTGGACATGGAGGAAATTTTAGAATGTATTTAGTAAATAGTGAAGACACTGATAGGAAACTTAAGGGGAAAGATAGGATAATAGAAAGGAGTGGGATAAAGGAAAAAAAATTATGAAAATTATTTATTTGGTATAATATGCATGAGAAAGAAAAGGGAGGGAGAAATTGTTATACAAAAATTGTCTATTATATGGGCATGGAAATGGAGACGGCATGAATGAGATTCAAGATTGTTATAAGTACACTATAAAAAATGATAGGAATGAGGAATGGGAAAGAAAGTGATGGTTCTTATACAAGGCATGTGTTATTACTCGGTTTGATTCCCAGTTGCCGCCTTGATTTATGCTTCATTTGGCAAAGCGGTGGCGATTGCTCAGGCAGCGATGGACAATCACGGTCAGTGGGTAAATCACTCTCAATCGCTTTGCCAAATACAAGGTTCCCACCTCTCCCATTTTACATTGTATTTTTTACCTGGAGCATTCGGCAAACTCTATCGGCCACTCATTTCTCACCGTGAGAAATTATTGCGATGAGTCATCTATGATGGGCCACCGGCGAAGAACGTAATCGCATTGCCAAACGCTGCATTACCACCCTCCCGGGTGTTCAACCTCCGCTACGGGCATGGAAGAGGGGGGGGAATATATATATGTCTGTATGTATGTATGTATATATATACATATATGCCGATAAGGAGTGGCTCAAGTGGTCAAGCACGGTGTCTCCTCATGAAGGGACTCGGGTTTGATTCCCAGTTGCCGCCTTGATTTACCACCCCCTCAGACGTTTGGCCTCCGCTACGGTCATGGAAGAGGGGGGGGGAGAAATCTTTCTCTCTTAATCCCATATATATACATACATATATATATATATGTATATGTATATATATAGTGCTTATCTTTAATATCTGGGAAGGTAAGCTGGAATTCACTACTCATGCCGCCCGAAAAGTAACTATTTGTTCAAAAAACTAACTAACTGGACAAAAAAGTAACAATTCAACTAAAAAAGTAAAATAGGAAAGAATAAAATGTTCTGGAATAAACATGTAATTATATATTTGATACAAATATAACTATTTATACATGTCAACTAATAGTTTAGAAGGTAATGTAACCTTGTATATGTGCAAAGTAAAAAATCCAGAAAAAGTAAGTAATTTTGGAGGGGGTATCTACCCGAGCGAGCAATGAATGAACACACTATATATACGTATATTTGATACAAATATAACTATTTATGCATATAAAGTAACATTTTGGAAGGTAATGTAATCTTGTACATGTGTAAAGCAAAAAACTCAAGAAAAAATAAGTAATTTTGGAGGGGGTAGCTACCCACGCAGGCAATGAATGAACACCATATATATATATATATATATATATATATAAATAAATATATATATATATATCAAAACTCATGCACTATGCCTTGTAGAAGAACCATCACTTTAATTCCATCGTGTGTTATTATTATATATGTATAGAGCATACAAGAATTCTTAAATAGCTTTTCCCATACAAAAAAAAGGGATGACGCACATTTTATATGAGCTACACAACTTGTCAAGAATGAAGTTTGGATAAGTCATACCTAGCTTTCCTATCTAGCTACATTTCCACAATTCTTTCAACTATATTCTCTAACACCTCCTATTGTTATCCTCTCATCACTCTCCATTATCCATTTAATATCATTCTTTTAATTCAACTAAATATCGAACTATCCATGTTTCATATAAAAAAAATAGTGCAAATCTCAATCAGACAATAACTTGAATGATTCTAAGTATTCTATACAAGATAGGGAGGTTGTTGAATAAATGGATAACATGTCATTCGCATGTTTTTTTTAAAAAAAAACTCCATTATTGTAACATTTTCCAAATGCTACATTTAATTTTATTTTCCTCTATTTTAATATTTTATTAATCATTTGTTTATCATTTAAATCATGTTCTAACACATTTAGCATGTTTTCTATCACCACTCCCACATTCCTAGCTACACATACTTTTCTATAAAGAGTGGCTCTATTATTACTAATCACATTTTTGTTATTTGCATTTTTTACCAATTCGGATAGATGATCTTACTAATGGAGCACTCTACTTAACTCTCTCTCTCTCTCTCACTCTCTCTTTGTGTGTTTCTGTCTTCACACATGTGCTTGACCTTTTTCCCGTATTTTTTAAATCTTCTATATCATTTCTTTCCTTTACTTTTTTTCTCCTACTTAACTCCATACATTGCGCTTACTAAAAAATACAAATTTCTTTGCACATGTCCCTAATTATATAAATATTATCAAATAATGTCACACATGTTTATGTTTACACTAATTTGAGAAATATTAATTGTTTTCTTATTTTATTTATACAAATATTTAATAATGTTTTTGTATTTTTAATTATATATATGTGTATATATATGTGTGTGTGTATATGTATGTATATAGGGTTTAAGAAGAATATATTTTCCAATACATGAAACTTATTTGTCCTTACCATTGAAATGGCATATGTGGAAGCTATTCGTAAAACCCAACCATATAGATTGAATAAAATTGTCTAGATTAGATGTGTTAAAAAAATCAGAACAATATCTTAAGTAAATCATTAAATATAATGATATCCCATCTAACTATTTTTGCAACTTACCCTTGATTAGAAAATATACATATTCTTTTTTTGGTTCATCTATGAATTTTTGATTGAGTTGAATTTTGAAAGACATGTTATCTAACTGGTATGCATCACATCTATAAAGTTGGATTTATCTTTACTCATCATAAATGAAGTTGGGTACATGTAAGCTACATTTACTGAGGTACACAATTATTTTAGCCATATATATTTACATATATATATATATATATGTGTGTGTGTGTGTATGTATGTATATATATATATACATATATATTGATATATATACGTATAGATATGTATATATGTACACACACACACATATATAAGACTAAATCTATCATTTAGGTTAGTAAAGTATCTGTCTAGTAGGTTAGTATAGAGAGAAACGAAATTCATATCAAGTAGTACTAGTTTCCCAAGTAAATTGTAAAGATATAAAAGTTGAGTTCCTGATGAACCTTCCATAGTAACCAACTAATTCAAAGAAATTCCAAACTTCTATAGGTGTGTTTTGATACTCACACTTCCATAGTAATCTCAATCAACCAAAACTCACACTTGTTAAACTTTACATACTACTAGAGAGGCCTCAATAGCTACAAAGTTGCACAAAGATGTTCCTCATGCGAATCTACATTCAAAAAGTATATGAAGACGTCCTCTATGAACACCACCACACATTTAATCTAGATATTATTTGAAAACTCATTCCAACTATATTCTTGAATGTTTTAGGCATCAATCCTAACATAACCAAAACTCATAATCTTCATAACTCATCATAAAGAATGTATTAGATATGTCATCCACCTTAATAGTCACTAATACATCCAAATATCATATCTATCTATGAAAATATGAGAGACCCCTTCAAGTGATTTTAGAAAAGGGTACTTGCTCTTCACTATAGCTCCATTCAATTATTGGTAGTATATCCCAGACTCATAAATCTATTTATATTCTTCATAAACAAAAGTGTGGAATCCCAAGATAACATAATTTTCTATATACACTTTTTATCCAACCCCTTTTGAAGTTGTTTCTTCAACTCCTTCATCTCAGTTCATGTCATCCTATATAATTATTGGGCTATATTTTGTGAACCATATAACAAATTTATTTCAAAATCCATCTATCTAGGTAGTACAACAAATATAGAATCATTGGGAAACACATACTCAAACTCGGCACATTGAGATTGTTATGTAGTGGAACTTCACTATTAACAATCGAATATGCCTTTGTGTCTCTTCTGGTATCTCATCGTGCTCAATGAACCTATGTGCCTTTCTGTGTTCTCAATATTCCCCTATCAAACCCCACTTCATTATTGAATGAACACTAGACAATTTGTAACTCTCATTTGAGAATATGACACTAGAATTAAGTATTATGTACTTTGAGACATCAAATTTTAATTTAACTAGAACTACTGGTCAAACTGATTAATTGAAGGACTAAGACTACTAGTTGACTCTCAAAATTTTAAGACACGTCCTACTCACTAAGGTGACACTATGGTTACATTTTTAACTAATTTGGGCTCATCTACAATTTCACACGTGTTTTCTAAAATTTGGTTTAGGAAATTCTAATTTTCCCTCCTATTTCTCTCCTTGTTCTTATAGGGCATGGCCTGGTTGATGGAACCAGTTGTTGCAACCTCAAATTGGGTTCTTTTAAACCCTAAACCCACACAATGGAAGGCTTGTCCCCCATCTTGACTAATGTTTGATCAAATTTGTAACTTGTTGTGGGTCAGCTTCCACCTCATGATCGTTTGAGAAAGTATCTATAGTACTTCAATATTTTAGCCTATCCCTGACACATAGAACCCAAATCTGACAATGAGGGGTAGATTTAAATATTGGGAATCCTTGGGAGACAAGCAATGGCACCCTGTTGGTATGTGTTCCCAAAGAGCCAATCATGTGATGATTGTAATGGCATAACTTGCACTTGGGGAGGACTAGCTCGGGTGGTGCGGCTCGCAAGCCCCTTGCGAGGGGGCATGGGTTCGACTCCCAGCTATCCTCCGAAGTGAATTGCCCGTAGCGTCGGCCGGCCAACGATGTGACTATTTGGCGGACAGCCCTTACGGGCTGGGGGTCCACCCGGGGGTTTACGCTGCCTGTGGGGGTCACAAAGTGGCGCTCGTGCGGGAGTGGTTCCCTCGTCATAAAAAAAGGACAACATTCAATTTATTCTGTTTAATTCAGTTATGAGATAATGATGTAACATTATAAATGTTCAGAGAATAATATTGTTGAATGACATATGTATTAAAGTACGTGACTTGGAAGAATGAGATCATACAAATGTTAAGAGTACATATGTGCATTCTCAATATGTCCCCGTTCGGTTGTTATTGATGATGGTTGATAGAAAATAATAACACATAAGATCAATGTGTGAGTTAGTTGATGATTGAATCTCATTAGTCACGATATGGTGATATCAAGCCAACCACATAGATACATGTTAGAGAATAGTGTATCAGACAGACCCATCATGAGACTGACACATGGAAGCCATCTTCATGGAAGTCATAGTCATCTCTCACAGTGATGGTGGTGGTTGTGGTTCTTAGACCTAAAATCACTACACTCAACACATGTCATTAGGTACACTTTGACATCATCAAATGTAATCATGAAACATGGGCTATTATAACTGTTACGACCCCATCTGAGCTTAACTGGTAAACTAGGGTTTACCTAGACAATCGCAAAGATTAATTAGAATAATCATTCTTGAAATCTAATTAATGACAATAAAACAATTAGTATGTTTTAACTATGATAAGAAGTCTAAATGTCCTTTTTGTCTTGAGAATTAGGGTTTGAGAAGCATAAACCTTAATCGGCCCAAAATAGGGTTTTAATGATACATGAATACAGAATTTGATAAGTAGAATGTCTCACTAAATGATTTTTAGTATTTTATCTGTAACTCTGATTTACTTCAAATTTTGATATGATTTGGATATATAAAATGTGAACAATATTGGTAAATATCAGAATTTTTGAAGAATGCTCTGATCTGTTTGTCGGCCGAGTTGCAAACTCGACCGATCACAATTTCAGAATTTTACAGCAGTGTGGTAATTGAATTTTATCTTTTTATTGGTATATCCAATTTATCTCAAATTTTAACAGTATTTGATAAATACAATTTTAGACACTCTGTTAAATTGGCATAATTTTTGGATGACTTTTGAATCCCTACAGTAAGGGTGTCGGTCGAGTTTGTGCAGGACAAACTCGGCCGAATATATTCTGCAGACTGCAATATAGCAGTGCACTGTTCGATTTTTAATTATTTATTGGTAACTCCAAATGATCCCAAATTTTAACTGAAGCTTTATAGAACAATTATAAACAACGTGCTAAATTTCCATAATTGTTGGAGAATGTTTGATCTCTGAAATAAACGAATTACAGTAACTTTTGTATAACTGAATATTCAGCCAATATAATTAAAGTTAAGTGTTGGGTCAATATGCAATTGACCCAAGCAGCTCAATTGACTTATATGAACGACCACACACACAAGCAGCTCTCATTCTTCGTCATTCACTCCAGAGAAACGAGCTCCTAGAGAGAGAGGGAGAATTAGGGCTTGAGTGGAGAAAGTGGGGGAAATTGCTGAATTAGGGTTTTGCGATTCCAGGAAGGATGAAATCAAGTAAGTTCGGATTCCTTGCATAGACTTTTATGGTGGATCTTCTCTCTTATGTCAAGATTCCGTCCATGCTCTGATTTGATCCAAGAGGATGTCGAAATTCCCTCTTTTCTCACCCTTTCTTCATAATTCCTCTTTTTCAAGGTTTCCGAGTTGAATAGAAGAAGAATTGGGAGATTCGCTAGGGATTTGATGGGAATTCGAAATTCCCTGAGTTGAGCTGCAGTTGTGAGGTGTTTTCACACCTTAGGGTGAGTGGGTTCTTCCTTCAAACATTCTAATGCACGAATTTGATTACAACATCCAAATCCCTAAATGCTTAGCATGTGAATGCTAAATCTTGAAATATTCGTTTGATTTGAGTTATTGTAAATTGATATGATATGGATTCCTTCTCTGTTTTAAATGATTCCTAAATGGTAGATTCATATCAGAAACGTATGCAACCCTTCCTAGTGAGATTTCTTTACAGATTTATATCAAATGATGTAATTAGGGTTTAACCTAATTGAGACATCACTAGTGTTTCAACCTTATTGAAAAGGGCTAGTAACTCTATAATTGGTTAGGATGTATCTCATGGGTTATCTTAATTGAATTTCATTCTTGATAAATGATATCTCAGTAAATGATATGGAAGAATCTAAATTTAGTTAAGTTTCCATGATTTCATATCTATATTGATTATATAAGATTTGTTGGAAACAGTCTTTATTTAGTGAATGCTTATATCTTATGAGATCATGATAAGAGCCATGTGACAAGTGAATGAGGCAAATGAAACCCTAAGAGTAGGGTGTTGGCATGTGATGAATGAATAAGGCGAATGAAACCCTAAGGATAGGGTGTTCAATGAATCATGCTATGGTGATATGAAAGGTCTCGACATGAGATGTGGTGATGCTTAACTGTTGAATTGTATGTTTCTAGTGCATTTAACTTTATATGCTTGTTCTCTCTGAAATGATATCTACATACTGCAGGACTTCTTATATTTCAATATATATATCTCGTAAATTGCAGGTGATGGGGTATGACATGCCCTAGAAAGGGATGTTACTAAGATATGATATATGTTGAATAACTGAGTTTTGACGTTGCTATGTGATATTTCTGTTAAATTGTTTATTGTTAATCAAGTATAGACCTAAGTGCCCTAACACCGTAGAACCCCTAAAAGAAGGTCTGTTTCTTAGGGGTGAAACTCGTGTTGCAACATCATCCGTGCTTGTGTCGCGGACAAACGAGGAAAGAGAAAATGCAGTGTTTAACAACAATCGTGCTTGTGTCACGATGGCACTGGGCAAATGAAAACATGGTTATCTAACACAATTCGTGCAGCGTCACGAAGGTAACCCTGTGACTCTCCGCCGGTGTACTCAGGTTTAAGGAGAAGTCGGGTGCACTCAGAGTAGTGCTTTGAGGCCGTAGAGCCTATGTTTCTGGCCAGAGAGCCAGGGGTCCTGTAGCAGAGCAGGGCTGATGTCAGACTTAGCATTTCCCGGGTGTGTCGCTAAGTCTTGTACGGTGGGGTCGTAGCATGAATTTGCTGCGGATCTTTATATGCAGAGTACACTGCATATATTTAGGGCATAATCTAAAATACGATCATATAGGTTCACAGTAAATTTATATAACTGTTTATTTACTTGAAATACTTGATGATGCTTAGAAATGTGCTATTTCAATTATATTGTTTTAGAATTGTTCAGTGTAGTATTTATTGTTGTTAAATTTCATATCGTTTAATCAAATTATATCTTTGATCACATTAGTGCATTAGTCTGTTTCCATGAAGTATTCATTCACTGAGCGAGTAGGCTCACCCCTCTACTCAAACATTTTAGGGTTAACCGCGTGGACTTGAAGATGATCAGAGCTTCAGTGTAGATCTGCCACAAGAGTCAAGTATGAGATTAGTTGAGTCAGTCGGTCCTTGTCACTCTAGGTCCTCAGGAAGAGATAAGAGAGAGAGTTATAAATACAATGTGTAATGTTGTTCCTCTTTGATATGTATGCTAATTAACAAGGTTTATGTGCACAAGTTGTGAAAGACATCATGAATGTTTATATATGTACCTTTTCTGTTAAAGTTTGATTAGTAATGACAATGTTCATATTCCTTGTTAAGATGTTATGTGGTTCAATGCGATGAAATAAGAGTTTTTAAAGGAAAATAAAAAAAGAAAAAGTTAAGAGTGATCTTTGTGTTAATTATAAATCCTTTCTTACGCCCTAATCTCATGATTTGAGGAAATTGTGAGATCGGGGTGTAACAACTTGGTATCAGAGCTTAGGGTGAGTTGTCAAGGACCATTAAGTTAGTAAGTTAGAGTCCTAAGTGTGGCAGATAGGAGATGTTTGATGTTAGCTCTGGGGATCTGAGTATTTGGATATCCTGGCCCGATATCTGAGTACTTGGATCAGCCAGTACAAGCTACTCTGTCTATTCTCTCACGTATACCCTGGCCAGGTATACAGTGGAAGAATGGGCTAGAGATGAACCCTAGAAATGTTAGGGTTAGAAAACAAGAAAAGAAACAAGAATTAAGAGCATAAATGTAAAAGGAGATAGAACTTACATTTCATAAGGTTGCTTTTGTTGGAAATGTATAGAAATGCTCTTATATGTTTGAATTGAAATATTCAATACCTTGAAATATGGGTCTTTAATATCTGTTGTATACTATGCAATTGTAGCATTTATTAGTTTCATTCTTTGTAACAAGTAGACTAGAATTGACCTTTGAATGAGCTTTTGTTTCTTTGGTTTTGCCCGCTGATTCGAGTGAAATTGACATCAGCAGGTCTGTTTAGGTTTTCAGTCTGTGCGCGGTTCGGCCGAGTTCGTGTTTTGGTCGGCCGAGTTCCTTGTTTAGGATTTCAAACAGCGTTTTGGTCAGCCGAGTTTGGTCTTGAATCGGCCGAGTTTCTTTGTAGGTAAACAAGTAGTGTTTCGATCGGCCGAGTTCCTCAGAGGATCGGCCGAGTTTCCTACTGATCGGCCGAAGTTGATCGGCCGAGTTCCAGAGTGATCGGCCGAGTTTCTGAACTGTGAGTGACAGTTCAGGAAGAATGTAATCCTTGGTAGTTCTTGGCTTCAGGACTTCAGGTTTGGCCTGGTCCGGTTGGCAGGATGCGTTATTAAGATCTAATGAATCCTATCAATAGCATAATAAGAATAGAATTGGAATAATTAGACCCACATCAGAGTAAGAATGTACATACAGTAAGATGTTGAAACATATGGGCAAGATCAGAACAACTAAGAATTAGTTGAAACTGATGTCTGAGGTTTAACTTTGGGGTCTCAAATGTGAAACCCTAATTGAGGCCAATTTCATGTATAACTCTACTAAGAGGTTGCCTACATGTGAAATCACTAATTAGGATGAATAGTAAACCCTAATTCCTTAAGATACCTTATGTAATGGAGGTCCAATGTGATGATGAATGTACTATTTATCCAATGATGGTTAGTAATGTTAACCAATGAAGGAACAAAGGTTAAAACCCTAATAGTACCTAAGTGATTAGTGTCAATTAAGGGATGAACCCTAATTGCTGATAAGACCAATGACTTGGTACCCTATGTTAATCATAGTTGTATGCATATGATTGAAGGGTTGATGTGACCTAATCAAGTTGAAAGGATCAAATAATAGAATTCATATATAAATATGATTCATGTGATGATCCTATGTAGCACGACCGTGCAAGGCAGCACGGCCGTGGCGACTTTACTTTGCACGACCGTGCAAGGTAGCACGGCCGTGGTGGTCTATGCTTGACGTAGAGCTGAATTGAAAGTGACCTAACATGGTCGTTTTGTTAATTCTCAATTTAAGGATGAGAGAGATACTCATACCTTGTAATGATAATCATTTAATGATACTTGATGAGAATAAATAAGTATGAGTGAATACTTATGGTATAATTGTTGGCTCTTAGATGTGGGGAGCAATGAACTAGGGTTTGATCATTGATAATATGATCTTGAAAACCTAAATGGTTAATAATGGAAAACCCTATTCTTAATGAAGGGTAATGATATGTGAGAGAAAGCCCTAATTGATGGAAAACCCTAACCCTGGTAAGGGAATAGTGGTTTTACCCTGTATTGCATGATGTGTAGTAAACCTGATAAGTCTATTATCATGTGTGACAATCATGCAGGGTTCATGAGTTGATGATCATAGCCAGGTATGAGCTATGATGTTTATTTGATAAGAATTGATTGGCCATATGTGCCATTATGTTTTTGTTACTGAGAAAGAAGTAACAAGATGAGTTGGGCTTGTAAGCCTTTGTTTTAAGTTGTTGCCTAGTGAAAGGTGACAAGATGTACAGTGTTCTGATGAGCCATGTGTGATGGAAACCCAAATCCTGATAAAGGATTAAGGGTAATACCCTTGAAATATTAATACATTGTTTTTGCATGGTATTGATAGATAATTGATGTACTGCTATTATATGTGCTAACCATGCAGGTATTATGAGATGATGAGCATAGCCAGGTATGAGCTATAATGTATTATTAGTTTGAATTGTTAATTGGGCCTTGTGTTCAATAATATACCTTGTGCCTGGTAAGAGGTGGCAAGAGAATTAATGTGCATCAAGTGCCATGATGGATGCTTGTGTAGCAAGTATCATACTTACCTTGGTCAAATGACCTAAAGGTGTTAGTTACCTGAGAAAAAGGTAATAGTGACATACAATATGATAAAGTGCGATAAGAAATAAATTCTTGTGTGATAACAAGAATGATGAATAATCTATTCCTATCTTAAATGCTTCAATGTTAATGATGTTTATCGTATATAATCATATGAAAAGGATAGGTAGCAAAAAGTAAAGAAGTAAGGAATGAGCAGAGAGATATGGGAAAACACTAGCTTTGTGTAATATGTAAATTTGTTCTTGCATGTATGATTTGTTAAAGGCATATTAGGGTATGAAAGTTGGTTCTACATATAATTTCAGTATATTTGTGCAAGCTATATGTTAAATTAAAGGTGTATGATAGTTGTAGTAATTCATACCGATATGCATCCTACTTTTCTGTATTTGGGATATGGTGATACGGTTTGGATGATGTCAGAACACATGGAGAGATACCCTGAATAAGGTAGTCATACATATTCACTCATATTAATAAAAAGGGATGATAATCAGATGGTCTGGACAAGTAACCCTAATGAGGCGTAGCTTGTTATACCTAGCTCTAATACAACTGAGTGATGGTAATTGAATATGATTAATTCTTGAATGACTGATACAATTGTGGATTACCTTATTACTGTTGTTGAAACCCTAAAATGATATAATGCGATGGTTACACTTTGAATTGTGTGTGGGCCCATAACCCACAGGTCCCAGGATCGAAACAGGATAGTATGGACTGAGGTGGTAATGCTTCACCTCATGCATCCATAACCCAATGGGGATGCCAAGAGTAGTATTGTACAATTGACTGTTGAATTTAGTTTTTTAATTCAAGACTGTTTTGCTATTTGAATAGCACATGATTAAAGTTTAAAACAATATGGTGAACTTGCTTTTGTCATTTAAAGGTGATACAGAACAATAGAACTCTCTGAGCAGTATAAGTTGAGATAGTTGTATCAGAGTATCAGAGTTGCGCAGTGAAAGCATGGTGGTTTATCTTTACATTCTATGTTTGACTGTGGCATAAAGAATTTTCTTGATATCATTGAGAACTATTTGAAATATGTTGTGAATTAGTAAAGAATTAAAAGACCTAATGTTGAAAACTACATTCAGGTATGAAATACAAGAGTATAATAACATGGAAGGCTTTAGAAGCTTAGAATAACCTTGAATGTATCTTTCTTGTAGGTTTATGTTTCGAGGACGAAACATTCTAAGGGGGGGAGAGTTGTTACGACCCCATCTGAGCTTAACTGGTAAACTAGGGTTTACCTAGACAATCGCAAAGATTAATTAGAATAATCATTCTTGAAATCTAATTAATGACAATAAAACAATTAGTATGTTTTAACTATGATAAGAAGTCTAAATGTCCTTTTTGTCTTGAGAATTAGGGTTTGAGAAGCATAAACCTTAATCGGCCCAAAATAGGGTTTTAATGATACATGAATACAGAATTTGATAAGTAGAATGTCTCACTAAATGATTTTTAGTATTTTATCTGTAACTCTGATTTACTTCAAATTTGGATATGATTTGGATATATAAAATGTGAACAATATTGGTAAATATCAGAATTTTTGAAGAATGCTCTGATCTGTTTGTCGGCCGAGTTGCAAACTCGACCGATCACAATTTCAGAATTTTACAGCAGTGTGGTAATTGAATTTTATCTTTTTATTGGTATATCCAATTGATCTCAAATTTTAACAGTATTTGATAAATACAATTTTAGACACTCTGTTAAATTGGCATAATTTTTGGATGACTTTTGAATCCCTACAGTAAGGGTGTCGGTCGAGTTTGTGCAGGACAAACTCGGCCGAATATATTCTGCAGACTGCAATATAGCAGTGCACTGTTCGATTTTTAATTATTTATTGGTAACTCCAAATGATCCCAAATTTTAACTGAAGCTTTATAGAACAATTATAAACAACGTGCTAAATTCCCATAATTGTTGGAGAATGTTTGATCTCTGAAATAAACGAATTACAGTAACTTTTGTATAACTGAATATTCAGCCAATATAATTAAAGTTAAGTGTTGGGTCAATATGCAATTGACCCAAGCAGCTCAATTGACTTATATGAACGACCACACACACAAGCAGCTCTCATTCTTCGTCATTCACTCCAGAGAAACGAGCTCCTAGAGAGAGAGGGAGAATTAGGGCTTGAGTGGAGAAAGTGGGGGAAATTGCTGAATTAGGGTTTTGCGATTCCAGGAAGGATGAAATCAAGTAAGTTCGGATTCCTTGCATAGACTTTTATGGTGGATCTTCTCTCTTATGTCAAGATTCCGTCCATGCTCTGATTTGATCCAAGAGGATGTCGAAATTCCCTCTTTTCTCACCCTTTCTTCATAATTCCTCTTTTTCAAGGTTTCCGAGTTGAATAGAAGAAGAATTGGGAGATTCGCTAGGGATTTGATGGGAATTCGAAATTCCCTGAGTTGAGCTGCAGTTGTGAGGTGTTTTCACACCTTAGGGTGAGTGGGTTCTTCCTTCAAACATTCTAATGCACGAATTTGATTACAACATCCAAATCCCTAAATGCTTAGCATGTGAATGCTAAATCTTGAAATATTCGTTTGATTTGAGTTATTGTAAATTGATATGATATGGATTCCTTCTCTGTTTTAAATGATTCCTAAATGGTAGATTCATATCAGAAACGTATGCAACCCTTCCTAGTGAGATTTCTTTACAGATTTATATCAAATGATGTAATTAGGGTTTAACCTAATTGAGACATCACTAGTGTTTCAACCTTATTGAAAAGGGCTAGTAACTCTATAATTGGTTAGGATGTATCTCATGGGTTATCTTAATTGAATTTCATTCTTGATAAATGATATCTCAGTAAATGATATGGAAGAATCTAAATTTAGTTAAGTTTCCATGATTTCATATCTATATTGATTATATAAGATTTGTTGGAAACAGTCTTTATTTAGTGAATGCTTATATCTTATGAGATCATGATAAGAGCCATGTGACAAGTGAATGAGGCAAATGAAACCCTAAGAGTAGGGTGTTGGCATGTGATGAATGAATAAGGCGAATGAAACCCTAAGGATAGGGTGTTCAATGAATCATGCTATGGTGATATGAAAGGTCTCGACATGAGATGTGGTGATGCTTAACTGTTGAATTGTATGTTTCTAGTGCATTTAACTTTATATGCTTGTTCTCTCTGAAATGATATCTACATACTGCAGGACTTCTTATATTTCAATATATATATCTCGTAAATTGCAGGTGATGGGGTATGACATGCCCTAGAAAGGGATGTTACTAAGATATGATATATGTTGAATAACTGAGTTTTGACGTTGCTATGTGATATTTCTGTTAAATTGTTTATTGTTAATCAAGTATAGACCTAAGTGCCCTAACACCGTAGAACCCCTAAAAGAAGGTCTGTTTCTTAGGGGTGAAACTCGTGTTGCAACATCATCCGTGCTTGTGTCGCGGACAAACGAGGAAAGAGAAAATGCAGTGTTTAACAACAATCGTGCTTGTGTCACGATGGCACTGGGCAAATGAAAACATGGTTATCTAACACAATTCGTGCAGCGTCACGAAGGTAACCCTGTGACTCTCCGCCGGTGTACTCAGGTTTAAGGAGAAGTCGGGTGCACTCAGAGTAGTGCTTTGAGGCCGTAGAGCCTATGTTTCTGGCCAGAGAGCTAGGGGTCCTGTAGCAGAGCAGGGCTGATGTCAGACTTAGCATTTCCCGGGTGTGTCGCTAAGTCTTGTACGGTGGGGTCGTAGCATGAATTTGCTGCGGATCTTTATATGCAGAGTACACTGCATATATTTAGGGCATAATCTAAAATACGATCATATAGGTTCACAGTAAATTTATATAACTGTTTATTTACTTGAAATACTTGATGATGCTTAGAAATGTGCTATTTCAATTATATTGTTTTAGAATTGTTCAGTGTAGTATTTATTGTTGTTAAATTTCATATCGTTTAATCAAATTATATCTTTGATCACATTAGTGCATTAGTCTGTTTCCATGAAGTATTCATTCACTGAGCGAGTAGGCTCACCCCTCTACTCAAACATTTTAGGGTTAACCGCGTGGACTTGAAGATGATCAGAGCTTCAGTGTAGATCTGCCACAAGAGTCAAGTATGAGATTAGTTGAGTCAGTCGGTCCTTGTCACTCTAGGTCCTCAGGAAGAGATAAGAGAGAGAGTTATAAATACAATGTGTAATGTTGTTCCTCTTTGATATGTATGCTAATTAACAAGGTTTATGTGCACAAGTTGTGAAAGACATCATGAATGTTTATATATGTACCTTTTCTGTTAAAGTTTGATTAGTAATGACAATGTTCATATTCCTTGTTAAGATGTTATGTGGTTCAATGCGATGAAATAAGAGTTTTTAAAGGAAAATAAAAAAAGAAAAAGTTAAGAGTGATCTTTGTGTTAATTATAAATCCTTTCTTACGCCCTAATCTCATGATTTGAGGAAATTGTGAGATCGGGGTGTAACAATAACGGTGATGATTGACTGACTTTGACACATGGGGATTTATTGTGAGTGATAGAGATGGGATTTGTCCCTCCTACATAATTATGATGTCCTAGGCCTCTTAATTGGAAAGACTGAGAAATACATGACCATGCGCATGTGATTCAATATATGATATTGAGCTTACATATATCTCAGACAATCTTCTTTGGTTCAAGCAATAAGATTGAATGATAAAGAGGATGACAACTCCATGTCTCAAGTTCAATCTGGACATTAGTGACAAAGGAACTACACAAGCACTGCAACTCCATACACAGATTGTAGATTGAAGTTGTTCCCCAACTTTTCATTAACTTAGGTAGCATTGATGTGCAAATAGGCATCACTCATTGCTTGTTATGTCATAAGTTGTTATGGACATTCATTCTCAATGCAATATGGAACCTATAGGGTCACACACATAGGTCTCGACCTAAAAGAGGAGTTTAGTCTTGAATGACAGTTGAATTAATTACTAAAGTGTTTAGGTATTTGATTCACGTAATACATAAGATGACCGCACTGCCAAACACCCATCTCAAGTGTTGAGATGGCCGTCTGAAGTGACAAATAGTCATCTCAAGTGTTGAGATGGGCGTTTGAGTAATGAGACCTGATTCAAGTTGAAATTGGCTAAAGAGCGAACCGACCGGCTCGGCTCAGGTTGCCAAACAACCATCTGGGTTAATGAGATGGCTATCTTGCATGGGCGAGATGGTCTAGTTTGTCCAAAGGAAGGTTCGAGATATTTCCAAGTTCATTTTGATTGCACATTACTTGTTGTGCAAGGAATTAATATGTGATATTAATTGGAATCAAAATTGTCAATTTCATATGCGATTGGGAAACTACAAAATGATTGTCTCGTAGTATGAGATGATTGTCGTGCATGCCATATGATCGTCTGGTGTTCCAAACGGCTATTTCAATGGTTGTTGGTTGTGAAATTTTGAGTTCTTCTGGTCCCTTCCACTCCCGCATCGACTAGGAACCTGGACCCAAGCCCCACCTGTATTGGGGGCTTCCCAAAACACAACACAGACAATTGAGAATCATTTACTCTGATAAACATTGTCCTCTCTAGTTGTGGTAACCACGAGAGCCCGAGCAAGTTCTATCCAAATAGGGAGGAACAACAAGGGAGAGAGAAATTGAGATCATTTTTGTTGGATAGCAAGTTGGTGACTGATACACCAAACGGGAGGGACAACTCCTTCATGTCCATTCTAGTAGGATGATAAGAGTTATAGGCGGTCTATGTGGACTTCTCTAGAGGTAGGAGGTTATTGTCTATCACTAGGAGAACAACATCAACTAGCAGTCTACGACAAGAGGAGCTACTGAAGAAGACAACGTTTGAGGCTACAGTTTGTAGTGCAGACCAGGAGGCGCAGTAGTCATACGAGTCCCAGTGCAACTAGGATTTGAAGTTACACATTTACCAAGATGAGGATTGTCGCTAGACTTACTCTAGGACAAGGTATATCCTCAAAACCATCCTTTCCATCTTATAGTTATTGATGTGATCTGCTAGTTATGGGAATATGGCAGATAAAATTTTTGTTTCTATTTCCTGCTTTGTAGACATATTTCCCTACAATGGTATCAGAACCAACATCAATTTACTATATTATGTATAATAGATATGATTGGATTTTGGTTTTTGTCATTCTATTATTGCATGCGATGCGAATAATATATTCTCAAATCCAATACCACGATAATCTCAAACATATATATATATATGCAATTTACATGTGTCACCCTAAAAGTGGTTTTGATAGTAGATGTGTGGCATCATTATGGCCAATATGGTTATGTGGTTGGTTGATCCTATTATCTCTGTCTATGTATTGAGCCTCTATCTTATATTTCCAATATAAAGTTAATTCTTTCCTATCATTATTCCTCTTGAATGTAACTCGAAGTCTCTCAATAATTATGTAAAAGTAGGATAGTTTACTTTCCTATTATGACAAAAATGAATATGTTCCAAAGATGAGGTAACCGAGTGAAGGACCATGGAAGACAGGAGGACAAACCAGACCGATCGCCTAGTGAACCAGACCGGTCAGCTGGAGTAGCTAGTGGATGGTGGACTAATGGAACCAGACAATTGGTGAGACGACCTAAAAACTGGCCAAGAGGCGAGTTGATCAGTTCAAGGATTGAACCGATCAACCCAGATTGGCAAGCATGGATCTTCATCAACAATAGGTTTCTACATGTAATGTAGACCTAGATGGCGTAATTCCTTACGCTCTAAGGAATTACATTAGATTGGCCATAACCACCACTTTCATTTATTACATTTTTATGGGATATAGCATGTATATGATACGTACTATATATGTGGTGATTGGATAAAGTATATGTATATATACAAACCTCCTAAATTAAAATATTAAGTCTTAGATGCCTTCCATTAGCAACACACATGAAAATCTTGATCGGCCAACCATAGATTTTCAAAAATCATGGTGCACCATCTATCTCATGGAAGTGTGATGGTAGATATGTAAATTTTCACAAAACATGGTGCATATCTATTGTGTTTCCTATTGGGTTAAGCTTAACTGGTGACTTGGAGAGCCCAGGCCCAGAGGCATGCATATAATCATAGCAAAGAGTTGCACATATCATCTATCCAAGAGTTTCATATGATGCAATTGGAATGAGGGCCTACCTCATTGAACTTATGTAAAGGTACTTGGTATATACATATATATGTGAAGTTGGACCTATGTGCAAATCCTTCCTTTAACATGTTTGGAGTTTTAATTTAGTTTTAATTATGTAATGTGATTAATACGTGTTTGATCATCCTTTTTGTTTTGAGTAATCTCGTTTAGCACTACGGTTTGCCAAAAATAAGTCCCCCCTAAAGCTTTCTTGGGGATCTCAGAGTCCTATCTAACCAGAAGCAGGGGTCTCGAGGAAATAGGACCATCAAGGTGAGCTTGGAGCTGGTGAGACATGTAGTGGAGTAGGATTTAATATCACGTGAGTGATGTGTTGGAAAACAATGATGGATTCTAGTTTATAGATTATCCATCATTGTTTTATAAATGGTTCTTATATATGCAGAGTCCAGGGGAAGCTCATGTTTTCCTTGGAGGACTACAAGGGTTCTGGGAATTGAGAAGTTTTAGGGCTCCAAACCCCTACATGTTACGAATGGGAAGGTTTGAGATATAGAGGCAAAGATTTTGGAGGTGTTATCTTGGGAACAAACTATTTGGGGAAAGATTTGAAAGATGAGGATATCCCGCTACAGTATTAGAATCCAAGAAGGGCTAGAGTCGGGTGGAGAAGATAAGTGAGAACCACATGATGAGTTCACAATTCAAAAGATAGAACGAGAGCCCTCTGATTGAATCATAAAACACAAAATACATGAATAAGTTAATCAAATCATGAAACTTTAGGTTAAATGATTAATTCAATCATATCTAATTAAAAATCATACAAAGTCTTCTCAAACTCAGTCAGGGGGTTAAACTAAGTCAAAATGACTTCAAATTTGAACCATAGGCTACTTAAAGGGTCTGGAACCTTATAGTCCTATTTGATTTTGGCTTTGAATATCCTTTAACCATAAAATCCACATAGGTTATTATTTTTGTCAATATGTTTTAAAAGATACAATAAGATGAAACACATTTCCTTTGTTGATTGGTTGAGTCAACTTGGAGATTTGAAGTGATCATCTACTCAAAGGACAATCTCGTTTTCTTTTATATATCTTGGATAAGTTACCATTAAAGGAGAGAGAAAAAGAAAAATAATAATGTTATTTATCCTTTTATGTATATTGAACTCATTTAAACATAAAAGAAAGAAAAGAGGGAACATATTTCATTTTATCTCTCTTTATAACATATTTCATATGAAGTATTTAGTACTTGTTGTAACTTGCATTAATGTTAAGTTCCAAAATTAATATTTTAAATATGAAATTAAGATCCTGAACTTATTTATTTAAAATTTGGGATGCTAATATATCCATTGGGCTAAGGCTATGAAGGCTAAAACTATCACCTAAAAGATAAAGGAGCCTTAACTGGTTCTAGACATTGGAAATTCATTCTTAAAAGAGAACCATATACATGAATTCCAATATGGGGAGGACTATCAAGGATGGGCTTGATACATTAGTCTAGCTTGACAGCTGGGTATAAAGTGCAATGACGTCATTGGTTAAATCTGGCCTATTTATCCATATAGATATTAGAGATTTAAAAGTCTCTGTTATGGCGAGTGAAGGATCGTAGGATGTAGAGTTCATAAATTACTTTTTTAAGGAGGATACCAGAAGGAGGATACTCAGTATGGTTCCACTTGACGTCCATGTAAGGAAAGATGATTGTATATTCAAAGATTTGTCTAGTAGTAGTTTCTTTAGTAAAGATAGTATATCACAAACTACATTAGTTTATTTGTTGACAAAGGGGTGTTGGGTGACAATATGGAAGCTAAAGTTCGTAGACCGTACTGGGTTTTTCCTTTGGAGAACCCTAAAAGAGGGGTTATTGACCAATGCTAACAGGGAAACCCATAGACTGACTAATTCCCCAACATGCCCTAGGTGAAATGTTTAGCATGAAACATCTATCCCTAAGTGAAAGCCAAGTGGTCAGAGGTGGATAACAGCAACGATTGGTGACATTAGTCATTTTTTGGGACAATGGTTTTTGAAGAATCTAAAAAAATGGAATATGATGGATATACCATTTTGGATGATCATTACTTAGGTTGCAATATGGAGAGTGTAGAATGAGTTTGTATTTAACAGTGTTAAATTACCAGGTTATTTCAAGGAAGGTGGACATCACCAACCATTGGAGAAATTGTCCTGACTTCCTTTCTCAGGGATAGATGGGAGAGACGGACATATTAGAAAGACATGATATTGTACCAGTGGAGGAATTGTCCTGACTTCCTTTCTAAGGCTAAAAAATTAGAATGCGGTGTAAGGGATAGCTAGGGCAATGGAGGTGAAACAAATGCACCCACAACACATGATGAATAAAAATCATTTTGGGAGTTAAAAAGGTATGTTTCCAAAGGAAAGTAAAAAACATGATGTTTTAGATAATTAAAAGAGTACTTATCTAGCCATTATTGGCAATATAATGCTTGAGGCATCACATAGAGTTATCTTTGTTTGCCTTTTTGGGATACTTGAAAATAATAATAAAGAGAAGAGAATCCTAGAAATTGGGAGAAAAAAGGATATTCTATGAGGTAATAGTATTATTTTAATGAAATCCTTAGAATATCAGGTTTATGTACAAAACTCATCCCAAAAGACTAAATATAAATTAGAAGGGTATTAGTGAGTTTCCTTGAAATAAAGATGGATTAATTGTTTAATTTATATCGAGGAGAGAGTTTTACAATAAATCTCAAATGACAAAATATAATTTGGAAATAGATTAGTTGTTTTCTTGTTTTATCTAATGTTGCCAAATCCATGTTTTATGGAAGAAGGAGGATTCATTCGCATAGAAATGGATTTTATAGAATAACAAGGCTTAGGAGTCGACAAATAAGGAATATGGGAGGCGTGTAGTTAATTCTTTCCCAATGATGTGTGCCTTGCTTTTTGAGAAAGAATAGAGGAACCAATAAGGGATTTATAGAGAGGAATATGATCGGTGTTTAAGGTGAATGGCCCTTCTATATCAGTCTACCATGACCCTTGGTCGTCTGTCACCGTGAGAATATAAGAAAGAAATGCAACCGACTCTCTCACTATCCCCCCTTTCTCTCTTCATGGAGACCATTATGGTTCTCCCTTCTATCAGAGACTCTCCACTCTCTCTCCCTCACATCAAATAACCATAAGATCATGAAGACCTCTGACTGTAGCAAACAAAATGAGTGCATCACCCTAGTTTCCCCTAGAGGGATATAAGATCATGGGTTATTCGGTAGTCACAACCTTCCATTACAACCATCTTCACAAATAGGAGGGCCTTGGGTGAGATGCTTGGTCAACCACTGGGTGTGGGGAAGAGTTGTAGAAATTCCCAGTCATTCAACTTCTGCAAACCACCTCTTTAGGTTTGCTAGCTACAACTTTCTCCCATCCTACTTGTTCTGTTGTCCCCCCTTCAAGCCACGATCTTGTCTTTCCTTGACTCTGACTACTTCATATTGCACCTAGTACCTAACCGGAACCGACGATGGGCTGCGGAAGTGCTCCAACCTTCTCTGGGCCTTCAAAACCAAGGGCATATTCCCTGGTGTAGCAACTACGAGACCCTTGCCGTAGGGAAGAGGAAGGCTTTGGGAAGACTCCAACTATGAAAAGAGAACAACCAGACCCAGAAGGATCCGTTGAAAATAGATGCACCCCAAGCAAGTTTCTCAACACCCTGGAGCAAAGGGGGAGGTTTCACGACTCTCTCACACGCAGCCGCATAAGGCTAGAGGCGACCCTGACGTAGGGTAGAAGAAGGATTAAGGCCAAAATGACAAAAAAAACTCTATGTATGCATGACAGACGGGTGCATGTGAGTCATTTCTTCCTTTCTCCCATCTAGATAATAAAAGGAATAAATGCTAACGTGGCACTTTATGATTGGCTAAATTATGAATATCTCTAAATAATTGTAGAAAATATATCCTTGTGATAAAAATATTAAAAATATACACCATTTTGATCAAAAATATGAGAGGAATCCAAATAAAATAGTTTATGAGTCTAATTGTGTTTCCAATTCCAAAACTACCTTGAATATATGTTAGTAAGTGATTCGTATATAAAAAAATCCTAGATTTGGGTATTAAAATATTGGAAACATTAAAAGCCTTTCTTTTGTGTTATTATCTGAAATTATTGAATCAAATGATAATCTAATATGATCATGATAGTGGTGTTGAATAACAAGGATTCTAAGTGAATAATCACATACATGTGAATAATTAGGGTCCAATATCATATTTGCTATGTCATTAAGGAACATAATTGAATCTAGTGCTCATGATAAAATAATATGGTAGATTTGGTAATTATGTCAACACCTATTATGAATTAGGGTTCGTAAGTCATTAAAATTATTATCATGGGAATTAGGGTTTTGAAGCATAACTATAATGACAACTCAGCACCAAGGGAACCTAAACCCTAGATTAGAACCCGAGTAGGGTTTAATGTGTTTAATGTGATAGTGGCACCTAAGATTTACATGCTTGTAGATTAATTGTTGAATTTCTTGGATTTGAAGGTTGGATTGATTGATTATGCTTAATGACTACATAATCTGCATGGCTCACCATTGAGGTACATGGTTATGCTTATGACTAATCACATTAGTTTTTCAGTGTTCGCTAAGGTTTTCTCAAGGATTGAACAACTAAATTGTTGGATATTTATTTACATTTTTTTCAATTATAATGCCACTATGAGTATCACATAAAGAAAGATTATGTGAAAAAATTCCAATTCTTATTTGCAAGTTTTTGGTGGAATGTATGTTGCTAGTTTATTTGCACACTTTTGCATGCACCCCATGTACATAGTACAACTTGTTATACTGATTCATTCTTTTGTTTCATGACGTGTTAGGTACATGCTAGATAAGGTGATATCAATATGTGATGACCCAGATTAAATTACTTGAAGTCGTAAAGCAAATTAAGGAGGATTAGATAGATACTTCTTCTCATGTGTACAATTCCAATGATAGAACGTTATGTAAGTTCTAGAGGAACAACTTGTAAAATATATTTGAATTAACGGAAATTATTTACTATTGATTATTATTTGTTTAAAATTTGGATCATTGGGAAAATTTTAGGTAATGAATCTCATCTTTTTGGACTTTCTTAATTGGGGGTTGTTGGAAAGTGAGGTTGTTACATTTGGTATCAGAATACCTGATTTTTCAAAAAATATTTAATAGTTTATAATTTCAAGTAATATGTAGAAATATGAGGGAATCATTAGGGCATTTTCTAAAGACTATGGTGTCTAGAAGGGACTACGACTAGGGGCTAACAAAACTTACCTCTGTACATCTAGTTGGCTTATGAGGACTCCTGAGCATGTGCCTCTTTCCTGGCAAAATTCAAAAGATTTTGCCTGAAGTAAAATACATTTAAGCTTTCTTATCATCTTGTTTCATCCAATTCTCATCTTCTTTCTTAATAAAATCTAAAAGGAACTTCCCTCTTCATATGAATTTATAATCTTTTAGAAGAAATAGGACTAAGGCATCCCCCGTCAATTAGTGTACATGTAATGTGGAAAATAATAATGTAAATGTAAATGTGGTAATGTGGAGTAATAATGTATAGGAAATGTAGAAATAAAGATTAAGTAAAGGGAAAATGTGTTATGAGTTTTCCTTATGAGGGTTTCCCTAGATAGGAATAGGGTTGGTTGGGGAGAATCCTAGTGGGTCAAGGGACATAGAAACCCTAATAGGAAGGGTATTGTTTCTAACCCAAACCCAAAACCCTAAGTATGGGAAATGAGAGTAGTGTGGTGATACATAACAATACCCATATGAACCTTGGAAAGGAATAAGAAATGTTTAGCCAATGTAGTTTAAATTGACTTAACACTTGACTTTACTAGTTCAACACTTGAACCGGTCGATTCATAGTCCTGTCAGTCAATTTTAGAAATTTCCTTTTAAATTGAATACCTAAACACTTTATTAGTCAAGTTAAGCATCATTCATGAATAAACTCATATTACAAGTGTATCCTATGTGTGTGACCCTATAGGTCTCAAATTACATTGGTAGTGAATATTCATAACCAATTTATGACATCACAAGCAATGAGAGGTATCTAGGAACACATCATTGCTACCCAAGTAATTGGAAAGTTGGACTACAATATGTGATTAGTCTTATCATGATCATATAGTTCCTTTGTCTCGAATATATAGATTGAACTTGAGGCATGGAATCTTCATCCTATTTAACATTCAATCCATGTTCCTTGAACTAGAGTAGATTGTATGAAATCCATGTGATCTCACATATCATATATTGAATTGCATGAGTATGGTCATACGTTTCACATACTTGCTTATCAAATGGCTTGGATATCAATCTCCTACAGGAGGGACAAATTCCATCTACATTACTCACACGCAATCCTCATGTGTCACAACATACCCAAGCACCATCTCTATGGAAACCCTTATCCAAGGTCAAGTTGGATGATATCAAAATACATTGAATGGCATGTGATGAGTGTAGAGACTTTAGGTCTAAGAACCACAATCACCACTATCACTATGAGATCCAGTTCTAACTACCATTCCATGGTCTCCACATACCACTCTTAAGGTGGGTTTGTCTGGTACACTGTTCCATAACAAGTACCTATGTGTTTGGTTTGATATCACATATCATGACTTATGATATTCTGTCATCAACAAACATACACTCTAGTCTTATGTATTGTTGTTGTCTATTTTTCTTCCATAGTTTCATCTGACTAGGGACATAACAAGAATGCATATACTCTTATCATAGATACGATCTCATTGTTCAACTCCTCAACTTGAAGACATGTTTCATCGAGTAACATCATTCTTTAGACATCTACTATGCTTGTGTCATCATCTCATGATTGAGATAAACACAATAGACTGAATTACCTTTATCATTATAAAATCAAGTATATGATGACTCATTATAGTCATCATACAATTGAATCTCTTGGCATACTTATGAACAATCTAATCTTTCAACTCTATAGTACTATATGGTTAATTTGCTTAATTATATAACTCTGGTAAGCAATAGATGCCTTTGGAATTGTATCTCTCACCGGGACATGGGTCTCACCTCGTGGGTTACCACATCCCTTTAGGTGATCGGCAGTACTGTTAGATGCAGTGTGACTAGGAGGCACAGTTTGGAGAGTAGGGTCAAAAGGTTGGTGTAGCTAGTATAGAGTCCCAGATTTGTCCATGTACTCTCAGGTCCGAGCGGGGAGTTTTTTATATCATGTATATCAACTCAAGATTTTTCTTGTACATATTGAGCAGTGTAAATGATTTAATTATGTGGACAACATATTTTGTAAATAGGTTATCGATGAGGCCATGGAACTTATGTAAAGGTACTTGGTATATACATATATATGTGAAGTTAGACCTATGTGCAAATCCTTCCTTTAACATGTTTGGAGTTTTAATTTAGTTTTAATTATGTAATGTGATTAATAAGTGTTTGATCATCATTTTGTTTTGAGTAATCTCATTTAGCGCTATGGTTTGCCACAAATAAGTCCCCCCTAAAACTTTCTTGGGGACCTCAGAGTCCTATCTAACCAGAAGCAGGGGTCTTGAGGCAATAGGACCATCAAGGTGATCTTGGAGCTGGTAAGACATGTAGTGGAGTAGGATTTCATATCACGTGAGTGATGGGTTGGAAAACAATGATGGATTCTAGTTTATAGATTATCCATCATTGTTTTATTAATGGTTCTTATATATGCAGAGGCTAGGGGAAGCTCATGTTTTCCTTGGAGGACTACAAGGGTTCTGGGAATTGAGAAGTTTTAGGGATCCAAACCCCTACATGTTAGGGATGGGAAGGTTTCAGATATAGAGGCAAAGATTTTGGAGGTGTTATCTTGGGAACAAACTATTTGGGGAAAGATCTGAAAGATGAGGAGATCCCGCTACAGCATTAGAATCCAAGAAGGGCTAGAGTCGGGTGGAGAAGATAAGTGAGAACCACAGGATGAGTTCACAATTCAAAAGATAGAACGAGAGCCCTCTGATCGAATCATAAAACACAAAATACATGAAGAAGTTAATCAAATCATGAAACTTTAGGTTAAATGATTAATTCAATCATATCTAATTAAAAATCATACAAAGTCTTCTCAAACTCAGTCAGGGGGTTAAACTAAGTCAAAATGACTTCAAATTTGAACCATAGGCTACTTAGAGGGTCTGAAACCTTATAGTCCTATTTGATTTTGGCTTTGAATATCCTTTAACCATAAAATCCACATAGGTTATTATTTTTGTTAATATGTTTTAAAAGATACAATAAGATGAAACATATTTCCTTTATTGATTGGTTGAGTCAACTTGGATATTTGAAGTGATCATCTACTCAAAGGATAATATCATTTTCTTTTATGTATCTTGGATAAGTTACCATTAAAGGAGAGAGAAAAATAAAAATAATAATGTTATGTATCCTTTTATGTATATTGAACTCATTTAAACATAAAAGAAAGAAAAGAGGGAACATATTTCATTTTCTCTCTCTTTATAACATATTTCATATGAAGTATTTAGTACTTGTTGTAACTTGCATTAATGTTTAAGTTCCAAAATTAATATTTTAAATATGAAATTAAGATCCTAAACTTATTTATTTAAAATTTGGGATGCTAATATATCCATTGGGCTAAGGCTATGAAGGATAAAACTATCACCTAAAAGATAAAGGAGCCTTAACTGGTTCTAGACATTGGAAATTCATTCTTAAAAGAGAACCATATACATGAATTCTAAGATGGGGAGGACTATCAAGGATGGGCTTGATACATTATTCTAGCTTGATAGGTGGATAGAAAGTGCAATGACGTCAGTGGTTAAATCTAGCCTATTTATCCATACAGATATTAGAGATTTAAAAGTCTCTGTTATGGCGAGTGAAGGATCGTAGGATGCAAAGTTCATAAATTACTCTTTTGAAGAGGATACCAGAAGGAGGATACTCAGTATGGTTCCACTTGACGTCCATGTAAGGAAAGATGATTGTATATTCAGAGATTTGTCTAGTAGTAGTTTCTTTACAAAGATATTATATCACAAACTACTTTAGTTTGTTTGCAAACAAATGGGTGTTGGGTGACAATATGGAAGCTAAAGTTGGTAGATCGTACTGGGTTTTTCCTTTGGAGAACCCTACAAGAGGGGTTATTGACCAAAGCTAACAGGGAAACCCATAGACTGACTACTTCCCCAACATGCCCTAGGTGAAATGCTTACCATGAAACATCTATCCCTAAGTGAAAGCCAAGTGGTCAGAGGTGGATAACCGCAATGATTGGTGACATTAGTCATTTTTTGGGACAATGGTTTTTGAAGAATCTAAAAAAATGGAATATGATGGATATACCATTTTGGATGATCATTACTTAGGTTGCAATATGGAGAGTGTAGAATGAGTTTGTATTTAACAGTGTTAAGTTACCAGGTTATTTCAAGGAAGGTGGACATCACCAACCATTGGAGAAATTGTCCTGACTTCCTTTCTAAGGGATAGATGGGAGAGACAGACATATTAGAAAGACATGATATTGTACCAGTGGAGGAATTGTCCTGACTTCCTTTCTAAGGCTCACAAATCAGAATGCGGTGTAAGGGATAGCGAGGGCAATGGAGGTGAAACAACTACACCCAGAGTACATGATGAATAATATCATTTTGGGAGTTAAAAAGGTATGTTTCCCTTTCAATAAATATAAATTATAGATGAAAAAGTTTTACAAAATGATAATGAGAAAAGGTGCTAAACGTTTTTTTGGAATCATATATAGCCTTACCTGCACCAATACAGTGACCACATAAGCATTTCTCCGGTAATTTCTTCACCTCAAAATTTTGGGATTCACATATATAAGAAATGAATGAAAAAAAATCATCTCTACATGCATAGACCCATAGCCATGATATGTTCTTTATCTTCTGATATGAAATATTTTTTTTAAACAATAAAAATGGTACATAACTTCCCCTAGAATTATGACATGATATGTGATATGTTGATGAAAACAATATGGTAGGTTTATGGCATCCTACCATCAAAAGGTCGAGATTACTCAAAACAAACATCAATTTTAAACCAATCGTTGTCATCAAAAAATGACTATATTAAAGAAACATGGGACCAATTTTTAAAATTGTGACTTAGAAAAATATCAACAAGTTCTTGAATTGTATATAGTTTTCATATTTATATTTACATTCCACAAATCATGGTGATCTCTCTCAAGACGATTACAAAAGGGATGATATACATGTCATAAAAAATAGATTACAACTTGTATAACTATTTCTACATATACATGGTACACATGTCAAAGTTTCCAATCAGCTATACAATCACTTTAAGAAACTTCCCATCCAGTTTTTGAGTACATGGATGACTCTACAACTACCTAACTTGAACTCGTAAACATCACCTATCTCTAGGTGATGTTAGGAAACCAAACACACACACATGTCACATACCTCCAGGCGATTGGAATCCACCACCAGACTAGTCCCCGCCACAACTGGTTGGGAAGCTCAATCAATCACCTACAAATATGCAAAAAAGTACAAGTTTAGACCCCAATCTCCAGTGACATGATATAATAGTTGAAAACATTTCTTGATTATAACACATTGGTAAGTAATTATCTTAGGCAGAGCAGTAATGATTTGGATTGTTGAACAAACATTGTATTTGAAGACATACTCTACCATAGTAATAAATGTACTGCCAGGAATACCTGAGAAAGTTATAAACATATATATATTTTGTAGTAAACAAATCAGACAACATCACACATCCATGATTTTTTTTCAAATAAACCTAAGCATATATGTTACACAATTGAGTTACACATTTTATTATGTCCTAGGTAGTTTAAGTCGTACCACTCAAATCACTAGCTAGAGGTTTTGAAGCCATACCAGAAATCCATATAAGATCTAAGGATATCCAAGTTCTATTAGATATCTATAGGAAATATCGGTTTAAAGGAAGGTTACAAAAAGTGTAGAGTGTTAGAGGGCTAGGTCTACTATGAAAATTGCTCAAAGGTGGATCCACACGTTCATCATGGATACACAAGTCAAGGTACCAAACTTAGGGTGCCAACCATATTAATCTGAGATACAATTGTAGTTGTTATTAATCTTATATCACATGCCATTCATCACCAGACCATTATCTACAACTGAGTCTCAAACATTCAAATATTGTAGAGCATACCCACCCATTTTGTCCACATATATTCATATAATATATGGCTTTGAGCATATTTTCACAATTCATATATTGCAATAAGATTACCATGTTTCACTATTTCCCCAACCACCCAGAGAAATATATCTAAAAACCTCAAGACTCTACATGATTAGTATCATAGTTAATTAACTAGATCAATTACTCCTTTATGACTGCATCAATCAAGTTACATACTGTAACATCCCTGACCTGGGTTATGGCTTAACCCTAGAAGTTTTTATTAAGTAATTTGTTCATAAACTTGTTTTAATCTTTTGAAAAGTAATTAAGACTCTTCTAGAGTTTAATTTTCAAGTTTTAGCTTATTTGCAAATTGTTTGTGCATTATATGATGGTTTGGGCATAAAGTGCAATTTACCCAAGATGAGGGGCTATATTGCAAAATTTCACATGTTGAATGTACCTCATGTGTTTTAGAATAAGAGAGAGAATTATGTTAAAGTATAGCTTGTGGAAAGCCTAAATTTCAAGTTGCAACTTGTTTGAATAATGTTAGTACATTGTGCACCAATTTTGGTACAAATTGTAATTTACCCAAAATGTAGGGTTAATATGTAAATTACAACCTCTAGAGTGTCCCTACTCCCTCCTAGTATCATATAGATGAGAGATAAAGGAGGAGACACCATGTTTGAATTAATTATGAATGATGGTACTCTTGGTGATGAAATGACCAAGAAAGGGGTTGAATATGAAACCCTAACTTGAGTTGTATCTAGTTCAAAAGCTTATATGTGAGTGCCTATCGGCCAAGAAGCCATAGGAGGAGTCTCATATCATTTTGTGGATTCTTGGAAAAGCTCATGACGTGCAAAGCACCTCAAGGAGGTGAAGTGTATCGGTTTACAACTTCCTTAGAAAAGTTGTATCGGGTTGTGAATAGAGTGGTGATTTAGTTGATATATTTTATTCTAAGGGATAAGTAGTGGACGAAAACTCATCCATATATTATCCTCAAGTGTTTTGCATGTAAAGATAAATGTTAATGCATGCATGTACATGTGTCAACCATGCATGGACAAGTGGCACCTAGTAGCTCAAATTGATGACACCTCATTTTCACACTTCTTCATGAACAACAAGTATATATACCCCTTCTTTCACCCCTTAGTGAACTTTTTCGAATCTTACCACCCTCTTTCCCTAAGGTATCGTGCATAGGGTCCTTTTATCGTGTAGGAGTGAAGTGTTATTGTGCATAGGGCCTTGGGTATCATCCATAGCAAGATCATATCGGCCAAGTAGGGTGATATCGGCCTAGTGAGGTGATATCGGCCATAGTGAAGTGTTTTGAACACAAGTGAGGGGGATATCGGCCAAGGGTGGTGGAATATCGTGCATGAGTGGTGGAATATAGTTAAAGGGTAGTAGGGTATCGTGCAAAGGTGCTAAGGAGCAAGAGGGAGATCAATACTCAACCCTAAGGTGAGGCCATGATCATCTTCAACCTTGGATTGAAGCATGATTTTAGGGTTATGATCTTCCTTTCTTTTCTTCTTCAACAATTGCTTATCCATGGTGATTATTTGCATATAGAGGAGTTGTGAAGTTCATATTCAACCTTGGTAATGTGAAGATTTGGAGCTTGGAGATTTGAAGGTTTTCTTGAGGTGGGTTATATAACTTGAACCCAATTATATTATTATGCACTTTCAATTTTGTCATACTTGTTGATCTACTTGTAATTTTGATTTCTCTTGAATAATTGATGATCTTTGAGGTCTAAAAGCTTCATGGGACTGTTTTCCATGACTTAGAACAGTAATAACAAAGGTCTAGAGGTTTATGGTGATGACATCATCAAAGGTAAAGTGATATCGGGTTGAAGCACACACCTCAAACCCGATATGGTGATGTAACCCTATATGATAGGAAAACCGATATACCTTGTAACCCCACACCCTTATTGATTTGTATAATTGGTTGACAAAGGTTCAACCAGTTGTGTATCCTGTTAATTAACCCATGGTGAAGGGTAGGTCAAATCCATGAAGGTTTGAAGAGGCATGCGTATAAGGGTCTAACCCGATATGGTGTGAAGCACACACACACCTCTTTGCCCGATATGGTGTGAAGTACACACACACCTCAAAAGTGATATGGAAGTACACACACACCTCAAAAGTGATATGGAAGCAAACACACACCTCTTTGCCCGATATGACGTGAAGCACACACACCTCAAAAGTGATATGGAAGCACACATACACCTCAAAAGTGATATGGAAGCACACACACACCTCAAAAGTGTTATGGAAGAAAACACACACCTCTTTGCCCGATATGGTGTGAAGCACACACACACCTCAAAAGTTATATGGAAGCACACACACACCTCAAAAGTGTTAGGGAAGCACACATACACCTCAAAATCGATATGGAAGCATACATACACCTCAAGGGTGATATGTTAAGCACACATACACCTCAAAATCAAGATGGAAGCACACATACACCTCTAAGGTAGAAAGCATACACCTCATACCCGATATGGTGGAAGCACCTCAAAACCCATATGAAGGAAAGCACTTTAAATGCAATGTACTTGATGGAGTAACACATGAAGTGTCTTATATCAAGTCATACATTAAGAAGTATGGACTTTAATGAATAAGGATTAAGTAGGCTAATGTACCTTGAAGGTAAGATTGATCCAACTTAATAAAGTATAGAGTAATCAACATCCTAGTAAGGATGAGAGATAAACTCCTACTTTTGTGATAAACATGCAATGGGCATACATTAATACTCCTAATCTGTGTAGGGTATGAATTAGGATTTGATCCTTGATAATGTGATCTTGAAACCTTAAATGGTTAATAAGGAAACCCTAACACTAATGTAGGGTGATGGTATGATTTTGAAACCCTAATCGATAAGAAAGGGAAACCCTAACCCTAATGAGGGAATAGTGGTATTACCCTTGTATTGCATGGTGTTGATATGTATTTGATATGGATGTTATCATGTATACTAACCATGCAGGTATCATGAGATGATGAGCATAGTCAGGTATGAACTATGATGTTTTATATGATAAAGATTTTAATGGGCCTTGTGAGCCATGTGATAATTTGTTTCCTATTAAGGGGTAACAATATGTTTAAATGGGCCTTGTGAGCCATGTGAAATGCTTGTGTAACAAGTATCATGAATACCTTGGTCTGAGGACCTAGAGGTAATAGTTACCTGAAAAGTGGTAACAATGTTTAGTGATGAACTAAGGGTTTGAATACTCAAATCTAGTAATCATGATGATGATAATGTTGAGGGATGAGAATTCCCAGTAATGAGATTAGGGATTGAGATCCTAAATGTTATATGTGTTTTAAAAAAATTGAAAAGTACTTGATACATGTATTACACCTTTCTTTGTAGCATTTGTCATAATAATTCTTGTTTGAAAACTTTATTGTTGCTAAAAGAATATGGTAATGCACTTAATTAATCAAGTGGAATCTTATCATGTAGTTCCCTGACCATAGATCCATCATCGTCAACAACTGGTGATGGTGAAATAGGTTTTCCCACAGGATCCCCTGGAGAGCACATATTTTTGAATATGCGTGGGTGATGGGCGTGAATATCCTTACACCCTAATGAGGGATTGATGTGAGATCTCCTTCATTATAAATGTCAGGATGGATGTATCATGAATCTCTCGATGATGATGAATGTCAAGATTGATGGTAGATAAACATGAGATCTCTCAATCCCGAAGAGAGTGCAGCCACCGTTGTAGCTCTATGGTGAAGTTGTCAGTATACCCTGGAAAGCTATGTAGCATTTGACACGAGATGTCCTGCTTGTGGTCTTGCACTGACCAAGACGACAGAGGTCATGGTAGCCGGATCTACCATTGACCTTGTATGGTACCGATTTTGACTTCACAGTGGTCGGTTGGAGTATGAGCGGTATACCTCATCTCCTCAGTGCATAAGTGTGATTGTAAAATGTAATCAGCCGTGTAGCATATTTGCTTAAGGATGGAATATGGAAATCATTGGTTGATGTTACATTTCTGAATGCATCTTAAATGGATAGATGTTATACATGTTCTTCATATTCCTTATAAAATGAATAGATGAATTACTACTTTATCAAATATAGCTCCAATGCTTCAGAAGATGATATTGCTCTATTCTGCTTAAATAGTGATTAAATCCTTCTTATTAATATAAAAGAATTCTCTGTTCAGTCTTATTACTATTTATCTGCAATGATAATATTGTTGGCGGAGAGTTATATCTCTTGCTGAGACATGGGTCTCACTCCGTTAGTCACCAACATATTTAGGTGGATGAGGATGAGGAGGTAGGGACCATACAGTAGAGGGAGGACAACAACATCAGGGGAAGCAGTAGCATCTTAGGTTGAGTGTACTATCTGTCGTGTCTTGTAGATATAAGTCCTATGTGTCGTCTCTGTACTCTCAGGTCCTTGGAGTCAGTACATAACGATTTTATGAACGATCTGAGATTTTGGCTTGTATGCCTCAAGGTTTTATGTTGCTTATGTATAGTTTTGGCAAAGCAACTATTGTATGTAACCCTCGAGATGAGATGGTACAAGATATGTACAATGTGAACCATGATGTATGTAGTACTTTGGTTCTCTTTTTAAGAGTTTCCTAGAAATGGATCTCTTTGCAAATGGTTTTAATTTTTAGTGATTTTTGTTAATCCGTTGCTTATGGTTATTCCACAATTATTTACTGCTGACGATTTGATTCATTTTCGGATCGTCACAAAGTTTTGGTATCAGAGCCTAAGGTTCGATAAGTCTACAGAGACATAGGATTAAGGTTGTTGAGTCTGTTCTAAGTGTTATCTAGTTTATCTGATAGTGACTTCTCCTCATATAGGAGAAGTAAAGCTTAAAGATGGTTGGATCACACAAAGAACATGTTGTGGAAAGAAGTGTTGCTGCACCAGGAGGAGGTGCAAGGGATCAGGCTAGAGAGGAACTAGTACTGAGAATCCCCAACTTGACCAAGCTTCAATAGAAAACCCAGCTTTTCATGCTCTGTTTGGACAATTCATGAATACAATGACGCATATGGAAGATCGAATGCTAGCACCCACACCTAGGGCACCAGCTCCCAATGAGGGGCATGGATCTGGTAAGACCTTTGAATGGTTACGCCGGTAGGAGCCACTGAATATGCTGGTACAGCTGACCCAACAGACACAGATTCATGGCTTACTGAGTTGGAGAAAGACTTTAGAATCCTCAACATTCCCAAAACTAAGAAAGTTAAGCATGTTGTGTACCTGTTAAAAGGAAGCGTCGGTCACTGGTGGGCCATTGAGGAAGAGAAACGACTAGGTATTGAGGTTGAATGGAGAGAGTTCCGACGTGAGTTTGTAAGTAGATACTTTCCCAAGACTTATTTGGATGAGACAATCTTGCAGTTTGAGCGGATTAGGCAGGGACCAATGAACATTAGTGAGTATGAAGCTAAGTTTATGGAGCTTCTACAGTTTTGTCCACACATGGCTACTACATATGAGGAGAGAATTTGGCATTTTGAGAAGGGTTTGAATGCTGATTTAACCACACATGCATCTGCTCTAGAGCATAGAGAGAGGTTTGACACCTTTGTGGAGTCAGTTAGGCAGATAGAAAGGTTTGTGAATGAGAAACGTGAAGCCAATAGTGGAAAGTGCATGCATAGTTCCAAGGACAGAGGTCCGAAAGTTTTAAGAAACCAAAGTTTTCTGCACCAATACACCACAGAAATTTAGTGCTCAGACATAGTGGACATCCAGCAAGGGTAGAGACCATAGTCTACTGCCAAGTAGAGCCCATAGTTCAACATCAATGTCAGTAACATGACCATCTAGGCTGAAATGGGAAAACCTAAGTTGTTACCATTGTGGGAAGCTAGGACATCTGATGAAGGATTGCCCAATTAGAGATAGGGATGTAACCCAACCACCGAGGAAGAGTCAACAAGTCTCTCAGAGGCAACAGTTTAGCAGTGGCACACGAGGACGTGGACAGGCATCCCAAGCTAGTTCATCTGCACCCAACAACAGGACGCGTGGTCGACAACCACCAATGGCGAGATTCTATGCTATGAATCAGCTAGAGGCAATGGTTAACCCACGAGTCGTGACATGTCAAATAGAATTATTTCATTCTGATATGTCTTCATCTTGCTTCATATCTATTTTGATTGATCTGGGTGCGACACATTCCTTTATCACTCAAGAAGTGATTCATGATTGCAATATGACTGTCAGTCGTAGAGCAGATAATCTATTATTAGAAACTCCATTAGTCGGATCTACGGTGTTGTGGGAGGTATGTTCTCCCTGTGTTCTTTCCTTTTCAGAACACAACATTCAGGTGGATCTTATACCACTTGAGATGCACGGGTTTGACATAATTCTTGGGATGGACACCCTAGAAAAGTATAAGGTTGTCTTGGATTGTGGTTCCAAGCAAGCTATGTTCACAGACAATGGTGAGACATGGGTCTTTTAGGGGGATAGAAAGATTCTTCCAACCTGTCTAGTATCAACAATGATAGTTGAGAAGCTGATGCGACAAGGATGTGAAGCATTCTTGGAACATGTGGTAGATACCAGAGTAGAGAATCCTAGTCTTTCTGAATTTCTTATTGTTAGGGAATTCAAAGATGTGTTTCCTAACGAACTTACAGACATTCCTCCACCTCGAGAGATTGATTTTGAGATTAATCTAATTCCAGGTACGCAACCTATAGCTCAAACACCCTATAGGATGGCGCCAGCTGAGATGGAAGAACTTAAGAAATAGTTACAGGAGTTGCTTGAGAAAGGTTTGATTCGACTGAGTACTTCCCGTGGTGTGCTCCAGTTCTTTTTGTTAAAAAGAGGGATGGGTCTATGAGATTATGCATAGACTATAGACAGCTTAACAAGGTGACTATTAAGAACAAATATCCTCTGCCAAGGATAAATGCTCTGTTTGACAAGTTGTATGGTGTAACAGTATTCTCTAAGATAGATCTAAGGTCAGGATATCATCAGTTACGTATCAAGGAGAGTGACATACCTAAGTCAACCTTTAGGACAAGGTATGGTCATTATGAGTTTGTAGTTATGTTGTTTGGACTAACTAATGCACCAGTTGCGTTCATGGAGCTAATGAATAGAATCTTCCGGCCATTCCTTGATCAGTTTGTAGTGGTCTTTATAGATGACATCCTGATATACAATAGAGATGGTCAACAACATGAACAACACCTTCGTCAAGCCTTGACATTGTTGAGACATCATAAGCTATATGATAAGTTTAACAAGTGCAAGTTTTGATTGTCAGAAGTTTCTTTTCTTGGACATGTTATATCTGCTTCAGGTATTCGTGTTGATCCACAGAAAGTGGAATCTATGTTAGAGTGGGAACGACCCAAGACACCGACTGATATTCACAGTTTCTTAGGCCTGGCAGGTTACTACATGAGGTTTATTAAAGACTTTAGTTCTATAGCCTTACCCCTAACCAAGTTGACCAGGAAGGAAGTTCCTTTTGTTTGGAATGACAACTGTCAGCATTCTTTCCAATTGTTGAAAGAAAAGTTGACCAGTGCACCTGTGTTAGATTTACCTGAGCAGGGAAAGGGATACATTGTTTTTTGTGATGCCTCTAAGAATGGTCTAGGATGTGTACTGATGCAGATTGATCATGTAGTTTCTTTTGCTTCCCGACAACTTAAGAAAAATGAGGAGAATTATCCGACTTATGATCTAGAATTAGCTGCAGTGGTTCACACGTTGAATATCTGGAGACATTATCTCTATGGAGAAACATTTCAGATTTTCACAGACCATAAGAACTTAAAGTACATCTTCGCACAACACAAGTTGAATATGAGACAACACTGCTGGATGGAGTTAATCAAGGACTAAGATTGTACAATTGATTATCATCCAGGAAAGGCTAATGTAGTGGCAGATGCACTAAGTAGAAAATCATCATCACCACCCATAGATAAAGCACAATTGAACTATTTAGTGTGCTTTAAATGAGACATGTTTGTCTCTTTGAGGTAAAACAATGTATAGCTTAAAGTATCTTTGTTAGCCGGATTATTTGCTGGGATGCATGTGAAACCTACTCTGAAACAACAGATCAAAGAGGCACAACAGGCTGATACTGTGATTCAGCAGATCAGGTCAGAATATGGTAGTGAGAAACGGGATGGTTTTCATGAGTCAGAGGATGAGGCAGTCTGTTACCATGGTAGGATGGTAGTACCTAATGCCAATGACTTAAGGAAGCTAGTCATGGAGGAATCTCATTCGTCCATGTATGTGATGCATCCAGGGAGTACCAAAATGTATCATAACTTAAAGGATATGTATTGGTGGCCTGGTTTGAAGAAGGATGTAGCTGAGTTTGTTATGCGGTGTCCAGTGTGTCAGTAGGTTAAAGTTGAACATCAGAAGCCCGCAGGAACATTGCGACCTTTACCTATACCACAGTGGAAATGGGATCACGTGACAATGGACTTTGTGGTTGGTTTACCCAGAATAGCCAAAAGTCATGATTCCATTTGGGTGATAATTGATAGGTTGAATAAGTCAACACATTTTCTTCCTATCAAAACAACCTATACTGCTAAGAAACTTGCACAGATCTATATAGATGAGATAGTGCAATTACACGGGGTTCCATCTATAATTGTATCTGATAGAGGTCCCCATTTTACAACTCATTTTTGGGAATGACTACATAAAGCCTTGGGTACTCAGTTGAAGTTTAGCACAACTTTCCATCCTCAAACAGATGGGCAGTCTGAGAGAACTATACAGACTTTGGAAGACTTGCTTAGAGCATGTGTTCTTCAGTTTGTAGGAAGTTGGGACATACACTTGAGCTTGATAGAGTTTTTTTATAACAATAGTTACCACACTAGTATTCATATGGCACCATATGAAGCCTTATATGGAAGACGGTGTAGATCTCCATTATGCTGGTATGAAACAGGAGAATACCAACTTCTGGGTCCTGAGTTAGTGCAACAGACAACTGAGAAGATTAAAGTAATACAACAAAAGTTGAAAGCCGCACAAGATAGACAGAAGTCTTATGCTAATAAGCGTTGTAAACCTTTATATTTCCAAGTTGGAGACAGGGTGTATCTCAAAGTATCTCCTTGGAAAGCTGTTCTCAGATTTGGGAAAAAGGGTAAGTTAGCTCCTAGATTTATGGGACCTTATCCAGTGACAGCACAGATGGGAAAGGTAGCTTATAGGTTGGAGTTGCCACCTAAGCTACATAGTTTTCCATGTATCTATGCTGAGAAAGTGTCATCCCGATACAGAGTTAGTGTTACAACCTGTAGAGGTAGAATTAAAAGAGGATATATCCTATGTGGAAGGTCCAATGATGATTCTTGGTAGAAGAATCAAGAAGTTGAAAAAGAAAGACATAGTTTTTGTGAAAGTTCTATGTCATCACCATGGAATTGAAGAAGCCACATGGGAGCTAGAGGAAGAGATGAGGAGTAAGTACCCTTCTCTTTTCTCTTGAGATTTTGGGGACGAAATCCCTGTTAGGGGTTGATAATTGTAACATCCCTGACCTAGGTTATGGCTTAACCCTAGAATTTTTGCTTAAGTAAGTTATTCATAAACTTGTTTTAATCTTTTGAAAAGTAATTAATACTCTTGTAGAGTTTAATTTTCAAGTTTGAGCTTATTTGCAAACTATTTATGCATTATAGGATGGTTTGGGCATAAAGTGCAAATTACCCAAGATGTGGGGCTATATTGCAAAATGTCACATGTTGAATGTACCTCATGTGTTTTAGCATCATAAGAGAGAGAATGATATTAAAGGATGGCTTGTGGAAAGCCTAAATTTCAAGTTGCAACTTGTTTGAATAATGTTAGTACATTGTGCACCAATTTCGGTACAAATTGTAATTTACCCAAAATGTAGGGTTAATATGTAAATTACCACCTATAGAGTGTCCCTACTCCCTCCTAGTATCATATAGAGGATATAGAAAGGAGGAGACACCATGTTTGAATCAATTATGAATGATGGTGCTCTTGGTGATGAAATGAACAAGAAAGGGGTTGAATATGAAACCCAACTTGAGTTGTATCTAGTTGAAAAGCTTATATGTGAGTGCCTATCTGCCAAGGAGCCATAGGAGGAGTCTCATATCGTTTTGTGGACTCTTGTAAAATCCCATGACGTGCAAATAACCTCAAGGAGGTTAAGTGTATCAGTTTATAACTTCCTTAGAAAAGTTGTATCGGGTTGTGAATAAACTGGTGATTTAGTTGATATATTTTATTCAAAGGGATAAGTAATGGACGAAAATTCATCCCTAGATTATCCTCAAGTGTTTTTCATGTCATTATAAATGTTAATTCATGCATGTAAATGTGTCAACCATGCATGGACACGTGGCACCTAGTAGCTCAAATTGATGACACCTCATTTTCACACTTCTTCATGAACAACAAGTATATATACCCCTTCTTTCACCCCTTAGTGAACTTTTTTAGAATCTTAGCACCCACCTTCCCTAAGGTATTGTGCATAGGGTCCTTGTATCATGCAATTGTGAAGTGGTATCGTGCATAGGCCCTTGGGTATCATCCATAGCAAGATCATATCGACCAAGTAGGGTGATATCGGCCTAGTGAGGTGATATCGGTCATAGTGAAGTGTTTTGATCACAAGTGAGGGGGATATCGGCCAAGGGTGGTGTAATATCGTTCATGAGTGGTGTCATATAGTTCAAGAGTAGTAGGGTATCGTGCAAAGGTGCTAAAGAGCAAGAAGGAGCTCAATACTCAACCCTAAGGTGAGGCCATGATCATCTTCAACCTTGGATTGAAGCATGATTTTAGGGTTATGATCTTCCTTTCTTTTCTTCTTCACAAATTTCTTATCCATGGTGATTCATTGCATATAGAGGAATTTTGAAGTTCATCTTCAACCTTAGGAACATGAAGCTTTGGAGCTTGGATCTTTGAAGTTGTTCTTGAGGCGGGTAATATAACTTCAACCCAATTATATTATTATGCACTTTCAATTTTGTCATACTTGTTGATCTACTTGCAATTTCGATTTCTCTTGAATAATTGATGATCATTTGAGTTCTAAAAGCTTCATGGGACTGTTTTCCATGACTTAGAATAGTAAGAACAAAGGTCTAGAGGTTGATGGTGATGACATCATCAAAGGTAAAGTGATATCGGGTTGAAGCACACACCTCAAACCCGATATGCTGATGTAACCCTATATGATAGGAAAACTGATATAACTTGTAACCCCACACCCTTATTGATTTGTATAATGGGTTGAAAAAGGTTCAACCAATTGTCTATCCTATCACTTAACCCATGGTGAAGGGTAGGTCAAAGACATGAATGTTTGAAGAGGCATGAGTATAAGGGTCTAACCCGATATGGTGTGAAGCACACACACACCTTTTTGCCCGATATGGTGTGAAGCACACACACAGCTCAAAAGTGATATGGAAGCACACACACACCTCAAAAGTGATATGGAAGCACACACACCTCAAAAGTGATATGGAAGCAAACACACACCTCTTTTCCCGATATGGTGTGAAGCACACACACCTCAAAAGTGATATGGAAGCACAAACACACCTCAAAAGTGATATGGAAGCACAAACACACACCTCAAAAGTGTTATGGAAGCAAACACACACCTCTTTGCCTGATATGGTGGGAAGCACACACACACCTCAAAAGTGATATGGAAGCACATATACACATCAAACTCGATATGGAAGCATACATACACCTCAAGGGTGATATGGTAAGCACACATACACCTCAAAATCGAGATGGAAGCACACATACACCTCTAAGGTAGCAAGAATACACCTCATACCTGATATGAAGGAAGCACCTCAAAACCCATATGAAGGAAATCACTTTAAATGCAATGTACTTGATGGAGTAACACATGAAGTGTCGTATATCAAGTCATACATTAAGAAGTATGGAGTTTAATGAATAAGGATTAAGTAGGCTAATGTACCTTTAAGGAAAGGTTGAGCCAACTTAATAAAGTATGGATTAATCAACATCCTAGTAAGGATGAGAGAGAAACTCCTACTTTTGTGATAAACATGCAATGGGCATACATTAATACTCCTAATTTGTATAGGGTATAAATTAGGGTTTGATCCTTCATAATGTGATCTTGAAACCCTAAATGGTTAATAAGGGAAACCCTAACCCTAATGTAGGGTGATGGTATGATTTTGAAACCCTAATCGATAAGAAAGGGAAACCCTAACCCTAATGAGGGAATAGTGGTATTACCCTTGTATTGCATGGTGTTGATATATATTTGATATGGATGTTATCATGTATACTAACCATGCAGGTATCATGAGATGATGAGCATAGTCAGGTATGAGCTATGATGTTTTATATGATAAAGATTTTAATGGGCCTTGTGAGCCATGTGATAATTTGTTGCCTAGTGAGAGGTAACAATATGTTTAAATGGGCCTTGTGAGCCATGTGAGATGCTTGTGTAACAAGTATCATGAATACCTTGGTCTGAGGACCTAGAGGTAATAGTTACCTGAAAAGTGGTAACAATGTTCAGTGATAAACTAAGGGTTTGCATACCCAGATATACTAATCATGATGATGATAATGTTGAGGGATGAGAATTCCCAGTAATGAGATAAGGGATTGAGATCCTAAATGTTATATGTGCTTTAAAGATTTGAAAAGTACTTGATACATGTATTACACCTTTCTTTATAGCATTTGTCATAATAATTCATATTTGAAAACTTGACTGATGCTAAAAGAATACGGTAATGCACTTAATTAATCAAGTGGAATCTTATCATGTAGTTCCCTGACCATAGATCCATCATAGTCAGCAGTTGGTGATGGTGAAACATGTTTTCCCACATGATCTCCTAGAGAGCATATATTTTTGAATATGCGGGGGTGATGGGTGTGAATATCCTTACACCCTAATGAGGGACTGATGTGAGATCTCCTTCATTATAAATGTCAGGATGGATGTATCACGAATCTCCCGATGATGATGAATGTCGGGATTTATGGTAGATAAACACGAGATCTCTCATTCCCGAAGAGAGTGCAGCCATCGTTGTAGCTCTACAGCGAAGTTGCTAGTATACCCTAGAAAGTTATGTAGCAGTTGACACGAGATGTCCTGCTTGTGGTCTCGCACTAATTGAGATGGCAGAGGTCATGGAATCCGGCTCTTCCATTGACTTTGTATGGTACCAATTTTAACTTTGCAGTGGTCAGTTGGATTATGAGCAGTATACCTCATCTTCTTAGGGCATAAGTGTGATTGTAAAATGTAATCAGTCGTGTAGAGTATTTGCTTAAGGATGGAATACAGAAATCATTAGTTGATGTTACATTTCTTAATGCATCTTAAATGGATAGATGTTATACATGCTCTCCATATTCCTTATAAAATGAATAGATGAATTACTGCTTTATCAAATATAGTTGCAATGCTTCATAAGTTGATATTGATCTATTCTACTTAAACAATGATTAAATCCTGCTTATTAATATAAAAGAATTCTCTGCTCAATCTTATTACTATTTATCTACAATGATAATATTGTTGGCGGAGAGTTATATCTCTCACTGGGACATGGGTCTCACCCCGTTGGTCACCAACATTTTCAAGTGGACGAGGACGAGGAGGTAGGGACCATACAGTAGCGGGAGGACAACAACATGAGGGGCAGAAGTAGCATCTCAGGTTGAGTGTACTATCTGTCGTGTCTTGTAGATATAAGTCCTATGTGTCGTCTCTGTACTCTTAGGTCCTTGGAGTCAGTACATAATGGTTTTATGAACAATCTGAGATTTTGGCTTGTATGCCTCGAGGTTTTATGTTGCCTATGTATAGTTTTGGCAAAGAAACTATTGTATGTAACCCTCGAGATGAGATGGTACATGATATGTACAATGTGAGCCATGATGTATGTAGTACTTTGGTTCTCTTCTTAAGTGTTTCCTGGAAATGGATCTCTTTGCAAATGGTTTTAATTTTTAGTGATTTTTGTTAATTCGCTGCTTATGGTTATTCCACAATTATTTACTGGTGACGGTTTGATTCGTTGTCAGATCGTCACACATATAATTAAGAGAGAAAGGATTACAATATTAATCAAGTTATTGCAACTTCAGAT
Source organism: Alisma plantago-aquatica (assembly GCA_963693085.1). NCBI lineage: Eukaryota > Viridiplantae > Streptophyta > Magnoliopsida > Alismatales > Alismataceae > Alisma > Alisma plantago-aquatica. The sequence continues at coordinate 296,832,166 of OY856415.1, forward strand.
GATATAAAACACATTTTTGTGAGATTGTAACTTCTAAAATAGGATGTACTATAACATATCTCAACCACATAAACTTTTGTCATTAAAAACGAGACACCATGAGGCCTATATGCATCAAATACTATACTATGGTCTAGTCCTCTCAAGGATGTAATATTGAGTTAAGATAAGACTTCATTCACTAAAGAACACCATACTCATTTGGAGACTACTGAAATAATATGAAAACACTTCAAAGATATAATCAAGTACCAATTTTAAGGTCATGTTATAAAAAAAATAACTCCAAGAATATATAAAAATTCCTACCTAGTAGTTCTATTTCTTCATAAATGTAGCAACATAAAAACTAGCAAAAAGCCATAATTTTTTTTTGGGAAAGCTCCCGATGGAAATGAATAAAATTAAGTTCATATGTCATACCATAGGCTATTTATAACCCATAAAAGGTTCCACCAGTAAGTTCATCTCTCATCATAGACTGAATCTATGTACATGTGTTGTAAACTAAAATGTATCTATCAAGAAGATATTTGAAAAGTCTAAATTGAACACACAAGTTTGTGTTCTATTTATATTGACTTAGAATCATATAAGATTTTTTGTTTAGTATCAAAGATATTAATCAATAGTATGATAGGTTGCATTACCATGGTACTAAATGTATTAAATCTTATATGACTCGTCTTACAAGCTACAGAAATAGTCCATTTTAAGTTTACATTGGGGAAACCTCATGATTCACTCCTCAAACTCCAACAAGATACACCATAAGAAAGATGTAATATTTCCAAAGATATGAGCTTCCCTCCTTAAAGTTCACATGGCACAAGTTCCACGATCTATGTGCAACTAAGGCAAGGAAGGAAAGGGGAAATAAGAACCACCAAGAAATGGATCAAGGTGGAATAAGACAATGGATCACTAAGATCATGGAGAAATGGGACCTCACTTACATGGATCCACTTATTGGAAGGGTGTTAGTATTCATAGAATGAAAAAAAGGGGCAAGAACACCTCTATCGAAGGTCAATGAAGACACACTTTCCATCATTTACAAATCAATTGCATCACTTTGGGGTTTTGGATGAACTAGATGGTTTGTATGATTGAGGCAAAGAGGGATGTGTATACTCCTCAGGATATAGAAAGGCATTCAAATTTGCAAACCCATTGGTCTTCACAATTCTAGCTTCATTGGTCAACATTTCATCATAGGATGACTTCAATCTCCCATTAGTAGGTGACCGTAGGAACTTTATTGAAGAAGGAATATCTAGGTTCTAATTGATCTACATCATTAGTTAGGGCACTCCAAGATCTCCTCAGTTTCCATTAGATGTTAGACACAAAAATCTCATCTATCTTAGACACTTCAAATTCATTAGTCAGGCTCTTTGTAGGTCATCATCATCGATGCCAGCTTCCATTGGTTGCCAACTGATGAGCCATCAATGACCAACTAGATAGTCTCCTCATCGGTTCTCAAATGGTAAAGAGTAATAATCAGCTACCACTACAACACTTCAATGGAGGACCTAACTAAGGGTCATCAACAGATGATAAGAAGGTTCCATCAGTCTCCACTCATCAACTCTAACAACCAATGAAAATGTTGAAGAGAAACAATGCAGACTACCTCCACTGGTCCTCAACAAATGGAAAGGTAAGCCACTTAATTAGGTGTTGAATTAACCAAACCAAGACCAAGATAGAGGGTGAGAGAAAAAATTCTTATGTTCAAAATACAAGATTAACCTTCAAGCATGGAGGATTTGCACATAGACCCATTAGAGCAAAACATCAACCAACTAATTACACATCTATAATAAGCACGTAATTAAGCACCCAAATACAAGTTTAAGTTAACAAAGCATGTTAAGGAATCAATCTAGGACAAGGGTCTCAAAAGATCTAAGAAAAGAGTCACCATCTTGATAAATTTGATTACATTGTGAGGTTACATAAAACATCAACAATTAGTTATGTATGACTTGGTTGTCGACCCTGACATGGTTAGATTATAATTACTTAGCTATGTGAAATCATGTTATTATTAAAACATGCTGAGAAATCGACTAATAGCATATGAAATCTATATAGGAATGATATCAAGTCATTTAGAAAAATTTAAAAATTCTTTAAGAAAAAATAATAATTTCCGACTACATTCCATCTCCTTATAAAACTTTCACTGAGACATTTGTTCAACAATGCAAGAGTTTCTCTTTTCTTCCATTATTCTTGTTTGTCTCATATAAATGCTAAGAATTTTTCTTTTGTGATTCAAGACATTCACTGTGTCTTAGTTGTGAGATTTTATCCAGAAAAATAGTATTATTTTATGGGATAGGGGTTTTCAAATCTATAACTTTATTATCATATGCCATTTCTAATATGTAATTTATAGTTCACATCGTATCATGTAACAAAGGAGAATCTTTATTTGGTGTAACAAAAGGAGAATGTTAGATTTAAAATATATTGTTATTACTTCTAGACTTGTTAATATGGTTCCATACTCTAGTGTTTTAAGTCTCTCATAAATATAAATAAGACAAAATTTTATAAATCAAATAAGTAGAAGGGCAGTTGTAAAAGACATAAAAAGATTATATCAATCAACCCTTTCAACAATCAGCTTTCATAAGCGCTTACAACTATAAAAAACCTAAGTCCTCTTGGATGTGAGGGAGTATACTTCATCATTGGGGACTGGGGAGTATCCCCATTGCTTGTACTCTATTACATTTTTTATGAACTCGATATTCTAAGATGTTCTTTATTCAATCGAATTCTTGCTTGTTGAACTGATCATTTAATTAACACAATTGATATAATCCTAAACATAGAGACCATAAAGTTAAAGATTAGATCCTTCAATGAATGCTTAAAATTCTGGATGTGATCAAGAAAGGATTTCTACATGATGATTGACTGATTATTTGTGAGTAACGAGACCTCGATCCAAAGAGGATTTCGATCCTTATACTAATATTTATCATGAAAGGGGACGAATTCATATGATCCTAGTCTAAATAGTTGTGATTACAAACTTGTAATAGTTTTGAGTATGTAGGTGATGGTAGTGAAATCCATATGTCCTAGTGTCCTTCAAACATTGTTCCTGGTCCACTTTTCAATCATTTCATTTCCATTGCAATCTTTAGCCCAACTTTTGTTAATAATCATTCTAAAAAAAGTTCTAAATTGAAGAATAATCCAATTCAAGTTATTCAATTACAATGAAATACAAGGAAGATGGGAAACAAGTTGCGTCGCCAACCCATTTTGGATGGAAAAACCAATCCTCTGAAATACTATATTTATAGACTTTAGGAGTCATAAAATTAATGTGCATAACTTTCTGAATCCTTAGGAGGAGCTCCACTGCCTCTGGTGCTAAGAATCTAAAAGTATCAAACCTGAAAAGTATAAATACATGTTGATTCTCAATGCACGGTTTACCTTGCTTAACCACTTTGACTGCACCAACTTTTAGGGCAGCATGTCCTATAATAAAATCTCCATCTTTTAGACCCACTAATGGAGATACTTCTGTTAGATTGACACAAACATATTTTCCTCCATACCAGCCAAAAATTAGGACATCTGTCGGTCTAAGTGTCAATCTCTCTTCCCGTGGATTAGTCAAGAAATTCATAGGAACCTCTTTTTTAGCAGAAAATCCAGCATGTTTAAGTACATCATAGAGAATATATCTAACAAGATCATGTCTATACTTAAATCTTGGGAGCTCCCTGCAATGAACCACATGCTCCCCAAAGGCATCTAATCACTCCTTGTAACAAACAAGACATGCCTCATTAATCAGAAAAAGAGGGATCATAAGGCGATATTTGAGGATAGTGCGGTAATCTATTGGTGACATATGCAGTCCAAGCCCATAAATAGGAATATCCAGAAGAAAATCTTGAGCGCACTCAGCTTGCAAACACCTAGAAACTACTTTCTGTCTAATGGACATGCCAAATTTAGCATCAATCCTTAACAATTTTGCTAAAAAGGGAACTCGCCAAAGCATTTTGGGCTTTAGTGGGGACGGTGTCCTTATTAGCAAAACAATAAGGTCAAATGAGGGAATCATGACACGTAGAGAATAAAAATAAAAGTAAAAATCCGAGTCCATACCATTTATTCCTCTGTCTCACAAAATATGATCTTGGATCCCCCAAGATTGGACCCTAGATGACACAAAAGCACATGAAGAATCCTCAGTTGTCGAATACAGACCCAAACTACCGAGTTTGATAGGCAAGGAATCCAACCTCGACTGAAGGTCTCCAAAAAAGGGACTTTCACATACCACAATATCCTCAATACACCCACATAGCCCCTTAGCAAAGTAGGATGCAACCTCTTCCATGTATGTAGGTTAGCATGTCTGTAAACTGAACATAAGTTTGACAATACCCATGTAGGACTGTAGTAAAAGAATATCACTTTTTGGATCATGCAGTTCTAAATATTTTTCTCAATGATTGGTTTGTAAGAGATTTCTTAAATACATTGTCTCTTCTCTTTTACCTTTTTCTATACTACAATTGAGTAATTCACTTATGAGTGAGCAATATTGCACATAAGAAAAGGACTAAAACCTAGGGTAAATCTATCTTAGGGAATTTCTTGTGAGCCAATACTCACATCATGTTGTTGGTTCTAGAAACACAAACCAAGATCATGTGGTCACATCCTTTAACTATTATTGGTTCTTAGGGTTGTTTTTGGACTGAACAATAAAAGAACCTACTGGAGGGTGAATGGATTCAGGTATATGTGCTAGTTTAGCTTCCATGGAATTGTTGTACTCTTGTTTAGAAGCAACTTCTTCTTAATATCATCAAGGAAACCTTGATCACTATAGGTAGGTATGTTATATTTGTTTCTTTTGCCTTGGAGATGTTGTTTAAGATTATTTTGAAGTGTTGCCATGTATTACAATTCTATTTTGATTGAAGTTATTTGTATATTGTTCGATACCAAAGTTGTTCTGACAATTTTTTTTAAAATTATGAGGACCTCAAACCTAAATTTGTTTATATCCCAACCTAAAGTAATGAGCATCTTGTCTCTATCTAGGTTCATTCACTCAAAAATAGGATGGTTTCTTGGTCAGTTGAGGATGTAGTACCCCTTCCCTAGATGTAATTGATGGCATTGAACCTTCGACTGGGTTATTGTCCAATTGCAACTATATTCAATGTGGATCAATAGAGGTTGTTACACTGCAAGTCAGTGTTCCCTTCTATAGTGAAAATGTCATGGACTTCTTGGGCATCCTTGTCTTCTTGAGAGGATGAACTCCTTTGCTCATATTTTTGAAAAAGGAGTCAAGTTTGTCTTGTTTAAGGGGTAGATGCTCTAAATATTTATCAATTGATTTCAACTCAGACTCATCTTCTTCCATTGCAACCTTATGAACTCTCCTCTGTCTATATTTCCCCTAGATGGTTTGGTCCTCAACTCCCAAGATCATCACCTCCCATGCATTGTCATAGTTCTATCTCATCAAGTGTCCTCCTGAAGTGGAATCTAAGAACTTCTTAGCATCCTCATCCACTCCCTTGTAGAAGTTTGAAATAAGTTGTATATTGTAAATGTCATGGTGAGGGCATTTTCACATCAACTCCTTGTACCTTTCCCAAGCTTCAAAGAAAGACTCTCTAGGGAGTTATAAGAATTAGTTTATCTACCCACTAAGTTCCTAGGTGAGGGAGGGTAGGAAGAAATTATTCATCAACTTATTTCAAAGTTCCTCCCATGTTTTGATTATGCCAAGATCTAGGGAGTTGCATCAAACCCTGGTCTTGTAAATGAGAGAATAGCAGAATAGACATATATTGAGGGATTCATCAGACACGCCAAATTGGTTGCTTAGTCCATAGTGATCTATGGACTTCTTTAATTGATCACGTGTATCCTTGCAGATATTTCATACAAAACTATTGTTTTTCATCATCATCGCCCATTGATTTTTTATTTCAAATGTAGGAGATGTAATGATTCAATAGATGATTGGCTGGAAGATGTCTATATCCTTTGGAGTAGAAAACACCTTGAGTTCTCTCTATTTTTTATCCTCATGGAAAGCTTAAATTTTTTCTTAAATAGTTGTTGTGGATTCTGTTGCCAATCTATTTTTTCATGTTGCATGCATTCTGCACTCTACATTTGATTTATTCTTCATTAATCTTTTCTTGATGTTCACAAAGTAATCTATAGTAGGTTCTTTATGTATCAAGATACAAAACTACTATGAAATCAACATTAAAAGAATGTTGCATGCATAATAATTGTCACATGAGAAAGGTAGAAAACTACAAGTTAGATGGTTGAAAAAGAGTTGAATTCAACAAAATTTGCAATGTTATCAAATGTAAAATAAAAATCCTAATCGATCCAAGTTATTTGAATTTAGCAAAAAAAATATTTTACCTCAAAAATTGTAATGCTCGAGCCCACTACCCAAGGCTCTAGTAGTGTTCAAGAATGACGACTAGCCCCAAAAACCACCACTAACCTTGAGTGTGTGTTTTGTCCTCACTCACACACAAGCAGAGACTAACTTCCAGACTAGTTATCCATCCAAGTACTCTAGCCTAAATACACTTAACCATAAAATTGTTTATTGATGGGATCCCTAAAAAGGAGGCACACCTTGAAGATATGGTTAGTCAAATCATTCCAATCAAGATCATTTTATCTAAGGCCTCAAATCATGGGATATTACAATCTCCCCCACTTAGTCTCTTGATGTTCATGTCAAGGGTCAACTATATGACCTCATAATATTTCCACATTTTAGTGAAGACCTAAAATGGTCAATGGACACCTAGATTTTGATCAAGGCTACCAGTGCAAGGGTGTCTACATCACCACAGACAACCCTTTCCAACATGCCTAGACTGCATGGCTCAAAATTGACATGCCACATGGCCATGTGGGCCCCACCCACTTGAGGGGTTATGACTTTGATATCATTTATAATTCTCGAGCCCACTACTCAAGAATCTAGTAGAGCTTCAGGAATGAAAAATGGCCCCACAAACCAAAAAGATTTGATTAGGAAAAGTGAATTCCTTGATCCGGGAAAGCAGTTAGACTAAGTCTCATAGTCATAGTAGAGGAAAGAAAAAGATTCAATCGCTCTCCATTTTCCAGCTAGGGCTCCCTTAAGAACTTAACGTACCTACTTTCCTTCACCTATTGCTACTACTCGTGCTTCCTTTTCTGTTGGCCTTTATTGCACACTTTGTCCTCACTCACACATAAGTCTGAATCAACTTCTCAATTGCTCACTTATCCTATTACTGTTCTAGGCTGAGCACGCTTAACCATTGAGTTCTTTGATTATGGGCTCCCTAAAATGGAGGTTCACCTTGGTGATATGGGTAGTCCAATCATTCCTTTTAAGATCCTTTTATCATAGGCCTCAAATCATGGGATGTTACAACAATAATGCAAAAATAGATGTGATTGTTTTCTTACCCTTCAATTTTCCAAGATAGAAACCATGGTTTTTAGGTCAAGTGATGGTACAAAATATCACCAACAAGAAGACAATGTATAGATTAGGATCCAAAGGAAAACATTTATAATAATAAACTAATAGATTTAACAAAATGGAGGTAGTATCTATTACAAAAGGTTAATTTATTGATTATGCTAAGATTGCAAGAATAAAAACTTAGAATAAAAGTCTAGATTTATCAATGGATATAAACACCAGAGTATATGGATTTCACCAACTCTACCTATATTTGTTCTCTCATTACAATATTAACAAGAATGATAATACTAAAGATTGTGGGTGAGTGAATCTAGTTCTTTATGAAAGAAGATTAAGCCTAGACATATATCACTCAAGACTCATTATTGCATGACCTAGAGGTCATGCACCTATCACCTTGGAAAACACATGTATGGAATTTTGATCAAAATATTATCAAGAAACATCATATATCATAGATCTTGGTTTCAAAGTTCTTTACATCCAAAATATGACAAACAAGAAAATATGTTGGCCAAATACATAAGAAAGACTACAAATAATTGACTCAAAACATATCATGGTTCATACAAGCATATATATAGTAGCAAAGAAAAAATAGGTAGTAGGACACTATGTGAATCCTATCCAAGTGACTAATTGCTCCTCATGGAAGTAATCATCTCAGTAAAGAGGACAAGAAATAGTCATTAATATTAAAGTAGAAGGATAATCATCCACGGTCTGTAGTCGTCTATTTTCATGCTTAGAAATGAGAGATTTTTATGAACCAGTAGGGAACACCATGTATGTTAATTGGGGTGATAATGATGGTAATTGTCAGTCTAGATCTATTTAGGTGAAAGAACAATAGGTGATTGATGGATGGTGGTCGTGAAGTGGTAATACACCAAAGTCTTTGAGGGCCTAGCCTCTCTCTAGGTCAAGTTTAGGAACCTAGAAAAATGGAATAGAAATGGTGGTTGATAGGGAAGTTGATGGAATTGGATATGGAGCTTTAGGATGGAGTTGTGAAGCATATTGACAATGTGAAGAAATAACCTAGCAAGGAGGCCATGGACAATTTTTATAGGCCCTGTGTTAGGGTTTAGAACCCCCAAACATGTTTATTGTATCATCCACTATTGTAATGGCATTGGTGGTGTTGTGGAAGATGAGCAGTTTTTGCATAGGTTGATGTGTGTGGACACATTAGGTATGTAGCCTCATTAGGTGCCATCTGCATTAAGGGAATAAGAGTGAGAATGTTAGGGTCTAACATATTCAAGTGATATGTCATTGCAGGCCGCATCAGGAAAAGGAATCTTGTCATGTGGTTGGAGCATGAGGGACCATGTCATGGACGTCAATTTTGTGTATATCCCTCATAGGGTTGTTATTGCATCAGTCTTTCAAGCATCAACATGGGTTACTTCATGGGGGCTGGAGGCAGTGTCATCCTCTTCAAGAAACTACCCAATGAATGGGATCTTTGTCAGTTTAGAGCTCTGCCAGCCATGAGACATGTGGGGAAGTGAGTGCATCAATAAACACGAGATGTAATATCTCAGGGGTCAATGCTACACCTAGGTTAACTCAGACTCTAGAGCTTGTTCAAAATTTTCTTTAGGTCCGCTAATTGGTCAACATGACCACCATCATATTCTACTATTAAGGGAGTGATTCTCGAGCCTACCATGAATGTAAGGAAATCATATCAGAACCCAAAATATAAGATATAAAAAGAAACCTAATGGAAGTTAACTCACAAGTAAATTGATAAACATAAATGAAAAACTAAGCTATAAGAGTGAATAAAATTAGGATTCATATGCATTCATCATAACTCATGTTCCATATTAGGATAGGTACATGCATGATACAACATGGAAACTATGTAGATTTTCAACAACAACCATCACCTGCCATATTGTTTCAAGAACCGCCATTGCTACCAGTGTTAATGGTTTGGGCATGTGAAAATGTTTTGCCTCCAATTGCAATAAGAAGTAACGTAGTAGAAAAAAGATTCATGAATGCAACAATATAATGGATCTAGTAGAGAGAAAGGCCATACATTTCATGTGGAGTCATCTTGACCAACCACTAGTAGTATAATGGATCTAGGAGAGAGAAAGGTCATACATTGCATGTATGGTTGTTTGAATGCAACTACTTGAGTCTAATTCTATTATTGAACATGACGGAGTTGTCTGCTCGATGTTCCATAGCATTTCAAGTGGAAATTTTTTATTCTATACTAATTTATTTGTATTCCATACTAGTTTGAGTTAAATTCAACATAACACACTTGTTTGTAACTGGTGAGGTTACATCTAGTTTTCATACTAGTAGCATGTATAATTAGCTTTCGTTGGAGACTTTATTGGTGGGTTTTGTAGTTTTGATGGAGGAGTGTCCTTGTGTCCTTTTCTTGAGGCAACATTCAAGCAGATATCACTCCACTTCATAGGCATGGGTTTGATGTAACCCAAGGGAAGGATATCCTAGAGGAGTTAAGGTTGACTTGGAATCTAATTCCAAGCTTGCATAGGTTAGATATGGTAATATCTCCCAATCTTGTAAAGAAGATAGGAAGATCCTTCATACCTATTTAGTGTCTTCTCCATATAGGATATTTAGGTATGGGTGTGCATATTTTCAAACACATGGAATATATACAATGGTGAAGAGTTTGAAAATATAGAGGATGTATCTATTGTAGATTCATTTTTACCTGAATCTCAATCCCAATTCCAAGATAGATATTGTTAAGGGGATTCAAAAGTTTGTCTCTGGTTGGCCCGAAGGAATCACACATAAGAATATGCATAAATAAATAATATCTCATTACATTAAATTGAACCAAAAGTTTTACATGAGGGTATGCATGGAATAAAGGACAAAAATCTAACAAGAAAGAAAATTATCTAGATAAATCTAGTACTCAATTATTAAAATATTTTTCCCATGATGATTCATTTTGGTGCAACGATCTTCATTCCAATAAATAGCAACATATAAAAAGTAGGGAAGCATAAATATCGATAAGGGGTCGTCCGACCCCCTTCTTTCTAACTAATAGTATTCATGTGTAAATAGGGTGTTAGTTTAACTGTAAAGATTTTTCTCAATATTTGATTCGGTACTTGCCTTAATATATTGGAATGATTTGAAATCACGTCATGTTTAGAAAGACTGACGAATGTCGCCTAGAGTGTGTCATCTGCTTTTTGGCTCCGTCATTGCGTACAGCTACTTTACGGTCGCAATACAATTTCCACGGCTCACAACTATGAGGTTCTTAAGATCAAATGCAGTATATGTATAAGACTACCTGTATTTTAAAAGTGACCATCCGAACGGCCCCTAAATCTTCATCAATCCTCTTCTTTAGACAAAAATAGGAAACTTGAAATATTATTGCAACTAAACTAGTACGCTTGGCAATAAAACACTATGATATACCTAAATATTTACTAGAAAGTCATGTAGAATAAAAAATGAAACAACATTAGATGACCGCATGGTTTATGAAACCAAAACATGTTTTATTTGTGCATTTCCACATGGATTATTCTCTATGTGTGCTCCACACCTACAAGTATGGATCTATTTGCACACTTTCTCTATGCATTTGAACCCTCAACAATGATAAGTATGGATCTCTCTACATTCTTTATTCATACATTCAACCCTCTCTACACCAAAAGGTGTGGGTATCTTTGTATTCATTACTAGTGCATTCATCCCTTTCTACGCTCAAAGGAGTGGGATTCTTTGCATCTAATCCCATTAATAGAAGTTAATCTATGACCACATCAAAATTTTCAGAAAACTATATATATATATATATATATATATATATATAAACACACACACATGCATATATATATATCATACTGAAAAAGAGAACACACATAATAAGAGTCACTTATTTTAAATAATAATCATAAGTCGGGTCTAGTGACTCGTACATATATTTTATTCAACCAAGAAATACATAAATAATTATAAAGAATAGGATACGAGATATCTTGTTTGTTTAGGAGTTTAGATCCTGAGAACACAAGTCAAAAGTAGATCAAGGATCCTAGGCATGTAAACATGTATACAAGGATCAAAATTTCATGTGAATCCAAAAAGATTTCAAATTTCATGTCTAGGGTGGTTAGGTCCTAACATGACCCAAAGTTATAATCATCTCATATATTTCACATTATCATTCACATTCTAAGAACAAAAACCATCCATGTTATTCTTATCAAGTGGCTGGTCTAACTTGGTCAAATTAGACACAAAACCCTGATGTTAACATTTTCTTCATGTTTTATATCCATCATCATAATCACGCGATATCAAGATCTAAGATGTAGGTTTTGAAAGTGATTTTGAAATCTGGTCCAATTAAGGTTCGTGATAAAAAGATCAAGTCCGGATAAAAGAACTATTTTATTTTAGAAACTTCACAAAAGATCATATTTTATGAACATATTAGAACATGGGTGAGAATCAAAACTTGATAATAGTTCCATCGCATTCATATTGATTTTCTAATTAAAATTGATCATTACATGCTATATTTGGGCAATACTAGAGTTTCTAAGGGTTTTAGAATATTGCCTCAATTATATGATTGCTAGACCATTAGATCTTTCATCATTGGCCAAGAAAAATCCACATAGACTAGGGCATGACCCTATCTTCTTGGTTTTACCCCTTGATGAGCCCTGGCTTATCTAGGGCTTTGTTAGGGTTGCACCCTTGCTGACCCATGCCACTCGATGAAGAATAATCCTAGTTTGGCTCTGTGTAGCTCTCACACTTGTGAAAAGGGGCTCTGGTCGTATCTATTCGTCTCCAAGGAATGTCACCATGAACACCTACTCTAGAAACCCCTCTACTATGCCTCTCGTGGTGGCATCAACAAAGAAATGACCTTTCATATCTGCACTAGATTGACACCTATCTAATTTATTATAGATGCTCAGCAAACCCCAAGATGGTGTGGTTGTGATACTACTGCAACATAGCAGAAACAAAAGTTGAAGAGGACAAAGGGTGATTTTGGACTAAGTGATGGTTAGAAGTAGTTTGGTATTACAAAGAGTAGTAGTTGAGGTGTATGGGATATATAGTAAGATCAAGGGTTTCACAAATTCACTGATCCTAGGAAAAGAAGTAGTGGTGGTGGGGTGTGTAGGGAAATATGGCTACACAACAGGCATTAGAAACAAAAAAATTATCTACCATATTTCCATAACCAACGGATCATGTCAATAAGATGGAAAGGATGGCTTCGAGGATATACCTAGTCCTGGAGAAAGTCGAGAGACAATCCTCATCATGGTACATGTACAACTCTAAATCCTAGTTGCATTGGGATTTGTTTGACTATTGTTCCTCCTAGTCTGCACAATAGACTACAGCCTCGAAGATAGTCTTCTTTAGTAGCTCCTCTTGTCACATACTGTTGGTTGACATTGTTCTCCTAATGATAGACAATGACCTCCCACCTTTAGAGAAGTTCACACAAACTTCCTAGAACTCTTGTCATCCTTCTAGAATGGATAGGAAGGAGTTGTCCCTCTCGTTGGAGTTTTAGTCACCAACTTGCTCTCCCACAACAATGATCTCAATTGCTCTCTCCCTTGTTGTTCCTCCCTAGTCGGGTAGAACTTACTTGGGATCTCGTGGTTACCACAACCAGAGAGCACTACTACAGAATATGCCTTTAGTGTTGGTTAATTAAGGGCTTTAGTGTCGGTTTCCAAGCGACACGTGGGCACCGCTAAAGGTGGACCCCTTCGGCGTCAGTTCCCAACCGACCCGCCACCGAAAACGCACCAGCAAAGGGACTATAGGTGTCAGTTTTTTAAAAACACTGACACTATAGAATGGTTATAGACGTCAGTTATTAAAAGAACTGACGTCAAAATGCTTCTCGCCACTGAAAACGCACCAGCAAAGGGCCTATAGGCGTCGATTTTGAAAGATAACTGACACTATATCAACTGAACCGACGTCGGTTATTAAAAGAACCGACGTCAAAACACTTCCTGCCACCAAAAATGCACCAGCAAAGGGCATATAGGCATCGGTTTTGAAAGATAGCCGATGCCATATCGGCTGAACCAACGTCGGTTTTGTGCTAATCACTGACACCATCTCCCCTGCCACAATGGCCATGCTTCCCAGCACGTCCGTGGTTCCTGGCTACATAAACGTCAGTTTTTTGTCAAAAACCATCGTTGTATGTCTTTGGTGTCGGTTTTGTTCAAATAATCGACACCTATGTTATGATTTTTTTCTTATCAATTTGCAGGCCTGCTGTATGGCTGGTTAGTAGGATGAGAACCTGCAGTTCAGTTTTGAACTATAGGTTTACGACATCCATTGATATCAGCCAACAACAGGCCACAAACCTGCAAAATTAACAATATGGACAATATTATATATATATATGTGATTCACACATATGTATAAACACATTTAATTCATATTATTTTTTCATCACACACATGTAAAAACTAGTAGCAACCTACAGTTCCATTCATTTCATCTCTTTTCACATTCAGACACATGTAGAAACATGTATGTATTGATCATCTTCACACATATATGACAATTCATAAAAATTCATTCACATTCACACAAAAATAATTATGAGAACAAAGTTATTCTTTATTCATCATTGTCATCATTGTCAATAAAATTATATTTAAAAATTCCCACTCTTTGTAGGGATTTTGCCCATTCTTCTCTTACATCATCTAATTCGTCTCTCGTATAGGGAGCATGTACATCAAATCACTTTCTACCTGTGCTGAAGTCAGTAGTTTTAAAGACATGCAAAGAGAATGACATATATATATAATTAATAATATATAATAAGATTGATATATTTCATATTATCAAATGAGACTATGTATAATACATGTTGTATCGTATCAATTTCCATTACGGCATGTTTGATGATTAGGTCCATAAATCGCATCACATAGTAGGCACATGCCCAGCCCTTATCTTGTGTAGCTCACTATAAATTGAAATATACAAAATATTCAAAAATACAAATAAGCACAGTTCACATAAATAATATATACATTGGAGTCAGGAAATTACTTTCACATTCTTCCAAATTAGTGACAGATCCTTTTTCCTGGGGACCTTTCCTCTAGATTTTTTGTACTCTTGTAAATCCCTACATATGTTAATGTAACCCATTAAATTGCATAATTAAATAGTAATGTAGTAACATATGTTAACAGATATAAAAACATGAATTATTTCTCACGAGAATAATGGCCTTTTAATTGCATGTCCATATAATGTATCCAACTCATTCCCCACAGGATCTAGATAATAGACAGTAAATGTATTGGGGACAATAACTAGTACCTCCCAATGCTTACCACTATAGGTAAGGAAGTAGAAAATTAATAACTCAAAATCCACAATAAAAATGTAATTTGCTTAAGTCCAAATTATAAGCAAAATAAACTTACTCAACATTGAATGGAGTTATTATCACTGTCTTATTATTTTTACCAAAATATTGAAAAGCATCATAGCAGTATGAAGTAACTGAATATGGGTCTCCATTTACAAGACTAATCAAAGATGGAACCAAAAATCCTACATGGGAAAACCCAAAATCTATACATATCTTGTGTAAGTGGCTGCAAAACATGTATTACATATGCATTAATATATAAGAAACCAGATCACCATATATAAAACAAGGTACATGGATGTATAAATAAGATCTCACCATATCCACAACTCTATCATAGATGTGTTCAGCCATTCATA
This sequence comes from Alisma plantago-aquatica, assembly GCA_963693085.1. Taxonomy (NCBI): domain Eukaryota; kingdom Viridiplantae; phylum Streptophyta; class Magnoliopsida; order Alismatales; family Alismataceae; genus Alisma; species Alisma plantago-aquatica. The sequence continues at coordinate 296,847,491 of OY856415.1, forward strand.
ACTAAACAACTCCAAAATATCTTGTATAAATATCTTGTTTTCGTATGATTGACCTACATTAATATGTATACATTAATACGTACGTATGCCAAACTTGTATTACGTATGCATTAATATGTATGCTAAATTTGTATAAATAGATTGTTATCGTATGATTTACCTGCAACATCCTTCGAAATAGTAACAATTATAGGGCAATTTGGATCATGTTCGCCGATCCATACTACCACACCCCTACAATTAGGATCTATCGAGGCATGTAGGTCCCTTGAAAGCCAACTTGGTAGTCGAGGAGGTGGAGGCCGAGATGTAGCAGGTTTCATCTTTTTGACCTATATATATAATTTCAGATCAATTGACTCATATATACACACTAACAAATTAAAATAATGGAAATTTATCATACAATATCAGTATAGAGGACCCACTTCGGGCCACAGTATCACTTCGCCTACTGCATCACCAAGTGTTTCAGCATCTGGGTGTGCATGAGGCAGTGCAAGATATGTCTAGTCAGGGGAGTACATGTATCGGGCTCACACGTACCACACCATCTGGTACTGGATACCCATGAAACATGCACCCTTTAAGGGGTGGGTAAGCCGACGCCTCTACAATGATATATTCTTGACTTTTTAGTCGGCATGGCTTCAACCCCTACAAATTTACATAAAGAATGTTATATGCATATATACACAAACATATCATCTTGAACAGACTAGCTATTATGTCATAAAAATACTTACAGAGGACGTGCTAGGTGGTGGGTCTATAGGATTACTCCCAACCTCTGTAGTATGAGCAGTAGGAGAAGAGTGGCCCACCACAGGTACTGTCTGAGTGGCAGTCTGAGATGACCGCCACTTGCTAATTGCTTCATGGAGTCTCTTATCAAGTACTTCCTCAACTTTCCTATCAATTAATGAATCTACCTATACATGGATAAAAGAAATGCTAGCTTCTGATTATTGAATTCCCTTTCACAATAACATTCTAAAATAAGAATAGGTTACCTCAGCTTGTGAAAGTCCCACTTTTGGGATAGGTTTGTGCTGGGATGGCCCAAAGAACACTTTGATTCCCACACCAACACCTGCACCCCTAACATGTTCAGGATGCTCTAGGTTACCCAGAGCAACTGTCAGTTCATCCCTTATTCCCTGAGGGATGAACTTGCCTTCCTTCCTCTACTCGTGCAACTCCCACTAATCACCATCAATAAAAATTAGTAAGTAGACATAACAATAATCAATATCGATTGATTGCTCTAAGAGTTGATTTTTACCATTTTTGCATCAACCTCAGTAGTTGCGAGCTTCAGTATGTCTCCCTTCTTGTTTTGCCTCCCAGCTATCCACATAGCATGGTGAGGCAGAGGTGCGGGAGCAGTAGTAGAGGACTCTGCAGTCTCCTGAGTAGCACTAGGCTGAGCAGACTCAGCCTGTAGTCTTTGGTGAATGCCTACATATCCTCTTAGACCCATTGTGTGGCCGTGTACATTCAGTGTACACCTTGCTCATTAAGCATCGCTGATAGCCTAGTTAGTTAGCACATTGATTTGGTTAGTAACACTAAAGGTTAATCTTGAATAGGTGAATACATAAAAATGTATATTAATTAAATTGGGAGTGGCACTTCATACCTTGAATTCATCTATTTTTCTTTGGGTAACAAATGCCTCCCAGTCTTTGGGGTACAGGTAGTTCCATTGTTGTGTAGCTTCCTTTTACCTAAATTTATTTTTTAAAGAGAATACAAACAAAATTATTAGTGTAGAGTTAGTGAAATAGTGATCAATGTCTAGAATTGGAAATCAATCAAGAACCTCTTCTCAACATCGCGTGTGTAATCTCGGGTGAGATTGGTCATGTAGTTCCTTAGGACCCTCCCACAGCGTTGCATTACACATTTACGATGCAACTTTTCATCCAGATCAAATATGCTCTGCAAACTAAATAGAATTTCTATTAACTAGTATCCTAAAAATTAGTAATCAACACAAATAGAATTACAAATAATAATAACTCACGCATAGTTCCTTCCATATGTGGTCTTTCTTCCCCTTAGGAACTTTATGCTAGGATTCTAGGTTAGGACTGCAATGGATGCGAGTAAGAACCCCAAGATATGAAACAAATGAGTTGTGGTTCACTCCATATGGATTTCCCGCATGATTGAAATCCACAGCCAATTTGGGTCCATTGACCCTTTGCTGTATTAACTTATTCATCATTGTGATGCCCCTCACTTTCTCAATTTTCTTTTGCTTCTCATCAAGTGCTATAATTTCTTCAGGGGGTACATCACCAACCTAAAATTTAATAAAAAAAAACACTTGCATGATATAATTATAAATGAACATATAGATAGAAACCTCAGGGATATATTCTTAAAGCTTACATCGTCAGGCGGCGCAAGCATGTCCTCACCCTCACAGTGATCATCAACACAGTCATCATGGGAATGCTCATCCATCTAAAAGTTCATGTTCAAATTATAATTTCACATTGCAAAGTAACACTAATTGTAAAGTTCACATTGTAAAGTATACATTCACATTGTAAAATTCACATTCACATTGTAAAGTTCACATTCACATTGTAAAGTAATTCACATTGTAAAGTTCACATTCACATTGTAAAGTTCACATTCACATTGTAAAGTAATTCACATTGTAAAGTTCACATTCACATTGTAAAGTAATTCACATTGTAAAGTCCACATTCACATTGTAAAGTTCACATTCAGAAAAATAAAACATATAAAAATATAAACATTCATGCCTCTAATATTGTGATCTTTTATCAATTAACAATCCTTCATTGTGATCCCCACGAACATACAAGTCATTGTGATCCCCAGCTTCAATGTTTGGTGGTGTTGGCAACCCAACTGAGAATGGACTAGAATCATCAAACTTATCATAGTACTCTTCTTCATCTATAGGATCTTCAATGAACTATCTTTTACCATGAAGAACAACTGACCATTTATCATTTACAGGATCATCGATATAAAATACTTGTTTCGCCTATGATGCCAATATGAATGGTTCACCCTTCTCACCAATCTTTTCAAAGTTCACTAACGTGAAACCAATTCATCCACTATAACTCCTTTGTTGTTTCCAACCCAATTACATTTAAAGAGAAGAATTCTAAAATCTACATAGTCAAACTCCCATATGTCTTCAATGACACCGTAATATGACATTTTAGCTTCACGTAGACTCTTATCCTTTACACTTGTAAAAAACAATGAAGACGCTTGAAGGGTGACCCCACTATTTTGGATGACACTCTTATCATCTTGACTCTTTGTGTAATATATGAATCCATTTATGTCAAACCCTTCATAAGACATAACATTCAATTTTGGTTTAAAGGAGAGGCATTTGATGGTTTTAGTAAGATTATCTAGTGTTTGAGATAGTTGATGTAAGACCTTATCTTCAAACCACTTAATAAATGTCTTGTTATGCTCTCTAGCAAGCCACACTGAATTGGATCGAGGTTATTATCTCTTGATGAAATTGGTATGTTCCTTGATATAAACACTCACTTCGTCGATGTTGTGTAAAATATACAAGTGACCTTGCTCCAACTGCTCATGGCTGATTACTTTCACCCGTGATCCCAAAATTCCTTTGCCAAAATGCTCCTCAATATTCTTGTCATTCACAGGAGCGTCATTACCACTCAGAAAGTCATTGCAAAAATCCATAACCTCTCTCCCCACATAACCCTCAATAATACTCTCTTCAGGCCGATAACGGTTTCGAACATCACCTTTAAAAATGCTCATGTATCGTTCAAAGGGATACATCCAATGCAAGAAAACTGGTCCCAACATTTTCACTTCCCTAGTCAATTAGACAACAAGATGTACCATGATATCAAAGAATGAAAGAGGAAAATACATCTCAAGCTGACATAAGGTAACAACCACTTCTCTTTGCAATTTATCGAGAGTATCAGGGTCAATAACTTTGCTGCATAGACTTTTGAAAAAGAAACAAAGTCTGGTGATTGTAAACCGTACATGCTTCGGCAATATAGATTGAATTGCCACGGGCAATATTTTTTGCATTAGAGTGTGACAATCATTAGATTTAAGACCTATCAACTTCAGATCTTTCATTGATACCAATGTATGGATGTTGGATGAGTAATCCTGTGGTACCTTAACAGTTACCAAGTATTCACAAAAAGCTTTTTTCTCTTTTCTAGACAACGTGTAACAAGCGGGAGGTAAGTATGTTCTCCGATCGCTACTAACTACTTCTATTAATTCTGTCCTTATTCCCATTTCACGTAGGTCCATTTTGGATTTTATCCCATCTTTAGTCTAACCAAGTATATTCAACAGAGTACCGATGATGCTATCAAATATATTTTTCTCAACGTGCATGACATCGATATAATGCCTGACTGTCAAAGAACTCCAATAAGGAAGATCCCAAAATATTGACTTCTTCTTGAATAAAGACTTGTCACTCCGTGTGGTCATCGTACATTATGATCTCTTACCAAATTCATTGGCGATGTCTTTTACTCTTTCATAAACTTCCTCCCCTGATATAGGTTTAGGTGCACTCTATTCCTCATTCTATCCATTGATTGCTTTGCGCAACCTACGATATGGATGAAATTTTGGAAGAAACCTTCGATGACCAAGATATACAGTCTTGTCTCCGTGTTTTAGTTGTATTGAATTAGTATTCTCTTCACATATAGGACACACTTTAGATCCTTTAACACTATATCTAGACAAATTCCCATACGCTAGAAAGTCATTCACAGTGCAAAACAACATAGCGTGCAAACGAAATGTCTCTCTTCGTGAAGCATCATAGGTCATCACACCTTCACCCCAGAGCTTCTTCAAGTCATCAATCATAGGTTCAAGATAAATGTAGATATCATTTCCAGGTTGTTTAGGGCCCGATATCAAAGATGACAGCATAACGTACTTATTTTTCATACACAACCAGGGAGGAAGATTGTATATAACAAGCATAACTGGCCAAGTGCTATGTTGGCTGCTCAGTGTCCCATATGGATTCATCCCATATGTACAAATCCCATGTCTTAGATTCTTGTCTTCTTCACTGAATTTAGGGTACAATAAATCAATCTTCTTCCACTGTGGGGAATCAGACGCATGTCGTAGGATCCCATCATTATTTTTCTTAACATCTACATGCCACCTCAAATTATTCGCATCTATAGGATTGATAAACAAGCGTTAAAACTGTGGTATTATAGGTAGATACCACATCACCTTGGCAAGAGAACCAGTTTTGGACTCCCCCAAAGTCATCAATTTATACCTTGACGCACCACATTTTGGACAATCTTTCAAATACACATAGTCCTTTTGAAATAATACACAATCATTCTGGCATGCATGTATCTTCTTGGCCTCCATTCCCATTGGGCACAACAATTTCTTTAACCGGTATGTTGAGATCGGCAACTCGTTTCCTTCAGGAAGAATTTCTTTCAACAAAGACAACAATGATGTGAAGCTTTTATCGCTCCATCGATTGTTAGCTTTCAGTTTATACAATCTCAACACAGCGCTAAGCTTCGTAAACTTACAACCTGTGTATAACAGTATCTCAACATCATGCATAATATTTCTAAACATGGGAGGTGGATCAGTGTGCTCTACCCCACAACTATCCAGCATCACATCAAGGATGTCTACTAGAACTGGTTCGTTCACATCTACATCATCGGAGGCAATTTCTTCTTCCACACAAGCACTACTATCGACATCCACTGGTTTTGGGTTTGAAACCTCTCCATGCCAGTGCCATTCTGTATAGCCTTGTACAATCCCGTTGCACATGACAAGACTTCTGATTTCGTCACCAGTGCTGACTTTAAGTTGTTACCGCAATGCCTACATGGACAGTAAAACCTATCTCCAGGTTGTTTCCTATGTTCCTAGGCAAATCTAATAAACTGATAAAGACCAGAAATAAATTTTGGGGTGTAGCGATTGTGAATGGACATCCATGATCTATCCATTCTATGATCAAAGAGAAAACAATTATATATTACAACAAGATTAGGGTCTAGGGTTAACAGATTAGAGTTTATGGTTAAAACTTTAGGGTTTAAGGTCTTATATATAATAAATGTGTACCACCTATCCCATTCTTAAACACCTAATCTCACTAGTAAGTGTATAATGTGTATTGGGCTTTCAATAAAATTTCAGCAGAATTTCCCCACTGTTCTCCAAGTACATATGTACTTAGAGAACAAACGGGGAAATGCTATCAAAATTTTGTTGAAAACCCAATACACATTGTACACTTACATCCTAAGTGAGATTAGGTGTTCAAGAACAGTCCCAAACTGGGGACTATCCAAGATTTACTCCTAATGAGTAAATCTTGGATGGGTTTCTAGGACAACAAAATATAACACCACTCATAAGTAGGCGTGTCTGATCACATTAATAATAAATAAAGAATTCAATAGTTTCAAACATGCAATAATTTACAATGCAATATTATAAACTATAGGCAACATGGTTATTCCCCACACTCTAGTAGACAGACTAACCAGCACATGGTCTTTCTACCATACAATCGTATACCATTACTATAATCATCAAATGTTAGGATTGGAAAGGTATTTGTCAATCGAACTTGTTGCAAACCAGAAAAACTTATGATGACTGAAAACATTAAGATCAAGATGGTGGAGTTAAAAATAAAGATTACAAACTTGCTAATAAATTTAAAAACACATATATTCAAATTAACTAAGAATGTCATGCATACCTAGCTGAGAATTCATATCATCAAAAACAAGAGGGATTGTATAAATTTATAGCGGTTTAGAGAAAATGAGTGTGAATCTTGTTAAACATACCAAGATTTCTAACCAGGACACAAATTGCCTTAAACATTTTACACATATATGCAAGCACAAGATTTGTTCATATCCTAGGTTGATTTACAATAGCAACATCTAAATAAGTAAACTCAAATCATTAGATAACTAAATATAATCAGTAGATAAACAAATATGCACAATTAGCATCAAATATAGGACAAAAGGGTAGATTAAAACCCTAATGTACTCAAACATGTATAAAAATTACCCTAATGACAAAAGGACCAGCCAATGGTGGTCGAGCAGGAGAAGCGTACCTTGAGGGTGGAGGAAGAAGAGGAGGAAGAAGGCCTTCGTGGCGGCACCGGCGGCAAACAGGCGCGCAGGAGCGGTGGTTCGAGTAGCGACCTACGACCTGGAGAGCAGGGAGCAGCTAGGCAGGAGAGCCGCGGCCTGGAGAGAAGCGACCGGAGCACCAGCAAACGGCGGCAGTGGAGGCAAGCGGCGGCGGCGACTAGAGCACCAGGAAACGGTGGCGGAGGCGGAGGCGGCGAGCACAGGAGCAACTAGCGGTGGTGAGCAGATGAATCGCCAGACCTAAAACCCTCAATCGAGAATGAATGAAATAGAGAAAGAGGAAGAGTCTGGCTCACGCGGGTGTTGTTAAGTTAACAATAGGCATCGGTTAATAGCAATAATAGACGCTTAAAACTATAGGCGTCAGTCACCAACAAAAACCTGATACTTTTGTTTGCTTATAGTCATCAGTTTAAACAAGAAAAACTGACGTATATATATATATATGCCGACAAAAATAAATGTTCTCGAATGAAGACCATAGTCATTGGTTTCTGTGAAAAAACTGACGCTAGATGGTGGGAAAATTTTTGCAGTTAAGCACGCGAAAACACGTCGGCGTCAGTTACTTTAAGACAACCAACGACAAAAATTGGTCAAATTTCTGTTTTACGGAAAACCTTTAGTCATCAGTTTGTTAACAACCGACATTGTATGTTAAATTTTAGAGGTAATTTTTTCACTTGAAAAATTGGATTTGGAGGTCAATTTTTAGCGTCGGTTTCTTATTGGAGAACCGACGCTAAATAAAAAGTGATACCCGTATCCGGTCGCCCTTCACAAATAGATGTCGGTTTTATTATTTAACCGACGTTGTATTGTTTAGGCGTCGGTTTTTTTGTATAACCGACGCCTTCAAATGTGACGTTATAAGATATTTCTATAGTAGTGGAGGAGAATGTTTGTCAGATCAACTGATTCTCAATTGTCTGTGTTATGTTCTAGGAAGCCCCTAATACCCCTCTATTTATAGGCGGGGTTTGGGTCTAGGTTCCCAATCGATGCGGGAGTGGAAGGGACTGGAAGATCTCAAACTTTCACAACCTATGGTCATCAAAATGGTCATTTGGAATACCAGACAATCATTTGGCATGCAAGACGTTTGTCTTGTACTGTGAGACAACCGTTTTGCAATTTCCCAATCGCATATCAAATTGACAATTTTGATTTAAATTAATATCACATATTAATTCCTTGCACAACAAGTAATGTGCAATCAAAATGAACTTGGAAATATCTAGAAGCTTCCTTTGACCAAACTGGACCATCTTGCCCATGTGATACGACCATCTCGATCACCTAGACATTCATATGGTAACCCGAGTCGAGCTGGTCAGTTTGGTCGGTTTACTCTTTAGCCAATTTCAACTTAAATCGGGCCTGACTCCCCAGACACCCGTCTCAACACTTGAGATGTCCGTTTGGAAATCTAGACGGGTGTCTCAACACTTGAGATGGGCTTTTGGCAGTGCAGTCATCCTATATGTTGTGTGAATCAAACACCTAAACACTTCAGTACTTAATTCAACTATCATTCAAGATTAAACTACTCTTCTAGGTCAAGACCTATGTATGTGACCCTATAGGTCCCATATTACGTTGGCAGTGAATGTCCATAACAACTTATGACATCATAAACAATGAGTAGTGTCTAGTTACACATCAATGCGACCCAAGTAAATGGAGAGTTGGGGAACAACTTCTACCTACAATCTATGTATGGTGTTGCAGTGCTTGTATAATTCCTTTGTCATTGATGTCCAGATTGAACTCAAGGCATGGAGCAATCATCCTTTTTATCATTCAATCTTGTTCCTTGAACCAGAGCAGACTATCTGAGATATACGTAAGCTCAATATCATATATTGACTCACATGTGCATGGCCATGCATTTCTCAGTCTCTCGAATCAAGAGGCTTAGGACATCATACTCATATAAGAGGTACAAATCCCATATCTATCACTCACAGTCAATCCCCAAGTGTCAAAGTCACCCAATCATCACCATTATAACAACCCATGTTTTAAGACTACATTTAATAATGTCAAAGTGTACCCAACGACATGCGTTGAGTGTAGTGATTTTAGGTCTAAGAACCACAACCACCATTATTACTATGAGAGATGACTATGACTTCCATGAAGATGGCTTCCATGTGCCAATCTCACAATGGGTCTATCTGAGACACTGTTCTCTAACATGTATCTATGTGATTGGTTTGATATTTCCATATCATGACTAATGAGATTCAGTCATCAAACAACTCACACTCTGGTCTTATGTGTTATTGTTGTCTATCAAACTTCTACAATAACAACCGATCAGGGACATATTGAGAATGTACATATGTACTCTTAACATTTGTATGATCTCATTCTTCCAAGTCACCTACTTGAAGACATATGTCATTCAATAATATTATTCTCTATACATTTATAATATTACATCATCATCTCATAACTGAATTAAACAAAATAAATTGGAATATTACCTTCTACTAATAATCAAATAATTTTTATAAGTTATGCCATCACAATAATCTCATGATTGACTCTCTAGGCACACATACCAACAAACTCCCACTTGCACTTAGAGCCAACCACCTACGAATTATATTCCAAGTGATCTTACATGTCCATCATGCTTATGTTGTCAAAGTGCCTTTGTCAAGGGGTCAGTTACATTGTTCTCAATTGGTACTTTGCAAATCTTTACATCTCATTATACGATCTCTCATATGAGATGGAACCGCCTTTGTATATGCTTTGAGCGTTGATGTGATCTAGGTTCTTTAGCTTGCACAATAGCTCCATTGTTGTCACAATATAGCTCAATTGCCTCACTGATGCTTGGAACAACCCCAAGTTCTATGATGAACTTCTTGACCCATACAACCTCCTTTGTTGCATTCAATGTTACAACTTTGTTGTTGAGGCAGAACATGAATCTTGATTGCAACTTATAATCATCTTAATCAATTTAGAAAATTGTATTGGTGTAATCCTTTACCACCAACTCTTGCTCTCTGCCCTAGACCAAGAACTAATCCATAGTCCTTCGCAAGTACTTAAGAATGTTCTTTACGGTTATCCAATGAGCATCACCTAGATCTGACTGATATTTTCTCATAATGCTCAAGGCATACGAGACATCTAGACGGATACACATCATTTCATAAATGATTGATCCAATTGTTGAGGCATATGGAATCAAACTCATCACAAGAACTGGGACGTCATTGATCTCTAGAGATGTAGACACCATGACACGTAGGCAAGTTTCCTATCTTTGAGTTCTCCACACTGAACCGCTTCAACACTTTGTCAATGTATGTGCTTTGACTTAATCCAAGAAGCCTTATGTGTCTATCTTGATAGATCTTTATCCCTAAGATGTAGGATGCTTCTTCCAAGTCTTTCTTAGAGAACGTATTTCCAAGCCATGTTTTTACCTTTTGTAAAGTAGGAATGTCATTCCCCATTAATAGTATGTCATATACATGCAATATGAGGAATGTAATTATGACCCCATTAACCTTCATATACACACAAGGTTCATCTTCATTTTGAATAAAGCCAAACTCTTTGACTATGTCATCAAAACAAAGATTCCATCTCTGAGATGTTTGCTTCAATCCGTAGATTGACCTCTGTAGATTACAAAATTTATTTGCATCCTTTGGATTTAAAAACCCTCAGGTTGTGTCAAGTAAACATCCTCAAGAAGATTAAGGAATGCGGTTTTAACATCCATCTGCCAAATCTCATAGTCATGATAACATGCAATAGCAAGCATGATCCAGATGGACTTAACCATGGCCACTAGAGAAAACGTTTCATCATAGTCAACACCTTGAACTTGTATGAAACCCTTTCCAACCAATCTGACCTTATAGGTTTGAAGTTTTCCATCCATGTCGGTCTTCTTCTTGAAGAACCACTTGCACCCTATGGGTTTTACCCCTTTAGGTGGATCCATCAAGGTCCATACCTTGTTGGCATACATGGATTCCACCTCAGATCTCATAGCCTCAAGCTATTTCTCAGACTTTGGTCCCTCAATAGGATCTTGGTAGGATATTGGCCCATCATATATGACCAATTCACCACCTTCCTGAGTTATAAGATATCCAAATCTCTCAGGCTCAAGGCATGTCCTATTAGATCTACAAGGTTCCTAAGTTACTTTAGGAATTTGAGATTCCACAACACTTTGTGATTCTCTTGATTCCTCTTGTACATCTAATGGTTCAATGTTTTCTTGTTGGTCTCGAACCTCTTTGACTTCCACTTGCCTCCCACTGATTCCTTTGGAAATAAAATTCCTTTCTAGGAATGCAATATCTCTGGCAACAAACACTTTGTTGTCAGATGGATTATACAAGTAGTATCCTACAGTTTCTTTGGGATATCCAACAAAGTAACATTTCTCATATCTTGGGCCAAGAGTTTTAGAAAACGTTTTCTTGACATAAGCTTCAAACCCCCGATTCCTCATAAAAGACATTTTGGGATGCTTCCCAGTCCATACCTAATATGGTGTCTTTTTAACTGATTTATATGGTACTCAGTTTAGTGTAAATGCTCTGATTTGTAGAGAATACCCCCATAAGGTTGTAGGAAGGTCAGCTAAACTCATCATCGATTGCACCATATCCAATAATGTGTGATTCCTTCTTTCTGATACACTATTATGCTAAGGTGTTCCAAGAAGAGTCCACTGGGATATAATCCCATGGGCTCTAAGAAGGTTCTCAAACTCTCAGTTTAAATATTCTCCACCTTTAAATATTCTCCATCTTGATCAAAATGAAGTTCCTTAATACTTTTACCAAGTTGGTTCTATACTTCATTCATAAACTCCTTGATCTTTTCAAGAGATTCTAACTTATGTTTCATTAAATAAAAATAGTTGTACCTACTAAAGTCATCAATGAAGGTGTAATGAAGTACCGATACCCACCTCTAACAGTTGTTCTAAAAGGTCCACACACATCAATATGTATGAGTCATAATAGATCACTAGCCCTCTCAATGTTACAAGTGAAAGGGGTCTTAGCCATCTTTCCCAACAAATAAAATTTGCATGTCACTATTGATTCGAAATCAAAAGAGTCTAGATAACCATCTTTATGGAGTTTAGATATACATTTCTCATTTATGTACCCTATAAGACCATGCCAAAGGTATGTTTTGTTTGAGTTTTTGAGTTTTAATCTTTTGGTATTAACGTTATATACATACGGATGATAGATCTAACAAATAAAGACCATAAGACATTGGGGCACTGTCATAAAAGATCCCATCTATTAAATAGAACATAGATAATTTTTTATATGGAATTCAAATGCATCCTTGTCCACACAAGGTACAAAAATGATGTTTCTACTTATAGTAGGTACATAATAGCAGTTCGTTAACTCTATTACAAGCCTCGTGGATAGAGATAAACTATAGTTTCCAACTACACTGACCGTAACTCTTGCGTCATTAGCAACTCGCTGTTCCAACTTGCATTTTGCCAAAGGCCTACTTCCTTTCAGATCTTGCATATGAGAACATATGTGAGATACACATCTAGTATCTAGTACCCATGATGATGAAGTAGATAGGTTTATCTCAATAACATATATACCTAAAGTGGAGATCACAATCCCCATATTCTTGTTCCTAAATGCCTTCAAGTACAAAGGATGAGTTACTCTTGTACTTTTATTTCTCCTTATCTTGAGTGTTGAAGATTTAGATTTAGGCTTGACCTTGGAACTCTCCTCGATCTTTCTTTGATTCTTAGACTCGGCTCCGCTGATCACCATCACATGCTTGTCCTTCTTCAATTTTTCTTCAGCATGAATCAACATGGAAAACAAGTCTGACATATGTCTAGTTGTATTATTCACATGATAACATGCAACAAATCAGCTACATGATTTAGGCACAGTCTTTAGAATCATATTAGTAGCCAACTCTTGGTGAATCCCAACTCATCAAATGATACACATGTTTAATCATATTGAGCACATGTTCTTCTACTAAGGTTGCCTATGTCAGCTTAGACTCAAGAAGCACCTTCAGGATATCATCCCTTTCTTTCTTTGTAAGACCAAGTATCACTTTCTTAAGATGTGTTACCATCTCAAGAACACTCATATCTTCACATTGCTCATGCAACTCATAGTTATTGCATCTAAGCATAAGGTACTTTATCTCTAAGCCATCATTGGCATGCTTCCAGTAAGCATCCACTTGTACCCTAGGAGCATCAGGAGCAGGTATTTCTTGCACTGGTTTGTCAAGGATGTAGAGCTTGCACTCTTCATTGAGAACCATTCTCAAAATCCAAAACTAGTCCTAGAAATTTCTCTCATCAAGTTTTTCCTTCTTCAGGACAAATCACAATTTGATTTTGTTCATCGTTTGATTCTACAAGAGTAAATTGGCATTTAGCAAAACATTTTGATTTGATTTGATTTGATTTGAAAATTTTGACAATATTAATTAGGACTTTAATTATAACTCCCACTATTTTATTCAAACTGATAGCCCTCAATATCAATCTAGAACATTATAGTGGTTCAATATCTAGTGGGCCAAGATCCATATTTAATCAAGTCATGAATCGGCTTTTGCCGATCGCCCACAACCTAACCTATTTACAAAAGATGGTGTCCACATAATTACATCATTTACACTGCTCAAGGTGTATAAAAAAATCTTGAGTTGATATACATGATATAAAAAACTCCCCGCTCAGACCTGAGAGTACATGGACAAATCTAGGACTCTATACTAGCCACACCAACCTTTTGACCCTACTCTCCAAACTTTGCCTCCTCATCACACTGCATCTAACAGTACTATCGATCACCTAAAGGGATGTGGTAACTGTAACATCCCTGACCTGGGTTATGTGTTAACCCTAGATGTTTTGCCTAATATGGTTGAGTAGATACTTAATCTAATCTTGGGAAAAGTAATTAGGGCTCATGAGAAACTTATGTTTCAATTTTGGTCCTGTTTGAACAATGTGTTTGCTTATTTTGGACTAAAGTGCAAATTACCCAAGTTGAGGGGTTAAATTGCAGATGTTGCATGATAAGATTTTCCTCTGATGTTGAGACATCATAAGAATGAATATGATGTAGTGGTATGGTTTTCATAAGCTTGGGCACCAAGATTAAGCTTGTAAAGCAATCCTTGTGCATTAGAACCGAGTTTTGGAGTAATGTGCAATTTACCCAAAACCTAGGGTTCAATATGCAAATTACCACTTCAATGAGGTCCCTAAGGTTTCTTGGCATCATGTAGAGCAAAGAAAATGAGAGGGGTGCCTCATTTGAATAAGTTGGAGGAGAGAGAATCTTGAAATTAAAATAATCAAGATTTAATCCTAAGTGAAACCCTAATTCAATTTAGGGCAAAAATAAATGTATTAATTAAAGGGCCTTCAACCAAAATTAAAATGGTTGGATTCATATGTGTTTGTATGAGCTTAAATCCTTGCAAAGGCACGATCATATCCTAAGGAGTTGAAATTCCACTCACCATTATTATAAGAAAAAGAATTTCCACTCAAATATGGATATTCTTATTATAAGGGTTAAGGTGCTTAATTTCTTTTCTCTTAATTCATGGATAATGGAAGGTAAATAGGTGGGGATATAGATTCCCTTGCATGCAAGAAACCAAGGGGGAAGTGGTGGCAACAATTTTGGAATTAAAATACTTTTATAAAGTATTTTCTCTCTCATTAATTTTCTTATAAAAGTACCCTTTCTAAGCCAAAACAAAGCCTTTTTCGGATTTCTTTCTTTCCTCTTGCTTGGAAAACGACCAAGGAGCTGTGGAGGATCAGGAGGACGACCCCCAACCTGTTGGTAAGGTTATTGACCTCCTTTCACCTTGAATCCATGGTGAAAATCAAAAATCAATGTATGAATTCTTCATAACTCGATCCCCTCTTCAATTCTAACCAATTCTTTTCACTCAAAGCTTGAGGACGACCCTTGGAATAGTGAAAGAAGTTGCATCCACCATTGTCTCCGTGATCTTGGAGCTTTGGAGCTCAATTGGAGGCGGGTCTTATAACTTGAACCCTTAATTTTATTATTGCAATCAATTCCTTATCAATTGGTGATCATTTCTACATTTCCGAAATTAAAGTTTGGTTGATTGATGCAATATCCATGGAAATCATAGTAGATTTCATGAGTTTGGAGCTTGATGATGATGAAATCATCATAAGCACACACCTCCCCAAATATCTAGGGCAAACAGTTTCATTGTTGAGTCCAAACTGTTTCACCAAACCGTTTGGTCGTTTGAGTTCCAAACCGTTTGGAATGGTTGACCATTTGAAGATATATGTTGTAGTGCTTGGATCTTGATCCAATTGTTTCAATTGGTTTAATATTGAAGGTTTCAATTGTGAATGATTCCTTAATTGCAAACCCTAATCGGCTAAGTGTTGATTTTGAAATTGATTGAGATGTTGTTTTGGGTTGATTGACCCAAACGGTTTCAAAACCATTTGGGGATCACCCAAATGGTCTCAAGACCATTTGGGGGTCACTCAAGACCGTTTAGATGTCTAGGGTTAAGTATGGCTAAGTGTTTGAAGGTCCAAAGGTACCAAATTGAATTGCAACTAAGTGCTGATTTGATAATCAATCCAATGGTCCAAAACCTTAATTCAATGTCATGAATTTTGATGATGGAATGGGAAAACGGTCTCAAGACCGTTTGGAGATCAACCAAATGGTCTCAAGACCGTTTGGTGGTCATCGAAGACCGTTTGAGGTCAGGTCATATCATGTGATGATGATAGTTCATTGATTTCAATTGATTTGATTCCACAATGTCAACCATTGATGGATCCTCGATTTCAAACCCTAAGTGATGGTTTCTTGATTATAAAACCTAGTTCAATTGGATTCAAAACCCTAAATTGAAGGTCTAATTGAATGGTGATTTAGTGTTCCAATTGATGAATGCTTTAGTGGTTCAATTTATAATTGGTCCATGGATTGAAACATTGAGTCGATTGAGTGTTGAAGTACCTTTTTGGTCCATGCAGTTTTGAGAAGGTTTGGACCAAACGGTCTCAAGACCATTTGGGACCAAACAATCTCAAACCATTTTGTGACCCAAAGTGCAAACGGTTTCAATACCTACATTGTCCAATTGATTTCAAGTATAACTTGTTCAAATGGTTTTCAACCAATTGATTTATGAGAACCAAGATCATTGAGGGTCTAACTAATTAACATTGTGAAGATCAACACGGTTAATCCATTTGAATATCTCATGTAATTGAAGGTCCAATATGGTTAACCTATTTAGATAATTTATGCATTTGAAGATTTCAATGGTTAACCCAATTGATCACTTTGTGGATTTGAAAGTTTAATTGGTCAATTCTTTTGAATTCCTTATATAATTGATGGTTTAATTTATTAGACCATTTGGTCATCTAATATGATCAAATGTCAATCAGCTATGTGATTATTAAAGATGTAGACCCATGATGATTGTGAAGGTTAACCCTAGCTATATGTACTCAAGAGAAGAGTTGACCTATTTCAATCTTGGAGTACTTAACATCCTAAAGAGGATGAGAGAGAGAGAATGAGGGAGATGAATGCTTATATAATTAAGCCCTAATTATCTTATTATGAGTAAACTATTTGATAAGGTTTTGATCCATAATAATGAGAATCATGAAACCCTAATCAATGAGCCCTAACCCTAATTTAGAGTAATACTAAGTGAAACCCTAATTAGGATGAATAGTGAACCCTATTTGTGGGTTATTGAATGTAGACCCTTTTCTAAAGTGAAATTTATGTGTGAAACTCTAATTAGAGAAAAGATATGTGTGAAACCCTAATTTAGGGCAAAGCTGAGTGTTATCATAAATCCAGGGTGATGATGTAACCCTAACTTAGTGTAACAATGAAGGAAACCCTAATTTAATGGGAATTGTATATCCTAACCCTAATTTGGGTATGAGATAAGAGAAACCTTACTTGGATGTGAATAGAAAACCTTAATCCCTAAAATGGGATAAAGTGCATGAAATCCTAATATAGGGTAGTGCCACTAATCCTATGTGAAGACCTAGCACTGGGTGATGTGTTGTGAAATCCCAATTTCACATAATACTAGGTGAAACTTTGATATAGAAGGATGATTATGTAAAACTCTATTGAAGAGTAATACTATGTGAAATCCATAAATATATGGAATATGCTATGTGAATCCTCAAATTATAAGTGTGGAGAATACTATTCCTAATAGTAGAATAGTGATCAATGTTATGACAAATGTAACACCTAGAAAGGTTGATAATGAATATCCTTATATTAATAATTCCTAACTTAAGGATGAGTCCATAGTATTGGAAACAGTTGTATAATCTAAGTGAGTGACTAATGACCAATACCTTACATGATAAATGTGATGAACTAGTGCATAAAGTATTAGGATGGGGAATACCCTAATACAAGCTAAGTGTATAAACTCAAGTAAGATAAAGGTGTTGAGGGAAGTGATACATCAAGATATGATAGATATAACATCCAACTCTCCAATACTGCTATACCTTGATGTGTTATAAGTCCAAATACAATTGGATGAATGACACATGAGATGTGTCATGTCAATGGTTACATTGAGATGTAATGCACCCTGTTGAATGTAGGCTAACATGCCTTATGAAAAGGTTAATCCAAATCAATAGACTATGATACAATCATATTCTGATAAAGATGAGAGAGAAACTCATGTTGTGTGTTGATAATTCATTTAATGATGAATGATGAGAATAAATAAGTATGATTGAATACTTATGATATCCATATTGATTTCCTTGCTATATGAACCCTAATACATGGTAATGTTATGTGAAACCCTAATACAAGTTAATGCTATGTGAACCCTAATACAGGGTAATGCTATGTGAAACCCTAATACAAGTTAATGCTATATGAACCCTAATACATGGTAATGCTATGTGAAACCCTAATACAGGTTAATGCTATATGAACCCTAATACAGGGTAATGCTATGTGAAACCCTAATACAAGTTAATGATATGTGAACCCTAATACAGGGTAATGCTATGTGAAACCCTAAACAAGTTAATGCTATATGAACCCTAATATAGGGTAATTCTATGTGAAACCCTAATAAAAGTTAATGATATGTGAACCCTAATGCAGGGTAATGCTATATGAAACCCTAATATAGGGTGATGCTATGTGAAGATCTAATACAGAGTAATCCTATGTGAAGCTCAAATACAAACTAATGGGTTATGAATGTAATAAGATAACCCTTGTATTGCATGGTACTGATATGTAATTGTATCATGATTACTAATCATGCAGATATGTTGAGATGATGAGCATAGCCAGGTATGCGCTATGATGTTCTGTATATTGAAAATGTTCTATAAGCCTTATAAGTTTTCATATGCCTTGTTGCTCAGTAAGAGGTAACCCATAATTAATGAGTTATGTGTGTCACATGATGTGATAATTATCTTAGATTGTTTATGAGCTTTTTAAGCCATAATATGCCTTGTTGCCTAATAAGGGGTAATGAGAGGTAGTATGAGCTTTGTGAACTATGTGCAATACTTTGTGTAGCAAGAATTATAATGTTCTTGGTCAGATGACCTAAAGGTATGAAGTTGCCTAATAAATAGTAACAAGTGTTCTATGATGAGATGAGGGTTCAAATACCCAGATTCTATAATCATGATGATGAACTTGTTAAGAAGTGGAATTGTACTTGATGAGTTGAGGGATTAAGATCCCAATACTTTGTGAGAAGAGTATGGCTACAGGCCATGACTCCACTACGACAATACTAGGCATTAGATATATGATCTAAGCCTGAAGAGAGTTAATGTTGAGGTGATGATTCTATAGTGAATAAATGTTATACATGTTCTTCATATTCCTTAAAGGATAAGTGACATGTTGTTCTATCAAATTATAGCTGTATTGCTTTTGATAAAAATGATGTTCTAATTTGTTATACATTGAATTAACTGCTACCAAACAAATAGAATTCCTTTGTGTATATTTGTCTTCTTAAGCTACAATAATAATGTTTCTGGCGGAGAGTTATATCTCTTACTGGGGCAATTTACAATTGTCTCACCCCCGTGGGAATCACATTTTTAGGTGGACGCGGACGAGGAGGTAGGAATCCTTTAGTAGGTGAAGGGCAGCAACAACATCAGCAGGGACAGCAGTGAAGTCTCAGGTGGAGACACTGGCTATTATGCCTTGTATAGATATAGATAGAGTCCTATGTGTCGTCTCTATACTCTCAGGTCCTCGGAGTAGTAGTTAGTGCTTTCGAGATTTTGGCTCAGTGCCTCGAGATTTTATATTGCCTGTGTTTAGCTTGACAGGATGGTTAATGCTTGTAATTCTCAAAAGGAGATGATACAGAATATGTACCTGTGAACAAGAATGTAATTATTTTACTTTGGTTCTATGTGAGAAAGTATTCCTTTGATGGATCTTTTGATAAAAAGGTTTTAATTTTTAGTGATTTTTGGTAATCCGCTGCTTAGTGAACGCTTCCGCATTAGTTAATCTTGTTTTCGTGAGTTGTATGCTACAGTAACCCACGAGGTGAGACCCATGTCCCGGTGAGAGATATAATTCCAAAGGAATCTATTGCTTACCAGAGTTATATAATTAAGCAAATTAACCATATAGTACTATAGAGTTGAAAGATTAGATTGTTCATAAGTATGCCCAGAGATTCAATTGTATGATGACTATAATGGGTCATCATATACTTGATTTTATAATGATAAAGGTAATTCAGTCTATTGTGTTTATCTCAATCATGAGATGATGACACAAGCATAGTAGATGTCTAAATAATGATGTTACTCGATGAAATATGTCTTCAAGTTAAGGAGTTGAACAATGAGATCATATGTATGATAAGAGTATATGCATTCTTGTTATGTCCCTAGTCAGATAAAACTATGGAAGCAAAATAGAAAACAACAATACATAAGACTAGAGTCTATGTTTGTTGATGACAGAATATCATAAGTCATGATATGTGATATCAAACCAAACACATAGGTACTTGTTATGGAATAGTGTACCAGACAAACCCACCTTAAGAGTGGTATGTGGAGACCATGGAATGGTAGTTAGAACTGGATCTCATAGTGATAGTGGTGATTGTGGTTCTTAGACCTGAAGTCACTACACTCATCACATGTCATTTAATGTATTTTGATATCATCCAACTTGACCTTGGATAAGGGTTGCCATAGAGATGGTGCTCGGGTATGTTGTGACACATGAGGATTGAGTGTGAGTAATGTAGATGGAATTTGTCCCTCCTGTAGGAGATTGATATCCAGGCCATTTGATAAGCAAGTATGTGTAACGTATGACATACTCATGCAATTCAATATATGATATGTGAGATCACATGGATTTCATACAGTCTACTCTAGTTCAAGGAACATGGATTGAATGTTGAAGAGGATGAAGATTCCATGCCTCAAGTTCAATCTGGATATTAGAGACAAAGGAACTATATGATCATGATAAGACTAATCACATATTGTAGTCCAACTTTCCAATTACTTGGGTAGCAATAATGTGTTGCTATATACCTCTCACTGCTTGTGATGTCATAAATTGGTTATGAACATTCACTACCAGAGTAATTTGAGACCTATAGGGTCTCACACAGAGGATACACATGTAATATGAGTTTATTCATGAATGATGCATAACTTGACTAATAAAGTGTTTAGGTATTCAATTTAAAAAGGAATTTCTAAAATTGACTGACATGACTGTGAATCGACCGGTTCAAGTGTTGAACTAGTCAATTCAAGTGTTAGGTCAATTTAAACTACATTGACTAAACATTTCTTATTCCTTCCCAAGGTTCATATGTGTATTGTTATGTATCACCACACTACTCTCATTTCCCATACTTAGGGTTTTGGGTTCGGGTTAGAAACAATACCCTTCCTATTAGGGTTTCTATGTCCCTTGACCTACTAGGATTCTCCCCAACCAACCCTAGTCCTATCTAGGGTTACCCTCATAAGGAAAACTCATAACACATTTTCCCTTTACTTAATCTTTATTTCTACATTTCCTATACATTATTACTCCACATTACCACATTTACATGTACATTATTATTTTCCACATTACATGTACACTAATTGACGGGGGATGCCTTAGTCCTACTTATTCTTAAAAATTATAAATTCATATGAAGAGGGAAGTTCCTTTTAGAGTTTAATAAGAAAGAAGATGATAATTGGATGAAACAAGATGATAAGAAAACCTAAAGGTATTTTACTTCAGGCAAAATCTTTCGAATTTAGCCAAGAAAGAGGCACATGCTCAGGAGTCCTCATAAGCCGACTAGATGAACAAAGGTAAGTTTTGTTAGCCCCTAGGTAGTAGTCCCTTCTAGACACCATAGTCTTTAGAAAATGCCCTAACAATTCCCTCATATTTCTACATATTACTTGAAATTATAAACTATTAAATATTTTATTGAAAAATCATGTATTCTGATACCAAATGTAACAACCTCACTTTCCAACAACCCCCAATTAAGAAAGTCCAAAAAGATGAGAGTCATTACCTAAAATTTTCCTAATGATCCAAATTTTAAACAAATAATAATCAATAGTAAATAATTTTTGTTAATTCAAATCTATTGTACAAGTTGTTCCTCTAGAACTTACATAACTTTCTATCATTGGAATTGTACACATGAGAAGAAGTATCTATCTAATCCTCCTTAATTTGCTTGATGTCTTGAAGTAATTTAATCTGGGTCATCACATATTGATATCACCTTATCTAGCATGTACCTAACACGTCATGAAACAAAAGCACGGATCAGTATAACAAGTTGTACTATGTACGTGGGGTGCATGCAAAAGTGTGCAAATAAACTAGCAACATACATTTCATCAAAAACTTGCAAATAAGAATTGGAATTTTTTCACATAATCTTTCTTTATGTGATACTCATAGTGGCATTATAATTGAAAAGAATGAAAATAAATATCCAACAATTTAGTTGTTCAATCCTTGAGAAAACCTTAGTGAATACTGACAAACTAATGTGATTAGTCATAAGCATAACCATGTACCTCAATGGTGAGCCATGTAGATTATGTAGTCATTAAGCATAATCAATCAATCCAACCTACAAATCCAAGAAATTCAATAATTTATTTGCATGTATGTAAATCTAAGGTTCCACTATCACATTAAACACATTAAACCCTACTCAGGTTCTAATCTAGGGTTTAGGTTCCCTTGGTACTGAGTTGTCATTATAGTTATGATTCAAAACCCTAATTCCCATGATAATAATTTTAATGACTTAAGAACCCTAATTCATAATAGGTGTTTCCATAATTACCAAATCTACCATATTATTTTATCATGAGCACTAGATTCAATTATGTTCCTTAATGACATAGAAAATATGATATTGGACCCTAATTATTCACATGTATGTGATTATTCAGTTAGAATCCTTGTTATTCAACACCACTATCATGATCATATTAGATTATCATTTGATTCAATAATGTCATATAATAACACAAAAGAAAGGCTTTTAATGTTTGCAATATTTTAATACCCAAATCTAGGATTTTTTATATACAAATCACTTACTAACATATATAAGGTAGTTTTGGAATTGGAAACACAATTAGACTCGAAAAATATTTTATTTGGATTCCTCTCATTTTTTAAATCAAAATGGTGTATTTTTTAATATTATTATCACAAGGATATATTTTCTACAATTATTTAGAGATATTCATAATTTAGCCAATCATAAAGTGCCACGTTAGCATTTATTCCTTTTATTATCTGGCTAGGAGAAAGGAAGAAATGACTCACATGCACCCGTCTGTCATGCATACATAGAGGTTTTTTTTGTCATTTTGGCCTTAAGCCTTCTCCTACCCTACGTCAGGGTCGCCTCTAGCCTTATGTGGTTGCGTGCGAGAGAGTCGCAAAACCTCCCCCTTTGTTCCAGGGTGTCGAGAAACTCGGTTGGGGTGCATCTATCTTCATCAGATCCTTATGGGTCTAGTTGTTCTCTCTGCATAGTTGGAGTCTTCCCAAATCCTTCCTCTTCCCTACGGTAAGGGTCTCGCAGTTGCTGCACCAGGGCATATGTCCTGGGTTTTGAAGGCCCAGAGAAGGTTGGAGCACTTCCGCAGCCCATCATCGGTTCCAGTTAGGTACTAGGTGCAATCTGAAGTAGTCAGAGTCAAGGAAATACAAGATCGTGGCTTGAAGGGGGGACAACAGAACAAGCAGGATGGAAGAAAGTTGTAGCTAGCAAACCTAAAGAGGTGGTTTGTAGAAGTTGAATGACTGGGAATTTCTACAACTCTTCCCCACACCCAGTGGTCGACCAAGCATCTCACCCAAAGCCCTCCTCTTTGTGAAGATGGTTGTAATGGAAGGTTGAGGATGTCGAGTAACCCATGATCTTGGATCCCTATAGGGGAAACTAGGGTGATGCACTCATTTTCTTTGCTACGGTCAGAGGTCTTCATGACCTTATAGTTATTTGATGTGAGGGAGAGAGAGTGGAGAGTCTCTGATAGAAGGGAGAACCCTAATGGTCTCAATGAAGAGAGAAAGGGGGATAGGGAGAGAGCTGATTGCATTTCTTTCTTGTATTCTCACGATGAGAGACGACCAAGGGTCATGGTAGACTGATATAGAAGGGTCATTCACCTTAAACACCGATCATATTCCTCTCTATAACTCCCTTATTGGTTCCTTTATTCTTTCTCAAAAAGCAAGGCACACATCATTGGGAAATAATTAACTACACGCCTCCCATATTCCTTATTTGTCGACTCCTAAGCCTTGTTATTCTATAAAATCCATTTCTATGCGAATGAATCCTCCTTCTTCCATAAAACATGGATTTGACAACATTGGATAAAACAAGAAAACAAATAATATATTTCCAAATTATATTTGGTCATTTGAGATTTATTGTAAAACTCTCTCCTCGATATAAATTAAACAATTAATCCATCTTTATTTCAAGGAAACTCACTAATACCCTTCTAATTTATATTTAGTCTTTTGGGATGACTTTTGTACATAAACTTGCTATTTTAAGGATTTCATTAAAATAATACTATTAACTCATAGAATATCCTTTTTTCTCCCAATTTCTAGGATTCTCTTCTATTTATTATTATTTTCAAGTATCCCAAAAAGGCAAACAAAGATAACTCTATGTGATGCCTCAAACATTATATTGCCAATAATGGCTAGATAAGTACTCTTTTAATTATCTAAAACATCATGTTTTTTACTTTCCTTTGGAAACTTACATATTAACTTATATTTCACTTTTCCAATAATCAACAAAGCCATTAATACTCATTTATGCAAAAAATTCCTAATTTTCTTTCTATTGTGTCCTAAGACCATATTTACAACACAAATAGTCTCATAAATGTAACATCATTGGGAAATTATCAATTCATGGCTTATATTTATATAATTTAATTTTACCAATGTTGAGGATATTATAGTTTAGTATTCAATTTAAACAACAATTACTGAAAATTGATTGTGAGGACTATGAACTGACCAATTCAAGTGTTGAACCAATCAATTAAAGTGTTAAGTCAATTTAAACTACATTGATTGAATATTGCCTGAACTAGGACATGAATCGGCCAGTTCAGTTAGTGAACTGATTGGTTTAAATTTTGAAATGGCAGGTTCAACTTGTGAATCACCCGATTCAATGATCATTACAATTGGATCAAGGATTGATGTTGACGTCATATTATGCATTAATCAAATATTGAAAGCCAATGTAATTGAAAGTAGGAAAGCAAGTGAACCAACCGGTTCAAGTGTTGAACCGATCGTTTCACATGTGAACCAATTAGGTGCAAACCCATCATTTCATGGTTTTAATCTTCTAGAAAATTTATGAAATTTTGTCTCTTTGACTCCAGTTGATCTGGAAACCCTTTCCCTGTCCCTTCTATAAATAGATGGGTAGTCAAGGCTATCATATATATAACAATAAGCTCTGACAAGCTTTGTCATCTCTTGTTGTGGTAACTAAAGACACTAACAAGTCTTATGTAACATACTAGTACTCAAACCCTACCCTAAAATTTAGACCTTTTGGACTTAGCCAAACAAGGTTGAGGTTAGACCTAAAGATGTTTAGTGTAACTCTAATGAGCTAATGAATGCATAAATCACCCTAATGTAACCTAATGTTATCACATTAGTCTTAAGCCAATAATAGACACATAAAATATGTCACATAAGATACTAATGAATTATATAAAATTCCATGCAAGTAATCACACATAATTCTTTTGGTAATAATATTAAGCTATGGAACATAAATGGATGAGAAATAATGATAATATTGAAATAATATGATAAACTAAATAATAATGTAATATCAATAGCCATAAATATTAATTGTGTTATAACTCATTAAAGGAAACCCCAAAAGTGAAATCAAAGTTAAAAATCGTGTTCCTTGGGTCCCAATTATCTTGGGAGTCAAGTTTCACATTATTCACATAATAATAACTAATTAATTTAATTCAATTGGGAAAGGGAAGATATGTGATTTCCCCAAAAATATCAAATAAAATGATAAATGACTCCAAAAAAGAAAATAATCTTAGATTCGTAATCTACATAATAAATATAGCCTTTGGGTGAAATTCATCCAATTTGAAAGATGTTTGGTTAAAAGATGAATTTAGGAGAGAGAAAGTGTGTAGAACTTGAAAAAATAAAAAAAAATGTACAAACCTCTCCAACATGTAAAATTAATGACAAATTCGTTACCAAGACACTTAATGTGACTTGTGGGTGAAGTTTCATAAAATTTGGAGAATACTAAAGTCATAAATGCATGAGGAAAGGGAAAATATGATTTGATTTATTTGACACATAAAAAATTATTAAAAGGAAAATCTAATTACATATTCAGATTATTCATATAAAAAATAGGATGGTTTCACATTTCGTTAATTTTGGGATTCGTTTGCACCATCATATGAGTAAGAAATAATTTAAAATTTTAATACATCAAAAGAATAAAGTTTCCTAATCAAAGCATGGTTACATTTACTTTTTGTCTTTTTTCCCAGGTGGTGCATGCAATCATGATCATTGGATGTGCATCGTGCGGTCCATGACTTGTCTCCTACCTTGGGTAGGAGACAACCCACCGCGTGAACAACAGCCATAGGTAGGAGGGCAATTTTTGGGGATTTTCTCCCTCGATTCTCAATGATTTTTCATGATTCTTTCTCCATTATATTCCAAATAGAATTCTGCACCGATCCTTTGTTTTTAGGATTTTGTGGAAAGTTTGGAAAATCCCCAAACCTTTCTCTCAATGCAAGGTTGGTCCCAATCCATCTCAGATTTTCCCTCAACCTTGCCTATAAATACTTGTACCCAGTTTTTCCCTATCCCGCGTACAA
Organism: Alisma plantago-aquatica; assembly: GCA_963693085.1. Classification (NCBI taxonomy): domain Eukaryota; kingdom Viridiplantae; phylum Streptophyta; class Magnoliopsida; order Alismatales; family Alismataceae; genus Alisma; species Alisma plantago-aquatica. The sequence goes on from OY856415.1 coordinate 296,874,263, forward strand.
CGATCGTCTCCATCTAATTTCAATTGAGATCATGATTTAGGCTTCTAACGTGTGAAGTTTGCCTCTGAGCTTAGGTCTCCTCCTCCTCTCTCCATCGTGCTTCTCCGAACAAATTATTGGTATAGGTAAGTATGGTTTGTTTCCCTCTTTCTTTCGATACCCTCGGTTTTGAGTTTGGTTGAGATTTGTGAAAAGACCTGAAGTGGAGCATAGCTCCTCGGTGCCATTGTTGTGACCAAGGTAGGGGACGACCCCCTTGGTGTTTTTACCTTCTTGCCCCCATCCCTCGCCTCCTCTTCCCTTTGTCTTCATGAAAGGGCATTTTTTTCTTTTGATCTTTTGCTTTGCGCCCATGATCGAGCCATGCGAGAATGATGTGGCACTCATCAAGCGATTTGGCCGCCTTCCATTGGGCCAAGACATTGGTCGGGACCCTCCCTCTCTCTCCCTCAGTCGGTTTGCTGACGTGTCTTTTTTGATTGACCGATTTTATAAAATTCATATCTTTTAATTCGCTTGACCAAAAATTAAAATAAAATATGTTTACTTTCTAATAAAAATAGTTTTGAAGCCTGATTTCCATGTTTTCAATGGTAGATTTCTAAGGATCTAATTAATTAGTATAAAAACCCAAAAATTGGTAACTAATCCATATGAACTCCAAATTTAGTAAATAAATTTGTTTTCTTAATATGAAAAACCTCATAAGATGATTGGTTCAGTTTTGGAGTTCAAAATCTGATGTTTTGTACAAAGGTCAAGAATTAGGGTTTCATTACATATATATGAAACTTAAATCCTAATACATGTAATTTGCATTTAGGCAAGGTTGATCTTGGAAACGACTAGTGTGGTGACGAGAGTGTCTAGGACCCTGGTTTAAGGTATGTTTTGCATCTCCTATTATTCTATATTGAGAAATTGACCTATATTCTAATTCTCTTGGTCCTATGGACATTAGTCTATACACAATGTCTTTTCATTTAAAAATCATGGTTCATGTGAACTACCTTATTTGAAATCGATGTGATCAAGGATATTCTTTTGGACTATCTCTTATTCTTTGTGCATATTGGACTTAATTGATGATATGTGCTTCTTTTCCCACCTTGGTAGTGGATGTTTATATGGCACATTATGTGAAGGCATGGATCCTTTGATCCCAATTTATACTTGATGGATGTTCTCATCACCTTTATTTGTTTATACTTGCTTATCCTTTTGTTATGCATCATGTAGTGACTACTAGTATAATGTTGCACATGTTTTTATGTGGATGTAAAATTCCCACATACGAATGCATATGTTAATTCCTGCATATTTATATATTTGGGCAGATGTTAAATTCCTACTCGGGCAGATGTTGACAGACCCTGCCACCCCACATTTAGAGTGGATGTATACGGTTCCCTCTCATCCCACATTCATGGTAGATGTGTTATTTCCTACCTACATGTTTATATTATCTAGTATTGGCACAGGTGGAACACATGGATGACTTGTTTATAAACTCTCTTGCTTCATTATTATTTGGTTGTTCATATTCCTTTATGCCTGATTGGGTAGTACTTTACTTTTCTACAGGAAGCCTTTTATACTTTATGTCCTTTATTCTTTATATATTTATCAATTTCCTATTTAGCATGCACATACCAACTTTTGCTGATGTTTCCTTTTCTTTCTCCTTTTGTGGGGAATGCTTCTGTCCCCAGGATTAGATCAAGGAGAGGATAGCAAGGTGGACTTGGACAACAACCTTTGTAGCTGAGCATTGGGAGACTTGAAAGAGGTGGTTAGATGACCCTCAGCTGGATCCTTATTTGTTTAAGATAGTTTTCCTTTGACTCACCCATGTGAGGTGTAGTGATGTATACAAATATCAAGCTTTGTAATAGTTAGATAAATTTTCTCTTTCACTTCTATTTATTGTGTTATGATAAATATATGTTGAATGTATTAGTTATCATCCCTTTGGAAAAATAATTATGTGGTTTTTGGTTCAAGGGATGTTGCCTTTTTATTTCTAGTAGGGAGTGGTTCCCCTCTTGGGACCCCACTCATTACATCTTACCCATAAAATGGAGAGACAACAAGGGAGAGACAACATGGGAGAGTGAATAAAACCTCATAGGTTGACATTTTAAGGGACAATTTCTTCCTATTGGCTCTGGTAGCGCAATGTGGAGTTATCAATGGTCCGCATGGACTATGTAGAGGCGTGGAGGCCATTGTGACCCACTAAGAGGATGCCATCAACCATCATATGTGGTGATACACTAAGAGGTTGTTGCTAATAATTGTTCGAGTGTTGCTTGTGAAAGAAGCATGTCGTTGCAATGTTAGTTGCTATATTTACTCCAAGACCAGGTATATCTCTTAAAACCTTCCCACCAATCTATAGTTGTCGACGCGTTCTGCTATCTAAGGGGAATATGATAATTAAAGTTTTATTTCTGCTACCAAATCAGTCACCATATTTCCCTACATAGATAACTTGCATAAAGATCAGATATAACCAAAGTCATGGGTACAATTGATTTCTCTTACTACATCATCTAATGTGATTTCCCAAGTAACCGTAATGAATATTCTACACAGATGGATTACATATTTAGTTAAGCTCTTGGTAGTTTGAGCCGTACCACTCGAACTACTATCTGATCACTCTGAAGTTGAAATTAGCCTTGTGTAAGATCTAGGATGTATGAAATCCTAAGATCTTTCCCCCTTGCCCAGTACAAATAACAACCGTAGTGGTGCATCAACCAAACTACTAATATAGCCCAGTCTGCCCTGGGTACACATGCTATGACACTTGAAACCAGGGTACACACCCTCATATCTGAGTTACGACTGCATTCACTCTCAATCACATCCACATCTGAGACACAACCTTGACCACTCTCCGAACCTTGCGATTAAGATGATAGGGATTACCCTCCCTGCACCTTCATATACTCAATAGAAAAATGACTCTGAGCTCCTTTCAGATTACTCACTTCACTGTCTAACCGAGCTTGACACTAGAACAATATTATGGACTTAGGCCACTACTTTCTTAGGGTTGTACTTGATTACTTAAATGAACTTAACATTTTTGGACTGTATCAATCAAGTTACATACAAGCTCCCAAATAATCTTTGTAAAATAAATTGTAAATTGCAAATTTATAAGATGTAAAAAAGTATAAATATATTTCTTGTTACTTCATCATGGTATATTGATCCATCATTATCCATAAAGAGGACTAAACCTCTAATTAGGGCACAACACAAACAAAAAATACATTTATACAAAAATGATTAACTTTCTATAGGAACATCATTATCCTTTGATATTTTATAGGGAGTGTAACAAGTCATATACAAGATATCACCTATCATATCAGCATAAATGTTCATTGGACGTAATTGTATTGGTATTTACAAAAAAATAGACATTTATATATTCATATCCTAACCTAGATGAGCTAGTTTCAGTACTATGTTTTCTTTAAAATGTAATATCAACAACATAATAATAGAAAATCACTATAGTCACCATAGGTTAACCACTATATAGCAAAGTCTAATGCGTGGGTCAGATTTCTAAGCATCAGATACCAAAACAACACCTATATGACATTTATAGGAGTCATTACACTTATATTACGAATTTTAGATCTTGTATGTTCAAAGAAAAGCTCATTTTATAGAATAAAAACGTTTATAAGGTCTAAGGAAGGCTTAATAACTCAACTATGATCATTTTCACGTCAAACAATACACAAAAGGCCATCTTTTCTTATATTATGAATTCCAAAGTAAGACTAATGACATGCATGTAGATGGTAGGCAAGAAATGCGTTCAATGTTACATAACTCACCTAGTAGATAGAGGAAATTTGAAATCCTAGAAGGAAAAATTCTAAATCAGCACCCAAACGTCAAGCTCAACCCAGTAAATCTCCAAGAATGTCTCCTATTTCCATGAAAAGGCTAAAACTAGAATAATGAAAAAGAAAAAAGAGTTCTCAACCCACATGCACAGGCTTCCAGTAAGAACACCAAGAAACTCAGCCATAGGGGGGAGTAGGGTGAAGAACCGCAAGGAAAATGAGTAAAAGAGTAAGAATGTTACATGAAATAAGTAAGGAAAATGATCATCAATTCTAGATCAGTCCAAGGAGCCTCGGTTCTCGCACATGCATCCATTTAAACCCATGATCATTGATCTTGATGGGTTGTCATTGACCTATGAAATAAGTACCAAGATAGACAAATATGAGAAAAGATAAAGGGATGGGGTATTTATAGGGGTTGTCTAGAAACCTAAGTGGTCATTGAGAATCCAAGTGGTCACCAAGAATCCAAATGGTCACTGAGAATCCAAGTGATCATCGAGAATCCAAGAGATCATAAAAAATCTAAGTGGTCACAAAGAATTGAAGTGGTCACTAAAAATCCAAGCAGTCCTCGAGAATGGAAGTAGGCATCAAAGATTCTAGCAGGCATCGAGAATCCAAGTGGGCATCGATGATCGAAGTGGGCACCGAGAATCTCATCGAGTACTGAGAATCTCATAAAGCTCATATAAATCCCAAGAAAGAAAGGTTCTAAATCATTCAAAGGAGATGTAAAATTATAAGATTCTCAAGAGCATTATAAAGCTATTCAAGCAAATATTAAAAGTATATTTACACCCCCACAAATGGGTAATTTCCACAAAGGTCCAAAAGTTACAAGAAATTATATAACTAGAGAAAATAGAGTCTAAATTGATTAAAATTTTAATCATAGCTTCATTATCCATCGTGACATCATAATTCATAGTTAAATTTCAAGATGAAGTATCAAATTAATCCAATTAAGACAAACAATTATGTTTATGAATCAGGTAGGGTTAGAGGCCTTACATTTTTGGCCTCAAAGAACAGTAATATGTGCTTCCCTCTTTTTCCTTCTTAACTACTTCTCTTGAAGACTTGATAGCAATACATCATTTTGGGCCTCTATCATCCCTAGTTTCTTCATCTTGACCTCTCCTAAGGAATAAGGAACACATAAAAAATCTCTAGAAGTTGTGATTTTCACCAAGACTGCCTTTTGTGCGTCCTCCTCTATTGCTTTCATGAATGAAGGGAGTCAGTGGGTGTCGGTACCCCACAATTCCCGAGTCAACGCTCATCATGACCAGCATAACTCAGGGCATTTTTTTATGGATTCACATTTGCAAGACCTTATCGCTGTTGATCTCAGGGATCGAGGTTTTGGATCTCCATTAGAGTGCATCAGAGCTTGTCTAATGAACAAGGTGACCACAATTTCTTTTTCCTATTTTGCCTTAATTTGATCTTTGATCTTGTCACGTGCCCCATGGGCAAAGTTGGGATTTTGGAGTTTTATTGTGTTGATAAGTGTGTGAGGCCAGACTGTGGTCTCTAGCTAGCATGGCCTCATGTGATTTTCCCAACTAGGCACTGATGTCAGGACAATGATAATACTCCACAAATGGCTTTTATTTGAATTCTCATTGGTCCTTTCTTCAAAACTTCACAGTAAATCAATATAATTAGAAAAATATCCAAAAATATTTTTGGAAATGTTTTTCAAAGAGGAATACACTTTTTTGTTTTAAAATCCTAATTTGATTACATTAGACAATGTTTTCCTAATAGCCTAAGATTAGGGTTTAGGATGTTAATTAAGATGAAAATTAATGCAAACCATGTTAATTTCAGGAATCTTAGGATTGAATGAAGATCAAGAAGACTAAGTTAGGATCTACCTCACTTCATGTAAGTGGCTCATGCCAGTATGTATATATACTGTGGATGAATTGCATGTTATATAAGACTTATGGAAATGCTTTGATTCCAAGTGAATGAATGAATATAAGATAACAATGATGTCTTTGTTTATATTATTATTCTGTGTTGTTTGTTATATTGAAAAGTTATATGGTTATCACTGATATTCATTAGTTTAATGCTATGATGATTTAATGATTAAGACTTTGATGCAAGTTTCATATAAATCATGTAATTATAATTTTAAGAATAAGAGGGAGAAATCACATGATGATTAAGATAATGCACATAATTTGTGAATTGTTTGTCACTATATTATTTTATCTTTATGACATTGATGAGTACTTTGGCGCAATGGAGATGAGCCAACCGGCCTGATGAACACTTTGGCACAATTATTAAATGATTAAAATTTACATTAATGACAAGATAAGAACAATGACGTTAGTGTTTAAGATAAGAGAATTAAATAACTTATTATATGCTTCTAGCAATGAAGAACGTTTAAGGTCGTTATGGGCTTCCTAGAAATGATGAACTTTTCGAGCATGATGTGCCCCATGTGAGTAGTTATATAGAGAATACATATAGTAATGTTTCTTAATCCATTGATGTAATGGAAGCTAAAGTGTGATGATAATTCTTAATGTTATGTCATATCCAATTTATTTTCGTTCAAGTATATATGTTTATTTTTCAATTTGTATAAAATGTATAGTGACACTTACTTAAGTTTTTAATTTTGTTTTGCATGGTCGTGGGACACAATGTCCTTAGATCAAGGATCAAGGGAGAACTGAAGCGAGCCCTTCAACATGGCTGACATCAAAGGAGACTTTAGCTTGGTGTGGTGCCATCGACCACTCAATAGATTCACTAGTCTAGTTATTATTGCATGCTTTAGATTTGGTTAGCCTACATGCATTAGGTTTGAGGTTAAGATGAGACAATTTATGTTTCCATTTCAAAACAATATATGAATCGTTTTAAGACAATTATTTATTTATTTACAATGAGTATCGAAGTGACATCCCCTTCAAAGTTCAATGCTTCCGCTCAATTATTGTATGTATTCAAAAGTGGGGTGTTACATGATATCTCTTCGTGTAGTGCAATCCTTAATTGTTCTGGACGGTAGAGCTTCATCCTGTGTGCGCGCATGGTTAATGCTCAGACCGCCATAAATAAATAAATAACCTTGTTTGGTTTAAGAAGGTTTCATCACTTTATCTCGTGGTATGATTCAGTACCGTGGGCAGTGCGACATCTTTTTACCCTATGAGACATTAAACTTTCCCATATGTTTATCCCCTCTCATTGGAGATTCACTTACTCCCTGTGGTTAACGTATAATGCATATTCTTGTAAGTCACATGGTATCACATCACATGGTATCACCTACTCTCCATCTCATGTAGAGTAACTACTACATCGATAACACAATTCAATAAGTTCAGATGATGTGTTGGCAGAAATGACATAAAAATATTTTAACCATTGTGTACCAAAATCAACGTGTGTGATTATAAACATAGCTACTAATCGTTACGACGGCATCGCCGCTTAGAAGCCAGTTCGTTACATAATGGCTACTTGATCACATCACATACACTGTTCTGTCCGAAATTGCTTATGTTATTCATTACGGCAAAGTTTTCAGCACCGCTTACCATTTCTATTCCTCGGTTCGAGTCAAACGCAGCCGCGGGAGCGTGCTTCTCAGAAGCAATTGGCCAGTTGGCAACCGGACACGCAATTTGCCAGCGGCCGGGCCGGCGCCGTGCCCGCGTAACCATGTCCGGCCTCATCACCTTCTCCGTTGGCGGCGTCTTCTTCATGGGGATCGGACTCCACGAGGCCCTCTCCGCCCCCTCTCTGGAGGCACTTCGCCGCCGCTACGCCTCAGCGGCGGCACTCTCTTCCCTAGTACTCATCTACACCCTCTTTTCAATCGTCTTCTCTTCTCCCTCCTCCACTCTCGCCGCTCCTTCCCACCTCTCCTCCCTCCCCATCCCGACCCTATTCCTCCTATATGCAGTTGCAGGGCTCCTCGCGTCCTCAACTAAACCCCACCTCCGACGCCTCCTCCCGCTCCCGTCCACCGCCCTCGACTTCATCCTCCTGTCCGCCTTCCTTCTTGAGCTCCTCTCCCTTCATACCCTCGCCCACCCGCGCGACCCCGCTGGCGTCGAGAACCGGTACGTCGACCTCCTCCTTGTCCCCGTTCTCGTATGTGCCACGGCTACCCTCCTCGCCGTTGTCCTCCCCCGCTCCCCTTTTCCGAACCTCGCCCGCGCCGCCGGGCTCGCTCTACACGGCTCCTGGCTCATCCAGATGGGATTCTCCTTCTTCTCCACCGCCGTCGCCCAGGGCTGCTCTTTACAAGAACACAAGGGGGACTACTTCACCGTCAAGTGCAAGGGCCACATGGACTACCACCGCGGCCGTGCCCTCGTTACGCTGCAATTCAACTGCCACCTCGCTGCCCTGGTCATCGCTTCCGTGGGGCTCTACTCGGCGTTCGGCACTGGAGATCGACAGCGGTCGGACGGCGTCGACTATGATAAATACAGGCCTCTGGGCGAGATCCGGCGTGGGATTGCTAACAGAAACGGCGGCTCTCCAGTAGAGCCTTCGAGATTCACCTTGGATTCCGACGAGGAGGACGAGTTGGAGGGGGGCCGAGGTGTTGCTGCTTCTATTGCCAAGGAGACACCTGCCAATGCATCTGAGATCGTGGCTGATGACGACCAGCAGCACAAGTGACATATTTAGGATGTTGCAGATTCACTCTGAACATGCACGATGATTTTGGTAATCCCTGTAATTTCACTGGAACTTACCTCTTTTTTTCCATAACTTTGTCCATGGTTTATAGGGATATAAAAAGGAAACCATAGAAGTCAGATATTCATTTGTTCCATGCTCTAATTCTGCGTTTGGAATTATAGCCCGCTAAAGGAAACAATAAAAATGCAGTGAGACCTGATTCGTTTTTTGAAAATGTTTCTCACTTTTGATTGTCCCACACTGCAACTCAAGGTGAACTACGCCAGCCTTTCTTACGCTCTTGCTTTGCCGTTTATATGTGTTCCTTCACCGTGGTGGGATTGGCTATGTTATCGTTGATTACCAAAAACAGCAAGATTCTACAGAAGAATCACACTGTAGAGTGAATTCCAAAACTAAAACCACCCTCCACAATATACATCACATAATTATTCTGTAAACCAGTTCATCCCTGAAATCTGTCATGTCCGCTGCACTGGTTTGAACAAAGATTCCACACCTTGCAGGTTTTAAATTATATTTTTCTTGGGGAAGGGCCGCTTTGATTTTTGAAAAAAGTCTAGCAGCCATCATGCCTCTCCTGCATGAAGATACAGAAAATTTATACCCGTGCTCCAAGTGTAGATCTGCCTCTGTACAACAATTACTTGACCCCAAATGTGTCTTGACACAATGTGTCAGGCCTACTACTTGAACTGTATAGTTGATATACGTCTACTTTCACTGCATAATTACTCTTTGATCTTTCATTTTGTCAGTAAGTTATGTTTGAGTGTAGCAATTTCCATAACACTTTATAGGCCAGTTCAATTGTCTGAATACTCTTTATTTGATCTTTCATTTTGTCAGTAAGTTATGTTTGAGTGTAGCAATTTCCATAACACTTTATAGGCCAGTTCAATTGTCCGAATACTCTTTATTCTCTAGTTGCCATAGTAGCTCAATTATTCTGGTAAGACAAATATCTAGGCCATGATAATACCATATACTCTGAGTTTCAAATTGGCCACGTTTGTGAAGTCATTCTCTTCAACTAGAGTTCTTAGAATGGTTTTGTATATGAGTTCTAACAGAATGTAAGAGTGTGCCGTAGTCAATTTGCTGTTTGCATGCCTGCCATGGTGCATCAGTATCGTTGGGAAATACTTTTATTGTTATGTTAATGTCAAACATTAGCTGAAGGATGTAATAGACAGTTCTGGCATTTGCCTTATCTGAAGTGTTAGTCTTTTCAATAACTGTTCTCCATTATTTTTTCTCGGTGGAAGTGGTGATTTTCTCTGAACTGCCCCAAGAGTTTTGCAGCAAGCGAGATATATACTTTTTCAATTTAAGAAGTGTTTTTGCAGTTCCAACTACATTCCATTCATTAGGGAACCTATACGATTTGCAAGCCTGGTGCAGATTGGCTATGACACACGATCTGATGCCACTCCCTCTACCGATATAGGTTGTGCTTACCAAGATAGCATGCCAAATCTAACATCACTATAATTGCATATTATGAAGGTTGACACGATTAATCTTAATAATTTGGATACAGCTGAAGGAGAATGTGAATAAGTAATAAAATTGATTTCATTCTGAAGCTAACATCTATAGGTAAGGTTGAAGAATATAGGGAATCCCACGTAGTGGACACCAGTTTCCTCGTTTTTGTTACTTATATAGAACGTGTTTGAAGCTGAGGGTATTATATTTCTCACATAGCTGGATTCTTTCATTGCATTAAGAATTTCTTCCATTTTTCTATTAAGCTAATTTATATGTTCATACGATTGAGGATTTTATTACTTTTAGGGAACTTGAATATAGTTAAAGCATGGTAAGAAGTTATAAAATCGATATCATTTTGAAGCTGAATGCTATAAGTAGAGTTGAAGAATATAGGGAGCCCATGCACCAAATACCATATTCCTCATCATTAAGCTTGACTGTCGCTACTTGAAAGATGGCTTTTACGGTAGGGGTATCATATTTGTCAATTAGCTGGAGTCTTTAATAAGCTATTTAGTTTTTTCTAATATTGAACAAGCTAATATACTAGTTTATGTGATTGGTGAACTTTTAAAATTTAGGAGTTTACATTCATTTCAGGTATATGGTGGGATTCTTCCTTTAACTAGGCTACCTAGTTAGCCTCATGGCTTCGTTCATGTGATGCTGATGATCATATAATGCTAGCATGATTTGTGAGCAACTTGACCCACAAGGGGACATCCATCTTCTCTCCTTTATCTCCTTTCCTTGTAGTGCAACTTCAATGTTCCAAACTTTGTTCTTGACATTTTCCACTCTCTTGTCACAAAAGACATTCTTCCCACTTGTCTTTCTTTCTAATTTCCATCTTCTTGTTTCCATTTCTACCCACTGGTCTCCAACTATCACAAATGGTATTGATACCCAACTTTGTCAGACTCCCTATTGCCCATGACCGCCTAGACTTATTGCCAAGGTATCAGAAAGCGGGAAGCAGGAGGTGTGCGGACAACACCCTGTAACCGATTAAGCGGTAGACGGGCGATTTTTGAAAAAGCGGGTGTCTAAATTTTATTTATTTTTATGCAAAATTACATGTATGTGTATATGCCAATGAAGTGGCACCCGAGTGGTAAAAGTTGCGTTGTATGACCGAGAGGTCAAGAGTTCAAACTCAGGCGACGAGATGAATGAATCATCAATTTAAAAAAAAAACATGTATGTGTATATAAAAAATATATTTCTAAAGAACTTCTATACATATCTAATCAGCAAATCAGTAATTAACTAAGTATTCATCAATACTTTACTAATCAATATTTCTAATCACTAAAATCAGCAAGCAGAACAGTAATTGTAGATACTAACTAGTAGTACCAATCATTAATTGTGTAATCACTGAAAGCAGCAAGAAAATTAATGTTGGGGATCCTGGCCACTTAAGCGGCCGCCTGAAACGCTTTTTAATTCACTGCTTATTGCCCAACTCCGGTTTGCTGCCTTAACAATCCACTCTCTTGATCTCCTTCTGTGGCGAGTGGGAACTCTCCCTTTCTCAAATAGTCTGTCGTCCTCGCGAAGACACTGCCTCCAATGTCACTACACTGAAACCCCAGATATTGCATCGCTCTGCTTTGCTTGCATGAGGAGAAACCACAGTAGACTGGGGTTTCTTCAAGCTGCTGACGTTCGGTCATCCTTGTCTGAGACTAACATTGCTCCAAAGGTTTACATGCCCTGTTGTCTAGCTACTCACTTTCCAATTCACAGCAGAACCCATTGGGACTATTTCATTCTTGACTCTCTTGATTAGCTCCATATGCGAGGGGCTTTCGCACATGGAATCACGTGGGAAGGTTGGGGAATCGGAAACTTTAAAAGGAAGCATATCTTTTTGTTTGGTCAAGCACATAAGCCAATGAGAACGATGCTTATGTCTGCTAACAACCAGGAACAACTGAGCCACGGAAGTCGTCCAAACCTGATGCCAGCATCAGTATACTATTATATTGACTTTTTCTTCAATGTTCAATGTTTAACCAAGATATGAAATTCTATAAAAGTATGATAAATTTTCGATGAAATGTAGGAGGATAATAATAAACCTAATATATTCCAGGGTGTCCAGTGCTGAGGCACGCCTAAATTATAAAATCTACATACACATGAAGAAACTTATTTATCACGGAGGCTTGTGACTGAGAATTTCCTTTGATTGGGTGTACTGGCTGTGTGAAGGCAGATTATCCGGACTACACTTTTCTGTGCACTAAGTCAACCGAAATGGTTTGAAGGATTTACTGTATGATAGTAACCATTTGTGATGTTTAAAAAATAAAAGACCCAATCCTAATGTAAACCGGATTCTGTTACAGATTAAAAAGGATGTCTAAACCATATTTTCAGAATTGACGCCAAAAACGATTTCTTGTTGGGCAGTCTGTAATCAGGAAAGTGCGCTCCAGCATCACTACAGAACCATCAATAACGTGCAAATGTCCGATCTAAAATTAATTAAGAATTTTCTGTTGGGTTCTTTATATTATACAGACTAGGTACAAACGCTAGAGAAATAAGAGTAGAAATTATTATCATTTTATTGGGGCGTGCAAACTGTATTGTCTTTAAGAGCGTTTGCGTCGTACTCAACATTGTTGTCGGTACAGTAACGATTGGTGGCGGCTACCCTCCTAAATACACCGACGAGGATGACTGAAGCGTGCATTTGCAAATCACACCGCAACGGTTATGATTGTTCTTCCAACAATCGAACAATGGAAGGAAAAAAAAAACTTACGAGAGAGTTTCAGTTTTCGTTAACTTGAAAACATTGGCAGAGACTGTCTCAAAAAACAAAGGTGTCTGCATACAATTAACGGTCGTTGCGGTTGGAAATCGACGACCACACCTGTTTGAATTTTTTTGAGTGAAGTAAAGAATAAAATCAACCGGGACTGCCCAAGAAGCCGGATTTACATACTCCTCTTGCTCGCGACGCGACTTGCCAGCGCGCCTGGTTAAATTTTTTTTTTTAGATCGGACGATCCAAATTCCAGTTAAGTTGTCCACCATATGTATGTGAATCGTATATCCTATTATGGTCTTCTAATAAGATATAGATAACAACCTATATAGAAGAGGGACGTCTTACAATTTTCAATACAACAAAATACAACACTTTTTACTATAAATAACCAACATCGAAAAGCTCAAGAGCTTTTGCTGATGACTTTTGACTGTATCGTTTACGCAAGTGCAGGTCGGTTGTTTGTCTTTGGACTGGCGTAGTCAGGAATTGGGAAGTGAAAATGTTTCTGGCACGTGCAACGTGCGTCAAACGCACCGGTGATTTTGTTTAGGGAAAAATTAATTTGAGAGTATGACGTAGCAGACTTTAATTGGATGAGTTGGCGGAGTGTAATGGATAAATAAATTTATTTTGTTTATAACTTTTGAACCATGAATTTTTTAACGAAACAAAAATTGTTGAAATCATTATAAAAATACATTCCAACAAGACTAATGTTGATATATTTTTGATAAAAAAATAATATGAACATGTGATGTGATGAGAGAGAAAATTGTTTTGTTTATAATTTTCTAAACCGTGATGAATTTTTGAATGAAATAAAAATTATTAAATTTGTGATAAAAATAAATTCAAACCAGAGTAATGTTGATATATTTTTGGGGAAAGAGGTAAAACAATAGGTGAGAAGTGATGATGCAAGATTAGAGAAGTGAGGAGAAAAGTGGAGGTGGAAGATGAGGAAGTGAGAGAAGTAATGAGAAATGAGAAGTAAAAGAAGTAAATGGAGGACATGAGAAAAGTGGTATGTATTCATGATAATTAGGCATGTATTTATCGTTATAAACATCCAAAAATGATAAATATGTGTCTAAAAATTAAGTTCTTGAAATTAGTGAGTATGCACCTAAAAATAGCTAAAGGCGCCTAAAGATCTACATAACACCCAAAAAATGGTAATATGCTTACAAATGGCTTAAAAATGCCTAAAGTTGACTAAATAGCGCCTGAAAATGGCTAAATAGCGTCCAAACATTGCTAAAATTTTTGGGTGTCAAACAACCTATTTGGACATTGTTACATTGTTTTTTATTATCAATACCTTATTGGGTGTCATATTTATACTTTTGGGTGTCAATTAACAATCTTTGGGTGTTAGTTAGTCATTTCTGGGCATATTAAGTTGTTATTGGTGTGAGGTATCTTTATACCTTATTTAATGCGTACAACTATATTTAATAAATTGAACATATTTTAAGAATAAAATTTAGAATCTGAACACAAGCTAGGGTTGATTTCTCAAAATTCTATTAAGTCAAAAGTTATGTGAAACAATACACGAATACACAAAGAGCTAGTGACACTGTGGTCACTAGGTTTGATAAAAATGATGGTCTTCAACATATTGGATAATTTTTTTGATCACAAAGATTGTCAATCTTAGAGAGTAGACCAGTGGCTACTCCACTTATAAACATTAATGCATGAATTGAGGATGTAAAGACCCATTTTGAACTTAGCCAATTAATTAAGGTTTACTTAGATGATTACATGCTCAACTAGATTGATCATTATTTGAGATTGATTAATGATGATAATTTAACTATGATGTTTAAAACAATGAGAAATTCTAAGCATGCTTTAATTTGAATTATTAGGATTTGAGAAGTGTGAACACTAGTCGGCCAAAATTAGGATTTTCGTAGCATATGAGTACATAAATTGATAAATATAGTAGTGAAGTAAATGGTTTTTAATATTTTATTTATACCGTTGATTTATTTGAAATTTGTATATCATATGAATAACTAATATATAAATTTTATTTTAAAATATTAGAATATTAGATTTTTTATGACATGTTGGTCGGTTGAGCTTTCCCAGGATAAACTCAGCCAACCACACATTCATGCTAAAATATAGCACCCTGGTATTTAGTTTTTATCTATTTGTTAGTACATCCAAATGAGATGAATTTTTATTTGTGGGTAGGTAACTCAAGTCCATACATTATGTGTAAATTTTTGTAATTTTTAGTTGATGTTGGAGTGATCCAAAGTGTGGCAACTCGTCTGATCAACCAGTCTAAATAAACAAAAAAGAAGACTAAAAATCTACTTTGGACTTATTTGTAATTGTTCTAAGTACTTAAATTGATTTGAATGATCAACATAACACCTTAGTAGGTCCCATCATTCATCATATCTATTAGAGATACAAGATTTGAGAGAGAAAAAGAGAGATTAGGATTTTGAAGAGGAATATTGCTGGAAATGTTGATTGACGGTTTTAGCTTCCTTTAGCTTACAAATTCATGTAAGTTCATCAACTCTGGATATAATTTTATAGTGAATTTTTTCTCCTATGTCTAGATTCCATTTTCTCTATGAATTGAATTAAAAATATACAAACCACCCTATTTTCTCTTTCTTTCTCTCCAATCTCCATTTCTGAGACTTAGACGAAGAAAAGGAGTAGTTGGCTAAAACTTTGATAGATTTATAGAAATTAAGATTATATATGACGTTTTTATGGTTCTTGGAACTTTAGGAGAGTTCTTATCTCTCTCTTAAGCTTTGTAATTATGTTGAATGTCTATTTATATCTCTCTAAAATGATCAACATTCTATTTGCACTTGTATTCGATTGGGAAATCAATTGAGAAGATCTTTGGGAAATGATTTCTTTTGATTTAGAATATTTCTCATTGATTTCTATGTGTCCAATTCTTGATATATTGATTCAAAATTTGTTGAAAATCTTATGGATGGTTAACCATGTTGTTTTATACATATATTGACAAAAATCAACGTAATGAATGTAATGCTTGGAAATTGAGTTGATAAGTATAGAATCATGTATGAATTTAGTAAGAATGAGTTTGCTAACTATGTTTTTAGATATTTTATATAATTACATATGACATGCACACAATGTTCAGTATGAAGGTTCATAAATATATGTAATCCATGTCTATTGTTCGTGTTGAGGGATTTACTCAAATGAGCCAATGAACCAATGTATACTTAAAATTTATGAATGAATTGTGTTGAATGAAAACTAGGGTTTGCGAGTGTGTGAATAGACTTAATGAAACCCTAAAAACCATAATGAGATTATTGAACAATAAGGTTCTTGTGATGTATTGAACTAAATACTTCTTAAAAACCATATAAATCAATTATTAAGACATGTATGATGGATAAAGCCCGAACTATGCATAATCTTGAAGTGGGTAGCTCAATTGTAGGTACTATTACTTCAGTTGAAGGTGATAAGTATGATTAGAATGATATAACTATAATGTATATATTATAACATAATATATGAAAAAACATTAAACATCACATAAATGCAAGTCTTTTATACAAGTCACTTGAGTAGGAATTGAGAAGATGACTAAATATTAAGAAGTAAGAAGAGATAACTCTAATATGTGGTACTTCTTGAATTAAAAGTTTTATAACAAATTGAGGGATTGCATTTCATTACCAAAATTGCATTAGACTTCAAATGACATGACACATGTATTTAAATGCAATCGAAGAAATGAGAAAAGGTGAAATGAATTGTGTGGATAAGTAATGAAATTAAATATCAATGAAATGAGTATGAGGATGTATTTCATCTATTTTCTTTAAATATATTTTGGGAAAGGTAAAGATAGGGATAACATCATGGAGGCATAAAGATAGGGATAAAATCATGGAGGCATGTAGTGGACTCATAAAGGCATAAATAATTACTTTGTAGATTTGACTAAAGCCTTTGACATGATTAAATGGGACTTCCTAGAAGAGGTGCCATAAACCTACATTTTTTGTAGGGGTTATATAAAGTTGTGAATGTTGTGATATATGGATGGTTCTTAGAATTCTTTACTAGTGATTTTGGGGGTTATTTATAACATCTAAAAGACGTAAGAAGGGGAACTCTTATTTCACTTTTGTTCATTTTGTCCAAAAAAGATTTTAGAGGTGATTGAAAATGGAAGTTGAAGGGGTGGCTTGAGATTTATAGAAAAAGAGGAGGAGTATACATGGTCCTATGTGGTATATGTGGTTCTTTGGGATATTAAGAATGTCTTTACAAGAGAGTCAATAGTAATATGTTTGTAAAACCCCTACCCTTACTTTTTGATTGAACATGCTTTCTTACCTTTATTGGATACTTAAGACCTTAATCCAAACATAAAATGTTCTTTGAAGTCATGTGACAAAGCTAAGTTTCAAGTTTTGTCCAATTTGGGCAATGTTTGAGCAAGTTATGCATTTATATGCTTGTTTTGGACTTTTGTGCAATTTACCTATATCTAAGATTTTTCTTGTAATTTGTCACATTATTTCTGTGCCTAACATGGTTTCATATAATTTTTGACGTAGCTGTGCCTTGGGGCTCCTTTTTGTACCTTTGGTTTTGTGGTGACATCTACCTAGGGTTGAACTTATGCCTTCCTCTCATAGAATGTGCTACCTTGAGTGATAGAACTCAATGGTTCTTCTGGTTTGGTGGGATTTGATGGCTTCCCTTGTGTGTTGGGATCTTATGGTGGTCCCTTGATGTGTGAGGGTCTATGGTTTTCTCTCTTGAATCTCCCTGGGTAGATGGTCACCAAGAGAGGTGCTCAAATTGATGATGGTGCTAAGGTTTCCACCCTTGTAACCAAGGGGTCAAGATCTGATGGTCACCCTATTGTTGGAGGTTGATGACTCAAGTAGGAATCAATATTCGATGGTCCTCCTAGATCCCACATATGATGGTCCACCTAGTTTGCATGGACGTGATTCTTTAGGCCTTGGACACTTGGAAATCTTGGCTTAACACCTCAACCTTCTTTTCTCTCTCACCCTAAGCCTTATATACCTCCCTACTTGCATGAAAATGAGTTTTTTGCACACCTATCTTACCCTCTCTTCCTCCTTTTTTCTTGGATCTCATACCTCTTGCATGATGGAGAAGAAGGAACCAAGGTAGGAGAAGCATGGATGATCTTGCTTGCATGTGCACTAGGGTTCAGATCTACCCTCCTTTCAAGCTTGTGGAGCTTCCTTAGCTTGTTCTTGACATAAGAAAGTAAAGTTTTCATCTTTTCCTTTGTTTTCCTTTCTTCCCTACCCTTTCTCTCTTCTCTCTTGGTCAAATCCATGGTGTTTCTTGGTTGAGCATGTGCTAGAGCTTGAAGAACACCTTTCTTGCTTCCTTGAACTAGGGTTTTATTGATTTTGGAGAAGGACCTAGATTGTCAAAGTGGATTGCACAATCTAGGGTTTATTATCTCTTTCCTTAAGTTACCTTTTTGTTTGGATCTTCATCTTCAACTTTGAGGCAAGTTATATATCTTTCTTCATGTTTATTGCTTACTCATACTGTAACACCCATGCCCACTGCCCAGGGCTCTAGTAGAGTTTTAATAAATGAGACTGGTCCCACAAACCACCACTAGCGTTAACTACACATTTTGTCCTCACTCACACGCAAGTCAGGATAAACTTTCCAATTGGTCACCCATCCTAGTACTGCTCCAAGCTGAGCACACTTAACTATGGAGTTCTTTAAAGATGACCTCCCTAAAAAGAAGGTGTGCCTTGGTAATATGGGTAGTCCAATCATTCCTTTTAAGATCATTTTATCCAAGGTCTCAAATCCTAGGATGTTATAATCTTCCCCACATAGACTCTTGACGTCTTCGTCAAGGCTCAACTATATGGCCTCATAATCTTTCCCCAATTCAGTATAGACCCAAATGTCCCATGTACACCCAACTCCCATCACAATTACCAACACAAGGGCAGCTCCCTCAACTCAGATAAACCTTTCCAACATGCCTGGACACTACCAGCACATGGGTTGCTCCATCAACTCGGATATCTGTTTCCAACATGCGTGGACTGCACAACTCAAAGACTGGCATGCCACATGCCCATGTGGGCCCCACCTACTGGAGGGGAATTGCCTCTAATACCATTTGTAATGCCCATTCCCACTACCCAAGACTCTAGTAGGGTTTTCAGAATGACAACTGGACCCACATACCACCAATAGTCTTAATTGCATGCTTTATCCTCACACACGTGCAACCCAGGATAAACTTCCCGAGTGGTCACCCATCCTAGTACTACTCTAGGATGAGCATGCTTAACCACAAAGTTCTTTAGTGATGGGCTACCTGAAAAGGAGGTGCACCTTGGTGATATGGGTAGTCCAATCATTCTTTTAAGATCATTTCATTTGAGGACTAAAATCTTAGGATGTTACAATCTCCCCCAGTTAGACTCTTGATGTCCTTGTCAAGGCTCAACTATGTGGCCTTGTGATATTTCCCCATTTCAGTGCAGACCCAAAATGGCCCATGGACACCCAACTCCCAATCACAGAATACCAATGCAAGGGTGGCTAAATCACCATGGACAACCACTTTCAACATGCCTGGACCGCACACTTCAGACCGACATGCCCAATTCCCATGTGGGCCCCACCTACTGGATGTGCCATGGCTCTAATACCATCTGTAACACCCGGGACCACTTCCTAAGACTCTAGTAGAGTTTTAGGAAATGACGACTAGCCGCACAGACCACCACTAGCCTTAACTGTGCACTTTGTCCTTACTCACACACAAGATAGGATAAACTTCCCGGCTGGTCACCCATCCTAGTATTACTCAAGCTGAGAACACTTAACTATGGAGTTATTTAGAGATGGGCTCCCTAAAAAGGAGGTGCACCTTGGTGATATGGGTATTCCAATCATTCCTTTTAAGATCTTTTTATCCAAGGCCTCAAATCCTGAGATGTTATACATACCTTATTATGCATATATATTTATATATATATATATATATATATATATATATATATACTCTAAAACGTAGTACCAAGTAGAAAGGTTGCATCTTTACCTAGGATTTGTGCTTATATGGTAGTTATTGAGTAGATGACCTTCCTAGATGCACTAATTAGCCTTGTGCACGTTTCTTTCCCAGAATAGGTTACTGTTTTGAAAAGTCATATTGTGTTTGAAACCGATGGTCTTGATTCCCCACAAAATGATGGTTCTTACTTGGGATTTCTATGAGCTGATTTTCTTCTCTTAAATGAGACCCGATAATTTGGTGTTATTGCTATTTTGTTTGACATTTTTGTACCAACCTATTACCTAAACTTAGCTTCTATTTTGTACCTTCTTATGCTTTAGAAACGATGGTCTTGATACCCTCCCAAGTGGTTCAAGTCGATGGTCTTATTCTCTCTCAAATGGTGGTTTTTCTCTAGTGCTTTGAGCTGATTTTCTCTTGTTTTCATAACTCGATGGTTTGTCTCCTTACACCAAAAGATGGTTTTTGATTAGTGCTATTTTGGTGATCCATCTTGTGCTTGAGAACTATGGTCATGTTACTCTCAACCAAACAATGGTTTTATTACTCCTTAGTGGTTTCAAATGATGGTTTCTTAGAGTTCATCAAACGATGGTTTCACTTGGTGTTTAGCTCTGCTTTCCCACCCAGAGATGATATATGATGGTGTCATTGAGTCAAGACTCGATGGCCTCACTGAGTCAAGACTCACTGGCTTCACTGGGCCAAGACTCGATGGTTTCACTGGTTTCTAGATTGATGGTTTTCTTGATGTCAACATCTAGTGGTGGCACTGTATTCCGCAACCAATGGTGGACCTAGTGTCCACAAACTATGTTACTTCTAGAGTCAACAAATAGTGATCCTCATAGGTGTGTAATCCTATGGCTTCTCATGATCCAATAATGGTGATTAATGCACATGATTCAAAGGTCTTGTTTGCCTTGAACCTTATAGTTTTATGTGTGGTTTATGATTTGATGGATTGTTCTTGCTGCAACTGATCCAATGCTTTGGATTTGGTGATTTAGAATCAATGGTTTTAAGTCCATGATATTGTAGTCGTACCTTTTCCTTCAAATTAATACAACCGATGGCTTTTCCTAAATAACATCTAATGGTTTTTCTTTTATGGAAATTGATGGTTTATTGAGCCCTAAGTTTTGATGATTTGGCATGAGGCTATAATATGATGGTTACACGTTGAGTTATGTATGAATCTATTCTTGAGGAAAGTATGGGATTTGATGGTAATGCTTCATCTTGTACACCCATGATCGAATGGGGATTCTATGTGTGAAGGATGTGCTTTGACCTAAGTGTATGAATCAATGGTTTAGTTTGAGGTGTTGATTTGTAAACCTCACTTCCACCTATCTTGTTGAACTTAACTTAATGCAATTAAGGAATGGTTATTAATATAGTTAGTTTCCTTGTATGATATGACGAAGGAATATTCCCTCCATTACATGATGTAACCTTAATTTTCTAACTAGTGGTTATCATAGCCCTTATGATTTTCTTATGCTATACATGTGTCTCACAAGCATGATGGTGTAAGTTGAACCTTCTTCAAGGTGTTGAAAAATAATGATGATCACACATGAATTAAGTGATGGTCTTAATGACCTTTGGGCATGTTTTGAGCCCTTATGGTGGTTTAATCCTCTTTATGTTGACAAGGGTTGGTACCATGGGATAACGTGATAAGGATGTATATCTTGTGATGGTGTGATAACAAGTATAGTCTCATGGATTTAAATGAAATAGTATGATGTGTTGTTGAAATGAGGAATATGTCTCATGCATTTTATATATTCTAGAGTTGTTATATATCAATACTTGCTAGAAATAAATTAGGGTTTGTATGTCCACTTGTTTGATGTAGCCTTAATTCACCCAATTAGAAATAACTAATCAAGTGAAATCCTAATCATGTAATACCCTATGCCGTAGAACCATTCTAGTGTCAGGATTTGCTGGATGGGGAAATGCGTACTCCAGAAGGGAAGCCCAGAGTCGCATATTGTTGAGTATGTGTAGGTGAAAGAGAGTGTGTGTCCTTCACATCCTAAACCCAAGATTTAACGGATGACTGTGGTCATACCTCGGTAGGTAAACAGATGCGGTCGTATCTCAGATATTGTATATATAAGTGATGTGATAAAGGACAATTGCGGTTGTACCTCAGATGATAGGGTTTTTTATAGCCTAGTTACTAGTTCTGTGACCTATATACCAAGGTCGGACTAGGCTATTTTACAACTTGACCTTAAGTGACACTGTGGCAGACTCGTACTGACCAAGGACATATGAGATCTTAGGATTTTAGCACTCCTAGATCTTACAAAACTAATTGTGACCAAGCAGGGGTCCGTTGGAGTCCAAGTGGTATACCTCAAACTCCCAAAAGCTTAATAAAAGACGTAATCCAACCATATAGAATATCCATTAGGGTTATACACAACACTTCACATTGGATGATAACTCTTGTATTTCTCCTTTCACATAAAAATGATGTATAGTGCCTAAGAGAAAATAATATTGGTTATGATGTTATATATACTGATACTACTGGTTAGGTTTATATTGTAAGTTATTTCATACTCATAGAAAAGCTTTACTGTTAGTACTATTAGCCCTGTTGATGATGTTAGCTACATTATGATAGTAGTCAGACTTATGATGATAATTTTTATTTGTTCCTTTATATACCTTGTTAATCATGCCTTTTTTCGTGTCTATCTATTTAACATGCTCAATCTACTTAAACTATTTAATTAATTAACCTACTATATTCAATAAACATTGTTGAGAGTTATATCTCTCACTGGGATATGGGTCTCACCTCATGGGTCACCACCTCTTTTTAGGTGATCGATAGTAGTGATAGAAGACCTATGGTATCCAAGCAGAGTTGTGGTGATGGACCTTAGAGAAGGTTGTTAGATTCCTAATGTGTCCTAGAGTCATCCCTATACTCTCAGGTCTGAGTGGGAAAGTTTGTATATGATGTTTCGACTAACTCGAGCTTTTGGTAGCATTTTGATGCTTATACATGTGGATAATGTTCTTCTGTATATGTATATCTATTGTGGTTGAGGCCACAAAACAATTGTAAAAGATACTTGGCATAATACATGAATATACACAAGATGTTGGGATTCTATGTAAATGAGTCTGATATGTTTGGAGTGTTAAATAGGTTATACTTTTACCATAATTTTTTTCTAGATATGTGATTCATTAATGATTCATCGTGCTTTGGTTTTGAGTAATCGTTTTTTGTGTATGGGTTCTTACATGTTGGTATCAGAGGTTTAGGTTCACTGAGTCTACAGGGACACTGGGTGTGAGACCCCTAACCTTGCTTAAATGATTGAACATGCTTAATTACCATAATTGAATTCTTAGAACTATAATATCACCTTGTGATATGATTTGGAATCATAAGATAAGATTAAGTTTCAAGTTTGGTCCAATTTTAACAATATTTGTGCAAGTTATGCAATTTTATGTACATTTTGGACTTTTCTACAATTTACCCAATTGTAGGCCTTTCTTGCAATTTATCACTTTCATTATGTTCTTTGAATGTTATCTCATCATTATTGAGATTTTTGAGCCATGGGGTGCCTAGTTGAACCTTGGTTTGGAGGTGTTTTCCTCAAGGGTATTTTAGGGTTTACCCCTTTATCGATGAGCTACCTTTAGGAGCTATCAAAAAAATGGTTTATCTTCTTTGCTTTCAATATCAAGAAATGAGGGATAAGAAGGTATCCATTAATGGCGGGTCAATGTTTTGTGTTGCTGCATGTATATCCTTAATAGTTTAAGGCTATGGACAAATGGGAGCTACTTGTACACCTCATGCTTGCTTCCATCCTTATCTATGGGCTATATCTACCTCTTCCTTGCCCAAGTGCGAAACCTTTTCTTGATTTCTCTTTCCTCTAACCTAGATAAATGACTCCACTCTATTTTCTGTAGAAAAAGTGCTCTAAGGTAGAAGACAACCTCTTTTTGGAGAAGAAGGTCTCCTAGAGCTCTATCTAGCCCTACCTAGGGTTTCCAAGGTCATCTTCTAGGGATTTCGACCAAGGCAAGTTGTTTTCTTCCTTCCTTCTCTATTTTTCTTGCTATTATCCTTCCTTAGAACTTTCTCCATGTAGGAACTTTACTGTTTCATGGTAGAAGTTTCTCTAAAGCTCTAAAACCCTACCTTTCTTGCTCCTTATGCTTAGGGTTTGCTTCTTTGATGGAGAAAGGTGTTAGATGGACGAGTCAAAGCTTATGCTTGGATTTTATACCCTACCTACTTGAGTTTTATTCTGTTTGGGATTTCATATTCTCATTAGAGGTAACTTTTATAACTTTCCCCAAGTTTATTTCTTACCATAAGCTTGCTAGCTCATGTTTTGCTTTAAAATGATAATCAATGCACGAAAAAGCTATGCTTGACTTGGATTTTGATTTTTATGATGTTTCCTATTTTGATTTCAGTTCTAGATGAAATTGTAATCACATGTACGTTCCTACTAATATCTAAGATGATTTGGATCAGTTGGTTTGACAACTGGTGGTGCTAAGCACCCATCAACCAATGGTCAATTTTAAGGTTTAAAGCTGATTTCTTCTATAAATACATGACCCAATGGTGGTACCATCGCAAGAATCGATAATGTTGTCTTAATGAAAAATGATTATGGTGACCAAGGGTGTGAACTGATGTTCACCCCTAAGGTCAGGTTTTGGCCTAATTAGAATCTTAATGATCAACAACTAATTACCCTAATGATGCTATCAATCAATGGTGACATTAGCTTGATATCCGATGATGATTAATGAATATAGAGCTGGTCTAACAACCTATGGTGACTTAATGGTCACTACTGATGGTGGATCAGGTATCCACAACCTATGGTGAGTTAAGCATTTAGTTTTAACATCAATTAAGCCTTAAACCAATGATTTCTTGGTTCATTTGATGTAATGGTTGGACCTATACTCCAATTGATGGTTTTAATATATGAACTTGACCCAATGGTTAAAATCTAATGATTCTTCATACAATAAATTGGAATGATTCCTAATGTAATATGTCGGTCCTAATAAAGTGATTTATATGATTTCCTTTATGAGATCAACTTAAGAAGCTCATTTATTGACAACTTGTTTTAAATAAACAATCACTTATGGGTTTTACCCTACTCTCAATGGAACTTTTTATGTTGTTAATAAAGGGATGTCTAGGGTTAAATGGTTACTCTTTGTAGAGAACAACTCAATGACTTCATAGGTGGTTTATCCAAATTGTTTACTTATGTAAACAACCAATAGTCTTACCTACTCACTAATCCAATGTTTTGGGATGATGCCTATGGTAAGTTTGTACGGTTTGAGTGATGTTCAAACCTAATGGAGGTTTAACTTAATAATAGAGTATTACCTTTTCTCTCATATGATTAGAATTGATAATAAATATAATGAGTTAATGGGAAACCCTGATGAAGTATATTTCATTATACTTAGCCCTAATATAACCAAGTGATGGTAATTGATTATGAACAACCCCTTCAATGGTGAATAGAATCTTAGAGTAATCTCTTAATGTGGTCGAACCCTAGTATGCTATAACATGATGTTTACACCTTGTGTTATGTGTGAATCTGTACTTGAGGGTGGTATGGAATGTGATGGTGATGCTTTACCTTATACATCCATGATCGAATGGGGATGTTGTGAGTTAGGGTTTGAGTGTGTGTGCTGATTAGTAATATTAATATAATTTATCTTGTTGAACCTAACTCTAATGAAAATAGATAAAGATGCATATTCATGTTTAACCTTCTTATATGTTGGCATGATGGTGGAATAATCTCCTTAATATGATCATAAAATTAATGTTTTAATTGGTGGTTATCATAGCCACATGGTTGACACTTTCTTATGCTAAACCTGGGCATTATGAATATGATGAGGGTTAATCATATATGGATTACTTGCATGTTGATGTAATAAAGGAATGTTCCTAATGTTAATATAAACATGGTATGATTGTTTATGAATATCTCACAACTCATTAATGCAATATTGTGTTGATCCAATGTATTATATGTAAGTGATGTTGTTGAGCCTTGTTATAAGGCATGAAAAGATAATGATGATTGTGCATGGAATAGTATGATGGTATTAATGACCTTTGGGCATGGTTGAGCGCTAAATGTGGTATAATCTTCTTATGTTGACAAGGGTTGATACCATATAATATGGTGAAAATGATTTATATCTTGTTATAGTATGATCACTAGTGTGGTCTCATGATTGACAAGTGAATAGTGCCCTATGATTTTGAGATGAGAAATTATGTCTCATAAGTTTTGTATCTTCTAAAGTTGTTATATAGCAATGTTTGCTAGAGATAAATTAGAGTTTGTTTGTCCACTTGTTTGATGTAGCCTTAATTCACCCAATTGGAGGTAGATAATCAAGTGAAACCCTAATCATGTAATGCCATGTGCCATAGAACCATCTTCAGTGTTAGAGCTTGTTGGATGGTGAAATGAGTATTCCTAAGGGAAACTCAGAGTGCATACTATTGAGTATCCAGAGTGTTTGTCATCCTGACACCTAGTGTTTCGGGAGGATGTCTACGGTCATACCTATCCCACTTTTCAAGAATGACTATAATCGGGTCTCAATGATTATAACATGATGTGATTAGAGGACAACTGTGGTTGTACCTCAGTGATTGGGTTTGAATACCCTGGATGCTAGTGTTGTGAACTATACCAAGGTGAGCTAGTTAAATGACTATATGTCCTTATTTTGTAGTTTGACTATATGTCACTGTGGTGCATACTCTTACTGACCGAGTATGGAGAAGATCTTGGTGTTCGACTCTTCTTAGATCCTATATGGAACTGATTGCGACCAAGCGGTGGTCAGTTGGACTTTGAGTGGTATGACTCAAATTCCCCATGGCATTATAAAAGATGTAAGATAGCCGTGTAGCATATCTATCTAGGGTTATACACAATGCTTCATATTTGATGATAACCTTTGTTTGCTTTCTTTTCACTAAGATCATGTATAGTACAATAAGAGATAATAGATATGCTTATGTTGTAGTTATTCTCATGTTGTAAACATACTTATGTTGTCAAATATACTGACATTGATGGTTAAGATGAGGCTGCTAGACAAGTTTAATATTGCTAGCCATGCCTATGTAATTAGAAATTCTTAAACTTCTAATCATGCCTATGTAGTTAATTGTGCTATGATGTTAGTTCTAATTATTATATAGTTCTGTTCCCTTTATTTGAGATGCCGATATTGATAGCCATGTTATGTTACTAGACATATTCATGATGTTAGGGATGCTTATGCTACTAGATTGCTTGTGCTACTAGCAAGGGATATGATGATAGTGAGATTAATGATAGTAATTGTTATTAGATGCAATTTGATGAAATTTGAGTAGATATCTATCCAGAGAAATGGATTTATTTGTTACCTATATATACATTCATAATCATACTTTTTGCTAAGATTATTTACTTAATCTATTTAGCATACTTGAACTGTTCAATATGTTCAATTGATTATTAAATACTCCAACTGCTCAATTATCTACTATTTGAATAGTTGTAATCAATAAGCATTGTTGGAGGTTATATCTCTTTCTAGGACATGGGTCTCACCCTTGTGGTTTGCTACATCTTTTTTAGGTAATCGACAATGACAACAACAGAATTGTGGAAATAAAGAGGAACTACAGTAATAAATCTTTGAGAAAGTTGATTAGATGTCTAGTATGTCCTAGAGTCATCCTTGTACTCTCAGGTCCGGGCAGAAAAAGTTTGTATATGGTGTTTCAAACAAATGAAACTTTTGTTAGCATTTTAATCTTGTTTGTGTGGCATATATGAATATTGTTCTCCTGTGTATATATGTTGTGGCTAAGGCGATAGCACAATTTGTATCAAATCCTTGGAATAGTATGGATACAAGAAAGATGTTGGGATTTTATGCAAATGTTTTTGAGCGGGTGTTGATGTTGAAATCGGTTTTAATTTACCAATATTTTTGGGTATGTGATTAATCAATGATTGATTGTGTTATATGTTTTGAGTAATATCATTTAGTGTAACAAGTTCTCACAAGTTGGTATCAAATCTTTAGGTTCATTGAGTCTATAGGGACACTAGGACTTAGGACTAGGATGATGCTTAAGTAAGGAACACGACATGAAAATATAGTGCATACTCCTAATCTCAGCACTAGGATGCCTGTCCAGGTATTCAATTATTGAAGAAAAGGTAAGTATGGAACTCTTAGATTGTTATCTTTTTGATTACTCTGATAAAGTAGTCATTTTGAGAAAATCTAAAGAGCATAATGAATAAGAAATCATGGTGTGAATATCTCAATCGTACCTTAAAGAAGATGAGAATTGCATCATTATATATCAAAACTTGTATGTTTGGTAGCTAAAGAGAAAGACACAATACCATGAAATCTAAATTTGAATACAAATAAGCAAAAGAGGAGTTCTTGAAGATGTGATTCAAGAAGATAATAAAGTAAAAGATAGACAGGTCTGTGCTTATAAAGTGATTCAAGGTATGAAATCCACATAAGATGGAGATAACTCCAATGATAAGTATAAAATGAGAAGATAAATGGGAACAATGTCAAAGGAATAAGGTGGACCCTGAGTTAATCTCAGACCAACCTATGTGTGTAAAAAAGTGTTAACGTAAAATCAGTATGGAATGTGAAAGAAATTAAGGGAGATGGTCCATGTTTAATGAAGAAAATGTGGAATATGATGATTTACCTATTAATAAGTGGTTGAGAAACATAATAAAATAAGAGAACATACCCAAGTGTGATAAATAGTCATCAAGGAAGGAATAATATGATATGTTAATCATGATGATTCCTATGCTAATTGCAAGGAACCCGAAATAAAAAAGGGATAATGATATATAAGTTGTAACCTGGATAATGAAAATAGAATTGGTTACCTTTTTGCTAGTGACCCTTGAACAATGCTGCTATGATGTGGGAAGTGTGTTTCCCTTTGTGTCTTTCCTTTCCAGGGCATAGCTTTCAAGTGGATAATTGCCTTTTGGTATGTGTGGATTCATTGTAAACATGAGGGTGGATAGCTTATTATAGCATAAGGTTGCTTGGACTATGGTTCCAAGATCATAAAGTGTGTGATGAGTTTGCTTTTGAGACTTCCAATAATTAGAAAGACTCCTCTTATATGTCTTGAGATTTGTTATGTTGGTAAAAGTAGATGAGAAAAGGATGTGAGTTCCTTATAGCACATGAGGTGGATACCAAGGTAATGAATCCTGATATCCAAGACGTATCAACAATATGGGAAGTATGTAAAGGTTGGAGATGTTTATTAAATGAATAATCCAAGTACTCCTCTCCCTTAGAGAGAGAGAGTGTAAGGACCCTGACCTTCGTTTAGGGTTTACCCTATTTGTTTTGCTTAACCTTGATGGTTTGATGCTTGCTAATCACCTTTAGTGGTGATAAGGGTTTGGTTGTGCTCTGTTGAGAGTTGGAGGGGCTACTTGCAAATAACCCAAGTTTAGGGTTTTGTGTGCAAGTTTGCCATCTTGTGAGGTGTTTCCCTCTCTTTGCTTCCTCTAGGGTTGAGAGGAAGGCTTGGGCTTGTTGTTTGAGTTCTTTGGGCCTCAATTGAGCTTGTTTGGGCCTTGGGGTGCCTTGTTTGAGTCTTGTGTCGGCCAAGACTAGCTTGTGTCGTCCAAGGAGGTTGTGTGTCGACCTGGGATGGTTTGTGTTGTCCAACAACCATGTGTGTCGCCCAGGTGCCTTGGTGTGTCGCCCTGTAGAGCTGCTGTTTGTGTCGCCCATGTTGCTTGGTCCAGCCTTGACCATGTTTGGTGGACACTTGGTGCATATCTTGGACAAGTGTCTCATGGTGTGCTAGAGTGTTGGCTTGAACCCTAGGACAAGTGTCCCTTGGGTGGATGACACATAGCATAGATCTACCTTGTTTTCTCCTCCCTTTCCTTCTATATAGGTGGTTCTTTCCCTTGCCTTAGCTTCCTTTGGTCTCTCCTCCACCTTAAGTGCACGACACTCCTTCCCTCTTTGCTTGTGTTGGCCGATACACTCTCCTAGAGTAGTAGTAGTGGCCGATACACCCTCTTGGATCAGCTTTGGTGGACGATATCCCTTGGACCTTGGAGTGCTTCTTCTTCCTTGGAGCTTGGAGCTTAAGGCGGGTTGCATAACTTCTAACCCTAACTCCATTACCCCTTATTATGTTCTTGTTCATATGTTAGTAGTTAAATCCTTGCTTTTGTACCTTTGGTGGCAGATTCCCCTTAGGGTTTAGGGTTTCCATGTGTACCTTGCTTTCCAGGGTTTGAGTCTCCTTGTGCTGGAGGTTGGGGATGACATGTTGGGTGATACCCCCTTCCTTGTTTTGGTGTGATGGACTATATGAGTGTCTTATGATGGACGACATGGTGGGTGTTCTTGGTGTTGGACGATATCTTTGCCCTTGTGTTGGGCGATAGGTTGAGCTAGTATGAGTGTTGGCCGATATGATGACCCTTGTTGGACGATATGGTCCTTCTTGTGTTGAGAGACACCCTTGTCTTTATGATGGACGTTAGACCTAAGTAATATGGTGATCCTTATAATGGACGATAGGGCCATGTATGGCATGGGTGTTTGGGTTGGACGATAGGCAAGGAATGGTATGTTGGCCGATAGGCCTTGTTGTGCATGGTGGTTGTTGGTGGGCGATATTCTTGAGTTGTGACGGCCGATAGGCCGGAGTTGTTCCAGGCGTCACGCCCCTCTCCTTGGAGTATGTCGGCCGTTAGAGTTGGTGTTGTTGATGGCATGTTTTGTGGAGTGTCCCTTCTCTCTCTCCTGGTTGTTGTTGTGGGTTGTGATGTGGATGACAACCCCTTGGTATCGGGCGTTGCGTTTGGGCTGTGACGGGCGTCACACTCCCATGAGTGTCGGTCGGCAGGAGGTGTGACAGGCGTTTCCCGATAGGCATGGATGCCCGACACCCCTGATGCGCGACACCCCTTGTGACGCTGTGTCGTGCGTTGGGTTCAGTGGTAGCAATGTAGCGTTGCTGCATTCTCATGCTATAACCATTGTATCCTTCCTTTGGGTGAGGGTTGTGAGGAGTTATAGTGAGTATTATAATGAGTAATGGTGAGAGTCTTGTTATCCTATAGTGACGGTCCCTTGAAAATGAGGAAGTAATTAGTTATGCTCAAACAAACCATGGTGATGCCTTGCTAACAGTGGTAACGACAATAACAATGATAATGATGCTAATAGTAGAAGATGATGACGATGACGAAGATAGTAGTAATGATATGTATGATGTGAGCCTTATGCTTATCTGTTAATGACAATATTAAACGGTAGTTACACTAATGGTTGCTTAATGATAAAGATAATAATAATGATAGTGGATGGTGACTGTAATGATAGTGGTAATAATAGTGCTTGATCTGTATGTTCAACATGACTTCTTGCATAAAGTGAATACCTTGATTATTTGTATAATCTTGAGGAAATGATAAGCAAGAATATGGTTTGTAAATGATGTGCTTATTACACTTGATCACCAAATAGTGTAAGAATGATAAGTAGAGTATCCCGAATGGCATTTCATAGTCCTTATGTCGAATCTACGATTATTGTGTACTCTAACGATGCAGGTGATGATTTAGCCATGAAAGGGCTATGAGACATATGTGATGAGTAACATCACTTTGATAATTATTCTATGAGGTTATATGTATGGTGTGTTTGTCCCATGATGATGATGTGAGTCTTGAGAGGCAGTGACAGTACATGATGGGGGATTGAGATCCCGTGGTATGTAATGATCCTTGAGATGGATCTGGATGGTTGGCAAGAGGCCAAGTAGTAACATGTGATGTTGGATCCTTGAGATGGATCAGGTTGATGTGTTTTCAATAATAATATAATGTTATTTACTTCCTGTTATATCTTGCATGTTATACAACTTGGTTAAAGCTTGCAATCCATCTAAAATATACTAAATAATTACAGTGGAATCTTATCATGTAGTTTGCCCTGGACATAGATCCATCATCGTTAGGACTTGGTGATGGTGAAACAGGTTCTCCTACGGGTTAACCCGGAAGCGCATATTGTTGAATATGTATAGGTTGCTCCTAGCCTGAAAATGAGGAGGTAAGAGTGTAACTTCGGTTACAGACTCAGATATGTATATAGAGCATGGTGAATAGGGCTATGGCTCAGGATGTGTGATATGATGAGCATGAATGCGTTCATGGCTCAGAGCACGGTGAATAGGCCCGTGGCTCAGTTATACTAGCGCCGAGACCTGTACCAAGGCGGGCTAGAGAGAGGGTAGCCTATGGAGCTGACCCTGTGGCTTAGACCACTTTAGCATGTGACTGCGGTCCTGCTTGTGTTGTACTCGTGTACTGACCACAAGGTGGGAGGTCGTGGAGTCCAGCTCTTCCATTGACCTTGTATGGCACCGGCTTGGGTTTCGTAGCCGATGGTTGGATTTGAACGATACGGTTCAAATCCTCATGGCATAATAATACGTAATACAACCGTTTAGTATTTACTGCTTATATCAAACACGAAACATTGGTTGAGGCCTTGTTTGTGTAATATCTCTGTTATATCTTGCAGGTTATGTGGCAATATATCTTGTTCTGATAATCATGTTACATAGTATATATGTTATATTGTTAATCATGTTCCATTGAGAGATATCTAGTTATATGCTTTTGTACAACTGGTAAGCTTGTCAGTAAGAATAGCCTTGCTTTATATATAGACTGCTCTTGTTATATTTGTTATAGTTTATCTTGCTGAGGTTCTGTAGTTGCGGTGGGGAGTTATGTTTCCCGCTGGGACAATTGTTCAATTGTCTCACCCCACTGGTTTACACCCTTTTTAGGTGGTCGAGGTAGACGTGGTCGTGGTCATGGTGTTGCGGACGAGCAGCTTGACGAGCGGTAGAAGGCAAGTGATGGACATGTTGCTGTTTTGGATGTTTTGCAGTAGAGTCTAGAGTCATCCCTGTACTCTCAGGTCATTGGCAGTGTTTTGACGTTGTTTCACGATGAACGATCGATGATGTTTGTATATCCTGTTGTTGGCCGGATGTGGGCCTTTATGTGTATGAACAGGTGGTGAACTCATGTGATGGATGAACAACTATTCCTGAGATATGGACACGTATCAGATCTCATGTATGTATATATATCACATGTTTCTGTGCAGGATGAGGACTGGAATGCAATAGTTTCACAATTTATCTGGTTTCCGAATTTGGTTTTAATTAACCCGTGTTTTCATAACCTGTGGTTATGGTGATTTTTCGCACGTTTTCGCGTAACACCTCGTTATCTGTGTGATAATGGGATGTGTTGCCACAAGTTTTGGTATCAGAGCTATAGGTTCGCTGAGTCTACATGGATTTAGGACTAGGTTGAGTCTGTTCTTATGAGTTTTCCAGGTGTTCTTACCAAAATCTTCTGCCCTCAGCGGAAGAAAAGACAAGATGTCTGGAAACCATGAAGAACACTCTGCTGAGTACAGTGATGCTGCATCGGTTGATGGAGCAGATGGACAGGCACATGAAGATCGGGTGCCTGAGGGTCCCCAATTTAACCCAGCCATACTTGAACATCCTGCTTACCAACAGCTTATGGGGCAATTAATGGCTATGATGAATCTCATGGTTGAGCGATTACCAGTGCCTCCTCCGCGAGCACATGTTCCCCATGGAGAAGCATCGGGTATTGGGAAGACCTTCGAGCGGCTTCGTCGAGTTGGAGCTTCGAAATATGCTGGAACGACTGATCCAGCAGATGCAGATCTGTGGCTGACAAGTCTCGAGAAGGCTTTCCGGATCCTTGACATCCCCGAAGTGGACAAGGTAAAGCATGATGTCTACCTTCTGAAAGGTAGTGCTGGTCACTGGTGGACCATCAAAGAAGAGAAGCGGCCCAGTGAGGTGATCTGTTGGGAAGTGTTTCGATGTGAGTTCGTCACCAGATACTTTCCCAAGACGTATCTGGATGAGAAGGTCAATCAGTTCGAGAACCTGAGACAAGGAACAATGAACATCACCGAGTATGAAGCTAAGTTTATGGATCTGTTGAGGTTTTGTCCTCACATGGCGGCAACAGATGAGGAACGGATCAGACATTTCGAGAAGGGTTTGAGTGCTGAGTTGACAACCCTGGTGTCTACGTTGGAAAACCGAGAGTGGTTTTCTACGTTCGTTGAATCAGTTTGATGGATTGAGAGAACAGTAAGGGAGAAAAGAGAGTCTATGTCTCTTAAAAGACCTGCTCAGTTTCAAGGACGAAGGTTTGGTGGCTTTAAGAAGCCCAGGTTTTCAGCACCGTCAGCAATGAGAAGTTCTGGTGTACCATCTCAGTGGTCTCCGAGTAAGGGGAGAGGTTATGTTTCTTCGCCATCTAAGGCACACAGTTCAGCTTCTATGGCAGTGACAGGGCCAGTTAGGCCATGGTCTGAGGACAAGTCATGTCATCTTTGTGGACAGGTCAGGCATTGGAAGTTCAATTGCCCGAATAGAGACGTTGAAGTGACGCAGCAGCCGAGGCAGAGTTTTCAGAGGTCAGAGAGGCCACAGCCCAGTGGTAGCATAGGACGAAGACGCGGTCAGGTGTCACAGGCTGGATCGTCTGCTTAGGGAAGCAGAGGTCATGGACAACAAGCAACGACTCGATTCTATGCCATGAGTCAGCCGGAGGCGATAGTCAACCCGCGAGTGGTGACAGGTCAGATGGAGTTATTTCATTATGATATGTCTTCTTCTTGCTTTATATCTGTTCTGGTTGACCCAGGTGCTACACACTCTTTTATCACCTATAGTATGCTTGAAAACTGTCGTTTACCTGTTAGTTGTAAGAAGGATAGCTTGTTGTTAGAAACCCCTCTTGATGGTTCCTCTTTTCTTCGAGAAGAGTGTCCATCTTGTGTCTTGTCTTTCTCAGGACACCGCATCCAAGTGGATCTCATACCACTTGATATGCATGGTTTTGATGTCATCCTTGGGATGTATACCTTAGAGAAGTATAAGGTTGTCTTGGACTGTGGTTTCAAGCAGGCAGTGTTTGATGTCGCGGGAGAGAAGTGGATCTTCCAGGGAGATAGGAAGATTCTTCCGACGTGTTTGGTATCAGCTATGGTGGCAGATAAGTTGTTACGACAAGGATGTGAGGCATTCTTAGCTCACGTGGTGGATACCGTTGTGGTTACCAAGGAGAAAAGTCCCAGTCTTGAGGAGGTGTCAGTGGTTCGAGAGTTTACAGACGTGATTCCTGAGGAGTTTCCTGGTGTTCCTCCACCCCGAGAGATTGATTTTGAGATCAATCTGGTTCCTGGAACACAGGCAGTTGCACAGTAAACATATAGGATGGCTCCAGTAGAGATGGCAGAGTTGAAGAAGCAGTTGCAAGAGTTGTTGGAAAAAGGTTTTATCCGACCGAGTACGTCGTTGTGGGGTGCTCCCATGTTGTTCGTAAAGAAGAAGGATGGTTTGATGCGGTTGTGTATAGACTACCGGCAGTTGAACAAGGTCACGATCAAGAACAAGTACCCGTTGCCGAGGATAGATGATCTGTTTGATCAGTTGCGTGGTGCTACAGTGTTTTCGAAGATCGATCTACGATCCGGATATCATCAGTTGAGGATAAAGGCAGATGACATACCAAAGTCAGCTTTCAGGACGAGGTATGGCCATTTTGAGTTTGTGGTTATGCCGTTTGGATTAACCAATGCACCTACTGCTTTCATGGACCTGATGAACAGAGTGTTCCGTCCGTTCTTAGATCACTTTGTTGTAGTCTTTATAGATGACATCTTGATCTATAGTCGAGATAGGCTAGAGCATGAGCAACATCTTCGTCAAGCGTTGACTCTTCTTCGTCAACATTAGTTGTATGCCAAGTTCAGTAAGTGTGAGTTCTGGTTGGAGGAAGTGACTTTCTTAGGTCATGTGATATCTACTGAAGGAGTCATAGTAGATCCGAAGAAGGTGGAATCTGTTGCGGATTGGGAACAACCAAATACGCCGACAGAAGTTCGTAGTTTCCTTTGTTTGGCAGGATACTACCGGAGGTTTATCAAGGACTTCAGTGTGATCGCGTTGCCGATGACAAAGTTGACCAGGAAGGATGTACCTTTTGTTTGGGATGATCGATGTCAGCAAGCTTTCCATAGTTTGAAGGAGAAGCTGACCAGTGCTCCAGTGTTGATCTTGCCAGAGCCTGGGAAAGGCTATGTTGTTTTCTGTGATGCTTCCAAGAAAGGTTTAGGTTGTGTGTTGATGTAGGAAGATCATGTAGTTTCTTTTGCCTCATGACAGCTCAAGAAGCATGAGGAGAACTACCCGACTCATGACTTGGAGTTGGCAGCAGTGGTTCATGTGTTAAAGATTTGGAGACACTATCTCTATGGGGAAGTGTGTCAAATCTTTACGGATCATAAGAATCTGAAGTATATCTTTACGCAGTAAGAGTTGAACATGCGACAGCGATGATGGATGGAGTTGATCAATGATTACGACTGCACTATCGAGTATCATCCTGGTAAGGCGAACGTGGTAGCTGATGCGCTTAGCAGAAAATCTTCTACTCTTTCTTTAAAGAAGGCACAGTTGAGTTCTTTGATATGCCATAGGCGAGGCATGTTTGTTTCTCTGCGACAGATGAATGTGCAGATGGAAGTTTCTTTGTTATCTGGTCTTTTCGCACAGATGCAAGTTAAGCCTACGTTGAGATAGCAGATCAAGGATGCACAACAGACAGATGATGCGGTATAGTTGATCAGATCAGAATTCGGCAGCGACAAGTGTGATGGGTTTCATGAGTCCGAGGATGGACTAGTTTGCTATCAGGATAGGATGGTGGTTCCAGATGTTGATGATCTGAGGGAGTTGGTGCTTGAGGAAGCACATATGTCGATATATGCTATGCATCCAGGTGTCACCAAGATGTATCATAATCTGAAGGACTTGTATTGGTGGCCCGGTTTGAAGAAAGATGTAGCTGAGTTCGTGGCGAGATGTGCAGTTTTTCAGCAAGTGAAGGCTGAGCATCAGAAGCCGGTGGGTACGTTGCAACCTTTGCCGATACCGCAGTAGAAATGGGATCATATAACCATGGATTTCGTAGTTGGTCTACCCCAGACAACTAGGAATCATGATTCCATTTGGGTGATAGTGGACAGATTGACTAAGTCTGCCCATTTTCTACCAGTAAGGACGACATATACAGCTGAGAAACTAGCTCGAGTGTATGTGGATGAGATAGTACGTTTGCATGGTGTGCTAGAAACAATAGTTTCGGACAGAGGTCCTCAGTTTACGAGTCGTTTTTGGGAACAGTTGCACAGAGCGTTGGGAACGCAGTTGAGGTTCAGTACAGCTTTTCACCCACAGACAGATGGACAGTCTGAAAGGGCTATACAGATTTTGGAAGATCTTCTTCGAGCTTGTGTTTTGCAGTTCCTAGGCAATTGGGATGTACATCTGAGTTTGATAGAGTTTGCCTACAACAATAGTTATCAGCGGAGCATCGACATGGCTCCATATGAGGCTTTGTATGGAAGGAAGTGCAGATCTCCTTTGTGTTGGTATGAGTCTGGTGAGTATCAGCTTTTGGGTCCTGAGTTATTTCAACAGACAACAGATAAGATCAAGGTGATACAGCAACAGTTGAAAGTGGCACAGGACATGCAGAAGTCTTATGCAGACAATCACCGATGACCTTTGGAGTTCCAGGTAGGAGACAAAGTGTATCTTAAAGTCTCACCGTGGAAAGGTGTGTTAAGGTTTGGACAGAAGGGTAAGTTGGAACCTAGGTATATGGGGCCTTACTCAGTCATAGCACATGCTGGAAAGGTAGCTTATGAGTTAGAGTTTCCTCCAGAGTTGCACAGGTTACATCCAATGTTTCATGTCAGTATGCTGAAGAAAAGTCATCCAGATTCAGGTACAGTGATACAGCCAGTTGAGGTTGATCTTGATGCAGATGTGACCAACGAGGAAGGTCCTGTGGTAATCCTTGACAGAAGGATCAAGAAGCTGAAGAGGAAGGACCTGGTTCTTGTGAAGGTTCTTTGGTAGCGTCGTGGCGTTGAGGAAGCCACATGGGAGCTTGAGGAAGAGACGAGGAGGAAGTATCCCTCACTTTTCTCTTTGGATTTTGGGGACGAAATCCCTAAAAGAGGGTTAGATTGTAAGGACCCTGACCTTCGTTTAGGGTTTACCCTATTTTTTTTGCTTAACCTTGATGGTTTGATGCTTGCTAATCACCTTT
Source organism: Alisma plantago-aquatica (assembly GCA_963693085.1). NCBI lineage: Eukaryota > Viridiplantae > Streptophyta > Magnoliopsida > Alismatales > Alismataceae > Alisma > Alisma plantago-aquatica. Next base: position 296,912,597 of record OY856415.1, read on the forward strand.
AGTGGTGATTAGGGTTTGGTTGTGCTCTGTTGATAGTTGGAGGGGCTACTTGCAAATAACCCAAGTTTAGGGTTTTGTGTGCAAGTTTGCCATCTTGTGAGGTGTTTCCCTCTCTTTGCTTCCTATAGGGTTGAGAGGAAGGCTTGGACTTGTTGTTTGAGTTCTTTGGGCCTCAGTTGAGCTTGTTTGGGCCTTGGGGTGCCTTGTTTGAGTCTTGTGTCGGCCAAGACTAGCTTGTATCATCCAAGGAGGTTGTGTGTCAACCTGGGATGGTTTGTGTCGTCCAACAACCATGTGTGTCGCCCAGGTGCCTTGGTGTATCGCCCTGTAGAGCTACTATTTGTGTCGCCCATGTTGCTTGGTCTAGCCTTGACCATGTTTGGTGGACACTTGGTGCATATCTTGGACAAGTGTCTCATGGTATGCTAGAGTGTTGGCTTGAACCCTAGGACAAGTGTCCCTTGGGTGGACGACACATAGCATAGATCTACCTTGTTTTCTCCTCCCTTTCCTTCTATATAGGTGGTTCTTTCCCTTGCCTTAGCTTCCTTTGATCCTTTGGTCTCTCCTCCACCTTAAGTGCACGACAATCCTTCCCTCTTTACTTGTGTTGGTCGATACACTCTCTTGGAGTAGCAGTAGTGGCCGATACACCCTCTTGGATCAACTTTGGTGGACGATATCCCTTGGACCTTGGAGTGCTTCTTCTTCCTTGGAGCTTGGAGCTTAAGGCAGGTTGCATATCTTATAACCCTAACTCCATTACCCGTTATTACATTCTTGTTCATATGTTAGTAGTTAAATCCTTGCTTTTGTACCTTTGGTGTCCGATTCCCCTTAGGGTTTAGGGTTTCCATGTGTACCTTGCTTTCCAAGGTTTGAGTCTCCTTGTGCTGGAGGTTGGTGATGGCCTGTTGGGTGATACCCCCTTACTTGTTTTGGTGTGATGGATGATATGAGTGTCTTGTGATGGATGACATGGTGGGTGTTCTTGGTGTTGGACGATATCTTTGCCCTTGTGTTGGGCGATAGGTTGAGCTAGTATGAGTGTTGGCCGATATGGTGACCCTTGTTGGATGATATGGTCCTTCTTGTGTTGAGAGACACCCTTGTCTTTATGATGGACGTTAGACCTAAGTAATACGGTGATCCTTGTGGTGGACGATAGGCAAGGAATGGTATGTTGGCCGATAGGCCTTGTTGAGCATGGTGGTTGTTGGTGGGCGATAATCTTGAGTTGTGACGGCCGATAGGCCGGAGTTGTGCCGGGCGTCGCACCCCTCTCCTTGGAGTATTTCGGCCGTTAGAGTTTTTGTTGTTGATGGCACATTTTGTGGAGTGTCCCTTCTCTCTCTCCTTCTCTCTCTCCTGGTTGTTGTTGTGGGTTGTGATGTGGATGACAACCCCTTGGTATCGGGCATTGCGCTTGGGCTGTGATGGGCATCACACTCCCATGAGTGTCGGCCGACAGGAGGTGTGACGGGCGTTGCCCGATAGGCATGGATGCCCGACACCCCTGACGCATGACACCCCTTGTGACGTTGTGTCGTGCGTTGGGTTCAGTGGTAGCAACGTAGCGTTGCTGCATTCTCATGCTATAACCATTGTATCCTTCCTTTGGGTGAGGGTTGTGAGGAGTTATAGTGAGGATTGTAATGAGTAATGGTGAGAGTCTTGTTATCCTATAGTGACGGTCCCTTGAAAATGAGGAAGTAATTAGTTATGCTCAAACAAACCATGGTGATGCCTTGCTAACAGTGGTAATGACAATAACAGTGATAATGATGCTAATAGTAGAAGATGATGACGATGAGGAAGATAGTAGTAATGATATGTATGATGTGAGCCTTATGCTTATCTGTTAATGACAATATTAAATGGTAGTTACACTAATGGTTGCTTAATGATAAAGATAATAATAATGATAATGGATGGTGACAGTAATGATAGTGGTAATAATAGTGCTTGATCTATATGTTCAACATGACTTCTTGCATAAAGTGAATACCTTGATTATTTGTATAATCTTGAGGAAATGATAAGCAAGAATATGGTTTGTAAATGATGTGCTTATTACACTTGATCACCAAATAGTGTAAGAATGATAAGTAGAGTATCCCGAATGGCATTTCATAGTCCTTATGTCGAATCTACGATTATTGTGTACTCTAACGATGCAGGTGATGATTTAGCCATGAAAGGGCTATGAGACATATGTGATGAGTAACATCACTTTGATAATTATTCTATGAGGTTATATGTATGGTGTGTTTGTCCCATGATGATGATGTGAGTCTTGAGAGGCAGTGACAGTACATGATGGGGGATTGAGATCTCGTGGTATGTAATGATCCTTGAGATGGATCTGGATGGTTGGCAAGAGGCCAAGTAGTAACATGTGATGTTGGATCCTTGAGATGGACCAGGTTGATGTGTTTTCAATAATAATATAATGTTATTTACTTCCTGTTATATCTTGCATGTTATACAACTTGGTTGAAGCTTGCAATCCATCTAAAATATACTAAATAATTACAGTGGAATCTTATCATGTAGTTTGCCCTGGCCATAGATCCATCATCGTCAGGACTTGGTGAGGGTGAAACAGGTTCTCCTATGGGTTAACCTGGAAGCGCATATTTTTGAATATGTGTAGGTTGCTCCTAGCCTGAAAATGAGGAGGTAAGAGTGTAACTTTGGTTACAGACTCAGATATGTATATAGAGCATGGTGAACATGCCCATGGCTCAGGATGTGTGATATGATGAGCATGAATGCGTTCATGGCTCAGAGCACGGTGAACAGGCCCATGGCTCAGTTATACTAGCGTCGAGACCTGTACCATGGTGGGCTAGAGAGAGGGTAGCCTATGGTGCTGACCCTGTGGCTTAGACCACTTCAGCATGTGACTGCGGTCCTGCTTGTGTTGTACTCGTGTACTGACCACGAGGTGGGAGGTTGTGGAGTCCAGCTCTTCCATTGACCTTGTATGGCACCGGCTTGGGTTTCGTAACCAAAGGTTGGATTTGAATGGTACGGTTCAAATCCTCAGGGAATAATAATACGTAATACAGCCGTTTAGTATTTACTGCTTATATCAAACATGAAACATTGGTTGAGGCCTTGTTTGTGTAATATCTCTGTTATATCTTGCAGGTTATGTGGCAATATATCTTGTTCTGATAATCATGTTACATAGTATATATGTTATATTGTTAATCATGTTCCATTGAGAGATATCTGGTTATATGCTTTTGTACAGCTGGTAAGCTTGTCGGTAAGAATAGCCTTGCTTTATATATATAGACTACTCTTGTTATATCTGTTATAGTTTATCTTGCTGAGGTCTTGTAGTTGCGGTGGGGAGTTATGTTTCCCGCTGGGACAATTGTTCAATTGTCTAACCCTGCTGGTTTACACCCTTTTTAGGTGGTCGAGGTAGACGTGGTCGTGGTCGTGGTGTTGCGGACGAGCAACTTGACGAGCAGTAGAAGGCAAGCGATGGACATGCTGCTGTTTTAGATGTTTTGCAATAGAGTCTAGAGTCATCCATGTACTCTCAGGTCCTTGGCAGTGTTTTGACGTTGTTTCACGTTGAACGATCGATGATGTTTTTATATCCTACTGTTGGCTGGATGTGGGCCTTTATGTGTATGAACAGGTGGTGAACTCATGTGATGGATGAACAACTATTCCTGAGCTGTGGACACGTATCAGATCTCGTGTATGTATATATATGACATGTTTCTGTGCAAGATGAGGATTGGAATGCAATAATTTCACAGTTTATCTGGTTTCTGAATTTGGTTTTAATTAACCCGTATTTTCATAACCTGTGGTTATGGTGATTTTCCGCACGTTTTCGTGTAACACCTCGTTATCTGTGTGATAATGGGATGTGTTGCCACAGAGAGAGTTGATGATGACCCTCTAAATGTTGATTGGAAGGAAAAAAAGTGATTCTATAATGTTGTGTATGGTTCAGTGATAGCTGGGCAAGACCACTATCAAGGATAGGTGGTTTGTTGATCAGTAAACATGTGCTACCGTGTTCCTTTAAGATAAAATATCCTTGAGACATAATAGTTAGAATGGATGACATAAGTTACATGACCATGCTGAGTTTAGGGTTATGTCCTTTAGACTAACCAATGTACCAATAGAATTTATGAATAGGAGGAATAGAGTGTTCAAGTAATGTCTTACAAGTTGTAGCAAGCTTTTAATGATGACATCTCAAGGTATTTTAGAGATGGTCAATAAAATGGTCAACATCTTTGCTAAACCTTAAAGAATGTTGAAGTAAATGTACTTATGTGTGACAAGTCTAGTAAGAGTGAGTTGGGGGTTGACCAAAGTATCCTCTTGGAGTTATGATACCTCTGTTAAGTATGTTATGTGACTCCTAATAAGATCAGGACAATGTCATTGTTCTACCCCTAACAATGTCAATCGAGAAGTTATATTTCTTAATAGTTATAGACAAGTGTATGATTCTCTAACCAAATACATGGCCAGTCCACCATTAAGATGATTAGAAAATCCTCTAAAAACATATTCCTCATAGTTCTTGAAAATTAGGGATGCTTACCTTGTTGATTGATTTGATAATTATAACAATCATTAAAGGAGCATAGAAATGAAACCTTGTGAAGTTACATATGATATGAGATACATGATGTTTCATGTTTGATAAGATCCAGAAAGTATGACCTATAAATGATGTGTGGTATAATAGATAGAATAGTCCAGGGCAATAGTTGGAGTGCCAAGTTAAAAGGTACTATCAGACTAGTACAGGTGGCACAACAGTTCTTATGTTGAACCAAGGTGACACATGTAAAAGTAGAGGGAGAATAGTATGTATTCTATGGGAATGATGTGATGATCGTAACAATGTGGAAAATTGAGGATGAGGTGCATGATAAGTATTCATCTTTGTTTACCTTGGTTTCGCGGGCGAAATCCATGTTAGGGGTATATGGTTGTGAGACCCCTAACCTTGTTTAAATGGTTGAGCATGCTTAATTACCATAAATAAATTCTTAGAACTATAATATAACCTTATGATATGATTTGTAATCCTAATAAAATCTTAATTTTCAAGTTTGGTCCAAATTGAATAATGTTTGTGCAAGTTATGCAATTTTATGTACATTTTGGACTTTTCTACAATTTACCCAATTGGTAGATTTTTATTGCTATTTATCACTTTCATTATGTTCTTTGGACGTTATCTCATCATTATTGAGCTTTTTGATCCATGGGGCGCCTAGTTGAACCTTGGTTTGGAGGTTTTTTCCTCAAGGATATTTTAGGGTTTACCCCTTTATGGATGAGCTACCTTTAGGAGCTATCAAACAAATGGTTTATTTGCTTTTCTTGCAATATCAAGTAATGAGGGATAATAAGGTCTCCATTTATGGTGGGATATCTTCTTGTGTGGCTGCTTGTATATCCTTAATAGTTTAAGGCTATGGACAAATGGGGAACTACTTGTACACCTCATACTTTCTTCCATCCTCATCTACATGCTATACCTACCTCTTCCTTGCCCAAGTACAAAACCTTTACTTACTTTCTCTTTCCTCTAACCTAGAGAAATAAATCCACTCTATGTTTCTATGAAACAAGTGCTCTAAGGTACAAGACAACCTCTTTTTGAAGAAGGTCTCCTACAGCTCTATCTAGTCCTACCTAGGGTTTCCAAGGCCATCTTCTAGGGATTTCGACCAAGGCAAGTTGTTTTCTTCCTTCCTTCTCTATTTTTCTTGCTATTATCCTTTCTTATACCTTCCTCTAGGTGGGAAATTTTTTTTTCCATGGTAGAAGTTGCTCTAAATCTCTAAAACCCTACCTTTCTTACTCCTTATACTTAGGGTTTGGTTCTTTGATGGAGAAAGGTGTTAGATGGACGTGTTCGGAGCTTATTCTTGGATTTTCTACCCTCCCTTCTTGAGTTTTATTCTGTTTGGGATTTTATATTCTCATTATAGGCAACTTTTATAACTTTCTTCATGTTTATTGCTTACCATAAGCTTGCTAGCTCATGTTTTTGCTTTATAATGATGATCCATGCACTAAAAAGCTATACTTGACTTGGATTTTGATTTTTATGATGTTATCTGTTCTGATTTCAGTTCAAGATGAACTTGTAATCACGTGTATGTTCCTCCTAATATATAAGATGACTTGGATCAGGTTGGTTTGACAACTGGTGGTGCTAAGAACCCATCAACCAATGGTCAATGTTAGGGTTTAAAGCTGATTTCTTCTATAAACACATGACTCAATGGTGGTACCATCGCAACATTCGATGGTGTTGTATTCATGACAACTGATGGTGGTGACCAAGGGTTTCAACTGATATTCACCCCTTAGGTCACGTTTTGGCCTAATTAGAATCTTAATGATCAACAACTAATTACCCTAATGATGCTAACAATCAATGGTGGCATTAGCTTGATATCCGATGATGATTAATGAATATAGTGCTAATCTAACAACCTATGGTGACTTAATGGTAACTAATGATGGTGGATCAGGTCTCCACAACCTATTGTGAGTTAATAATTTAGTTGTAGCATCAATTAATCTTTAAACCAATGGTTTCTTGGGTCATTTGATGCAATGGTTGGACCTATACTCCTATTGATGGTTTTAATATATGAACCTTACCCAATGGTTAAGATCTAATGATTCTTCATACAATATATTGGAATGATGCCTAACGTAATATGTGGGTCCTAATAAAGTTATTTAGATGGTTTCCTTTATGAGATCAACTTAAGAAGCTCATTTATTGACGACTTGTTTTAAATAAACAACGGCTTATGGGTTTTACCCTACTTTCAGTGGAACTTTTTATGTTGTTAATCAAGGGATGTATAGGGTTAAATGGTGACTATTTCTAGAGAACAACTCAATGACTTCATAGGTGGTTTATCCAAGGTGTTTACTTATGTAAACAACCAATAGTCTTACCTTCTCAACAATCCAATGTTTTGGGATGATGCTTATAGTAAGTTTGTACAGTTTGAGTGATGTTGAAGCCTAATGGAGGTTTTCCTTAATAATATAGTATTACCCTTTCTCTCATATTATTAGAATTCATAATAAATATAATGAGTTAATGGGAAACCCTGATGAAGTATATTTTGCTACACTTAACCCTAATATAACCAAGTGATGGTAATTGATTATGAACAAACCCTTCAATGGTGAATAGAATCATGGAGTACTATCTTAATGTGGTTGAATCCTAGTGTTCTATAACATGACGTTACACCTTGAGTTATGTGTGAATCCATACATGAGGGTGGTATGGAATGTGATGGTTATTCTTTACCTTATGCATCCATGATCCAATGGGGATGTTGTGAGTTAGGGTTTGAGTGTGCGTGCTGATTAGTAACATTAATATAATTTATCTTGTTGAACCTAACTCTAATACAAATAGATAAGGATGAGTATTCATGTTTAACCTTCTTATATGATGGCATGATGGTGCAATAATCTCCTTAATATGATCATAACCGTAATGTGTTAATTGGTGGTTATCATAGCCACATGGTTGATACTTTCTTATGATGAGGGTTAATCATATCTAGATTCCTTCAATGTTGTTGTAATAAATGAATGTTTTTAATGTTGATATAACCCTTCTATGATTGTTTATGAATATCTCCTAGATCATTAATTCAATATTGTGTTGATCCACTGTATTATATATAAGTGATGTTGTTGAGTCTTGTTATAAGACATGGAAAGATAATGATGATGTTGCACAAAATAGTATGATGGTCTTAGTGACCTTTGGGCATGGTTGATCCCCGAATGAGGTGTAATCCTCTTATGTTGACAAGGGTAGATACCCTATAATATTGTGAAAAGGATACATATCTTGTTATAGTATGATGACTAGTGTGGTCTCATGATTGATAGGTGTATAGTGCTCTGTGATGTTGAGATGAGAAATTATGTCTCAGAAGTTTTATATCTACTGAAGTTGTTATATAGAAATGTTTGCTAGAGATAAATTAGGGTTTGTTTGTCTACTTGTTTGATGCACCCTTAATTCACCCAATTGGAGGTAAATAATTAAGTGAAACCCTGATCATGTAGTGCCCTGTGCCATATTACCATCTTCATTGTCAGAACTTGATAGATGGTGAAATGAGTATTCCTAATGGAAACTCATAGTGCATACTATTGAGTATGTGGGGTGTTTTTCATCCTGACATCAAGTGTTTCAAGAGGATGATTGCGGTCATACCTATCCCACTTTTCAAGAATGACTATAGTCGGGTCTCAATGATTATAACATGATGTGATTAGAGGACAACTTTGGTTGTACCTCAGTGATTGGGTTTGAATACCCTGGATGCTAGCACCGTGACCTGTACTAAGGTGAGATAGTTACAACACTATATGCCGCTATTTTGCAATTTGACTATATGTCACTGCATTGCAGACTTGTATTGACCGAGTATGGAGAAGATCTTGGAGTCTGGCTCTTCCTAGATCCTAGATGGAATCGATTGTGACCAAGCAGTGGTCAGTTGGACTTGGAGGGGTATGATTCAAACTCCCGAGGGCATAATAAAAGATGTAAGACAACCGTGTATCATATCTATTTAGGGTTATACACAACGCTTCATATTGGATGATAAACTTTGTTTGCTTTATTTTCACTGAGATCATGTATAGTACAATGAGAGATAATAGATATGCTTATGTTGTAGTTATGCTCATGTTGTAAATATGCTTATGCTGTCAAATATACTGACATTGATAGTTAAGATGAGGCTTCTAGCCATGTTTAATATTGCTAGCCCGCAAGGGTGTGGCTCACTGGTGATCTGACCGTGAATGCAGGAAGAGGTCCCATGTTTGAATCCTTACGGGGACGAATAAACTGGGATTTATGTCTGACATGGTTTGCGCCATAAAGGATGGGTTGCAGACTTGGTTTACCATACTCCTCTTGTGTCGGGCCTCCATAGGTTAATGAGGGGTTGGGGAGAGGAAGTCTCCTTGATGACTCATTGTTTTTTTCTATGATGTTAGTTATACTTATGATATAGATCTATTCCCGATATTTGAGATGCCAATATTGATAGCCATTTAATGTTATAGACATATTCATGATGTCAGGGATGCTTATGCTACTAGATTGCTTATGCTGCTAGAAAGGAATATGATGATAGTCAGATTAATGATAATGATTGTTATTAGATGCAATTTGATGAAATTTTAGTAGATATCTATCCAGAGAAATGGATTTATTTGTTACCTATATATACATTGATAATCATACTTGTTGATAAGATTATTGCTTAATCTATTTAGCATACTTGAACTATTCAATCTGTTCAATTGATTATTAAATATTCCAACTGCTCAGTTATCTACTATTTAAAAATTTGTAATCAATAAGCGTTGTTGGATGTTATATCTCTTGTTGGGACATGGGTCTCACCCTTTTTGTTCACCACATCATTGTTAGGTAATCGATAGTGAAAACAACATAATTGTGTAAGTGAAGAGGAACTACAATAATGAATCTTTGAGAAAGTTGATTAGATGTCTAGTGTGTCCTAGAGTTGTCCCTGTACTCTCAGGTCTGGGAAGGAAAAGTTTTTATATGGTGTTTCAAACAAATCAGACTTTTATTTACATGTTAATGTTTGTATATGTGTCATATATGAATATTGTTCTCCAGTGTATATATGTTGTGGCTAAGGCAATAGAACAATTTGTATCAAATCCTTGGAATAGTATAAACTACAAGAAAGATGTTGGACTCTTATGCAAACATTTCTGAGCGGGTGTTGATGTTGAAATACAATTTTGATTTATCCATATTTTTGGGTATGTGATTAATTAGTGATTGATTGTGTTTTATGTTTTGAGTAATCTTGTTTAGTGTAACGTGTTCTCTCACTAGGAATTAGGACTAGGGTGATGACTAAGTAAGGAACACGATACATGAACATAATGCATACTTCCTGAACTCAGTATTTGGATGCCCTATCCAGGTATTCAATTATTGAAGAAAAGGTAAGTGTGGAACTCTTAGATTGTTATCTTTCTAATTAATCTGATCAAATATTCAATTGGAAATAATCTAAATAACATAATTAATAAGAAATCATGGTGAAAATATTATAATATTACTCTAAATAAAGATGAGAACCACATTGTAACCTATGAAAACTTGAATGTTTAGTAACTAAAGAGAAAGATAGGACACCATGAAACCTAAATTTGAATACAAATAAGCTCAATAGGAGTTGTTGAAGTTGTAATTCTGGGAATTAATGAAGTAAAAGAGAGATACATCTATGTTAATAGAATGATTCAAGGTATACAAATCCATGTAAGAAGAAGATAACTCCTTAGAGAAGTGTGATATGAGAATATGAATAAGAACAATGAAAGATGAATAAAGTGAAACCTAAGATAATCTTACAATAATTTACATGAGTAAGGAGGTATTAAAGTAAAATTATCATGACACATGGAAAATATTAAAGGGAGACGATCTCTGTTAAATGAAGAAAATGTCAAATATGACCAACTACCCTTGATAAGTGATAAAACAACACGACACCACAAAAGGACATACACTACAATAATAAACAGTTAATAAGAAAGAGCAATGAGAAATGATAATCTTATGAATTCCTATACTAATGGAAAGGAATCCAAATGAAAAAGATAAAATGATACATAAAAAGTTGCAACTTGCATGATGAAGATAGAATCAATAACCCATGGACAATGTTGTTGTGTTGTGGGAAGCATATTTTCATTTTTGTTATTACTTTTTGATGTGAAAATTTCAAGTAGAGATTATGCCACTTGGTATGTGTGGATTCACTGTAATCTTAGAAGGTGGATATCTTGATATAGTACGTGGTTTCTTTGGACTATGGTTCTAGGATCATGATGTTTTGTGATGGGAATGCTTTTTTAGCCTTTCTAGAGTTAGGAAGACTCCTCCTACATGTTTTGAGTTGGTTATGTTGATGAAGAAGCTGATGAGACTAGGGCATGAGATCTTCTTAGCACATGTAACAGATACCATGGTGACAAGTCCTAGTATCTAGGGTGTGCCAGTAGTATGTGAGTTTAAAGATGTTTATCAGATGAACTTCCTGGTGTTCCCTTCCCTTAAGGAGAGAGAGTTTGATGTGGAGGTCCTTCAAGTGTTGTTTGAAAATAAGAAGAGTGATTTTCTGATGCTGTATATGGGCCACTGACAGTTGGACAAGACCACCGCAAGGAATGAGTAATCACTGCCAAGGATAGATGGTTTTTTGATCAATCAACATGTGCTATAGTGTTCCTTCATACAAACTTGAGGTCTGGATACCGTCAGATGAGAATTAGAGTGGATGACATAAGTTGTATGGTCACTATGAGTTCATGGTTGTCCCATTTACATTAACTGATGCATTAACAACATTTATGCACTTGAAGAGTAGGGTGCTCAGGTCATGACCCTATGAGTTGTGGAAAGTTTTTTTGATAACATCTCAATGTACTTCAGAGATGGTCAACATCTTTGCTAAGCCCTAGGATTATTAAAGAATCAATAACTATGTTTCAAGTTCAATAAGAGTGAGTTTGGGGTGACTAAAGTGTCTTTTTAGGGTTATTATATATCTAAGAATTATGTTGTGTGAATCCGCTAAATCAAAGACAACAATGAAGTTGGAGCAGCCCCAAACACCAATTGAAATATGAAGCTTCTTAAGCATAGTAGGACACTACAAGAACCCCATTCCAAATGTCAGTGCCATTACCTTACCTCTAAGAAGGTTGACTAGGAAAGGTGTTCCTTTGGTATTAAATGATAGATGTCATCTTTCTTTCTAAATGCCAAAGGAGAAGTTGACAAGAGTTCCAATGTTAGGATTTCTAGAATAAAGGAAGGATACATCATCTTCTGTAATGCTTCGAGGAACAATTTGGGATATGTGCCAATACATGATAAGATAACAATTCCTTTTTCGTCATGTCAATGCAAGAAGGATAAGGAGAACTATCAAACCCATAATTAGTATTGTTGATAGACACAAGTTACACCAACACACTACAACAAGATAGAGAAGTATATGTGGATGATACCATAATGCATGACATTTGTAAGACCCCTAAACTTGATTAATGAGTTTAATAAGATTAATTATCATAATTGAATTCTTATAACCCTAATATAACCTTGTGATATGCTTTGAAATCATAAGACAAGCTTAATTTTCAAATTTGGTCCAATTCAGACATTGTTTGAGCAAGTTATGCAATTTTATGTACATTTTGGACTTTTATGCAATTTACCCAATTGAGAGGTTTTATTTGCAATTTATCACTTGCATTATGTTCCTTGGATATTATCTCATAATTATTGAGCTTTTTTATCCATGGGGTACCTATTTAATCCTTGGTTTGCCGGTGTTTTATCCAAGGGTATTTTAGGGTTTACCCCTTCATGGATGAGCTACCTTTAGTAGCTATCAAGTAATGAATGATTTGTTTTTCTTGGAAATTCAAGAAACGAGGGATTAGCATGTCTCTATTTATGGTTGGGGAGATTCTTGTGTGTGTGCTTGTATATTCTTAATAGTTTAAGGCCATGGACACTAGGAAAGATACTAGAACTTCAACCTTTTCTTTTTCTTTATCTTAAATTTTCATATACTTATCCCTAAACACCCAAATGAGCCATTTTCTCTCCACCACTTCCCTACTTCTATGAACTTCATTCTCCCTCTGTGATTATGTGAATTTCCTGTCCAAGAAACAAGAAAGAGGGGATCTTCTTGGAAAAAGAATCTAGGGTTGTAATTGACTTCCTTTTTGGGTTTAAAAAGCTTCCTTCTAGTGATCTTGACCTAAAAGAGTAAGAATCCCCTTCTTTCCTCCGTTTATTTCTTTGTTATCCTTCCTCCTACCTATCTCTAGGTCGTAACCTTGCTGTTCCATGGTAGAAATTGCTCTAAAGCTCTAAAACACTACCTTTCTTGCTCGTTATGCTTAGGGTTTGCTCATTTGTTGAAGAAAGGTGCTAGATGGACGAGTTCACAACTTATGCTAGGATTTTCTACCCTACCTGCTCGAGTTTTCTTCTATTTGGGATTTCATCTTCTCATTAGAGGCAAGTTTTATAACTTGCTCCATGTTTATTGCTTACCATAAGCTTGCTAGCTCATGTTCTTACTTTTAAATGATGATCCATGCACTAAAAAGCTATGCTTGAATACAGGTATGTAAGAAACTAACAATATTATAGAAAATTTCTCTCTCTACCCACATTCTCTCTTCAATCTCTAGATTGGGGCGACTATGGTGGAGCTAGGGCCGGCAACCTCGAGTGTTTCTGGTCAAGGACTGTCATCCCAAGCCCAGGTCGGAGGCACATGTGCCAAAGGGAAGGAGAAGGTGGGATGGAGCACCCCAGACTCTGACGTTACGATCACTAGAGATTGGGCCAAGGTGGTCAAAGGACCCCCTATGTGCATCAGGGGAACAGTGGCTGATGATCATAAGAAACCGTTCTACAAAGAAGGAGATAAAAGGAAATGGACTAAGTTCATTGAGCCGATCATGGGGGAAATGGATGACTATCACAGATTTTTAGTGATCGTCCAGATTGTTGGAATGTTTGTGAACATTAGCCAACTCTGTGGTTGGATGTTGAGAACATGGAAGCTAAGTGGGGAACTCGAAGTATTTGTGCTTGTCGACGGAGTAATCCTGGACAGATTCACCAATGAATTGGATATGAAGGTGGCTCTTCAGCGAGGACCCTGGTTCTTTGACAACCAGTTGGTTTTGGTCAGACGATGGATGCCGAAGGTATATATATGCAGGATAGATCTGAAGACGGTGCCCGTCTGTGTTTCACTCCCTGATGTGGACAAACACTGGTCTTTTAGGGCCATCAATGTGATTTTCCATGCCATCGGTGAACCCCACACCATCGAGAGTGGACGAAACTATGATGGGCCGTGCTCGGGTCTGCGTGGACATCACTACTGATGAAGAACCTCCATTCGAAATCATGGTGGAGTTACCAAATGGAGGAGAGTGGGAGGTGAAGCTAAAGTATGAAGCCTTGCTAGATCACTGCTCATCTTGCAAGGTGTTCATCCACACCACGGGGGCCTGTCCTGGTGAGAGGGCATCTAGTCCTTTGCTTACACCACCCATAGTGGCGTCGGAGTTCAGAAGGAAGAACAAAAGAAGATCGCAATCCAAACCTCCCCCTCACCGAGTGGTCTCGCGTGGGGGATGATAGGAGAAGAAAATCCCAGTGAATATTGGGAGGAACAAGGAGATAATGATTAGTAAATCGATCAACCTTGAAGAAGGGGAGATTCAAAATGGAGTAGATGAAGGACTCATCACTCTGGAGAAGAGAGTTGTTCCTACATAGAAGGTGGATGTAAATCCTGTCTTAGATCTTGATCAGATGGAGGAGGAGGAAATCCCCGCAAGATCAGAAAGGGGTAGAAGCAAAAGTCCAAGAAGCACAAGAAGTACTACAGGGAAGGCAAAGAACAAACCCAAATCCAGTGGAGGAGGAGGGTCTAAAGAGAAGATATAATGACCTTCCTCGCATGGAATGTGCGAGGGGCTTCCTTACCTAGCACTCAAGCCAAGTTAAGGAAGATCTTAAGGAAGATACAAGCTGAAGTCATCTGCTATTTTGAGACTGGGATAAGAAGAAATTGCTATGACCGTGTAAAGTCCATTTTCCCTCACAATTGGGAATTTCTATCCAACCTTGAAGTTGTGGATGGGGGCAGGATTATTTTGGGGTGGAATCCAGAGAAGTGGAGTATAGAACCAATTGTAGTTAATGATCAAATCATAATTGTGATTTGCTTTAATCTAGGTGGTTTCTCATGCATTTTGTCTACTGTTTACAGAGAGAACTTGGAGGCTGATAGGGAGAGACTGTGGCCTGTGTTGAAAGATATAGCTCAGAACCAAATCCCATGGACTGTCCTAGGGGATTTTAACAACATTAGGAAAGCTGAAGAAAAGATAAGAGGAAGAAGAGTGCCAGAAAAGATCCTAGATAGATTTAATAACTGCCTAGATGCCTCTGAGCTACATGAAGTTAATACCAATGGTGGTGATACCACATGTTCCAACAAACAAGACAGGCACATTTCTAGTCGTCTTGACATGTGCTTGGTTAACAATGCCTGGTTGGATATGTTCCCTAGAGTGGTTGCGAGGGTTGACTCTCATCATTTCAGAGACCATGCCTGAATGAAGGTGGTTTTATGTAATAAGACACAAAAGCCAAAGCTGTATAGATTCCTAAACTTCTAGAGCCAATGGGATGGGTTCAAGGAGATCATAGAAGGCGCCTGGAGTTTGAATATTGAAGGCAACCCTCTATTTAGGTTCCTAAAGAAACTTCAAAGAACTTAAACAAATCTCGAAGCCTAGATATAAGGAAAAGATAAATATAAAAAATATTTTGTAGGAATCCAGAGCGAAATATGAAAAAGACGCTAGAAGGCTGAGAGATAATCCTTTGAACAAATACCTCATTGGGGAAGAGAAGTACAATGAAGATAGAGTTTGCAGCCTTAAGAAGACAAAGGAATAGTATATGTGGCAGAGAAGCATAATGAAATGGATAAACGATGGGGATAAAAATACAAAAATATGTCATGCAACTACTAAGAAAAAGATCATGAGAGACAACATTTATGAGATGATTTATGAGAGGGGCAAAACTATTGATAGCCATGAAGATATTGCCAATGAAGTAATTAATTTCTTCAACAACTTGTACAACTGCAATGAAAATGAATAAGAAGGAGAGATGAACCTACCTAAATACAGAGTTAATACTACAATGAATGATGAGCTGTGTAAGGACATTACAGAAGAGGAAGTCAGAAGCACCCTATTCTCCATTCATATCTCTAAAGCTCCTAGTCCTGATGGCTTCAACAACCACTTCTTCCAGGAAACATGGAACATCATTAAAGACGACCTCTGCAATGTTGTCAGATGGATCATAAGAGGGGGTAATATGGTACGTGTTGTAAATCATTCCTTTATTAAGTTGATACCTAAATCTAAATATGCTAGAGCAATGAGGGACTTTAGGCTCATTGTGTGTTGCATTGTGCTATACAAGACGATCACAAAGTTGCTAGCAAAAAGATTGGAAGAGGTCCTCCCTCACATTATCTCTGATGAATAAAACACATTTGTCAAGAATAGGAAAATCGAAGATTGATCCCTTATGGCTTCCGAATTCCTCATTGATTTCAATAAAGGTAAAACCAACACCAAAGCTCTCATGAAGATAGATATCAACAAAGCTTATGATCATGTTAGCTGGAAGTTCCTACAAAATATTATGACCTCGCTAGGTTTCTGTCAACAATGGATTTCTATAATGAAAAAAATGTTATGAAACATGTTCTTTCTCAGTGCTCATTAATGGGGTACCTGAAGGCTTGTTCAAATTATCCAATGGTTTACGACAAGGGGATACCCTCTCCCCTCTCCTCTTCATGTTGGTTATGGAAGGGCTGAGTCACCTTATCAAAGAAGCTGAGAATAACAACTTGGTGAAAACGTTCAAAAGTAAATGGAGTTAAAGTAAAACCAGTGCTCATTTTTGCTGATGATTTTCTCCTTTTCTCTGTTGGTCACGCTAATAGATTGAAGGAGGTGACTAAAGTGTTAAACAAGTTTGGTAGGCTGACAGGCTTGTACATCAACACTATTAAATCTCTGGTTTTCTTATCCAAATTGTGCGATAATAGAAGGGGAAGATTAAAGGAAGCTGCTGGAATGGCAAGAGGGGTTCTACATACCAAGTATCTTGGGGCGCCCATGGTTGCAGGTAGAGTTAAATCTAGGGACTATAGTCAGCTGATGGACAACCTTAGGAATAAAATCAAAGATTGGAGCGGCCTAAATTTGTCAATGGCATGTAGGCTTGTTTTGATTAGATCGGTCTTATAGGCCATTGTTAGGTTCTAGTCAACCATGGGGGATATACTGAATCCTATCCTAGATAACATCCGATCCCTTACCGCTAACTTCCTATGGGTGGGGAATGCTCATGGGGTGGCTTGGGAGACTATATCCAAACCTTACAAGCAAGGAGGCCTTCAGATCATGGACCCTTTTGTGGCCATGGAAACTAGTACTAAAAAGAGTGTTGACAGATTTATCCAACACTCGGATAGCTACTGGGTGGAGTGGATGAAGAAGAGGTATAACAATTCGCTGGTGATCACGAATGGTTGCAACCCCTCTAGAGTGTGGAGAGCTATGTGTTGTTTTGCTACTAAGTCAACATCCACGTATAGTGTTGATGCGAATGGTGGGTGGACTATCTTAGCCCCTCCACCATTAATCAACACTTATACATGGGGTTCAAGATGCGAAGAGCATGCAAATATCATTTGGGGCAGGTTCCATTGTCTGAAATGGAGTACTCTAACTTACAGGGCCCTTCTTAACAAACTTCCAACCAATGACAGATTGCTGAAGTGGGGTTTGCAAGTATACCTGATCTGTTCCTTGTGCAATGAAGTTGTAGAAACCAGAAACCATATCTTCTTTGACTGCAGATATACAAAATAGATGTTCAAAATGGTTTGCCTAAGAAATGGGTGGTAGTATAATGTCCCGTGTAATCCTCATGCTATGTTGAGATGGGTAAAAAGGTAGAACAGGAACAACAAGTTCTCATGTAGTTTCACTAATCTCTACATCATAGGTCTGATTTATTCAATCTAGAATTAAATAAATAGAAGAATGCACAATAAGGGTGACATGGAAGCTCTTAATCTGATTTAGGTGCTTTCCACTAACTTAATGTGGCATGTATAGTATAGGCATGAACTCATTGCTAGCTTGAGTTCGGTTACAAGCATATACTGGGGATTTTCGTATAGAACCCCTGTATAGTTTTATGCCTTTTTTGGTTTTGGGATCTCTTTTTGAGATGCCCTGCAATGTTTATACTCTTCTTTTGGCAATATATTTCCCATATTCCAAAAAAACGCTATGCTTGACTTAGATTTCAATTTTTATAACGTTCCCTGTTGTAATTTCAGTTCTATATGAACATGTGATCATGTGTACATTATTCCTTAGGTATAATAGGACTTGGATTAGGTTGATTTGACAACCTATGGTGCTAAGAACCTATCAACCAATGGTCAATTTTAGGGTTTAAAGCTGATTTCTTCTATAAACACATGACTCAATGGTGGTACTATTGCAACAGTTGATGGTGTTGTCTTTATGATAACTGATGGTGGCAACCAAGGGAGTCAACTTATGTTTACCCCTTAGGTAAGGTGTTGGCCTAATTAGAATCCTAGTGATTTATAACTAAGTACCGTAATGATGCTATCAATCAATGGTGATATTAGTTTGATATTTGATGTTGATTAATGAATATAGTGTTGATCTAACAACCTATGGTGACTTAATGGTCACTAATGTGATGTATCAGGTCTCCAAAACCTATGGTGAGTTAATCATATAGTTGTGGCATCAATTAAGCCATAGACCAATGGTTTCTTGGGTCACTTGATGCAATGGTCGAACCTATACTGTAATTGATGGTTTTAACATATGAACTTGACCCAATGGTCAAGATCTAATGTTCCAATAAGGTGGAATGATGACTAATGTAATATGTTGGTCCTAATAGTGTGATTTATATGGTTTCCTTTATATGATCAAATTAAGGAGCTTACATGCTGATAATGGATGGCTTGTTTTAAATTAACAATCGATTGTGGATTTTACCCTACTCCCAATGGAACTTTTAATGTTGTTAATCAAGGGATGTCTAGGGTTAAATGGTGACTCTTTCTAGAGTACAAATCAAGGACTTCATTGATGGTTTATCTAACGTGTTTACTTATGTAAATAACCAATGGTCTTACCTTTTAAACATCTAATGGTTTTGGGTGACATTGTGGCATGGCGATATGGGTTGAATGATGATGGAATGAATGGAGGGTTACCCTTAATAAGGTAGTCTTACCTATTCACTCATATGAATAGAAGGGATGATAACCATATTCTGTTGATATGTAACCCTAATGAGGTATAGCTTGTTATATGTAGCCTTAATATAACTAAATGATGGTAATTAAGTATGAATAGTCCTTGAATGACTAATATAATCATGGAATACTCTCTTATTGTTGTTGAAACCTTAGTATGCTATAACCTGATGGTTACACCTTGATTTATGTCTGGGTTCATACTTGAGAATAGTATGGAATGTGATGGTGATACTTCACCTTATGCATCCATGATCCAATGGGGATGTCGTGAGTTAGGATTTGGGTATGAGTTCTGATTAGTAACATCAATATAATATATCTTGTGGACCTAACTCTAATGAAAATAGATAAAGATGAGTGTTCATGTTTAATCTTCTTATATGATGGAATGATGGTGAAATAACCTCCTTAATATGATCATAACCTTAATGTGTTGATTGGTGGTTATCATAGCCACATGGTTGGTACTTTCTTATGCTAAACATGTGCATTATGAATATGATGAGGGTTAATCATAGCTAGATTCCTTGCATGTTGATGTAATAAAGGAATGTTCTTAATGTTAATATAGCCCTGCTATGATTGTTTATGAATATCTCCTAGCTCATTAATGCAATATTGTGTTGATCAAGTGTATTTTATGTAAGTGATGTTGTTGAGCCTTGTTATAAGGCACATAAAGATAATGATGATCTTACAGGGAATAGTATGATGGTATTAATAACTTTTGGGCATGGTTGATCCCTAAATGAGGTGTAATCCTCTTGTGTTGACAAGGGTTGATACCTTGTGATATTATGAAAAGGATTTATATCTTGTGATTGTATGATGACTAGTGTGGTCTCATGAATGGCAAGCGAATAGTACCATGCGGTGATGAGACGAGAAATTATGTTTCACACATTTTATATCTTTTAAAAGTTGTGATATTTATATGCTTGCTATAAGTGAATTAGAGTTTGTATGTCCAGTTGTTTAATGCAACCTTAATTCACCCAGTTGGCATAACTAATCAAATGAAACTGTAATCATGTAGTGCCCTGTGTCATAGATCCATCTGAGCGTCAGAACTTGCCAGATGGTGAAACGAGTATTCCTAAGGGAAACTCAGAGTGCATAATGTTGAGTATATGGGGGTGGCAAGTTGAGGATATATCCTTGTCATCCACAATGCAAGTTGTGAAGGATGGCCATGGTCATGCCTCATACATCTGATGTGATTGAGAACTGTTGTGGTTGTGTCTCAGTGGTTAAATATGTGACAAGATTGGAGGACAACTGTGGTTGTACTTCGGATGGTAGGGTATGCATACCCACCTCCTTTAACTAGTGTTGTGACCTGCACCAAGGATGAACTAGGCTGTTAGCAGATTGACCTTATGTGTTGTTGTGGCAGACCCGTACTGACCAAGGGCGGAGAAGATCTTAGGAGTCTAGCTCTTCCTAGATCTTGTATGGCACTAATTTCGACTTAGTAGTGGTCAGTTGGATTTTGAGTGGTATCCTCAATTTCCTCAAGGCATAATAAAAGATGTAATACAACTATATAGCATATCTGTTTAGGGTTATACACATCATTTCATATTGGATGATAACCCTTGTTTGTTATCTTTACATAAAGATGATGCTTAGTGAATTAAGAGATAGTAGATATACTTAGGTTGTGGATATGCTTAAGATTGTAGATGCATACATACAATAGCTATGCTTGTGTTGATAACTATACTTCTACTTCTAATTATAATCATGATGCTATCTATCTCATATTGTTAGTTATGTTTAACATGCTAGCCATGCCTTTGTAACTAGAGATGCATATACTAATAATCATGCTTATCTAGATAGTTGTGCTTCTATTATATCTCTTCTTATGATGTTGATATGTTCAACCTGTTAGACATGCTGATGTTGTTATCTATGCATATGATACTATATTTATTCAAGATGATAGAGATGCTCATGCTTCTAGACTCCTTATATTTATAATAGGGATATGAGAATAGTTTGGCTAATGAAGATAGTTATTATCTGCTCCTTTATGTATTTTGTTAATCATCAGTGCTATTGAGCTTATTTGTTATATATGATTAAATTGCTTAAACTATCTCATTACCTAAAAATGTTGGAATCAATAAACATTGTTGGAGGTTATATCTCTTGTTGGGACATGGGTCTCACCCTTGTGGTTCGCCACATTTTTTTAGGTAATCGGAAGTGATGAAAACAAATATGTGGTAGCAAAGAGGATCTATAGTAAAGAATCTTTGAGAAAGTGATTATATGTCTAGTGTGTCCTAGAGTCATCCCTGTACTCTCAGGTACGGGCAGGAAAAGTTTGTATATGGTGTTTCAAATGAATCGGAATTCATTATCATGTTAATGCTTGTTTGTGTGGCATAGACAAATATTATTATCCTGTGTATATATGTTGTGGGTAAGGTGATAGAATAATTTGTACCAAGTTCTTGTCATAGTATGGATAAAAGAAAGATGTTGGGCTCTTATGCAAATTCTGAGCAGGTGCTGACGTTGAAATCAGTTTTAATTCACCCATATTTTTGGGTATGTGGTCAATTGGTGATTGATTGTGTTTTATGTTTTGAGTAATCTCATTTAGTGTAACGGGTTCTCACAACATTAGAGTAGAGTAGCAAAGCAAGAAGCATGATGGCATCCATGAGCTATATGGTGGGACAATGTATGATTATACAACCAGAAAAATGGTTCCAGATGTTGATGATTTGAGTGAGATAGTATTTGGGGACTCATTTTCGACACATTCAATGTATCTGGAAGTACATATGAGTATATATAATTTAAAGGGCATGTAATGGCATCCAAGTGTGAAACATGACATGGCACATGTAAAGTAATAGATTCTGAAGATGTGGTTGATATGATGGACCACAATGAAAGACATAGTGATTCAGCAACATATGGAAACATTTTAAGACAACAACTAGAGTTCCAAGTCAGAGTGACTACTAGAGTTGCATAGGTCGCACAACAATTTCTATGTTCCATGATGAGGAAGTGTCACCCTAGTACAAGACAAGTGATACAGACAATGGAAGTGGAGTGGGATGAGGATGTTTCTTACGTAGGGGTTTCTATTTGACCCAATATGACACATATAAGAGTTGAGGGAAAAGGACAAGACTTTATGATAATGTTGTGACATCACCATGGAATGGAAGTAACCATGTGGAGGTTAGTGGATGAGGTGCATAGGAGGTACCCATTTTTGTTGCCCTAGATTTTAGGGGCAAAATCCCTATTTGGGGTTTACGGTTGTACGACCCTTGGCCTTGATTTTTTGGTTGAACATGCTTTTTACCTTGATTGGATGATTAATATCTCAATCCAAACCTAATATGTGCTTTTATATCATGTGACAAATCTAAGTTTCAAGTGTGGTCTAGTTTGGACATTGTTTGAGCAAGTTATGCTTTTATATGCTTATTTTGGACTTTTTTGCAATTCACCCATATCTAAGGCTTTCCTTGTAATTTTTCACATTCTTTTTGTTCCTTACATTGTTTTCATATCATTATTGATGTAGTTGTGCCTTGGGGTCCTTGTTGTACCTTTGGTTTTGTGGTGACATCTACCTAGGGTTGAACTTAGGGCTTCCTCTCGTAGAATGGTCTACCTTGAGTGCTAGAACTCGATGGTTATTCTCATTTGATGGGATCTTGTGGCTTCCCTTGTGTGTTGGGATATAATGGTGGTCCCTTTAGGTGTTAGGATTGATGGTTTTCCCTCCTGAAAACCCCTAGGTCGATGGTTCACCAAGAGAGGTGCTCAAACCAATGGTGGTGCTAAGGTTTCCACCATTGTGACCAAGGGGTCAAATCTGATGGTCATCTTGCTGTTGGAGGTTGATAGCTCACCTAGGAATCAAGATTCAATGGTGATCCTAACTCCCACATCTGATGGTCCACCTGGTTTGCAAGTACAAATGCTTTAGACCTTGAACACATAGCAAGCTTGGCTTAACTCCTCAACCTTCTTTTCTCTCTCACCCTAAACCTTATATACATCCCTCCTTGCATGAAAATGAGTTATTTACACACCTATATCACCCTATCTTATTCCTTTCTTCTTGGATCTTATCCCTCATGCGTGGTGGAGAAGAAGAAGCCAAGGTAGGAGAAGCTTGGCCGATCTTGCTTGCATGTGCACCTTGGGTTCAAATCTACCCTCCTTTCAAGCTTGTAGAGCTTCCTTAGCTTGTTCTTGAACTAAGCAAGTAATTTTTCCTCTTTTCATTCATTTTCCTTTCTTCCCTACCTCTCTTTTCCCTCTTGGTTGGATCCATGGGGTTTTATAGTGGACCATGTGCTAGAGCTTGAAGAGCACCTTCTTTCTTGCTTCCTTGACCTTGGGTTTGCTTGCTTTTGGAGAAGGAGCTAGCTTAATTGGTTGAGTGGAGTGCTCAAGCTAGGGTTTCTTATTTCTTTCCTCGATCTACCTTTCTATTTGGAGCTTCATATTCAACCTTGAGGTGAGTTATATAATTATCTCCACATTTATTCCTTACTCATACCTTGTTATGCATATATATTTGTTCTAAATAGTAATACCAAGTTGAAAGGTTACATTTTTGCCTAGGGTTTGTGCTTATACGATAGTTCTTGAGTTACTGACCTTCCTAGATGCACTCTTTATCCTTGTGCACTTTTCTTTCTTTGACTTGGTTTCTACTTCGAAACTTTTATTGTGTTTGAAACTGATGTGTTGACCTAAGTATTATAAATTGTCCATATTTTGATAACGACTTAACCATTTCATTCATATGTATCTAATATGTTTGTTTAAGATTGATTTCAGGCATTAGGTACATGAAAAGGATCAAATTTCTCAAGCCCTAGATTGGTTTAGTTCAAGTCAAAACCAATGCAAATGTGTGTTTTGGAAAAACACTCCAAACCATCATAGAACACTTTTGTAATCATTTGTATTGATGATATGACTTGTAATGAAGATGAGAAACAAATTAGGTACACTTAATTCCAATGTTTGATCACTTAAATTTCATTTTGTGAAACTCATTACAAGCTCTTCATCGGTCGAATTACAAACTCGACCGATCCTTAATGGATTTTGAGAATGAGATCAATTAGTCGAGTTTCACTTTCATAGAACTCGACCGATCCCTCTACAGACCAAATTTAATTTAAGTGGATCAGTCAAGTTTCCACAAGGACAAACTCAACTGATGGTTTAAATTATCTTTGTCATATAGTGTGATCGGTCTAGTTATCTTTACTAAAACTTGACCAAATGCACTATACAAAAAACACAGAATCAATGATTCTAACTGTTAGAGGGGTGCAAAACTCGAAATTATATCCGTTGCAACCCTCCAAAATACTAGAAACATTCACAAGTGTTCCCACACTCTAGTGGAAACCCCCAACTATAAATAGGATCTCTTGGACTTCATTCCAAGGTTGTTCATTCCTTCTATTAAAGGCCCATAGTTGAGTCCTATTAGTCCACTTGACCCCCTTTCTCTCTCTTGATCAGAATTATTTTGTTCATATGAGTGAGATAGGACTTGTGTGAGTTAGCTTCCTTAGTGTACTCTAGTAAATCTCTTAAAGTTCCTCCTTCCCAACCTCTCTCTTGAAGATCTAGTTGATGAAGGTTTCTCTGAGTGAAGGAGAAGGTGCTTGAAACTTCTCCGGGTGAAGGATAAAGACAAGGTGGATGATCCAAGGAGCTGAGTAGGTAAATCCTCCCGGTGGAAGTATTGTTTCAAGAAGGAAACCACCTTGGTTAAGGCATCTAGCTTCTTACAAGAGTGGGTAAGACCTTGGTGAGGTAGAAAACTAGCTCTCGAATAGGTAAGACCTTGTTTGTAAGGTTGTTGGCTCCCTTAGACTCAAAGGGAAGATGGATATCCTTGTCCCAAAAAAGGAATGTCATATGTTGTTAGGGGTGAGCAAATAATGGTCCAGACCGCAAAACTAGTCCAAACCGCTCAATTCGGTCTGATCCGATCCATTATGAGTTCGGTTCAGTCTGCGGTCCATGATTTTTTGTGAGTTTGGTCTTTGGTACGGTCTGGTCAAAAACCGGTCCGACTGTGGACCAGACCGTAGACCGACTTATATATAAAATTAATGTATATTTGAAGGTATATTATGTAATAAGTATAAATAAAGTACATATATAAGCACTAGTAGTGTAAATGTTTGCTATTAACATTCTATAATTGTTATAAGTGACTAAGATTATCAACTTGTGTACAACTAAATAAATTGTAAAACATGTAAAAAAAGACGATTATGGTCCAAATGGTCTGGTCTATTCCGGTGCTACCACAGAACGGTCCGGTCTCAGTCTGGTCCTACTTCAAAATGGTTCGGTCTAAGGATCATAAATTCTTATGAAGTCGGTCCTTGGTACGGTCTGGTCAGATTCTAGACCGATGCTCACCCCTATATGTTGTAACTCTTATAAGTGAATATAAGGAGTAGACATCTTAGAAATCCTAGAGCTTGACCTCTCTAGGTGGACTGACTCCTATATTGGAGAGTGGAACCACTCTAAAACAACTTGTTCATTTGGTTGATTCAATCTCTATCATCCTTGCTATGTATGTTTCAATTGCCATCAAATTCACTACTTTCAATTAAACTTATTTGAAGTAAGTTGAAGGTTTAACAAGTTTTGTGTAAGTGTTTTTAGCTGTATTCACCCCTTCTAGAGCCCTTAGATCCAACATGATGGTCTTGTTTCTCCATGAAACAACGGTTCTTACTTAGGGTTTTTGTGAGCTGATTTTCTTCTCTTAATATGAGACCTGATGGTTTGGTGTTAGTACTGTTTTGTTTGACCTTTTTGTACCAACCGATGTGTTGGACTTAGATTCTATTTTGCATCTTATTATGCTTGAGAAATGATGGTCTTGATGCCCTCCCAAGTGGTTCAAGTTGATGGTCTGATTCTTTCTCAAAAGATGATTTTTCTCCAGTGCTTTGAGCTGATTTTCTCTTATTTTCATAACTTGATGGTTTGGCTCCTTACGCCAAACGATGGTTTTTGACTTAGTGTTAATTTGGTGATCCATCTTGTTCTTGAGAATGATGGTCATGTGCTGATTTCCTAAGGCAAATGAGTTTTAATTCTTATATATCTCAACTCGTCAATCTAACACAAGTATGCGAGATCAATTGTAGTCGAGGTTGAACCATAGGGAGCATGGGTAGCTAGGCACAAAAGAACTAATGTTCAACAATCTATGTAGATTACAACAATATAGTTTGGTTGCAATTAGTTAAAAGACAAGTAAACAACAAAGAACTTAAAGGTTGAAATCAGATTTTGGAGAGTCTTGGACACAAGATTTCACTACCACACCATCACATCATGTGTAAATATGAGATTAAAGCATGCCATTAACCTACAAGGAGTTTGCCATCATCATGCACCTCCCAGAGACATGAGATGGTTCTCATCTTTGCATAACACTTTTGTATATATGCTTATATTCAAACACAACCTTGAACCCTCAACATTCTCTAGCCACTCTCATGGTCTAGAACACATTTCCATGAATCCTACTCCCTACTCCCTCATACATCCTCCCCAATAGAACAAGGAAGCATAAAACATGTATAAAAGGTTGCCAGCCAAGCATACAAGCCATAAAACACCACAGGAACTCATGAAGAAGCAAATTAACTAGCATTCAATATAAATTCCGAGTTCACATGAGAAATGACATGGGAGCTACTCTCCCATGCCCAAGAAGAAGGGTTCTACTCGTACATAATAGAGGAACACAAACACATAGAAAATTTGTCAGAGTTTTGCATAGAGAAAGAGAAGAAAAAGCAAAGGGAACCAAAGGTGAAGTCTAGAGGAGTAGAAATCTAGCTAGAGGATGAAATTCCACCCTTGGACTTCTTCAAAGTAGACAATCTTTCCTCCCGAGCATCTTGAATGAGAAGAAAAGCTCTGCTGCACCTTTTGGAGAAGAAATGGTGAATAATGGAGGTTCTTTCCCAAGAAACCTCTTCTTCCACCCCAAAATTGCCCGCCTCTTGTTCAGGAACATCTCTTGGTCAAAATATGTCTCAAGTGATGAGTGATAACCATCCCAAGTGGATGCAATCATTTTTAAAATGAGAGTAGTTGTTACTAAAATCTATAGAAAACTGATGAAGACACGACATATCTTTGTGGAGACACGTTGTGTGTCATCATGTAACTGAATAATGAACTGCTTCTTTGCAATAAGTACACAATGTGTTCCAATACAGACACACCATGTGGGTGATACTGGAGTCGATCTGGCTAGGTAGCACACATTGTGTGCTAATAAACACACACTCGTGTACGTTGGAAGCAAGTTGAAATCAGCCTTTGAACGTGTGGACACACCGTCTCTTAATAAAGACATGTCATATTTTTACTTTGTAATTTGGATATTAAGACCGTTGGAAACTTACACACCCATGTGTTAAATGACACATGACATTCTCTTTTCTTTGTGAACTCTTTTTGGAAAGTTACATGTTAAGTCTTATTAAAGACATGTTGTGTTTGATGTTGTTTCTTCAAGATCAACTCTGAATCAACTGAAATTTGAAGTGATATCCAACCGAGGTCAGATTTGGGTTGGACTATCTTCAATTTGTTATTTTTGATGTGTACCTATGATCAACATCATGCAACAAGTAAAATAACTAAAAGATGGCAAGTTAAATATGATTAGAGGATAAATGGATGGCAAAGTGAACTGAATTTGTGTGCGAATGTGTGAAAAAACTAGATATGAAATGCATACATCATCATGTTTCTCTCAACCAAACAATGTCTTTTGATGTTCCTTAGTGGTTTCAAATGATGGTTTCTTAGGCTTCATCAAATGATGGTTTTACTTGGAGTTTGGTTATTTTTTCCCACCTAGAGATTATATCTGATGATGTCACTAAGTCAAGACCCAATGGCTTCATTGAGTCAAGACTCAATGGCTTTACTGGGCCAAGACTTGATGGTTTCATTAGTTTCTAGATCGATGGTTTTCTTGATGTCAACATCCAATGGTGGCACTGTTGTCCACAACTGATGGTGGACCTAGTGTCCACAACCGATGGTACTTATGAAGTCAGAAAATGTGGTCCTTCTAGGTGTATAATCCTATGGCTTCTCATGATCCAATGGTGGTGATTAATGCTCATGATTCAAAGGTCTTATTTGCCTTGAACCTAATAGTTTATGTGTGGCTTATGATTTGATGGATTGTGCTTGCTGCACCTGATCCAATTGTTTGGATTTGATGATTTAGAATTGATGGTTTAAAGTCCATGATTTTGTAATCTTACCTTTTCTTTGGAGTTCATATGATCCAATGATTTTACATATCTAACACCAGATGATTTTTATAACACCCCACATTAAATTTAAATAACATGAGGGTTTTAATAACAAAATTTCCACTAATTAATTTTAAATATGGGACTTTGACGTATTTACCCAAATAATAAAAAATTCATCTAAAATGAGATATGAAGAGAGAAAAGGAAATATATCTGTTAATTTCCTTATTTATGCATAAATGAATTCAAGTCTTATAAAAAACAACTTTCACTCTTTCTCTCTCTACCATAAATCTACAATCTTCATGTAATGGAGAAAACCTTAAGTAATGTAATTTGATTTAAAGATAAGTTTAAATATGGACTATATTGGGCATCAATTGATCTAAAAACCAATTACTTGATTCAATGAACATTAATCATTCAATCTGAACATTAAAGTAAGTATTCAATAGTTGGGCAACACACTTGGAAATTAACTATTTTAAATTGTTCTAGACCCTTATATGAACATATGGTCGAAATTTGAGGCTAATCCAAGTTCTTTTGACCCCTCAAATAAATTTGGAAAGATTTCATATAGTCTTAACCAAAAATCTTTGATAATATATTAATATAACCTAATTACACCTAAGTTCGACAATTACTGATGATGTCACATAGACCTTTGAGTCCCGCTCTGGACAAAACTCATAGATCCCATGGACTTTCCCTATCGCCCGGGTTGTGACTTCCCCGGTCTCCACACAGTCCTCATGACCGTGTGGCTCCTCCTTCTCTCTCAAGGTGTGTTCTACATCCCACGAGTAACCAGGGCCAATTTTGCATTCCATGGGTCTCAATGATCAGATTGATCCCAAACACACACAATTCTTGCCCTAGAGTTCTAAATTGGGAAGAGCCTATGACTTCCCCTATTTCCCTCTTTAGTTAGGAATCTAGCCCCTCTGACCACTAATCTATATAAGGCATCACCCTAAAATTCTCCTCATACAATAAGGAAATTAAATCCAATATCAACATGCCCACCATCAACCCTTTCTTGGCAACATTGTTCATCCATGCTACATGCCTATAGGAAGGTCATACCAGAGCTTGAGAGATCAAAGACACCAATAGAGTGTTTCTTTCACCTTGACATGTGCCCCAACATCTCTACACCACCTCAATTCCTTTTTAGAGTTAAGTTTATATCTTTCCTCTATTTTGGTTCTCGTCTATTGTTCTGACCATCCATACCTGCATTTTCTTTACATCGACACCTTTATTTGGTTTTGTACCTTGTATACTCTAGTTCAAGGTTTTAAGCTCAACTAGCACCTTTATTTCTTGTGTTTCAATCCTTGAGGTGGCCTGTGACGTGCCTCCTTAGGCCAGTCATGGCGGAAGCCTTTTCTCCTCCATCTGACCATTAGTATCTGTGAGCTCCAGCTCATTGGGTCCAGCTGGCGATGAAGATGGTGCTTAGCACCTTAGTTTTCAACGACATGGGAAATAGGGATGAGTTTGGTTTCAAGATGGGTGATCTTTGTGGCAACACATCCCATTATCACACAGATAACGAGGTGTTACGCGAAAACGTGCGGAAAATAACCATAACCACAGGTTATGAAAACACAGGTTAATTAAAACCAAATTCGGAAACCAAATAAACTGTGAAACTATTGCATTCCAGTCCTCATCCTGCACAGAAACATATCATATATATACATACACGAGATCTGATACGTGTCCACATCTCAGGAATAGCTGTTCATCCATCACATGAGTTCACCACCTGTTCATACACATAAAGGCCCACATCCGACCAACAACAGGATATACAAACATCATCGATCGTTCATCGTGAAACAACGTCAAAACACTACCAAGGACCTGAGAGTACATGGATGACTCTAGACTCTACTGTAAAACATCCAAAACAGCAGCATGTCCATCGCTTGCCTTCTACTGCTCGTCAAGCTGCTCGTCCGCAACACCACGACCACGACCACATCTACCTCGACCACCTAAAAAGGGTGCAAACCAGCGGGGTGAGACAATTGAACAATTCTCCCAGCGGGAAACATAACTCCCCACTGCAACTACATAACCTCAGCAAGATAAACTATAACAGATATAATAAGAGCAGTCTATATATACAAAGCAAGGCTATTCTTACTGACAAGCTTACCAGATGTACAAAAGCATATAACCAAATATCTCTCAATGGAACATGATTAACAATATAACATATATACTATGTAACATGATTATCAGAACAAGATATATTGCCACATAACCTGCAAGATATAATAGAGATATTACACAAATAAGGCCTCAACCAATGTTTTGTGTTTGATATAAGTAGTAAATACTAAACAACTGTATTACGTATTATTATGCCCTGAGGATTTGAACTGCACCGTTCAAATCCAACCTTCGGTTACGAAACCCAAGCCGGTGCCATACAAGGTCAATGGAAGAGCCGGACTCCACGACCTCCCACCTCGTGGTCAGTACATGAGTACAACACAAGCAGGACCGCAGTCACATGCTGAAGTTGTCTAAGCCACAGGGTCAGCTCCATAGGATACCCTCTCTCTAGCCCGCCTTGGTACAGGTCTCGGTGCTAGTATAACTGAGCCACGAGCCTGTTCACCGTGCTCTGAGCCATGAACGCATTCATGCTCATCATATCACACATCCTGAGCCATGGGCCTATTCACCATGCTCTATATACATATCTGAGTCTGTAACCGAAGTTACACTCTTACCTCCTCATTTTTAGGCTAGGAGCAACCTACACATATTCAACAATATGCGCTTCCAGGTTAACCCGTAGGAGAACCTGTTTCACCATCACCAAGTCCTGACGATGATGGATCTATGGCCAGGGCAAACTACATGATAAGATTCCACTGTAATTATTTAGTATATTTTAGATGGATTGCAAGCTTCAACCAAGTTGTATAACATGCAAGATATAACAGGAAGTAAATAACATTATATTATTATTGAAAACACATCAACCTGATCCATCTCAAGGATCCAACATCACATGTTACTACTTGGCCTCTTTCCAACCATCCAGATTCATCTCAAGGATCATTACATACCACGGGATCTCAATCCCCCATCATGTACTGTCACTGCCTCTCAAGACTCACATCATCATCATGGGACAAACACACCATACATATAACCTCATAGAATAATTATCAAAGTGATGTTACTCATCACATATGTCTCATAGCCCTTTCATGGCTAAATCATCACCTGCATCGTTAGAGTACACAATAATCGTAGATTCGACATAAGGACTATGAAATGCCATTCGGGATACTCTACTTATCATTCTTACACTATTTGGTGATCAAGTGTAATAAGCACATCATTTACAAACCATATTCTTGCTTATCATTTCCTCAAGATTATACAAATAATCAAGGTATTCACTTTATGCAAGAAGTCATGTTGAACATACAAATCAAGCACTATTATTACCACTATCATTACTGTCACCATCCACTATCATTATTATTATCTTTATCATTAAGCAACCATTAGTGTAACTACCATTTAATATTGTCATTAACAGATAAGCATAAGGCTCACATCATACATATCATTACTACTATCTTCCTCATCGTCATCATCTTCTACTATTAGCATCATTATCACTGTTATTGTCGTTACCACTATTAGCAAGGCATCACCATGGTTTGTTTGAGCATAATTAATTACTTCCTCATTTTCAAGGGACCGTCACTATAGGATAACAAGACTCTCACCATTACCCATTACAATCCTCACTATAACTCCTCACAACCCTCACCCAAAGGAAGGATACAACGGTTATAGCATGAGAATGCAGCAACGCTGCGTTGCTACCACTGAACCCAACGCACGACACAGCGTCACAAGGGGTGTCGCGCGTTAGGGGTGTCGGGCATCCATGCCTATCGAGCAACGCCCGTCACACCTCCTGCCGGCCGACACTCATGGGAGTGTGACGCCCGTCACAGCCCAAACGCAACGCCCGATACCATGGGGCTGTCATCCACATCACAACCCACAACAACAACCAGGAGAGATAGAAGGAGAGAGAGAAGGGACACTCCACAAAATGTGCCATCAACAACACCAACTCTAACGGCCGACATACTCCAAGGAGAGGGGCGTGACGCCCGGCACAACTCCGGCCTATCGGCCGTCACAACTCAAGACTATCATCCACCAACAACCACCATGCTCAACAAGGCCTATCGGCCAACATACCATTCCTTGCCTATCGTCCAACCCAAACACCCATGCCATACATGGCCCTATCGTCCACCACAAGGATCACCATATTACTTAGGTCTAACGTCCATCATAAAGACAAGGGTGTCTCTCAACACAAGAAGGACCATATCGTCCAACAAGGGTCACCATATCGGCCAACACTCATACTAGCTCAACCTATTGCCCAACACAAGGGCAAAGATATCGTCCAACACCAAGAACACCCACCATGTCGTCCATCACAAGACACTCATATCGTCCATCACACCAAAACAAGGAAGGGGGTATCGCCCAACAGGTCATCACCAACCTCCAGCACAAGGAGACTCAAACCCTGGAAAGCAAGGTACACATGGAAACCCTAAACCCTAAGGGGAATCGACCACCAAAGGTACAAAAGCAAGGATTTAACTACTAACATATGAACAAGAATGTAATAAGTGGTAATGGAGTTAGGGTTAGAAGCTATGCAACCCGCCTTAAGCTCCAAGCTCTAAGGAAGAAGAAGCACTCCAAGGTCCAAGGGATATCGTCCACCAAAGATGATCCAAGAGGGTGTATCGGCCACTACTGCTACTCCAGAAGAGTGTATCGGCCAACACAAGCAAAGAGGGAAGGAGTGGCGTGCACTTAAGGTGGAGGAGAGACCAAAGGATCAAAGGAAGCTAAGGCAAGGGAAAGAACCACCTATATAGAAGGAAAGGGAGGAGAAAACAAGGTAGATCTATGCTATGTGTCATCCACCCAAGGGACACTTGTCCTAGGGTTCAAGCCAACACTCTAGCACACCATGAGACACATGTTCAAGATATGCACCAAGTGTCCACCAAACATGGTCAAGGCTGGACCAAGCAACATGGGCGACACAAAAAACAGCTCTACAGGGCGACACACCAAGGCACCTGGGCGACACACATGGTTGTTGGACGACACAAACCATCCCAGGTCAACACACAACCTCCTTGGACGACACAAGCTAGTCTTGGCCGACACAAGACTCAAACAAGGCACCCTAAGGCCCAAACAAGCTCAACTGAGGCCCAAAGAACTCAAACAACAAGCCCAAGCCTTCCTCTCAACCCTAGAGGAAGCAAAGAGAGGGAAACACCTCACAAGATGGCAAACTTGCACACAAAACCCTAAACTTGGGTTATTTGCAAGTATCCCCTCCAACTCTCAACAGAGCACAACCAAACCCTAATCACCACTAAAGGTGATTAGCAAGCATCAAACCATCAAGGTTAAGCAAAACAAACAGGGTAAACCCTAAATGAAGGTCAGGGTCCTTACAATCTTGATGTGTGTCTCCCTATGAACTCACAAAGGAGACGAACAAGTAGACCTCAGGTAGCACTTTTACATTGTTGCTCTAGCATTTTTTTTCTTTCATGTGATGCCTTCAAGTGCAATATAGGGATTTGAACATTGTTAGTCTCTCCGGATGTGCATTTGTTATTGAGAAGGCCAATGACAGGTGGGCACCGCTGGTTGGTCCATATCAGAGGGGTCACACCCTACCATTGGTAGGTGCGTTTTACACATGGCTTTTTGCTTTTATCTGATCGGTCCAGACTTAAAAAAATGCATAAAAAATGCATAGTTTGTTAGAAAATTTTGTAAAAATATTTGTTGGAAAGGGTTTCAAATAAAGAACAATAGTAGAATGTTTTGAAGCCTGTTTTAACTCCTATTTTTAATCAATTTTCAAGGGAATCCCAAGACCCTACAAATTAGGTTGAATATCAATTATTAATGAATTATAATTGTCACAACAGGGTAATTAGGGCTCTATAAACCCCATGAAAGTGACTAGGGTTTCTTCAAACATAAGAGGAGAAACAAGATCTTCTCTAAGAGAAAGGTAAGTGGTCCATGCACTTTGAACATAACTATATGATTCATTGTCTATATATATATATATACATACACACACACATATATACATATAAATATAAATATAAATATATATATATACACACACACATATATATATATACATATATATATATTTATTTATTTAAATATAAATACACACACATACACACACACATATATATATATAATATATATATATATATATATATATATATATATATATATATATATATATATATATATATATGGACGTTCATTCATTTCCCGTGTGGGTAGCTTGGATTTTTGCTACCCGACAGCCAAAAAAGTAACTCTCCTAGCAAAAAAAGTAACTCCGCTGTAAAAAAAGTAACTATGGTGATAAGAAAGTAACTACACAAATAAAAGAGTAACTCTGTACAAAATATATAGCAAATATATATAAGGATGGTTTTTTTTATTTTGGTGGGGCAAATGATATTATTTTTGGATGAAATTTTTTGGGGAGATAGACAAAATGGTCCTCTGCAATTGCGAAATTTGTTTGAAAAAAGGTGGTCGAAAGGGTGGGCGGGTAGCTACCCACGCGGGCAATAAAGATGGGCCCTATATATATATATATATATATATATATATATATATATATATATACAAGTCAGTTCAGAAGTAGATGCGTCCGAGTCAGGGAGAATAATGTAGTGAGCCAAGAAATGCGCCATTGATAATGCTCTATATCATCACAGAGAAGGAGCATCTAGTGTTGAGTAAGGCTATACTGGGACAAGATCACGTACAAGAGACCATGTCCGAGAATGGTACTTAGAGTATCACATCTCCTAGTAAAATAGATATCTATCTGACTTATGTGACTTCTCTAGCTTCTTTCTTGTCTTAGTGTCATTTTCTTTCTTTTGTTTGACTCAACTCATATCTCTTCTCTAAGAACGTGTGACCAAGGCTTGATGGAAGCTTGTCCCTATACCTATTATAGTAGGGTGGGAAAGAAGAGAAATAGAAAGAAAAGAAGTCGTGGAAGATCGAAAGAGAGAACTTTGGGATTGGAGTTCCAAGTTGTTATCAGCTGGAGGGAAGATGACATTGATACAACATGTGATTAACTCCATTCCTTGTTACCTTCTTCAAGCTTGGAATCCCATCAATGTTATTAGCAGTGAATTCGAACTTTTGGGTATTTTCATTTCTTTGGATGATATTATGGGTCAATCATTTTCTTCATTAGTTCCAATAGTGGCAGCTGCAGAATCTGCTATCGGTCAGCCATTTTTGTTATTACTTTCCGAGTCCGAGGGACTATTGCTATAGAATCTATAAATTGGTCGGAGAAGTTATCGTGGATGAGCCACATGCAGGGAAACTTGCGCGTGTGGTTCTGGCCGGGCTTTCCTTCAG
The DNA here is from genome assembly GCA_963693085.1 of Alisma plantago-aquatica. NCBI lineage: Eukaryota > Viridiplantae > Streptophyta > Magnoliopsida > Alismatales > Alismataceae > Alisma > Alisma plantago-aquatica. The sequence goes on from OY856415.1 coordinate 296,948,550, forward strand.
TATCTAATAACTTTGCTTCTGCTCACTGCTGGTACGTGTCTTTGTCTCTTGGAAATGGGAGTGGAGTTCACCTATCCAGGTGTTCTGATATCGACGGTTGTTAGCGCTTTTCAACATGAATGAGAGAATTCAGTGCCGTAGTTTTGTAAGGCAGCATATGGTTTGAAGTCAGGTGGGGGAGACCCTTTGACATTGGACTCTAATGATTTGTAAGCCAATTAGCCATTGGCCAAATTTGTTGAGTCACCTTCTTGACATTGTTTTGTTTCACCTTCATCTCGACAAGGATAGAGACACTTCACTCGTCGAATTTCTACCCGGACCATGTCTTGGCACTCAACATCATTGCTCGAATCTGCTCTTCCAGGACCGGGCAGTAGGGCGAATCCATGCATCACTCTTTTGATTTGTCAAGTGGTTTTGCAAAAAGGCAATTAAGTCATTCAAGAAGCGAGGGAGTATGTGATGATTCTGATCTCAGGTAGTTGGGGACACTCGATACATGATCTTTTTCCTTTATTCCATCTTTCCCCTTTGCTCTATCGGAGTCAAGAAAAAAACCTTCCTTTATATATATATATATATATATATATATATATATATATATATATATATATATATATATATAGACACACACACAGACACACACACACACACACACACACATATATATATATATATATATATATATATATATATATGTATATGCACAATGGATGATGTGAAAGTATTATTTACTATTTCAATGGTTAAATGTTTTAATGGTTAAAAGTCAATGAATTTATAATGAATTGAATTTCAAGTTTATTTTCAATATTATTGTGTCCACTTCATGCACATTAAGAGTAAAGTCAAGATTAAGATCTAAGAGTAAAGTAAGAGTTTCCAAGAGAAAGATAATGGAAAAAGATAATTTTATATAAGATCCTCACCAAGAGGCTCCTCGGTGCAAAACTTAGAGGCATTTGAGTGAATAAGAGAAGAGACACTTTAGAGAAAAACTAAGAGGCACTTTGGTGCATAAGAGAAGAGACACTTTGATGTAAACTTGAGGATTATTATATAATTCAAGAAAAAAGAAATTGTGTCCCTTTTTTATTTTTAATGTTTAAAGTTTATTTGTAGTTTACATGTTTTATTAAAGTTATAATATGTTCAATTCCACTTACAAACTATTTTATACATGGTTGGGGGTGTGATGCCTGCAGGAAAAGATCAACATAAAAAATAGAGACATATGAAGATCTGCTTAAGGAATAGATGAAGGTTTCTCATGGTTTTTACTTGGTGGGGTTCCACCTACCTAGAAGATCCAATCATTTAAATTAGAATTTCTTTCAAGTTTCAAGTCATGTATATATATTAGATGATATATTCAAGAACTCAACTGTACAAAATTGTGTTTGGAACATGTATGAATCAATATTAATATTAATGCATGGTGATTGTTTACTTCATTTGCATTGTTTAACATTCTTGACATCCCTTTGAGATAATGTCTCGCATGTTATGGAAAACATGGGAGTTGCTTCCATTGATACATGTATGCTTAAGGGGGTGTTACAAAATGGTATTACAACAAGTAAGTAGATGGCCACTAGGTAAATAGGATTCATATATAGTTATCCTTATAATGAAGATATAAATTTTGAATTTTGGAATGAACTCCAAGGAAGACAATCAAACTGTAGAATAACTAGTGTTTTCACTATAGAGTAGAAAAACATGTTAGAGATAGATGTATATATAGTTTAGGTCTTGAGTATTGACCTAATCTTATCTAGTGCAATATCCTCTCTTATATTGGTGGTTGGTGCACGCCATGTGGGGAATGTAGAGGGATGACATAAGCATAGGACTTATTGTGCATATTTCCCTTCATAATAGTACATGTGGTATGGGACATGTGGGCTATTAGGTTGGTGAAGGATAGAATAATAGGATCTCAAATCGTTGGGTATGTGCCTGATCAACACATGCTTGAGGATGTTAAAAGATGGTTAATACAAAGGTCCTAAATAGGTAGACATCTAGATCCAATGTTAGAAAGTTGTTTTTGGTTCAAAGATAGATCCCCTTAGTAAATATCTTGGTTTCCATAGATCCCAAGTAGAGTATGTAAGAGAAATACCAGATGTAGTTTATAAGACTATGAAACTTCAGGAACATAGAGAAACTATTCACACAAGTAAAGGGGTAGTTAAACCCTTAGGTGAGTAGTAACCAAATTATATTTTGAGGAGGAAATTTATTTAAGGTGGATAGAATTGTAACATCCCACATTTAATTTAAAAAATATGAGGGTTTTAATAACAAAATTTCCACTTATTAATTTCAAATGTGCGACCTTGATGTAATTTACCCAAATAATCAATAATTCATTTGAAATAAGATATGAAGAGAGAAAAGGAAATATATATATGTTCATTCCCTTATTTATTCATAAATTGAATTCAAGGTTTATAAAGAAATAAATTTTGCTCTTTCTCTCTCTCTCCCATAAATCTATAATGTTCCTCTAATGGAGAAGACCATAACTAATGTAATTAGATTTCAAGATAAGTTTAAATATGGACTTTATTGGACATAAATTGATTGGAAACCCATTATTTGATTCAAAGAACATTAATCAATAAATATGAATGTTAAGGTAAGTATTTACTAATTGGGAAACACAATTAGAAATTAATTATTTATTAATGTTCTAGACCCTTATATGAACCTATGATTGAAATTTGAGGCTAGTTCCTTTGACCCCTCAAATCAATTTGGAAATATTTCATATAGTCTTAAACCGAAATATTTGATAATGTTTTAATATAACCTAACTACACCTGAGTTAAATGATTATTGATGTTGTCACGTGGACCTTTGAGTCCTGCTCCAGATAGGATTTGTGGATCCCAGGGACTTTCCCTGTCACTTGAGTTGTGAATTCCCCAGACTCCACATAGTCCTCATAACTACATGACTCCTCCTCCTCTCTCTCTCACTATTGTTTTGCATCCCACAAGCAACCAGGTCTAGTTCTGTACTTCATGGGTCTCAGTGATTAGATTGATCCCAAACACACACGATTTCTTGCCCTAGAGTTGGAAATTGGGTAGAGCCTCTGACTCTCCCCTATTTCCCTCTCCAGTTGGGAATATATACCCTTTGGCTACCAATATATATAAGGAACCACCCAAAAACACTCCTTAGACAATAAGGAACTTAAATCTTGTATCAATATTCCCTCCATCACCCCTTCTCTTGGCAACATTGTTCATCCATGCTACAGACGTACAAGAAGGTTGTCCCAGGGCTTAAGAGATCGAAGATACCCACAGAGTGTTACTTTTTCTTTGAAACATTCCCCAACAACTTTATGCCACCTCAATTATATTTTAGAGGTGAGTTTATATTGTTCCCCTCTTTTGGTTCTCAACTATTATTATGACCAACCAGACCTGTGTTTTTTTCATGTCAACACCTTTCTTTGTTTTTTTACCTTGTGTACTCTAGTGTAGGGTTTTTAGCTTTCCTAGCACCTTGATTTCATGTATTTCTATCCTTGAGGTGTCATGTGATATTCCTCCTTAGGCCGGTCATGGAGGAAGCCTTTTCTCCTCCATTTGACCATTGCTATTTGTGAGCTCCAGCTTGTCAGGTCCGACCTACGATGAAGATGGTGCTTAGCACCTTGGTTTTCAGTGACATGGGAGAAAGGGATGAGTTTTGTTTTGAGTTGGGTGCCCTTGATGTGTGTCTCCCTCTGAGCTCACTAAGGAGAAAAAAAGAAAACCTCAGGTACCACTTTTACATTGTTTCCCTAGTAATTTTTTCGTTTGTGTGGTGCCTTCAGGTGCAATATAGGGATTTGAACATCGTTAGTCTCTCCAGCTGTGCACTTGTTTTTTAGCAGGCTCATGTCAGGTGGTTGCCACTGGTTATCCATAAAAGTAGGGTAACACCCTACCTTTTGCAGGTGTGCTTTCAACGTGGCTTTTTGCTTTTATCTAATTGATCCATACTTCAAAAACACATAGCAAACTCACTGTTCATCAGAAAATTTTGTAAAAATATCCATTGGAAATGGTTTTGAATAAAGAAAAACAATATGATGGTTTTGAAGCTATTTTGAATCTTATTTTCAATCAATTCCCAAACGAATCCCAAAACATACAAATTAGGTTGAACATCAATTGTTAGTGAATTATAATTGTCACAACAAGGTAATTAGGGTTCTATAAACCCTAGGAACGTGACTGGGGTATCTTGAAACATAAGAGGAGTAATAGGATCTTATCAAAGATAAAGGTAAGTGGTCCATGCACTTTGAAGATAATTATTTGATTGATTGTATATATATACATATATATATATATATAATGATGTGAATGTATTATTTACTATTTTAATTGTTAAAAGTCAATGATTTTATAATGAACTGAATTTTGAGTTTATTGTCAATATTATTGTATCATCTTCATGAAAATTAAGAGTAAAGTCAATATTAAGATCTAAGAGTAAAGTAAGGGTTACCAAGAGTAATATAATGTTAAAAGATAGCTTATATAATATCCTCATCAAGAGGATCCTCGGAGAAAACTAAGAGGCACTTTGGTGGATAAGAGAAGAGGCACTTCAGTGCAACCAAAGAGGAACTTTGGTGCATATGAGAAGAGGCACTTCGGTGCAAAACCTGAGGGTTCTTATATAAGTCAATATAAAAGAAATAATGTAAATGAAATTGTGTCCCTTTTTAACTTTTAATGTTTAAAGTTTATTTTTAGTTTACACATTTTCTTAAAGTTATAATATGTTCAATTCCTTTTACAAACTATTTTATGCATGGCCGGGGGTGTGATTCATTTAAGAAAGCAGCAACATCAAAGATAGAGATATATGAAGATTGGCTTAAGGAATAGATCAAGGTTTCTCAAGGTTTTTTGTTGGTGGGGTGCCATCTACCTAGAAGATGCAATCATTTAGATCAGATTTTCTTTCAAGTTTCAAGTCATGTATATGTACTAGATGATATATTCAAGAATTCAACTGTACTAGAGTGTCATTAAAACATATTTGACTCAATATCAATATCAATATCAATGCATGGTGATTGTTTAATTCATTTGCACTGTTTATTATTCTTGTGACATCCCTTTGAGATAAAGTCCCTCATGTTATGCAAAACAAGGTAGTTACTTCCGTTGATACGTGTATGCTTATGTGTGTGTTACAATTTTTCTTTTATGGAAATCAATGATTTTTTTAGCCCTAAGTTTTAATGTTTTGGGATGCTACAATCTTATGGTTATACCTTAAGTTATGTATGAATCAATGCTTGAGGATATCATTAAATTCGATGGTAATGATTTATCTTGTGCACCCATGATCAGATGGGGATTCTATGTGTGAAGGATGTGCTTTGACCTAAGTGTATGAACCGATGGTTTAGTTTGAGGTGCTGATTTGTAAACATCACTTTGACATATCTTGTTGAACTTAACTTAATGCAATTAAGGAATGATGGTTAATTATACTTGGATTCCTTGTATAATATGATGAAGGAATATTCTCTCCAATGTACATCGTAACCCTAATATGCTAACTAGTGATTATCACAACCCTTATGATTGATGTATTCTTATGCTATACCTGTGTATCACAAGCATGATGGTATAAGTTGATCCTTCTCCAAGGTGTTGAAAGATAATGATGATCATACATGAATGATGTGCTGGTCTTAATGACCTTTGGGCATGTCTTGAGCCCTTACGGAGGTATAGTCCTCTTTATGTTGACAAAGGTTGGTACCCTTGGATAATGTGATAAGGGTTTATATCCTATGATGGTGTGATAACAAGTATAATCTCATGGATGGCACTGGAATAATACTATGTGATGTTGAAATAAGGAATATGTCTCATGTGCTTTATATATTTTGGAGTTGTTATATACCAATACTTGCTAGAAGTAAATTAGGGTTTATATGTCCACTTGTTTTATGCAACCTTAATTCACCCAATTGGCAATAACTAATCAAGTGAAACCCTAATCATGTAGTGCCTTGTGTTGTAGAACCATTCTAGTGCCTGGACTTGCTGGATGGGTAAATGTGTATTCTAACAGGGTAGCCCAAAGTCGCATACCATTGAGTATGTACGGGAGAAAGGGACTGTGTGTCCTTGACATCCTGATCCTAAGGTTTTGAGGATAACTACGGTCATACCTTAGTAGGAGAATGACTACAGTCATATTCAAATATTGTTTATATATGTGATGTGATGGAGAACAACAATGCTTGTACCTTAGATGATAGGGTTTTATATACCCTGGTTACTAGTGTCGTGACCTATATACCAAGGGTGGACTAGGCTATTTAGCAACCTGACTTTATGTGTCATTGCGGAGGACCCATACTGACTGAGGATAGATGAGATATTAGGATTTTGAAACTCCTAGATCTTGTACAAAATTGATTGCGACCAAGAAGTGGCCAATTGGAGTCTAAGTGGTGTACCTCAAACTCCCAGTGCTTAATAAAAGACATAATCCTACCGTGCAGTATATCTGTTAGGGTTATACATAGTGGTCCACATTGGATGATAACCTTTGTATTGCTCCTTTCACATATAAATGATGTATAGTGCAATAAGAGAAAGTAATCTTTCTTATTATATTATATATATTGAGAATGCTAGTTAGGCTTATGTTTTTAGTTATTTCATGTTGCTAGAAATGCTTTACTATTTGTACTATTAGCCCTACTAATGATGTTAGCTACATTATGATGTTAGTCAGACTTATGATGATAGTTTCTATATCTTCCTTTATGTACCTTGTTAATCATTCCTTTTGCTGTGTCAATCTGTTTAACATGCTCAATTTTCATAATCTGTTTAATTAATTAACTTGATGTATTCAGTTAGTGTTGTTGAGAGTTGTATCTCTCGTTGGGACATAGGTCTCACCTCATAGGTCACCACATATTTTTAAGTGATTGGTAGAGTGGCAGCAGACTCGTGGTAGTGAGGAGTAGTTGTGGTGATGGACCTTAGAGAAGTTTTTTATATTTCTAGTTTTGTCCTAGAGTCATCCCTGTACTCTTAGGCCCAGACGGGAATGTTTGTATACGATGTTTCAACTGAGTCGAGCTTTTGTACATGTGGATAATGTTCTTTTGTATGTATATCATTATGATTGAGGCCACAAAATAGTTGTAAAATATAATTGTCATAATACATGAATATATGCAAGATGTTGGGAATTAATTTAAATGAGTCTGGATATGTTTAGAATGTTTAACCAGTTTTAGTTTTATCTGCTTTTCTAGATATGTAATTAATTAGTGTTTGACCGTGCTTTGGTTTTGAGTAATCTCATTTAGAGTGTCAGGTTCTCACAATGTTACCATTCATTCATGAGGGTTTATTATATGTTGTAGATGTATCTACAAAGAACATGATCATGATTCTACTATGCATCTCTGAAAGACCAAACCTAATTAGCTTACTACTAGTTAATTTTCCACCTTATATACTGGTTGTGTAATTAGTTATGTTGGCATGATGAAGAAGCATGATCATTAATTGGTGTGATATATATTGATTAAAATATTGATCATGTGAGGCCTAATTGTGTTATTTAGGATAAACTTATGATTCTATTGGATTAGGATAGATAGGATTTATAGGCTTCTTTTAGGATCACAATGGTAATCTCTTGAAGGCAATGCACAACATGATGGGGAGAGAGGCAAGCTAGGTGCATTCTTAGAGTGATGTATGGTATATGGATATGAAATGTAGAGAGGGAGGGTCCTTAGTTATTGAATATGGCATATATGGTCCTTATAAGTTGGAATATTGTGTGAGTGTCATTTAATTTTCATTAAGAGAATGTGATGTAAGATAAGTAGATATCATGTTTCCATTTTGGCCGCCATATGTGGAGGGGATAATAATTATATACACAAGGGAATAGGTTTATTTTGAAATTATAGATTTAGTATTGGACGTTGTAGACAATAGGACAGTGTCACTAAAACTTTGGATAGCACATTAACAGGCATGAAGAATTGAAGAAGGTAGGAAGTGACAAGTTTTATTTCATCAAATAGAGGGTACACTTATGTTGCAATTCATATGAACATATAGGACTTGGTATTCTTCATGATTAAATGATGTATATTAGGAGAGAGTAGGGGTGAAAATAGATATGGTATCTAGGGTGGTGATTGTTGGGTCATGAATCACATTCTTTAAGTGAAGGTTGTGACAATGGCATTAAATATTAGAATGAATACAATTATGTGAACAAGAGGGCAAATAGTTTCCATTGATCTAACTTCTAAATGACATACTTTAAAGGGAGGAGGGTATATATGTTTATCCATATTTTATATACTTGGTGCAGGAGAAAGATATATGCATGTAGGTTTGGAGATGCAGTGTTTGTTTCTATTGGTTGTTCTTTTGTGCATATGGGAGATGAAGTGTGTGCATGCGTGTTCCAACGTATGGATGGGACTGGCAAGGATTGTAAATGCAATCATTAGGGAATGCAATGATGACGTCTGTTATTTAGTGCATACCTCCTTTAGAAAGGTTGAAGTACAATACATGAGAGGTGGCGTAGAGGGTCTAAAAGTGAATGATGAAGATGTAGGTATACTTATTTATCTTGTAATATTCACATGGTAGAGTGTCTTGGGGTTGCTACATATTGTGGACTTTTGTGGATAGACTAGTGAGTAACATCAATTCCATGTATTTCCAACTTTGGATATATGTTACAATAGGTTAAGTGTAGTCTTCAATTGAGATCGATCATCTTGTTATGATGGAATTTTCGTCAATGGGTAAGGGTAATATTTTTTACCATTTAGCCATACCTTGAAGGGTAAGGTTGATATTAAGAATGATTTATATCCTTTAAATGTTTACCCTTACCTGCTAACCTTTCCTTGTTGGATAAAAAAGGAATAAACATTAGTGATACTTTCTACTTGTTACTTGGTAGAAAAATTTACATAACTAACTAATTATATCATCTTAGATAAAGATGGCTAAAAATAACAAGTAACACATTTCGAACTCCCACACTACACATAAATAACATTATATGTGATGTGATTGTGTGATTTTGCACCATTCTCATGATACTAACCTTTGCATTGTCTTATAATTCACCTCTTACACTATTCCTTATGGTAGCTGAATTTAAATAACTTGTATTACCGTTCGCATCCACTTTCTCCTATTAATTTTTTAAGAAAGTTTAGAAATATATTAATTTTATTATAGTATAGTTGACATCACAAACTCTACTTGTTATGTCATTTTTAGAAAATGAAACATTTGGAAAATGGAAGTTGCTAGTGTACATGTTATGTTTAGAATGTGCATGTTTATTTTTGTTATATGCTATGAGAATTTGTGAGTTGTGATTTTTCATCCTAAATCATAGTAGCAATAAGATCAATAATATAATTAGAACCCTTAGTATAAGAATAGTGGACATGATATATTTCACCAGGTTTCCTTTTTTTATCCTCACCCTCCCCATTTATCTAGTGGGAAATTGGGTAAGGTCGAGAATATTGTCATGGATCTATTTACTACCTAGCCAATAAGGTACATAGCCAATAATTGACCATGTCTCTATGTAAAGGAACTCAAATGACCAAGGTGATTGATCTAACCATATGCTCAACTTATTTTTCACTTCTCACTTGACATCTCAAGGAGAGAGAACTAAACCTTGTACCTAAAATCTAATGCATTGGGTAAAGCACAAGGGTTTTGTATAACAATTATCTATTCCATGTGTGAGGGTTTGATCAACATATGGTATTCATAATGATAAAAGTGTAACATACTAAATTCTGAATATAATCTCTGTGCAACCCTTTTCCCTAAATTTTCTTCTCATTTATGTCCTTTATGTCCTTGTTGATGAATTAGTGGAATTTATAGTGGTTTGGTGAACATTTGTCCAATAAATATACCAATGGAAGGTTTTATGCACAACTACCTCAATGAAGTCTTATTTAAAGATCTAAAATGCAAAATCACCACTTAAGTGGTACAATGGTAAATAAATTCGTGGTAGAAGTATAAGGCCTCAAAACCTTTCTTAATGTGTTGAAAAAGATTAATTACCATAATTAAGTTCTCTAATCCTTAATATAACCTTGTGAGGTGTTTTGAAATAATGAGATAAGATTAAGTTTCAAGTTTGGTCCAATTTGGATGTTGTTAGTGCAAGTTATGCAATTTTTATGCACATTTTGGACTTTTTTGTGCAATTTACCTAATTGGGAGGTTATCTTTACAAATTTTCACATGCTTATGATTTTTAGACGTTTCCTTTTCATTCTCAAGCTTTTGGGCCATGGGGCACCTATTTGTACCTTGGTTTGGAGGTGTTTCTATTCAAGGGCATTTTAGGGATTTCCCTCTTTATGGATGAGCTTATCTTTAGGAGTTATCAACCAATGGGGTGATTTATTAGTTTAGAGGTTGGTGTTGGGCCTGGAGAACCATAAATTTATGTCTAAGAAGTCTCTAGGAGACTTGGAACAGCTGTTTGCATGGTCATAGAAGCTCTAGGCTATGGACACATGGAAAGCTCCATGGACACCTGATACTTAACTCTTTCCTTATCCATAAAGGCTTATATGTCCATGGGAACCCTTAGACATTGACACATGGAAAGTAACTTGACACCTCATGCTTTTTTTCTTCCTTATCCATAAAATCTTTCATGACCATGGGCACCCTTATACATGGAAACATGGAAAGTAGCTTGGACACCTCATGCCTTCTTCGTTTACCATAAAGCTTTATATACTCCTTCCTGATCCCCAAATGAAATATTTGATCCATATCACCTCCCTCCTACTTAAATCTATATCCTCTCTTTGTTTGTCCATGTAGGATCTGTCTAGGTAGAAGAAGACATCATCTTGGTGAAGAACGTCTTCTAGGGTTTCATCTAAGCTCGTCTAGGGTTTTTAAAGTCACCTTTTGGTGTTTCTGACCAAGGCAAGTAGGTTTCTACCCCTTCTACTATGTTTTCCTTCTATTGTTATTCCTTACAACTTCCTCCAGGTCGGAACCCTAGTCTTCCATAGAAGAACTCCATCTAAAGCTCACACCACCTTCTTTCCATGCTCGTCTTGCTTAGGGTTTGTATCCTTGAGAAGAAGGTGATTCTTGCTCGAGTTTGGAGTTTTTGCTTGGAGCTACCAACCCATATTGCTTGAGTTTCCTACTTATTTGGATTTAATCTTTTTCTGAGAGGCAATTTATATAACTTTCTCCACTTTTATTGCTTGTTATAAGCTTGTTAGTTCATATTCTTATGCTTAAATGATGGATCTCCACCTCTAGATGATGTTCTTGTTTAGGGTTTCATTTCTTTTTTGTTCTATACTTTTTTACTAGCTATAGATGGACCTAAAATGATTGGAACATCCCTCCTAGGGTAAATGATGACCCAAGATAGGTTTTGAGGGGCCAATTCAAAGGTCGGACCTCTCTCCCTCTCTCTCTTCCTCACTTACAACTAGATTGCTGGCATGTCATTTTTTGGTTGTTTAGAATTGGATAATTCATATCTTTTAAACCACTTGTCAAAAATCAATAAAAAAATGTTTTGGAATAAAAAAACTAGTCTCTGTCTAATAAAAATGATTTCTATGTTTGATTTCAAGGTTTTTCAAAAGGTAATTTTTGTAATATGATTTTAATACATAAAATCCATAAAAAATACAACTTAATCACCAGAACTCCAAAATTGACATAAAGATATGTTTTCTTGATAAGGAGAACCTAATTAGTCCAATGGTTAGATTTTGAGAGTCTAAATCTAAGTTTTGTGAGAAAGGCCCAATCTTAGGGTTTCTATGCAATAATGTGCAATATGTACACTAATGAATGTTAATAAATTCAAATAGGCCCAAGTTGAACTTATAACATCTAGAAGTGGTGGAACTTGGTATTTGAATGCAGTAAAGAGGTGTGTTCATTCTTACACCCTAAATTGGGATATTTGCAAACCAACCCCTATATTCCCTAACGAGGCACTATATGAACCCTATTTTCTCTATTCATGACTCTTTTTCTAAATTGCCTCAAAAAATTAGTATTGATATTATATTTCTTGAGCCTTGTAACCCACTACCATGTTTTAAAATATGATGCTTCTACTTGCCATAGTTTCTCTTAGCATGTTGATTTTGTTAGAATATTTAGCTAATGTGGTAGTACTTATGTACAACCACCCATAGATAGGGCATGTGTTATTTATCCCTGGGGAATGTGTTATTCTCCCCCATATATAATTTTTTTAGGTGACTGCGAATGTGTTTTTAATCCCCTCACCTATAGGTTTGGGGTCCGGTAGGTGCCTCATCCCTATTTAGTTAAAGTAGTAAATATTAATCATGCATGCAATTCCTTTACTATTTTAATGTTATGCCAATCATCTATTTTGATTATGATTCATACTCTTGATCTCTTCAACTATTGATGAACTTATAGCCTTTACTTTTGTGTTATTTTCTTTCTTTTATTCTTGTTCATTATTTGACACATACCTTGTTTCTCTCTATTGATGGGTCATTCCCAACCACCCAGGTTTAGGACAAGGCGTCGAACAAGACCGAGGAGAACATAGCTTTCAACATGGACCTAGCTCATGGAGATGTTGCTTGGAGATAGACTTGAAGTAGTTTAGACTTCCCTCTATCTTAGTTCCATTTGTAGAATCTTTATGTAAACACTTATGAGAGATTATGAAGTTATTTTGTAATCTTGTTGTAAAATTGAATATAGTCATTTGTTTTATTCTGTTGCTACACTTTGGTCTTTTGCATACCAATAATATAGATTTGAAAACTTTACTCCTATTCCAACATACCTTATGTGATGTTTGGAATGGATGTTTTATTCTTCAAATTTGAGTAAGGGGGTGATCTCTCCTCTTTACAAAAAGAAAATCACACAAGTCACTTATTTCAAACAAAATATCATATCCTTGCCCTACTTGAGTTATACATAGAAAACAATCTATAGCAAGATAAGGGGTCAACAAGAGGTAGAAGTGTACCTTGAGAGTAGAGTGATGACATTATATTTGAACAAGAGTCCTAGAATAGGTCACTCAAAGCTGACCTAAGATGTAAAAAGTAAGAGTAGGGGTCTTAGATCAGCATGGTTAATATCATGTGGGTGTTCCCCTAGACCCATTACTTAAGTAATTAAATGTGAGAGGTATTTGAGGGGTTGGTTTAGGATCCCCAATGATCGGAGGTGAGAGAGAAAAGGAAGGGATGCAACTTTCTCCCCTGCACCCTAGGGGCTTCCCCATCCCATTTGCTTCTTCATGGGTCAAGTGGATCACATCACTTTTGAGGGCAGTGGAGGGGTGAGCAGGGAAGGTGTTGCAAGGATAAAAGGCAAGAAACTATGTTGTTGGATGATGTGAGGTTGAATAAGATGGGAGATCATTGGATCCAACCCCATATTTATGCCACATTGTTCCAACTGTCCTCACAAGACCTACACCAGATGAGAGGGTATGAAAGTGTAAAAGTAAGAAAAAAAGAATGATAGGGGTCTAGGGGTGAGTTAGTATAATAAAATAGTTTATGAAATCAAGGGATTCAAATGGTCATATCTCTCCCATCATAGCTCGATATTTTCCAAAATTTAATGTGTTGGACGCATGAGAATATCCTCTAGCACATGTTGAGGGAAAAAATAGATCCATACATGGGATCAAGATAGGGATGAAGAGAGTAATGTATAAAACTGGTTCGAACTAGATATTTGATCAAATTGAGTGTCACCACAAGTCACATGAACATAGGATATACTTAAAAAGTATCAAAATACAATCAAATCATGAAATTCAAGGAAAGATAGGAAAAATAGAGAAAGGTAGAGATAGAAGGTATATACATGAGGAGACAAATATGTCCAGTCCATCACATCCTTCCCTACTCAAAAATGATTTTTCCCTCAAATTTGGACATCCTTGAAAAGGTCTAGAAAGAATGATTCCATGTCAAACTTCAACTCCCAGTTGGGATCATAATTGATCTGTTGCTTCCACATCACCTTCACCACATCGATCTTTTTGTTTGTGATCTCCTTAGTATGACTTTTTAAAATCTTCACATGAACCTCTTGATAGACCAAAGAGTCCCTCCACTCAATAGGTTCATGATTTAGGACAAATTTGGAATACTTGACATACCATTCGAGGTTGGATAAATGAAAGACATTATACATCGTATTATACTATGAAGCTAACACCAAATTATGCACACACTCCCTGATATTGGCAAAAATATCAAATGGTCACACATATCTATGGATGAGCTTCCCCTTGTTCTTTGGAATGGCCCAAATTGGTCTATTTTCAAGAGAACATGCTCACCAACTTCAAAGAAAATTTACTCTTATGGGTATCAACATAGGATTTCTAGTTGTGATGTGATCTATACCACATATGCTTGATGAGATGAAAATTTTTATATGACAATTGTGTCCCCTTAGATTTCAAATTTTGTATCATATCTATTGTTGTAGGTGAATTTGAACAGTGGAATATAGTGGTCCCATGAGCCATCCCAATCAAGGACATAAGACCATAAAAGGTCCTCCAAGATCTGAATCATTCTTTTAGATTACCCATCTATTTGAGGATGATATGCCATGTTAAAATTCAGCTAAGTAACCAACTTTCATTCAATCTACTACCAAATATGGGAAGTAAACTTGGCATACCTATATTAGATAATAGACATGAATTTTACATGTAGTCACACTATCTCTCTAATGTACACCTCAAAAAGTTCACTAACCTTGGTTGCAACACCCCAATTTTCTAAAACATGTATATAGCTGAGCAGAATCATACATCTCATTGGGATGTCACAAAAATGATTATCATTGCATAAAAATAGAGTTTTTTCAACCAACACATGAAAATAAATAGTTCTCATACTCAAGTTCTCAACACAACACTCACACTTTAAACTAATACATGCTTCTCTTGACTTGAAAGTAAATCTAAACTAATATTCTCTTCTAGTTGACACCCCACTAGGTTTTGTCTTCTAGGTTCGTCCTATAGAAGTGTTCTCCTTGTCTAACCTCCTAAGCCCTTCTTTCCTATAGACATCACATCCCCAACCATGTAGAGCAAAATGGATGTTTAGTTAGAGTAGGTGGAAATGAGTAACATTATAAGAACTGAAAATATACTATACTTTTGAGAAAACATAACTTTAAACATTATAAACATTAGATTCTTGTCATGTCATTTCTCTTCATCTTTAATTGTATTAATCATTAAAATAATTGTATTGGGTTGGATATGTTGTCCTCCATCCTTATCTTTCTCACACAGAGCTTATACTCTCAAGAGGTCATTGCTCACACAGAGCTTATGCATCCAAGTGCTTATTGCTCACACAGAGCTTATGCCAAAAAGGCCTCTTAATCTTGGAAGGAACAATCATAATGCAACTATCTTTATCTTGACTTTAACTTGGAGTATAATAGCTTGGAACATTGAATCTTGTGCATAATAACTTAGAGAATTATATTTGACTTAGAAAGCACATGCATATTATGATGACAAGAATATATGAGAAAGACATAATCCAAGTTTATCTTTCAATATCACACGTTCATATATAAAGAAATCATCAGAGTAAATTTCAGCAAGTTGAACAAGCTTTTCAGAATCAAATCTAGAGAAAGAATCTCTTGGATCTAGACAAGAAATGCATCTTAACAACTCTGTAGATGTCTCACTGAATCGGGCATTAATCTCAACAAGTATTGAATCAATCACAACATTAAAAATCCTAGCATGATAATGGTGTTGATAAGTTACCCATTGTCCCCCACGCCTTGAAGATCCTCTTGATGGTATTTTATCTTCCATATTTGGTATTGAAATGGACTTCAAAATTTGTTTACATCTTCCAATAGGGAACCCCAACCACAATCTCTCAACTCTTGTAATAGTTCTTTAATTGATGCAATCAACACCATGGCATTAACAATATTTTGATCCTTTCTTTGTAAAGCATGGGACAACTCATTAGTTAAGGCCAACACCTTCATCATGAGAAACAAGATAAACACAAATTCAAAAGTCTCCATTTTTGTATCAATCTTGAAGCTTTGCCTCTGCTAGAAGAATTGGTTCCATCATGAGAAATATTTTCTAGTACCTCAATCACCGAACCCCACATTATAAAAATTCAGACTAGGGTTGTGTGATGGGATCCCCACTGAGTATCACCAGGTCGTGCTAGACTAGTTTCTTGGTTTTTGCCTCTTCCTGGAAAAATTTCTTTTTTCTCCAATTTCTCCATAATGCTATCATGATGTTTTTGAAGAAATGCATCTTTTCTTTTACAATAAGAACTAGCCATGGTTACAATCAAGGTTTTATAACTAAAGAAATCACTAATAGATAGAGTGTCCTTTGCAACAGCAACAACCACCAATTGTAATTGATGGGCAAAGTAGTGAATATAAAATGCAAATGGATTTTCATTTAGTATTAGTTTCTGTAATCCATTAAATTCACCTCTCATATTAGAGGCTCCATCATATCCCTGTCCTCTCATTCTAGACATACTTAATCCATGACAAGCAAACAAATTATCTAAAGCTATCTTTAGTGAAGAAGTTGATGTATCTGTAACATGTTCAACACCAATAAACCTTTCGATAATTTGTCCTTTCTTATTTACAAACCTATATGAGCAAATTTATATTATTTATAAATTGTATTATTATCATGGAAGTTTAAACTTCAAATTAAATAGCATATAAAAGGTACTAACCTCAAAATAACTGCCATTTGTTCTTTTATTGACACATCCCGTGATTCATCAACAAGTAGAGAGAAATAACTATCGCCAAGATCTTCAATAATATTTAGTATTGTTTGCTCTGCACAAGCTTTTACCAAGTCCTTTTGAATGACTGCAGATGTCATTTGGTTATTTCCAGGAGCATTTTCATTTAGCACACATGCAACTTCACAGTTGTTATCTTTGGTATACTCCACTAATGCTAGAAAATTTCCCCTATTACTTGAACTAGAAGATTCATCATGACCACAAAAAGCCAGACCTTGCAATAGGAGAAATCTAACTACATGTAATATTGTTGTCAAACGAGCTCTATATGCAATCTCCATCTCTCTACTATGAGTATTTAACAAGTGTGACACACTTTGTCTTTGATTCTTAAAATCCTCACAATGCAACCTTGCCCTACAATGAGCACTACTAGCCGCACCCACATCTTCATTGAAAAACTCAATTGCTTTCTTCCAATTACTGAAGCCTACTTTTGTGAATGCATCATTCATAAAGGTGTCACCTCTCGATTGATTAAAGAGATAACAATAGAAACAATAAGCAACATCTTTTTCCACACTATATTCCAACCAATCAAACTTCTTAAACCATGTTTCTTGGAAACTCCTCCTTTGCTTTCCATATTGTTTGGTAGGAAAGTTATGACCAACTGGTTGTATTGGACCCTGCAATAAATACTCCCTCCTCACTTGGTCTCGAATTTCTATTTTATAATGCTCAATTGGTTTTTGAAGTCCAGTATCAATTATAATATCATTTCTATTGAACTCAACATCTACACGAGCTTTCTTTGGTGCAGATGTATTCATACCAGATATTAAACTCCCCGCTTGCTCTGTCATTGGGTGTGACAGGTTTATAGAACTTCTTCATGTTCTATACACAATGAAGCGGTATGTCAAATTTTAATTTTATAAAAACCACATAAAAGTCACCATCTATTATAATTAAAATATAATATGTTGTCGTGGATTAGTTTTAGAATACAAGGCACGAGTCAAGAGCTAAATTTTAAACAAAGGAAGACATAGTATCAATACCTATAAGACATATACTTTTACAAATTACAAATGTAATAGTTGGTTTATTAGTTGACTATCCATGATAATACTCGATTTTATTAGAAAATGCATACATTGGTATAAGACTCAATTCAATATTGATATCTCAATCACATAAAAAATATAAGAGACTGAATTTATTTTTAGTAGGTTGCATACCTCTAAGATAGTTGGAAGATATAGGCAGGTGGCAGACTTAGGATGGAGATAAAAAACTGGAGTCCTGGATCAATTATCAATTCAAAGGATAGAAATCTTATTGGGTGTCTGCTCCCGAAAGCCAAGTGTGACAGGTTGTTCTTGTAGTCTGTAGACGTGATGAAGATCTGTCATTACGTCTTTGCTCTTTGTAGCGACTTGTTGTGTCGTCGTGTACAATGTACTAGGCAACAATAGTTAAATTCTATTGTATGGCATAGCCCGTAGTACCACCACTGAGTTGTGAAGATGACAGCAAAAATCGTTTAACAGAGCAACAAAGAGGGAGGGAACGGCCAGCGGGCCAGGGATATTCCACGCAAGGTGAAAAACTAGTATGGCGAGGCTTTGATTCAGACTTCGAATAACAGACTGTTGTCGATCTTGTCGGGATTAAGTCTCTTGTTTTCAACTCTGTAAGTTCCGTCTAAAAGAAACACTGAAGTTTGAATACGTCACGAAAGAAACAAAGAAAGCTCGCTTGTGTGGCCAACCATGGACACCTTCCCAGCCGACAACTCCTATTCTGTAGTCTCGGACTCGGAGTCTATAGCACGGAGCGGCGTCGTAGCAGCGTTCTCGCTGACGGACATCGGACGCGGAGGAGCAATCTAAAATTCAGAATTGGGAACGACACATACACACAGCCGCACGGGAGTTCTGTCCCTGTTCTCTCAGACGGTTATTTACAAAAAAATTATAAAATAGTCCTCCTCCTTTCAACTAATAAGTATTAACTATATATATAATGTCAATTTCCAGAAATTTGGGGGGGGGGGGCTTCAGCCCCGGCAGCCCCCCTCCCCCTAGCTACGCCCCTAGTTGCAACCACATGTCATGGAGGCTTATAAGTAGGGCCATTGAGATCATCTACCAGTTGAGGTGTGATCTCTCCACTCGTTTGTTAGTGTCTTCTGTGGTACAAGAATCGGAGAACAAGAACAATTGGAGGAGCTCTCTTGGTTGAATAAGAGAGGGTCATCGACTTTGCCTTGAAACGAAGTAGCGGCTGACAGTTAGTGACACATTTAGTGTACTAATAGAGTAGCTTTCTTGATTGATGAGAGAGGACCAAGACTTTACCTTGAAGCAAAGTAGCAGTTACAGCTACTGACGCAGTGTTGTCATAGCGTCAATGGTCTGACACAATCAGCGGTCATAGCGGCATCAAACACTCCCCAACAACGACAACGACCTTGTGTGGAGATCAAGTAAAGAGGGAAGTTTTGTACACACTGGGTGTGATTCTGTTCTTTTTCATATTTGTTCTTGTGTGGCGAGGGCTACTTGAATTTAGGGATAATTAAATCTAAACATTGTGAGTTGCAATCGTAATTACATAGTATTTGTTGGTCGGTATTGCCTCGTAGTTTTTCTCTCCTTGTCTTGGAGAGAGTTTTCCACGTTAAATCGGATGTTTCTTCTTTGAGTTTATACGCTTGTCAATAACGTTTCCGTAATTAATTTTTGTCACATATAGAACCTTATCGGTACAACATTCCAACAAAAAATGTGTGTTCATACATGTACCGATGTGGTTTGTGATCTTTCTTATCCATTGCTTCTTGCAATAAGTTGTATTGCATTTGGAATTCTCCTTCTTGATTATGACTAGCTGATTATCTAATAAATATATATTATTTGAATGTGGAGATTTCTTTTGTCAGAATGTTTCATGCATTTTTTGGGTAGTTTAAGTGTGTATAACTATTGGATATCTCATTTTATTATTTTCGAATTGTTAATCAAAACGATGATGCTCAATGCATTCGGAAAATATGCCATTTAAGTTCGACACCACCACCAATCGAGTCATGATCGTAGACTATCTTCATATTCCGATGATCGTAGACTATCTTCTGTTTAGCAACCTCAATCTGGGCATTTTGTTTCCATCAAAACAAAGCCAGAACATTCAGCATTACTTGAACCCCCGTGTCCATCAGCCAATACCCGTGGCTGCGTCACGCTACATACATTTTCTCGTAAAACTCCAAACTCTCGGACCCGATTATCAGAGCAGTCTACTGTATTTTTCTTGTTATCCTTATTGTTAATCAAAGATGGGGCGTACACAGCCTATTAGGCTTCGTCGTAGCATTTTCGTGGCTGAAAAGCATTCTACCATCTACCATGGCTGCTTTTCTGTCAAGCCAGAAATCAAAGACCAAGATCGGCAGCACCCTGCCCGCTGCCAGCTCGTCTTTTCCCACCTATCACCGCCAGTTTCCATCCTTACCTATTCTTTATAATAATAAACACATTCCCCCCCCCCCCCCCCCCCCCAAACACCGTGATTAGCGATAGTCCCTATTATTATCACTCGGAGAAGTTACACATCAGACAAAATCAAAGCTGTATAACTTTGGTTCTGTGTGAGCATGTCCAGATTGTGATTTATTTGAACTCCATGCTCGGTAATACCAAATTATGTTTACAATAAGTCTAGTAAAAAAATTTACATCCATTCTTCTATTGTGAGGCTATCAACGAAATTGCTTCGCGGTACCGAAAAAGCACAAGTAAATGCGAAGAAGCTACACAATATATATATATCTATAGTCTGTCTGTATGACATTTCCGTAGCTCATGAAATCATGTGGCGTTAATACTTTTGCTATACGAGCACAAATCGTAGCCGAGAAGATATCTGTTGGTAGTTGGCCTCCCTTTTCTATTCTGTTTTGAGATTGGGTTCCGTAATTCACACTTCTGCGTACTGTTATGGGTTCTCAACACCTCCGTTGGTGGGCGTTCCAGACATCTGAAAGCAGTTACTATACATACAAAAGAAAAACATGAATCTAAAAAACAGCAAAACAATGCAAAACAATTATATGTAACAAAAAATGCTCGAATAATTTGAGTAATTAATATTACTTAAATTAGTGTATGCTTGTTTATGTTAAATCTTTATAGCCAAATAAAATCAGTGCATCGGTCTTTGCTCAATTTATTGACAGAAGCAATTGCATTTAATATAGTTTTTATCTAAAAAGAAATGGGTAGATATACTAAAATGGCATGTAATCTGGATAATCAATCTATATTTGGCACCGAGTTCTTCTCCGGTCAATAATGAATAGATGACATTATCAATTGCGTTGCAGCATTTGTTTCATTTGGTGATGCGATGTTGCGCCTCTTAGCGGTTGTTGCTGCCCGCATGGCAAGGCAGACTCTTTAATGAGATGCCAATACAGCTTACCCGCCGAGGCCGCCGTTGTTAGTCAGCAGTTCCCGCTATGAGACGCAACAGACAATGGCTATGTGTCTCTATTATTCCACGAAAATGATCTGGTCATGCGGAGGTGTTACGCAGCCGGTTGGGTGGGTGGGTAGTTTTGTTGGAAAAAAAGTTAATTTGGGGTGTATGATATGGCGGGTTTTAATTAGATGGGTAGGTGAAGATTGTGTAATTGATAAATAAATTTGTTTTGTTTATAACTTTTGAACCGTAACGAGTTTTTTTGATGAAACAAAACTATTCGACTCGTTATGAAAAATATATTCCAACAAGCTAATATTGATATATTTTTACCAAAAAATACAAGAAGATATGAATAGGTGATGTGACGAGAGAGAAAATTATTTTATTTATAATTTCTAAACCGTGATAAATTTTTGAACGAAATAAAAATTATTAAATTTGTGATAAAAAATATATTCAAATAAGAGTAACGTTGACAAAAGACTAAATAGCACACAAAAATAGTTAAAATTCTTGGGTGCCAATATTTGGACGTCATTACATTATTTTTTGTTGTCAATACCTTATTTGGACGTCATCTTTATATTTCTGGGTGTCAATGAACCATTGTGGACGTCAATTAACCAACTTTGGGTCAATTAACCATTTTTTAGGCGCCATTAAGTTGTTATTAGGTGTGAAGTACCCTTATACCATATTTAACACATAAAACTATATTTGGGCGCTATTAAGCTATTCTTGGGTGTCAAACAAACCTATTTGGGCATCGTTATATTATTTTGGTTATCAATACCTTATTTGGGTGTCATCTTTTTTATTTCTAGGTGTCAATGAATCATTTTAGACGTCAATTAACTATTTTTGGGTGTCAATAGCTATTTATGGGCGTCTTTATACTTTTAGGTGTCAATGAACCATTTTGGGCATCAATTAATCATCTTTGGGTGTCAATTAGCCATTTATGGGCACCATTAAGTTATTATTGGGCGTGAAGTACCCTTATATCATATTTAACGTGTAAAACCATATTTGGGCACCATTAAGTTGTTCTTCTGTGTCAAATAGACTTATTTGGGTGTCATTATGTTATTTTGGTTGTCAAGAACTTATTTAGGCGTCATCTTTATACTTTTGGGTGTCAATTAACCATTTTGGGCGTCAACTAAACATTTTTGGGTCTCAATAGCCATTTATGGGCGCCATAGCATCTAAAAATGGTTAAATAGCATCCAAAATTACTAAAATTCTTGAGTGTCACACAAATCTATTTGGGCGTTACTTTATTTTTTGTTGTCAATACTTTATTTGGGTGTCATATTTATACTTCTTGGTTTCAATGAACCATTTTGAGTGTCAATTAACTATCTTTGGGTGGCAATAGCCATTTATAGGTGCACTTATGTTGTTTTTTATTGTGAATTACCTTAATTTTTTGGTTGCCAATTACCTTAGATGTGATTTAGCACGTACAATATTTACTTGGACATCATTTTTATACTTTGAGTGTCAATGAACTATTTCTAGACGTCAATGAACCATCTTTGGGTATCAATTAACCTATATATATCATTTTTATTTTTTTTCCTCAAAAATATGTCAACATTAGATTTCATTTTTAGTAATGAATCCAATAATTTTTGTTTCATTAAAAAATTCATTATGGTTCTAAAGTTATAAGCGAAACAAATTTATTTGCATATTGCATAATTTAAAAAAAATCACTCAATCACCATCTGCCACATAGAGACGGTTTGGGGGCTGATTTTGAGAGTGTGTCACTGCGCGTGAGAGCATGTGAGCGTGCCCAAAGTTTAATCCATTATTCCATCGCCTAAAGTTTGTGTCGTGGGTCACAAGTGATTAATGAACTACAAAGTAATTGAATCGCTTTACTGAATAGATTAATGTAATTCCAATGAAGTAGTTGTCTAATACAATGTGTGGGTTAGGTGGCAGCACCGTGGATCTTTTTATGAAAGCTTCATATACAAATAGATATAACATTTGCATATAACCACATGCAAATGAAGAGTTCAACATAATCGAAGGAGTACCTCCTATATTGATCGTCCTACAGAAGATGCCGCAAAAGATTAGAGATGATAAATGGGGAAGGCTTCCTTTAGGGCTAATTGGTTGTAGTAGGGTGCAGTTGTATGAGTTCGTAATGTAAAAATGTACATCAAACACACACTTTGTCATCCGACTACATCTTACCAAACAGGGATACACTAACCCTTAGAGATGAAATAGTATAAACCATATAGCAGCACTAGTGTATGTAAGAATTTGGGTAAAAAACCAAAATAGCACACTTTAGTAAAAATATGTACCCAAATAGCACCAAAGACTTCTTATTTCCTGAAGTAGCCCACTTTTTGGGGAAAGCGCCAATAGTTTTGGCGTTTTACCGAATCCGAGAGCAAGAGCGCCACAGTATTGGCGTTTTCAACTAAAGGCGCCAAAGTTTTGTCATTTTCAACTAAAGGCGCCAACGTTTTGGCGTTTTCACTAAAGGCGCCAGACTTCAAGGAACCGAAAGTAAGGAGTAAGGATCCTAATTCCTAAGGGAGAGGGGAGGTAAACATGGAAGCATGGGTCGTTACCAAGCTTGATTACTTGATCGTCCCGTGAAGTCCTCGACGGAGGAGGCAGTGGAACCGGGGAAAGCTGGGTAAACGCCACGTGCTCGCTGGCACCAGCACAGCCGCGGTCCTACCTCCAGCGCGGATGAACTCCGGCTCGCGAGCCGATCGCCGCCAGAGGAGTACCGACGG
Organism: Alisma plantago-aquatica; assembly: GCA_963693085.1. Taxonomy (NCBI): domain Eukaryota; kingdom Viridiplantae; phylum Streptophyta; class Magnoliopsida; order Alismatales; family Alismataceae; genus Alisma; species Alisma plantago-aquatica. Next base: position 296,972,706 of record OY856415.1, read on the forward strand.
AGAGAGAGGAAGAAGGAAAAGAGAGAGAGGAGGGGAAATTAGGTAGCAACGATCTACAAGATCAAAATCGATGTGTTAGCGAGCACAGTGGTGCTGGGTTGTGGCTTCTGCAAGGTGGTTGTGGCCCCCTTTTTACGAGAAGAGGGTGCTAGAGGCGGGGGGCAGTGGCATTAGTTTACTCGGCGCAAGTGGATCAAGACGATCATGATCGGATGAAGGGTGAGGAGGAAACGACGGTGGGTGAAGGAAGACGGAACCCACCCAAAATCCCGAAACTACAGTTGAAAACACCAAAAATGTGGCACATTCAGTTGAAAACGCCAAAAATGTGACGCCTTCAGTTGAAAACGCCAAAAATGTGGCGCCTTCAGTTAAGCTGTTGGCATTTTTGCTCCCGGATTCGGTAAAACGCCAAAACTGTTGGCGCTTTCCACAGAAAGTGGGCTACTTCGGGAAATAAGAAGGCTTTGGTGCTATTTGGGTACATATTTTTATTAAAGTGTGCTATTTTGGTTTTTTACCCTAAGAATTTTCTCCATGGTAAAAGTTTTGCACGTGCTGCCTCTTCTGCCGAAAGTAGTTCTTAGTGCCTCATTATCCTTGTCCATTTTTATGTTGATTTGTGATCCTGCAATGTGATTAGAGGTCATATGAGTCATTGATTGTATCTATGAGTGTTTGAATGTTGCTGGTGTGATTGTTGTATTTTTGTGATTTCTTTTTGTCCATTTAATTCAAATGATAGCTGCAATAGTATTTATAGAGTGAGTAACGTGGATTATTGGGACTTTGCAATTGGAAAAAAATTGTGACACAAAATTGTGTTGTTTCCAAGGTGAAAGTATAAATTTTACATATATATAGTGGTTGGGCAGTATGCTTAGACTCCACAATTATTATTGGTCCCTACAACTAGGATTGAAATGGACTTAGAAGTAGGGAAAAGGAACAAGGGATTTCTATATATATACTTTTTCGTCATGTATGTTTCTCAATATGTATGGCACAAGCACCGTCTGCCATTCGGTTGGAGCATGAACTCCAAACTTTTGAATGGGCTTTGTAGCTGGGTTGAGTCGCACTAGTAAAATCCACATTCCATTTGTTTCACCGTGTCTTCTTTGTCAAGAATCTAGGACCCTTCCATTTATCCGTCTGACATGATAACGATTTAAGATGATTTAAAGACCATTGGATATCAAGTTTAGAACAAGATGTGGCAAGTTACCTTTTATCATAATCGATACCATTTTAATTGTTTGCATCCATTTTTAGGATGAAACCGTTCTTAAGGAAAAAGATTCACTCTCGTAATTGCAATAAGAGTTCGCACGTTATCTACAGCTTCAAAATGAGTGGATGGATCAAAATGAATGCACCAATGCTCACACGAATGGGACTGATAACAGAAGGAAAAATTAGAAATGATTTTAAACAACAATAATGATTAGGGAAACTTCTCCTCACACTGGTATTGAGAAGAATGATATGTTGGATGAATTGGAGTAGACTGGATGTTGGGAGCGTGCGTCGGAATTCAAGAATCTGGAAGACTTCGGATAGAGAACGGCTTGAGTCGGGTGACTATCAAAAGAGAGCTCTTGATTGGGTGGTTGGAAGGTGGACAATGGAAAGTTTTTGTTGCCTTTGCTTGAGGTGTTGCATCATAAGGGCTTGATCATCCATTTGGGTATTGAAGTATATTTTTAGTTGGTTCTGCATGAAAAACATAGAAATGCATTAAAGTCTAGGAAAAGGAAGATAATTGTATTTTTAAGTAAATCTAAAGCTAAAACTAGGAAATAGGAACACAATAGCCCGTAAAAAGTAAGTAAAATAGCATGCAAAGATGGATATAAATATACTCATCAAACTACCTCGAACTTAAACATTTGCTCATCCCGAGTAAACCAAATAAAAAGGAGAGAAAACAATTTATATTAGGATGCAGGCTTCCTCTCCCATTTGAGCACACTCTCTGGCCTCCTTCCACCAAATACAATCAAGCGACCCTAGTGCTTCGGGTTCACATAGTTATACTTCGGTATCTGCAGATTGGGGCTTGTTTCTCCATCACTAGACACTAGAACCTACAAAGAACTAACTTCATCCCAATAATACTCTTGATTTGTCCACACAAGGTAGAAGGAAGCACAAGTCTGGGATGACTGGCTATTCTGGAGAAAATTTTGATAAGTTCATTGGGTATAAAAATTTAGATGGAAGAGAGGGAAGAAAATATGGCACAAACACATTTCCTTGGTCTCTCCTCTATTAGACTTGAAACCTTATTCATGATTCAATCATTTTGTTTGCCTCTTCTCTATTCGACTCAAAACTTTATTTGGTTGTGGTTACATTGACCGCATATTTTGTTTGGGCCCTTTGGCCTCTTTTATTTATGTCATGTCTGTAGATAAAAATTGAGGAGGTATATATTTGTGAAGTGGGATTCTGCCCCAAACTTAAGGTTTAGCATATAGTGGATATATATTTTTTCTTTTTATTTTTGGCGAAGAGATATGAAATGATGGAAGAAAAGTGGAAGTAAGAGACTGACTTGTACTTCTTAATTTTATTTGTGCATTAGAATCATATCATCATGTTACATCAGTTATGTAACATCCCTGACCTGGGTTATGCTTAACCCTAGATGTTTTACTTAATAAAGCTGATTAAATGCTTGCTCTTATCTCTTGAAAAGTAATTAAGGCCCAAGAGGAACTTATATTTCAATTTTAGTCCATATTGAACTATGTTGAAAATAATGTTTTGCTTGTGTTGGACTAAAGTGAAAATTACCTAAGTTGAGGGGTTAAATTGCAAATTGTGCATGATAATATATTTATCATGTGTTGAAGTATCATGAGAATGAAGATGATGCAGAGGTAGGGCTTGTGGTAGCCCGAGCACCAAGAAAGAGCTGATAAAGCAACGTTTGTGCATTAAAACCTAGTTTTGGTGTAATGTGCAATTTACCCAAAACCTGGGGTTCAATATGCAAAATACCACTTCTATAGGGTCCCTCATGTTTCTTGGCATCATGTAGAGAATATAAAATGATAGGGGAACCTCATTTGACTTAATTTGGAGGAGAGAGAATCTTGATATTAAAATAATCAAGATTTATGCATAATTGAAACCCTAATTCAATTTAATGCAAAAAGAAATATATTAATTAAAGAGCCCTTCAACCAAAAGTTGAAGGATGAATTTGCAAAGAGGTTGGACGAGCTTGTGCCTTGCAAAGGCAATAAAATATCCAAAGAAGTGGATAACTCACTCACATTATTATAAGAAAAAGAAATATCCACTCACTTATGGATATTATTATAAAATGATTTAAGGTGCTTAATTTCTTTTCCTTTAATTCTTGGATAATGAATAATTTTGCAAGGAAAATAATATGGCTTCGTGGCCAGGGAGTTGATGGGGAAGAGGCGGCACTAATTTTGGAATTAAATGATTTTTATATGGCATTTTCTCTCTCATTGTTTTTCTTATAAAAACACCCTTTACAAACCAAACCAAAGGCTTTTTCGGAATCCACTTCTTTCCCTTGCTTGAAAACGACCAAAGGAGCTTTGGAGGATCAGGAGGACGACCCCCAACCTGTTGGTAAGCTTCTTGACCTCCTTTCACCTTGAATCCATGGTGAAAATCGAAAATCTATGCATGAATTCTTCATATCTCAATCCCCTCTTCAATTCTAACCATTCCTTTTCACTCAAATCTTGATGACGAGCCTTGGGATAGTGAAAGGAGTTGCATCCACCATTGTTGACGTGAGATTGAAGCTTTGTATCTCAATTGGAGGTGGGTTTTATAACTTGAACCCTTAATATTGTTATTGCATTCAATTTCTTATCAATTGTTGATTCTTTCTTTGTGTACGAAATTTTATTTGGTTGATTGATGCAATCACCATGAAAAATCACAAAATGTTTCGTGGTTTTGGACCTTGATGATGATGACATCATCCTAAGCACACACCTCAAAAATATCATAGCCAAACAGTTTCAATTGTTGGACCAAACAGTTTCAATGAGTTGGTCAAAACGGTTTCACCAAACCGTTTGGAGACCAAACGGTTTGCAAACCGTTTGGTGATTTGAGACCCAAACCGCATGAGAGTGTTGACCGTTTGGATGGGTTGACCGTTTGAGTTCTGAATCCTAGAAAATGTTGGATGATGATCCAAGGGTCCCAATTGATTGATTCAATATAAAGACAATCCTCCAAGTGGATAACCTAATTGGCTAAGTGCTGAATTTGCAATTAATTAAGTTGATGTTTTGGGTTGATTAACCCAAATGATCTCAAGACCATTTGGAGGTCACCCAAATGGTCTCAAGACCGTTTGGAGGTCAACCAAGACCGTTTGGAAGTTTTTGAGGAAGTATGATTTGATGGTTGAAGATCCAATGATATTACATTGAAATACAATCAATAGCCTAATTGATGATTGATTCAATGATGCAAACCCTAATTGAATTCCATAGATTTTAATGATGGTTTGGGCAAACGGTCTCAAGACCATTTGGAGGTCATCCAAATGACCTCAAGACCGTTTGAGGTCGGTCATGATCTAGCTAAGTGGTTATTCAATGATTATAATTGAATTAGTTCTATAATGTCAACCATTGATGGTTCCTCGATTTCAAAACCCTAAGTGATGGTTTATTGATTATAAACCCTAGTTCAATTGGGTTCAAAACCTTAATTGAAGGTCCAATTGAAGGGTGATTCAATGGTTCAATTGAAGAATAAATCAGTGATCCAATTAATAGATGGTTCGATGATTGAAACCCTAAATTGACTAAGTGTTGGAAGACCCTTTTGGTCCATTTAGTTTTGAGAGAGTTTGTACCAAACGGTCTTAAGACCGTTTGGGACCAAACAGTCTCAATACTGTTTGGGACCAAACGATCTCAAACTGTTTGGAGACCCAAATTCATTCGGTTTCAAATATGTTGTCTAAACGGTTTCAAGCACTAACTTTGCTAAACGGTTTCAAGCACTAACTTTGCTAAACGGTTTCAAACCATTTGGACTTACTTGATCAAGACCGTTTGAGGTCTAAGTGACCAAGACCGTTTGGGATCTAAGTGACCAAGACTTTTTGAAGTTGAAATTTGTTAAACCATTTGGATACCTAATATAATTAAAGGTCAGTTAGCTACTTGATTGATAGTGATGTAGTATAATGGTGATCATAATGATTAACCCTAAACTGTGTGTACTTAAATGAAGAGCTGACCTAGATCAATCTTGGAGTACTTAACAATCCTAGAGAGGATGAGAGAGAGAGAATGAGAGAGAATAATGTTTATATAATTAAGCCCTAATTCTCTCATTATGAATAAAATATGTGATTAGGGTTTGATCCATAATAATGAGATTATGAAACCTTATTTGTAAAGATGAATGAGTCTTGACCCTAAATTATGGCAAAGCTAAGTGAAACCTTAAATTAGGGCAAAGATAAGTGAAACCTTAAATTAGGGCAAAGCTAAATGAAACCCTAATTGAGTAAGATGACAAGTGAAATCCTAATTTTAGGTAACACTATGTGAAATCTTGACATAGAAGAATATTATGAGAAACTGTAATGAAGAGTGATGTTATGTGAAACCTATATTTATGGGAGATGCTATGTGAACCTTAATTTATAAATATGGAAAATTCCTATTCCTAATAATGGAGTAGTGATGAATGTATTGACAAATGTAACAACTAGAGAGGGTGATAATGGATATCCTTATATCAATAGTTCCTAACTCAAGGATGAGTCCATATCATTGGCAATGGTTGTGTATTTTAAATAAAGCGACTTATGTCCAATACATTACATGATACATGTGTTGAACTGATGCACAAAGTATTAGGATGAAGAATACCCTAATACAAGCTAAGTGGATGAACTCAAGTAAGATAAAGGTGATGAGGGAAGTGATATATCAAGATATGATAGATATCACATCCAACACCTTAAGTCTGATATACCTTGATGTGTTTTAAATCCAATATATTTGGATGGGTGACACATGAAGTGTGTCATGTTAATTGTTACATTGGGATGTAATGCACTTTGATAAAGTGTAGGATAACATGCCTTATGAAAAGGTTAATCCCAACCAATCAACTATGATGCAATCATATTCTGTTAAAGATAGGAGAGAAACTCATACTTTGTGTTGATGATTCATCTAATGATGAATGATGGGAATAAATAAGTAAGATTGAATACTTATGTTATCCATGTTGATTCCTAGCTGTGTGAAGCAATGGAATAGGACTTGATCTTTAATAATATGATCTTGAGAACCTATATGGTTATTTATGGGAAACCCTAAATTGGGTAAAAGGACATGATGAACCCTAATCTGATGTGAATAGTGCATCCTAACCCTAAATTGGGTAATAGGATATAATAAACCCTAATATAGGGTAACACTATGAGAAACCCTAATTTGGGTGATGCTATGTGAAGTCCTAACACAGAGTAATCCTATGTGAATCTTAAGTACAGATTGATGAGTTATGACTGTAATAAGAAAACCCTTGTATTGCATGGTACTGATATATAATTATTATCATGAGTACTAATCATGCAGGTATGTTGAGATCATGAGCATAGCCAGGTATGGGCTATGATTCTCTGTATATTGAAAATGTTTTATGGGATTCATAAGTCATAATATGCCTTGTTGCTTATTAAATGATAATAAGAGGTGATATGAGCTTTGTGAACTATGTGGAATACTTTGTGTAGTAAGAATCATAATGTCCTAGGTCAGTTGACCTGAAGATATTAAGTTACCTAATAGGTGGTAACAAGTATTCCATGATGAGTTAAGGGTTTGAATACCCATATTCTATAAATCATGATGATGTACTTGTTAAGAGATGCAAATGTACTTGATGAGACAAGGGATTAAGATCCCAACATTTTGTTAAAATAATATGGCTACAGGCCATGACTCCACAAAGACAATGCCAGGCATTAGCTATGTGATCTAAGCCTGAACAAAGTATATGTTGAGATTATAATTCTATAGTGAATAAATGTTATACATATTCCTTAATGAATAAGTAACTGTTGTCAAACAATAATGATTCTTCTGTTCAGATTTATCTTATTAAACTGTAATAACTATGTTTCTGGCGGAGAGTTATATCTCTCGTTGGGGCAATTTACAATTGTCTCACCCCCGTGGGAATCACATTTTTAGGTGGACGCGGACAAGGAGGCAGGAATCCTTCAGTAGGTGAAGGACAACAACAACAGTAGCGGGGACAACAGTGAAGTCTCAGGTGGAGACACTGGCTGATATGTATTGTATAGATGTACATAGAGTCCTATGTGTCATCTCTGTACTCTCAGGTCCTCGGAGTAGTAGTTAATGCTTTCGAGATTTTGGCTTAGTGCCTCGAGATTTCATACTGCATGTATTTAGTTTAACAGAGTAGTTGATGAATGTAATCTTTAGAAAAAGATGATACATGACATGTATTTGTAACCAGTATGTAATTAAGTTACTCCGGTTCTTTGTGAAAGAGTTTTCCTATGTGTGGACCTCTCTGTAAAATGGTTTTAATTTTTAGTAATTTTTGGTAATCCGCTGCTTAGTGATCACTTCCGCATTAGTTAATCATGTTTTTGTGAGTTGGATGCCACAATTTAGTGGTATCATAGCTTTAGGTTTGTTGAGTCAAAAGAGACATAGGACTAAGGTTGTTGAGTTTGTTCTAGTGTCTTCCAGTTATCTGATAGTGACTTCTGCTCATATAGGAGGAGAAGAAAAACTTGAAGATATCTGGAACACACAAAGAACACACTGTTGATAGCAGTGTTGCTGCACCAGGAGGTGGTGCAAGAGACCAGAATAGGGAAGGGTATGTACCTGAACAGCCCCAGATTGACCCAGATGTGATCGAAAACCCAGCCCTCCATGCTCTATTTGACAAATTCCTAACAACCATGACACACATGGTAGACAGGATGCCACCACCTGTACCTAGGGCACCATCCCACCATGAGGGATATGGAGCCAGAAAGACTTTTGAGAGGCTTCGTCGAGTCAGAGCCATAGATTATGCAGGTACATATGATCCAGTGGATGTTGATTTGTGGTTGACAGAGTTGGAGAAGGCTTTTAGGATCCTTGATATTCCTGAAGCTGAAAAAGTAAGACATGTTGTGTACCTCCTAAAAGGGAGTGCTGGTCATTGGTGGATGATAGAAGAAGATAAGAGACCAGGTGAAGAGATTGGATGGGAGGTATTCCGATGAGAATTTGTCAGTAGATACTTCCCTAAGATGTATCTAGATGAGAAGATCTATCAATTTGAGAGGATCAGACAAGGACAGATGAACATTAGCAAATATGAAGCTAAGTTCATGGAACTGTTGCAGTTTTGTCTACAAATGGCAGCTAGTGATGAGGAAAGAATTCAACGTTTTGAGAAGGGGTTGAACGTTAACTAACCACCCATGTGTCTGCTTTAGAGAACAGGGAGAGGTTTGCCACCTTTGTGGAGTCGGTAAGGAGAATAGAGAGGTCTGAAATCGAGAAATGACAGACCAGTGGCAAGAAGTTGTACACTCAGTCTCAAGGACAAAGATCTGAAAGTTTTAAGAAGCTGAGATTTTTTGCATCGGCAGCACCATCAAGATTCCATACCCAGACGCAATGGACGTCAAGTAAGGGTAGGGATTGTAGTAATGCTTCAAGTAGAGCCCCCGACATAGCATCAACATCAGTTACTGGATCTCGCAGACACTATTTTGCACCCAGGATCTATTACCAATGTAGACAACTGGGGCATCTAGCAAAGGATTGTCCAGACGGGAATTCAATGATGACTCAACCCCAGGGGTAGAGTCAGCAAGGCTCACAGAGGAGACAGTCTTCTACTAATAATAGAGGACATGGACAAACGTCCCAGATAGGTCAGATGAAATAGTTTCATTTTGATATTTCATTTTATGATTCTATGTGTTAAAAAAATAAGAAAGTAGTTGTTTTGAGCTTCCTCTGACTAGTCCCATAACGACACAAGGAAGATGAGAACTTACATTTTGCTAAGTATTCTTTAAAATGCTTTATAATCTGACTTATCTATGTGATAAAAGATGAGATATATAAGTGATGCCAGAAGAAAAATCATGTGTATAATGATATGAAGAGTGAGGAACATGATAGTAAATAAAGTGCATACTACCTAATCTCAATACTTGTATACCCTAGCCAGGTATATGATTATTGGAGATAAGGCAAGTATGGAACTCTTAGATTGTTATCTTTCTTATTACTCTGATCAAGTAGTCATTCTGAAACAATCTAGAGAGTATAATGAAATTAAAAAGTAAGAGCTAAGTGAACCTTCCTAATTAAATAGGAAGAGCTAAGTGAACCTTCCCAATTAAATAAGAAGAGCTAAGTGAACCTTCCTAATTAAAAAGGAAGATCTAAGTGAACCTTCCCAATTAAATAGGAAGAGCTAAGTGAACCTTCCTAATTAAAAAGGAAGAGCTAAGTGAACCTTCCTAATTAAATAGGAAGAGCTAAGTGAACCTTCCTAATTAAATGAAAAGAGCTAAGTGAACCTTCCCAATTAAATAGGAAGAGCTAAGTGAACCTTCCTAATTAAAAAGGAAGAGCTAAGTGAACCTTCATAATTAAATAGGAAGAGCTAAGTGAACCTTCCTAATTAAATGAAAAGAGCTAAGTGAACCTTCCCAATTAAATAGGAAGAGCTAAATGAACCTTCCTAGTTAAATAGGAAGAGCTAAGTGCACCTTCCTAATTAAATAGGAAGAGCTAAGTGAACCTTCCCAATTAAACAAGAATTACTCAATGAATTTTCCCAATTAAATAGGAATTACTCGGTGAATTTTCCCAATTAAATAAGAATTACTCGGTGAATTTTCCCAATTAAATAAGAATTACTCAGTGAATTTTCCCAATTAAATAGGAATTACTCAGTGAATTTTCCCAATTAAATAGGAATTACTCAGTGAATTTTCCCAATTAAATAGGAATTACTCAGTGAATTTTCCCAATTAAATAGGAATTGCTCAGTGAACCTTCCCAATTAAATTGCTCAGTGAACTTTCCCAATTACATAGGAGCTGTTGAGTGAGTTTCCCCAATTACTTAGGGATTGCTAAGTGAATTTTTCCAACCACATAAGGTTTGCTAAGTGAACTTTCCCAAACAAATAAAAGATTGCTGAGTGGAATACTACTGTTAAATGTATATGCTTCTCCTTTGATAAACAATCTTGGGTGATGATAGGAGTATGTTACTTTGTGTTTCTTCCTTTCAATTAACATGGAAATCAAGTAAGCATTATGACATTTGATGTGCATGGATTAGAAATAATCCATTGATGGATACTTAGAAAAGTATCAGTTTGCTTTGGACTTCAGTTCCAAGACAATGGTATATGGAACAAGCAATATCCTAAGATAAAATAAATATCTTGTGCATGTGTACCTGTGGTAGTAATAACAGAGAAATGAATATGATAAGGATGAGATGTGTTCCCAACACATATGATGAAGACCAAGGTAAGGATTCTGGTATCTGAGAAATAGTAGATGATTTATGTTGGCTAACTATATTAGCCAACTATGAGATCAACCTAGTTACCTAAAATAATATGGACATCATATTTTAGGGGTTTATCTTCTGCATAAATATAAACATTGATAAGGTTGAACTAATGGAAGGAACTTTCTGTGGATTAAAGATCTATGGTATCTCCATGACATTAAGATGTTATGTAGAGACGTTATGGTATGATAAATGACAAAAATTATCTCTCCTTTTTCCTGGGATTTTAGGGATGAAATCCTTATTAGGGGTTTATAATTTGTAACATCCTTGACCTGGGTTATGCTTAACCCTAGATGTTTTACTTAATGAATCTGATTAAATGCTTGCTCTTATCTCTTGAAAAGTAATTAAGGCCCAAGAGGAACTTATATTTCAATTTTAGTCCATATTGAACTATGTTGAAAATAATGTTTTGCTTGTGTTGGACTAAAGTGCAAATTACCTAAGTTGAGGGGTTAAATTGCAAATTGTGCATGATAATATTTTCCTCATGTGTTGAAGTATCATTATAATGAAGATGATTCAGAGGTAGGGCTTGTGGTAGCCTGAGCACCAAGAAAGAGCTGATAAAGCAATGTTTGTGCATTAAAACCTAGTTTTGGTGTAATGTGCAATTGACCCAAAACCTGGGGTTCAATATGCAACATACCACTTCTAGAGGGTCCCTAATGTTTCTTGGAATCATGTAGAGAAGATAAAATGAGAGGGGCGCCTCATTTGACTTAATTTGGAGGAGAGAGAATCTTGATGTTAAAATAATCAAGATTTATGCATAATTGAAACCCTAATTCAATTTAATGCAAAAAGAAATATATTAATTAAAGAGACCTTCAACCAAAAGTTGAAGGATGAATTTTCAAAGAGGTTGTACGATCTTGTACCTAGCAAAGGCACGAAAATATCCAAAGAAGTGGATAACTCACTCACAATATTATAAGAAAAAGAAATATCCACTCACTTATGAATATTATTATAAAATGATTTAAGCAGCTTAATTTCTTTTCCTTTAATTCTTAGATAATGAAGAAGTTTTCAAGTAAAATAAGATGGCTTCGTGTCCAAGGAGTTGAGGGGGAAGAGGTGGCACTAATTTTGGAATTAAATGATTTTTATATGGCATTTTCTCTCTCATTGTTTTTATTATAAAAACACCCTTTACAAGCCAAACCAAAGGCTTTTTCGGAATCCACTTCTTTCCCTTGCTTGAAAACGACCAAAGGAGCTTTGGAGGATCAGGAGGACGAACCCCAACCTGTTTGTAAGCTTCTTGACCTCCTTTCACCTTGAATCCATGATGAACATCGAAAATCTATGCATGAATTCTTCATATCTCGATCCCCTCTTCAATTCTAACCATTCCTTTTCACTCAAAGCTTGAGGATGAGCCTAGGGATAGTGAAAGGAGTTGCATCCACCATTTTTGATGTGAGCTTGAAGCTTTGGAGCTCAATTGGAGGCGGGTTTTATAACTTGAACCCTTAATATTGTTATTGCATTCAATTTCTTATCAATTGTTGATTCTTTCTTTGTGCCCGAAATTTTATTTGGTTGATTGATGCAATCACCATGAAAAATCACAGAAAGTTTCGTGGGTTTGTATCTTTATTATTATGACATCATCCTAAGCACACACCTCAAAAATATCATAGGAAAACAATTTCTATTATTGGACCAAACAGTTTCAATGAGTTGGTCCAAACGGTTTCACCAAACCGTTTGGAGATCAAACAGTTTGCAAACCGTTTCGTGATTTGAGACCCAAACCACATTAGAGTGTTGACCATTTGGATGGGTTGATTGTTTGAGGTCTAAACCCTAGAAAATGTTGGATGATGTTCCAAGGGTCCCAATTGATTGATTCAATATAAAGACAATCCTCCAAGTGGAAACCCTAATCGGCTAAGTGCTGAATTTGCAATTAATTAAGTTGATGTTTTGGGTTGATTAACCCAAATGGTATCAAGACCATTTGGAGGTCACCCAAATGGTATCAAGACCGTTTGGAGGTCAACCAAGACCACTTGGAAGTTTTTGAGGAAGTATGATTGGATGGTTGAAGATCCAATGATATTACATTGAAATACAATCAATGGCCTAATTGATGATTGATTCAATGATGCAAACCCTAATTGAATTCCATAGATTTTAATGATGGTTTGGGAAAATGGTATCAAGACCGTTTGGAGGTCATCCAAATGACCTCAAGACCATTTGAGGTCAGGTCATGATCTAGCTAAGTGGTTATTCAATGATTGTAATTGAATTAGTTCCATAATGTCAACCATTGATGGTTCCTCGATTTCAAAACCATAAGTGATGGTTTATTGATTATAAACCCTAGTTCAATTGGGTTCAAAACCTTAATTGAAGGTCCAATTGAAGGGTGATTCAATGGTTCAGTTGAAGAATAAATTAGTGATCCAATTAATAGATGCTTCGATGATTGAAGCCCTAACTTGACTAAGTGTTGGCAGACCCTTTTGGTCCATTCGGTTTTGAGAGAGTTTGGACCAAACAGTCTCAAGACTGTTTGGGACCAAACGGTCTCAAACCGTTTGGAGACCCAAATTCATTCAGTTTCAAATATGTTGTCTAAACGGTTTCAAGCACTAACTTTGCTAAACGGTTTCAAACCGTTTGGACTTAGTTGATCAAGACCGTTTGAGGTCTAAGTGACCAAGACCATTTGGGATCTAAGTGACCAAGACTTTTTGAAGTTCAAATTGGTTAAGACATTTGGATACCTAATATAATTAAAGGTCAGTTAGCTACTTGATTGATAGTGATGTAGTTTAATGGTGATCATAATGATTAACCCTAAACTGTGTGTACTTAAATGAAGAGCTGACCTTGATCAATCTTGGAGTACTTAACAATCCTAAAGAGGATGAGAGAGAGAGAATGAGAGAGATGAATGTTTATATAATTAAGTCATAATTCTTTCTTTATGAATAAAATATGTGATTAAGGTTTGATCCATAATAATGAGATTATGAAACCTTAATTGTAAAAATTAATGAGTCTTGACCCTAAATTAGGGCAAAGCTAAGTGAAACCTTAAATTAGGGAAAAGCTAAGTGAAACCTTAAATTAGGGAAAAGCTAAATGAAACCCTAATTGAGGAAGATGTCAAGTGAAATCCTAATTTTAGGTAACACTATGTGAAATCCCGACATAGAAGAATATTATGAGAAACTCTAATGAAGAGTGATGTTATGTGAAACCTATATTTATGGGAGAGGATATGTGAATCTTAATTTATAAATATGGAAAATTCCTATTCCTAATAATGGAGTAGTGATGAATGTATTGACAAATGTAACAACTAGAGAGGTTGATAATGGATATCCTTATATCAATAGTTCCTAACTCAAGGATGAGTCCATATCATTGCAAATGGTTGTGTATTTTAAATAAAGTGACTTATGACCAATACATTACATGATAAATGTGTTGAGCTGATGCATAAAGTATTAGGATGAAGAATACCCTAATACAAGCTAAGTGGATGAACTCAAGTAAGATAAAGGTGATGAGGGAAGTGATATATCAAGATATGATAGATATCACATCCAACACCTCAAGACGGATATACCTTGATGTGTTTTAAATCCAATATATTTGGATGGGTGACACATGAAGTTTGTCATGTTAATTTTTACATTGAGATGTAATGCACTTTGATAAAGCGTAGGCTAACATGCCTTATGAAAAGGTTAATCCCAACCAATAAACTATGATGCAATCATATTCTGGTAAAGATAGGAGAGAAACTCATACTTTGTGTTGATGATTCATCTAATGATGAATGATGGCAATAAATAAGTAAGATTGAATACTTATGTTATCCATGTTGATTCCTAGCAGTGTGAAGCAATGGAATAGGACTTGATCTTTAATAATATGATCTTGAGAACCTATATGGTTATTTATGGGAAACCCTAAATTGGGTAAAAGGACATGATGAACCCTAATCTGATGTGAATAGTGCATCCTAACCCTAAATTGGGTAATAGGATATAATAAACCCTAATATAGGGTAATCCTATGAGAAACCCTAATTTGGGTGATGCTATGTGAAGTCCTAAAACAGAGTAATCCTATGTGAAGCTTAAGTATAGATTGATGAGTTATGAATGTAATAAGAAAACCCTTGTATTGCATGGTACTGATATATAATTATTATCATGAGTACTAATCATGCAGGTATGTTGAGATCATGAGAATAGCCAAGTATGGGCTATGATTCTCTGTATATTGAAAATGTTTTATGAGCTTCATAAGTCATAATATGCCTTGTTGCTTATTAAATGATAATAAGAGGTGATATGAGCTTTGTGAACTATGTGGAATACTTTGTGTAGTAAGAATCATAATGTCCTAGGTCAGTTGACCTGAAGATATTAAGTTACCTAATAGGTGGTAATAAGTATTCCATGATGACTTAAGGGTTTGAATACCCATATTCTATAAATCATGATGATGTACTTGTTAAGAGATGGAAATGTACTTGATGAGATGAGGGATTAAGATCCCAATATTTTGTTAAAAGAATATGGCTACAGGCCATGACTCCACAAAGACAATGCCAAGAATTAGCTATGTGATCTAAGCCTGAAGAGAGTATATGTTGCGATGATAATTCTATAGTGAATAAATGTTATACATATTCCTTAATGAATAAGTAACTGATGTCAAACAATAATGATTCTTCTGTTCAGATTTATCTTATTAAACTGCAATAACTATGTTTCTGGTAGAGAGTTATATCTCTCGTTGGGGAAATTTACAATTGTCTCACTCCCGTGGGAATCACATTTTAAGGTGGATGCGGACGAGGAGGTAGGAATCCTTCAGTAGGTGATGGACAACAACAACAACAGCAGGGATAGCAGTGAAGTCTCAGGTGGAGATATTGGCTGATATGTATTGTATAGATGTACATAGAGTCCTCCTATGTGTCGTCTATGTACTCTCAGGTCCTCAGAGTAGTAGTTAATGCTTTTGAGATTTTGGCTTAGTGCCTCAAGATTTCATACTGCATGTATTTATTTTAATAGAGCAGTTGATGTATGTAATATTTAGAAAAAGATGATTCAGGACATGTATTTGTAACCACTATGTAATTAAGTTACTCCAGTTCTTTATGAAAGAGTTTTCCTATGTGTGGACCTCTTTGTAAAATGGTTTTAATTTTTAGTGATTTTTGGTAATCCGCTGCTTAGTAATCGCTTCCGCATTAGTTAATCATGTTTTTATGAGTTGGATGCCACAAGTTAATTAGTTAATGTATGGTAAATAAGTGTTTAAGAATTTTGTTGCAAGTCATATCGGGGGCATGTTTAGCTTGACCTTTCTGAATCTTTCTAGTTATCATTATTTTTAAGGGGGGAAATGCTCAATTGTTGTTATTGGGGCTCAGATCTATTCAAGACATGTTTGTTCCTTAAAATCTTATTTTTGCAGGGGTTATCTCAAGCAGGGGATAGTTCATCTGTATATTTCCATTATTTTCATACATCAAAGTGACTGGTTAGGTAAGGCAACAACTCACACAAAACTAAACAAAAACTAAAAATGCAAAACAAGAAAGATGCAAATAAAAGATGGAAAAAGTTTATTTGAGGATTAAAAGGGAAAAGGAAAGAGTTTAAGTGGTGGGGGTGACATACCACCCACCATTCACCCCCAACTTCAAAAATATGCCTGCATCGGGTAGAAAGAAGTTAGAGATGGACATGATTTGATATGCATGGTGGTGGAGATGGAGGTGGTGGGGGAATCTCTCTTCGTCCAAGAGAACACAATAGAGACTCTAAGAATGGGTCCCTCTTCTATCGACAATGCCCACATTTGGGCACCTACGTGGATACCAATTTCCATGATCTATGATATGTGGGGGTGAGGGTGGTTACAGACACGCTCCCCATTCTCCACGGCCTGCATCTAGCCAGCGATTTATATTCAAGGTGATGACTTACTGATCATACAATCTGTTGATCAGTGGGTCTGGATCGTCCGACAACAATCCTCATTGATGTGTCGGGTGCATGAAGCAGGCCTCTCAGAGAACATAGGTATCCTGGGAGTAATAGAGTAGGAGATATGGCCAGATGGTATCTTGTTTTGCTGAAGGACCATGATGTGAATGTTGGAGTACGTCATTGAGGTTGTTGGTCGCATATGCCATCGATGGTGTCGCAGGGGAGCGTACATGAATACAAACCTTAGGATCACCATGAAGAAGATGGTGGTGCATCAAGACCCTACACCTCCTTCCATTTTATAACTACAAAATAGAGTCTTTTAGGGTGACACTAAAGGTTTGGCGGTTGTAAGCCATGCATGTGTTAGATACGTCATCTTGCCCATAAAGATCACGCCACTTCCTGAAAAGTGTCAGTTACATCAAGATATTATGGCAGAGAATAATAATGATGAGAGATGGGATCGACTTAAAAAAAATGAGAGATGGGATAAAATAGCTTGTAATTTTTTAGTAACCAAAATAAAAAATAGAGATACCGAAAAGAATCATGTATTTAGTTAGAAGAACACATCTTTTTGGTATGTTTATTCCCCTCCATGCATGTTTGTCCATTCATGAGATTGCAAGATCTATGCATCCTCTATATGGATGTATCGATGCATGAATCGATAGGACAAGTCTCAAAGTCCATTGTGACATGTGTCATGCCGACTATATATCAAATTAATTGGGCGGTGAAGGGCATAGACTTTCCATTTCTCTCTCTCCTTTCTTTTTCAAAATATCTTGTGAAAAGAAAAGAAGAAAAATTAAAAGGAAAATAAAAGAAAAGGTAGAAATTAGAAGGATGAGTTGCCTCCCAACAAGCATCCTAGTTTAACATTGTGGAAATAACTGAAAATATGCATCATTCATGTAGAATGTGTGGGTGGGGTTTCTGAACCCTTGATTTTTGGATCCATAGGACATGGATCATGGTCAGATGATGTACATGCTATTCTCAGAGGTGAGTCTTTGTTACCTTGTTTAGCATCTTGGATGTTTAATTGTTCTATTTCCTGATTACATTCTCTCTTGAAGGCTTCAATCGAGTTATGCACCTTCTTTAAGTTTTCAAGGACTCGATATTCATTCGTCTTCTTTCTCAGGCGTAGAACGAGTTTGCCAGCTTCAACATCCACTAAGGCTCTTACAGTGGCTAAGAATGGCCTCCCCAAAATTAGTGGAAATTGGTTATCGTCTTTGGCTTTCATCACCATGAAATCACATGGGACGTAGTGTCATGTCCTAGATTATCTAGAACCTCCTCAATTATTCCCAAGGGTATTGTAACAGATGTATCGACCAGTTGAATGGTGATAGTTGTGGACAAAAGATTAGTGAATCCAAGGCATTGATATAGAGTGTACAATATAATGGATGGCTTGCATTTAAATTAGCAAGTCCCTTGTAAAAAGTGTCATCCCCTAAGTGAGACAAGATCTTTCTGCTTCTGAGTCATCTATTTTGAAATATGTTGGAGTCTATTTGTGCTAGCTTCACAGTTTTGCATTCCTCAGTCATATATTTCCTCGATAGGAGAGTCTTGAGATATTTGCACTAGGTTGGCATTTGGGCTAGTGCATCATGGAACGATATCTCAAGATGGAGTATCTTCATAGTGTCCTTGAATTTCATGAATCTGTCATCTATCTTGGTCTACTTGAGGCATTCCAGTTAGGGTACACATGGCTTGTACACATGTGCTGTAGACGGACCAGAGTTGATTGACGATGTTGCAACAGTTGTATTCTCACTAGTTCTTGGCTGAGTTGGCTTCAGAAGGGCATCTGTTGTCTAAACCTCTCATGGACTGACCACAGGAGGGTCATTTAGGCAACTTAGGACTCAGATTGGGGTGCATTTATCTCTTCTAGGGTGAATAGAGGCAAGAGTGGAGGTCGAGGTGTGGAGTACACGTTCCCTGACCTTGTCATCATGGTGTTTAGCTGCTCTGTATGCTTGGGATTGTTTTCAGGTTGACCTACAATTGTGCTTGCTAGGGGTTTTTGACTAGCTGCTAGGCGGTCCATCTGTGATTCCAACACCTTTCAATTTTCTATGATGTTGGCCAACTGAGTCTAATGTATCACCATCATTTGTTGGAGTGTATTTACTAGGTCTTGTCTCACTATCGATTCTATATGTAGCGATGTGGGTTGATTCAGATTCTGGTACTGCAACTACTGTTGTTAGTTTCTACTTGGGAAGTTGAACCTATAATTTCCCTGGTTGCATGGGCCAGCACAGTTTGATGGCACTCTAGCTTGAGTTGATTGCAGTGGGGTCTATTGATTGGGATTCTCGACTCTAGATGGATTCCCGTATTGGAAACTCAGATGGTTGCGAGCTTGATTTGGGTTATAGTAATCCTACCTGGGATAGTATGAATTGAATTCATGTCCTTGTCTTGGGTAACAATGTATTGTTGTGCCACTTAATGCTCATGGAATGCATCATATAATTGTTGGAAGTGAATTGTGTTGTGATCTACTACTTGTCAGAACTCACAGGAAGGCACAATGATTTGTACTTGAGGTGTTTTGTTCTTATTCTCGCATGTGATGAAGGATTTTTCATGTTTATCCTTCTTGAGAGAGAGAGATCTTTTAGCGTTTCAGATATGGATTTGAGTTCTAAATGATCTTCCATCATATCTACTTGAAGAATGCATTTTCCTGAGGGTATGGTCCAATGAGTCTGATTCTTAGCCGCAAGGTTGACTATTTTTAATGTGCTAGCCAAGCTCTACCTCATAAAGTTTCCATTATAGGAAGAGTCAAGTAACTTGTTTGTCTCATCATTAACAACTCGATAGAAAATTTCAATGATTTGATTTTTGAGGATGCCATGGTGTGAAAAGTTGTGTAGGAGTTCATTAAATCATTCCCATGCTTCATATAGAGATTATTTAGGCACTTGACTGAATCATATGATCTGTCCTTTGATCAAGTATGTCATTGAAGGTGGATAGAATATTTCTAGAAATTTATTTTCAAGATCCTTCCATGTTGTGTTTTGGTCCCCTAAAAGTGCATTGTAGCATGCTCTAGCTTTGTCAATCAAAGAGTATTTGAAAAGTTGTAGTTGCATGGCATCATCAGGGGTGTCTAATGGATTCATCATCGAGCAAAGGTTGATGAATTTGAGGAGATGTTCCCGATAGTCATCTCCAATCCTTCCACTGAAGGTGGATTTTTGTGAGAGGTAGCCCACTCGGCCCTGATCTCGATCGATTTGCCCAGAAGTTGGACTGAATGAGTCAAGTCGTTGCCTTCAGGGATATCAAAATCGTGTAATTCTTTGGTGCATTATGTAGCTTGGGAATCTTCTAGGTTTATCTCGAATTTGGCTTCTGCCTGTGTCCTAGCTTCTATGGTGAGTAATTCTCATTGATCTGTGATATCTGCTTCAATTGGTACTTGAATAGCTTCTTCCAAAGCTATTAAATCTACCATGGTCTTTTCCTTACAAAGCCTTATGAGAGTTCTCTCAATTTTAGGATTGAGACCCAATCCTGAGTCAAAACTTTTAGATCTTCACATATGCTAGTACCTAAAAAGAGGTAGAACGATCATGAGTTTATGAGTTTAGTTATAGATGATTTTGAATATATAAAGCATAAAAAAGAAATTCGTAATTACACTTATACTTATAGAAATATAAACTATCCTTGTCTTAGTAACACTGATAATTTTTGATAGGGCTCCAAATGTCGCACCAATAAAAACCCTACAAGAATAACTATCATGAAACTATTTCTTACCTAAGTCCACACTCCTAATATCTACAAATCCAAAGGTGAGTGGACTGGGGAGCCCATCCATAGAATGGCACAAATATTTCACACAGACAGTTAGTATTCAAAAGTAGTAACAATAGGACTAAAGAGATAACAAGACACTAAACATGGAGATAAGAAATATGTACTCATTTCTATATTCAAGTAACCCATTGGTGTTTCATTTCTGATCTTAGAATCCTTAGTGCAGTGGATCTTCATTTGGCAATGGAAAATTGATAAACAAAACATATTAAAGCTAGAGCATTAAGTACACTATCAAAACCAAGTAAACAGTTTAAGACTATATAAAAGTTTCTTCGCTAGAGACAAGGTACTAAGAAAGAACAAGAGACAAGGCAAGAACAAGTAATGATGTTGTTTTATACAAAGCATGTTTTAAGTGTATTTCCATTATACTTAACAACATATCATGGCCATTGACCAACTTCCTCAAAGGAAGGGTCCATAAGGGTGCTCAACATTAGCCAACCCTTTTATATGTGAGGGACCTCAAGACCTAAGTCAATGATCTAACCCTATTTTAACAAGTCTTGTTCCCTTACCCTGAGAATAAAGGAAGGTACACAAGGTCTGTATAATGGACAAGTTCAAATATGTTTGAGGTTTGTGCAACATATTTCAAGAAAAGTGAATGTACTAATCATAGGGAATAAGTAGCTCAAGCAAGTACTTATCTAGCCAAGCATCATATGAGCATGCATACAAACAAGTCAATAACATAGTAGGGTCAAGAGAGAAGTGTACCTTATGAGTAGTGAGAAAGATATGATAAGATCTCTAGAGATGGTCCATCCCAAGGGGGCCTAAGATGCAAAAGATATAAGATAGAGTCTTAGATCACTAGGTTTTGATAAGATACACATGATACAAGTCATCTGGATGTTTCCCCTATAACTCGGTTTCAAATAGATCCACTTAGGTTCAAAGTTCCATATCTGCATTCAATCAAACAACAATATTTCTAAGGTCGCATCAACTTCTTAGGTCTAGGTGATACATCCACATCATGAGTACTAGGTAGATAAGGATAAGGCCTGATTTAGGAGTAAGGGAAGCATGATATTTAGATTATCATCAATGTTATACAAGCAATATCATAATTAGTCACATTAGATCCATATAAATCAATAGAATCATATTTCCAAGCCATAGACGCATTAAGTAGATCAAGTTAGGATTATATAGTAATAGCATGATACATCATCTGTTCTAAAGTGTTAAGTTACATGTGTAACATTGGAGCATGTTCTTAGAAAGGTTAGATCTTAAACTAGTAGGATTTGCATTTAGATAACACTAGGTGCTACATGTAGTCAAGAGAGTACATCAATGAGCTACATGGTATTTCATGAAACAAGTCATTTAAGAACTGATTAAGAAGTGAACATAAAGATTTGAAGAATAAGGATTCACTTTAGCACAAGAATAATGATCCAAATTATAGAAGTACTTAAACATCACATTTAGGGCACATTAGTGTACAAAGGTGAGTCCCTTTTTAGGTCATAAGAGATACTTAATGCAAGGAGGCATGAAGTTTTAGTCAAACATGGCACAAAAAATCATAGGGTCTACTTATTTTGAGAATATAAGGTTAGAATATAACAATTTAGACTAATTCTTAAGACTTGGTCAAGTCATGGCATACATTTACTAAATTTAGTCACCTTTTGGTCAACAATAAACATTTAGGGTAAAAGTAAACATTAGGGTTCATTTAAAAGGCCCAAGAGCACTTATCACTAAGAGATACTCAAAGTTCACTTCTTTAAGGGATATGAAAGAATAGGGATCATTAATGATGATATAGTGCATGATTGAAATTGATTTCTAAATAAAAGATCATAAAGTGACTTCAATTAGGAAACTAGATAAGATAAGAGAAAATTTAGGTCTTAAAAGTATTTTTATTAGGTATATCGTGTTTTGTAGATCAAAAATCATATATAAAGTGTTGGATTTGGACAAAAGAATAGTGAGATACGAATTTTTGGAAATTTTACCTTGATGAGCTCATTTTCGGTTGTTGATCAGGCCATTGATGGTCCTGATTTAGCCACGTGACCTGGGGAGCTATTGCGTTGGACCTACCTTCCATGGTTACGGGACTTCACAACACCCCTAGCCCGCTACTCCCTTGGCAGTCTGTGATGGTTGGACACCACTGTTTGGCACCTACAACGCCATCTCCCATGATCGATGGCCACCAATATCCTCACCTAATGTACCATCGCACAGCTTCGGCCCAGCCGTCGCCTGTAAGGTGTTTGTTGGAACAAAGATTCACAGGAACATCTAGAGTGAGGAACCCTTGCGAAGATGATGTCTTCATGAGGAAGAACTACTCAAACCCAAGGGTATCATCAAAACCCTTCAGCATAGACAAGAGGAAGAAAGCCCAAATAGACTGGGCGGTAGTGCCAGCTTGAGAGGGGAGGAAAAAGGTGATGGCTGGGGGTGTTAGGGTTCACGAAACTCAAAGAAAAGAGTGGAAAAAGGCTTAGGTTAATAGGCAGAGGGAGGGATAATTTTGTGTCAATAGGAGGGAAAAGAGGCACCAATACATGGAGTAGGTAAAACGCCGACGGTCATTGCATTGAGAAAATGTACGGAGGAAGGGGAACAGATCCCGAGCCGTCAGATGGAATCTTGAATCCTCGATTACATGATCTAATGGTTGAAACTCCTTGCCCATGTAGTCCAGGCCACTGATTGGCCCAATAATAGTGATCTGAATCACCAAGAATCAAGGGAAGTGTAAACGGGCCGCACACCCAAATTTTGGGCCCAATAGGGCTTAAACCAAAATTAAAGGGTTAATCAAGGTTAAAAGCAAGTTATATTCAAATGGGCATATCTTCTCCATACTAACTCAGAATTGGATGGAATTTGGTGCATTGGAAATGTAAGAAAGAAATCTTCAATGTGAATATAAGAAGGAATACACAAGTTCACTAGGATAAGATCAAATTTCAAGGTAAAAGAAATGATGTGTGGTAAGATTGAAAACTACATTACAATCAAATTGAGTGTCACCAAGGTATCAATTGCACTCAATAGTGGTGAATGATGAGACAAAACACCTCAAGCATAGGATTTGAGGCTAGAGAGGAGGATGAGTCACATAAACAAGGAGAGAGAAAGCCTAGGATATCTCATCCTCCCCACCTTAAAAAAATTGTCCCCAAAAGTTAGCACATTTCATCATTCAAGATTGAGTTTTCATATTCCATATCAAAAATTGTCAATAGAATATTGTCATCACTTTTGATATCAAGATCATTTCACAATTGAGGAATTGAGCATCAAGATCATAGCATACTCACATAGATCATAAAATTGGGGAGATCACCCTTTGGAGAGAATACATTTTAGGTCAAACAAATAGATATCTTGAATCAAAAGCACAAGGTGACTTTCCATCCCAGCATTTTAGGGTCCTAGATTCTACATTGGCCTAGGTGGGGTTATACATTCACAAATGAGATTTTATATTTCAAAAATTTGAGATAAACACCATATTTCAACATCATGATTTCATGCTCAAAATCTATGGAATAGCCCACCCTAGTCCATATGGAGCTTAACCATAAATCATAAGCCGGGTGAGTCGACATAATCATTATTTAAAAATTTGGGAACATGAAAGTTACTAGTAATGTATTGTTGGTAACCTCAAGATTCAAAAAGGGTGATAATAGGAGTCAAGCCAACATAAAGATCAATAATCATGAGTCAAGATTTCATAAATCAAGGTCGAGGGTCAAGTTTTGACATCAAAGTCATAGGTCCAAACATTTTGAAGCTAGGGTTTAGGTTCCTTTCTAGACATTAGGGGTAATCATCCTTCCATATACATCAATCAAGCAACAATCGAGGACATATCATGGTATCAACATCAATTTCATGGTCATCATATTTGTCGTTGATGAATGATATAATCCTAGGTCTTTTTAAGAACTTAGCCACTAACTATAGTTAATGTCATCATATTTCAAGATCATCATTGAATAGAGATTTCAAGACCGAGTATTATAATTGTCTTAATTTTGACCTATTAGGGACATAGTTCAAGGAGTCAAAATTGGGTGGAAGGGGGTTTCCTTCCAAACTCTAAATAATCAACAAGATGAGAACTTAGACGCAGTCATAATAGGGATGTGACCTATGTTAGGGGAGTCATGAGTGAACTACCACATCATCTAGCACATTAGCCTACATTGGTCATGAGTCATCTAGCATATCCAAATAGAGTGAGTATCAACTAAAAAAATTATTTCACAAAATTATGAGTCAAACATAAAGATCATAATAGAGAAATTATATTTCAAGTTTTTGCAAAATCAAGGTCATAATAGAGAAACCAAGTTTAAATATTTTGCTATATTAAGGTCGTAATCATGTTCCCTTCCTTTCATGATCAAGGTACATTTTGGAAATGGAGAAGTCAAAATAGAATTCAAGAGTTTGAGCATAATTGGGTGATATTGAGATCTAGGTACATGATGTTATTCAAATTGAATCTACAAGGAGTAATAATAGTCAATAGGGGATCTTCCTCTTGCAAAAAGTCTTCCCATCATGATCTAGGGTTCCAAAGACATGGTCATTTCTTGCATTATCATTTCACATATCAAATAGGAAAAATCTTACTTAACCATGCTTGATGTTTAATCAACTGTAGGGCAACATGGGTTTAATCAATAGTGACCTCATCCAAGTGAGGTATAAAACATGATTTCCACCTTATTTCACCATATTAGCAATTTACCTCAAACTTAGCAAGCACTTATATCTGGTTTGGTAACATTGTGTTTTGCATAAACTTTGCACATGAGTACGACACTTTCAAGAGTACTTATTACATCAAATAGGGTTTTCAATTAAGATCGAATCATGTCATTATCATCTTGATCAACTTTCATGATTTCAAGCGAATTTTAGTTTTCCCATGTGTAAGCTATCCAAATTGATAGTAAGATGTCCAAATTGAGATTTCATGTGATTAATAGTCATGAGAGAAGAATCACATGAGGAGATGAGAAGAGTAACTAATAATCAACTACTTGGGTGGCTTAGGTGGTCCTTAAGGAGGAGATGAGACTCTAGAATACTCTTTAAACTTTAGGGAAAGGATATTTTAGTCCTCGTTGGGTTCTTAAGACATGTTATGCCTTAAACACATATATAGGCTTGTTTGAATGGCTCTGATACCATTTGTCACGGAATAGTTTGTTACTTTAAGTCTACACTCCTAATGTCTACAAAGAAAATTGTGAGTGGATGTGGGCGCCTGTCTGTAGAATGGCACAAATATATCACATAGGCAGTGTATATATAAAAGAAGTAACAACAAGACTAAAGCAATAACAAGATATTAAACATGAAGATAAGAGATATGCACCCATTTCTATATTCAAATAACCTATTGGTGTTTCATTTCTAACCTTAGAGTCTTGAGTGCAGCGGATTTTCATTTGGCAACTAAAAATTGATAAACGAAACATATTAATGTGTAAAGAAGTGAAACCACCTCCCTACTAAAAATTTGAACAATAGAACCTCCAATCCAAACACACTTCAAAGGCATGCTTGGAGTGGGTGTAAAATTTTCAAATCTTTATTAATGGTATACAAAACAACCAAAGTGTAGCAGCAGAATAAAAACATGACTATATTCAATTATAAAACAAGGGAACACCTTAAACTTACATCATAAGGATCCAGGTAGAGGAAAATCTAAACCACCTCAAGATAGTCTCAAAGCTTTAACTCCAAAATCTAAGTCCATATATTTAAGCTATGTCCACCATATCTTTCACCTAGGGTTGGAAGCATACCCCAGCAAGAAGAGAAAAAAAATGACACCAGCAAAGGCTGGTATGTGCATACTAAAAAGCAAATTGAGCAATTTATAAAGAATAAGGGACATCAAAATAAAAGGCTTCCCATGAAAGAGAAAAGGACTACCCAATCAGGCATAAAATAAAAAAATCATCATCATCATAAAAGAAGATACTTGCCATAATCAAAATAATAAAGTAGTGCCACATAAGCACATATCAAGATTTGGGCACAAAACCCATCAAGATTTATGGGCACATAACCCATCATCATTTTGGGCACATAACCCATCATAAACATCATCAACCTACATGCATGTGAGATAAGCATAGCCCTAGAACAATATAAATAACAACAGCGACCAAGTCTCATAAGCTTGAAACCTGATAGAGAAAGGAATATTGCCAGTCTCCCAATATATAAAGTTGAGCATGGATTACTACCACACTCGAGTATAGAGAAGTGGTTTAATGACACCCTCCTTAATAAATAATAGGGGATTACTGCCCCAAAACCAAAGTAATTTACACTACTCTAGTGCTATTGAATCACATATCATGTAAAATGTAGAGGCAAGTAAAAAAGTATGGTCAGAATAATACAATGTTGCCATCACACAATGGACAACACAAACATATAAACATCCACTTCAAAGTGGGCACATTTCATTATATAAGACCAACATGCACTAAGGCACAAGATAGATATCAAGAGAATATCCAAGTCCATAACAAGCAAGATAGTTCACACAAACCATGATATCAAGAGAATAGACATATGTGTAGGATAAAGTCAAAAGAATGATAAGATAGGTGAATTGCTCAACATAGAGGAATAGGGGATACAACATACCTCAACTTCAGAGTCCAAAGTCCAATGTCACTTCTAGGTCCAAGCCTAGGCTTCCAAAGAACCTATTATGCATATATGTGGAGTTAGGGTTAGGTTTCCATTAATTATTCAAAACCCTAAAAATCACCTTTTTATTAATGTGTGAACTTGGTTATGAAAACCATTCCCTATTTTATCTTATGTTATTATGAATCCAAAACATATTTTATTATATTTTTTCTGACTTATAATTATTTAGTTATGAATTATTCAAGTTATTATCTTATTTAATTAGATCCATTAAAATCACCTATTTATAACATCAGATTCAGGCAACAAAACTAATACCATTAGAAAGCCCTTATTTTTTGAATCCAACAACTATTTTTACATATTTTTCTGATCAGTGAGTGATTTATTATGAATTTTGCAAGATTTGATAAATCCCAAAAATCCATGTGGCAAAACCTTTGAGAAAGAGGAAAAGAGGGGGGAAGAGTGGATCAGGCATCTGAGTTGGCCAAATCAGGGCCGACCAACTCGAAGGTCACACAAACACATCACAGGCACACTGAGAAACAATAGTGTCATGCAAAATTACCAAAATGCCCTTTGGCGATAAAATGAAAACAAGAAGAAAAGCGAAGGGCAAAGAGGAGAAAACCAATCAGGGATTCATCTCCAGAGAGCCACCATGCCATGGCTTGTGAAGCTGTGTGAGCTAAGATTCCAACAGGCAGTTTTGGGGCAAAGCAGTGTGAGAAAAGAACCAAAACTCATCACGATCACCCCACGAATAACCAGAGGCAAGAACCTCGCAAAACCACAGAGAACATACCTCGAATAGGTTCGAGTTGCAGACGAAGAGGAAGAAAGGGGAAAGTAGATTCTTCCCCAAGAACACGACGAATGATAGAGCACGAAGACTTGAAGGCCCTCCCCGAACTCGTCGAGTTGACACCCACACTCAGAGTCTAGCTAGAGACCTATCACTAAGGTCAGATGGAAAGGGGGAGAGTTCCAAAACTGGGGAAGAAGGAGAGATTCTCGCAACCCCCGAAAACACCCCGGGAATCAAGATGTGCACCCGTGGAAGGTTCAAAAGGAAGGAATTGGGCAAAGAATCACCCACCACCACGCCCACGACTCTGGAATAGTCTGGAAAGATGGAGTAGGTCAGGCACGATAGTAGGATGGGTGAGCAAATTGAATAGGAAAACACGTTTCATAAGCACCGAAGATGCTTTCGAGCAAGGTACATATATATAAGGAGAGGTGTAGAGTGAAAGGGGAAATAGGGTTGGAAATCACAATTTGGGGTTTTTCATTTAGGAAAATTAAGGTAGGGAAAGTATGGGTCAGAGGAAGCGATATCTTCTCCCAATCTAGAGGGAAAAGAAATCAAGAGAAACGAGGAGAGGAGAGGGAGAACGATCAAAATCAAAAACCCAGTTACTTTTTATATCCAGGTCGATCTCCTACTCGAGGTAGGAGATGACCAGATGCCATCCATCCATTATCTGATGGTCATGGTAGATCGGTGCATGAGCAAAATCTAGAAACAAAGAACCTTAGTGTGACAGCGACATTTAATGCAAATTGAAATCCAAATCGAATAAAGTGCATTCACATTAATCTCTTTTTTTCTCTATCTTCGTTTGAGGGTGCAAACGAACCCCAAAATTAGGTAAAATTTTGCATAGAGGCTAAACAAAACATGTAGATTCTGAATATGAAATTAGATTTTCCTTTTGACAACTTTTAATATGTTAAATAAACCAAATCACATTTTCTCTTTCCTCTTTCATTAATGGCATTAAGATTATCCAAATTTGATGAAACTTGACCCACAAGTCATATTTAATGTGTTGGATACGAATTTGCCATCAATTTCACATATTGGAGTTGTTTGTATATTTATTTAGTATTTTGAAAGTTCTTCACACTTTCTCTCTCCTGATTTCACCTTTTAAGCAAACTTTCTCCAAATTAAATGAAAATTCATCCAAAGGCTATATTTATTATGTATATTATGAATGTAAGATTATTTTCCTCATTTGGAGTCATTTATTATTTTATTTTATATTTTGAGTAAAACTCATGACTTATTTTCCAAATTGAATTAAATGAATTATTATTATGTGAATAATGTGATACTTGACTCCCAAGAAAATTGGGACCCAAGAAACACGATTTTAAACTTAGATTTTACTTTTGGGATTTCTTTTTATGTGATATGTCATATGGCCCATTAGTGGATCATTAGTTCATTATTTATCCAATTAAGTGTTTTAATTTCTTATTATCATCCCAAATGAATTATGTGACGTATTGGATTACATTATTCATGCATTTGATTATTATGATCATCCTAACCTCAACCGTGTTTGGTCAAACCCAAAAGATCAAACTTTTAGGGTAGGGTGTAATATCTATTATGTTACAACATTCCACCGCTTAAACGGATTTCTTCCTCGAAATCTATAGATCAAAACATCAACAACGAACTACTCTCCACCCCTTAAAAATGATCAACCTAACAAGTCAAACTAAACAACTTTTTAGAGCTACCCACAACTCTTAGTGAAAGTTTGTAGAGAGTTATGTTGTTCAAGTTTCCAACTATTAAGTCACCATCTAGGGTTGAGTTTTAGGTCCTTGTGTCTCTAACCTATCAACCTAACATGGGCATCCAAAAAGTCATAGGGTAGGTCAGATATACATTTATATCAATCCTAGTCACAAAAAACTAGTGTTAGATTCTAATCAAATATTTCTAGGGTTTCTCTTCATTGTGACTTAGTTCAAGAAAACTTCGATGAAATCCAGAAAATTGTGTGTACATATAGTAGTATAGTAAAAATAGTATTTGACGATGAGAAACATTGCGAGGTGAAAACAAATAGTTGGTCAAAATTCAATGCAAAAACCAAGTCATGATTTTCCATGTTAAGACTTATTATCATACTATAACCTAATTACATCCTCAAGTCAAACCTTATTGCATAAAAAGATCATCATTGATCAAATCTAGGGTGAACACCTCACCTAGAGGTCACTAGACAAGTCAAGGGTTCAATAAGGGAGAAAAAATTAAAATAGTCAGATTCTGACTACCATGGGCTCTGATACCATACTGTAAAGAAGTGAAACCACCTCCCTACTAAAAATTTGAACAATAGAACCTCCAATCCAAATACACTTCAAAGGTATGCTTGGAGTGGGTATAAAATTTTCAAATATTTATTAATGGTATACAAAACAACCAAAGTGTAGCAGCAGAATTAAAAAATTACTATATTCAATTATAAAAGCAAGGGAACACCTTTAACTTACATCATAAGGATCCAAGTAGAGGGAAATCTAAACCACCTCAAGATTGTCTCCAAGCTTTAACTCCACAATCTAAGTCCAGATCTTTAAGCTATGTCCACCATATCCTTCACCTAGGGTTGGAAGCATACACCATCAAGAAGAGAGAAAAAAATGACATCAACAAAGGCTGGTATGTGCATACTAATAAGCAAATTGAGAAATTTATAAAGAATAAGGGACATTAAAATAAAAAGCTTCCCATGCAAGAGAAAAGGACTACCCAATTGGGAATAAAATAAAAAAATCATAATCATCATAAAAGAAGATACTTGCCATAATCAAAATAATAAAGTAGTGCCACATAAGCACATATCAAGATTTGGGCACATAACCCATCAAGATTTATGGCCACATAACCCATCATCAATTTGGGCACATAACCCATCATAAACATAATCAAACCGCATGCATGTGAGATAATCATATCCCAAGAACAATATAAATAACAATGGCGGCCAAGTCTCATAAACTTGAAACCTAATAGAGAAAGGAATACTACCAATCCCCCAATATATAAAGTTGATCATGGATTACTGCCACACTCAAGTATAGAGAAGTGGTTTACTACCACCCTCCTTAATAAACAATAGGGGATTACTTCCCCAAAACCAAAGTAATTCACACTACTCTAGTGCTACTGAATCACATAGCATGTAAAATTTAGAGGCAAGTAAACAAGTATGGTCATAATAATACAATGTTGCCATCCCACAATGGATAACACAAACATATAAACATCCACTTCAAAGTGGGCACATATCATTATATATGACCAACATGCACTAAGGCACAAGATATATATCAAGCGAATATCCAAGTCCATAACAAGAAAGATACTTTACACAAACCATGATATCAAGAGAATAGACATATGTGTAGGATAAAGTCAAAAGAATGATAAGATAGGTGAATTGCTCAACATCGAGGAATAGGGGATATAAAATACCTCAACTTTAGAGTCCAAAGTCCAATGCCACTTATAGGTCCAAGTCTAGGCTTCCAAAGAACCTATTATGCATATATGTGGAATTAGGGTTTGGTTTTCATTAGTTATTCAAAACCCTAAAAATTACCTTTTTATTAAAGTGTGAACTTGGTTATGAAAACCATTCCCTATTTTAGTTTATGTTATTAGGAGTCCAAAACATATTTTACTATATTTTTTCTTACTTATAAATATTTAGTTATAAATTATTCAAGTTATTATCTTATTTAATTAGATCCTTTAAAATCGCCTCTTTATAACATCAGATTCAGGAAAAAAAACTAATACCATTAGAAATCTTATTTTTCTAAATCTAATGAACATTTTTACATATTTTTCTGATTAGTGAATGAATTATTATGAATTTTGCAAGATTCAATAAATCACGAAATTCCACGTGGCAAAACCTTTGAGAAAGATGAAAAGAGAGGGGGAGAGTGGATTGGCAATCTGAGTTGGCCCAATCAGGGCCGGCCTACTCGAAGACCACTCAAACACATCACAGGAGCATCAAGAAACAATAATGCCATGTGAAATTATGAAAATGCCCTTTCGCGATAAAATGAAAATGAAGAAAAGTGGAGGGCAAAGAGGAGAAAACCCATCGGGGATTCATCTCCAGAGAGCCACCACGCAATGGCTCATGAAGCTATCTGAGTCAAGATTCCAGCATGCATTTTTGGGGCAAAGTAGTGTGAGAAAAGAACCAAAACTCATCGCCATAACCCCACAAAAAAGAGAGGCAAGAACCTCACAAAACCACAGAGAACAGACCTCGAACAGGTTCGAGTTGCAGACGAACAGGAAGAAAGGGGAAAGCAGATTCTTACCCAAGAACACGGTGACTGATAGAGCTCTAAGACTCAGAAGCCCTCCCCGAACTCATCAAGCTGACACCCATGCTCAGATTCTAGCCAGAGACCTGTCACTAAGGTCAGACAGCAAGCGGGAGAGGTCTGAAACCGGTGAATGAGTGATTCTCGCAACCCCCGAAAACGCCCCAGGAAGAAAGATGTGCACCCGTGGAAGGTGCACAAGGAAGGAATTGGGCAAAGAATCACCCACCACCATGCCCATGACTGTGGAATAGTTTGGGAAGATGGAGTAGGTCAGGCACGATAGCAGGATGGGCGAGAAATTTGAAAAGGGCAACACGTTTCGTAAGCGCCAAAGATGCTTTTGAGCAAGGTACATATATATAAGGAGAGGTGTAGAGTGAAAGGGGAAACAGGGTTGGAAATCATGATTTGGGGTTTTTCAATTAGGTAATATTAATATAGAGAAAGTATGGATCAGAGGAAGCAAAATCTTCTCCCGATCTAGATGGAAAAGAAATCAAGAGAAACTGAGGA
This sequence comes from Alisma plantago-aquatica, assembly GCA_963693085.1. Classification (NCBI taxonomy): domain Eukaryota; kingdom Viridiplantae; phylum Streptophyta; class Magnoliopsida; order Alismatales; family Alismataceae; genus Alisma; species Alisma plantago-aquatica. The sequence continues at coordinate 297,005,554 of OY856415.1, forward strand.
GAGTAGAGGGAGAACGATTAAAATCAAAAACCCAGTTATTGTTTATATCCGGGTCAAGCTTCTACTCGAGGTAGGATATGACTAGATAATGTCCATCCATGACCTAACGGTCGTGGTAGATAGGCACATAAGAAACATCCAGAAACAAAGAACCTTAGTGTGACAACGACATTTAATGCAAATTGAAATCCAAATCAAATAAAGCACATTCACATTAATCTTTTATTTTCTCTATCTTTGTTTGAGGGTGCAAACAAACCCCAAATTAGGTAAAATTTTTCACAGAGGCTAAATAAAACATGTAGATTCCGAATATGAAATTATTGTTACCATTTGGGAACTTTTAATGTGTTAAATAAATCAAATCTCTTTTTCTCTTTCCTCTTTCATTAATGGCATTAAGATTATCCAAATTTGATGAAACTTGACCCACAAGTCATATTTAATGTGTTGGATACAAATTTTCCATCAATTTTACATATTGGAGTTGTTTTTATATTTATTTAGTATTTTGAAGGTTCTACACACTTTCTCTCTCCTGATTTCACCTTTTAAGCAAACTTTCTCCAAATTGAATGAAAATTCATCCAAAGGCTATATTTATTATGTATATTACGAATGTAAGATTATTTTCCACATTTGAGGTCATTTATTATTTTATTTTATATTTTGAGTAAAACTCATGACTTATTTTCAAAATTGAATTAAATGAATTATTATTATGTGAATAATGTGATACTTGACTCCCAAGGCAATTGGGACCCAAGAAACATGATTTTAAACTTAGATTTTACTTATGGGATTTCTTTTTATGTGATATGTCATATGGCACGTTAGTGGCTCATTAGTTCATTATTTATCCAATTAAGTGCTTTAATTTCTTATTATCATCCCAAATGAATTATGTGACACATTGGATTACATTATTCATGCATTTGATTATAAGGATCATCCTAACCTCAACCTTGTTTGGCCAATCCCAAAAGATCAAACTTCTAGGGTAGGTTCCAAGATCTAGTATGTTACATAATGCTAGAGCATTAAGTACGCTATGAAAAGCAAGTAAATAGTATAAGACTATATAAAAGATACCTGGCTAGAAACAAGGTACTAAGAAAAATAAGAAACACAATGAGAACAAGCAACGATGTTGTTTTATGCAAAGCATTTTTAGGTGTAATTCCATTATACTTAAATAACATATCATGGTCGTTGACCAGCTTCCTCAAAGGAAAGGTTTGTAAGGATGCTCAACATTACCCAACCTTTTTATACGTGAGGGTCCTGAAGACCTAAGTCAATGAGCTAACCTTACTTTCAACATGCCTTGAGCCCTTACCCAGAGTATACAAGAAGGTACACAAGGTTTGTATAATGGTCAAGTTCAATTATGTTTGAGGTTTGTTCAACATATTTCAAGAAAAGTGGATATACTAATCATAGGGAACAAGTAGCTCAAGCAAGTATTTAACTAGCTAAGCATCATATGAGCATACATACTAATAAGATAATAACATAGTAGGGTCAAGAGAGAATTTTACCTTATGAGTAATGAGAAAGATATGATAAGATCTCTAGAGATGGTCCAACCCAAGGGGACCTAAGAAGGAAAAGATACAAGATTGAGTCTTAGATCACTAGTGTTTGATAAGATAAGCCTGATACAAGTCATGTGGATGTTTCCCATATAAAGAGGTTTCAAATAGATCCACTTAGGTCCAAATTTCCATGCGTGCATGCAATCAAACAACCAAAGTTCAAAGATCATATCAACATATTAGGTCTAGGTGATAGATCCACATCATGAATAATACTAGATAGATAAGGATAAGGTCTGATTTAGGAGTAAGGGAAGCATGACATTTAGATTATCATCAAGGTTTAGAGAATCTAAATCATAATTAGTCACATTAATTCCATACAATACAATAGAATCATATTTTCAAGCCATATAAGAATTAAATAGATCAAGTTAGGATTATAGAGTAATAGCATGATAAATCTATTGTTGTAAATTCTTAAGATATATGTGTAACATTAGAGCATGTTCTTAGAAAGGTTAGATTTTAAACTAGTAGCATTTCATTTATATCACACTAGGTGCTACATATAGTCAAGAGAGTACATGAGTGAACTAGATGGAATTTAATGAAACACATCATTTAAGAGATGATTAAGAATTGAACACACAAATTTGAAGAATAAGGATTCACTTTAGCACAAGAAAAAGGAACAAATCACATAAGTACGTAGACATCACATTTAGGGCACATTCGTGTACAAAGGTGAGTCCCTTTTTAGCTCACAAGAGATACTTGATGTAAGGAGGCATAAAGTTTTAGTCAAACGTGGAACAAATGATCATAGGCTCTACTGATTTTGAGATTATAAGGTTAGATTATACAAATTTACACTAAAGCTTAAGATTTTGTCAAATCATATCATACATTCACTAAATTGAGTCACATTATGGTTAACAATTAAAATTTAGGGTCAAACATTATGGTTCATTAAAAAGGCCCTAGAGCACATAAAAGTAAAACATACTCAAAATTTACTAATTTAAGGGATATGTAACCCTAGAGATCATTAATGATCATATAGCACATGATTGAAATTGATTTCTAAACAAAAGATCATAAAGTGACTTCATTCAGAAAACCAAAAAAGATAAGAGAAAAAAATTAGGTCTTGAAAGTATTTTTATTAGGTAGATGTGTTCTTTAGATCAAAAATCATATATAAAGTGTTGGATTTGGTGGAAGGAATAGAGAGATACTAATATTTGGAGAGTTACCTTGATGAGCTCATTTTGGGTCGTTCATCAGACCGTTGATGGTCCTGATGTACCCACATGACCTGGGGAGTTGTTGCATCAAACTTGCCTTCCATGCTTATTGGGCTTCACAACATCCCCGACTTGCTACTCCCTTGGCGGTCCATCACGGTTGGCCGCCGCTATTTTGCACCTACAATGTGATCGTCCATGATCGCTGGTTGTTGATCTCCTCGCCTAATGCACCCTCGCACAGCTTCGACGCAGCCGTCACCCGCAAGGTTCTCATCAGAATGAAGATTCGCAGGAGCATCTGGGGCGAGGAAACATTGTGAATATGTCATCCACATGACGAAGAATCACCCAAACCCAAGGGTTCCATCAAAACCCATTGTTTTAGATAAGAGTAAGAAAGCCCAAATAGGTTGGGCGACTGTGTCGGCTTGAGAGGGGAGGAAGAAGGTGATGGCTAGTGGTGTTTGGGCTCACGAAACGCAAAGAAAAAAGTAGAAAAAGGCTTGTGAAGTAGCTTTATAGGTAGAGGAAGGGCTAATTTTGCATCAAGTGGAGAGAAAATAGGTGCTAAAACATGGAGTAAGTGGAACACCGACAACCATTGATCTGAGAAAATGTACGGAGGAAGGGTAACAAACCTGAGTTGTTAGATGGAGTCTTGAATCCTCAATTATATGATCCAACGGTTGAAACTCCTTGCCCACACGGACCATGCCTCTAATTGACAATGTTCTAGAGCTCCAAGTAGCAAGGGAAGCATGAACGGCCCGTACATCAAATTTTTGGCCCAATAGGGCTAAAACCAAAATAAAAGGGTTAAAATGAGGTTAAAAGCAAGTGATATTCAAATGGGCATATCTTCCCTATACTAACTCAGAATTGGAAGAAATTTGGTGTGTTGGAAATGTAAGAAAAAAATCTCAAACATGAATACAAGAAGGAGCACACTAATTTACAAGAATAAGATGATATCTCAAGGGAAAATAAATGATATGTGGTACGATTGAAAACTACATTAGGGTCAAATTGAGTGTCACCAAGGTATCAATTGCACTCAATAGTGGTCAATTATGCATCAAAACACCTCAAGACTTGGATTTGGGGCCTGAGAGAGTGGATGACGAACATAAACTAGGAGAGGTAAAAGTATAGGATATCACAATAAAACTTAGGTTTAAACAAAAGTAGTGCACTAATTCCCCACTCCACATGACTGGAACCCTTATTGCACTATACTTTAGGATTGAACCCCAAGTGTAACACCCTATTTTCCATTTCACATGAGTGGAAGCATTTTACTCAATGTAGGTGTCACAATATGCTAATCGTGCAATTAATGTAAATGAAACACTTGCATTGATTTAAAATTGGTTCATACATAATTCTTGATTACATAATGATCATCTATCAAATCTAATCTAGATGATACTATGACTGAACATAACATGAATTATATCTAAACCTTTGTAATGATTTGGTAAATGGCACCCCACCAGGCAAAGCTTGAGGATCTCCTAGTCTTGATTTTCCCTTTTTGTCCTTCACTTGCTCCAACTCCTACGAACATCTCAACCCAAGCCATGCAAAACAAATATCACATCAGTAAGTGGTATTTGTCACTTTATATGACATGAAAGTAAATATAACTTGACATGAATAAATTGACATGATATACTTGACATAAACTTGAACATGGATTTTCTTAAGCATATAAATTACATGAAGAATTGAACAACAAGTATATGCATCCCTCTATAACGCCCCCTTAGGAGCACATGACTATTATGAAATCCCTTGATGCTAGGAAAGCCCTTGACGACCCCTTGAGACCCATGATTCGGGGGCATACTAAAACTAATTCAATTTCATTTAACTTGATGATTAACATGACATTAACATTATCATTAACATTAACATTATCCTTGAACTTTAACATGATGGGATTTCTCCCCTTGAATCATGATGGGATTTCTCCCTCATAAACCATAATAGGGTTTCCCCTTCTTGAGCATGATTCATTAACTTTAATTCATAATAAATAATCATATAAGGGTTTTTACCATAGACCATAAGCAATCAATCAATCAAACAATGATAAGTATACATGATATCATCTTGAGAAAACACTCATAATTCATGAAACATACTAAGTTCATAATCATAAATAACATTCATTAAACCAAAATACTCATTCTAAACATGCATGGCCCTCTTACCTAGATTGTGTCACCTTAAGGTCAAGTCTATTCACTTGATTTGAGTCTCTAGTCACCTGCAATTTGATTAAAACCATAATATGTTCATGGGTCCATAATCATCAAAACTCTGATCTTGATCTTTGAGTTATTGAGGTGATTGAATATGGAATTCAGCGTTTGGAAATAGGCTAGATTGATAGAGAATCAAAATATCTTTCCAACGAATATTTTCCCATCATTTTCTGAGGTCATATGCAAACATTATGCATTTTGCAAGATGGACCAGTCAGAATCAGGTATTTGTGTGACATCATTTAAATCTTGATTAAAGTTGATATTTATAAAATATAAAATGTAAGAAATGACCAAGGCATGTGTGACAAATGAATTAAAATGGTAGGGGTAGTCTGGTCCTTTAGACCCAATTATGAAACGTGCGTGAGAATCTAAATCAAAATGTGAAATACCAATGTTTCCCTTGCAACATTAATTGGATGATCAAAATCATCGGGGTCCGGGGGTCTTTAACTAACCGAGGATCTTCCCATGTGAGCCATGGCTCTCGTACAATAGTCTGGAGCTTCGAGCTCCAGCTCTAGCAGCTAGAAAGTAGCAGCTCCTGAAGAATGGTAGTCTCCATTGAGTTCCTTCTATCAAGCTAAAGCCAGAGGGGTAGACACAAGGTGGGAGTGTCATGGCATCGTGATGCACACCAGTGAAGCAGAAAGAAATAGGGGAAGGAGGAACTCAACTGAACATCAAAGAAAATGACTGGGAACACATCAAGTAACATTTTTGAATCAATCGTGGTGATCACGTGCAGTCAGGGGCTTAGTCCCCTTGATCGAGAGAGCCCTGAGGTGACCTAACACTGAGTGTCAGCAAAGGCTAGAATAGCGAGCTATAGGACCCAACGGTAGGGGAAACACATGACATAAAAGAGGTACCAAAAGTGACGAGGAGGTTCATGAATGCTTACAGAGCACTCAATTGAGCCGAAGGGGACGACAGTGGCCAAGACAAAGGCAGGCTTCTTGAAGATGACAATCAAGTAGGTCCTAGTATTTGAGGTCATAGGAGACCCAATTGGCAATAGAGGAGAAGAGTTTGGGGCCTAGAGGTGTTTTAGGGTTCACAAAAAGAGAAAGATATGCTCTAGGATGGAATCTATGAAAACAACTTGAGAGACAGTTGGGTGCCACTTTGGGCATTTCTTCTATAGCCCAAGAGGGAGAGTGATCTAGGGCTCATTTCGTTCGAGATGGCAAGGTAAGTTCAATGTCGAAGAAATCTTGAGAGGACGTGGAGTAATGAGGGAGAATGTCATCGAGGGAGGTTATTCTATGAAACCATTTTTAGTTAGTGAAATGGCCAGGGGAAGGAGACAATGGGGAGGCCATTTGTCATGAATGGACAAAGAGATAGCATGCTCAAGAAATAAAGAAAATAATTAAATGTGTGACAGGGGGAAATAATTGAAACTTAGGTGTGTTACATTGCATTATATGATAATTTCAATTGAATGGCATTAAAACTATATGTAACTCTTCCCTGATCGATTTGGAGGGTCAAACGTGGTAAAAATGAAGCCAAATTTGGACCACATGTCTAATAAGTGGTCTATATTGTTGTTATGTACTTAGATTTACATTTTGTCCATTATATGTCCATTAATGCATTAAAAGTCATTATCTTGAATTATGTACATAAATATTGAAATAAAGTGTATTATCTCTTCATAATTGTTCCTTTTGACCTCAACATGAGTATCCTTATTGAGATTTAACTTATATCTCCTATATACTTTAATACTATCTTAGAGGAGAGAGACAAAGTGAAAAGGAAGACATGTATTCAACATTTTAAGTTAATTGCAACACATTATGCATATATGTGTGAACGAAAACTATTTTGAGCCTAATTTTACTTTCTCACATTATTTTTATATAAGGAATATAATTTAATGGATTTTTTTCATTAAGACCCTCAATTATATTTATTTAAGGAAAACAACATTTTTAGGCTTAAATTAGTTTAGAAATTTTGGGATGTTACACAAAGGACAACCTTTTTAAAAGTTATTTATTCGGATGTATTTAAGGGTAATATTTAACAATGAGAAGTTGGATGATTGATTAAACTAAATTGTTTTCAATCACAAAGGACTAGGGCATGCGGTTTTACTATCTAAAGTCTGCATAATTATCCTAGTGAGACGTAACTCCTTAATATCAATTTACTAAATAGAGGCTTAGCTATTGCACCCTCATGACATACAGATCTTTTCTTCGATTAATATCAATTTACTAAATAGATGCTTAGCTATTTCACCCTCATGACATATAAATCTTTTCTTGGATTATACCCCCTGGAACGGACCCAACTCAGCACCCAAGTTCCTAGTTTATTCTGACTGGGCTCCTCACTACGACCGATTATTCCTAACACGGTATCAAATCGTAACCCAATCACCTCACTATCCCTTGCTGACACCTCAGGGGGATAATAAGATCATTTTGAAGTACTAATCATGATTAGAGAAAACTTATACATCCATAATTATAACAAATATGCAAAGCAATACATCAATTCACAAAGTAAGGAAATAAGCAGAACGATACTTTATTTGGCAATAATATTGTTGAGTTTTGATACAGGATAGGATAACATATGGGTTGTTGGGTCTAGTCCTCATGCCCCAACACAAATGTCTACTTGCTCATGGTGAGAGACAACACCGAAAATGTAGAAATAACTATGGAAGGGGCCATGATGTCTGGTGAAGGAAGACCAATCTCTCCATTGTAGTCGTTGCCTCCAGGCTCCTAGCGAGGGTTTTCCTTGCACAATGTGGATTATAATAACCAATCAGAGACCCTTTACAATGGATGATCATTGTTCCCTTTTATAGATGCATTCCTCGCTAACAAAACCCTAATGTTGAATATGTATAGTGGAAGGAAACTAATTCGCATGGCCCGTACTCTGTCAAATAGGCAACTCATGTGGGTTACTCAATTTGGACCTCGTGTCCAGTTCTCTGGCAGACCAGCATGGATTGAATCGAAGTAGGCTGTATGTTGGGAGCGTGTGTAAGAATTGAAGAATCTAGAATAATCCAGGTAGAGAGCAACTCGAGTCGGACAACTGGAAAAGCCAATTGCTTGACGGAGTGGTTGGAAACTGGATACTAGAAAGCTTTTGGGGCCTTCCTTCCCTTGAGGTGTGGCATCATGAGGGTTTGATCATCCATATGGGCATTGAAGTGTATTTTTAGATGGTTTTGCATTAAAAACATATAAAACACATTTAAATCTAGTAAATGAAAGATAATTTCAATTAGGTAAATCTAAAGCTAACACTACGAGACAGAAACACAACACCCCTAAAAAGTGAGTAAAATAGCATTCAAAGATAGGTATAAATATACTCGTCAATACTACAGACCCATACAAGTTTTCTAATGTACTCGGGTTCAAGGGTGAGAAGAAAATGGTGGTTTCTTTAATTATCTACTAGATATGCTGGGAGAGGAACAATCAGATTGTTCTTGGGACTAAAAGAGATTCCTTGATTGTTTGGTACTCTATTTATAGATAGATAAAATTTCCTTCTATAGTATTTTTACCATTAATTTGTTTTAGATTTTTATGGTTTACACCTTGTAACAAACATTTTATTTCTCAAGATACTAAAGAGGAGACATGTTGGTTTCATCAAAATATCACATGCAAATCAAAAGTTATAGATATTGAAGTCGTATGAGTGATCGGTGAACTCGGGTTCTCATATTCACACACCATTTAGGGGCAATAGAAGGGTGGGAAGAGGGGGATGTAATAATAACAAAATAAAAACATGCAAAAAAGATTCTAGTGATATCAAAATTGTATAAGTGATCATGAATCCTGGGTGTTCATATCCTCAAACCATTTAGGGGTAGAAAGGGAGAGAGAGAGAGGGATCTATGTTGTTGTTAGGACCAAGCTACCTTACCTTGAAATTATTGTGGATGAGGTGGACTTCACATCTATTTTATCTCTGGGATTTTTAGGTGGGTAGGTTATATCTAGGGTTTTCAATCCTAAATTGGATAGCCTAAGGGTGAAGATCTCTTAAAATGATAGGTTGTACATTTTAACAAATATTTCTCTTTCTAGCCTTTATAAATGACAAGCAAGGAGCATATTCATATTTAGTGGGGGTTATCTAGAGCTAGGACTCAAGGAGAGAGTCTTAAAGTTGGACATGACCCAGGAGATGCAAAATTATATTTGTCACATATAGTTAAAAATTTAGTATTTTCTCGCTCTTCACAATTTCTTTTACATGAAAATATATTTTGAGCTTACCATCCATGTATCACTTTCTTGTGTCAATTTTTTGTACCTCATATCATCTTCATGAAACTTTCCATATACCATTATCAAACAAATTCTAGTTCTTATTTATATGTATGATTGTACATACCATAATCATGCTTCTTACTATCTCTTCTATATTATAATAGTTTGATTTCTAAATCAACATTCTCTATGAAGAATTTTCTCATAATCTTACCCCACAGGTCTCCAAGAGAAATTGGCCAAACTCATGACATGGTCAATTTTCACTTCATGCATAATATATCTTTCATTTCACTCACATAACTCATATAGGGTTCAAGCTTTTATTTTCGTATTAATCCTTTTTATTTTTCATAATATTCTTGTTCAAGTAACTTTCTTCTTAACTAGGTATTAACTTTATCTATATTATTTCATACAATCATAAAAATAATATTAGTTAAACATTGTGATGGCATCAATCAAAATCATAGAAAAGATAATTATTTCTAAGGGTGCCTACCTTGAAATTCATATCTTATCAAATAACTACTCTCTTATTTTCATTTTCTTCTCATGGAATCATCTTTCATATGTTTGAGTGATCTCATTACTTTATTCCTTATGAATATACTTCTTCTTAGTGCATCATCCAATATTCTTTGAATTGTATTCTTCTTATTTCACCTTTATTCAAAAATGAAATGCAATGCCTCAATGAATCATATATTTCAGTTTATTTGTTCCATTTTTTCTTCATATTTGTGTATGTACTTTTATCATCTTGCCGAACTTCTCATGTTTAGTTTTTTTAATAGGTCCATTTTCAACACTTATAAACCTCACCTTAAAATATAACTTATATGTCTTTCTCATCTGGTCTTATCTTTTTAAATTATTATTACTATCATAGATGCCAAATTAGCCTAGTTATTATTCATGTAAAAACTTGATTTTTCTCATATTTTCTCATTTTTGAACGCACCAAACTCCTTTATATATCTTATTCAAGTATTTAATTATATTCTAAGTAAATTATTTGCTTGAAATTAAGTCTAATACTTATGCAGTCTCACCTATTCTTTTTTGTACTTTGTGATAGGGTCAGTCGTCTAATATTGTAGTCAAGCCATATGATAATTAGATTTGTAATATTGTTCAAAGATATTGTTGATCCTACCAAGGGTTCACATCATCCATCTCATATGCCCTTCATAATTTGGTATACTCCAAAATAATATGTTTCTTGAATTTCCATTCCTTCTTTCTTTATGTTTCACGTTAGGGTTTCTCGTCCTATGTTCATGTCTTGCAAACAAATATTATTTCCAAATGAATTTTAGTTATTCTACTCACTACCATGGACTTCAATATCTTAATTCATATATACTATTAGTTCCTACTATATTTACTATATCTAGAGTTCACTCTTATTAGATTTTAAATAGGAGTCATTAGATCCTAGTAACACATCTTGTTAGTCAAAGCAGGCCAAACCCGTAGTCATGAATCTAAGATCTACTCAGTATTAACCAATTCATATTTATTTCAAAAATGTAAAAAGAGTATCCACTTTAGGAAAAATCATTTAAGTATAACTTTTGTTCTAATTTAAGAAAATAATATAATAATAATTCTATGTAAACTCTCATGTGCAAAAGTCTTATAAGAGTGTTGTAATTTTTAAAGTTGAGCATTAATAATTCATGTAATGCATTTCTATTCCTTCCAAATCAAGTCAGCAATATGGAACAAAAATTATATCACATTCTACCTTTATGTTATTACTCTTTAAGTTGTCTTCTAGTTTTCTAACCCTAATACTCCTAAGGTTTTTTGCTAACCTATTCACCATCTAAATACATGGTTGGGAAATATAATAGAATTAGATAGACTAGCTTGATACTGGTCAATCCAAGTATTTAGATATTCATATGGGGTATTCAAATGTTATGATATCCCATAGCTATAGGAAAATCACCTACTAAATGCTACACTTATGACTCTATATAACTAACGTAATGGTACCTAACAACTCAACCTAAGAATTGGTACCAAGTGGGCATACTCTATCTCTCATAATATGTTAGACTACAAGACTAGGGTCTAAAGTGATCAAGCTAGCTAACATAAACACATCTGAACTATTTTTCCTTTTTTTCTTTGCAATATATGACATATGGATGAAAATATTTTCACATGCATTGTCAACATATATCCAAACCACACGAATTATTCTTACTTTTCACTACATAACTCAACACATTCAGATACATGGAGAATTATATTTACACATTGTCTACAAGATTATAAATTATATTACATTATCACTTGACTAAGAAAACTCATTCTTTCTCATATTTAAGGATCTAGAGTAGATAGGGATCTAGAATGACTAAATCTACCATTAAATATTGCTAAAACATTTATGTGAAATAAATCTTATGAATTTGTATCTATCTTTGAAATCTTCAAGGCTACTTCAAATTTGTACATATAAATGTGTCATCTACTATTTTAATGAATAAAAAATATAACACAAATATTGTTACTGGGTGAAATGCAACACACACAAGATAATAAAACCCCCTAAATATTGAACTAATTGAGAAATACAACAAAATCCATCAACATCCTATAATATTAAGAATATTTGATCAATAAATCCATGAATCAAAATACTTAATCTCTTATTTATTTTGTTGATGCCATGAATCCACATGTTGTGCACCATAACATGTGAAAGCAACACAACAATCTTACCCCACCATCTTACAATATAAGACCTAGAGTAGACTCAAGATTCTAAGTTTGCTAACTAGTTTCTCAATTTGTGATGGGCCTTGCCATGTCTAACACCAACAACTATATCAACTATCCAGATTATATTGGAATTCTCATATGAACCTCAGTTCTCAAGTGGAGTCAAAGAACTCTACTAAAACTTTCCCACTAGATGTTCCACAAGGATTGACTCGTTGAGTACCAATTGAAATAGGTAACACTGGGATCTTTAATTAATGTTGGGTGTTATATGTGATCGTACTAAAACCTAATACCACCAAAATTTCCACTAATTGTTAGGTACCACTAAGTCTCTTTGGAACATTCAATTTATATTGGATACCACTATTATTAATAAATAGGATGTCAATGATAGGCTTAACCCACGTGTCCTACCTACATGCTTCAACTTACTTTGTTGGATGTTGCAGTGGGTAAGTTATTTTCTCAATATGGTGCATAATTCCACAAAACAATTATGGAATTCAGGGCATTTCATGTCTAATTGATTTTTTAGTTCCATTTTACAATGATCGACTAAACTTTCCTTAATTTTTCCTACTATAAGATCATTCAATTTTTATATTTGCATTCTTAGTTGTATATGTACGATTGAGAATCCTCACAAAAAAATCAGGATATGTTGAGATACTCTAAGAAGACATATAACTGAGTGGATAAATTTTAGCATTATATTTTGCTTAATTGAGTAAGTAGGTGTATCTAAAACATCCTAGAATGATCATGTTATAATAATACTATTAAACTTCATACTAAAAACTACTCATGTTGAGATAACTGAATATTTATTATGTATTAAACATATTTCTAAACTTGGTAAATAGAGAATATTGTACACAAAATACATATCCATGTATTTCCTTAGAATTTCTTACTAGAAGCCCCTTTCCCATTCAATCACATTCTCTAATAATTTTACAATTGTTATAGAGTTTGGGCCCACCTAAGTGTAGCAATTCTTCATATCACTATTACAGTTGAAACTCATAAAAATTTTATACAAGCCTTCAAGAACTAAATCATTCACCATTTATCAATTTGTAACCATTTATATAATTCATACATTAGGAAACCAAATTAGGACTTACTAAGCCAGAATTAAATTAAAAATAAATAGGGAAATATGTGTTCTCCAAGTTATGAGCCTAGATATGTCAAAACCTTTGCCAAATTATGATCTTTCGCTCACTTTAACTTTGATTGTAGCTATCGGTCATGATTTTAGTCTTTGTCTAGCTGTATCTCGACCTACAAGGTATGGATCTGGGTTGAACACGTCAAGGCACACATTATACATATTGTTGTATGTTCCACATCCTATCAGGAGATTGGTGGAGAAATATGAAAAACACGAATAGTAAGAAAATGGAACATATCATCCTTTTTATAGAGAAAACCAAAGAAAATAGGAGGAGAAAAGGAAAAACCATCGATCGAGGATTACCTCAAAGAATCCATGTTAGGTCTACTTATCCTTCTCATTCTTTGTGCACCCTCATTCACTAATGATGCAGTTTAGGGATTTTGTTCTATTGATTATCCAAATATGAATTCTAAGAATCAAATTTCATTGAATTCCCAATATAAAAAAATCAGAGGTTTTTTTATGATTTTTTGTGATGATCGATAGTGATTCCCAACCATCGATGGGCTAAGCCCCATAAATATGCACAAATTGTGAGGTTGCACACCATGTCCGGCTACAAGCCCTAGACGTCGATGTGCCCCGTTAGGATACACACTCCATGTTGTCTAATGGGAGATACTCACTTGGTTGATGGTTTCTTACACCTCATTACTGAGAACACAATAACTTTCTTATTTGAACTTTGATTTCACACTTTCTTTTTTTAGTTTACTAATTTCAATTTTTACAAAGTTAAAATAAAATCTTTATAAATGTAGATATAAATAAATTCTCAATTAAGTTAATATTTTAATCCTTTTAAAATTAGTATACTCTTTAAACATATGTGTGTGAGGTATTACTATATCTTTTAGATTTGGTTTAGAAAGCAAGCCTTAGTGTATGCTTAAGACATGTTTCTTTTATCTATTCATGCAAAATATTAATTTACATCGAGTCTTACTTAACCAAATTGTCATGTAGGGAACTAAAAAAGTTTTCATCAAAATATTAGGGCTATCCTTAACCCTAAAATTTCTAAAAAAAGATTAAGGTCAGTAACACTACATGTTTAGCATGCAAATGTACAAAAATAACACACATAAAAATGAAAATTTTTTGATCATTGGAGATGTTATTAAGCTTTTGGCTTATAACGGAAGTATATCTTACAATAAACATTTATATAAATAGTTGTACAAGAAATATATATGCCTCGTACAAGAAATGTACACACCCTACATAAAAATAGTTGAATGTTAGTGATGTTATGTAGTTAGTATTGGATTGTGGCATATAACTAATATATTATTTAAAATACATATTCATCAAATAGAAGTATAAGAAATGTACACACCAAGTAAAAATATTGAACCGTTAATGACTATTATATAAGTATTATTTTAATTATATGTTTCTGATGTTATTCTAGTGTGTGTGTATCACTCCTTTGATAATTGAAGCTAAACAAGAAACCAAACTATACAACTATAGAAAAGTAGACTTGACTAGGCCATATGGTGCCGTTAGGTTTAAATGAACACATGTTGAATTTTCTCTAAAAAATATCGACAGTGGTCCTATATGGAATAATCATTATTTGGATGGTTTTTTAATCAATGAAACTAAACTTCAGAAACCTTATAATTAGCACATATAGACATGCAGATTACCACATACATGATAGTGGTATATGAAGTTCTTATGCTTTGCTCTAGTATTATAATCTATGTTCTCGTAAAGTAGCATTTACTTAGGCTCTAACTGGATTGTTATAATTGAAGTTTTTGGATAGATCATTTTCCAAGAATATGAGCTTAATTATTAAAATTTTGATTGAGGTGACTGGTAGGAAAGTTAAGTTTTTAAGAAAAAATGAGTGTAATATGATTGTTTTGTTTCAATGGTATCGAACAATGATCCAAACTCCTTGAGATGCTTTGATTCTTTGGTCATCGTACTTCCATATACATGAACTGAGGATGTCTCCTCATTCTCATTTTTGTATCTATACTATAAAAGATAGCCCACACAAGGGTTCAATGCCGTTTTCTCCATTAATTTTTGAAATCACAAACTTTTATATTTGTTATTTTGATCTGTAAATTTTTTTTGGTCAGTAAACTGGTCTATTTGTGTGTACATCACACTTTGTTTTTAATTTTTGTAATTATGTTGATCTTCCTTCCTTCATGATCATTAAGCCTCCACAAAGTCTATCCTAAATTTGTTCAAGTCCAGGTGCATACATCTTTCTAGACTTTTTTGCTTATGTTGTTGTATTTGGATTTTCAAACTCTTTCATATCATTATATGGAAGCGTACCTATGGGAGGAGCGTGGGTTTTACCTACCCCTAGCAACATCAAAGTGATGACTGAGTTGGTCGAGATAGTGTTGATTCATTTTTTTCCTATGTATTGTATAAGAAGACTCATCTATATATAAAAGAAATTCCACAAAGGGGGCTCAACGCAATTTTCTTTATTATTATTTGAAATCACAAACTAGTCCCTATCTGTGTACATCCCATTTTTTCTTTTACTTTTTAAAATTTTATTTGGTATAAGAAAACTCATGGAGGCATATAAATATAAACATTTTTAATATTTTATTTAATTAACAATTTCTCTCTATTGTGTAGAATTTATTTTTTTACTTTTTAGAATTACAAATTGAACATTCTATATTTTAATAAAGATGCATGTACTTTATAAAAAATCCTACTGAGGTAGTTAAATTCATTTGTTTCAATCTTTTTCAAATTACAAATTGGTCTATATTTGTAAACTACATTTTTTCTTATATTTGGAAATATATACTGTATAAAAAACCCTGAGAGGATCCAAATCAAAAGTTCCATTTTTGAATTCCAAATTAGTCTTTTGCATAAAATGTAGTTTATATTTTCTTTTTCGGATTATGATTTTGGTCTTTTTGTGTAGTAATAAAGATACACATGCAACCATAATATCCTTAAGTCTGTGCAATATATGTACTTATGGAAGGTATGATATCAAATGTTTTCATTCATTCTTTCAAATTTTGTAGTCTTAAAGGAAACTGTGTGAAGCATTTGGTTTTTTTTATAAAAAGTGTGTGAAGGAAGTTAGATGCATTATTTATCTTTTGTTATTAAGTTATTATTGTTCCTTCTTCACTTTTATGCATAATTATATTCATACCTTCTTTACTTTTATGCAGAACTATATTTATATATCATAGTATAGCCTTCATACTTAGTTTTGACAAGCATGTGTCTATTATATTTTGTAAAATAGATTGCAAGAATTGTACCCTAATTCCTAAATTTTGGACCCTAAAACCATGTCTATATATAACATGCCAAGCATGTGTAATATATATGGATTTTGAGTCAGTTCATATCTGCCTAGATAGCATAATGAAGTAAAAAAATGGAAAATTTATCTAAATATGTATTTACTAGTAGAGTCTAGGAAAAGTGTATCGATTGTCATATGTAACTTATCTATATTGTTTGTAAAATTACTAAACTTATAACTTATTAATTATTTCCAAACATATTGATGATATGATGTTATCTGGAATAGAAAAGTTTAAAATTGGGATCATATTTTGTGTTTTTTAAAAGATAAAATAGAGAATCACTCAAACATTTTTTAGAATTTCACTAAGTTACCATTGATTGGAAAAGATAATATCTATTTTAGTTATGGTCCACAATTAGCTTGAGATGATTTCTGAAACACTTCTAATAAGGTAGTATACATCCAACATATATGGTCAAATTATATTATAGATTTTTATAATTATTTTCAATATAGAATGGGTTCATAAAAATTTAATATATTGTGGTCTTTTCTTCTTTAATGATGTTTTTTCTAGTAATCTGAGATCTTGTATTGCTTTTTTTATTTTGTTAAGTACAAGTATTAACTCTTCTTGTACAAAGAAAGGAAAGATTATATACAAGAGAAAAGGAAAAAAAGGACTCAAACTCAAGGGAAAGAGACCAGCACCCATGTCTGTTATACATCCTAAAGACAAAAAGGACAGACCAACTTTGTACCTCAGCTGCATATCAACATAGTAGAAGAAGAAAGAACAGTTAGCCCTTCACTTTATTTTGTTGGAAACTTCTTCACCATCAAGCCTTTCAAATCACACCACTACGCACAGTCTTATGATCAAACATTAAAAGATATTTCAGTAGGCGCCCTTCACTGGTCCCTTAACTCACGAGTAGGAGACCAAACACCTTAACCATTTCCAGTATGAAAAATAGAGAAAATCTTCTTCAGAGAACAACATGGACATCAAACTTCACATCAGCCCAAAAGAAAAGAAAGAATGGATAGAAAAGGCCATAAAACAACTGGATAACGCTATAGAACTTAAACCAACAAAAACACACAACATCACACCCATCGACAGACATAAAAGTTTTCTCATCAGGCATCCTTCACTAACCTAGCATATTAGTTTTAGAGAATGAGAAGAAGATCAAAACATCATAACCTAAAGTCCAAGAACAAACTACATAACAAATCAACCTCAAGGATATTAAAGTCCTTCAGAATGAGTTCCCAAATAATTCTCGAATCTTTCTCCCTATTCATATGCACTCTTGCATGTGTCTCACCCCAAAGCCAATGCAAAATACACAGAGAAAGGAGATGACTTTTCCTGTCACTACAACACACTAGATCAGATGCACTAGCTGGGCAAGCATGGAAACCTATCTTAACTGTTTCACTCCAAATGTGAGAAGAATATGAACAAGTGAACATGGAGTGATCAGAATCCCCTTCACTTCTCCTTGGAAAGAAATAAGTAAGAAGGAATAATAATCACCATATTACTATTGTGATTAGTAGTCAGAAGCTTCCCATGCATGAACAAGGAATCTTCTAGGAGCTTTGAACTTCCAAATCTAATAAAAAACTAGATTGGAACTACCCTTAGTGCGTACCACCTCCCACACATTCTTAACTAAATTGTTTCAAGACCTTTAAAGAGAAACTTATCATCCTAAGTAGAAGTCATGTCAAGATTACTCAAGAGATGATTATTGTGACTCTTTCTTGGATCCAATCATCATCAATAATCAAACTCCCCAAATTAAATCCGACCAAAACCCTAGTTTAATTATACTTTGTCTCCTCAGAATATCAACAATGGAACAACTGCATGGAGCCCATGGTTCACCATATAAAGAAATATTATTACCATTCCCAATTGAATAACTGATGTAATGCTTGAGGATGTCTCTCTCCTTAATTACTCTATTCAGATGCCAGAAAAAACTACAATTCTCATTTTCCAACCAAAAGGATGACTTGCTGAAATACCTTTGTGACCCACATCACTAATAGAGGATTAGATGTTTTTTCTATGTTCCATGCCTAAAAAACCATGTATAAAGTATTGGTATCCCTGATGGAATAGATACCTAAACCACCTTATTTTTTTGGTTTAGTTACAAAAATCCATTTGATCAAGTTAACATTAGAATAATTCTCTAGAGACCCCCAGATGAAGTCTCTAATTAATTTTACATATCATTTATAACAGAATAGGGAAGGGGAAAATAGTTAGTCCAGTAAATATGAATGGACGATAAAGTAGACTGAGCCAACTCCAGTATACCTACCATCAAAATCATTTATATTTCCAATCATCCAGTTTAGTTTTGATCTTATCAATCAATACACTACAGTGCTTCCTTGACATTTTCCCAATAAATAAGGGAATGCCCAAGTAATTCTGCCTCAAATTTCCTTTAGTGATGCCTAAGATGTTGTGTATAGAATATCTATGTGCACCAACACTACAAAGAACTGAGCTTTTATCAGCATTAAACACCAACCCAGTAGCTTCATAAAAGTCATCCAAAACCTTCCTGAGGGATCAGACATTATCCTCATATGCTTCCATGAAGACCATAAGGTCATCCACGAAGATCAAATGTGATACCACCGTATTACTCAAAGAACTAAGAGGTATGATATTTCCCTCTTTGATTGCCTTATCAATGAGATTTCAGAATGTTTGCATCACCATAACAAATAGGTAAGGCACCAAAGGGTCACCTTGTCTCACTCTATTACTAGATTTGAAAGAACTCATAGGTACCCCAATAACTAGGATCTCATAAGAAGTAGTTGAGAAGATTTCCTATAGCCAAACCTTCCAGGAAGAAGGAAATCCCATGAGATCAATAATACAAAATAGTGCCTCCCAAAAAACAGAGTCGTAATCCTTGGAAATATCCAATGTTATGCACATTTTGTTCTTCCTACTTTTTCTATTGAAATCATGAATGAGATCATTGATAAGAGGATGCCATCATGAATACTTTGACCTTTAATAAAAGCACACTGATTGGTACTAATAATAGAAGGTATAACTGATTGGAGTCTATTGCTTAGGAATTTTGTAATGATCTCAAGCAAACATTACATAAGGCCATAGCCTCCAATTCTTGAGGACATGAGAGTCTTTAGATTTAGAGATAAGAGTTATGAAAGTTCTATTCGCCTCTCTCAACAACCTCCATATTCTAAAGAAATGACAAGCTCCCTCCAAAACATCAGAACTAATAATACTCCAATAGTTCCTGAAGAAGAGACCATAGAAACCAACGACCCCAGACATTTGTCAATATTAAGATTCCTAACAACCTTCTCAATATCTAAAGAAATGACCAATCTATCTAAAGAAAGTCTGTGGACCATCCATTTTAACAAAATTGTGGTCATCCAAAAGGGAAGTCATAACAGAATAGCAATTATTAAACAACTTCATGTAAAAGTTATGAATAAAGTCTTTGACATCATAGAATTTGTAATCAGAGTCCCATCCATGTCAAGAGCTTTGATGTGATTAATATGTCTTCTGAATTTGAGCGAAGAATAATTTTTTTAATTGTAATATCCCTATTTAATAAAATGCACTCTAAACTTCTATCTCATAAGAAACTCTTTTGTTCTAAGAGCATCATGAGTGATCTTCCCACACCTGACAACCTCATCCCTCAATGCAATGATAGATGGATTTGTGTCCAACTTAACATGGGCCTCATAGACTGAACTCTCAGTAGCCTGAACATTGCCATGTAAGTTACCAACTCGATCCTTATTCCATTTGATCAACCCACTCCTAAGATTCCTCATCTTAGAGTAGACGTTAAATAAGGGGAATCCTTCTTTACTTGAAACCCATCCTTCCTTCACAGTGCATAGAAAATCACTTCTCTTAGTCCATGCATTGATGAGCATGAAAGGTGAATTAATTTTCTTCCTTTCCCCAATCAACAGTTGCAAGATTTTGTGATTGTTGATAGTATTAGTAATAAGAAATTCAGTAAAATTGGAGAAACTTTGTGTGAATTTGTTGTTGTATGAAATCATGTCAATCTGAGAAGTGACAAATCTATCACCACCTTGATGGTTATCCCAAGAGAACCCAAGACCATTCAAGCTAAGGTCAAAAATACCACAATTTGGAAGACAACTGTTAAAATCCTCCATTAATTTTCTTGTTGGAGGATCCCTCCCCATTTTCTCACTCTTCAACCTGACAGCATTAAATCACCCATCATATCCCAGGGTAAACTTATGCTAGGTTGTATTTCTTCAATCTTTTCCCATAACTTTCTTATATAACTATCTTCATTATGTCCATAGACAGTTGTGAGCAAACAATCTTGACTATTAGTTATAACATTAGCATGGATACACTAATCAAATTCTTCAATTTTCTTTATGAGATAAACTACCTCTTTTCATAGAATTACCACTCTTCCCAACACATGAGACAAGTGATTATATATACATTTGTAACCAGAAAAGTACCTACTAAATATTTTCTTCACCTTCTTCTCTTTGACTCTAGTTTCATTCAAAATAATGATATGAAGATTCATCTTATTTATTTCCTCCTGTACTTTAGGGGCCTTGTTGTTTAATCTTGTAACATTCCACGAAACAATGTTGAGATCTAAACTATAAATTATTAGAGTTTTCATCCAGTACTTCATTAGGTGTCACAACTGCTTCATGGATAACCTCTTACTCAAGGTTATTGAATTTGTTGTTGAACGAGATTGGAGTAGGGGTTTCATACGTAGGACTTGAATTCCTAGTCTTTGCTTTCTTCAATCTCCTTGGAATGTGAAAGCCATCTGATTCCTGAATTGATTTAGCAGATCTTAAAACATTAGTAGAATTGGGAGGTGTGATAAGGTCAATCACCAACGAACCACCTAAGTCCTCAAGATAGACACTATCATTTTCAAATTTATCATTGATTCCATGAAATATTTCCTTCACAGAATCTTCTAGGTAGTCTTCCAAATCATTCCTCATCTCATTGCAAGTAGGCATATTCTTGACTACCTTGTTAGCAGTAGCCAAAATACTTCTGACATCCTTTGATATGTCATTAGTATCATACTTTCTACCCTTGACTATGGTCCTAGTTCCTCCATTAACTGGAGTAGTCTTCTTGGGAACCCATACTTTCTTCTTCTATTTCTGAGGTACAATCTCCAGAAATTCATGACCAATAAGTTACAGGTAGTGCATTGCTTTGGCTTCCATTCATACACGAATATAATCTTCTTTAGGTCACCAATTTCACTTGCAACCTCTAGACTCTCTAGAAACTCAAAGTTTATTGCAAAAGAACCTGCATTCTGGAAAACTCCAGCCTCTTAAAGTAATGGGTATCTCGATCAGTTCTCAATGTGAAGCCTAGAAATGAGCCTATTCTATCAAACATCTTCTTCTCCCAAAACTCTAGTGGTAAATCATGCACCTGGATCCAGATTGGAACCCTTCCAATTTGAACTTTGCCAATTGTTGTCATGGCTTCCATCTCATCAATGTCTTAGGTTTGCCTCTAAAAAAATACATTGGTCCATCCAAAGTTGATTCCAGATTTGAGTTATTTGAAAACCATATTAAGAAGAACCCCTGACCATGGTTAAGGACTTTGATGGAACCTTTGAGTCCTAGATCTACTTCAAGTATTGTTCCAATGTGGGTAAATGCGGCTTAAATTCAACCACATATCCCAACAGACATGAACTCATTTCTCTACATTGTTCGCAGCCTTTTCACTAGGATAGATCAGAGTCTACCCCTTCAACTCACTATTAACCTTATCCAAAGACGTATCACCCAGAGGAACCTTCTTGAATAGATCACTTCACGTGCTCAGTTGGACCTAGAATGACTGCTCTATGCCCTTTTTGTCACCGCCAACAATCACATCCCCAGTCGCTACAAACATTGTCCTTGATTCCTTTCTTTTAGCAATGTTAACAAGACTAATCAAACATATTTTACATAAAATTAAATAAGTTAATCTTAATGTATCCTACAAAGATACATGTTTTATATGCATAATTTTATATTCATATCTATAAATATTGATGCTAGATATATAAGTTTTTGGGTTTGATTTTACTTTGAATTGAATCAAACTAAATTGTGATTAATTTCTTTGTATATAATCCTAGTCGAAGAAGGTTATGTTAACACATTGGTAAAGATCAGGTTGACTAAATCCCATGATGTAAGGAACTGAAACCTGGCATCTTGACCCTGATCTTATGCCTTGATGGATATAAAGTTTAGTTCTTTGGACATAGACAAACAATGATGAAGATAAATATAATAGTATTTAATTGTAACCCTGATATGTAATGCATGAATAAATCACCCTTACATATATGCATGAAAACAATTGTGCTAATGCTCTCAAAATAATCTATAGACCAATAAAATATGTGACATGAGATAATGTGGATTACGGTATGATGTTAAGAGAAATAATATACATGAAAGGACTAGGTGTCCATAATTGAGAATATTGATACATAATTTAAAAAAATATGGAATTGATATATTTAATGAGTTAAATGATAAACATAAAGATTTTATGCAAAATAATAGTAGATAATACTTTTGGTTGTGATGTGAAGATATGGGACACATTTTGAATAATAATAATAATAATAATAATAATAATAATAATAATAATAATAATAATAATGAAATAATATGTTAACTAAAATAATAATGGGTAACAAACATTAATTTCATATAACTCATGAAAGGAAACATTAAAAATTAAATATAATGTAGAAATCATGTTCCTTGGGTCCCAATCAACTTGGGAGTCAAGTTTCACCTAATTTGCACAATAATAATTATCATAATTACTTTTAGACAAGAAAATATGAGATTTTCTCCAAAATAGAAAATAAACCATTTAATGACTCCAAAATTGGCAATTAATCTTATATTCATACTGTACACATTAAAGCTAGCCTTTGGGTAAATTTTCATGCAATTTGGATAATTTTTAATGTTCATGTGAAGATTAGGAGAGAGAAAGTATAAATAAAGCCCAAAATGATTAATAATGTGATAAATAACTCCACGAGACAAAATTAATGGCAAATTCATGTTCCACATGCTTAACTGTTGCTTGAGGGTGAAGTTTCACATTAATTGGGTAATGCTAGAAGTCTCTAATGCATTAGTAAAGAGAAAATATGAATTACTTTAAAAGAATTAAATAAAATATTTAAAATCCTCAAACGTGAAAACTAATACCATATTCGGATTCTATACATCCTAAATAGGCCAGTTTTCGAATTTCATTTAATTTGGAGTTTTTTTGCACCACAACGGAGGAGAGAGAAAACTAGAAATAATTGCATTCACACTTTACTCGAAGTGTATTGGGAAACATCATTTAAATTTCATGCTTAAATTATCTCATGTATGGATCCCAACTGTTGGATTTTTGATATGATGGCTCAAAAGTCTTCATCTTGCTTGGGTTGAAATACGCAACAAGCTACCGATTTTAAAGAATTTGAAACTCAAATTTCTCTCTCCATAGTTGGTCTTTCTTTGAGATTTCCTAACCCAAAGATTTCCTTTCAGATTCTGCATCAAACAAGCCACTACTCATAATCTTCTATCATGTGTGTGCATTTTTCCCAAACTGTGTTCCACGCTTCTCGTAGCCCCTGTACCTGAACGCCTTGAAACTCAACCTTATATAAAGGGAACTATACCCTTAGCTCTGCCGCCTCATGCTCTACCTTTCTCCTCTCTCAATTGCTTCTGGGATCACGTGCTTTGCCTCCACTATACTTGTTTCCCACCAAGGCTTGCGACTCACTTCCGTGACCTTCTGCTCCGTCGGAGTTCAATTCCACCCACGAGTAAGTTGCTCGTCCTCTGTTCTTTTTTTGTGTGCGTTCAAATCATTATTTAGTCATAAATTAGTGATTTCCCTAGTTCGGCCAAGAAGTTTCCTACTGCTCAAAGTGGCCATGGCACTAGGCAAGGGGGGATGATTCACCCCAGTGTTTTCTCTACTTTGGCCCTCAATTTTCTTTTGCTTTGATTTTTTAACTAAGAGCAAACTCGTCTTTTCACTCTATGTTTTCTTTGTTTTGGATGAGTCAAAATTGTGCTTTGACTGGTGACTCGACTACCCCTGATTGGGCCAAGACAATGGGCCAAGTACCACTCTCTCTTTCTCACTTGCAAGTATTTTCCACTGACATGGATTTTTGGAATTTACTGATTGGAAGATTTTTGTTAAAATCATATCTTTTAATCTACTTGTCCAAAAATTAAGTAAAAATATATTTTGGAATCAGAAAAATATGTTCTTTCTGAAAATAATATTTAAGTGTCTGACATCCATGATTTAGAAGGTTGATTTTTGAGAATCTAATAAATCATATAAAAATCCCTAAAAATTTTAACTTTTTCAAATATACTCCAAATTTGACAAATAAATGTGTTTTCTTGATTATAAAAACAAAAGTAATCGTTTGTTCTAAGTTTTTTTACTAAAATCTGAGGTTTTACAAAAATTCTAGGGTTTCTTTACACATTATGATTTATAAAACCCTAATACTTGTAGGTTAAGGAGATCTTGGAAACAACTAGACTGATGGAGAGTGTTTCTAGGACTCTAGTTTAAGGTATGTTTGCATAACCTATTATTCCTTTTGAGAAATAACCTATTTTCATCTTTCTCTTGGTCCTATGGACAATATCCTACACAATATCTCCTTCTCTTTTGAAAACATATTTCACGTAGAATATTTTATTTGCCATGGATATTGTGATCATCCAACTGTGATTGGACATTCTTTTGGCTTTATATTATACTTTGATCATGATATAACTCTACTTGGTAATATGTGATACCTTTGCCCACTTATGTGGTTGATGCTTATTTTTGTCTACTTTTAAGATGGAAACTTTAATTGTGTTGTAAAAGATTATACTTTTTACTTGCCTCTGCATTCAGTATGTTATGTGATTCAATAGCCTTATAGTAATGTAAGTACATGGGTTTTTGGGTTGTGTGCCCATATATTATTTTTGGGATGGAGGTTGTATGCCCCATACCTGGGTGGTGATGCCGATTATTTTTATAAATATTGGGAGCCAGGCAATACATCATTCTTTATCAGGTTTCAAGTTTGTGAGGCTTGGTCTCTATTGTCTTTATATTGTTCTAGTGCTATGTGTATCTCACATGCAAGAAGGTTGATGTTATTATTGAAGGGTTTTGTTCCCTAAATCTTTATATATGCTTGTGTGGCACAACTTTATTGTTTTATTAATGGCAAGTAATCTCTTGGTTACTAGTTTTTGAAATTCATATCCATTTATACCCAATTTGGTAGTTTTTTTCTCTTTCCTTTTACTCTATATATTGCTCAATTCTAATTTAGTATGCACATACCAACTTTTTGCTGATGTCATCTATTTTTCTCCTCTTGTTGGAGTATGCTTCCAACCCCAGGTGTATGATATGGAGGAAATTGCATGTTGAGGTGGACCCAAATTAAGGATGTTGATGCTTGGAGACAAACTTGATATGGTTTAGATTTCCCCTCTACTAGATCCTTATGATGTAATATCCATGTAAACCCAAAATGAGAGATGGTGATGTACTTCTACAAAATTGATTATAGTCATGAAACTTTTATTTCATTGATATACTTTGGTCTTTTGTATATCATCATGTAACATTTGAAAATTTTACACCCATTTTAGAATACCCGTTGAGTGTGTTTGGAATGGATGTTTTATCCTTCATATTTTAGTAGGGAGTGGATCCCCTCTGGGTCCCACTCCATACAACATGGTATCAAAACCCATGGTTGTCAGAGTCTGACTATTTCAATTTTGTCTCCCTAATTAGAACCCTTATCATACACAGTTACCCTCTAGGTGAGATGTTCACCCTATATTTTACCTATGTTTTTCATTATATGATGAAAAGCCTGTTTATAATAATATTAGTTACACATTAGAGTTGTGTTTAATATATCCTAATGATATGGTTCTAGGTGATCTTACCCTACCATATAGGTTAATTGTGACATATATCTTTGGATGTTATGAGGTATTGGCTTGAGGATAGAGTCATGTAATGAGGCTGAGGTACTAGTAGGATAAGGAGATCTTATTATGGAAAACTTATAACTTGGTTCCTAGCTTTGATTTTCAGCTCATTTTGTTTATGTCACCTAAATTCTCAAAGAAAAACTTATTTTCAATTATACTACTATATGTATAAAAAAATTCTCTGCTTTTTTTGATGTTTTCTTGATCCAAGTCAAAATAAAGAGATAGGTGAATTTTAGTGGAGAAACCCTAGATTTAGTTGTAGTGGATATCATAAACCCTAGTTTTGGCAATGTTGTGACTAGGAATATGTGGAATAACATAAAGGTGTGGTGGACCTTCCCTTTGTACCCTATGACTTTTTGGTTGATAATGTGAACCTTAGGGTTGTTAGGTTAGAGACACAAGGACCTACCTAGGCTGATAAGACATGTTAGTTAGATGCTTGAGCAAATAACAACATAAAAAGTATTCACAACTAAAAAATTCATATGAAATCCTAGTATCTTTAGTTTTTTAGTTTGACATATTAGGTAAAAACTTTTAAGGTATGGAGTATTTAGTTTATGAAGTATGAATGATTAGATTTCGAGAATAAAATCCTTTTAAGGTGTGGAGTTCTGTAATGAACCGAAACCTAGCCTCTTGACCCTGATCTTATGCCTTGGAGGATAGAAACCTTAGTTATTTAGACTTAGACAAACATTGATGAAGATAAACCTAATAGTAGTAAACTGTAAACCTAATATGTTAATGCATCAATAAATCACCCTAACATATTTGCATGAAAACAATTATAATCTAATGCTCTCATAATAATCTATAGACCATTAAAATGTGTCACATTAGATAAAGTTTATTAAGGTATGATGTTAAGAGAAATAATATGCATAGAAGGACTAGGTGTCATAATTGTGAACATTGATACATAATTCAAATAAATATGGAATTGATAAATTTAATGAGTTAAATGATAAAACATAAAGAATTTTGTGTACAATAATAATATAGAATTCTTTTGGTTGTAATGTGAAGATATGGGACACAATTGGAATAATAATAATAATAATAATGAAATAATATGTTACCTAAAATAATAATGAGCCATGGACATCAATTTCATATAATTCATGAAAGGAAACATTAAAAATTAAATATAATGTGGAAATTTTGTACCTTGGGTCCCAATCAACTTAAGAATCAAGTTTCACCCAATTTGCACAATAATAATTATCCTAATCTTTTTAGACAAGAAAATATGAGATTTTCTCCAAAATAGTAAATAACCATTTAATGACTCCAAAATTGGCAAATAATCTTAGATTCATACTCTACAAATTAAAACTAGACTTTGGGTAAATTTTCATGCAATTTGGATAATTTTTTATGTTGATGTGAAAATTAGGAGAGAGAAAGTATAAATAAACCCCAAAATGATTAATAATGTGATATATAACTACACAGGACAAAATTAATGGCAAATTCATGTTCCACATGCTTACCTATTGCTTGATGGTGAAGTTATACATTAATTGGGTAATTCTAGAAGTCTCTAATGCATTAGGAAAGAGAAAATATGAATTACTTTAAAAGAATTAAATAAAATATTTAAAGTCCTCAAACATAAAAACTAATACCATATTTGGATTCTAGACATCCTAAATTGGATAGATGTCAAATTTCATTTAATTTGGAGTTTTTTTGCACCATAACACAGGAGAGAGAAAATAAGAAAAATTTGCATTCACACTTTATTTGAATAGTATTGGGAAACATCATTTAAATGTCACGCTTAAATTATCTCGTGCACAGATTGCCTTAGTTGGATTTGTGATATGATGGATCAAAAGTCTTCACCTAGATTGGGTGAAACAGGCAACAGACCGCCGATTTTGAAGAATTTAAAACTATAATGTTTCTCTCCATAGTTGGTATTTCTTTGAGATTTCCTTGCCCAAAGATTTCCTTTCATATTATGCATCCAACGAGCCGCTACTCATGATCTTCTGTCGTGTATGTGCATTTTTTCCAAACTATGTTCCATTCCTCTCGCAACCCCTATACCCGAACGCCTTGAAACTCAGCCTTATATAAAGGTAACTGTGAGAATCTGTTAAACTAAACGAGATTACTCAAAACATAAAACACAATCAATCACTAATTAATCACATACCCAAAAATATGGGTAAATTAAAACCGATTTCAACGTCAGCATCAGCTTAGAAAAATTTGCATAAGAGCCCAACATCTTTCTTATATTCATACTATGCTAAGAATTTAATACAAATTGTTCTATCACCTTAGCCACAACATATATACACAGGAGAACAATATTCATATATGCCACACAAACAAGCATTAATATGCTAACAAAAGTCTGGTTCATTTGAAACACCATATACAAACTTTTTCTCGCCCGGACCTGAGAGTACAGGGATGACCCTAGGACACACTAGACATCTAATCAACTTTCTCAAAGATTCATTACTATAACTCCTCTTTGCTGCCACATGTTTGTTTTCATCATTTCCGATTACCTAAAAAAATGTGGCGAACCTCAAGGGTGAGACCCATGTCCTAGCAAGAGATATAACCTCCAACAACATTTATTGATTACAACATTTTTCAGTAATTAAATAGTTATGCAGTTTAATCAAATATAAACGATAAGATCAGCAGTACTAACGATTATCAAAATACATAAGGAGAAGATAATAACTATCATCATTAGCCAGACTATCATCCTTTATCTTGTTGACAATATAAGCAATTCAGTAGCATATGCATATCTAGCATCATGAGAAAGTCTAGTAACATATCATAGCTAACAACATGAGCATGTCTAATTGCTTGAACATATCAGCATCATAAGAAGATCTAAAAACATAAGCACAACTATTTGGATAAGCATGATTAACAGTATTTGCATCTCTAATTACAAAGGCATGGCTAGCATGCTAAACATAACTAACAACATGAGACAGCTAGCATCATGATTATAATCAGCAGTAGCAATATAGTTATCAACACAAGCAAATCCATTGTATGTACGCATCTACAATCTTAAGAATATCCACTACCTAAGTGTATCTGCTATCTCTTAATTGCACTAAGCATCATCTTTATGTAAAGATAACAAACAGGGGTTATCATCCAATGTGAAACATTGTGTATAACCCTAAACCAATATGCTACACGGTCGTATTACATCTTTTATTATGTTATGGGGAATTTGAATCGTACCATTCAAAGTCCAACCGACCCCTGCGAAGGGCTATTTGGTTTTGTACATGATCTAGGAGTGTTAGTATCCTAAGATATCTTCCCCTCGATCAGTACGAGTAAAAAGGAAGTGATATATCAGTCAAAGCTGACACCACAACGACATATAGTCAAGATGATAACCACTAGTCCAACCTTGGTACAGGACACAGCACTAGAAACCAGGGTATTCAAACCCAATTACTAAGGTACAACTGCAGTTATCCTCTAATCACATCATGTGATAATCACCGAGACACGACCGCAGCCGTTCTCAATCACATCAGATGTATGAGGCATGATCATATACAACCTCCACAATCTACATTGTGGATGACAAGGATATACCCTCAACCTAACACCCCCACAAACTCAACAGTATGCACTCCGAGTTTCCCTTAGGAATACTCATTTCACCATCCAGCAAGTTATGACACTGAAGATGGCTCTACGGCACAGGGCACTACATGATTAGAGTTGCACTTGATTAGTTATGCCGATTGGGTGAATTAAGGCTGCATCAAACAAGTGGACATACAAACCCTAATTCCCTTCTAGCAAGCATATAAATATCACAACTTTGAAAAGATATAAAAACATGTGAAACATAATTTCTCATCTCATCATCACATGGTACTATTCACTTGCCATTCATGAGACCACACTAGTCATCATACTATCACAAGATATAAATCATTTTCACAATATCACAGGTATCAAACCTTATCAACATAAGAGGATTACACCTCATTCAGGGCTCAACCATGCCCAAAAGTCATTAAGACCATCATACTATCACATGATATAAAATCCTTTTCACAATATCATAGGGTATCAACCCTTATCAACACAAGAGGATTACACCTCATTTAGGGCTCAACCATGCCCAAAGGTCATTAAGACCATCATATTATTGCCTGCAAGATCACCATGCCTTATAACAAGACTCAACGACATCACATACATATAATACACCTGATCAGCACAATATTGCATTAATGAGTTAGGAGATATTCATAAACAATCATAGTAGGGTTATATTAACATTAAGAACATTCCTTTATTACATCAATATGCAAGGAATCTAGATATGATTAACACTCATCCTATTTATAATGCACATGTTTAGCATAAGAAAGTAACAACCAAGTGGCTATGATAACCACCAATTAACACATTAAGGTTATGATCATGTTAAGGAGGTTATTCCACCATCATTCCATCATATAAGAATGTTAAACATGAATACTCATCTTTATCTATTTGCATTAGAGTTAGGTTCAACATGATAAATTATATCAATGTTACTAATCAACACTTATACCCAAACCCTAACTCATGGCATCCCCATTGGATCATGGATGCATAAGGTGAAGCATCACCGTCACGTTCCATACTATTCTCAAGTATGAACACACACATAAATCAAGGTGTAACCATTGGGTTATAGCATACTAGGGTTTCAACAATAGTAATAGAGTACTCCATGATTGTATTAGTCATTCAAGGACTATTCATACCCAATTACCATCATTTAGTTATATTAAAGCTAGGTATAACAAAATATACCTCATTAGGGTTACATATCAACACAATATGGTTATCATCCCTTCTATTCATATGAATGAATTGGTAAGACTACCTTATTAAGGGTAACCCTCCATTTGTTCCATCATCATTCAACCCATATCACCATACCACAATGTCACCCAGAACCGTTGGATGCTTAAAAAAGTAAGACAATTGGTTGTTTACATAAGTAAACACCTTGAATTAATCATATATGATGTTATTGATTTTTGATCTATAAAAGTCACCATTTAACCTGAGGCATCCTTTTGTTAACAACAATAAGGGTTCTATTGAGAGTAGGGTAAAACCCACAATCGACTGTTCATTTAAAACAAACCATCCATTGTCAACAAGTAAGCTCCTTAAGTTGATCATATAAAGAAACCATATAAATCATATTATTAAGACCAACCTATTACATTAGCCATCATTCCACTTTATTGGAGGAATAAACATTAGATCTTAACCATTGGGTCAAGTTCATATGTTAAAACCATCAATTACAGTATAGGTCCGTCCATTGCATCGAGTGACCCAAGAAACCATTGGTCTAACGCTTAATTGATACTAAAACTACAATGCTTAACTCAACATAGGTTGTAGATACCTGATCCACCATCATTAGTGACCATTAAATCACCATAGTTTGTTAGATCAACACTATATTCATTAATCATCATCAAATATTAAGCTAATGTCATCATTGATTGAAAACATCAGTAGGGTACTTAATGGTTGATCATTAAACTTCTAATTGATACAAAACCTCACCTATGGGGTTGATCATAGGCTGTCACCATAATTTGACACCTTTTATTATAACCATCAGTTGTCATGAAGATAACACCATAGGGTTGTTGCAATGGTACCATCATCATGTCATGGATTTATAGAAGAAATCAGCTTAAAACCCTAAAATTGACCATTGGTTGATAGGTGCTTAGCAGCATAGGTTGTCAAAACAACCGGATCCAAGTCATATTATACCTTAGGAATAATGTACACATGATCACAGGTTCATCTATAACTGAAATAAGAACATGGAACATTATAAAAATCGAAATCCAAGTCAAGCATAGCGTTTTAGTGCATGGATCATCATTTTCAAGCAAGAACATGATCTAGAAAGCTTATGGTAAGCAATAAACGTGGAGAAAGTTATAAAACTTTCCTCTAATGAGAAGATGAAACCCCACACAGAAGCAAACTCGAGCATGTAGTGTAGAAAATCCATGAATAAGCTATGAATTCGTCCATCTAGCACCTTTCTTCATCAAATGAGCAAACCCTGAGCATAAGGAGCAAGAAGGTAGGGTTTTAGAACTTTAGAGTAATTTATACCATGGAACATAAAAGTTTCGGCCTGGAGAAAGCTAGGAGGAAGGATAAAAAAGAAATAAATGGAGGAAAGAAGGGGATTCTTGCTCTTTTAGGTCAAGATCACTAGAAGGAATCTTTTTCAACCCTAAAATAAAGTCAATTGCAACCCTAGATCCTTTTTCCAAGAAGATCCCCACTTTCTTCTTCCTTGGACAGAAAAATTCACATAAGCATAGAAGGAGAACGAGGTTGGGAGAAGGAAGGAAGTGGTGTATAGAAAATGGTTCGTTTTGGTGCTTGGGGATAAGTATATGAACTTTAAGATAAAGCAAAAAGAAAAAGTTGAAGTTCTAGTATCTATCCAAGTGTCCATGGCCTTAATTTATTAAGAATATACAAGCACAAACACAAGAAGCTCCCCCCACCATGTTTATAGACCTTCTTAACTTTCCTTTGTTGAATTTCCCAGCCAATCAAATAATTCATTTGTTGATAGCTACTAAAGGTAGCTCATCCGTGAAGGGGAAAACCCTAAAATACCCTTGGAGAAAACACCTTCTAACCAAGGTTTAAATAGGTTCCCCATGGATCAAAAAGCTCAATAATGGTGATAGAATATACAAGGAACATAATGGAAGTGATAAATTGCAAATAAAACCTCTCAATTGGGTAAATTATAGAAAAGTCCAAAATGTGCATAAAATTGCATAACTTCCTCAAACAGTGTCCAAATTGGACCAAATTTGAAACTTAAGCTTGTGTTATGATTTAAAAGCATATAACAAGGTTATATTAGGGTTATAAGAATTAAATTATGTTAATTAATCTTTATTAACTCATTAAGAAAGTTTATGGGCCTTACAACTATAAACCCCTAACAGGGATTTCACCCCCGAATTCCAAGGTAAACCAAGATAGGTACTTCCTTTGCACCTCATCCTATTACCTTCACATGGTTACTTTCATATCATGGTGATGTCACATCATTCATACATATCTCATCTTGGGTCATCACAAAAAAAACCCCACATAAGAAGACATTTGCAAATATGGAACATAGAAACTTGTTGTGCCACCTGTACAAAGCTAATAGTAATGTTCAACTTCAAATTCTAGATATCGTCCTAAAATTATATCTATTGTATCAACACATTACTCAAAAGTCATAATTGCTAGCTTTTTACCAATCATTCCATGTGTCCCATACCATTACTTGAAGCATAAAAAAGGCAACGTATCCATCCTTTTTTTATACACTGACACTAGAACTCTTGTTAGTTCTTTTTCAGCATCAAAAGAAATGTTGATGCTGGCAGCTATCCTTCCATACAAGGAAACATCATTCCTAGTCAACCTTGTTCGGGGTGAAACAACAACACTATCTTCACCTTACTAGGATTTACACAACCTACTTAGAAGACATATCATGATCCCATAAAGAAGTTTAATCAACCCCATCTCACTCTTGTTCAACTTGTCTCATAGATATTGCTACATCGACAACTCTAAGGTTTTTTTGAAGAAATATTGATCATATTTTTGACCATATTTGAAATACTTTGACATGTCATCATTCAAAGATTGCTACAACTTATAAGACATTACTTGAACACTTTGTTCCTCCTATTCATAAATTCTATTTGTACATTGGTTGTCTAAAGGACATAATCATGGTCATGTGGATTATGTCATCCAATCTAACTCTTATGCATTGATATTTGATCATAGGTATATCTTAAAGGAACACGATATCACATATTTATTAACCAATAAACCATCTATCCTTGATAGTGGTCTTTCCCAGCTATCACTGAACCATACACAACATTATAGAATCACTTTTGTTTTTCCTTCCTAACAACATTTAAAGGGTCATCATCAACTCACTCTCTCTAAGGGAGAGGAATACTTATAATGTTCTTTTAATAAACATCTCCAACCTTCACATATTTCTCATACTGTTGATACATTTTGGATACTAGGATTCATTACCTTGGTATCCACCTCATATTCTATAAGGAACTCACATCCTTATCTCATCTACTCTTGCCATCATAACAAATTTCAAAACATATTAGAGGAGTCTTCCTAATTATTGGAAGGCTCAAAAGCAAAATCATCACAAACTTTATGATCTTGGAACCATAGTCCAAACAACCTTATGATATAATAATCTATCCACCCTCATGTTTCTAGCGAATCCACACGTACCAATTGGAAATGATCCACTTGAAATATGTGCCCTAGAAAGGAAAGACACAAAGTGAAACACACTTCCCATACCATAGTAGTATTTTTCAAGGGTCACTAGCAAAAGGTAACCAATTCTATTTTCATTATGCAGGTTATAGCTTCTTATGTATCATTTTACCTTTTTCATGTCAGGTTCCTTGCCATTAGCATAGGAATCATCATGATTAACATATCACATTACACCTTCCTTGATGACTATTTATCCCACTAGTGTATTCTCTCTTATTTTATTATGTTTTTAAACCACTTATCGACAAGTTAATCATCATATTCCACATTTTCCTCATTAAATTGGGATGATCCCCTTAATTTATTTCACATGCCATGCTGATTTTTCATTAACACTTTCTTACACACATAGGTTGGTCTGAGATTAACTCAGGTTCCACCTTATTTCTTTGTCATTTTTCCCATTCATCTTATCATTTTGTACTTATTATAGGAGTTCTCTCTATCTTATGTGGATTTCATACCTTGATTCACTTTATAAGCATAGACTTGTTTGTCTATTACTATTTTATCTTCTTGAATCACATCTTCAAGAAATCCTCTTTTCCTTATTTGTATTCAGATTTAGATTTCATGGTGTTGTATCTTTCTCTTATATTTACCAAACATTCAAGTTTTGATAGATAATGATGCAATTCTCATCTTCTTTAAGGTAGGATTGAGATATTCACACCATGATTTCTTATTCGTTATGCTCTTTAGATTGTCTCAAAATGACTACTTGATCAGAGTAATAAAAAAGATAACAATCTAATAGTTCCATACTTACCTTTTCTTCAATAATTGAATACCTGGCCAGGGCACCCAAATACTGAGATTAGGCAGTATGCACCACATTTTTATGTCATATTCCTAACTTAGACATCATCCTAGTCCTAAGTCCTAGTGTCCCTGTAGACTCAGTGAATCTAAAGCTCTGATACCAACTTGTGAGAACCCATTACACTAAACGAGATTACTCAAAATATAAAACACATTCAATCACTAATTAATCACATACCCAAAAATATGGTTAAATTAAAACCAATTTCAACGTCATCATCAGCTCAAAAACATTTGTATAAGAGCCCAACATCTTTCTTATATCCATACTATGTTGAGAATTTGATACAAATTGTTCTATCACCTTAGCCACAACATATATACACAGGAGAACAATATTCATATATGCCACACAAACAAGCATTAATATGATAACAAAAGTTTGATTCATTTGAAACACCATATACAAACTTTTTCTCACCCAGACCTGAGAGTACATGGATGACTCTAGGACACACTAGACATCTAATCAACTTTCTCAAAGATTCATTACTATAGCTCCTCTTTGCTTCCACATGTTTGTTTTCCTCACTTCCGATTACCTAAAAAAATGTGGCAAACCACAAGGATGAGACCCATGTCCCAACAAGAGATATAACCTCCAACAATGTTTATTGATTACAACATTTTTAAGTAATTAAATAGTTAAGTAGTTTAATCAAATATAACAAATAAGATCAGTAGTACTGATGATTATTAAAATACATAAGGAGTAGATAATAACTATCATCATTAGCCAGACTATCATCCTTTATCTCGTTGACAATATAAGCAATTCAGTAGCATATTCATATCTAGCATCATGAGCAAGTCTAGTAACATAGCATATCTAACAACATGAGCATGTCTAATTGGTTGAACATATCAGCATCATAAGAAGAGCTAAAAACATAAGCACAACTATGTGGATAAGCATGATTAGCAATATATGCATCTCTAATTACAAAGGCATGGCTAGCATGCTAAACATAACTAACAACATGAGATAGCTAGCATCATGATAATAATCAGCAGTAGCACTATAGTTATCAACACAATCATAGCTACTATATGTATGCATCTACAATCTTATGAATATCTACAACCTAAGTGTATGTACTATCTGTTAATTGCACTAAGCATCATCTTTATGTAAAGATAACAAACAAGGGTTATCATCAAATGTAAAACATTGTGTATAACCCTAAACAAATATGCTACACAACTATATTACATCTTTTATTACACCCTGGGGAATTTGAATCATACAATTAAAAGTCCAACCGACCCCTACGAAGGGCTATTCAGTTATGTACAGGATCTAGGAGTTTCGGTATCTTAAGATCTCTTCCCCTTGGCCAGTACGAGTAAAAAGGCAGTGACATATCAGTCAAAGCTGCCACCACAGCGACATATAGTCAAGCTGATAACCACCAGTCTGACCTTGGTACAGGTCATGGCACTAGAAACTAGGGTATTCAAACCCACTCACTAAGGTACAAATGTAGTTGTCCTCTAATCACATCATGTTTTAATCACTGAGACATGACCGCAACCATTCTCAATCACATCAGATGTATGAGGCATGACCATAGCAAACCTCCACAATCTGCATTGTGGATAACAAGGATATATAGTCAACCTACCACTCCCACATACTCAATAGTATGTGCTCCGAGTTTCCCTTAGGAATACTTGTTTCACCATCCAGCAAGTTTTGACACTGAATATGGCTCTACGACACATGGCACTACATGATTAGAGTTGCACTTGATTAGTTATGCCAATTGGGTGAATTAAGGCTGCATCAAACAAGTGGACATACAAACCCTAATTCACTTCTAGCAAGCATATAAATATCACAACTTTGAAAAGATATAAAACATGTGAAACATAATTTCTCATCTCATCATCACATGGTACTATTCACTTGCCATTCATGAGACCACACTAATCATCATACTATCACAAGATATAAATCATTTTTACAATATCAAAGGGTATCAACCCTTATCAACATAAGAGGATTACACCTCATTCAGAGCTCAACCATGCCCAAAAGTCATTAAGACCATGAAACTATCACATGATATAAAATCCTTTTCCCAATATCATAGGGTATCAACCCTTATCAACACAAGAGGATTACACCTCATTTAGGGCTCAACCATGCCCAAAGGTCATTAAGACCATCATATTATTCCCTAAAAGATCATCATTATCTTTGCATGCCTTATAACAAGACTCAACAACATCACTTGCATATAATACACCAGATCAACACAATATTGCATTAATGAGCTAGGAGATATTCATAAAAAATCATAGAAGGGTTATATTAACATTAAGAACATTCCTTTATTACATAAATATGCAAGGAATCTAGATATGATTAACACTCATCATATTCATAACGCACATGTTTAGCATAAGAAAGTATCAAACAAGTGGCTATGATAACCACCAATTAACACATTAAGGTTATGATCATGTTAAGGAGGTTATTCCACCATCATTCCATCATATAAGAATTTTAAACATGAATACTCATCTTTATCTATTTCCATTAGAGTTAGGTTCAACATGATAAATTATGTCAATGTTACTAATCAACACTTATACCCAAACCCTAACTCACGGCATCCCCATTAGATCATGGATGCATAAGGTGAAGCATCACCATCACATTCCATACTATTCTCAAGTATGAACCCACATGTAAATCAAGGTGTAACCATCGGGTTATAGTATACTAGGGTTTCAACAATAGTAACATAGTACTCCATGATTGTATTAGTCATTCAAGGACTATTCATACCCAATTACCATCATTTAGTTATATTAAAGCTAGGTATAACAAGCTATACCTCATTAGGGTTACATATCAACACAATATGGTTATCATCCCTTATATTCATATGAGTGAATAGGTAAGACTGCCTTATTAAGGGTAACCCTCCATTTGTTCCATCATCATTCAACCCATATCACCATACCACAATGTCACCCAGAACTGTTGGATGTTTAAAAAAGTAAGACCATTGGTTGTTTACATAAGTAAACACCTTGAATGAATCATATATGATGTTATTGATTTGTGACATATAAAAGTCACCATTTAACCATAGACATCCTTTGGTTAATAACAATAATGATTCTGTTGAGAGTAGGGTAAAACTCACAATCGACTGTTCATTTAAAACAAGCCATTCATTGTCAACAAGTAAGTTCCTTAAGTTAATCATATAAAGGAAACCATATAAATCATATTATTAGGACCAACGTATTACATTATCCATCATTCCAATTTAGTGGAGGAATAAACATTATATATTGACCATTGGGTCAAGTTCATACGCTAAAACCATCAATTACAGTATAGGTCTGACCATTGCATCAAGTGAACCAAGAAACCATTGGTCTAAGGCTTAATTGATGCTACAACTACAATGGTTAGCTCAACAAAGGTTGTAGAGACCTGAGCCACCATCATTAGTGACCATTAAATCACCATAAGTTGTTAGATCAACACTATATTCATTAATCATCATCAAATATTAAGCTAATGTCATCATTGATTGAAAACATCAGTAGGGTACTTAATGGTTTATCATTAAACTTCTAATTGATCCAAAACCTCACCTATGGGGGTGACCATAGTCTATCACCATCATTTGACACCTTTTATCACGCCCATCAGTTGTCATGAAGACAACACCATAGGGTTTTTGCAATGGTACCATCATCGGGTCATGGATTTATAGAAGAAATCAGCTTAAAACCCTAAAATTGACCATTAGTTGATAGGTGCTTAGCACCGTAGGTTGTCAAACCAACCAGATCCAAGTCATATTATACCTTAGGAATAATTTACACATGATCACAGGTTCATCTAGAACTGAAATCAGCATAGGGAACGTTATAAAAATCGAAATCCAAGTCAAGTGTAGCTTTTTAG
The DNA here is from genome assembly GCA_963693085.1 of Alisma plantago-aquatica. Lineage (NCBI taxonomy): Eukaryota > Viridiplantae > Streptophyta > Magnoliopsida > Alismatales > Alismataceae > Alisma > Alisma plantago-aquatica. The sequence goes on from OY856415.1 coordinate 297,045,417, forward strand.
TGCATGGATCATCATTTTCAAGCAAGAACATGATCTAGAAAGCTTACGGTAAGCAATGAACGTGGAGAAAGTTATAAAACTTGCCTCTAATGAGAAGATGAAACCCCAAACAGAAGAAAACTCGAGCATGTAGTGTAGAAAATCTAAGAATAAGCTATGAATTCGCCCATCTAGCACCTTTCTTCATCAAATGAGCAAACCCTAAGCATAAGGAGCAAGAAAGGTAGGGTTTTAGAGCTTTAGAGAAATTTATACCATGGAATAGAAAGGTTTTGACCTGGAGAAATCTAGGAGGTAGGATAAAAAAGACATAAACAGAGGAAATAAGGGAATTCTTACTCTTTTAGTTCAAGATCACTAGAAGGAAGCTTTTTCAACCCTAAAATGAAGTCAATTGCATCCCTGGATCCTTTTTTCAAGAAGATCCACACTTTCTTCTTCCTTGGACAGAAAAATTCGCAGCAGCACAGAAGCAGAATGAGGTTGGGAGAAGGAGGGAAGTGGTGGAGAGAAAATGCCTCGTTTTGGTGCTTGGGGATAAGTATATGAACTTTAAGATAAAGCAAAAAGAAAAAGTTGAAGTTCTAGTATCTATCTAAGTGTCCATGGCCTTAAATTATTAAGAATATACAAGCACACACACAAGTAGCTCCCCCACCATGTGTATAGACCTGCTTAGATTTCATTTGTTGAATTTCCCAGCTAATCAAATAATTCATTAGTTGATAGCTACTAAAGGTAGCTCATCCGTGAAGGGGAAAACCCTAAAATACCCTTGGAGAAAACACCTTCAAACCAAGGTTTAAATAGGCACCCCATGGCTCAGAAAGCTCAAGAATGATGAGATAATATCCAAGGAACATAACTAAAGTGATAAATTGCAAACAAAACCTCTCAATTTAGTGAATTACAGAAAAGTCCAAAATGTGCATAAAATTGCATAACTTGCTCAAATAGTGTCCAAATTAGACCAAATTTGAAACTTAAGCTAGTGTTATGATTTCAAATCATATCACAAGGTTATATTAGGGTTATAAGAATTCAATTCTAATAATTAAGCTTGTTTAACTCATTAAGCAAGTTTAGGGGCCTTACAAATAGATTAACTTAGTCATTTTAATGCACCCTAGGCACTTGGGGTCTTATAAGTCAACCATGAACCACATATCATGATATTTTGGCCTCACATGTAACAAAACATCACATAGTCTACTAATTTTGAGATTGGAGTAGTTAGGGTTCTTGAAGGATACAAGATAAGCATGATTGAGGTTGATTAGCAAGCATAATATCATGAAGGCATCATATTTACTAAAACAGAGATGAGACATGCAAAATCAGTAGTAGACATTAGTCCCATTAGCAAGGGGGTGTTTTTTTGGTCGAATTGGTATATTATATTGTTCAATTTGGATTTGGGGTTAGGAAATTATGAGGGTTTGAGTATTAAGCACATTTAGATGGGATTTTAGGTTGATATACCTTAATTGGGACACTAGGCCACAATGAAGTCCTAGAGAAGCCTAGATGCCTCCAAATGCTACCCATCATCACATGGTGGTTGCTGAGGATGAGTGAGCACCTGCCACCGCTATGCCACCATCCACCATCGCTCCGTGTTGCCACTGGCCACTCGCGCTGGCTTGGTGGCATATTGTTGGATTTGGGCTGACTTTGATCCTACAACGATGAACATCCTGGGTGAAATCCCACTCTCTGTGTTCCTGCGGTTCGATGGATGTGTGACCCTTGTGTTGTGGCAACTAGGAGGTGATCAGAGAAAGACCTAAAGATGTGAGGCGGGTCGAGGCATTGGCCTGCCGCTGGGAGTGAGGTGGTGCGAGGCTAGGTGTGGGCATTGGTGAGTGGGGGTGTTGGCAAGTCCATCATTTTTTCATTGTCTTCCTCATGATGATGCCTTATTCATTACGTTGGGGTGGCGCCGCTCACGGTAGCTACTGAAGTGCAGCAGCTGAGGTGGCTAGAGGTGAAATAAGGATCATGGGGTTAGAACTGAGAGAGCGAGGGAAAGTGGAAGGGTTCACATGGAACAGTGAGGGGGAGCAAGAGGCAGAGGATGTAGGTACACGACCTTCCTAGTGGTCATCCTCTTCAAGTAGGTTCAGTGCTACCCACCAAGCTCGTAGAACTAGGACGAAGAGAGGGAGATAAGAGAGGGAAAAATAGGAGCAACCAGGGTCATGTTGCCCCTCCTTTACTTTCAAGACGGTGTGCAAGTTTAAAGCCATGGCTAGCTGACGGTGTTGGGATCATGAGCCACGGGGAAGGGGGTGAGAAGAGTTGAAGATGACACTTCCAATTGGGAGGGAGAAGCTAACCCCCGATAATGAGAGGGTAGGAGGGTTTAAATAGAAAGAGGGGAAACCAGGAACATCGTTTTAGGGTTTCAAATGGAGTATAGGGTTAGTGGCAGTGGGAAGTCTGGGCTTATCCATCCCACTGGCGCCTCACTGCCAGCGTAGCTGGTCACACGTCCAAAAGGAGAGAAGGTGGAGAGAGGGACATAAAAAGGGAGGAGGCTAGCATGGGAGCGTTGGTCTTTGCACGACCCTCAACGCTCGCATGAGAGGAGAAGACAAGGAAGGCAAGGAAAAGAAAGGGGCTGGGTATGGGCCTGGTTCCCAACTGGCCCAAAGAAAATTAAAAGGAGAAAAGTCTACAAATTATCTCTCAATTTAGATTGGATTCAACTCCCTCCTCTAATCCCCAAATTGTGCAAGGAAATATCCATTGGGACCCTAGAATCAAGCTTCACAATATGGAATTGAAGTTAGGATAGAAATGGGATCATAGTAAGGACCGATAATGAAATTATATAATCATGGTGTCATAAAGCATCAACATTTTTCAAGAAAAGTATGTTTAGTCAGTTTTGATGCATTACTTGATTACATTGTGACTCACTTTCATCAAATATAAGGAAAGTAAGGTTATTGAGCATAAGTGAGTGTCGAACTTGTCTATGTGTGAAGTAATTGGAGAGATAGAAAACTAGGTTATCACAAGCATTCTTCACTTGATGTCCTTTTACTCTATATATTGCTCAATTCTATTTCAGTATGCACATACCAGCTTTTTGCTGATGTCGTCTATTTTTCTCCTCTTGATAGGGTATGCTTCCAACTCCAGGTGTATGACATGGAGGACATTGCATGTCGAGGTGGACTCAGCTTAAGGATGTTGATGCTTGGAGACAAACTTGATATGGTCTAAATCTCCCCTCTACTAGATCCTTATGATGTAATATCCATGTAAACCCAATATGAGAGATGATGATGTACTTCTAAAAAATTGATTATAGTCACAAAACTTTTATTTTTGTTTCTATACTTTGGTCTTTTGTATACCATCATGTAAGATTTGAAACTTTGACACCCATTTCAGCATACCCTTTTAGTGTGTTTGGAATGGATGTTTTATTCTTCAAATTTTAGTAGGGAGTGGATCCCCTCTGGGTCCCACTCCATACAACATGGTATTAGAGCCCATGGTTGTTGGAGTCTGACTATTTCAATTTTGTCTCCCTAATTAGAACCCTTACCTTATACAGTTACCCTCTAGATAAGATGTTCACCCTATATTTTACCTATGTTTTTCATGAGATGATGAAAAGCTTATTTATAATAATATCAGTTACACACTAGAGCCGTGTTTAGTAAATCCTAATGATATGGTTCTAGGTGATCTTATCCTATCATATAGGTTAATGGTGGCATATACATTTGGATGTTATGAGGTATTGGCTTGAGTATAGAGTCATGTAATGAGGATGAGGTACTGGTAGGATAAGATCTTATTATGGAAAAAATTGTGACTTGGTTTCTGGCATTGATTTTGAGCTCATTTTGTTTATGTCGCTTGACTTCTCGAAAAAATACTTTTTTTCAATTATACTACTATATGTACAAAAAAATTCTCTGATTTTGTTGATGTTTTCTTGAGCCAAGTCAAAATAAAGAGATAGGTGAATTTTAGAGGAAAAACCCTAGATTTAGTTGTAGTGGATATCATAAACCCCAGTTTAGGTTGTGTTGTGACTAGGAATATGTGGAATAACATAAAGGTGTAGTGGACCGTACCTTTGTACTCTATGACTTTTTGGTTGATAATGTGAACCTTAGGGTTGTTAGGTTAGAGACACAAGGACCTACCTAGGCTGATAAGACATGTTAGTTAGATGCTTGAGCAAATAACAACATAAAAAGTATTCACAACTAAAAGATTCATATGAAATCCTAGTATCTTTAGGAGTTGTTAGTTTGACATATTAGGTAAAACCTTTTAAGGGGTGGAGTAGTTAGTTTATGAAGTATGGATGATTAGATTTTGAGGACAAAAAACCTTTTAAGGGGTGGAATTCTATAATGAACTGAAACCTAGCCTCTTGGCCCTGATCTTATGCCTTACATGATAGAAACTTTAGTTATTTGGACATAGAAAAACACTAATGAAGATAAACCTAATAGTAGTTAATTGTAAACCTAATATGTTAATGCATCAATAAATCACCCTGACATATTTATATGAAAACAATTACGACCTAATGCTCTCATAATAATCTATATACCATTAAAATGTGTCACATGAGATAAAGTTGATTAAGGTATGATGTTAAGAGAAATAATATGCATAGAAGGACTAGGTTTCATTATTGAGAATATTGATACATAATTCAAATAAATATGGAATTGATAAATTTAATGAGTTAAATGATAAACCATAAAGAATTTCATGTACAATAATAATATAGAATCATATTGGTTGTAATGTGAAGATATGGGATATAATTGGAAGAATAATAATAATAATGAAATAATATGTTACATAAAATAATAATGGGCCACAAACATTAATTTTATATAACTCATGAAATGAAAATTAAAAATGAAATACAATGTGGAATTTGTGTTCCTTTGGTCCCGATCAACTTGGGAGTCAAGTTTCACCCTATTTCACAATAATAATTGTCCTAATTCCATTTAGACAAGAAAATATGAGATTTTCTTCAAAATAGATAATAAAACATTTAATGACTCCAAAATTGGCAATTAATCTTGGATTCAAACTCTACACACTAAAACTAGCCTTTGGGTCAATTTTCATGCAATTTGGATAATCTTTATTTTCATGCGAAGATTAGGAGAGAGAAATTATAAATAAAGAACAAAATGATTAATAATATGATAAATAACTCCATGGGACAAAATTAATGGCAAATTCATGTTCCACATGCTTAACTATTGCTTGAGGGTGAAATTTCACATTAATTGGGTAATTATAGAAGTCTCTAATGCATTAGGAAAGAGAAAATATGAATTTCTTTAAAAGAATTAAATAAAATACTTAAAGTCCTCAAAAGTAAAAACTAATACCATTTTCAGATTTCTATACATTCTAAATAGGCTAAGTGTCAAATTTCATTTAATTTGGAGTTTTTTGCACCTCAATAGAGGAGAGAGAAAACAAGAAATAATTGCATTCACACTTTATTCATAATGTATTGGGAAACATCATTTAAATGTCACCCTTAAATTATCTCGTGCACGGATCCCAGCCGTTGGGTTTGTGACATGGTGGCTCAAAAGTCTTTATCTAACTCAGATTGAAATAGGCAACATGCTTCCGATTTTGAAGAATTTAACTCTGGTATTTCTCTCCAAGTTGGTCTTTCTTTGAGATTTCTTCGCCCAAAGATTTCCTTTTCAATTATGCATCCAATGAGCTGCTACTCATGATCTTTCGGTGTGTGTGTGCATTTTTTCCAAATCGTGTTCCATGCTTCTCGTAGCCCCTATACCCAAATGCCTTGAAAGTCAACCTTATATAAAGGGAACCATACCCTCGACTCCACCGCCTCATGCTCTACCTTTCTCCTCTCTCAATTTCTTCTAAGGTATCATGCTTTGCTTCCACTAGACTTGTTTCCTATGTGGGCTTGCAACTCACTTCCATGACCTTCTGCTCTGTCAGAGTTCAATTCCACCCATGAGTAAGTTGCTCGTCCTCTATTCTTCATTTTTGTGTGCTCAAATCATTTTTTAGTCATCAATTTGTCATTTCCCCAATTTGGCCAACAAGTTGCTTGATTCTCAAAGTAGCTATGGCGTTGGGCAAGGGGGGGAATGATTCACCCCAGTGTTTTCTCGACTTTGCCCTCTATTTTCTTTTTCTTTGATTTCTTTTTGCTAAGGGCAAACTTGTCTTTTCACCCTATGTTTTCTTTGTTTTGGACAAGTCAAAACTGAGATTTGACTCATGACTTGGCCGCCCCGGTTTGGGTCAAGTTAGTGGGCCCAGTCCTACTATCTCTTCCTCTCTTGCAAGTATTCTCTACTGACATGGCTTTTCAGAATTTCTTGATTGGCCAATTTTGTAAAAAAAAGCATATCTTTTAATCTACTTTTCTGAAAACTAATTAAAAATATGTTTTGGAATTAGAAAAATGTGTTCTTTCTAATAAAAATAGTTTGAGAGTCTGATTACCATTCTTTCAAAGGTTGATTTTTGAGAATCTAATAAATCAAATAAAAAGCCCTAAAAATTATAACTTTATCATATAAACTCCAAATTTGACAAATAAATATGTTTTCTTGATCAGCAAAACATAAGTAGTTGTTTGGTCTAGGTTTTGTGATTGAAATCTAAGGTTTTCCAAAAAGCTCTAAAATTAGGGTTTCTTTACAAATTATGCTTTATAAAACCCTAATACCTGTGAATAACTTGACATTAGGTTAAGGTGATATTGGAAACAACTAGATTGGTGGAAAGTGTTTCTAGAACTCTTGTTTAAGGTATGTTTGCATTCCCTATTATGCTTTTTAAGAAATAAGCCATTTTAATCTTTCTCTTGATCCTATGGACAATAGCCTACACAATATCTCTTTCCCTTTTGAAAATATATTTCAAATGGAATACTTTATTTGCCTCTGATCTTGTGATCATTCTACTCTGGTTGGACATTCTTTTGACTTTATCTTATACTTTGATCATGATGGAACTCTACTTGGTAATATGTGATACTTTTGCCCATATGAAGTTGATGTTTATTTTATCCATTTTTTTGATGTCAACTTTAATTCTTTTGTAAAAGAGTAGAATTTTTACTTGCATTTACATTAAGCATGTTATGTGATTCAGTATCCCTAGAGTAGTGTAAGTACTTTATTTTTTGGGTTGTGTTCCCATGTATTATTTTTGGGATGGAGGTTGTGGCCCCATACCCAGGTGGTGATGCCCATTTTATATATATATATATATATATATATATATATATATATATATATATATATATATATATATTGGGAGTCTGGGATTACATCATTCTCTATCAGGTTTTAAGTTTGTGAGGATTGATTGCAATTATCTTTATACTATTCTAGTCCTATGGTTATCTCACAGACATGCAGGTTGATGTTATTATAGAAGGGTTGTATGCCCTAATTATTTATATGTGCTTGTGTGCACAAATTTATTGTTTTATTAATGGAAATTAATCTCTTGGTTATCAGTTTTTGAAATCCATATTATTTTATGCATGATTGGGTAGTTCTTTTCTCTTCTATGGGAATCATTCTTTACTTAATGTCCTTTTACTCCATATATTTCTCAATTCTATTCTAGTATGCACATACCAACTTTGTGTTGATGTCATCTATTTTTCTCCTCTTGTTGGGGGTATGCTTCCAACCCCAAGTGTAGGACATGGAGGACATCACATGTTGAGGTGGACCTAGCTTAAGGATGTTGATGCTTGGATACAGACTTGATATGGTTTAGATTTCCCCTCTACTAGATGCCTATGATGTAATATCCATGTAAACCCAATATGGGAGATGATGATGTACTTCTACAAAATGGATTATAGTCATGAAACTTTTATTTTGTTTCTATACTTTGGGATATTTTGTATACCATCATGTAAGATTTAGAATTTTCACACCCATTTCAGCATACCCTTTGAGTGTGTTTGGAATGGATGTTTTATTCTTCAAATTTTAGTACATAGTGGATCTCCTCTGGGTTCCACTCCTTACACATGCTCATTCCTATATGAAATGATATGAAAGGATTTGGATGCAATATTCAAGAGTATGGAGGAAAAGGAGAAAATATTTCTATTTTTTTTTAATATTATATATTTTTTTGTAATTTTTATGTCTATCTATAGTATATATGAGAAGTGTGGAAGAACTTGGATATATTCTGTTCTTTTTTCTATATTTTAAGTTGAAATTTCTTTACTTTAATAATGATAACATGTATAGCATGAGTTTATTATTGGGCTAGATTTTTTTCCTATCCAAGAAGGAAATAATCCATCAGGCTTGTTTGTTGTGCTGCTATGACTACATGATTATACCCAAGCCCATTTGTGAGATAGATATGTGTTGCAGACAAACAATCGTTGAATAAGGAAATAGCCACATAGCCGTCAATTGGATTTGTAGCAAAAAAAAGGAAAAAAGGAAGCCGCCAAAGATTAAAAGAAAAAGGCAGTGCCTTGGAGACTTGGAAGAAAGCAAAGAAAAAAAAGAGAAAAGGAAGAAAAAAGGAAGTGGGACAAGACTGCTAAGGAATCTTGGTGTCTTCTTAGAACCATCTTCTGTTGTGCACTTTGTGGAAAGACATATTTGTGGGAATTTTTAGGGTGGTAGAATTGTAGGGAACTCTCACTACATAGTGGTACATTCTGATTTTTCCTACTTGATATATTTTCTTGGGTTTGGGATCAAAACCTAAAAAGAAAATTGGATTTTTACTTATTACAGTGGATTTCTTAATGGTTGACGTCATAGTTTTTCCTCACACGTCATGAGGGTTTTTCATATAAAAATATGGTCTCTCTTTCTCCTCTATCTTCTTGTAGTTATTAACTTGAGTTTTCACACTCATCGGTTATGCTTCCACATAAATTTCTTTTTTGTTGCATCATGGTTGTATAGCATAGATGCACATATTCTCCATCAAAAAAACCTATCAAGTGGTATCAGAGCCTAGGTTGGACAGATCCAGATCCATATGGGGAAGGATTATGATGCAACAGTGGTTAAGTTGACAAGCACAAATTGGTAGATTTAGAAAGTTAAGATGGCAGATACTATATATTGCAAGGATTTGTATGACCCAATAGATGGACAAAACCCAAAGAATGTTTCTAATGCAGATTGGAAGAAATTAAATAGGAGGACATTTGGAACAATGAGAATGTGGATCAACATTTCCATGTTCCATCATGTATCTCAGGGACCAAATCCAAATATTTGTGGGAAAAGATCAAGAAAGTATATGAGCAAAATATTCTCACAAATAATGTTTTTTAATTAGGAAGTTGGTGAACCTAAAGTATTGAGATATTACAAGAACTATCGAGCACATGAATGAATACTAAAGCCTTGTAAATCAAATGGGGTCCATGAAGATGGTTCTTGATGATGAACTCCAGGCACTACTTCTTATGGGTTGATTACCTGACAATTGGGAGAGACTTGTTGTTATAGTCAGCAATTCTATACAGGAAGGAAAGTTAACACTTGATCAGGTGAAGAGCAGTCTATTGAATGAAGAGACTCAATGATGAGCCTCATAAAATAGTAGATCATAGGTGCACTTCACAGTGAGTAGGGGCACTGACAGAGAATGAGACCATGGAAGAATTCAGATCCGTTGTGAGTCCTAGAACCGTATAAAGTCTTGTGGGAGATCTAAGTCAAAAAGTAGAGGGTGCTTTCATTGTGGGAAGCCAATTCATTTCAAAATAGATTGCAAGGTTTGATAAAATAAACATGGGTCTAAATCCAAATACATGAAGGATGATGATAAGAATATTGTAGTGACAATATTAAATGATAGGGATGATGATGATGATGTGCTCTTGATAGTCCAAGATAGTGTTTGCATGTTGCGGATGATGATTCTGAGTGGGTGGTGGATATTGTAGCTTCTTATCATACTTCAACTAGAAAGGATCTCTTCACTTCATATAGCAAGGGAGACTTTGTGAGGGTGAATATGGGGACATTCTAGCTTCTCTAAAATTTTCGGGACTGCAAACATTTGTGTTCAGACAAGTGTTGCATGCATGCTCACACTGAAGGATTTTTGCCATGTCCCAGATTTGTGGCTGAGTTTGATATCTGGTTATTTTTTATAAAGAAGGATTTCATCTAAAATTTGGTGCTGGTAATGTAAGATAAAGGGGGCCTTGGTTATTGTACGAGGTGAATTGTGTTTTACTTTGTATAAGACCCAACATAAAGTGCACAAAGGTGGAGGTATACATGTAGTTGAGAATCACCAGGAAGATCTATGGAAAAGATGGTTAGGAAACATGGGTGAGAAGGGGCCAAAGATTTTATCAAATCACTAGGCTGATTCCTTGTGGCAAGGACACAAATCTGAGCTCATGTGATTCATGTTAGACATGAAAGCATCGACAAGTTTCTTTTAAGACAAGATCAAAGGTGAAGTCAAATATCTGTAGTTGATTCATTTAGATGTCTACTGTCCATTTGAGGTGGCTTCACTATGTGGCAATAGGCATTTTTCAGATTCATTGATGATGCATCTAGGAAGGTGTGAATCTACTTACTGAAAACTAAGGATCAAGTTTTTTATTTTCTTTAGAAATTTCATGCCATGGTAGAGAGGGAGACGTAGAAAAAGTTGAAATGTCTCAGCATAAATAATGGAAGAGAGTACACCTCTAGAGAGTTCCAAAATTACTCTAAGAAACATGGGATACAACATGAAAGGATAGAGCCCTACATAGTATAAAACAATGGTATAGCCGAGAGGATGAACTATAGTGTAGTGGAGAAAGTCATATGCATGTCAAATATTACACAATTGTCAAAGACATTCTGGGGCAAGGTAGTGAGTACTTCCTAACATCTAATTAATTGACCTCCATCAGTTAAGTACTACATATTTGTCAAAGACATTATGAGTAATGAGTACTTCCTGATATCTATTCATCAGTTCATTTGGGGTTTTAGATTCCTGATAAGGTATGGATAAGAAAGGATGCTTCTTATGCTCATTTGTGAGTATTTGGGTGTGAGACATGCACATGTTCCAAATAAAAAGAGGTAAAAGTTGGATGATAAATTGGTGCAATGTATCTTTTTTTACTAAGGAGATAAGCAATTTGGCTATAGGTTATGGAATCCTGTGAAAAATACCATTAGCAAACATAGAGATGTGACTTTCTGCAAGAGTCAGACATTAACGCAGCCTGCAAGTGATGATGTAGAGGTGTAGGATTAGGTGATAGTTCTTCTAATGATGCGTATGAGGATGCTTCAACTTTTTCACGTGTGCAATCTTTAGATGATGAAGAGGAGCATCATGATCACCATGAGCCATAGAGTGATAGCACATCGAGTGTTCCTATTCCAGATGTAGATTAGTGTTTTCGACTCATAGTTAGAGAAATCTAGGTAGGGGGAGCAAGATCATCACTAGGAAAAATCCTTAGAGAAAAATTTGAGGAGATATGATTGAGTTCATCATCCTTCATCAATATATTCTCCTTACTGATAAAGGGGAGCCAAAGACTTTTCAAGAGGTACAAACTCATAGAGATAGAGCACAGTGGCATCATCTGATGTAGGAGGAAATGTCTTCTTTGTAGAACAAGTGGATGTATGGATGAATAGATATGAAAACAACAAGGATATTAGATACAAATCCAGATTAGTTGTCAAGTGCTTTGGTCAAAGACAAGGGTGGATTTTGATGCACTATTTTCTCCTATTGTGAATATGACTTCTATTAGATTGGTACTAGTACTAGTTTCCATCATGGATCTTGAGCTTGAGTAGATGGATGAGAAGATAGAATTTCTTCACAGTGACCTAGTTGAGGGATCTACATGGAGAAACCAAAAGATTTTCATGTTAAGGGGAAAGAGCACTTAGTTTGTAGATTAAAGAAGAGTTTGTTTGGGTTGAAATAGGCTCCTAGGTAATGGAATAAGAAATTTGATTCATTCATACAGAGTTATGAGTACCAGAAGATAAGTGCATATCCATGTGTTTACATTAGGAGGTTTCCCAGTGAAAAGTTCATTATTCTACCACTCTATGTGGATGACATGTTGATGGTGGGGAGGATGTCTATTTGATCAAGAAACTAAAGATAGGGTTGTCCAAAGACTTTGAGATGAAGGATTTCAGACTACTATGGTAGATTTTGGGGATGAAAATACATGTGACAAGAAGCAGTGTAGGTTGCGATTGTTAAAGGAGATCTATGTTGAGTGGATTTTGGAGCAGTTGAACATGAGTAAGTCCAAAGATGTGATTTCACTACTATCAGGCCATTTCAAGCTAAGTAAGAAGTCATGTCCATATACTCATGAAGAGTTGGAGGAGATGGTCAAGATTCCCTATACTTCTACTATGGGGAGTTTGATTCACACAATGGTGTGTACTCATACTAATATTGATCATGTAGTTGGAGTTGTGAGAGGGTTTCTCACAAACCCTGGTAAAGATCACTAGGAGGCGGTAAAATATTATGAGGGATTAATAGCACATGTTTGATGTTTGGTGATTTTGAACCAATTCTGAATGACTTCTTTTATGCTAACATTCCAGGTAATATTGATCATTGGAATTCTACCTCTGGGTATGTTTTTACTTTTGCATGGGGAGCCATATCTTGGTAGTGTAGGTTGTAAAAGTGTGTTACACTTTCTACAATAGAGGAAAAATATATTATAGTAGTGGAAGCAGGAGAAAAATACTCTAGATTGTGAGATTTATGGGAGAGTTGGGCATGAATCAGGTTGACTCAACTATTTTCAATGATAGTCAGAGTGCTATTGATTTGAGCAAGAACATAATGCATCATGTACAGACAAAGCACATTGATGTGAGATATCATTAGCTTTCTGATATGATTGATAAGAAATTATTGACTCTGAATAAGATCCATACAGAGAAGAATGCTTCAGACATGATGACTAAGTTGGTGAAATGAGACAAATTAGAACTCTCACCGATACTGAAACTATCTCTGGCATCAATTAAAACAACCCTTTCACGTCAGTTTAAAACTGACACCTAAGTGGGTAACACTATAGCTATAGGCCTAAGATGTTGGTTCTTTGGGGAAGACAAAACGGATGGTAGAGATCTAATTATCAGTTGTGTGGATAAAAGAAACCAACACCTATCATGATGTACCAGGTCACATTTATAACTAGTAAAGGACCTTAAATCGTCAGTTATATCTAATAAACTGACACCAACAAGGTCGTGTTGCCCAACACGGCTGTTATGTTTTTGTCCTTTAATGTGGGTTATTTTACTAAAATCTATGATACATGCCTACAATGTCAGTTTTATTGATACAACTGACGACTCAATTTTGGTTTTTTAAATGGTAGGCCTACAGCCTACAGTCCGGCTGGTCAACAGGATACAAAACCTACAGTTCAGTTCTAAACTACAGGTTAACAACATCATGTGAGTTCAACTGAATAACATGCCACCAATCCTAGAATAACAAACATAATATGCACATAATACACATCACAATCCACATTCCAGTCAAACTCTTCCTAAAAATCATATGGTATTACTTCAATTCACATTTCAAATACACATCATAGGCAAACTCTTTTAGAAATATAACATAATTGCAGTAGACTTAGATAATATTATAAGTAGCGAAAAGATGTCTAATCCTATTACATAATTGTAGTAGACCTTATAATATTACAAAAACCTTAGTACAGGGGGTTGTATGAGCCAGGGACACTGTTCAAAGATCTAATGGATATACTTCAAATATAGTCATCTCTTATGATAGTACTATCAGACACATGTGCAACAATTCTATTGTGAAGTTTGAATATGTTGCAGATGTTGCATCTATGTGCAGAACTATGAATCTTCTCGAACATTTTTCAACTGGATTCATAGTTCTGCACATAGATGTAACATCTACAGCATACTCAAACTGTGTAATGGAATTGCTACACATGTGTCTGATAGTACCATCATAACAAATTATTATGTCCCAAAGTATAGCCATGAGATCTTTGAATAGTGTCCCTGACTCATACAACCCCCTGTAGAAGTCATCCTACTCTTCCCATAAGACTGCAAATTCTTCTTTGGTGTCCTCTTCGTGAGTAACATTTGTGGCCTCTTTGATCTTGAAGCGTGAAATTGACATCTACAAACAAAAATTTTAAGATAATAAACAAATACAAGTTTGGGCACATGATACAATAATTTTTTCAAATACCAAATAATACCACTCACCATATCACTATGGTCCAATGTTTATAGTAGGACCATTCTGTCTTCCTTTAGATGTTGAAGGAGTGATTGTCTTTTTCTGCCGCTTTGTAATGGGTGTTACATGTTCAAAACTAGGCAGTCGTCCAATATTTATGGTAGGATATGATGATTGTTGGTCTTTTAACCTCTGAGGAATCATCTTCTGACTCCTCTGAGGAATCATCGGCCCATAGAAAGTCTGGTGACTGTTTATATCCAAAGTAAAACAGGTACTCCTACACATACTCTACATATTCTTCATTAGTGTAAAACAAATTGCGGTAGTAGCTAGTACTTGAGGTGATAGCAGTATGGAGAAAATGTGATGGTGCAATAGAGTGTCGAATTAAGATTTTGGTGATGGAGCACATCATCAACATCTACAAAACAAAATCAGAGACCATTCTCAATGAGGAAAAACGTAACACAGGAGATGTGAACATATATGGCTAATTGTTGTGCAGTAGCTTTTCCGAAGAAAGACATCTCGGGTATCAATCTGAATACAAGACACGCATTACTGTATGATCATTGTGTAATCATCATCATCATCATGATGGTGGTGATGTTGATGACGATGATGATGATGGTGAGATGAGGGTGATCATCTTCATCATCATCATCATCATCATCATCATAATCACCATCACCATAACTTTTGGGACCCACATTTTTTATCAGTATAAAAACCAAACATTATAGATAATCCCAAAACCTAAACCCAGATTATGAAATAAAACAATGAATTCTTGACAAAGGCGATTAAATAATATATGAAAAATACAAATATTTTTTTCCTTTTTCTTTCTTCACAAATTCATAAAACAATGTCACATCAAGAACATCACATTTATATATCACAAATCATATCCAACTCCATTAAATACATAATCAAATCTTGTTCTCATATGTGGTTCAGTTTACATCAGATACATGTACATTGATGAACAAACTTAGTTTGCAACCCATCCCGAGAAAGAGAGAGTACAGGGACATTCTAATTTATCTATATTATGCTATTTATATCTTCTTTGTCACGACCTCTCTGTTGGATATCATTATACCTAAAAACATTTGAAACAACCTCATGAGACTCATATAGAGCCCCAGTGAGTGGATACCTCCCACTCAAGCTAGGTACATGCATCAAGATCAGATTAAGTATAATAAACTTAACAGAAACATGCAGATATTGAAAAGTCTAGAAGATAGTTCTACCATGAGTCAAATCTATCTTATAATGGTAATCAAATCCAATAGATAAGGTAATCACTTAAACCAATTATAACTTTGAAACATCATTTAAAGCATGTCTATGAACAAATCAACAGATACTTCTTGGTTCAGATTAAGAATCCTACTGCATGAGTAATAAGTCAAATTCTAAGCATTTTGAATCAATACATAGCAATAACATTATATTTGTGACACTCCACCAGCTGGACCAGGAACACATCCTATATTCCTAAAGCTAAAGTACACATAATAAATATCTACCAAGTAATACTATCAAATATCAAGCAATCCAACTCATATTCAGAATGGATATAAATCCCAACATTTATAAATCATCAACATGACATATCATAATATGAAATAGAAAATTTCCATAGCAGCATGATTACTTTCCACAACAAGAAGCATAATTAACAATAACAAATCATCAAGTAGTAGTACAAGGAATGTAACAACCATTCAAACCATGTTCTACACGGCTTATCATCTTTTATTCATTTGCCCTGAAACTACTTGGCTTGTACCTCACCAAGTAGAAGTCCCCACGCCTTATTCTCATGTCAACGACTCACCGTCACTATCTTAGGGTTTAGCCGGCCACCCTAAGATATCAACAACAGACCTTGGCCACCTTAGGGTTGCCTAAAGAGGCTCACATCCTCATCTCGGGTACACGAGATAGGAACCAGCAAAATAGTATATTACATATTTTTCATTTCACATTTCAAATATTTCATTTCATCAGAGTCTATTCCATCTGGGCATAGACTTTCACAGTAAGAATTTAGGGCCAGAGCCACTCTAGATGACTCACTCCTAAATCTTGGTGGTCTAACCTTTAAGGTATCGATCCACACTCTAGAAATCCTTCTCATAATTCATCAATTACTATAAGGAGATCCATTTTGTTTCCCCAGTGTGGTCCTCAGGAGAAACTCATGGTGTTCAGGGCACCTAACTAGATGTTCCATCATTTCACTTATTATTAATCTCTTTTACTCATCTTAAAAGAATTCAAAACATCATATGTCATATCTGTGTATTATCGCGTAACTAGAATAACATGAAACAGATTAAGTTTATCAATAAGGACAATGATCAAAGCAAGAAGCACAATAAATATGTATATTGCAACACATATGATTATTTCTATATTCTACATCATCTCATAGAAATCATCAACAGTGGGCCTTCAGCCTGAGACATAATCTTATTGTCCATCATTTACCCCATCAGGGTTTTATCATCATCAGCGGGCTTTCAGCCCTAGACATAATCTCATTATGCGACATTTACCCTTATTATGGTTTCTCAATGTAAGGAGTGCATATTAAATTTAATTTCAACATAAATCTTATCAGTTCATTGTATATCACAATTCTAAACAAATATTAGCAGAGGAATTAGAACTAGCAATAGTAAAAGCATATAGATATCATTTATCATTCCTCATACTCAAAATAGATTTATCATACAACATATGTGTGTTCCATCCATTCTAAACAGATGTCAATAAGTTTCATGCATATACATGCATAACAGACTTAGTTCTCTTATTCTTTTATTTCACATTCTTCATATGGGGTTACTAATCATCACATGTTGATTATCATTTGAATTACATCAAAATAATTCATTCTCATAGTATAAGTATTCTATCAAACAATCACAATACAAGAACACATTCTTGTAGATCAATTCAAATGCTTGAACCTCATCTTTTAATTGAATTAAACTACAATTATGTACTTTCCGTAATCTCTCATTTGAGATTGCTATTCATTAGCACCATCTAGCTCAACATTTTAGGGTTAGAGTTTGTTTCTTAAATTCGTCTACTAATTCTCATATTTTTCCTTCAATTCATATTCATTAATATCAACTTCTCTCATGTCATGTTCATTAAATTATTGGAACCAATAATTTTTAACTCACTTGATATACAATACTTCTCTTTTCATTGATACCCATCAGAGTCTAGTTTTAGTATGTTTAATTCAATTTGTCTTAAGCCACATGTAATTAAAACAAAGGATTAAAGACTTTATCGTAATAACTTCATTAGTTTCATCTT
Organism: Alisma plantago-aquatica; assembly: GCA_963693085.1. Taxonomy (NCBI): domain Eukaryota; kingdom Viridiplantae; phylum Streptophyta; class Magnoliopsida; order Alismatales; family Alismataceae; genus Alisma; species Alisma plantago-aquatica. The sequence continues at coordinate 297,063,042 of OY856415.1, forward strand.
TAACTTGCCATCACCATCAATACATTTTTCTTCATATCATTTCTTATATTTAGATAAGTGTACCATGTCATTGACTTCTAATGTCATTCCCATAATCAACAATGATCATTCTTTATTATATTAAAAAAATGCATTAGACTTAGATGATATTAGTAAGACTCATCATATTCAATGAAGTATTAATACTTTTAACTTTAGCATTTGATCACATTTACAACATCATATACAAGTTCTATATTTATCACTCATAATCATCTTAATAATAAACTTTTAGGATTTTCAATAAGTCATTCGTCAATTCAACATATCATTCAGTAATCCAATCATGACGCAAGGGTTCATTAGGGTTATTCACAAACATGGAAACCCTAGTTTCCATTTTCACACATTTCATTCATCAATCATAAGTATATATTGATTAATTGACACATTTGATTCACTTTCTCAAAACAAATCCTAATCAGGATATGTGGTCATTCAATTCCATTAACATTCCACAATACACTTGTATAATACAATCTAGTACAGTTCAAATATGATTTTATACATGCCAATTCAATTCCAAGCATATCAGCCATTGGACTGATTTTTAGGCAAAATTCACATGAAATAGCATAGTCATCTACCCATAAGATCACCCATGGATCCTTAATTAATATATCAGGAACTAATCAAGTTCCTATCAATGAGAAATAATCAAAATCGGTAGAATTGGATCCCCATATATCTTTCCCAAATAAATCAAATTACATACATATACAAACAAGGTTTCTGGTTATTTTAACCAGATAGAATTAGGCTTTCAACATGAACACAAAGCTTAGGAGGGAGAAAACACTCACCTAAGGTGACAAGCACCTTAAAAACGTAGGTCAACCTCTAAAGTTTTGGAAACCCAATCAAACTCTCACAAATGAATCCAATTCTTTCTCCTCTCCACTTGGAAACCCTAGAAATGGGGATTAGAAGAGAAAGAGTGAGAAAAGGGAGATATTGAAATATATAGAGGGGGTGAATAGATCTTTTTGGAGTTTTAAAAACAATTTAAAACAATTGAGCACTTGAACAAGGAGTAGGAGGAAACAAGGAAGACACAAGGATGTAGAGTGGTTCCACCCTTAGAAATCTAAGGGAGTCAGTCCACTACCCGATTATTTCCAACTGGGATTTTGAAAGTGATTTATTTTATTACGTCACAAGGATGTTACATAAAATACAATCACCTTCTACACCCTTGAAGCAACCTTCACCTGAAGTAGCCTCAAACCTCCTAGAAGCAGCCTTCTGAAGTAACTCCAAGCTCACCCTTGAAGTAGCCTTCACCTGAAGTAGCTTCAACCTTTGAGACAGCCTTCTAAAGTACCTTCAAGTCACTAGGAGTAGCCTTCCCACCTAAAGTATCTCCACGAACCCCCTTCCGACAACCTCCAACCTAGGAGTAGTCAAGGAGAACAAAATACAATAACAAAGGAACAAGATTAGAAGAAAGAAAATATGTTACCAATGAGTACAACGCTTTGATCCTATATCAAGTGTGTTGATCTCCTATCCAATGTAGATGAACCTGGTAGTGTGGTGGTTAGGAGATACTAGGATATAGGACACTAATGTAGAACTCAAAGAAATAGATTACAAGTGTATCTCATCTTGTTGCTCACTAAGAATGAATCTCAAGTGTAATTGTATTCACAAGTGATGCTTTAGGTGTCCTAAGGACTCTCTTATTTATAGGAATGGATTACAGATGCTTAGGGACGTTCTAGACACTTTCTAGGGTGTTCTTAGTTCTCAACTAGCCATTAGGTGTCTACTAATTACATTGCAACAACTAGTTATTTAGTGTTGAAAAGTGCAGTCCAGAACTTCTCTCGGTCGAGAAGTTTATCGACTGAGCTTGTCTCGATCAAGCTTTTTGTCAACCGAATGGGAGATTAAGCTCAATGTGTTGTAAAGTTTTATTCCAACTCCCAACTACTTTTCTAACTCAGTCTAACTAGGAGGGTTTATTCTCAGTTGAGCCATGTACTAAGTTTGTGTATCAATGTGTAATTGTGCTTCTATCTTAGGGGAGGGTCTATCTAAGTGTTGTGAGTGGATAGGAAAGATCTAACGCTTGATTTACATGATGTCTATGTACTTGTACATTATATACTTTGTACAAGTTTTTACATTGAGTACACTCATGAAAATAAAAGCAATCTAAGCATGTTGATCTTCCAATTTGTCTAGATCTTCAACTATCCACTTCCTTGTTTGTTTATCCCTGAAACACTCAAATAACAAATTAGATCCACAAGAATGAAATGTTTGTCATCATCAAAACAAAGGGTATAATAATGTCCAATTTAGCCAATAGATATTTGATGTGATTTCAAATCAAATTAGAGGAGGGATAGAATCTTGACATGTGAGAGAAGATTCACCATGAAGTGCTATGCAAAGAAGCTAAACTTACTTGATTTCATCAAATCTTGGATAGAGAAACTCTAGGTCAACATCTCCACCACTTTCTCTACTCAAAACCCTAGCTCTCCTCTCTCTCAAGAATTTCGTTTCTTTATCAAGAATGACAAGTTATGAGAGATCCTTGTGTGTTAGGTTAGTCATATAGATAAATTGAGGTGCTTAGAACAATTGCAAACAAGCCCTTCATTATATTTTTATTTTGCTCAGACTGGTTGGTCGACAGAGTTATAAACTCGACTGACACCACACTTTTTAGAACTAAAAAATCATCCAAAATTATGAAAATTTAACCAAATGTCTAAAATTGAGTTTATAAGAAACAGTAAAAATTGTATATCGTTTGAAGTTACCAATAAATAAATAAAAATAAAATACTATACTTCAATATTGCAGTCTGCAGCAATGTCGGTCGAGTTTTTCCTTCACAGAACTGGACTGACACCCCTCTCTATAGAGATCAAACATCATCCAAAAATTACTCAAATTTAATAATACGTCTATAATGGAGTTTATAAGCTATAGTTAAAATTTTATATCAATTAGATATACTAATAAAAATATAAAATTCAATTACCACACTGCTATATCAATTTGAAAATATGATTGGCCGAGTTTGAAACTCGACCGATAAACAGGTGAGAACATTCTTTAAAAATTCTGATATTTTTCAATAGTGTTCAAATTTTAGATATCCAAATCATATCTAAATTTTAATTAAATTTAGAATTACACATAAAATACTAAAAATCATTTAGTGTGACATTATACTTATCAAATTATGTATTCATATGTCATCAAAACCCTAATTTGGGCCGATTAGGGTTTTCAAATCTTAACCCTAATTATATAAATCAAAGTATGATTAAACCTTCTCATTATATTTATAATATCAAAACTTAACTATCATCACTAATCAAGCTTTAAACTATGATCAACTTAGTTAAGAATACAATCATCCAAGTAAACCCTAATTAGATGACTAATTTGAAAATAGGTCATTACAATCACCATCACCGTCATCATCACTATCAATCATAATCATCAAACATCATCATCATCACCACCATCATGATGATTAATGATGATGATGATGATGATGATGATGATGATGATGATGATGATGATGATGATGATGATGATGATGATGATGATGATGATGATGATGATGATGATGATGATGATGATGATGATGATGATGATGATGATGATGATGATGATGATGATGATGATGATGATGATGACGATGACGATGATGATGATGAAGATGATGATGATGATGATGATGATGATGATGATGATGATGATGATGATGATGATGATGATGATGATGATGATGATGATGATGATGATGATGATGATGATGATGATGATGATGATGATGATGATGATGATGATGATGATGATGATGATGATTGATGATGATGATGACGACGATGATGATAGTGATTATGATTGTCATGGTGATGACGATGATGATGGTGATGATGACGATGATGATGATGGTGATCACTATCACCATCATCATCATCATCACTATGTAAATCATCATCATCATCATCATCATTTATCATCACTATCACCATCACCACCATGATCATCATCGCCACCACCATCATCATCACCATCATCCGCATTAGCATCATCATCATCATCACTAACAAGAGAGAAAGAAAGTAATATTAATTAAGTAATATTTTTTTGTTTATTAATTAGTAATTAAGTAATATAACTAGCAAATAACCATTAACAATAATAATTAATTAACCATTGAGGTTTGATGTTAAATAAGAGTAAGATTACAACACATAAATGTGGATTAGAGTCCAAACAACACATAAATGTCCAAACAGCAATAGCACAGCCAAAAAATAAAAAAATAAAAATGTTCATACCTTCAGTGTGCCCACTGCTAGCGGCGGCGATTGGAGATGACGACAATGAGTGAAGGTTGGAGGAAGAATACCTAGTGAGACAAGAGCGGTGATGAGATCAGTAATGACGGTCGTGGCATCCAGCAGTAGTAGTGGCGGCAAGCTCAGCAGTAGCATCTGAAACGAAAGAGGCAGTGACGGGGATTGCAAAGCAACAGAGGCAGTGACGAGACCAACAACAGCGGTCGTGGCATCTAGCAGTAGCGACGGTAGTGAGCTCAGCAGCAGCATCAGAAACGGCAGACGCAGTGATGGGGATCGCAAACCAGCAGAGGCAGCACGAGATCAGTAGTAGTGTTGCTGAGCTCAATAGCAGCGGTGGTGGCGAACTCAACAGCAGTGGTGGCGAGCTCAGCAGCAGTGACAGTGAGCTCATCAGTGGCGGCAGAGCAGTAGCAAAAACAGTGGTGGTGGTGGTGACGACGGCGACAGGAATCACAAATCGCTACAGAGAAGCAGGTCAGTCACAATGAAATCGAGAGTAGGAAGAAAGTTTGTATCACGCGGGGGTATTAAGTTACCCATAGTAGTTGGTTGTATAGAAAAACCGACAATAAGACCATAGTCGTCAGTTCGATCAAAAAACCCGACGACGAACTCCTAAAACCAAATAAAAAATAGGCACTGGTTTAGGGCATATTCGTCGGTTATGTCAGTAGAAACTGATGACTAATTACATATCCAAATAAAAAAGTGACTATCGGGTTTGGGATATAGTTGTTGCTTTAGCAAGTATAAACGACGACTAAGAAGCAATTTGGGGAGAAAATAGTTTTGTGGGGACATGAATCGAAAACACGTAGTTTTCAGTTTCTTTTAAGAAATTGACGATTTTGACCCATCTCTAGAAAAAAATTGTGACTCACTGAGGGGTCTAAAGTGTTGCTTGTTTACTAGAACCGACGACCAATTGGGGATAATTTTTTCTGTGGGGACATGGCACGGATATTTTTTCGTCGATTTTTAAAAAATCGACGAATGACTAAAAATTTTGGAGGAAAATTTTTTTCCTTGAAAAATTATATTTTGCAGGCAATTTTCGATGTCCATTTCCCTGAACAAAAACTGAAGTTTAAGTTAAAGGGGTACCCGTGTCTTTTCTAAACCGACAGGACATCACATATGGTGACAGTTGGTATGAGGAACTAAAATTTGTTCGTATATTAGTGTCAATTTTTTTTTAAGAACTGCAGTCACCAAAAGTGACATTAAATGTCATATATGTACTAGTGTCTACACAGAGCTCAACAACATACATCGCAGTGATGATTTTGTGATGATGATCTCTTCATTGGGCTAGATAGGGAGATTGTTGGGTCTGAAATTGTTTACAACTCAACAATGAAACATGGCCCGTCAGGGCTTGTTGGTTGTGTTGTCGTGTCTACAAGATTTTAAATCCTAGCCAGTTCATGAGATGGAGATGTGATGCAGCCAAGCAGCCTCTGAATAGGGAAACAACCACACAACTGTGAATTGGCTTTGCAACAAAGTAAAAGAAAAAAGATAGCCGCCAAAGCATAAAAGAAAAAGATATTTCCTTGGAGACAGGGAAGAAAGCAAAGGAAGAAGGATGAAAAAGAAAAGAAAGAAGAAAAGATGTAGGGTAGGACTGACAAGATACCCGAGTGTCTTCTTCGAGCCATCTATCGACGTGTACTTTGTGGAAGATATTTTTCTGGAAAGTTCTGGAATAGTAGAATTGTATGAACCTCTCTCTAAGATGTGATATTTTTTTATTTTTCCTTCTTGGTATATTATCTCAATTCTGGATCAAAATTCAAAAAAAAATGTATCTTTCCTTCTTATAGTGGTCTTTCCGTGGTTGGCCATATAGATTTTCTTTCACACTTCGTGGCGGATTTCCATGTAAAAAATTAGTCTTTTATTCTCCTCTATCTTTTTACGGTTATCATCTTGAATTTACACGTTCTTCGGGAATATTTCTACAAATATTTCTTATATTTCTTTTTCCTTACATCAGGAATACTCTACGCCGTCCAATCCGTACATTTAGTTTGGGAATTGCTATGTAAAATCGATTTTGGGACTCAAAAAGGTTCTTTTCATACAAAATTAGAAACTTAACAAATAAAATATACTATTTTATTGTTTGCCCTTTGTCTTGTCTCCAAATTGACAGATAGTGTTCCATTTTAAATTTAAGTCTACATAACTAATCCCTTTAGTTTGGAGCTTCCCCGGCTATCAGAACTTCTTGATGCTCCCAACTCCACGACAAGCAAATATAGCATTGCCTGACACTAGGATAATTTCTCCGTCTCCAAATATGGCCGGCGGCAATGCTATCTGAATATTTGGTCAACAAATCATGCATGTGAGTCTCCAAATGTGGACGGCGTCACTGTTATCTAAATATTTTTCTCCGAATTACTGAAACATGAGACATAATGGAGAGACGGAGGTCAGGGAGCCATGTCATCCGGGTTTTTTTATTGTGGTTTTCCCCGTCTCATAACATTCAAATCAAGCGATCAAAATTGCTCACCGTATGCTATTTCTAATGAAATATACTGGGCGTTTGACATTGTGCAATTCAGCGTACTTGTCATGTCATCAGGGCTTTAGGTTGTGTTTGTAGAGTTTACGTGTTTCTAGATTTTACGTACAACTGAGCCATCTGGCTCGCGTTGCTCATCTTAGGTGATATGGATGGGTCAGCGTACTTGTCAAAGGCAAGCAAAGATGTTTCGTCAGTGCAAGCGTCATAGCATCTCGCCGACAAAAGGCAAGCCCAGGATGCCACGTCGTAATTTTCAAAGCCCAACGGATATCATATTCAATATTTATCCGATAAAGTATGAAAACAAATTCATAGCAATTGCCCACATACCACTTAAGAGAGTCCAATCAATTTGAACACAACGTTTTGGAAATCACCTTCAGAGCTTCTTTTTCTTCCTCATTATTTTCGCTCACTTCCAACGATCAGTATGACCCATCTATATTTTTTATTTTCAATCCAATTATTCACAACCACGATCAATTGATTACATGTTTGTTTGTTTGTTTGTTTTCTCCGTTGCAAACATGCAAATTGCTAGGTGATTGTATAACGGGCTCAATGGAAGTGCCGGCAACAAAATCGGCTATTCAAATTTCTTTTAGTTGGTAAAGTCTCTTCCGCTTCCAAGCATTTCAGCAAAGACCGAGGAGGGACACCGTTACAAATGGCGAGGCTCTTTGGAATTAAAGTTTGGATAGTGCCACTGGATCGTTCTAGTTAAGGCTTTGCTGAAATCGATATACCTAACCACACCGAAGTAAATTTATGAAGAAGCTCTAAGTCTAAGAAAATATTTAGTGTGAAATATAATCGAAGCATGCACAATAAAAATCATAGCAGCTCCCTTTGACAAAGTGAATGTTAAGTATTAGTCAACTACAACAAATTTGATGAAGAAGACCGCAAATTTTATTTACTAAAAACCTCCACAAAATTATAAGGATTGTCGCTATCTTACGATCACGTGTCCACAATAGAATTCCTTAACTACTCTCATTCCTTCCCCTTTTTGTGATCTTTTGGCTTCCCCTTTTTGGCCCATAAAAATTAGTGAACAATGTTGTCGCACGTTGGTGGACCCAAAGTTATCAAATCTGAAATACACACATCAGTGTATCACATCATATGACAGTATGTCATATTTATAGTACTCATACAGTACTCCAAGAGACAATCCTAAAAGATAAGGCAACCCATGAAAGGTAGTATGAGAGAATAAAGTTGACCTATTAAATGGAAAACAGAGAGATAATATCAAACTTAATATGTAGGAGGAGAATAATATTAGATATTCTTGGACTCCAACTCTATCAAATTTTAGACTTTCTTAGACAATCCAAAATTAGGACAAGAGATATTATCCCAAAAATATCTACTTTAGATTTCATCTGCTGAAGTGTAATTGCATCTCTCATACAATTGGCTCACATTCTTCTTCTATGATTTCATCATCAGAAACTACTTCCTGTCTCTAGAAGTGCTCTAGAATACACACCTACATGGAGTGTGTGTCCAGACTTGATTGGCTGAATCCTTCATGTCAGAGTTCCTCGTGTTGTATAATTTGAAAAATTGTACCACCTCCACCTATGGTTGGAAGAATCACATCATTTGTACCTTTGACCACCATGTCATAGGTTTGTGCCTTATCTGATATGTGCTTGTGCGATGGCATCACATGGTGGGCCCTACCATCCAATAAAAACGACTTCATCTTTCACTTGTTAAAATTTGCAACCAAATTGGTAGTCTCACACTAGACTAACTCTGAGAGTTGAATACACATAGAACTATTCGGATTTATGACGCACACAAATCATGTTATTGCTTCATCAACGCCTCTCGTATACATAGATCTCTCACCATTCGCTCCACTTTTAGTGAGTACATAGATCTCTCATCATTCGTTCCACTTTTGGCGAGCAAATCTCCAACCGGTCAATATGCTCCATTGAAACAAGTATTGCTCCACTTTTGGTGAACAAATCTCCAACCGGTCGATATGCTCCATTGAAACAAGTATTGCTCCACTTTTAGTGAGCAAATCTCCAACCGGTCGATATGCTCCATTGAAACAAGTATTCTTAATGAACTTGCCCCCTGCAAGTGAATTACATGACTCTACCTTGAGTTGATGTTTCACAACTAGTATATTCAGGCACCCTCTTGGATATCAGATCGTTCTTGATATTAGGGATATATCATCCCCCAATAATGTGTGACATGTTCTATCAAAGTCTTCAAAAGATTTATAATGACTTGAGAACCCAAATCTAACATCCATTCTTGAGAAGCACACGATTCTATTTTGTCATCATGTATTTCTACCAGATGGCACCCAACGGTATTTGTCGACAAGATCATGCTTTTATGTGCATCCAATACTTTCTGATCGTCTCCCATGAATCCTACTCTGATATCACTTAAAGTATTTCTTTCATAACTTTTAAGTCCAAAAAAACCCTTATACAAAATACAAGAATGCATAATAAAAATAATAACAACCCCCATCGACAAAGCTAAACATCAAGAAAAGCTACCAGAGAGATAATAAAAGGATACTAGAAAGATAATGCCAAACTTGATATACAGGAGAAGGAGATAATGATAAACATTATCTTAGACTCCAAATCTACAATATTTAAATTTCATAATATTTTTAAACAATATTTAATATCCTAAATAAAATAAGAAATATTCAACACACATATCATGACAACCATTTGTCCCACCATTCTTATTGATATCTCTTCCTATAAGATCTCTCTCGACCCTGCATAGTCATAGAATTTCACACACTCGAATAGTTTTTGACTTCCCCCATTTCTCCACATACGGTAACTGCACTTTAATATTTGCAATATTCCTTCATGTCTCATATTTGCCAAAACACAACCCATGTAAGGTAAAATAGCATCAGGTAGGCAGTGAAAACAAAAATTTTACTGACATATTTCTCATTAACCAGTAGATTGCGTCAATAACTATGCAATGGGAAGGATGGTTTCACGAAGATACACCTGGTCCTGGAGCAAGTCAAGCAACAATCCTCATCGATGTAGATGTGCACTATGTCTTGGACAGTGTCTTTGCAGCTCCTAGTCTCACTCGGACTCGTCCGACTGCTCCTCCACAGATAGCAGACTCGGACACCTACTGCAATGGCTCCTCAGATCTCGTCATGGAGTGCAAGTTGATGTTGCCCTCCTAGCAACAGCCAAAGGACCCTATAGAGTAGTCCATACGGACCAACTATAACTCATGTCATCTTGCTAGAATGAATAGGAAAAAGTTTTCCCTCTCATTGGTGCACTAGTCACCAACATGCTCTCCCACAACAATAATCCTTACTTATTTCTTTCCCTTGGCTATCCCTCCCTGATCGGGTAGGACTTGCCTGGGCTCTCATGGTTACCACAACCAGAGAGGAAAAAAATTGTAAGAGAAATTGTATGTGTTGTATTTATTTTCTGGGAAGCCCCCAGTACCCCTCTATATATAGGAGGGTTAGGGTCAGGATTCCCAGTCCTCATCCAATACGGGACTAAAGCGGGAGTGAAAAGGACTGGAATATCTTAGATTTTCACAACAATTCTGGAAGTTTCACAACCTGCGTGTGTTGAAACAGTCATGTCACCCAGTGAGACGGTCACCTCGCATGTGAGACATTCATTTCATACTTTCTAATTTTGCACATCTACTGGCAATTCAATTCCAATAAGTACTCAACTTGACGTCAGTACTAATCCTTTATACAATCAAATTACACCCCCAAAACGGTCATTTGGTGCATGTAAGATGCGTGTCTCACATCACCTGAGATGGTTGTTTGGCACCAGGCCAGACGGCCATTTCATACAAGTGAGATGGGTGTCTCCTGGGCCAAATCAGGCAAAATTCCAACCAATGTACAATAAAATCAGCCTGATACTCCAAACAACGGTCTCAACACTTGAACCGGTCGTTTGGCAGTCCAGTTAGTTGATATGCTGCATGAATTAAAATATCTAACCACTTTAGTAATCAATCAACCATCATTGAAGATCAAACTCCTCTTCTAGATGAGTTCCTATGTGTGTGACCCTCTAGGTCCCAAGTGAAAGGAAAGTTGGGGAGAAACTTCAACCTACAATCTTTTTATGGTGTTACAGTGTTTGTATAGTTCCTTTGTCACTAATATCCAGATTGAACTAGAGACGTGGAGCAGTCATCCTCATTATTATTCAATCTTGTTTCTTGAACTAGAGCAGACTGCATGATATATATGTAAGCTCAGTATCACATATTGACTCACATGTGTATGGCCATACTTTTCTCTATCTCACTAATCAAGAGGCCTTTAGATATCATATTCCTTTCAAGGGACAAATACCATATCAACCACAGTCAATCCCCATGTGTAAAAGTCACCCAATCATCACCTTTATAACAACCCATGTTTCATGTCTGTGTTTGATGATGTCAAAGTGTACCCAACGACATGTGATGAGTGTAGTGATTTTAGGTCTAAGAACCACAACCACCACCATTAGTGTGAGAGGTGACTATGACTCCATGAAGATGACTTCCATGTGTCATTCTCATGGTGGGTCAGTCTAATATATTATTCTCTAACATGTATCTGTGTGCTTTGTTTGATATTTCCATATCATGGCTGATGAGATTTAGTCATCAACCAACTCACACTTTGATCTTGTGTGTTATTTTTGTTTATCAACCTTCCACAATAACAACCATTGAGGGACATAATGAGAATATGTATATTTACTCTTAACATCTGTATGATCTCATTCTTCCATATCACGTACTTTAAGACATATGTTATTGAGTAATATCGTACTCTAGACATTTATTATTTTATTCATTATCTCATAATTGAATATAAAAAATAAAATTGGAAGCTTGCCTTTATTATTATCAAATCTGGTATCTACTACCACATTCAATCATCATATGATTGGTTCTCTGGGCATACATACCAACAGACTCCCACTTGCACTTAGAACCAATCACCCACAAATCTCATCCTGAGTGACCTAACATGATCATCATGCTTTTGTTTTGCAAGTGCTTTTATAGCGGGTTTAGCAACATTTGCTTTAAGTCGATATTTTGCAATTTTTACATCTCTTCATTGTACGACAACTCATATGAGATGTAAGTGTCGTATTATGCTATCTGAGATTTCCAGCCTAACTACTAGCTCCATTGTTGTCATCAGTATTTCTACTATGTCATCAATGGTGGGAACCTCACACAAGTTCATTTGTATGAACTTCTTGATCCATACAATATCCTCTATTGTTTTTATACTATAGAGATACTCGAATTCTTTTGTAGATTCGAACAATTGTCATTATCTCAGAACCCTTTCTAGCTTACAATTCTCTTTTGTCATCAGACATAAATTTAGATTGCAATCATTTTTTCAGTTTGGAAGCTTGTATGGGTGTAACCCTTCACATCCAACTCTTCCTTATTACCATAACTAATGAACCAATCCTTTAAGTGATTTACAATCATGTAAGGATATTCATTATGGTAGTCCAATGACTCCCACTGGTATCTGACATATACCATCTCATCATGTCCAATACATATGAGATTGCTAGGTAGGTACATGTGTCTTCTCATCATGTCAAATACATATGAGATGACTTGATATCATCTCATCATGTCCAATACATAGAAGATAATGGGATATGTACATAACATTTATTTAAAGATAGATCAAATTGCAAATGCATATGGCATCTATCCATGTGTTCCTACTCTTCATAAGAATTGGGACACTAGGATCTTGAGAGACTATTTCCATGGAACATGGACATGTTTTCTCTCATTGAGTCTTGTATGCTAAAACCTTCAACATCTTGACAATGTATGTGCTCTCACATAGGTCAAGAAGCTTTCTAGATCTATCTCTATAGATCTTGATCCCTATCACATAGGATGTCTTGCCTAAACCTGTCACCTAGAAGGTACTTTCCTTGCCAAGTTTAACATATGCAGGATAAGGGCGTTATTCCCCATAATTATGTGGAATATAAATATGGTCCCACTAAATATTTTGTAATCACATATTCCATCTTCATTCTGACTCAAATAAAAATCTTTGAAAGTCTTTTCAAATAGAAGATTCCAGCTCTGAGATGCTCGCTTCAATCCAAAGATTGACCTTTGTTTCTTATAGACTTTATTTTCATTAATGGATTTATAAAACCTTTAGGTTGTGTCACGTACACATCCTCTTAATTATTCCAATTAAGGAATGTAGTTTTAATATCCATATGCCAAATCTCATAGTCATACTAAGTTGCAACAACAAGCATGATCCAAATGGATTAACCATGGTAACTGGTGAAAAGACTTCATCATGTTCAACACTTTGAACTAGTTTGAAATTCTTTGCAACCAATTTACTTTTCCATGTTGGTCTTCTTAAAAAAAACCCTAATGCACCCTATGGGTTTTACCCCTTCAGGTGGATCCAACAAGGTCATACCTTGTTGGTGTACATGGAGTTCATCTTTGATCCCATGTCTTGAAGCCATTTCTCAAATTATGGTCCCTCAATAGTTTCTAGGTAGGTTGTTGACTCACCTCTATGATCAACTCGCCGCCTTTTGAGTTATAAGATATCATAATCTTTCAAACTGAAAGTGTGTTCTACAAAAACTATGAGTTATGTGTTTACATAAGGAACTTGAGATTCCACAACAACTTGTGATTCTTCTTGTTCCTATTATAACTCTTTAGGTTATATGTTTTCTCATTTGTATTGAACATTTTGAGTTCTACTTTTACTCCCACTAATTCATATGCAACTTTTTTCCATTTAGAAATTCAGCCATCCTAGCAACAAACACTTTGTTGTCAGGCTAGAATATAAGTAGTATTCAACAAGATAACATTCATGTAATTTGTGGATAAAGCCTTTTAAGAAACTATTTTCTTATACAAGCTTTCAATCCTCATCACTATAAAAGACACATCGGGACACTTCCCATGCCATATCTCATATGGTGTCTTTTGAACCAATTTACACGGTACATTACTTTAGTGTAAAGCATGTGCCAAAAAGAAATTTTAAAATTAGCTAGATTTTATTGACAATCTCACCGTGACTTTACAGGGTGTGACACCTTCTTTCTGACACATCAGTATGTTTCAGGTGAAGTTCATTGTGATACATTATCACGGTCTCTCCATAAGGTCCTCAAACTCTTGGTTTACATATTTCAACATCAATCATATCGAGGTATCTTAATACTTTTACCAAGTTAGTTACATACTTCATTTATATTCTCCTTGAATACTTTAAGAGATCCAAACTTGTGTTTCATTAAATACAAATTTCAATACGTGTAACTACCTTTAGCATTCATCCAAAAAGGTCTATGTACATTGATATGTACTAGTCCTAATGGAATAGTCGATCTCCCACACATCTAGTGAAGATGCTCTACTCATATTGAACAACAAATAAGACATGCATGTCCCTGTTGGTTCAATCACCAAAAGATTCTAGATAACCATCATATGGATTCTAGAAATGCATTTCTCATTCATGTGTTCTAGACGACAATGCTATATGTATACATTGTTTGAGTTATCATGCCATTCAATTTATGTGTCACACACATTTTTCTCTGCAACTATCAAGTATATTTTTTGAGACATAGGGCATTTCCATAAAAGATCATAATGTTCTTGTCAAACAAAACCTATTATGTTTGGCAAGTACACCATAGAAATTCTATAATTCTATTATGTGTCCATGAATGACAATTCCCAACTATAAAGGTAGAAACCCTTTCTCCACACAGTTCTAGCTTACTTTTTCTCAGGTCCTAAAGTGGAGATCTCTATCTCTATCTTCTTCCTATGATCCTCTATAAAGAGGGTAATTCCTTTACAATGTCAGACAAGTGAAAATGGTGGCATTTTATTTTCTTCATCCTTTAAGTTAAAAGGACTAATTCCTTTTACACTTACCCTTCTCCATATATTGAGTACAAAAGACTTGGGATTTAGCTTAGCCTCAAAACACTTCTTAGCCTTGCTTTTTATCCAAGACTCGCTTCTTCATATCACCATCATGGATTTGTCCTTCTTCTTCTTTGCACTGGAATCAACATGCCAAACATTTAATAAGATGACTATATGATTCATGCAACACTTGCACAATCATATTCATGGTCAACTCTTGACCTAAGAGAAATCCCAGTCATTGCACATGTCCAATCATATTGAGCACATTGAGTTCTATTGGACCTCTCTTTGTCAGTTTTCACTCAACTAGGGATTTGGAGACATTATACCTTCTTACTTTACATGATTCTTAAGATGAGTAACCATCTCGAGAATATCCAAGTTTTTCATGTTGTTCATGCAACTCATAGTTCATACAACATAGAATTAGGTATTGAAATGTCTATGGCATGTTGGCATGCTTCCAATAAGCATCCATTTAGCCTTAGGCGCATTTGGAGCGGGTTCCTCTGGCATTGGTCTATCAAGGACATAAAGCTTTTTCTTAGAATATTTCTTGACGTCCTTAACCAATTCTAGAAATTTTATCCCATTTTGTCCTTCTTAAGGACTGATCGCAATTTGAACATGTCTGTGTTTGAAATTTGATTCTAGAAAGAAATATTGCAACTTTTCAAAATGTTTTTGATTTGGTTTGATTTGATAATTTGATGATATTCATTAGGTCTTTAATTAACTCTGATTCTCACTATTTTATTCAAATTAATAGTCCTCGATATCAATTTGGAATATTGCAGCAAACAATATTCTAGTGGGCCAAGATCCATATTTCAACAAGTCATGAGTTGGCTTTTTTTGATAGCCCACAACCTGACTATTTAGGTAGGCCATAATGCCAATTGCATCATATGTAACTCTTGGATATATGATATGTGCAACTCCTTATCATAATAACATACATGCCTCTAGTCTTGGTCATTCAAAGTCACCCATTAAGCCTGACCCAATTGCCAATACGAAAGATATGCACCATGCTTTGTGCAAATCTAACATATACCATCACACTACCTCGAGATAGATGGCACACCATGCTTTGTACAAATCTATGATTGGTCAATCAAGCTTTTCATGTGTATTGCTAATGGAAGGCATCTATAACTTAATGTTTTAGTTGAGGGAGTTTATATATATATATATATATTTATTTATTTATTTATTTATTTATTTATATTTATATATTTATATATATACACTTTATCCGATCACCACATATATAGTATGTATCATATACATGCTATAACCACAAATGAGAACATGAAATAAATAAAACACACAAGTGATGGTTATGGCCATTCTAACATAATTCCTTAGAGCCACAATGTGAGACCCCTAACCTTGCTTAAAGTGTTGAACAAGCTTAATTATCATAATTGAATTATTTTAACCCTAATATAACCTTGTTATATGCTTTGAAATCATAATACAAGCTTGATTTTCAAATTTGGTCTAATTTGGACACTGTTTGAGGAAGTTATGCAATTTTATGCACATTTGGGACTTTTCTACAATTTACCCAATTGAGAGGTTTTCTTTGCAATTTATCACTTGCATTATGTTCCTTAGATATTCTATCATCATTCTTGTTCTTTTTGAGCCATGGGGTTCCTGGTTAAACCTTATTTTAAAGGTGTTTTCTCTAAGGGTATTTTAGGGTTTACCCCTTCATGGATGAGCTACCTTTAGTAGCTATCAACTAATGAATTATTTGATTGGCTTGGAAATTCGAAAAAGTAGAGATAAGCAGGTCTATATGGACGGTGGGGTAGATGTGTATGTGTGTGTGTTTATATTCTTAATAGTTTAAGGCCATGGACACTTGGAAAGATACTAGAACTTCAACTTTTTTTTCTTTTTCTTTTTCTTAATCTTAAAGTTTCATATACTTATCCCTAAGCACCCAAATGATCCATTTTCTCTCCACCACTTCCCTCCTTATACGAACCTCATTCTCCCTCTGTTCTTCTACAAATTTCCTATCCAAGGAAGAAGAAAGAGGGAATCTTCTTGGAAAAAGAATCTAGGGTTGCAATTGACTTCCTTCTAGGGTTCAAAAAGCTTCCTTCTAGTGATCTTCACCTAAAATAGTAAGAATCCCCTTCTTTCCTCCATTTATTTCTTTTTTATCCTTCCTCCTACCTTTCTCCAGGTCAGAACCATGTTGTTCCAAGGTATAAATTGCTCTGAAGCTCTAAAACCCTACTTTTCTTGCTCCTTATGCTTAGGGTTTGCTCATTTGATGAAGAAAGGTGCTAGATGGATGCGTTCACAGCTTATTCTTAGATTTTCTACCCTATCTTCTCGAGTTTTATTCTATTTTGGATTCCATATTCTCATTAGAGGCAAGTTTTATAACTTGCTCCGCGTTTATTCCTTCCCATAAGCTTGCTAGCTCATGTTCTTGCTTGAAAATGATGATCCAAGCACTAAAAAGCTATGCTTGACTTGAATTTCGATTTTTATAATGTTCTCTATTCTTATTTTAGCTCTATACAAACCTATGATCATGTGTACATTATTCCTAAGGTATAATATGACTTGGATCATGTTGGTTTGACAACTGTTGGTGCTAAACACCTATCAACCAATGGTCAATTTTAGGGTTTAATGTTGATTTCTTCTATAAACACATGACTCAATGGTTGTACCATTGCAACAACCGATGATGTTGTCTTCATGACAACTGATGGTGGTGACCAAGGGTTTCAACTGATGTTCACCCCTTAGGTCAGGTATTGTCCTAATTAGAAGCTTAGTGATTAACAACTTAGTACCCTAATGATACTACCAATCAATGGTGATATTCGATGGTGATTAATGAATATAGTACTGATCTAACAACCTATGGTGAATTAATGGTCACTACTAATGGTGGATCAGGTCTCCACAACCTATGGCGAGTTAGTCATGTAGGTGTAGCATCAATTAAGCCTTCAACTAATGGCTTCTTGGGTCAATTGATGTAATGGTCGAACCTATAGTCCAATTGATGGTTTTAATATATGAACTTGACCTAATAGTTAAGATCTAATGATTCTTCATCCAATAAATTGGAATGATGCCTAATGTAATATGTTGGTACTTGGTATGTATTTTATGTACGTCTAAATGCAAGTGTACGCGTCACGTAATACAGACCTTGTGAGGCTCGAGTCGAACACAAGGAGACGTAGTGTTAGTGACTACTACTGACTACAATACGATCAGTTAAGCCAGTATAAAATTTGAGAGAATCAGTTTTCAAAGCAAAATAAGAGAAAATTAAAATTAAAAATGGTTTGTTTGAGTCATGAGAGATGGAATTCCTTAGGAATGCCAGTTTCATTGTGGATTCCCATTGTATCTTCTTTTACTGACTTTTATATAATTTATCCTCTTACTAAATAGAAAGCTTGTAGTGAGAATTTCCCACTTCCATGGTACAATCCACTACCTAATTCTAAGCCAATTCCATGTCTATGGTAATTTATATCTTAGATCAGGTACTTTACGTTCAATCTCTAGGTATCTTCCCACTACCCGTGCACTACCTTTACCAAAGAATGCGTAAGATAGTATTTATGTGTGGGTTTCAGGCGTTTAATTCTCCTTCCATATTAATTATTCACCTAAGATTTCCAATGAAGGTGATCAATCAACAAAAGAACATTCATTCACACGCATAAATATCCATGAATTAGGAGGGAAAATTGCATTAAATCATGTAAAAGTCGATACAGTTGTTCCCCGGGCTACTCCCGGGTCCTAAGGAATAAAGGGGTTTAGTCCCGCATAGTTTTCAATTGAAAATACCTGGAAGGAGAGAAGAAAAATGTGGGAAACATGAAAGAGATTCGTGTAACCCCTGGAAAGACGATGCTCTGGATGATCCTCCTCAATAAACGTGTGTTCTGCAGTCTTCCGATAGTAGAAACATCCGTCAAAGGTGCTCGAATCATCCGGTTGTCGTCCTTCGGCTACATGCTTCTCTCCCTCTCTCTCTAGATGTCGTGTGGTGCAACATGATGTTCTCTTTAGGTTTGGTCATCCTCTCTTTTTGTCCTAGGTCACTTACGGTACCACATAACGTGGACCGTTGGATCGGGTGGCTGACTTGGATTGCAGAAATCTGACAGAGTTAGTGGCACCGACGGTATCGGGAGTGCGTTGATCTCTGGCTGAGTCAGTGCCATCGACTGGGATGTCGGTGGCACCAAGCTGAGGCAAGTTTCCTCCCTTTCTCACTGAAGCTAACTCAGTGGCACCGACCTGTGTGGTCGATGCCATCGACTTGTCTGGGCGATCTCTTCCGTCGCTAGAGCTTTGTCTCGGTGGTACCAACTTAGTGGTCGGTGCTACCGACTCCTTTGGTCAATTTCTACCTGGCCACTGATGCCACATCGGTGGCACTAACTTCAAGGGTCAGTGGTACCGACTCTGCACTATGCATCATATACCTGAAAAATGCAGAAAATTGAATATAAGTCCATGGAATGTATAAAATCATATAAATATGATGAAATAAGCATGTTTTGATGCAAATAGAGTGTACAGGACAAAAATAATGATTTATGCAAATATAAACAAAGAAATGACAAATAAGTGCTCAAACCACATATAAAACCGGCCTGTAAAAATGACTCAAATTTTGTGCATCAAACTCCCCTAAGTTGAATCTTGCTTGTCCTTGAGCAACAATTCCTTTGGATCTGATTGATATAAGTCAGGAAAATGACATCATGCATAAGGTACATGTAAAAATCTCCACCTTTTGGTCCTCATTCTGGCCTTCACTGACCACTGAACACTAACTGCCTTATAGGTGACCAAAAATCTTTGTCCAAGATGTCCGTCCCCCAATCAATGAAACACTATCAATTAAAGCAGGTAATATGATAAACTCATTCGGTTCATACTTGGTGCATCGTGTGATCTCCTATCTACATTGCCCTTTTTCTCCACCTACCATCTAGATGGAAGCAGTTCTCCTGGTAGATAATGAATGAGGAGAAAATCAATTAAGTGGCCTACCAATAAGAGCAACGGGTGGTTGGAATAGGTGGTTGTGGAAGAATCATGAGCACATAAAATCATTCATGCAATCAAAATTATGATAAGCCTATGATGATGAGAATTTTATAAAATGCTCCTAATGCCTAATGATTATGGTGAAATGATGCATGCAACTAATATTTCATCTCAAGATAAGACAAAATATCTACAAAACTACACCATGTACTAATTCTTCCTTATGATATAGGTAAGATTATGCCCTTTCTCCCCCACTTTCTGAAACTCTACTCAATCCTTTTTTTTCTTTTTGACTTTTTTATCCCCCTTTCAACATGCTATTACGGTCTTCTACTTACACTACTTTTTTTTTTAAATCATGACACTATTTTTCTTCTTTATTTCAAGGGTATGGGCAAAGTCACTACCTTATTATGTTTTAGAAGAATGCTTAGCACATGATGATAATATATGCTTTATGTAATGCAATTGTAACTATATGAACAAAGATGTTACACAACTAAATGACATGCACCAAAATTTTTGTTGTGCATGTATATTTTTTTCATTTTTCACTCATTCAAGAAAAAATGAACAACTATTATGCAATGTAAATGCAATCAAAAAGAAAGAATGATAATATGTACTCAATCCTCTTATGGTGGAGTGTAAAGTAGTTGTATGCGGTGGATGAGATCACATGACTAAGAGATAGAACCTTTAGAGAAAATCATGTGTCCCTCTGTAATTACTTGTGTACAAGGTAATCAAGGGTTTTCTTTCTTGAATTTTAATTTAAGGTCACGTTAGCGTTTGATCAGTTTAGGCTCAACAATCCTTGTCAATCCCTTTCTCAGACAAATTCGATGGTCATTTATGCTTTAATATCCTAAAGATTACTTACTCAATCACTTCCTCAGTTATGTGACTCGATTACTCACAAGATAGGCTCACAAATTATTTGGAAATTTACTCATTTTTCATGTGTACCCAATCCCCAGAGATTGATAAACTCAAATGAAACCATGTATATACTATTCCACAGATTACACTAGATAGTTTGTGGATCCTACAAATTGCAATAAACCTAGAAATAAAAACAACTAAATTTTTCAAAAATAAAATATCATAAAGAAAAACTAAGATAAAAGGTTGTTCCAGCACTCCCCTAAGCTTGAAAATGACTATGGCCTCATAGTCAAAATTCCAACTTAAGAGGTGGAACAGCAGTACCATTTGCTCTAAAGGGTGGTGGAGGTGGATGGTTGGAGGCTCATTTGACCAAGTTATGATTGATAATCTCCCTCTTCGTGGTGGCCCATTTTTGTGTCTTAGTGATGCTAAGACGTGTCATGCTTTAGCCTTCTTTGTTCTTACAAAAAACTTGACATAACCACCAAAACTGGAACAATCAAAAATTTCAGTGGCACCGACTTGGAAGTTTGGAAGTCGATGATACTGACTTTGTAAGTTCTGCACACTTCCAAACACGAATCAAGGTACCATTTTTTACAAAAATTTACTAAAATTTAGGAAACTAAGTGCATAAAATTAAAAGAACATAAATAAGCAATCTAAAAGTTGGGTTGCCTCCCAACAAGCACCCTTATTTAATGCCCTAGGCTTGACATGAGGCATACCTTTAACCTGGGTTGTCAAGGGGTGGCTCTGATGATTCATTCAGAAGCTTAAATTTCACTCTATCATCACAAATCCCAAGTGTCAAGTAACCTTGCCCAATAGCAGTGATCACATCAGTCGTAGCTTGGAATGGCCTTCCCAATAGCATCTCAGATCCTTTCATCTCAGGCATATCCATGACCACAAAATCTACAGGAAATATGAACTTGTCTGCTTTGACTTGCACATCCTCACATACCCTGTGGCTTTACAATTGATCCATTAGCCAACTCAATTGTCATATAGGTTTTTGTTGGCTTCTTCAATCCCAACTTCTGAAATGCATCAAGAGGCATGAGGTTAATGCTTGCCCCTGAGTCACATTGTGCTTGTGGGAATTGATGTCCACCTATAGAACAAGGGATGTAGAAATGTCCAGGATCCTTTCTTTTTCTTGGCAACTTTCCCTGAATAATAGAACTCACCACTTCATCAACACAACAAACATATGTATCTTTGATCCTCCATTTCTTTTTTATGATGTCTTTCATGAATCTTCCATATGCAGGGATTTTCTCTATAGCTTCCACCAGTGGGATGTTGATGTGGAGCTTTCGGAAGATCTCAAGAAATTTCCTAAAGTGTCTTTGCTCCTTCCTCGGCTTCAGACTATCTGGGAATGGCACACTTGGCTTCTCTATGCGCTTGTGCAGTGGAACATAAGGAACTTTGAGGGTCTCCTCCCCTAAGCTTGCTTCAACACCACCTTTTGAGATAGAATTTGACACATCTACTATGGATGGCATGACTCGTGGTTTATTCTCTTTACTCGTGGATGTCTCCTTGTTGATTGTGGTTGCTCCACTATGGAATATAGCCTTCACCTGCTCTTCATTGTGTGGTGTTCTGCACCCTCCCGGTAGTCCATGCAAACTGCAAGGGTATGAAACTTTGGGGACATATTCCATATCTAGTTGCATGACGTTCCGCTCAGGTATCTCCTCAATAGGGGGCTCTGGCTCCTTGCTGACTGAGATATATTTAACTTGTTGATGTTGTTGCATAGGTGCTACATTCCCAGTAGGTTCTTGCTAAATGATCTTCTTCATGGAAGCCATCTCCTCCATAATTTGAGAAATTTGACATTGCATGCTCTATATATGTGCCCCATGGCTTTGAAGAACCTACTGCATTTGTCCCATAAACCTCTCATTTTGCTGGAGCAGTTTTCTCAGCATCTCATTGGTACTATCTTCTTCATTATTTCTGTACCCTTGTTGCCTCATGTACTTGACCTTTCCTGCCTCTTCTTTTTCTTCCTTCTGATATATCTTCTTAGCAATCAAATCAAGTTTTTCATTCAACGCATTGATTGCCTTTGACTCTGCCACAGTCTTGATGTGCTCTGGGCATTCTCTCTCATTACCCTAGGATTGATTTTTAGCCATGTTCTGTAGTATCTCCTGGCACTTAGATGGTGAGTTATTAAGAGAGAAACATGTGCATGCACTGTCCAAAGTGACACGTTCATTGTGGTTGAGACCAAAGTAAAACATCTTGACTTGGTCCTCCTGATCTATCCCATGATGAGGGACTTTCATGAGCATGTTCTGAAAACATTCCCAAGCCTCAGAATTAGACTCAACTGCTTTCTATTTGAAATTGTGGATGTTCTTCACCAGCTCATTTGTCTTTTCAGGAGGGAAGTACCTTTCAAAGAAGACCTCAATCATTTGATCCCATGTCTCAATGAATTCCTTTGGCAGGTTGTATAGCCATTCTTTTGCCTTGTTTGCCAGTGATGATGGAAACAACTTTAGGTAAATAGTATTTTGTGGAAATTTATCCACTTTCACCATGTCACAACACTCCACAAAGTTGCTTATGTGTTCCACCGGGTCTTCATGAGTATGCTCGTGAAAAGCCTATGACTTGACTAGTGCAATCAGCCATGGATCAATCTTGTATTCTGCCACATTCACCGCCTATTTCTTGATCGGACCCAACTAAGCAATCGAAGAAGACGCCTTGATCTTCTCCCATATGGTCTTTTCTCTAGTTGTTGTTCCATCACCCATTGTTGCTTTATTAGTAATTTGAAATTTCAAATAACAGTGTATGAACTGGTACTAATAATTGAGAAAGATAAATAAGATTTGCAATTAAGTTAAAAAAATTAAAATAAAATTACAAGAAAAATAAAAAGTGGCCTAGAGTGTCCGACCGCATCACTCGTAGTGATGAGAGCTTGTTGTCTCTCCGGCAACGGTGCCAAAAATTGACACGTATTTTACGTACGTCTAAACGCAAGTGTACGCATCGCGTAATACAGACCTTGTGAGGCCTGAGTCAAACACAGGGAGACGTAGTCTCAGTGACTACTACTGACTACAGTACGATCAACTAAGCCGGTATAAAATTTGAGAGAATCGGTTTTCAAAGCAAAACAAGAGAAAATTAAAATTAAAAATGGTTTGTTTGAGTCACGAGAGATGGAATTCCTTAGGAACGCTAGTTTCACTGCGAATCCCCATTGTATGTTCTTTTATTGACTTTTATATAATTTATCCTCTTCCTAAATAGAAAGCTCGTAGCGAGAATTGCCTGCTTCCACGGTACAATCCACTACCTAATTCTAAGCCAATTCCATGTCTTTGGTAATTTATATCTTAGATCATGTGCTTTACATTCAATCTCTAGGTATCTTCCCACTACCCGTGCATTACCTTTACCAAAGAATGCATAAGATAGTGTTTATGCATGGGTTTCAGGCGTTTAATTCTCCTTCCAGATTAAGTATTCACCTACGATTTCCAATAAATGTGATCAATCAACAAAAGAACATTCATTCATACACATAAATATCCATGAATTAGGAGGGAAAATTGCATTAAAACATGTAAAAGTCGATATAGTGGCTCCCCGGGCTACTCTCGGGTCCTAAGGAATAAAGGGGTTTAGCCCCGCATGGTTTTCAATTGAAAATACATGGAAGGAGAGAAGAAAAATGTGGGAAACATGAAAGAGATTTGTATAACCCCTAGAAAGACAGTGCTCTGGATGATCCTCCTCGAGAAACGCACACTCTGTAGTCTTCCGGTAGCAGAAACATCCGTCGAAGGTGCTCGAATCGTCTGGTTATCATCCTTTGGCTCCGTGCTTCTCTCCCTCTCTCTGGCTGCCGTGCGGTGTAACGTGATGTTCTCTTTAGGTCTGGCCATCCTCCATTTTTGTCCTAGGTCACTTATGGTACCACATAATGTGGACCATTGGATCGGGCTGCCGACTTGTATTGCTAAAATCCGACAGAGTCAGTGGCACCGACGGTATCGGGAGCACGTTGATCTCTGGCTGAGTCGGTGCCATCGACTGGGATGTCGGTGGCACCGAGATGAGGCGAGTTTCCTCCCTTTCTCACTGAAGCTAACTCGGTGGCACCGACCTGTGTGGTCAATGCCATCGACTTATCTGGGTGATTGCTTCCGTTGCTAGAGCTTTGTCTCAGTGGTACCGACTTAGTGGTTGGTGCTACCGATTCCTTTGGTCAATTTCTGCCTGACCACTGATGCCACGTCGGTGGCACCGACTTCAAGGGTCGGTGGCACCAACTCTGCATTATGCATCATATACCTGAAAAATGCAGAAAATCGAATATAAGTCCATGGAATGTATAAAATTGTATAAATATGATGAAATAAGCATGATTTGATGCAAATAGAGTGTACATGCCAACAATAGTGATTTATGCAAATATAAACAAAGAAATGACAAATAAGTGCTCAAAACACATATAAAATCGTCCTGTAAAAATGACTCAAAACCCGTGCATCAGTCCTAATAAAGTGATTTAGATGGTTTCCTTTATGAGAACAACTTAAGAAGGTCATGTATTGATAGCTTGTTTTAAATAAACAATCGCTTGTGGATTTTACCCTACTCTGAATGGAACTTTCTATGTCGTTAATCAAGGGATGTCTAGTGTTAGATGGTGACTCTGTCTAGGGCACAACTCAATGACTTCATAGGTGGTTTGTTCAAGATGTTTACTTATGTAAACCAGAAATGGCTTTACCTATTCAACATTTAATGGTTAGAAGTTGATGCCGCAATATTCCCATTGTTTTGGGTGAAGCGTGTAGTGTAATGTTATGATTCTTATGATGAGAATTTGATGGCTCAATGCCTTAAACTTGTAGTCTTACCTTTCTCTCATATGATTATGATTTATAATCACCATGATGAATTAATGGGTAACCTTAATGAGGTATAACTTGTTATACATAGCTTTAATATAAATAAATGATGGTAAATGGGTATGAATAGTCCTTGAATGACTAATACAATCATGGAGTACTCTCTTATTATTGTTGAAACCCTAGTATGCTATAACCTGATGGTTACACCGTGATTTATGTGTGGGTTCATACTCGATAATAGTATGGAATATGACGGTGATGCTTCATCTTATGCATCCATGATCCAATGGGGATGTCGTGAGTTAGGTTTGGGTATGAGTGATGATTAGTAGCATTAATATAATCTATCTTGTTGAACCTAATTCTAATGCAAATAGATAAAGATGATTATTTGTGTTTAACCTTCTTATATGATGGCATGATGGTGAAATAACCTCCTTAATATGATCATAATCTTAATGTGTTAATTGGCTATTATCATAGCCACATGGTTGATACTTTCTTATGCTAAAATTGTGCATTATGAATATGATGAGGGTTAATCATATTTAGACTCATTGCATGTTGATGTAATAAAGGAATGTTCTTAATGTTAATATAACCATGCTATGATTGTTTATGAATATCTCCTAGCTCATTAATGCAATATTGTGTTGATCTGTGTATTATGTGTAAGTGATGTTGTTGAGCCTTGTTATAAGGCATGGAAAGATAATGATGATCTTGCAAGGAATAGTATGATGGTCTTAATGACCTTTGGGAATGGTTGATTGTTGAACGAGGTGTAATCCTCTTGTGTTGATAAGGGTTGATACCATGTGATATCATGAAAAGGATTTATATCTTGTGATAGTATGATGACTAGTGTAGTCTCATGAATGGCAAGTGAATAGTAATATGTGATGATGAGATGAGAAATTATGTTTCACATATTTTATATCTTTTGAATTTGTGATATTTATATGCTTTCTAGACGTGAATTAGGGTTTGTATGTCCACTTGTTTGATGCAGCCTTAATTCACCCAATTGTCATAACTAATCAAGTAAGACTCTAATCATGTACTGCCCTGTGTTATAGAGCCATCTTCAGTGTCAGAACTTATTGGATGGTGAAACGAGTATTCCTAAGGAAACTCAGAGTGTATATTGTTGAGTATGTGGGGGTGGCAAGTTGAGGATATATCCTTGTCATCCACAATGTAGGTTGTGGAGGATGGCTATGGTAATGCTAATACATCTGATGTGATTGAGGACAACTGTGGTTATACCTCAGATTAGAGGGTTATGTATACCCTAGTTTCTAGTGTCGTGACCTGTACCAAGGGTGGACTAGTGGTGAGAAGCTTGACTATATGTCACTGTAGTGGCAACTTTGACTGATATGTCACTACCTTTTTACTCGTACTGACTAAGGGGAATAGATCTTAGGATACTGACACTCCTAGATATTGTACGGAATCGAATAACCCTTCATAGGGGTCGGTTGGACTTTGGGTGGTACGACTCAAACTCCCGGGGGTATAATAAAATATGTAATACAGTCATCTAGCAAATCTATTTAGGGTTATACACGATGCTTCACATTGGATGATAACCCTTGTTTGTTCTCTTTATATAAACATGATGCTTAGTGCAATTAAGAGATAGTAGATATGCTTGTGGGTGTATATTCTTAAGATTGAAGATGTTTACATACAATAGCCATGCTTATGTTGATAGCTATATTGCTAATGCTGGTTATAATTATGATGCTAGCAATCTCATCTTGTTAGTTATGTTTAGCATGCTATCTGTGCCTCTATAATTAGAAATGTCTATACTTCTAATCATGCTTTTGCAGATAGTCATGCTTATGTTGTTAGTTCTACTTATAATGTAGATCTTCCTAACCTGTAAGACATGCTAATGTTGTTATCTATGCTTATGTGGCTAGTCTTATTCATAATGATAGAGATTCTATGTTACTAGACTTGCACATGATGCTAGATCTGCATATGGTATTGAATTTCTTATATTGTCTACAAGATAAAGGATGATAGTCTGGCTAATGATGATAATTATTATGCTCCTTTATGTATTCTGTTAATCTTCTCTGTTGCTGAGCCTATTTATTATATCTGATTAAACTGTTTAGTTACTTAAAATGTTGTAATTAATAAACATTGTTGGAGGTTATATCTCTTAATGGAACATGGGTCTCACCCTTGTGGTTCACCACATTTTTTTAGGTAATTGGAAATGAAGAAAATAAACATGTGGCAGCAAAGAGGAGCTACAATAATAATTTTTTGATAAAGTTGATTAGATGTCTAGTGTGTCCTAGAGTTGTCCTTGTACTCTCAGGTATGGGTAGGAAAAGTTTGTATATGGTGTTTCAAACAAATCAGAATTTTGTTAGCATATTAATGTTTTTTGTGTGGCATATACAAATATTATTCTCCTGTGTATATATGTTGTTGCTGAGGTGATAGAACAATTTGTATCAAATTCTTGGCATAGTATGGATATAAGAAAGATATTGGGTTCTTACATAAATGTTTCTGAGTGGGTGCTGACATTGAAATTGGTTTTAATTTACCCATATTTTTTGGGTATGTGGATAATTGGTGATTGATTGTGTTTTATGTTTTGAGTAATCTCGTTTAGTGTAATGGGTTCTTACACATAAGGAATTACTACCACCTATGATCCACATCATATGCAACCTATTGTTGGTGAAGATATGTGTTTGAACCAATCCCGGTTGATTAGTTCAACTCTTAAACTGTTCAGATCGCCTCCTGGTTGCTTGGTTGGGCTCTTTTAAAGTGATCACCTGGTTCTCAAGACAAGCAATGTCTGGACACCTCCACTCAGTCGATTGGGCCACTAGTCGATCAGTTCATCCTCCTATTGTATGACCTCCTTGGTCTTCTAGTCGATCGGGTTATCTCACGAGCTACTCATTTCACCTTTTTGCAGATCTTCATCTCACATCGAAACATAAATTAAAACTATCCTATTTCTTATTACATTCTATAAGGGGAAAATATCGAGTTACATTTGAGGGGAAATAGGAAGAAGAGTATTAATTTACATTTAGAAAGGAGAAGAGGCTCAATATGCAGACCGACTAACATCAGAAATAAATAACCACAACCATGCACACACAAATTTGGGGTTTTGGTCATAACCATGCTTCACAACCACCATCAAAATTGATTTTATGGAGATGTGTGTAAATTATATATATATATATATATATATATGTATATATATGTATATATATGTATATATGTATATATATGTATATATATGTATATATGTATATATATATGTGTGTATATATATACATATATATATGTATATATATGTATATATATTCGTTTGGGTTCTTATGTTGTGATTTAGATGGATGTGCACATCAACCAGTTTTAATATTCACATCACATGCAATAAATAAACTCGATAAAATCAAAAATTTAATCATTATCGATTATCCTAAAATATAATTAATTAATGAGGGATTGATACCAATGTATGAAAATACGACATCAAGTAGGCAGAAAAAAACAAATTACTAACATATTTCCCATTAACCAGTACATCGCGTCAATAACTATGCAATGGGAAGGATGGTTTCATGAAGATATACATGGTCCTGGAGCAAGTCCAATGACAATCACCGTTGATGTAGATGCACACTCTATCTTGGATGATGTCTGTGTAGCTCCTAGTCAAACTCAAACTCGTCTGACTTCTCCTCCACGAACAGCAGACTTGGACACTTGCTGCAGTGGCTCCTCAGATCTCACCACGGACTACAAGTTGATGTTACCCTCCTAGCAACAGCCAAAGGACTCCTGCCTTTAGAGTAGTCCACATGGATCAACTAAAACTCCTGTCATCTTGCTAGAATGAATAGGAAGGAGCTATCTCTCCCATTGGCGTACTAGTCGCCAACATTCTCTCTCACATCAATGATCCTCAGTTGTTATTCTCCTATGATTATCCCTCCCTAATCGGGTAGGACTTGTCTGGGCTCTCATGGTTAACACAACCAGAGAGGACAACAATTGTCAGATCAACTGATTCTCAATTGTCAGTATTGTTGTTATTTTTTGGGAAGCCCCCAATAACCTTCTATATATAGGAGGGTTAGGGTCAGGGTTCCCAGTCCCCGACTAATATGGGACTAAACCGGGAGTGGAAAGGACTAGAAAATCTTGAAATTTTGCAACAATTCTCGAAGTTTCATAATCTGTGTGCATTGAAACGGTCATCCCTCCCAGTGAGACAACCGTCTTGCCCAGTGAGACCATCGTCTTGCATGCGAGATGGTCATTTCACCCAGTGAGATAGTCGTTTTGCTAAGAAAAATGGTCGTTTCGTAGTTTCCAATTTTGCACATATGTTGGCAATTCAATTCCAATTAGTACTCAACTTGACGTCAGCACCAATCAATTGTGCAATTGAATTACACCCCCAAAATGGTCGTTTGGTGCATGTGAGATAGGCGTCTCAAATCACATGAGACAATTGTTTGGAACCAGGCCAGACGACTATTTTGTAAAAGCGAGACAGGCTTCTCACAAGCCAGGTTTGGCAAAATTCCAACCAATGTACAATACAATCAGCCTGACATTCCAAACAGTAGTCTCAACACTTAAACTGATCGTTTGGTAGTCTACTCAGTTGATCCGTTGCATGAACTGAAATACCTAAATACTTTAGTAATCAATTCAATCATCATTTAAGAGCAAACTCTTCTTCTAGATGAGTTCCTATGTGTATGACCCTATAGGTCCTATATCACGTTGGAAGTGAATGTCCATAACTAGCTTATGACATCACAAGCAATGAGTGATTCTTAGTCACACATCATTGCTATCCAAGTGAATGGAAAGTTGGGGAGAAACTTCAACCTACAATCTTTGTATGGTGTTACAATGTTTGTATAGTTCCTTTGTCACTGAAATCCAGATTGAATTTGAGGCATGGAGCAGTCATCCTCATTATTATTCAATCTTGTTTCTTGAACCAGAGCAGACTGCATGATATATATGTAAGCTCAATATCACATATTGACTCACATGTGTATGGCCATACTTTTCTCAGTCTCTCTAATCAAGAGGCCTTTGTATATCATACTCCTATTGGAGGGACAAATCTCATATCTATCACGCACTGTCAATCCCCATGTGTCAAAGTCACCCAATCATCACCTTTATAACAATCCATGTTTCAATATTGTGATTGATGATGTCAAAGTGTACCCAACGACATGTGATGAGTGTAGTGATTTCAGGTCTAAGAACCACAACCACCACTATCACTGTGAGAGATGACTATGACTTCCATGAAGATGTCTTCCATGTGTTAGTCTCATAGTGGGTCTGTTTGATACATTGTTCTGTAACATGTATATGTGTGCTTGATTTGATATTTCTAAATTTTAATTAATAATATTTAGTCATCAACCAACTCACACTCTGATCTTGTGTGTTAATTTTGTCTATCAACCTTCCACAATAACAACTGATCAGTGACATAATGAGAATATGTATATTTACTCTGAACATTTGTATGATCTCATTCTTCCATGTCACGTACTTGAAGACATATGTCATTGAGTAATATCATTCTCTAGACATTTATTATGTTATTCATTATCTCATAACTGAATATACAAATATTTGGAAGCTTTACTTTATTATTATCAAATCATGTATCTACTGCCACAATCAATCATCATATGATTGGCTCTCTGGGCATACATACTAACAACCCAATCATATGACAGAACAACACAAAACTTCTATAACTTTTCATAATCTTTTCAAATACTTATAAGCTCTTTCCAGTGTTGATTATTTTAGTTCTAATTTTTTTTCAAACTCTCTCACTAATTGTGATACCTTATCATCCTTTACGTTATATCTCTCTTCAAAAAAAAATATATAAGTCACTCATACATATTTTTAATATTACTTCCATAGTTGCATTTCTATAAAATGCTATCTCACGGCAAACTTGTGAAGCAGTTTTTAGACTTCATCTATTAGATGTTTAATCCATTTTAGGTTCTATCAATTTTATAACAACTATCTTCAACATTCATGGAACTGGACGAAAGGGACCAAAATGTAAATTCCTCATATACCTTAGAAAAGTGAAGTGGTTCATTTTCTTTCTATATGAAATTATAAGATAAGTAAGACAAAGCAAAAATGTAGAAAATAAGGTTGAAAGAATGTCATCTTTGGGTTAGTAAAAAAACAAGAAATATAGTCAACACAAAACATAAGAGATAATCGATAAAAATGACAACCTTAGAAAAGGATCAAGAAAGAGCTTCCCTAGAGGACGCATATATTGTTTGTGAAGATAAAATGGGCCTAGAACAAGGACAAATGTGAAGTTTTAAGATAACTAAAATGAGATGACTAAGCCTTGAAAAGACATGTCTATAAGCAGACATTACTGATAATCTTGTGAAGAAACAACTAGTCACAAAATATTCATGATCAACATCTTCAGCTGAAGGATGCAACTTGGTACACACAAATACACCAAACTATAATATAAACCACTTGCAGTCCACTTTGGCAGAATTCG
The DNA here is from genome assembly GCA_963693085.1 of Alisma plantago-aquatica. Taxonomy (NCBI): domain Eukaryota; kingdom Viridiplantae; phylum Streptophyta; class Magnoliopsida; order Alismatales; family Alismataceae; genus Alisma; species Alisma plantago-aquatica. The sequence goes on from OY856415.1 coordinate 297,095,421, forward strand.
AATATGTAAGTGAATTATATGTATCTTATTAAGAAACTTACCATAAAAACAATTCTATATCATAAAACTAATGAAAATATTTTCATGCATTTGAGATGTTATTAAAACTCTTTATGTTTCTTTCCTTCTGAATATGCCAGGGGAAATAGAGAGCAAGTGAGCTTCTAATTAAGGATAAGAAGTGATTTGGAAATGACTGATTTCGGTTCAACAATTACTTTTTGCAAAATGTGATTAAGATATGATAATGAACAAAGCAATAAAGTTTTTTGTCTAGTGGTGAATCACATAGAAAAAAAAAGATGGGTCATAGATTAAATATTTTTTTAAACACAACAGGAAAATAAATGGTTCAAATAGATTTTTTTAAACAAGATGTTCTCGAGAAAATCTAGATCAAAATTGCATTATAGTGAGAAATTCATTTTTTCTAGAAATATTGTGAGTCAATGCAACTAAAAAAGAGAGGAAATAATACAAGTGAATGGGAAAAATTTACCCCATACCAAATGAATGTTTTGTTGTGGCCTAGGAAGAGTAGTAGTTGTGTAATGTAGTTGGAAAAATCAGGACAGTTACAAAACTACATATGAGTCTTTTGAAGGAACTACCTCTCTTTAATAAAAGGATTTTGGTTGTTGTTTCAGTGATGATGTTTCATCAAAGGGGATGGACATTGAATCGAAATAAGAGGTACTCGAGAGAACCCAAGAAGATACAAATATCTTTCTATAGATGAGTTTGAGGAGTATCTTGAAGAGAGTTGTATGTCAATTTTAAATATGGTGGTGGTCTTGTTAATATGGTTCCCAATGGGTGTGTAACATCATGGATTGATTCTAACACAATGAGGTAGTATCAAATGTAAATTCCCATTGATAATGTCATTCCATACAAATTGAGATCACGATCATATAAAAGCCAAAGTTTTAATCTTGAAATAGGCTGCATGGGATTTTTAGTTTATTATGCCCCAACCATCCAATATTTTGGGTCGAGTTTGAATTTACACCAAGAGACTAGGAAAATTATCTTAGAAGTGATAAAGTCACATAGAAAATTATATATCTCTGTTAAAATGTGTTCACATGACTTTGGGTGGTATAGTTATATTATTACAAAGGTAAGAAGAATTGGAAGAGAGTGAGGAGTGAAGAAGAATGAGTCTACATACCAAGTTGAGGGAGCATATCTCCCAACTAGCAAAGGAAAGAGAACATCTTGTCAATGACGGGATTCCAATTCAATTGAGAAATATGTCTAGGAGAAAGAGGAAAACATGCTTATTTGGTTTAAAAATCAAAGGGATAGCATTGGAGGGGTGATTTATGAGGTTAATATCATGTTGTTTGTGATTGATAAGGAAAAGCAATTATTAGTATGAGTGATTCTTACAAACACAAGAAATGTTGGAAAATGTTAAGGATGTATCTTATGTTAATTGAAAATTTCAAAAGAATGCTTATGGAAAGAAGTGTGTCGTTAAAAATTGGAAAATAGGCAGATGAGAAGTAGCACTCAATTGTTCAATTTGGTAACACCAATAAGTGCTCACGGTTTGACATTTAGTGGGATCTATTTCTCGAAAGTATATACTGACCAAATAAACCGACTAATTGTGCAGTTTAAATGGTTCCCAGGTGGGTGGGGTGCTCGAGGCCTAAGGTTTTATGTTGTTGTTGTGGATAACAAAATTAACCACCAAGGAGCGGTTTGTTTGATCACCAAAAGAAATATATTATACAAGAGGCAATGGTAGGGATTTATTGTTGAGACCCTCAATTTTTACTATGAAGGTAATATTTATCATGCCTAGAAGGCATTGTGTGATAATGAAAAAAAGGAATAGGCCTCCTTGACAAAGGTCATTTGTGGATGAAATATAACTAAAAGATGATCCATATTTTAGTGTGAAGATACACAATTCTAACTAATCACATCAAATGGGTAGATTTTTACCCATCAGAAGAAAAAAATCTTCATGCATGGTTTTCATAAAATGAAATAACATAAAAAGATGATTAAATGAATATAAGGAAAGTCAAAGTCTCCAAAACAAGGAAAGTAAAGGTTGAAATTTAAAAGTAGTGAAAAAATGTAAAGACAGATTTACCCAAGGGAGGATAATAAATAAAATTGTGGACTTGAGGTTGGGTTAGGAAGTATTTCTATAGATTGGGAAGGGGATATGCATGCCTGATAATTTGGTAAATCACCAATAATATAGTATTTTGGATGGTAAAGGCACATGCACCCTAATGAAGGTCTTAGATTCAAAATCCATAGTATATTCCTTGGAAATGAATTTTTCTTATCTGGAATGAAGGCATACTATGTGATTTGAACATCCCCACTAGTGTGTTGGATGTTGAGGGAGAGTTGGGGGTTTACACTATCATGATGGGGTTGCCTAAGTGTCTCCTCCTATGGGGTTGGTTCCCATACCATTCGGAAAAAAAGTATCCTAAATCTAATTTATGAGTTTAGTATACCTTGATTTTTAAATTTATTAGATTCCTCAATGTACAAGGACATACAATATCATACATCTCATATTATACATATTAGCATAATATGCTTCTTCATATGGAGGACTGAAAAAGTAAATAAGGTGGAATAGAGTGTGATACCTTGTGTCACTAGTAGTTTAATTTTTACGGGTTTGAAGAGGTTTTTCCTTATAATTGACCACTCAAAATATATATCGGTTTCTTTTCAGTAGTATATATAAATTTTGGCTTGCACATCTTCTACAAATTGTAAAAACTTCCAAATGTAAAATTAAAGGCTCTTCTTGATCTGAAGTTTCTTAGAAACATCTTATTAAGTTTATCATGTTGACTTATACAACTTCATGTTACAATGAATGACATACAATGGTTTCATATGTATACTTTGTTAACTAGGCTTTTCTTATCTATTTCAAAGACAAATATGACCTACGAGCTTAGGATAGTATTGAGTTCTAGGTAACAATTGAACTACTCACATAGATATAACTAAATAATGATCTCAGAATGCATGTTATGCTTAGTCAGGCCATTTATTTGTGGATTAGAAGCCCATGATCAAACTTAAAAAAATAGGTATAGGATAAATGAAGTCTAGATAAGAATTTGATTAGATAATAATGGTTTATTTGAGATTACTAGATTTATATATTATTTAATTATACTCTTTTATAATAGTTACCTAGAGATCTTGTCATGCTTAAATTTGAAATTTTCAGTCTAGATCCTGCTAAGGAATTGTATAAGTGCTTCGCCAAGTAGTTATATATGCAGTTTCATATGTAACTCTAAATTGATAATGATCTTTCTTGTTCCGTTTATATGTACTATAGTTGGAAGTTACTTGTTTGAGTATAGACTACAATTATCAGTGTTTTTGTAAGAAAAACATGTACAATTAATTCACGGAACCTATTGCATTAACCTGGATTTTTATCTCTCAGTTACACTACTCTCTATAATCAAGTGAGATTGTTGCCTGATTGAATATCAATTTCATAGTTTGAGTGCAGTGCAACTCCTATTTGGTCACATCCATGCTCAATTTCATCGAATGTGACTTTATAATGCCTTCTGAACTATAAATCTTTCCTTAATGGGTCATCATATTGCAAGATAAACTAAACATCATAACTATGATCTTTTTGGTATACAATGTATATCATGTTGTAGAGGATTCAAGTGTAAATCTAACAGTGCAAAACTTGCCTTGATCGGAGGTTTCTAGCACAAATTGCTATTTTGAAACCCCTTATTAATCAGATTTTAAACCTATTTATCACTTTAATGCTTTTGGGTCGGCCACACTTGGGTCCCATGAGGGGGCGCATGGTCTAGTCGTTGCCTCCCCCTAGCCTAACCCAAACTCAGACCCCTTCATTGACCCTTGGATCAAAGACAAGGATCTAAAGGATACCAATTCATCTCCAATTTCCATACTCTTGTGCTCTTTCCACTATAGCAGAGCTTTTACAACCTCCAATTTGATGCATTCTTGTCTATTTTGGACCTTGTTAACTAAAAATAACTCTCTTTATTCATCCCCATATATTCTCATCTCATTCCATTTTATATGGTGCCCCATAGACTCTAGTTCTCCTCTTCTTCTTCTCTTTGATATTCTTCAACACTACTATAACCTGGGACTAAATCCCTTTGTTCCTGCGCTGCAAAGCCTAAGGTAGAGCCTTGGTCTACCCTGCAACACACCTCTGAGTGTGTCCGGCTATTTGTGGAGTTGCAGTGTGTTCTTCCCCCTCCCCCCCCCAACCTTCTTTCTTCTATGAGCTACCTCGCCTCAGTGTCGCCATGGGTGTTGCTTGAAGCGTGCAGGCAAGCCAAGGAGGGAGACAAAGGAGTGACCATCGATCAACCATCCTACAACCAAATCTAGCCATGTCATCTCTTCCTCACCCTCTCTCTCTCTCTCTCTCTATTACAGGGCCGATCAACCAATGCTTGACATAGGTCGACTACTAGCTAGAAGCCATGTGGGTAGAGATGTGCGACCCCCAAAGGGTATGAAGCGGTGGCGAGAGGTGAATAAAGTCCCACAAATGCCCCTCCATGGTGAAATAAGAAGCCAAGCCACCTGACATCAATGGTTGCAAAGAGGGAGGGCACAACCACTAGATATAAATCAAATGACTTTGATTGGTGCATGAATATAATATTACTCCTCCCACTCCTTTCCATATAGTTTTTATCCTACACATTCAAAAATGCATAACTCTCAAACCCCTTGTCCAAAAATAATGATCCAATATACCAAATTAATCATCCCGATGAGATATACAACATTAACATACTTCTAGGCCATGTTTCTACTTATTGATTCTGGTTTTCCTCAAATATTATAGTTGTACTTATATTTAGCACATTTAATGCATCTTTATGATAAACATTGGACCTTTGATGATCATCTTTCCCTTTTAATCATGAAATTAGCATCTTTTGTGCACCTTTGAACTATATGAGGATATTAATCACCCCCTTGCTCATAAATGATCCTAATTACACCAATATGATGTTTAGACAATGTTTGGTACGTGGTGAAAAAAATGATGGTGATGGGGATGATGGTGGTGATTGGGAAGGGGACTGTGATGGTGATGGAGAAATTGTTAAGATACATTGTTGGTAACATGTGCATGGTGATAGGGAAGGTGAAGGGAAAATTGTTAATATATGTTGTTGGTAAATTGTGCATGGTGATAGGGATAGGGATGGGTAAAACATAAAAATTGTTGTTTGTTACATGGTTATAGGGATGGTGAGGGGAAATTTTTATTAAAAAAAACATCCTACACAAGTAAGAATAATATTTATTCAAAAGATTTTTTACACATGTATCTAAATGAAGTATTGAAAGAAAATTCTTTCATCATGATTCACCTTGCTCACTAGTACATAACTGACCTTTAGTGTCGGTTATTTAAGGCCTTTGGCGTCAGTTTCAAAGTGACACCAAGTGTACATCGCTAAAGGTCAAAACCTTCAGCGTCAGTTTTAACACCGACGTCATAACCCTTCCCAACACTAAAAATGTGCCAGCAAGGGTACTATAGGTGTCAGTTATTTAATAAAATAGACACTATATCCAGGTCAAAGATGCCATTATTTCACCAAAACTGACGTCATAACTCTTCCCGCGACCAATAAAATGTGTCAGCAAGGGCACCATCAACGTCAGTTTGTATATATAATCGACACTATATCCAGCTAAAGACATTGGTTTTATACTAATAACTAACACCATATCCCTGGTGCCATGAAGACCCCACCACGGTTGTACTTCCCATCATGGCTGTGGTACCTAGCCACATAGACATCGGTTTTTTGCTAATAATCGATGATGTATGTCTTTGTTGTCAGCTTTATACTAATAACTGACACCTATGTTTTGATTTTTTTTCTTATTAGTTTGCAGGCCTATTGTATGGCTGGTCAGCAGGATGCAGAACCTTCCGTTCAGTTCTGAACTACATGTTTATAGCATCCATTGATATCATCCAACAATAGGCCACAAACCTGCAAAATTAACAAGATGGACAACAATTTATGATCACACACATGTATAAGCACATTTAATTCACATTATTTTTCATCACACACATGTAGAAACCAGTAGTTCCATTTCAAATTTCCTCCATTTTCACACACATTTAGCAACCTGTAGTTCCATTCATTTCATCTCTTTTCACATTCAGACACATGTAGAAACATTCATGTATTAATCATCTTCACATTCACACATATGACAATTCAGAAAAATTCATTCACATTCACACAAAAATAATTATGAGAACAAAGTTTAGAAATATCATTTTTTATTCATCATTGTCATTATTACCATCAGTATCCCAATCATATTTATAAATTCCCACTACTTGTAGGGATTTTGCCCATTGTTCTCTTACATCATTTAAGTCTTTCATCGTATAGGGAGTATGTATATCTAATAACTTTTGACCTATAGTGAAGTCAGTTTTAAACACATGCAAAGATAATGATGTATATATATAATTGATAATATATAATAAGATTGATATATTTCATATTATCTAATGAGACTATATATAATACCTGATGTATGGTATCGATTTCCATTGCGACATGTTTGATAATTAGGTCCATAAATTGCATCACATAGTATGCACATGCCCAGCCGTTGTCTTGTGTAGCACACAATAAAATATTCAAAAATACAAATAAGCACAGTTCACATAAATAATATATACATTGGAGTCGGGAAATTACTTTCACATTCTCCCAAATTAGTGATTGTTTCTTTTTCTTGGGGACCTTTCCTCCTGCTTTTTTGAACTCATGTAAAGTCGTACATGTTAATGTAACACATTAAATTGCATAATTAAATAGTAATGTAATAATAGATGTCAACAAATATAAAAATATGAAATATTTCTCATGGGAATAATGGCCTTTTCATTGTGTGTCCATATAATATATTCAATTCCTTCCCCGCAGGATCTAGATAATAGGTAGTGAACGTCTTGGGGAAAATAACTAGTAACTCCCAATGCCTACCACTAGAGGTAAGAAAGTTAAAAATTAATAACTCAAAATCCACAATAAAAATGTAATTTTCTTAAGTCCAAATTATAAGCAAAGTAAACTTACTCAACATTGAATGGAGCTATTATCACTGTCTTCTTTTTTTTACCAAAATATTTAAAAGCAGCAGATCGAGCAGTATGAAGTAACTCATGAAGGGTCTTTATCTACAAGACTAATCAAAGATGGAACCAAAAATCCCACATGGGAAAATGAAAAATTTGTATATATCGTGTGTAAGTGGCTGCAAAACATGTATTACGTATGCATCAATATATAAGAAACCAGATCACCGTATATAAAACAAGGTATATGGATGTATAAACAAGATCTCACCATATCTATAGCTCTATCATAGATGTATTCAGCCAATCATAACGAAACAACTCCAAAATATCTTGTATAAATAGATTGTTATCGTGTGATTGACCTACATCATCCTCTGAAATAGAAACACTTATAGGGAAATTTGGATCATGTTCATCTATCCATACTGCCATACTCCTACAATTAGGACCTAGCAAGGTGTGTAGGTCCCTTGGAAGCCAACTTGGTACTTTAGGAGGTGGAGGTGGAGGTGGAGGTCGATATGTAGCGGGTGTCTTCCTTTTGACCTGTATATATAATTTCAGATCAAGTGACTCATATATACACACTAACAAATTAACGTAATGTAAATTTACCATACAATATTAGTATAGACAACATCCTCTTTGGGCCACAATATCACTCCACCTTCTGCCTCACCAAGCGTTTTAGAATCTGGGTGGGCATATGGCAATGGAAGATCCCTCCAATTGGGGAGTACATGTATCGGGCTCACACGAATCACACCATCTGGTGCTGGAGTCCCATGAAACATGTCCCCTGGAAGGGGTGGGTAAGCCTCGGCCTCTGCAACAATATATTCTTGACTTTTTAGATGACATGGCTTCAACCCCTATAAATTTATGTAAAGAATGTTATATACATATATACATAAACATATCATCTTGAAAAGACTAGCTACTATGTCATAAAAATACTTACAGCGGACGTGCTAGGTGGGTCTATAGGATTACTCTTAACCTTTGCAGTATGAGAAGAGCGGCACGCCACAGGTACTGTCTGAGTGGCAGTCTGAGATGCCTGTCACTTCAGCATTACTTCTTGGATTCTCTTATTAATTAACTCATCTACCTATACATCGACAAAAGAAATGCTAGCTTTTGATTATTGAATTTCCTTTGGCAATAACATTCTAAAAAAAGAATAGGTTACCTCAACATTTGATAATCCCGCTTTTGGGATAGGTTTTCACTGTGATGGCCCAAAGAATGCTTTTATGCCCACACCAGCGCCTACACCCCTAACACGTCCAAGATGCTCTGGGTTACCTAGTAAGATTATTTGGTGTTTGAGATAGTTGATATAAGACTTTATCTTCAAACCACCTAATAAATATCTTTTTATGCTCTCTAGCAAGCCACATTGAATTGGCTCGAGGATATTGTCTCTTGATGAAATTGGTATATTCCTTGATATAAACACTCACTTCATCAATGTTGTGTAAAATATACAAGTGGCCTTATTCCAAGTGCTCATGGCTGATTACTTTCATCCGTGATCCCAAAATTCCTTTTCCAAAATACTCCTCAATACTCTTGTCATTAACAGGAGCATCATTACCACTCAGAAAGTCATTGCAAAAATCCATAACCTCTCTTGCCACATAACCCTCAATAATACTCCCTTCAGACCGATAATGGTTTTGAACATCACCTTTAAAAATGCTCATGTATCGTTCAAAGGGATACATCCAATGCAAGAAAAGTGGTCCCAACATTTTCACTTCCCTAGTCAAGTGGACAACAAGATGTACCATGATATCAAAGAACGAAGGAGGAAAATACATCTCAAGCTGACATAGGGTAACAACCACTTCTCTTTGCAATTTATCGAGTGTATCAGGGTCAATAATTTTGCTGCACATACTGTTGAAAAAGAAATACAGTTTGGTGATTGCAAACCTTACATGCTTCGGCAATATAGATCGAATTGCCACAGGCAATATTTTTTGCATTAGAGTGTGACAATCATGAGATTTAAGACCTATCAACTTTAGATCTTTCATTAATACCAATCTACGGATATTGGATGAGTAACCTTGTGGCACCTTAACATTTACCGAGCATTCACAAAAAACTTTCTTCTCCTTTCTAGACAACGTGTAACAAGCGGAAGGAAAGTATGTTCTCCGATCGCTACTAACTACTTCTGTTAATTTTGTCCTTATTCCCATTTCACATAGGTCCATTCTAGATTTTATCCCATCTTTAGTCTTACCTGGTATATTCAACAGAGTACCAATGACGCTATCACAGACATTTTTCTCAACGTGCATGACATCGATACAATGCCTGACTGCCAAAGAACTCCAATAAGAAAGATTCCAAAATATTGACTCTTCTTGAATAAAGATTTGTCACTCTGTGTGGCCATGGTACATTGTGATCTCTTACCAAATTCATTGGAAAAGTCGTTTACTCTTTTATAAACAACCTCCCCTGGTATAGGTTTAGGTGCACTCCGTTCCTCATTCCATCCATTGAATGCTTTGTGCAACCTACGATACAGATGGAATTTTGGAAGAAACCTTTGATGACCAAGATATACAGTCTTGCCGCCATGTTTTAGTCATATTGAATCAGTTTTCTCTTCACATATAGGACATGCTTTAGATCCTTTGACACTATATCCAGACAAATTCCCATATGCTGGAAAGTCATTAACAGTGCAAAACAACATAGTGTGCAAACGAAATGTCTCTCTTCGTGAAGCATCATAGGTCATCACACCTTCACCCCAGAGTTTCTTTAAGTCATCAATCATAGGTTCAAGATAAATGTCGATATCATTTCTAGGTTGTTTAGGGTCTGATATCAACAATGACAACATAACGTACTTATTTTTCATACACAGCCAGGGAGGAAGATTGTATATAACAAGCATAATTGGCCAAGTGCTATGTTGGCTGCTCAATGTCCCGTACGGATTCATCCCATTTGTACATAGCCCAATTCTTAGATTCCTGACTTCTTCACCAAATTTAGGGTACAATAAATCAATCTTCTTCCACCGTGGGGAATCAGACGCATGTCGTAGGATCCCATCATTATTTTTCTTAACATCTGCATGCCACCTCAAATTCCTTGCATCTATTGGATTGGAAAACAAGCGTTGAAACTGTTATATTATAGGTAGATACCACATCACCTTGGTAGGAGAACTAGTTTTGGACTCCCCCAAAGTCATCAATTTATACCTTGACGCACCACATTTTGGACAATCTTTCAAATCCACATAGTCCTTTTGAAATAATACACAATCATTCAGGCATGCGTGTATCTTCTTAGCCTCCATTCCCATTGGGTACACCAATTTCTTTAACTAGTATGTTGAGATTGGCAGCTTGTTTCCTTCAGGAAGAATTTCTTTCAACAAAGACAACAATGACGTGAAGCTTTTGTCGCTCCATTTATTGTTAGCTTTCAACTTATACAATCTCAACATAGCGCTAAGCTTCATAAACTTAGTACAACATGTGTATAACGGTATCTCAACATCATGGACAATGTTTCTAAACATGAGAGGTGGATCGGTGTGATCTACCCCACAACTATCCCGCATCGCATCAACAATGTCTACTGGAACTGGTTCATTCACATCTACGTCATCGGAGGCAATTTCTTCTTCCACACAAGCACTGCTATCGAGATCCACTGATTTTAGGTTTGAAATCTCTCTATTCCAGTGCCATTCTGTATATCCTTGTACAATCCCGTTGCACATGACTTTTGATTTCGTCACCAGTGCTGACTTTCAAGTTGTTACCGCAATACCTACATGGACAATAGAACCTATCTCCAGGTTGTTTCCTATGTTCCTCGACAAATCTAATAAACTGATCAAGACCAGAAATAAAATTTGGGGTGCAACAATTTGGAATGGACATCCATGATCTATCCATTCTATGATTAAAGAGAAAACAAGTATATATTAGGGTTTAGGGTTAAAAGATTAGGGTCTAGGGTTAAAGATTAGGGTTTATGGTTAAATTTTAGGGTTTAAGGTCTTATATATGTGTACCACCTATGCCATTCTTGAACACCTAATCTCACTAGTAAGTGTATAATGTGTATTCGGTTTTCAAGAAAATTTCGACAGCATGTCCCCGCTGTTGTCCAAGTACATATGTACTTAGAGAACAAACAGAGAAATGCTGCTGAAATTTTCTTGAAAACCCAATACACATTATACACTTACATCCTAAGTGAGATTAAGTGTTCAAGAACAGTCCCAAACCGGGGACTATCCAAGATTTACTCCTAATGAGTAAATCTTGGATGGGTTTCTAGGCCAACAAATACATGTATGTTTTCATTCTTATACCTACAATCCTAGTTTCATCATCCATATCCTAAGTTTTGTGTAACATCATTTAATCATGCTTGTCAGTTTATACTAAATAGTAAATAAACCATGATTCTATATATCAAATATTTGAATCAAAATAAAGCCTAATGGCACATTGGGATAGTGAGAATATTATACCTCACTTCAAGGTTGAAGAAGAAATATATACAAGTCAACAGCACAAATGGATGACACAACTGTTGACTCAAGGTCAATTAGGTCAATGTCGACTCACATCTAAATTGACTAAACCCATGTTTTGATGATGACTAACCATTCCACATATTGGTGTCTAATGTCTCTACTTGAGTGATTTCAGATTAGGTATAGACACACTCCAAATGCCCTAACTTGCGCATATCAATTTGGAGAAAAGACAAGTCAAAGTCAATACAAGTGCACATTTTTGTAATATTATGTAAATCCATTAGAATCATGTTGTAAATCACTTGTAATGATTGTATGACTTGTAATTAAGCTTAGAAAAATATCAAGAGCACTTAGATCGAATGTTTAAACACTCAAAAGCCATTTCCCAAAATTCACATCAGGATGTTCATCGGTCGAGTTTTGTGAGTTGCAAACTCGACCGATCCTGATTGGATCTTGAAAATGACTTTTGATCGGTCGAGTTTACACTACACAGAACTTGACCGATGGAGTGACTGACCAAATTGATTTTCATTGGTCGGTCGAGTTTCCCCAGGACAAACTCGACCGATGGTCTGAATATCGGCTTTGTCTTTTACTCTATCGGTCGAGTTACCCGTATAGAAACTCGACCGATTGCACTATACAGAAAAGTGCAGAAAAGTGCTTCTAGCCATTGTGGAGTTGCAACAAGTGGAAATATATATGTTGCAAGCCACAAATGGCTAGTTTTTGTTCTAAAGTGTTCCCAAAGTCTAAGAGGCATCCCCAACTATAAATAGGACCCCTTGGGCTTCATTCCAAGGTTGAGAATTCATTGCAAAACTCTCTGTGAGGTTCCTATTCTATAGTTGAGTGCTTCATACAACCTTCTCTCTCTCTAAGCTTAATCACTTGCTACATCCATTAGAGTGAGTAGGAAATCTGTAAGAGAGCCAGTCCTACATGTATATCTTATGAGGCTCTCACTTCCACCACCTCCCTTTCTCTCTTTTCAATCATGAAGATGAAGGTCTCTCTCTTGTCTAAGAGAGGTGAAGAAGAACAAGGGAAGGCGTCTCTTGGTGAAGATCAAGGTTGAAGACTTGAAGCTAGAGTGGGTAAGCCCTTGGTGAAGGCAGAAGACTCTTTGCTCAAGTGGGTAAGTCCTTGGTGGAAGCTTCTTCGAGTGAAGGTGAAGTCAAAGGCGGAAGATCCAAGAAGAGTGGGTAATTCCGTGAAGGCTGAAGACTTGTACAAGAGTAGGTAAGTCCTTGGAAGAAGGCGAAAGACTCTTGCAAAGTGGGTAAGTCCTTGGTAAGGTTGAAGACTCTTTGTATTGGATAGGTAAGTCCTTTGGTTGGTCATGTATTGTAAGTCTTATGAATGAATATAAGAATGCAATGGTTAGGAAATCCTAGAGGTTAATCTCTCTAGGTAAGTGGATTGACATACTTCTAGTTTGAAGTGTGGAACCACTCTAAATAGCTTGTCTACTTGTGTTTGCTCAATCTCTCTCATCCTTATTGTGCATGTTTTAGTTGTACTCAAATTACCTATTTAGCAACCTTATTTTATCATATATCTTGAAGGTCTAATGAATTTTGTTTAAGTGCATTCAGCTCTATTCACCCCCCTCTAGAGAATCTAATCACCCATCTAGGATCCAACAATTGGTATCAGAGCGAGTCTTCTCCAAGCATACTTCAACAAGTAGGAGAAGATGGGTGACTACCAAGGAGGGAGATACTTGATCAGCCTACCAATCTTTGATGGGAGCAATTTCCTCTATTGGAGAAGAAGGCTTCAATTCTACATCCAAGGATCAAGTCTTGAGATGTGGAAAATGGTGAACAGCCCATACATGCTACCAAAGACAAAGATTGAAGAATGGGATGAAGCTACCTTGAAGAAAGCTACCTTAAATGCTAGAGCCATGCACATCCTCTATGCCTCCATGACCCCCACCGAGTTCAACTGGATTTCTTCATGTTAAATAGCCTATGAGGTATGGAGAAAGGTTTGCATCACTTATTAAGGGATAGATCAAGTGAAGGAAAGCAAAGTCTACATGCTCAAAGGGCTTCTTGAGAACTTCAAGATGGGAAAGGAGAGGATAGCCAACATGTACTCAAGGCTCAACACCATTGTGAATGGTCTTGTTGTTCTAAGACATCCTATGTCTAGTGGAGAAATCAACTCAAAGATCCTTAGAACTCTCCCCAAGAGGTGGGAACCCAAGGTGACTTCTATTGAAGAAGCAAGGTCCCTTAAGGATGTACCTATCGAAGAGCTCATTGGAAATCTACAAGCACATGAAGCCACACTTGACAAGAGGGAGGAAGTAGAAAGACAAGAGGAGAAAGAACTCAAGAGAATGAAGAAGGCTGAAATCAAAACTCAAATCAAGGCTATTGTTGGACAAGCTACTTCATCCTCTCAAGTTGAAGAAGATGCCATGTACTCCAAGGGTGGATTCTACAAAGGCAAGTCCTCCTCCATATGGTGCTTCACATGTGGAAAGAAGTGTCACTACAAGGAAGATTGCCTACAAGGCAAAAAGACCCATCTTCACAAGAAGAAGGAGAAATGGCACTCAAGCTCAAGTGGCTCCTCCAACTCAAACTCAAGTGAAGATTCAAGTGAAGGATCAAGCTCAAGCTCTAGTGATGAAGGAGAATGCCACTTTGCTCTTATGGCATCAACAAGTAAGGAATCAAGTGAGGTAAATCTAAACTCTTTAGATAAAGAATCTTTGATTGCTATTATTCATGATAATTGTGTCTCTCTTAAGTCTTCCAAAAGGAAAAGGAAAAAGCTTGCTAGAATTATTGATAATTTGCATGTAGAACTAGATGATCTTGAACATGCTAATTCTTGCTTGCTTGATGATAAAAATGCTTGTCTTGGTCAAGTAGATTCTCTCAAACTTGAAAATGCTAGCTTGCTTGACAAAATTAGATTTCTAGAAGCTCAACCTCTCATGCCTAGTTCTAATGAAGAACATACTTTAATTGTTGATTCTCTCATGCATGATATTGATGTTCTTAAATCTGAAAACAAGGACAAAGATTTTGTTTTGCAAGAATTAGAAACAGAAAATGCCTCCTTGCTTGCTAAAATCAATGTGCATGAATCTTGTTCTAGTTCTACTAGTAGAGAAAATGATGTTGCTGCTCTTCATATTGATAGAGATTCTTATTTAACTAAAGCTCTTTACTTAGAAAATGATCTTCTGCATGCTAGAGATAATATCAATCATTTGTCTTCTACTATTACTTCTCTTATGCATGAAAATGATAGTTTGAGATCTTCTTTGAAAAGATTCTTAGTTGGTAAGAAGAGCCTTAATGATATCCTACACCATACTACTAAAGAAATTGGTAGACATGGTCTAGGGTATGATGGTAGTCAAAGGAACAACAAAAGTAAAGTACCTCCAATATTCCATGGAGAATCCTCTAGTTCCAAGACTATGGGCACATGTACCTATTGCAATGATTTTGGTCATTATTCTAATTGTTGTCCTTTTAGGAAAGCACCCAAGAGCACTAGGTCTTGGGTTGCTAAGTTAACCCCTCTGGACCAAAAAACATGATTGGGGACCATTTCATCTTTCTTCTTGTAGGTACTTACAAATGGATTGACTTGAGCTATTATATTGCAAATTGACTTCTCAATCCACATGAAAGAAGAAAGGTGAGATGTGTAGAGGGTGACAACAAGTGGAAAAGGAATTGTAAACACAAAGGTAATGATTCTCTTGCTTATAACCAATCCTAACTTGTTTTGTCAAGTTAGTGTGCACTATGCATGTAGTTTTTGAGTCAAAAGTGGTATTTTGTGTTTCTCTTCACACTCTAGCTCAAAAACTATTTCTAATGCTTCTATAGTGCATTACTAACTTGCTTACACATGTTTGGATATGGTTTGTATTTTTAGCATGCCTCTAAATATGTTTTTATAAAATATGTGCTTTTTGACAGATGCTTTGTCGATCGAGTTTGCCCTGTTTGAAACTCGACCGATAGGCACCTATGGGTGTTGCCAATAGCTGTCATCGGTCGAGTTGTCAATGCACAGAACTTGACCAATAACATTGTGCACAGAACATACATTTGGCTTATTGGATGAGAATTTCCCTCTCAACTAGATTTTCTCAACCAAATAGCCTTATTCTTTGGCACTCGCATTTGGTACCTTTATATATGCATATTTCCATGTTCTAAATTGCCTATCTTTCTTACAACTCTATCTCTCTAATTGCTCTAAATTGGTATATCTATATCTTGCAATTACTTGCTTTGAGTTGTTTTGTAGGTTTTGATGATGATCTATTTGGATATCTTGGTTGTGTCCAAAATTGCTTCCATTGTACTTTAACTTGCTACATCTATCTAGGTGTATATCTTGTTTTGATACAACCTTGAGGTTCTTAGGGGTAATCATCTTATGGTAAGGATGCATATCTAGTGAGTTATATCCTTTCATGCTTCTAAAATTACTTATCTCTTTGTTTGGATATATCTCTACATCTACTCATAGCTTGATCTATCTTATGTATCTCTTGGTATCTCTTGCTATGATCTAGATCCTACTAGTAGTCCTAACTTGTGATTACATCTACTAGTAGTTTATATACTTAAGATTGTTCCTTGAATTGTATATCTACTATCTTGAGTTGGTTGCATAACATTGTGATGCAGGGTACATAGATCTACATTATATGTAGAAATTAGAGTATGTTTGGATTTTATGCAGATTTGCTCCAGTTTCAGTTTTTGCTGCAAAAGTAGTGTTTTTATGTAGAAATGACCTTCTGAGCAAGGCTCATCGCTTTGCCATGAGCCCTGATACTTTTTGGGCAAATTCTGTCATCTTGAGGGTCAAAATTGTGATTTATTGTTTTTCTACAGCACTTTATCTTGTATTTTGGGTTGTTCAAGTATATTCTTTAACTTGCTTTTCTTTCTATGCTTGGATAAGGCCCTATATGTTCTCTTCTACTCTCCTTATATAACTTTGTGTTATCTCCTTTCTCTTTAACAAGTGATGTTTCTTATTTCTTCATAACCCAACTTTTTGAAATGACAAAGGGGGAGAAAGGTATGTCTTCTTTTAAAAGAGGAAGAAGGCATGTATTACATGAAGAGGAGAAGTATGCCCATGTAAAGGGGAGAAGGTAAATGGGAGAAGACATATATGTGTAGAACATATATGAGTAGAAGTCGTAGTTTCTATAAATGTTATGAAAGCTAACCATGCAGGAGAAATAGTATCAATTGAGAGGGAGTATGAGAACTCCATGCGCATCAATTGAGGGGGAGCATATGAGCTCAATCCTATTAAAACCCCTAGGTTTCTCCGAAGGTATGATTTTACTTAAAAACTTTCAATACATTTATGGAATGGTTTGTCATCTTCAAAAAGGGGGAGAATGTTGACTCAAGGTCCATTAGGTCAATGTTGACTCACGTCTAAATTGACTAAACCCATGTTTTGATGATGACTAACCATTCCACATATTGGTGTATAATTCTCTACTTGAGTGATTTTAGATTAGGTATAGACACACTCCAAATGCCCTAACTTGCGCATATCAATTTGGAGAAAAGACAAGTCAAAGTCAATACAAGTATGATGTAAATCCATTACAATCATGTTGTAAACCACTTGTAATGATTGTATGACTTGTAATTAAGCTTAGAAAAATATCAGGAGCACTTAGATAGAATGTTTAAGCACTCAAAAGCCATTTTCCAAAATTCACATCAGGTTGTTCATCGGTCGAGTTCTGTGAGTTGCAAACTCGACCGATCCTAATTGGATCTTGAAAATGACTTTTGATCGGTCGAGTTTACACTACACAGAACTTGATCGATGGAGTGACTGACCAAATCAATTTTCATTGGTCGGTCAAGTTTCCCCAGTACAAACTTGACCGATAGTCTGAATATCAGCTTTGTCTTTTACTCTATCATTCGAGTTACCCTTATAGAAACTCGACCGATTGCATTGTATGAAAAAGTGCAGAAAAGTGCTTCTAGCCATTGTGGAGTTGCAACAAGTGAAAATATATCTGTTGCAAGCCAAAAAATAGCTAGTTTTCGTTCTAAAGTGTTCCCAAAGGCTAAGAGGCATCCCCAACTATAAATAGGACCCCTTGGGCTTCATTCCAAGGTTGAGCATTCATTGCAAAACTTTGTGTGAGGTTCCTATTCTATAGTTGAGTGCTTCCTACAGCCTCCTCTCTCTCTAAGCTTAATCACTTGCTACATCCATTAGAGTGAGTAGGAAATTTGTAAGAGATCCAATCCTACATGTATATCTTGTGAGTCTCTCACTTCCACCACCTCCCTTTCTCTCTTTTCAATCATGAAGATGAAGGTTCTCTCTTGGCTAAGAGAGGTGAAGAAGAACAAGGGAAGGTGTCCCTTGGTGAAGATCAAGGCTGAAGACTTGAAGCTAGAGTGGGTAAGCCCTTGGTGAAGGCAGAAGACTCTTTGCTCAAGTGGGTAAGTCCTTGGTAGAAGCTTCTCTGAGTGAAGGTGAAGTCAAAGGCGGAAGATCCAAGAAGAGTGGGTAATTCCTTGAAGGCTGAAGACTTGTGCAAGAGTAGGTAAGTCCTTGGAAGAAGGCGGAAGACTCTTACAAAGTGGGTAAGTCCTTGGTAAGGTTGAAGACTCTTTGTATTGGATAGGTAAGTCCTTTGGTTGGTCATGTATTGTAAGTCTTATGAATGAATATAAGAATGCAATGGTTAGGAAATCCCAGAGGTTGACCTCTCTAGGTAAGTGGACTGACATACTTCTAGTTTGAAGTGTGGAACCACTCTAAATAGCTTGTCTACTTGTATTTTCTCAATCTCTCTCATCCTTGCTATGCATGTTTTAGTTGCACTCAAATTACCTATTTAGAAACCTTAGGTCTAATGAATTTTGTTTAAGTGCATTCAGCTCTATTCACCCCCATCTAGAGAATCTAATAACCCATCTAAGATCCAACAAAAACAACTCAATTCAGCCCCAAGAGCACAAGCACATCAACTCAATTCAGCACCTGCAACAACACAAATGCACGATTCAATTCTGTTATAATGTATTAATTAGGGGTCAATATACATCAATTTTAGAGGAGCAGGAAGAATTAACAGTATTGCAGAAACATGTACCCAATATCCAATTAGGGGTCGAATAGGCAACCAGCATAACAGTCTTCTCATCACATTCCTCAAATTCGAGGTAGTAACACAGCCCATAGGAGAAAGTTTACCAATGGTCCAGACACCATAAAGCAATTAAGATATGCACAACTTACCACATAAACTCATGCCAAAAAAACATGCATAGAAATCACCACATATGAAATGATTCCACAACCTCAAATCACTAACAGTAATAATCAAGTGTATGTACATAAACAACATGAATCCCCACAATAGCACAAGTTCACAACCAAGAGAGGATAAACAAAAAAAACAAAATAAAGCTCAATGGCTACCACCCAAAAAAGCAAAGAGACCCACACGAATGCAGAGTGCATCATCAACAAAGCCATCCCAATCTCCTCTCATATACTACTCGCCGCCAACACCACCAAACAAACCCTATCTCATGGCAGAGGAAGAGTAGGATGAATAGGGAGAAGGAGTAGGAAGAAGAGTGGAGGAAGAAGAGGAGCAGGTTGGATTGTAGGAAGACGAGTGGAGGAAGAAGAGGAGTAGGAAGAAGAAGAGCAGGAAGTACCTGTAGGTAGCGGTGTGAGCTCATGGCTCCTCAGCGCAGCGGCGGTGGCAGTTGTGTGGTAGCGCAGCGGCGACGGTGGTTGTTTGGTGTCTGACAGCGAGTGTAGCTCCTCATCGGTGGTGGGAGTGGTATGGGGGTGGTGGTGGCTAGGAAGCCCAAAGAGCGCTAACGGCGGTGGTGAGAGTAGAAGGGAGAGCGGTGGCGGAGGAACAAATTGCCAGAGCGTTAGTAGGTCTGGTAGAGAATGAAACAGAGAACGGGGAAGGGGATGACATTTTGTGATTCTTAAGTGGGACATAGGCATCGGTTATACCAAAACTGACGTCTATTTTTCATCGGTTTCTACAAAAAAAAACTGACGTCTATCCACATATGCCGAAAAAAATGTTCTTGAGTTAGAACCATAGTCTTCGGTTGCGATCCCAAACCGACGCTACTTGGACAATTTGGGGGGTAAAAATGTTGGCGGGGATAGTGCACGAACACACATCTACGTCAGTTCATGTAAGAAAACTGACGACAAATATGGGTTCGATTTCTGTCTCTCAAAAAATCTTTAGTCGTCGGTTACTAGGTAAACAACCGACGTTGTATATGAAATTTTGGAGGTAATTTTTTTTCACTGGAAAAATTGTATTTTGCAGGTGATTTTCGATGTCGATTTATTATGCCTAACCGACGATAAATAAAAAGTGATACCCATGTCTTATGAAAATTGACAGGTCTTCACATATAGATGTCGGTTTGTATTTTCAGCCGACGTCGTAGATTAATGGCATCGGTTTTTGGATTACAACCGACACATGTAAATGTGACATTGTACATCATTTATGTAGTAGTGGATTTTCTATGGGAACAAAAATAGAACAAATTTCACCTTGGATTCACCATTATTCCCTATCACCATGGCGAATAAGAAACACTTTTTGTTTTACCATCACTCCCCTACTCATGATTCACTGTGTAACAAATGCAACTATAGGTGAATTTTACCTAAGACTGCTAATATTATTACTAACTGGCATCTAGAATCATCCTAACCTTTAAGATCAATAATTTTGTGCTCCTATATGACACTAATATTAGACCCTCATATCCTCCTTGATAGGTTTGATGTACATGGTAATAAATGCATGAATAGGATCCCTTTATGGTGATGCATGGTTATGCCCTAATCAATTTTTAATCTTATTACTATGATCTCCCCTCCAAATCAGAGTTGATTATCTTATTATTGATCACCTTATTGAGGATGTCCACCAAAGTCTTATGTTGACCCCTAATGGCATATCAACTATGTTGATGCTTGCATACATACTGAAATATTGATACCCAAGGTTTGGAATATGATGCCTAGACCCTGAGGGACATCCACCTATGTTGAAATGTGTCCCTTATCTAATGTTGTTGATATAAACCATCTTTGATGATTGGTTCTCATGTATTGATGATCATGACCTTGTTTGTTCTATTATGAGTCTTTGACCTTATAATGTACATAAGTGACATGAATCATGTAATGTCCATACTAAATGAATGGAACCTAGAAATGATGTGGAACTTGAAGACACCTTCCTTATGACCTATAATAAATAAAAGTTCATTGAATGCATTAATAAGAAGCCTTAGATCCTAAATTGGACAAAACTCTAAAATGAAACTAGTTAGGGTTATAATTATGAGAATCTAATATACTTCTGCAATCTTGTTCTTAATCAAACATGTCTTGTGGGTAGATGATTAAGGATAAGTTAGGTTATGAATCATTGAATTAGGTATATGCTTTAAAAAATTATGTGACTATGGCTTTCTTGCTTAAAATGTGATACACATGTATGATTTTTCACTTGCTCAAATATTTCCATGTAGTATTATTGTGACACCCCTGTCACAAGCAGATGAGATTACTTAAAACACATGTGAGAAATAATCATTAATCATCCAAATTACCAAAAATCAGAGGAAATTAAGATCGGTTTTTCATTTATTCCATCTCAAAAAAACTTTTACATATCAATTCATAACATTATCACTTGTATTACATTTCCTCATAAGAGAGCATACATATTAACTGTACCTATCTTTTACACTGATACAAACTTGCCACAACAACAATGCACACATGCCCAAACATTGGAAATGAGAAAAGACATGAGAACACCTTCCAAGGACCTAAGTGTACAGGGACAATACATAGGACTCTACTACAATGAACTCAAGACATCTACAACCTTCATAGATACCTCTCTCGTTGCCACTCCTCATTGGCTTCACATTCTCTACCTCTTCATGTACGACTACCTAAAAGACGTGGAAAACCCACGAGGTGAGACTAACATCCCAGTAGGAGACATAACTCTCCGCAAGCCACTATTATAACACAAATATATGATAGGGAAGTACAAGAAGTAAATCTATTAATCATGCCAAGCAGATTCAACTAAATGATATGACCAAGAAAGTTATTATTATCCAAGCAACTAAGGTAGCTATAACTGAGCAATAGAATATTTTTATCATTTTAGAAGGAATATGAACAACATGTATATTTTATACCAACAAAAATGTACAAAAGCAAGGAAAGGCTTCAACTAATATTTTCATATTTGACCCTACACAATATGCTACATGATTGTTTAAATCTTTTATTATGCCCCGGGGATTTAAGTCATACCACTCAAATACAACTAGACACTGCTAAGTCAGAATCAGTGTCGTATAAGGTCAATGGAAGAGTCAGAATCCATGACATCCCCAACACCTCTTAGTCAGCATAAGAGAACACCACAGAGACAAACATGTAAACTACAAAAGAGTGAAAAATGGTCACAAGAGGATCAGCTCACGCATGGCCATCCATACCAAACACCTAGCCCACCTTGGTATAGGTAACAATGCTAGAAGATTAGGCTCACGCATGGTTGTTCTTAAAAGGAGTGGATCACTCATGGTCATCCATATCATAGGGAGATCAACTCACGGATGGCCGTCTCACACAACTTGTAATTATGGACACAAGGAGATACTTGACTTGCACCCCCTCATATTCAAAAATGTGTTCGCTGAATAAAACTCGTTTCACTAATCCATCAAATAAAGCTGACACTGGAATTGGGTCTATGGAATAGGGCAAACTACATGGTTAAGTTCCACTTGATTAATTATGCCAATTAAGTGTCTTTTATCATCAACCAAGTTACAATGTATAAATCATAGACAATTCCTATAAAATTAAGGCATAGTACAACCTCAAAAGATATAAAACATCTGAAACATAAACTTGTAACCACATCATGTAATACTACTACCACATAACCATCGCCATTTTCACATTAGAAATGGGATATCAATCCCTCATTCATCACTGGGGTTAACACCTCAAGCTAGGCTACAAGCCTCTGCCAGGTCACAAGACCCTAATTACATCATTCTTGTATCACATGTGTCTCAACATGCCTTATATGGGATCATGCCCATCGTCCTATATCACACTGTATCCACCATATCATATACTAGCTATGATATTTCATATGTACATCACGTGCAAGGTTAGATGTTTATATATATATATATATATATATATATATATATATATATATATATATATATATATATATATATATATATATGTGTGTGTGTGTGTGTGTGTGTGTATATATATATATATGAGAGAGAGAAAATATCATAATAGAATAACCATTCAAGAGAGAGAAACAAACATATCACATGTCCCATCATTAGGGTTAGGGTTCCAGAAATAACTGATAAGGGCTTTGTAGCTATATACCATTCCTAAACCCTATGGATGACACCTCCCATAATCGTGGAACATATTAGGATTAAAGAACATATATTAGAGTTGATTAGGCATACAACCAAGAAACACCATACATAGTTCATTACTTTGTATTAATGTTTATGTATCAATCATATGATTATGTACATGTGTCAACCATTCACCATTTGGGACTATCGCGACTATGAGCACATGTGGTGTCGTGACCCATCATCCAAGTGGGTGTCTTGCCCATGACACAAGGGTCTTGACCACCATGTAATATGGTGTCGTGACCACACCAAGTAACATGTCACGACCACACTAAGCAACATGTCGCAACCTCAACTTCAAGAAAATCAACTCAACCAAGGTCAAGTAGATGTCTCAACCCTCAACACCAAATTCATGTCACTGCCTCAAACCAAGGGTATATTACGACGGAAACAAGGATATGTCATGATCAAAACAAAATCCAAACATGTCTTGACCCAAAATCTCATATGCCAAGGTGTCTCGACCCAAGTCCAAAACAAGGTGTAGTGACCATTAAGGTCAAGCTACCACCATGACAAGGAACCATCATCAAACCAGGATAAACCAAGATCAAAATAGAAGTATTTCATGGCCAAAATAGAAGTGAATACCAAAGCAATCCATCATGAACATGGTGGAGAAAACCTCATACAAATCGGTCACCCAAAACCCTAAAGCATGTATCATGCAACCACCATGAAAGAACCTCATGCAAGAGAAATAAACCATATTAGCACACCCAAAATAGAACCTAAAATTCCATGCAACACCAAGGTACACAAAACTAAAGAAAGTGATCATAGCCAAGATCAAGAGAGGAAAGAACATCATCATATTATCATCAACTCAAAATAAGGTAAATAGGAATTAGGGTTTCAGATAATGAGTGAACCAAGCACGATAACCTTCATCATTCAAGCTCTAGAATATGGTATCACCTACTAGCATGATAGGACAATGATCTAGAGAGAGAAAACTTCATCACAAAGCAACTATCTCAAACATATATGGACAAGTATCTCATACACCCAAATTTAGGGTTCCAAAATGTATGATGTCACAGAACCTTACTATCCTTACCTTTTCCTACTAAGGCACATGAGGTTTAACCATAGATGATTAAGGTTGTTTAGTAATCATTATGTCTCATCACAACCACTAGGATGATTGGATATTACTTACCATATCACAAACCTTAAATTAGGGCTAGAGTTTATTTCCTTTAGTCAAGTTGGGGTTCATTCTCTCTCTTAATATATTAGGCTTTAACATATCTTCTCTCTTTTAGATTAGTGTGTAATAGGATTGACATAAGAATCTTAGGATCACCCTATCATCATTACATCACCTCATATATATCACATCAAATTATGATAGCTCATCATCACATTAACTAAGTGTAGTGGCTTAAGTGTTGCGACCTAAAGGGAGTAGCGACCATCCATGCTCAAGGTGTGTTGTGGTCGCAAAGGAAAGAGAGGTGTTGTGGCCCATATGTACATGTTATTGTAGAAACTATTCGTGGATTAGGGTTTTTGTTGCAACCCCTTCAACTACCATAAGGGTAACGATCCTATGGGAAGGTGAAGGGGGTGTAGCGACCCCAATTCAGCACCCAAACATGGTCACAACAAAACATATATCCCAAACAAACTTAGCATTGAGTAAGGGAAATACTCTATACAATATAATCATCAAAACTCTAGAGTATATTGTCACATAAATCCACCATAAAGATCATGATTCAAGGAATGAAAACCAAGTTTCCTAGTCATGTAAACTGAACCAAACCACTATGTCATACAAGGTAGGTGATCCATTATCAAATTTGTATAATTTCATAACTAAAAACAAGAAGGGAACATGCATCTCATCATCATCACCAAGATCAGGTTCATAGATTTAAGGTTTAGGGTTAGATGCAAACCATGAAATGAATGTACCCAAGATTTTCATTATAGATCATGATGACTCTATCTACACATTAGGATTATGATTTACGTTGGAAATATAAACATGCAAGCAAGAAACAAGGTGCAATAATAGTAACAAGAGGAAAGTTATATCACCCTGAAGTCAAGCTTGATCTCCTTCTCTTCCCAAGGTTGAAGATTAGTCTCCAAAAAGCTCCATCCTCGGCTATGAGGGTACCTCAAGACAAGGGAAACATTACATGGTTAAATATAGCTCAAAAGATGGCAAACAAAGCCCTAGGCCGAACTTGGATGGTGGAGAAGAAGAAGGAAGAAAAGAGGGAATCTCCATTCACAAAGGTACCACCTTGGACAAACCATGGTCTAAAGACATTGTGGGGAAGAGTTTCTTTCAAGAGATGTCCACCATGGGTAAACCATAGCCTTAGGTTGATAAAATATAAGGAAGGGAAGAAGAAGACCAAAGAAAAACGTGCTCAAAGAGAGGAGAAACTCACCTAGAGAAGGGACCACCAAGAATCACCACAAAGAAGGTGATTTAGCTCCAAAGCACCACTTAGAGGAGATGATCGGCCAATGTAGCACCTAGGACAGCTCCACTTACTTCACAAAACTCCATGGCCGAGAACAATAAGGAGGAATAATAAAAGGGACAAAAAGGAGGGCTTGAGTGGAGAAGCGAGAGGTTATATACTCATAGAGGAGGGTGGTGATGGTGCCATGAGGTGTCCTCATTCTAGGGCTCATAAAGGACACTTGTCCACTAAAGATACACACATGAAAGCCTTCCCACTCACATGCATCGAAGGGTGATACTTCCATGGTGGTCTAGCGACCCTCACCCATGGTGTTGCAGTCGCAACACTAGGTTAAGTGTAGCGGTCGCTACACTTTGTTCACTCTTCGTGCATGTGGTCGCAACACTCACAAAGCCTATCTATATCGAACCCTAGAAACCCCATCTTCACTTTAAACCATCCCAGGTCACAACACACCTCTCTAGGGTGATGTGTTATGGTCGCAACACTCTCCTCATGGTCCCTACAAGGTCATCCATGCATGGGTACAAGGAAACCCTAAAGATCCCTAATTACCACATGAGTTCATATCATCAAACCAAGGTCTATCCAAGGTGCCCACATTTTCTCTCTCCTTAAGATGATGTTAAGGCATGGAAGGCACACTCTGGAAGTGACACATTTTATGTTAACCCTCCACCTTGGGTAATTTGCAATTTAGTCCAAAACTAGCATATAAAGCACAAACATTACCCAAAAGATCTCAAACTTGAAACAAAGGTGCTTATTATGATCAACAAATGTCTCATGGGTCTATATTAAGATTCTAAGTGTGCTCTTAGGTCAAAGAAATGTGGTTAGCACTAAATGCTAGGTCAGGGGCCTTACAGTTATAGTATTGTACTCAATGTTTGTCTCATTTTTTGATGTTTTACAACTTGAAAACATAATATAGAACTCCATTATACAAAACTTGTGCACCTGCCTAAAGTTTCAGGGTAAGGAAATAAGGTTGGGAGTTTTACTTGAGTTGTCAATATAGGACAGACCTTGATGATAAACGGATTAGCTCTTGGTGATGGCCTTGAGGTCCCTTAAGAATAGGATTAGCTAATCTTTAGCAATCTCATATATTCTTTCAATGAGAATTTAGTCACAAGACCTTATGAATACATGAAATTGATAAATACATGATATGATGGTATAACTGGAGTAAAATGACATAAAACATGGGCTCTTATTTTGCTTTATACTTAACTTGTTTTTTGTTTGTTACTTATGGAACTCTTTCTAAATTGTGGGAAACTCTCTCTCTCTCTCACTCACTCTCTCTCTCTCTATATATATATATATATATATATATATATCTGTGTGTGTGTGTTTGTCTGTCTTTTTTTCCCTGTACTCAACACCTCATGTGTTGACCCATATTGCTTCACGTATTTTATAGGTTCACAGATGGATAGAGAGTTGATGAGCTTGGTGAGCCATGTTAGGTGTACTTGTTGTAAGATGCCTAGTGTACATGAGCAAACTTGTCCACTTTGAATCTTGAATATGTAAATAAAATCTTGTAATAAACAATGTTGCTATTAATAATACTTTAGATTGTTGAGATTATGTTGGTGCTTTGTCTTATCATACATTCATGTATGCTAAGCTTTTATGCTTCCACATTCGTATTTTGATGTACGCTAAAAGTATATGTCTAAATCCAATCACCAATGACTTTATAGTCATCTGGAGTTAGAATTTGGATACCAAACAATTTCTCACGACACCCTATCTTAAGAAACTTACAACTCATAAATAACTCTTTAAATAATAAAACACAATTGTGGTGAAGGAGTGGCCCCGTGCATTCAGATCCAATTGTTACTTTCAGGTGGCATTGGGTTATGCATTTTTCCCTCCTTAGTCGTCATGGATCATTTTAGCATGGGTGAGATGTTCATCCAAGTCTAAATTATTCGAGCACTATCAACCATACATATTTTCTAATTAACTTCATCCAGGATCATGGATGAATGCTTCCCTTACACTTTTATGGATGTTAATCAAGGTACAAGTATGAATGGGATTGGTTTCCAACAATGGAAAACAACGCAACATAAGGGAGGGTCGATGGGTTTATAGTTCTTAGTTTCCTTATGTAGACAATGTAGAGAGACTATAACTTTTAGTTGGTTGTATGTGGTCCATTTGATGCAAAAACCAACATTTGAATCTGGTAAGATAGTGGCTAAATGAATGCTATGAATCGTCGAGCAACATCTGAAACATTGTGAAACTTGTTTGGCTTAGATGTATGTTTCTTGTCCAGCATGTGCGGTGGTTCGTTTATGAGCATGGCATGTTAGATTAAAGTTGTGAATGTCTCTTTACAAGTTTACTTGTATCATTCGACTGTAGGTATCGCTTTTCCTTTTAAAGTTTTTTTTGTGATTCAAAGAGTTTATAATGGGTATGTCATAATTTTTATATATTAATGAGTAAAAAATCGACGACCCGATTATCGTATATATAATGTTAGTGACAGTCTAGCATAACATATTACTTTTCCATGCTAATGAAAATATTCAAAAGCTATTTCGGAAGTACGAAATAGGTATTGGGGTTTGTTTGCACATTGGTCTCTATACAATTATATGATCTATAAATACTAGCCTCCTGGTTTATTGAGCAAGGTCAAGTTAGAATAAATTATTTAATTATATTATGTCCATAAGGTGTCTTTTTTCCAAATATTCCGAGTAAGATATAGGCCTCTTCGTGATTTATGATGTATGGTAGAATAAATCATTGACTATATATCCATGAAGTTGTTGTATGCCCGAATTGAACTGAATTTAGAGATGCGTACTGATTCTGCGTCACCATGACGATTCCTTGTATGGAGTCCAGCAGAGACGTGGCCCTTGGATGGACAAAATCTAAGCCAACACTTTCAGTTTGTAGACGTTTTTCTAGATGTTACTTCCAACAACGCCAACCTAATCCCTTTGACGCGGCGTCTAGGTTACTAGTCAAACAGATTGGTATTTTGGTTGTTGACAATTAAATGCTAATGTCCATTTTTTCTTTCTTTCTATGAATGAACTATAGTGTAGAATGGCGCTACAGCCTGCAGCTTCCTACTGATACCGTGGCCAAGTCGCCACCAAAGAAGTATCTTGTGTATACCGTTTAATATTAAAATCATGTTTGGAAAACATGTTTCAACGCCGGGACTGGACTAAGGCAAAGACTTGGTCGCCGCCGCCCCCCATGTCTTGGGCAGCTCGGCTCTTCCTTCCAGAGACTTTCCTAAAGAAAATCCCCGCGGCTGCAACCCTGCAATGGATTTTACACGCAACGAGATGGACGACAACAGGATACGACTCTTATAAAAGACCCACATTTCTTCTTCCGTTAGCTTTCTCTATTCCAATACCATTCCGCCTTTTCCTTCTCTTCTTCTTCTTCTACTTCTGCTTCTTCTTATTCTTCTTCTTCTCTTTGCAGCTCGCAGTCGTCCATTCCTACTTCTATCCCAACGAAACCCAAGCCATACTCGAAACGATGCGGCTCTCAATGGCCACCATCTTACTACTCATCCTTCTATCCTCTTCCACCCAGCTTCCGCTCTCCTCCGCCCACAACCCCTGGGACTACATCCACAACCTCACAGGCTGCCACTCCGGCGAGACCCGCGAGGGACTAGCAGGCCTCAAGCACTACCTCAACCAGTTCGGCTACCTCCTCACTGACTCCGACTCCACTTCCTTCAACTTCACCGACGACTTCGACGCCGACCTCGAGGACGCACTCCGGGAATATCAGCGCACCTTCCACCTCAACGAAACGGGAACACTCGACTCCGCGACCGCCGACCTCATGTCCCAGCCCCGGTGCGGCGTACCCGACCACGGGCCCAACTCGTCCCATCCATCCGCGCTCCGCGGACGCGGACTGTACAGCTACTTCCGCGGCGCACCGCGGTGGGACCGACGCGGGCTGACGTACTTCCTCCGCCAGGGTGGGTCGGCTGACCCGGCCACACGACCTGTTCTCAAGGCTGTCTTTACCAGGGCGTTCGCGCGGTGGGCGGAGGTCACGCCGCTGACGTTCTCTGAGGCCGAGTCTGAGGATTCCGCTGATATGGTGTTGGGGTTCCACCGTGGCAGGCACGGTGACGGGGAGCCGTTTGATGGACAGCTCGGTACTCTGGCACATGCCTTCTCTCCCACGGACGGACGGCTACACTTCGATGCCGATGAGGAGTGGGTCGCTTCGGCGGATGAGAACGGCGATTTCGCCGCACTTAGGGGGTCAGTTTCGGCCGTCGACCTCGAATCCGTCGCGCTGCACGAGATCGGACACCTGCTGGGTCTCGGGCACTCGGATGTAGAGGGTTCCGTTATGTTCCCTACACTGCGGTCCGGGACCAGGAAGGTCTCGCTGGAGACGGACGATGTGAATGGGATCCAGAGCCTGTACGGCCGCAACCCCAACAGCCGGCTTGGGTCGGGGACGTTTGTTCGCAGCCCGCCGTCCATGACGGAAGAGAGGGGTGTGGGTAGCTCCGCCGCACCTGGACGCGGATCTTCGTTCAGATGGGGTCTCGTCGGGTTGGTGCCGGTATGGGTCGGGGCATTATTGGTCCTGTGAGGTGTGTGCACACTCGCAGTCCATTATCTGGATTCGCCATTATTTATTTTATTTCCTCATTGTAGATTGGATTCATTCATATTATTATGCCCAGTAGCTAGAAGTTATACCATCTAGCTATAGTGCGGCTATATTCGTGGGCGAGGCAGGGCACCACATGCCATCTTTTGCATTTTGTGATGCCTGCTCGTATTTGTTTGTGTGTGAATACTGACGTAATCATTCTTCTGAATATATTTGCTAGTGTTGATCATGCATTCTTTGTTTTTTTCTTTCTTTATAAACATTCATTTCAATAACACTAGAAAAATAATAATAATCACTAGTGTGGAAATGGTATGGGGAAATTGTAGAAAAATAATAATAATCAGAAACCAACTACATTGGGCGGGTACAACGCCGATATCCTTGTTTACCATCACCTCCTAGCTACTAGCACGCTCAACCCCTATCCACCCCTAACCTCAGTCTTATTTATTAGACACCTCCAGCAGGGACTCAAAGGAGATAGCTCCTTTACAAGTCATGTCGTTACCCTCTTCATGTACAGTAAATGCCTTGGGAGGGGTTGTCTCATGTGACTTTGTGAGGAAGATTCTAAGAGGCGAACAGAAGTAAAATGTTAGAGCAAAGTCTGTCTATGTTGCCATAGACTCTCTTATTTCTTTCACACCAGATATTCTAAGATTTTCATACCACCAACACCAACGGATTCTCCTGCCAAATGGTGTTATGAAGATTACTATGAAAAAAGATATGATGCGTCCAACAATATCTATTAGTATGATCATGCTTATAATCTAAGAAATGCTCCCGGATACGTTTCGTGAATGTGCAAGTGAAGAAAGTATGAAGAGTGTCGTTAAGATATAAATGACAATGGTGTGGCACAACCCAACATATAGAGCAACAATGTGTACCAAAGAGAATCTTTTCATGTGTCATGAACTAAATATGGACAACAACCTTTAATGAACATTTTATTTTTCAAAACGCCATCCTGTGGTTTTGTGCATGGTCGAGATTGGAACTTTCTCATGAAATCAAAAGGGGTGGTCGTCGGTAGATGGGTTGAGAAGAAAGGAAGTGTCGCCACAAGATTTATAAGGTAAAAAGAGGAAAATATTAACGAAAAATGGGTGGACAAGAAGAAAGGAAAATCAGAGATCAGGTGTGGTGTCAAATTAAGCGCGGTCAAGGTGTTAGACACCGCAAGAAATCCTTGTATTGTAAATCCCAACGAAGTCAATTTTTTCAAAAGAGTAGAGCTTATTTGTTTAAGAATAAAAATGATTTGTAACTGCATGTAAATTAAATATTAGATATAACAAAATAGTACGTGCGACCATCAATCCCTAGTGCTCGCCTCCTCACACTACTAGAGGGTTGGAAGGGGGAAGAGGGAGGGGGTGTAAGAATAACAAGAGAACAATATGCAAAAGAGAGGTTAGAGATATTAAATATAGTATCAAAGATCATCAACCTGGGGTGCTCATATAACCACATCACTAGGGGCTTAGAGGGGGAGGAAAGAGATCGATATATTATTAGACCTAAACTACCTCAGGTGTAACTTCATAGGGGGTAGAGGTGGACCTCTCCTCTCTTTTCTCTTGTAGGTTTCTAGGTAAGAAAGGTTAAATCTAGGTGTTTAGATCTCAAAAGGGTGCCCTTTATGTACAAGGGGTTAGCCTCTCTGTGGTAGTCTTTTCAAAATGACAACCTATGGGTCGTGATCTTGAGATCCAAAATCAATGCTAACCTTTGGCATTGCCCAATTTCTAGCCTTTGAAAATGCCATACAACTACAAGGGTTGAGGTTAGGGTTTACAAGGGAGCCTCTAAGGAGGCTAGGAGAAGGAGGTTCATACATTAAATGGATGCTCTCCCTCTAGAGTTTTTGAGATGAATTAAGAATGTTTTTACCTAAAAGTTGTGTGTTACAACCCCAGTTTTGGGTTCATTTGCTGAGAAATGTAATTTATCATATTAAAGATAAATGAACAAATAATGAATGAATGCATGATTTTTTTCATTTAAAATAGCCTTGTTGATTTATTTGTGGGCTTTATTGGCTATTGGGCCCAATAACATGGAAGGGATAAAAGAAATTCCACTATTATCGAGTAAATAAGAAAATAGAGAAAAAGGAAAAGTGTGGAAACCTTTAGAAGGCAAATCCAGAGAGGGATTTCGTGCCCCTTGGGTTCCAAGGAGTCCAAGGTGGCATAGAAAATACAATAATATAAAAAAGATCAATTAAATATTTCCTTATCGAGAAATAAATTGAAAATAATGGTAATATGAGGAAAATAAGTGGAAAAAGGTATAACTGAGTTATCCTTGGGGGAATTTCGTATCCCAAGGATTCCTAATAATAAAAGGAATACTGATGAGGAAAATAGAAGAGAAATAAAGAGAAATCCTCAAAAAGGAAATATTTTAAAAAGAAATGAACAAGATAATGAGAGATAAAGAAGAATAATGCATTTATATGCATCTAGAAGGATAATGAGTATCCTTAATGAGGAATTTCGAAATCTTTGAGTTTCTTGGGATCCAAGGAGTCCCAATGAAGAGGAAAGAAAGAGAAAATACCAAATTGCAAAATAATGGGATAATAGGAATACATAATTAATGGATTATGTAGCATTGTTAAAAAGGAAAATATTCTCTAAAAGAAAATAGAAGTTCGTGCCCATGGATTAAAAAGGTAAGAATAAAGGGAATAAGTGAGAGGTTTTTTGTATTTATTAGTATCCAAGAAATAAAGAATGTCAAGGAAATAAGAAGGATAGAAAAGATTTCTTCTCATTAAAGAAAAAATGGTTCCTATTGGGAGAAGGACTTAGTAATTCGTGGATAGCCGACCTAAGGCTTTGCTACTCACCCCTATATAAAGGGATAAGTCTTGGTTCGACTTCAGGAGAAATCCCACATCTCTCTCTCTTTCCCATCCTCTTCTTCACCTAGATTTCACTCAAAACCCTAACCTTTGAATTAGCTCTATCCCTAGAGTAGCAGGGAGTTGTGAAGGATTACAAGGGGTGGGCATGGTGATTCCGCAGATGATCAAGGGAAGCTCCGCCCTCGTCTTGTTCCTCTGACCCTACGCAATGCCTGCAAGGGGTCTCTAACCTAGCTGCAGATCGCAGCTCTGGCCCTCTTAAGTTTGGACATCTCAGCCATGGGTCGAGGTGTTTCTGGGCGTGGTGGAATGCGACGGAGATAGGGTGTTGGTCCCCTGTGATCTCTGGACCTTAGGGAAAGAGGAAACGGCTCCGTGGCCGGCTCTAGACGGCGGCAGGATGAACCCTCGCGAGGTGGAAGATGATCCAGCGGCATTGGACAAATATACCCCCTGGGGTATGAAGAGTTGGCGTTTAACGCGGGGGCAAGCCCATCATTTCATCATGATTTCAAAGCCACCGAGCGACGTTGCATGGAGACGGCTACGTGGCAGCTCCTGATTCGCCAGAGTAAGTGAAATTTGTTTAATTCATAGTAAATAAATGGTAGGTCGAATAAGGACATGTTACACATGAAAGTTGATTAGAAAATCGAGAGGAATCTAAATAAAATATATTTGAAGCCTAATTCTGATTGCAATTCGAAAAGTAAAGGAGGTTACTAGCTTTAGATATAACAATGTTTAAGGAACCCTATTTTGATATGATTAAAGTGATTAGTAGGGTTCAATAGATGTTTAAAGTTGATATTATCTTGTTAATGATAAAAAGGAACATTAGTAAGAAAAAAAGGATGAAGTTTGCATATAATTAGTTAATTTAGAGTTTCATATGCAAGGATATACTTTAATGGGCCTTCAAACCCTGATGTTGACTAATTCAACTATTAATGGCTTTAATTGATTAATTTCATGATTAAAGTTGGAATATGTTGAATCTAAACTATTTCGAGCATTAAAGTTCCTAATTTGTGGATGAATACCCTAAGTGTAGTAATTAGGGTTTTCTTATGGATAAAAGGTGGAATTAATAGCAAATCAAGTTCATATGTGATTTGGACCATAATGAACTATGAATTGATGATAAATGTGTATAATGATCTTGTCATGGATTAAAAGATAGTAGCTTTAATGTAAAAGAGGTTTAAGGGGCTTAATTAATGGATAATTATGCCTTTAATCTGAAACTGAGGATTAGATGTTGAGATAATTAGGGTTTGTAATCAATTACGTTAAATTAGGGTTTAAAATAGTAAAAGATGAAGGGAAACCCTAATTGCAATGGAAACCCTAAAAGTGGACTAGAAACCCTAAGAAGCGAGTTAGATTTAATAGATCTTAATGACATGAGTAATAAAAGGAAATTGTATAATTGTTTCAGGATCTTATTGAATGCTTGCTTGCTCATTGTTGTTTGGATTATTCCTGCACCTGAATCTACATGTACAGGTATGTGGTTACGCTTATGACTACCCGAATTAGTTTTTCGAGATTCTGTCGATGTTTTCATCGTGACTTGAACTAAACTGTTGGATGTTTTAATTCATGCAAATTCTAAAGTGAATATGACTATCACATAAGAGATATGCCTACTAGCTCAGATCCTAGTCCCCTATGTAGCCTAATGGGTTGACCTAGTAAATGGTTACCAATGGGGTAGGCCCATCAGGTCATTGAATGACTTAGTAAATGGCTACCAATGGGGTAGGTCCATCAAGTCACATTGAGTTAGAGATTGGACTACCTATGGGTAGTGCCATGTGACTCAACCCTAGATATTGATCTACCTGTTAGGTAGGATCATGCGGGGTCTAATAAGGATCTACCTAGAGAGAGGTAGTATCTCAATCCACTGCAGGGACAACACAGAGATAGGGGATAGGAAAGGATTGAGTAGTATGGTTTAAATTGTAATCTTGGCTGTTAAATGATAATTGGTTGATTACTTTGTTATTATAGTTGCATGATTATTGTTTCCCCCACACACCAGCTTCTTGCTGACTGACGTTTTATTTGTCGGCGTTTTAGGTACAAATAAAAAGAACAAACAGTAAAGTGGCAGATGTGGAATTAAATGAGAAATAGCGTGCACAGGAGGATTAGTTAGTTTAGCATCTTCATGGATAGAAGTTTAGAAATCCCAGTTTTTCCAAGGGAAGAAAAGTTTTATTTTATACCAGTTTTCGGTTTAGTTGGTAAAGTTTATTAATTATTATTGATTATTTGTCGAACCTTTGATCCTGTAATTGAATAACGGCTCTGTCCTTCGGGTCTCCCTTAATTGGGGGTTACCGGGAGGCGGGTTCATTACAATTGGTATCAGAGCGAAGGTTCCTCACTTAATCTTTAATAATTATTAAATTTTAGAAATCCCGTAGAACCCAAGGGAGTTATTAGAGGATTATCTGAAAGACAGAGGTGTCTAGAAAAGGATCACGACTGGGGGCTGGCAATATTTTCCTCCGCACAGCTAGTCGGAATACGAGGACTCCCGGATCCGTGTGACTGCCTGGCCAAAGTCTTAGGGTATGATTCGAAATAAGATACCTTTAGGACTCTCTCATCTTGTTCATCCCTTCTCAACTCAAATTCTATTAAGGACCTTAAGGATTAGGGTTTCCTCTCTTGTCCTCTCCCTCTTGAGGTATGGATAAGGTTGATAAGTATTAAGGGATCCTCCACAAAATTAATAAAAAGCATGTAAATAAGATGTCATGGACATAAGCTTAATAGAGTAAGCGTAAAGAAATGGATACATGCTTAGGTCATATGACACGAGTTGTCAGTGCCCTCGGGAGAGACCTAAGGATAGACCTCCTTGGCAGGAGGAGTAGAGAGAGTTAGTCATGGAGGTAGAGATCTCCATTAAAAGTAGAGACCTGACACATCCTTCGCGTATGATGTCAACCCTAACCCTAAGTGAAGGTTAGAGAAGAGAGATGACATGATGAGTTAGATGTCATGGTAGACTAGGTGTTTGGATAGACGTGCCTTGGATGTCATATGAGCCATGAGAGGTTAAATGGCCTAGCACCTTTGGCAACCCAACCCTAGGAGGGTCGTGCATGTTTGAGCGAAGGATAGATCCTTCATGGATGAAGTTAGAGAAGAACCTACAGAACCCTATGGGCTTGTGCAAGTAGGGTGTAGCTTGCACCCAGAGTACGTCAGTAGTGCTGACAGTAGGATGAAACCCTGGACAAGGAATCATGATGGACGTCTTATGAGATAAACATAAAGAGCTAAGGATAATCTTAAGTAAACATAAGTTCGAGCATAGGCTACACAAGGTAGGGGCGTGCTTATGAGTTTGATCCTTCATGAAGAAAGGACCTCTTATAGAGAGGTTGGTTGTAGGATTAGCTCTAGAGAGAAAGCAGACCTCAGGCAAGAAGGTTGGAAGCCTAAAACCCCAAAACTTGAGGAACAACGGAAGGTTGAGGATGATGCGACCTAAGTGGATGATAGTAGTTGCCTCGTGCTTGATTCATGGAGGATGATATTATCTTGGTGGCCTTAGGGGAACCAAACCCTAAAGAGAGGATGATGCTTCTGAAACCTATGTGCCTATGGTATAGGAGTTTACCTACTGAGATGAGACAAAGAGTGCCTTAGACCCTGAGGAGGTTCAAGTGACCAGTTGTGGGGCTTTATACCTAGTTGGTTGTCTTGGAAGGGGACTCAGCTCTGAAGTGTTTCTTAAGTAAAAGGATCATGGAAGTACATGACATATCTTGGACATGCCTGATACTTGGTTAAGAGATTGAGCATGCAATTGGACACCCGAAAGTGAACCTAGGGTTCCTAGGTCTAAGAGGGGAAGAATTGTACCCAATGCTCATGATGAGATATGAGCCCCTATAATTTCATGGAACTCCTCATGTTTAGAGGTAAAGGAAACCCCTTAAGTTAAGTTAAGGGTATGTTTGATGAACCCCTCACAACTAAGTTGGTCTAATGTTGAGGATGAGAACAAGTGTGACCTAGCATGGTTTAGTAGTTACACTTGTGCCTTAGTAGTTGTTGGATTAAGCATGCTCATGTGAATGTAAACCCCAAGAATGGTTGTGACCTTGTTGTCAAGAGTTGTAGTTTCCTCCCATCCTGGGATAGGGACCCTTTGGTAGGGTGCATACCAGTTTTGTTGGTTTTGAGGTAACCTAAAAGAGGTTAATAGGATCTCGAGAAGCTAAGTGAAAAGTACATAGTGTGAGAACAAACCTGTAAGACCCATACATAACCATCTCTATGTGCATGTGGATGTGTTACCATGGAGGTAACTGATATGGGGCTTGATCAAGGTAGGCAGGTTGCCATGACCCCTATGAAGGGATGAAAGTCAGTCGTGAATGCAGAGAGAGATGATGAAGGCTTGGGTAAGGTTCTAAGTTGAACATGTACTATAAGAAATCCTAAGTCTATCCTAGGGTCAGGTAGGGATAAGACCGATGGAAGTAGGAGTTGCCTAATTCCCTAGTTGCACATGACCATAGGGTCGGGAGGTAACAACTATCATTGTCTGAGGGCCATGGGTTAGGAGATTGATCACCTTCATAAACTCATGGGACCCAAAGGGCAGATGAGTAGGGCACTCTCTGGATGCATGAGGGAATAGGGATGACCCCAAAAGTGCTGGCACCATGATTGTGTGTAAACCCCAGTAGTTTTGAGACCAGTTTTCCATGGAAGTAAATTTTGATATCATGATGTTTGTGATGTGGAGACATGAGTTGCACGTTTCAACTTAGATTTGAAGGTGTACTGGCAAGGTGGGGTGTACCATCTCTACTCCTGGAATGGGAAGAACTCTGTATTTGGACGGCCGCCAAATGCTTATTTCTTCTTATTATGGGAGTGAGAGATAGGACAATATGCATGCCTTACACCAAGGATAAAGATGATATAAGTTGGAACGTTGCTATAAGGTATGAGGATAGAGATGATAACATACCTTTGTGGAAGTAATAATACATGGATGGTTTACAAACACTGAGAGAAATAAGGTAGTCATCTTATAAGGATGTTTTTAGCATGAGCTATGTGGATTTTGTAATTGATACAAGGTTGAGTTTGATCACCATTAAGATGAGCTCAGAGTTGCTTGATGAAGACAAACTTAGAGTTTGAGATGGGATGATAAGTAGAATACATGGAGGTGTATGTTTTTCAACATTACCTAACACCTAAGGATAAGGAGTGGTAATGAATTCTCTGGCTGAGATATAGCTGCCTAGTTAGCTGGAAGATAGAAGAAGTTGAGGTTGTTCGACTAACCCTATGTTTGGAAAGAGGATGTGTTTTGGCTAACACACAGATGTAACAAGATATGTTGCACAAGTTAATGGTTGT
Organism: Alisma plantago-aquatica; assembly: GCA_963693085.1. Lineage (NCBI taxonomy): Eukaryota > Viridiplantae > Streptophyta > Magnoliopsida > Alismatales > Alismataceae > Alisma > Alisma plantago-aquatica. Next base: position 297,134,065 of record OY856415.1, read on the forward strand.
TTGGTTAGCCAGTTTAGTCCTTGATGGAGTAAAAGGATGGTGATAGAACCTCAGATACATTTCTTTGGATAGGAAGGTAATAAAACCCTTTTGAGAGTGGTTTAGGGTCACCGAGGTATCCAGCTTGAGGAATCATAACAATATAGGAGGTCATGATATACCTTGGTACTACAAAGATAGTAAGTGATGGTAGCACCCGGGATGCTTAAACCAATGTTACATGTAGCATGTGGCCATGCAAGCCAGAAGGTGAAGGACGAACACCAATTACCCGGTGTATCGATATAGAGGATAAAAGAGTCCCTGAGAGGGAATGGGAGTTCATTACTATGGATGTGGTGGTAAGACTCCCCTAGACCAAGGAGGGTCGAGGTGCAATATGGGTTATGGTAGATCGCCTTACCTAGATGACATGAGAAAGGAAGAGTACTGTCACGGGACAGATTCGGTTGAGCTACTTAAGAGAGAAAGATGGTTCGGCTACACCATGATGCAAAATCAAAAGTTCTTGGGTATGACCAAGGTTTACTTCCATGCGGTGGAAGTAGGTGCATGAAGAACTCATTTTTTTACCGCTTATCACCCCTAACTAATGTTTGGTATGGTCCAGACTAGAGGGTCTGATGAGAGCAAGTGCGCTTGTTCAGGGTGATACAAGGAGAAAACTCTTAAGATGTGATGTTAACCACCATAGCCTTTATCGGGATGCAAGAAGTTCCACAAGGAGGTAGTGTCGGTCACCACTTCATTAATATGATGTTGGTGAAGGAGGCCTCTCGAAGGTCAGAAAAGAACCACAGTGTGTGCAGATGAAGTCACTTGATCGAGCAATGGCTGAGAGAGAGCCCAAGGGTGACAGAGTCACGAGCTGATGCAAAGCAGACTGACATGCAGTTCACTGTGGGAGAATATGTGACGTGAAAATCTAACCCCTATGAACTACAGCTGAGAAAGCTGAATCCCCGATATATGGGCCCTTTTGAGATGGATTGGTGGGGAAGGTTGTGTTTAGCCTTACCTCTCAGGATAACTTGATAAATAAATGTGTTCCATGATTCCGATCTAGAGCACTATGTGAGGTACCCAAGCCATGTGTTGAGCCCTGAACCTATTCAGCTTTTGAAAGGCTGAAATGTCTTGAGTCACCTATGAGGGTACGATATACCAAGGTAAGAAAGAACTCAGATGGAAGAATATGAGATGATGAAGGTTCCTGAGAAGCACCATGGAAAGGGTGAATCCACATGGGAGCCATGATGGACATAAGAAAGGATTATCCTGTATGTTTGCTTGCTTGATGGAATTTTGAGGGCAAAATTTTTATAAGAGGGGAAGAATGTTACAACCCCAGTTTTGGGTTCATTTGCTGAGAAATGTAATTTCTCATATTAAAGATAAATGAACAAATAATGAATGAATGCATGATTTTTTTCGTTTAAAACAGCCTTGTTGATTTATTTGTGGGCTTTATTGGCTATTGGGCCCAATAACATGGAAGGGATAAAAGAAATTCCACTATTATCGAGTAAATAAGAAAATAGAGAAAAAAGGAAAAGTGTGGAAACCTTTCGAAGGCAAATCCAGAGAGGGATTTCGTGCCCCTTGGGTTCCAAGGAGTCCAAGGTTGCATAGAGAATACAATAAAATAAAAGATCAATTAAATATTTCCTTATCGAGAAATAAATTGAAAATAATGGTAATATGTGGAAAATAAGTGGAAAAAGGTATAACTGAGTTAACCTTGGGGGAATTTCGTATCCCAAGGATTCCTAATAATAAAAGGAATACTGATGAGGAAAATAGAAGAGAAATAAAGAGAAATCCTCAAAAAGGAAATATTTTAAAAAGAAATGAACAAGATAATGAGAGATAAAGAAGAATAATGCATTTATATGCATCTAGAAGGATAATGAGTATCCTTAATGAGGAATTTCAAAATCTTTGAGTTTCTTGGGATCCAAGGAGTCCCAATGAAGAGGAAAGAAAGAGAAAATACCAAATTGCAAAATAATAGGATAATAGGAATACATAATTAATGGATTATGTAGCATTGTTAAAAAGGAAAATATTCTCTAAAAGAAAATAGAAGTCCGTGCCCATGGATTAAAAAGGCAAGAATAAAGGGAATAAGTGAGAGGTTTATCGTATTTATTAATATCCAAGAAATAAAGAATGTCAAGGAAACAAGAAAGATAGAAAAGATTTCTTCTCATTAAAGGAAAAAGGGTTCCTGTTGGGTGAATGACTTAGTAACTCGTGGATAGCCGACCTAAGGCTTTGCTACTCACTCCTATATAAAGGGATAAGCCTTGGTTCGACTTCAGGAGAATCCCACATCTCTCTCTCTTTCCCATCCTCTTCTTCACCTAGATTTCGCTCAAAACCCTAACCTTTGAATTAGCTCTATCCCTAGAGTAGCAGGGAGTCGTGAAGGATTACAAGGGGTGGGCATGGTGATTCCGCAGATGATCTAGGGAAGCTCCACCCTCGTCTTGTTCCTCTGACCCTACGCAATGCCTGCAAGGGGTCTCTAACCTAGCTGTAGATCACATCTCTGACCCTCTTAAGTTTGGACATATCGGCCATGGGTCGAGGTGTTTCTGGGCGTGGTGGAAGGCGGCAGAGATAGGGTGTTGGTCCCCTATGATCTCCGGACCTTGGGGAAAGAGGAAACAACTCCGTGGCCAGCTCCAGACGGCGGCAGGCTGAACCCTCGCGAGGTGGAAGATGATCCAGCGGCATTGGACAAATATACCCCCCGGGGTATGACGAGTTGGCATTTTATGCGGGGGCAAGCCCGTCATTTCGTCATGATTTCAAAACCACCGAGCGAGGTTGCATGGAGACGGCTACGTGGCAGCTCCTGATTTGCCAGAGTAAGTGAAATTTGTTTAATTCATAGTAAATAAATGGTAGGTCGAATAAGGACATGTTATACATGAAAGTTGATCAGAAAATCGAGAGGAATCTAAATAAAATATATTTGAAGCCTAATTCTGATTTCAATTCGAAAAGTAACGAAGGTTATTAGCTTTAGATATAATAATATTTAAGGAACCCTATTTTGATATGATTAAAGTGATTAGTAGGGTTCAATAGATGTTTAAAGTTGATATTATCCTGTTAATGATAAAAAGGAACATTAGGAAGAAAAAAAAAGGATGAACTTTGCATATAATTAGTTAATTTAGAGTTTCATATGCATGGATATACTTTAATGGGCCTTCAAACCCCGATGTTGACTAATTTGACTATTAATGGCTTTAATTGATAAATTTCATGATTAAAGTTGGAATATGCTGAATCTAAACTATTTTAAGCATTAAAGTTCCTAATTTGTGGATGAATACCCCAAGTGTAGTAATTAGGGTTTTCTTATGGATAAAAGGTGGAATTAATAGCAAATCGAGTTCATATGTGATTTGGACCATAATGAACTATGAATTGATGATAAATGCGTATAATGATCTTGTCATGGATTAAAAGATAGTAGCTTTAATGTAAAAGAGGTTTAAGGGGTTTAATTAATGGATAATTATGCCTTTAATCCGAAACTGAGGATTAGATGTTGAGATAATTAGGGTGTGTAATCAATTGCGTTAAATTAGGGTTTAAAATAGTAAAAGATGAAGGGAAACCCTAATTGCAATGGAAACCCTAAAAGTGGACTAGAAGCCCTAAGAAGAAAGTTAGATTTAATAGATCTTAAAGACATGAGTAATAAAAGGAAATTGTATAATTGTTTCAGGATCTTATTGAATGCTTGCTTGCTCATTGTTGTTTGGATTATTCATGCACCTGAATCTACATGTACATGTATGTGGTTACGCTTATGACTACCCGAATTAGTTTTTCGGGATTCTGTCGATGTTTTCATCGCTATTTGAACTAAACTGTTGGATGTTTTAATTCATGCAAATTCTAAAGTGAATATGACTATCACATAAGAGATATGCCTACTAGCTCAGATCCTAGTCCCCTTTGTATCCTAATGGGTTGACCTAGTAAATGGCTACCAATGGGGTAGGCCCATCAGGTCATTGAATGACTTAGTAAATGGCTACCAATGGGGTAGGTCCATCAAGTCACATTGAGTTAGAGATTGGACTACCTATGGGTAGTGCCATGCGACTCAACCCTAGATATTGATCTACCTGTTAGGTAGGATCATGAGGGTCTAATAAGGATCTACCTAGCGAGAGGTAGTATCTCATTCCGCTGTAGGGACAACACAGAGATAGGGATAGGAAAGGATTGAGTAGTGTGGTTTAAATTGTAATCTTGGCTGTTAAATGATAATTGGCTGATTACTTTGTTATTATAGTTGCATGATTATTGTTTCCCAGACATACCGGCTTCTTGCTGACCGACGTTTTGTTTGTCGGCATTTTAGGTACAAATGAAAAGAACAAACAGTAAAGTGGCAGATGTGGAATTAAATGAGAAATAACGTGCACAGGAGGATTAGTTAGTTTAGCATCTTCCTGGATAGAAGTTTAGAAATCCCAGTTTTTCCAAGATAAGAAAAGTTTTATTTTATACCAATTTTTGGTTTAGTTGGTAAAGTTTATTAATTGTTATTGATTATTTGTCAAACCTTTGATCCTGTAATTGAATAACGGCTCTATCCTTCGGGTCTCTGTTAATTGGGGGTTACCGGGAGGCGGGGTCGTTACATTGTGGGTAACTACAATATGAGACAATTTTCTAAGTATATGATATAACAATCAATAACCTATTTTGCTTACCAGTCTAGCATTAACATGGTAGTAAGTGAAAAAAATATTAGATAGCAATAATTGTTATAAAGCATGAGACCCCATCAATTATAATATAAGTACAAAAAGTATCCCTTTTTAGATGTAGAAGATCAATAAAGCAACATGAATTGCCAAGTAACCCTAAGTAGTATACAAAAAAATTACTTGTTATCATTAGTCCATGGGTGGGTTTAGATGTACCATGCCAAAACACTAGCTACTGAATGAGAAATCCCTCCTAGCTACTATTTAAGGTCTTAGGATTTCCAAACTCCATAAAACCATGCCACACTTTGATCGATGCTAGTGTAAACAAGAGTGACGTGCGCAAAGGTTGTACCAACTCATGGAGTGCTCAAGGCCAGTCCACATACAAACTAGGTTCATCTTGGGTACTCATGCCATGATGCCTATCTGACAACTTGTTGAAAAAAAAGCCTTGATCACCATATTATTCTCTTCATCACATATGATTCTTATATTTCAAAGAAAATAAGATCTAATCATGTGGATATTCTAGAAGATGTATGATTCCAAGAACCCTCTCCCAATAAAAAAAATTGGTACATGGATGCTCATTTCGCTATCCTGACTTTCAAACATTGGGAAAACTCTTACGATTGTAAGGATCTACTTGATTAGGGTTATACTTGATTTAATTAGGTTAAATACTCATCTTTCATGACTCATCCAAAATTAAGAAAAAAACTATACAAATATATATTATGACCCAATTAAAATACAAACAAATTCCAAAGATATAAATTGTATCCAATGATACATCAAGTTACCCATTAATGGTAAAATTTACAATCTCTGGCCAAACCAAGGCATAGTTCAATAATCTACGACATGTCAAGGACATATCCGCTAGGGATTTCACATGTACATATAATGATGAATTGTCAATCACATGAAAGCAACAATACAGAATGAAACATTTTCATATTTAAAGTCACAAGTATGAGGAAGTTGCACCTAGAACAAAACTAGGTATAAAAAGACCATTTTAAGCACAAGTGAGCTACTTTTATATTCCAACGAAATTTCTTTTTGATGAACAATTCTAACTAAATTTGAGCATAATAAAAGTTAGTAAGTCCTCATAATTTTATCCTAGAAACACATCTAAATAATGAGGAAAATTTTGCATTTATTTTTCCATCAACATGATATCAAAATACCATATAAAGAGTATTTTAGGGTTTAATTGTGTGTTTTTCAAAATTGTAGCCCTTATACAAATAATAGGGCATACTAACACCATCATATATCACTATTTAAGGAAGAGGGAATCAAAGGAATTTCGTTTTCATATATCATTCTAGTAAATCAGTCCACAAAAGTTTATCTTAGGGCATATTAAGCATGAGTAGAACAAGATTAGGGTTTTCATGCAACAATGTAGGAAAAAGTAGCGACAATGCTTATATCACTTGCCTTAGATGGTGGTGAAAATGTGAACAAACATGAACTCCACAAGATATCCTTCTATACACATCCAGACAACTCAAAAAGCTCCAAAAAACCTCCAAGCAAGATCTAGCACAAACTATGGCTAAGAAAGAGAGTGTTTTAGCTATATGAAGCATGTACCAACATGGAACTCCGTACAAGGCCTTGGAGATTGAATCTTACCATGGATTCCAACCTTTGGGTCACAACAACAATAAGAGGAAGAATCATGGTGACAACTGTGGTCGTAAGAGGTGCAACTGGTGCTCCCACTACCATCCTCCTTCGAGGTGCCCTGCCAACAACTCCCCTACTCGAAGAGATGATCAACCCACACCTACCTGCTATGAGTGCAGCCTTGTTGGAATTATTTGACCTTTCTATCCCAGTTTTAGCAAGGACAGGCCTAGCCCAGCAACCAGCCCAACAACCAGCACAATAGCCACAACAACCACAACAGATTCTGCCTCCACGGAACACAATCATAACCAATGGCGACTACTTGTAGAGAGGCAAAATGGAAAGTTGTTTTCTCTAAATACTGACACTACTACAGAAACAACGTTCAACGTCGCTTTTAGCAGTGTCGGTTTTTTATTAACACCGACGCTGGTCCCATTAAACGTCGGTTAATAAGTACATCCGACGTCTATATTTGAAGACCAGTTAGACACGAGTATCACTTTTCATTCAGTGTCGGTTGAAGAAAAGAAACTGACGCCTAAAGTAGCTCGCGAAATCCAATTTTTTCGAGAAAATTTTATTTTTCCAAAGTATCCCTTATAACGTCAGTGTTTTACCTAATAACCGACACTGAATGAAGATAACATTTGCGCCAAAAGTTCCAATATGGGCGTCGGTTGTCGTAGCATAACCGACATTATAAGGGTGTGCGCGCCGTCCCCGCCAAAAAAATTAGGGTAAAGGAATGTCCAATTGGACGTCGGTTTTATTTAACCACCGACACCTTTAGTTTTAGGTGTCAGTTTTATTTCAGAACCGACACCTAATGTTAACTTAACAGCACCCGCCAAGCCCGACTTTTCCCCTTTCTCTGTTTCATTCATTCTCGCGTTACCAGGGTTTGGTCCGACAATTTCTCTGCTTGCTTTGGCCGCACGCTTCTCCGCTTGGTTGCTAGTCCTCTGCCCACCTTCGGCGCCGCTTGCCCTCTGCCCCTATGTCGCTGCTCCGGCAGCATTCTCCTCCTGCTCCGGCGGCCCTCTCTCCCCACACCGCCGGCCTTCTCTACTGCTCCGGCGGCCTACTCTGCCCGCACCGCTGCCGCTCGCTGCTGCTACTCTCCCCGCTGCCGCCACCGAAGGTACTTGCTCTTCTCTTCTTCCTCCTCTTCTTCCTCCGCCCTCAAGAAGGTACCCTACTCTGCAACCGTGTGAAATCGCATGTTGGCACGGCCGTGCTGAGCAGCACGACCATGTTGGTAGCACGACCGTGCTCCATAGCATGGCCGTGTTGGCTGATTTTGTACTATATTGCTCAATTATAATCGGATAGCTACATTTGTGTGTAATGATTATCTTGATGATGAACATGCATCTACATTTGTGTGTATTTGTGGCTGATTTTTTAAAAGGAGTGGTTTTTTAGATTAAATGAATGCAGAAGACATAATATTAACTCTAGCATAATCTCATGTGTAGGTGATATTAATCTTTGAGATATTGATTTTTGCTCAGACCTAGGTGATATTTTGTTTGATTTAAACATGATTGGGCATTATTATGACTAATATTTCCCATAATGAGGCAATTTTTACAATACCTTGCTCTTGTTCCAATTGTTGGACAATTCATATACTCTCAATTAGGAAATATTATTACTCTTCTAAAATTATTCTTATAATGTTGAATCGGGTCAATGAACACCTGCTATTGTGCCTGAATTATGCCATGTATGTTTGTACAAAGTGAATCTTATCGCTCTAATTGTGAATTATTGCATGTTTGAAACTATTGAATTCTTGATTTATTATTTAATAATGCTATAATTGTGAGTGATGCAATGTAAGTGAGCAAATACATGTAGTGGATATGTACTCATTAGCCTAGAAACCCATCCAAAATTTACTCATTAGGAGTAAATCTTGGATAGTCCCCGGTTTGGGACTGTACTTGAACACCTAATCTCACTTAGGATGTAAGTGTATAATGTGTATTGGGTTTTCAAGAAAATTTCGGTAGCATTTCCCAGTTTGTTCTCTAAGTACATATGTACTTGGAGAACAGTGGGGAAATGCTGCCGAAATTTTCTTGAAACCCCAATACACATTATACACTTACTAGTGAGACTAGGTGTTCAAGAATGGGATATGTGGTACACATTTATTATATATAAGAATGACAACACATGTATTTGTTGGCCTAAAGTTTTAACCATGCAAAGACTCTAATCTGTTAACCCTAGACCCTAATGTTGTTTTAATATATACTTGTTTTCTCTTTGATCATAGAATGGATATATCATGGATGTCCATTCGCAATCGCTGCACCCCAGAGTTTATATCTGGTCTTGACCATTTTATTAGATTTGCCGAGGAACATAGGAAACAACCTGGAGATAGGTTCTATTGTCCATGTAGGCATTGCGGTAACAACTTGAAAGTCAGCACTAGTGACGAAATCAAAAGCCATGTCATGTGCAACGGGATTATACAAGGCTATACAGAATGGCACTGGCATGGAGAGATTTCAAACTCTAAACCAGTGGATGTCGATAGCAGTGCTTGTGTGGAAGAAAAAATTGCCTCCGATGATGTAGATGTGAATGAACCAGTAGACATCGTTGATGTGATGCTGGATAGTTTTGGGGTAGAGCACACTGATCCACCTCCCATTTTTAGAAACATTGTGCATGATGCAGAGATATCGTTATACATAGGTTGTACTAAGTTTACGAAGCTTAGCGCTGTGTTGAGATTGTATAAGATGAAAGCTAACAATAGGTGGAGCGACAAAAGCTTCACGTCATTGTTGTCTTTGTTGAAAGAAATGCTTCCTGAAGGAAACGAGCTGCCAATCTCAACATACCAGGTAAAGAAATTGTTGTGCCCAATGGGAATGGATGCTAAGAAGATACACGCATACCAGAGAAAGTCTTACATCAACTATCTCAAACACCAGATGATATTACCGAAACTATCAAATGTCTCGCCTTTAAACTGAAATTGACTGTTATGTCTTATGAAGGGTATGACATTAATGGATTCACATATTACACAAAGCGCCAACATGATAAGAGTGTCGTCCAAAATAGTGGTGTCACCCTTCAAGCATCGACTATGTTTTTTGCAAGTGAAAAGGATAAGAGTCCACGTGAAGCTAAAATGTCATATTACGGTGTCATTGAAAACATATGGGAGTTTGACTACATAGATTTCAGAATTCCACTCTTCAAATGTAATTGGGCTGATAACACCAAAGGAGTTATAGTGGATGAATTGGGTTTCACTTTAGTGAACTTTGAAAAGATCGGCGAGAAGGGTGAACCATTCGTATTGGCATCACAGATGAAACAAGTATTTTATATCGATGATCCTACAAATGATAAATGGTCGGTTGTTCTTCATGGTAAAAGACAGTTCATTGAAGATCCTATAGATGATAAGTATGATGACTCCAGTCCATTCTTAGTTGGGTTTCCAACACCAGCAAATATTGAAGCTAATGATGACGTGTATGTGCGCGGAGATCACAATGAAGGATTGTTAATTGATAAAAAATCACAATATTAGAGGCATGTTTATATTTTTTTATATGTTTTATTTTTTTGAATGTGAACTTTACAATGTTAATTACAATATTGCCTGTGAATGTGAACTTTACAATGTGAATTTTACAATGTGAATTACTTTACAATGTGAATGTGAACTTTACAGTGTGAGATTTACAATATGAATTACTTTATAATGTGAACTTTACAATGTGAATGTGAACTTTCAGATGGCTGAGCATTCTCCTGATGACCGTGCTGATGATTACCGTGAGGGTGAGGACATCAATGCGCCGCCTCACAATGTAAGTTTTAAATATATATATCATATGTTTATATCTATATGTCCATTTCTAGTTATATCCTGTAAGTGTGTTTATTTTGTCAAATTTTAGGTTGATGATGCAAATGTACCCTCTGAAGCACTTGAGGCACTTGATCAGTAGCACCAAAAAGTTGACAAGAGAAGGGGCATCACTATGATGAAGAAGTTAATAGTGCAAAGGGGCAATGGACCCAAACTTGTTGTGGATTTTGATAATGCAGGAAATGCACTTGGAGTGAATCGCAATTCGTTTGTTTCATATCTTGGGTATGTTACTCGTAGACATTGCGGTTCTAAGATAGATTCTTGGCATAAAGTTCCTAAGGAGAAGAAAGATGTAATATGGAAGGATTTATGCGTGAGTTATTATTAATTTTCAATTCTATTTGTTAGATTACTAATTTTTTGGATGCTAGTTAATAGTAATTCTATTTTGCAGAGTATATTTGAATTGGATGAAAAGCTGCATCGTAAATGTGTGATGCAATGATGTGGGAGAGTCCTAAGGAACTATAGGACAAATATCACCCGAGAATACATAAAAGAAGGTGAATAGAGGAAGAAGATAACCACATAACAGTGGAACTTCCTGGACCAAGAAGAATGGGACGCATTTGTTGCTTCAAGACAAGCTGATGAATTCAAGGTATTAAGTGTCACCCCCAATTTAATTAATATATGTTGTATTCACCTATTCAAGATTAACATTTAGTGTTACTAACCAAATCATTAATGTGCATACTAACTAGGCCCTCAGTGAGGCGCAAAAAGCAAGGCGTGAACTGAATGTGCATGACCACACAATGGGCCCAAAGGGGTATGCAGGCATTCGCCAAAGACTACAGTCTGAGGCTAATGCTCAGTCTGCTTCTACTCAGGAGTCCTCTACTATAGGTAGCACACCTCTGCCTCACCATGATGTCGGGATAGCTGGGAGGCAAAATAAGAAGGGAGAAATAAGGAAGCCCACAACTACTGAGATGGCTGCAAAAATGGTAAAATACAACTCTTACAATAATCGTTTGAATATTGATTATTTGTGGTGTTTACGTAATTACAAATTTTTGTTTTGGCGATTAGCGGGAGCTGCACGAGCTGAGGAAACAAGGAAAGTTCATCCCTGGGGGCACAAGGGATGAATTGACAGTTGCTCTGGGTAACCCAGAGCATCCTGGATGTGTTAGGGCTGCATGTGCTGGTGTGGGCATCAAAGCGTTCTTTGGGCCATCCCAACGCAAACAAATATTGAATATCAAACTAAAATCATGGCATACATTCTATAATTGTGGTCCTCAAATAAAATTAAAAATTTCAATAATATTTATATGTTGCTGATGAAGCCAACATCCAACAAGAAAACTCATTAAGCAGATTAACCCAAAAAATAATATTTATGCAACAAATGTATAATCATGTAAAAGAATAAATGACCATTTTATAAATAAAAGGATAACATGAGTGTTTCCACAATTTGACCCAACTAATAAAATAAAAAGAGTTACATAAGATCAATGACAAGGATCATGACGCCCTTCATAAAAGGTCACACCCTCCATGTCTTCTCTAACTAAATTAAAGTCATCACATACGTCACTTAAGATGACAATACCTATGGCGTCCCGCTCTACTCCTACTGCAGAGGTTGGGAGTAATCCTATAGACCCACCACCTAGTACATCCAATGTAAGTATTTTTATGACATAATAACTAGTCTTTTCAAGATGATATGTTTTCAAGATGCTATGTATATATGTATATAACATTCTTTACACAAAAATTTGTAGGGGTTGAAGCCATGCCATCTAAAAAGTAAAGAATTTGTCGTTGCAAAGGCGTCCGCTTACCCATCCCTACCAGGGGAAATGTTTCATGGGTCTCGATTACCAGCTGGTTGGGTTCGTGTGAGCTCGCTAAGTGTATTCCACAACTGGATGGATCTTCCATTGCCATATTCCCACCCAGATTGTGAAACACTTGGTGAGGCAGAAGGCGGAGTGATATTGTGGCCAAAAGAAGTTGTCCTCTATACTGAAACTGTATGGTAAATTTACATTACGTTAAATTGTTAGTGTGTGTATATGATGTCAGTTGATCTGAAATTATATATATATACAGGTTAAAAAGAAGACACCCACATCATCTAGGCCTCCACCTCCACCTCCTACATTACCAAGTTGGGTTCCAAAGGACCTACCTATCCCGTTAGGTCCTGATTGTAGGGGTATGGCAATATGGTTAGGCGATCATGATATAAATTGCCCTATAACTATTTCTATAGATGCGGGTGTTGCAGGTCAATCATACGAAAGCAACCTATTTATACAAGATATTTTGGAGTTGTTTCGATATGATTGTCTGAATACATCTGTGATAGAGCTATGGATAAGGTGAGATCTTCTTTATACATCCATATATCTTGTGTAGGATCTGGTGATCTGGTTTCTTATTTATTAATGCATACGTAATACATGTTTTGCAGCTACTTAGACAAGATATGTGCAGATTTTTCATTCGAACATGTAGGATTTTTGATTCCATCTTTGATTAGTCTAGTAGCTAAAGACCTTCCGTCAGTTCAACAATACTGCTGTGATGCTTTTAGAAGTTTTTCTCAAAATAAGAAGACGTTGATAATAGCTCCATTCAATGTGGAGTAAGTTTACTTTGCTTATAATTTGGACTTAAGAAAATTACATTTTTATTGTGGATTTTGAGTTATTAATTTTTAACTTTTTTACCTCTAGTGGTATGCATTGGGAGTTACTAGTTATTGTCCCTGAGACGTTCACTGTCTATTATCTACATCCTAAGGGGACTAAATTGAATTCAAGATATGGACACAAAATGAAAATTTCATTATTCCGGTGAGAAATATTTCATTTTCATATCTGTTCACATATGTTATTACATTACTATTTAATTATGCAATGTACTGTGTTACATTAACATGTAGGGGTTTAGATGAGTTCAAAAAGGTTGGAGGAAAGGTCCCTAGGAAAAAGAACCATCAAATAATTTGGACAAATGTGGAAGTAAGTTCCCGACTGCAATGTATATATTATTTATGTGAACATTGCTTAATTAGTTGTATTTTTAAATATTTTGTATGTTTCAATTTATAGTGTGCTACACAAGACAACGGATGGGTATGTGCATACTATGTGATGTGATTTATGCACATGATTATCAAATATGCCGCAGTGGACATCAATATCATTCCTGAGGTATTATATATAGTCTCATTAGATAATATGAAATATATCACTCGTATTTATAGCTCATTAATTATATATATACATCATTCTCTTTGCAGGTGTTTAAAACTGACCATACTACAGGAAAGGCCTTACCAGATGTACATGCTCCCTATACGACAGGAGAATTAAATGAAGTAAGAGAAGAATGGGCAACAACCATACAAGTAGTGGGGGTTTTAACATATAATTGGGATGTTGATAATGAATAATGACTAAAGAATGATATTTTGTAAATGAATTTATGAATTATAATATGTGTGAATGTTTCTACATGTCTGAATGTTTCTACATGTATCTGAGTGAAAATGAATGAAACTGTTGGTTGCTATATGAATGTTTCTACATGTGTGAATGTGAAAATGAATGGAACTACAGATTTCTATATGAATGTTTCTACATGTGTGAAAATCGAATGGAACTGTAGGTTGCTAAATGTGTGAACATTTATGTTGTTATTTTGCAGGTTTGTGGCCTATTGTTGGCTGATATCAATAGATGTCGTAAAACCTGCAGTTCATAACTGAACTGTAGGTTTCTCATCCTGCGACCAGCCACAACAGGTCTACAGACTGACAGAAAAGAAAACATAAAATCGGCGTCGGTTATTTGTAAAAAACCGACGACAAATGGTTACAGTGTCGGTTTCCCTACTAGTAACCGACGTCGATTTCCCTAATGATGCCAGACACCACGGTCGTGCTGGCCAACACGGTCGTGGCAACGGGTCAGACACCACGGCCGTGCCGGCCAGCACGGCCGTGGCAGCGGGTGAGATGGTGTCAGTTATCACTACTAAAACGATGTCGATAGTGCCCCAGATGGCGCCCTTTATGTGGCGCGAAGGTATATGGTGTCGGTTGCAAAGCTAATAACTAACGCCTATACCCCCCTACTGGCGCATTTTTGGTGGCGTGCGAAGGGTTTTGGCATCAGTTTGAGAACCGACGCGTAACAGTTGGGCTTTTAGCGGCGCCCACATAGACGTCGCTTAAAAACTGACACTAAAGGCCTTAAATAACCAACACTAAAGGCCGGTTATGTACTAGTGTGAAGAAGATGAAGAGGAAAATGAAGTCATTAAAGGTACCTTACATATCAATTTGCATCAGATCAAGGCACTTTTCAATTCTAGGTCTTCGAACAACTTCATGTCTTTTCAGCTAACTTCATGTCTTTTCAGCTTGCTTCAATGTTTGATTTAGAATCTAAATACATGGACTATGTGTAGATGTAAAAACACCTAGTGGTAGGATTTGGTATTCTTATCTCAAACTCCCTACCTTGGACCTTTGTATATTGGGAAAGATGTTTCCTTTAGACTTTATCCTGCTCGACATGTCTTCCTTTTATGTCATCTTGGGGATTGGTTGAAGAAGCATGATGCAACCTTATTCTACCAGGAAAAGAAAGTTAGCTTGTTGCATCCTGATGGAGTAGGCTATGTATCAAGAGTAGGAAGTGATAGGATCGGAAATTTATCATCTCTGTCATCAAATCCAAAAAAATTGTCTCGCAAGGGTGCAGAGCATACTTAGCATCCATCATTCTTGATGCTACACCTCCTTCTCTAGTTCATATAGATGCGGTGAAGGACTTTCCTGATGTGTTTCCTAAGGAGTTTCCTGGACTTCCATCAACTCGTGAGGTGTAATTTTCCATTGAGCTTATGCCCAAGACTTTGCAGATCTCGAAGCCGCCTTATCACTTGGCCCCTACTAAACTTACAGAGCTTAAGAAGTAACTTAAGGAGCTTCTTGACATGGGTTTTATCCACCCCCAACATCTCACCTTAGAGAGCCCCTGTCTTGTTCGTGAAGAAGAAGGATGGTTCATTATGGATGTGCATGGACTACCTCATGCTCAACCAAGTAATGGTGAATGTTATCCCTTGCCTCACATCGATGACCTATCCGATTAGCTGAAGTCAATCACCATGTTTTCAAAGATGGACCTGTGAAGTAGCTACTACCAGATGTGTGTGAAGGATAAGGATGTGCCAAAGACAATGTTCAAAACTTTCTATTGGCATTATGAGTTCCTGGTCATGCCTTTCAATTTGACTAATACCCCTACTACTTTCATGGACATGATGAATCCAGTACTCTGCCCTTACCTCGATCAATTTGTGGCAGTGTCCATTGATGACATTTTGGTGTAATCCGAGACAGAAGAACAACATTACAGACACTTGCAGATTGTGCTCAACACACTGAGAAAATAACCAACTTTATGCTAAATTCTCAAAATATGAGTTATGGATAAAGGAAGTGATTTTTCTGGGTCATGTGATTTCTACAAGACATATAGCTATTGATCCTATAAAGGTAGAAGCTATTAATAAGTGGAAAGCTCCAAAGAATCCCTCAGAGATTCATAGATTCCTCAGGTTAGTAGGTTACTATTTGAGATTCATCAAGAGCTTCTCAGAATTGGCCTTGCCTTTGATCAAGTTGACACAGAAGGAGATCAAGTTCTCATGGACACCTGAATGTGAGGGCAATTTCTAGAAGTTGAAGGAGTGCTTGACATCTGCACCTATTCTTTCCTTGCCTGTTGAAGGCATATCATGTGTCATTTATATTGATGCTTCCAAACAAGGCTTAGGGTGTGTCTTGATGCAAGAAGATAGAGTGATCGCCTATGCTTCTTGCCAATTGAAACTGAATGAAGAAAATTGACCTACACATGATTTAGAGCTAGCTGGCATTGTTCATGCTCTAAAAATCTAGTAGAACTATCTATATGGAGTCAAGTTTGAAGTTTTCTCTAACCATAAAGCTTGAGGTACTTCTTGACACAAAAAGATCTGAACCTGCGACAACAAAGGTGGATGGAGTACCATAAGGACTAAAATTTTACCATCACCTATCATCCCGATAAAGCAAATGTTGTTGCTAATGCTCTAAGTCAGAAGAAGGATCTTGTATGTGCTTCTATGTGTTGTTCTATGTGGAAGAATGTGGAGCATGTTTCTAGTTGGAAACCTCAACATGTTGATTCAGTGGATGAAGATAAACTGTGTGTGCATATGGCTAGTTTGTCTATTACACCGACCTAGATCTTGGAGCTTGTAGATGCACAGTTGGAGAGTTCTGAGCTTGAGGAGGTGAATGCCTTAGCAGAGAAGTTGCAATCTAACTTCTCAGTTGGAGTGGATGTTGTTGTCTACTTCTGACATACGTTTTGTATTCCTAATGTTGGTAATGTAAGGAAGAAGGTTCTGAGTGAAGCTCATGGGTCTAAGTACACGATTCATCATGAAACAACTAAAATGTTCAAGGACCTACATAGAAGCTTTCGGTGGGAGAATATGAAGAATGACATGGCTTTATTTGTTGCAAAATCTTTAACATGTCAGCAAGTCAAGATAGAGAATCAACAACTTGGTGATTTTCTTCATCCACTTGAGATTTCAGAATGGAAATGGGGGAAGATTACCATGGAAGTTTTTAATAGTTTCCCTAAGTCCAAGAAAGGTTATGATGATGTTTGGGTGGTGATTGATAGACTCACAAAGTCTGCCTACTTCTTTCCTTTCAAATCCACTTACAAAGTTGTTGATATGGCTCAGTTGTATGTTGAGTGGATAGTTCATCTGCATGGAGTTACTAAAGTGAGTTTCTGACTGTGACCCGGAGTTTACCTCCTGGTTATGGAGTCAAATTTAGGAAGAGTTGGGGACTGACCTATGATTCAGTACAACATATCATCCCCAAACTAATGATAAGTCAAAAAGGACAATGCAGGTTTTGGAGTATTTGCTTCGTGCTTGTGTGATGGTTGAGGAGGTGCTTGGGACAACTATTTGTCATTAGCTTAGTTTTCTTAAAAAAACAACAACTACCAAGATAGTATTGGTATGTCACCTTTTAAAGCTCTCTATGGTAGACCTTGTCATTCACCTTTTCATTGGGATGATGTTGGTTGATGTCCTTTGATGAAGACAGATGCTATGCAGATGATGATAGATAAAGTTCACCTGATTAAGAAGCATATGAAAGTTGCTCAAGATCGATAGAAGATGTATGCTGACAAGAAGAGATCTGATGTTAGCTTCTTAGTGGGTGACTATAAGTTCTTGAAGATCAAAACTATACTCTCTATTGTTATATCTGAAGTTAAAGGAAAACTCAGACCCCACTATGTTGGACCATTTGAGATCTTGGATAAGGTTGGAGATTGTGCATACCACTTACCACTTTCTCCCATCTATGATAAGATTCATAATGTGTTCCATGTCTCTGTGTTGAAGAAGTATGTGAAAGACCCTTATCATGTGCTTACTATTGAGCCTTTGGAGATTCATGAGAATCTGACATATGAGGAGCTACCTATGAAGATCCTAGACTCCTGAGTAAAGCAGCTATAGAACAACGAGATTGAATTGGTGAAAGTTTTGTGGAAATATCATGGTTTGGAAGAAACCACTTGGGAGTTGAGAGATGAGATGTTGCATACTCACCCTTCTCTTTTTATTTGAGATTTCAGGGATGAAATCCTTTTTAAGGGGTGGAGTGATGTAAGATACTAAATTCTGAATGTAATCTTCGTGTAATTCTTTTCCCTAAGTTTTCTTCTCATTTATGTCATATATGTCCTTGTTGATGAATTAGTGGAATTTATAGTAGTTTGGTGAATATTTGTCCAATAACTATACCAATGGAAGGGTTTATACACAAATACCTTAGTGAAATCTTATTTAAGGATCTAAAATGCAAAATCACCACTTAAGTGGACAATTTTAAATAAATTTGTGCTAGAAGTGTAAGGCCCCAAACCTTGCTTCATGTGCAGAAAAAGATTAATTACCATAATTAAGTGCTCTAAACATTAATATAACCTTGTGAGGTGTTTTGAAATCATGAGATAAGTTTAAGTTTCAAGTGTGGTCCAATTTGTATGTTGTTTGTGCAAGTTATGCAATCTTTATGCACATTTTGGACTTTTTTGCAATTTACCCAATTGGGAGGTTTTCTTTGCAAATTTGCACATGCCTTATGATCCTTAGATGTTTCATTATAATTCTCAATCTTTTTGTTCCATGGGGCACCTAGTTGTACCTTGGCTTGGAGGTGTTTCTCTTCAAGGGCGTTTTAGTGATTTCCCCCTTTATGGATGAGCTTATCTTTAGGAGTTATCAACCAATGGGGTGGTTTCTTTGTTTTGAGGTCGATGGTGGGCCTGGAAAATCTACAATTTATGGGTAAGAAGTCTCTAGGAGATGTGGAATAGCTATTTGTATGGCCATAGAAGCTCTAGGCTATGGACATATGGAAAGCTCTATGGACACCTCATGCTTGACTCCTTTATTATCCATAAAGGCTTGCATGTCCATGGGCACCGTTATCCATGGACACATGGAAAGTAACTTGACATATCATTCTTTGCTTCTTCCTTATCCATAAATTCTTGCATGACCATGGGCGCCCTTAGATATGGACACATGGAAAGTAGCTTGGACACCTCATGCCTTGCTTCTTCCTTAACCATAAAGCTTTATATACTCATTCCTTACCTCCTAACCAAAATATTTGATCAATATCACCTCCCTCCTAATTAAAAATTCTTCCTCTCTCTATTTGGCCACATAGGAGCTGTCTCAAGGTAGAAGAAGACACCATCTTGGTAAAGAAGGTCTTCTAGGGTTTCATCTAAGCTCATCTAAGGTTTCTAAAGTCACCTTTTGGCGTTTCCAACCAAGGCAATTAGGTTTCTTCCCCTTCTACTATATTTTACCTTCTATTATTCTTCCTTGCACCTTCCTCCAGGTTGGAACTCTTGTCTTCCATGGAGAAACTCCATCCAAATCTCAAAAACTCTTCTTTCCATGTTCCTCTTGCTTAGGGTTTGTATCCTTGGAAAAGAAGGTGATTCTTGCTCGAGTTTGGAGAATGTGCTTGGAGCTACCAACCCATATTGCTTGAGTTTCCTACTGATTGAGATCTGATCTTCTTCCTAGAGGCAAGTTATATAACTTGCTCCATGTTTATTGCTTAATATAAGCTTGTTAGTTCATATTCTTATGCTTAAATGATGATCTCCACCTTTAGATGATGTTCTTGTTTAGGGTTTCATTTCTTTGTTGTTCTATACTTTGTTACTAACTCTATATGAACCTAAAACGATTGGTATAATGAATGACCTAGGATAGGTTGTGGGGGGGGGGGCAAGTCACGAGCCGACCCCTCTCCCTCGCTTGCAACTAAATTGCTGACATGTCATTTTCTGGTTGGTCAGAATTGGAAAACTCGTATCTTTTAAACCACTTGTCCAAAATTAATAAAAAAATATGTTTTGAAATTAGAAAACTAAGATGTATATAATGAAAATAATTTCGAGGTCTTATTTCAAGGTTTTTTAAAAGGTGGTTTTTGGAATATGATTTTAATACATAAAATCCATAAAAAATACAACTTTATCAACATTAACTCCAAAATTTACATAAAGATATGTTTTATTGGTCAAGAGAACTTAATTAGTCTAATGGTGAGATTTTTAGAGTCTAAATCTGAATTTTTTGAAAAAAGGTCCAATCTTAGGGTTTCTATGCAGTAATGTGCCATATGTACACTAATGAATGTTAATAAATTGAAATAGGCCAAAGTTAAACTTGAAACATCTAGAAGTGATGGAACTTGGTATTTGAACACAATAAAGAGGTATGTGCATTCTTACACCTCAATTTGGGATATTTGCAAATCAAACCCTATATTCCCTAATGAGACACTATATGAACCATATTTTCTCTATTCATGACTCTTTTGCTAAATTGCCTCAAAAATTAGTATTGACATTCTATTTCTTGGGTCTTGTACCCTGGTGAGCACCCGCTAGAGGCTTGCAACAAGTGCAATCCATGAGGTCGGGAGGCACGGGATGAGATGGGATCTTTGCTTTTGAAATTTGTATGGTCCCACACTAACTACCTACTTCTACTAAGACATTACACCCGCAAGCGCACGGGGTCGTGTCGTAGTATAGGTGAGGTGGCAAGCACAGGGTCGATCCGTGAGGATAAAGGGGGCACTAGAGTTAGATGGCGTGAGCTACGTTCCTAGTGCGGAGAGTAGGGTTTTTAGGGTTTTAAGGTTGATTGTTGATTGATTAACTAATAGAGCAGTTAAGAAATGCGAGATGAAAGCTAAATTATCAACAGGCTAAGTGAGCAATCTAAGTTAACGAGCTATCTAACCAAGAGCAAGAACGAATTATACCAAACTAAGCAAGCAACTAACAATTTAGAGCCTAAGTTAACCACTAAGCAAGATGAAAGATCTAAATTAACACTAGCTAACAAAACGAGGCAATTGACTAAGTTAGACTAAAGCAATTGAACTAAGCTAGCATTAACAAGCAAACTAGGCAATTAGGGTTTTAAGCAATTAGGTGAAGGAGGTGGGCCGTTTGGGAATGCGACCTTGACATTAGTTGGGGGATGTCACCATAATAAGCAATTAACATATCTCATTCTAGATTACCAAACCAAACAACAAGGTGGGTGCTATGAGAATGTACCCTAAGCTACTAATTGGAGAACTAGGGCTAGGTGTAATTCTCATAGGATGTACCAAGTCTAGGTATCTAGGATAAGTGGTATTAGTCAATTGAGGACCAAGGGTAAGGATGGGAGTAGAGATGAGGGTATTTGACCTCATGCCACTAGCCACCTCAGCCTTTAGGAAATCCTAGGCAATTGCACTAATCACACTTATACTAGTCACTTAGAACTCACATTTGCATGTAGGAAGAAGGTGATTATGTAGGAAGATAGGGGGCTAGCTAGGGATCCGAATTAAGGACCTAGGAGCCAATCCTATGATAGCTACATAGAAACCAAAACATCCTAGAGACAAATGTCTTCAAACACCACAAGGCAAGCAATTAATGTAATTAAACAACAACCACATGCACAAGTAATGGGAAATGAGGTATAAGCAAAGGCAATCATCATAGAAATGAAATATGTTCATTACAAATTATATTCCCCCAACATGGTATCAAAGTCACATTTTTGCCCCAAACAGCCCACCCAAGGGGGCTTAGCTATACATGATCAAACTAGGAAAAGAAGGGGATAGAAGAAGGGAAAACACCATGAAGCTCGATGTAGTGGCCTCCTTCTTCACCTCCAAGCAGCTGCAGATGACCTCCCTCCTCCAAAGGTGCAGGGGTGCATGAAAATGGTGGAATGGATGGATAGAAACCTAGAGAAGCTAGGTTTCTATGGTGGAAATGAGTGGAAAGTGGGTGGAAATGGGGTTAGATGCAAGGGAGTAGGTGGGTTGGAGTAATGGAGGCAAGGAAGCAGCTAGGGTCGGCTAGGGGTGCTTAACCTCGAGCCCTAGAAGCAACTAGTGCTTATATAGGAGCTAGGGTTGAGTGGGGGTAGAATAGGAATAACAGTGGAAAGTTACGTAGGGTATGTGATCACCACGGTCGTGGTGGGTGTGCCACGACCATGGTGAGGGTAGTGAGGGACGACCGTGGGGTGGTGGAAACGGTCGTGGGGTGAAGGCAGTGGTGAAAAAGCCAAGTAGGGTGGTGGCCACGGCCGTGGCGGAGTGCCACGGTCGTGGTGTGTAGCATGCACCACGGCCGTGTTGGGTAGCACAGCCGTTTTGGAGGAGTTGGAGTTGACCGTGGGGCGGGGCCATGGGCGTCTTGATCAGCATCGGCCACGGTCGTGGCTTTCTGAGTAACTTCCCTGTTGGAAACTGATTTTTCGCAATTTAATTCC
Source organism: Alisma plantago-aquatica (assembly GCA_963693085.1). Classification (NCBI taxonomy): domain Eukaryota; kingdom Viridiplantae; phylum Streptophyta; class Magnoliopsida; order Alismatales; family Alismataceae; genus Alisma; species Alisma plantago-aquatica. The sequence goes on from OY856415.1 coordinate 297,156,328, forward strand.
CACGACCGTGGCAGGGTGCCACAGCCGTGTTCTCTTCTACTGACCACGACCGTTCTGATGGCCACGGCCGTGGTGTCTTCAAGGGCCACGGTCGTGGCAGGTGGCCACGGCCGTGAGATTCTGTGGATTTCCCTGTTGCAGCATGTTGGAATTTGGCAATAAAGCCACGACCGTGGCATTGGGGCCACGGCCGTGGTGAGGCTTGACTTCTTGATTTTTCTTCTTACTTTGTCAATTTCGGATGTCTTTGCTCGGGGATGATTCTTGGCCACTGGAGGTAGGTTGAGGGAGAGTTTGGGGCCTTCTTTGGGTTCCTCCCTCTCTCTCGTCCATCTAAGCATGGTCCAAGTACCTGAAAAACAGTGCAAAGAACATCCATAAGCGTATTTGCAATGATACTCATATTGAGGAGAATAGCCTGTAATTCTAATGCATTTGAATGTGATAAAAGTACAAAATGACACGAGATACAGCCCTAGAATAGGGTTGGATCACCACCCTAAACTTGAAACATACTTGTCCTCAAGTATGCTCCAACTCAATCTCTTTTCCATTTTCCATAATCAAAAGATATGACAAATACAATATGATGGACGACAAATGCTAAATAAGATCAATGGTGACTAGGTACATGCAAATCACTTCCCTCCTCTTCTACTTTCACAAACCAACCATGAAGGGAGCACAGAGCACAAGAACTTCGCATATAATGCATGGATTGCACAAGTTATCAATATCTCATCCATAAGGTTCCGGGTAGACCGTTTCATGATGATGTTAATCGCTGATGACTAGGAGTGTCGTTTCACCTTCATGCCTTCAACCTTATGCTTCAAGTTATTCCAAATGACCCACATGGCTGCGGAAAAGGGATAAAGTGAGCTAGGTTTAATGTTTCCTAGCTCCATGGGTATGAAAAGAGAAGAAAGGGTTGCGGTAAGATTTGGAGTGCTTTTACACACTCATCTTTTCTTTATTTGAATGCTCTTAAACATGAGCATCCTTTTATTTCATTTTGTTTTTCTTTTTATTTCCTTTTTGTTGCCCTTGGTGTAGATAGGGCATATGGTAGATAGAGTGAAGTGGGGAGATAAAGATGTGGCCACCCCAAACTTTTGGAGGTGGCCACGGCTAATATGTGCACTTTGGCATCTTTTAATGAGGCGGAGAGGTATGGAGATGATGAAAGAGTGGTCGGGTCAAAGAGGGGTCACTTGGCATAATCTTCCACATAAGGTCTCCTGCATGAAAACTAGTCCGACACTTCACCATAGATATCACATCACATGAATGAACCAAATGAAATCCATATATCAATCAAGTAACTCCACAAACATTAAACGTTCTATGCTTGCTCGGATCATAATTCAATCAATCCAACACATTCCCAAGGGAGGTGACGAGCATGTAAGAAGTCACTCGTTGATACCACATAGCACTTTATCATAGCATATCATCTTGTATTTGTCAAAGATGAGCAATTTCATTCAATATGGTAAAGATTGAGTCAAAACACGCTTTTTGGACAAGAAACATGAAATCTAGACAAAATTGGCCAAACATGTGTCACATTGTACTAAATCACATTCAAACACAATTTTAGGTAAAGAGCAAGTAAATCCTAGCTAAAACATGCAAAAATTAGCAAAAACCTACATGAGATGCAATGCATGGCTGAAGAAGCAATTTTTTTTAAAAAAAATACTCAAAAATGCAGAAATGAACTACATGCTATGCAACAAAATCAGAAAAACTAAACTAGATGGCAGAGGTGATATCAAAATGACAAAAAAAGAAAAGGAGTGATGCATACCGCCCTACCCACCCCAAACTTTAGAATCATGCTGTCCTCAACATGAAACTATAGCTTAGGGAAGATAGGGGAAGAATCAAGGTTGTGGTGGCTGTTCTGGCATCTGAGGAGGATCCGGAGGAGGAGCTGAGTCTGGAGCCGAGCTGGATGGAGGGTGCTGATAGTAGTGCCCCCAGTAGTCATTCTGGGGTGGAGGATACGCCTGTGGATGTCCAGCTATACCACCCCAAAAGTCTGCACCCCATTCGGGGTTTCGTGCTGCTTGGGCATGTTGGTATTGGTACAAGTGGTTGATCTGGTAATGCATTTGCTGTTGATCTTGCCAGATGTACTGCTGGACAAGTTGCATGTCACCTTGAGTTTTCTGAATACTCTCAAGGTGCGCCTGGATGGTAGCCATGTCATAGGCGTTCCCTGAGGGTGGCTGCAGCTGGGATGTCCCCTCATCCCTCCTTTTAGTTCTTCGGGGCTTCCTTGCTCCTTCTGCTTCATGCTCCTGCCCTTGTACATTTGATTCAGCAACGTCTTCCTGTACGGCAGTGGCTCCCCTAGTATACGACTCTCTCGGGTGGTCTAGCTGCCATACCATCAATTTTTCCCTCAACCTGTCGCCAGGTCCCAATACGGATATAAGGGGTTCTGCGTGATAAGGCAGCTCAAGCTCAAAATCCTGCACACTTGTAGTCAAATAAAACATTCTTTTATCTTTCGTTTTTATGGTGTGCGAACACGTCAGATAGTTGAGGTCAACACGTTCTGCCTCAATCGCGTCTTGTGCCCCAAGAGATCATATCCCAATGCTAATGCAATAGAAGTCACAAACCCACCCATGACAAAGGGTTTTGTGCTCTTGTAGGGTATGGACTTCATATGATCAATCAAAAGAACTCCAAGGTCAATGTACTTCTTGTGGTGCATACCGATCAAGACAATCATATCCTTTTGGGAGATGGAGCCTTGATTATCGTACCTCCCTACAATAGTGTTTGCCACGACCTTCTGCACATAGCGCATTAGCGGGTTACATATAGCAGAAATTTTTGATCTACCCGCATAGTAGTCCTCTTTGCCCGTGAATTTGTTCCAGTAATATGCATAGTCCAGAGTGTCGTCTCTCTCTACCAAGCCGTCATCTAATTTCATGGCTTCTTCAGGACTAGAGGCGAAGATAGCATTCAGCTCAGTGGAAGTGAGGGTGTGCATGTTGCCCATCATGGCAAATCTAAGTGCATCACAACCCCTTACTTTTGTCTTCTCTAGAGTGGCAAAGAATTTTTGGGTCAATGTGGGATATGTAGGTTGGGGTGTGAAAAGAAATCCCTACAACCCAATTGTCTTCAAACCCATTTCCACTATCTCCTTGATTCCAAGATCCTTGATGGTCTTCTCGCAACCGTACCTGGAGGCGACGACTCGCCTTGTCATGCACTCGGGGTAAATGAGATGAGCCTTCTTTTGCCTGTGTCCTCTTCCATAGGACACTCCCTCCTGTGCTTTGCCCATGGTTCTTTCTCTGTCTGCCTCCAAAAATGTCACGACATCTTCTCCTTTCGGTTCCAGCTCCACCTCTTCCTCCTCACTATCTTGTTCTTCCTCCATCGCATATGATTGCGACCCCGAGCTGGTATCAAAATTGTACCAGTGGGCCGACTGCTCGTCGTCGTGCTACAATTTCCGCGAGGGTTTCGGCTGCACACAACGCCTCGCCGTCACCTGAGACGTCGAGTGGCGGGGTGGTGTGGGCTTTGCAGGAAGCCTGGATGAGGACGGTGCCGCTTTTGATTTTGGGTTTCTCTTTGCGGCCACCGGCTCGAGTTCATCAATGAAGTTGTCCAAGTCGACCTCCATGGACTCCTCCTCTTCTTCGTCCTCCCCCTTGTAGGTAGCGTCTGTGATATGGTGGCTATCGGATGAGCAGGTGTGTGATCCGCTCACCGATTGCGACCGGCGGAGGGAGTGATGGGCGGAAGTAGTGGGTGATGGGGTGTGGGATGGAATGGACACCTCGGAGGAGGCGTTTTTAGAACGCCGCTTCCCTCCGGTGATGATGTTCGTCCCCTTGGCTAAGGCTTTCCCAAACTTCTTCATGGTGAGGATGGAGGTGGAAGTGGTGTTAGGAGGGGAATTTTCGGATTTGGTGGAGAAGGTGGTGTGGGTGTGGTTTTATGGGTGGAATGGAAGGATAGTGATGTACGGATGATGGTTATATAATTAGTGGTGGATTTGGGCGAGAATGGAGGGGTTTTTGTGGAGGTTTTGTATGGGGGGTTGCTGGGCAGAATGGAGATGGAGGTGCGATTGGGAGAGATTGGACGGTGGGAATGGGAGAGGGAAGGATGGGGATCAATTTGGGATGGATTGGGGATGAAAAGGAGGTGGATTTGGGGGTTAGGGGTGACCAACGGGGGAGCCCAAGGTCGTTTTCCGCCGCCACGGATGTTTTCTGGAGGTGGAAGACGAAGGAATGAGGGGGAGGGTCATTTTTGGACACTTAAAAGTATATTTTTTTTTGAACCGGGTCCGGCCACGGTCGTGGCCAGGGTTAGGTAGCACGGCCGTGGCGGGTGCCACGGTCGTGTTGTCGATGAAGAACTCCCCAGTCTGACCTCACCATGGTCATGGTGTCCCGCCACGGTCGTGGCTCTGTCCTCACGCCACGGACGTGGTCGACTTGCCACGGTCGTGGCTGATCTTCAAAACAACCTGTAACTTCGGCCAAAATGCAGCAATAACTCCCACGGCTGTGGCAGTTGCCCATGGTCGTGGCCATCCTTCTTTAACACGGCCGTGGTAAGGACCACGATCGTTGGCACTCTCCTTCACCACGGTCGTGGCCGATCTTCAAAACAACCTGTAACTTTGGCCAATTTGGTGCTTTAATTCCCACGGCCGTGGCATAGAGCCACGGTCGTGTTTGGCCGCCTGTGCCACGGTCTTGGTCCAGCCCCACAGCCATGGTGGATTTGTCTTTTCAAATTTTAAACTTCAAAACTTGATCTTTTGGTTTTAATGACCACGATTAACTTCTAGATCCTCTCTCTCTGATGTCTATCACCTGCCATCATTAAAACTAAAAAAAAAACTGTAAAGCACAAGTGTGCGTGTGTGTATTTGTGTAAAACAAAACTAACGTATCAAAAGAAGGGTTGAGAGTCTCAAACGATGTGGGTTGCCTCCCACTAGCGCTAAATTTACCGCCTTCAACCAGACTTATTGATTGTTGGACTTTTCACTTCTTTGGGACTTTCAAGAGATCCTTGTAGTAAATCCCTTTCTCATCCTCATCTAAGCATTCATCTTCATCAAATTCTTCTTCTACCATCATGACAATATCAAAATCTTGGTTGGCCTTGTCCGGGCCGACCTCAACGACAGGTTTCAACCTTTGCCCATTGACGACAAATTCCTTAGTTCCCTCTTTTGCACAAATGATTACTGCCCCGGATGGGTACATCTTCTTGACAAGGTAACGACCTTCCCATCTAGAACGAAGCTTTCCGGGGAAGAACTTCATCCATGAATTTTACAGCCATACCCATTTGTCGGGCTCAAACTCTTTCTTCTTTATGATCTTGTCATGTAGAAACTTGGTTCTTTCCTTGTAGTTCTTTGACATTTCATAGGCTTCATGTCGCATCTCTTCTAGCTCATGCAATTGAAACTTTCTTCTCATTCCGGCACTCTCTTCATCAAACTTCATCCTCTTCAAGGCCCACAGTGCCTTGTGTTGCATCTCAACCGGAAAATGGCAACTCTTACCATAGACAAGCTTGAACGGTGTAGTGCCAATCGGGGCTTTGTATGCAGTCCTATATGCCCATAAAGCTTCATTGAGGCGAAGTGACCAATCCTTGCGGTCCGGTCGCACCGTCTTCTCCAAAATGAGCTTTATCTCCCGATTTGCCAACTCAACTTGACCACTCGTTTGAGGGTGGTAAGGAGTAGCTACACGATGTTTCACCCCATGTCTCTTCAGCAGTCCTTCAAATGTGCGGTGAATGAAATGACTCCCACCATCACTAATCATAGCCCTTGGAACACCAAAACGGCTAAAGATGTTGGATCTCACGAAATCACACACCACTTTATGATCATTTGTCCTTGTTGCCACAACCTCAATCCATTTTGATACATAGTCTACGGTGACCAAGATGTAGGCATACCCGAAAGAAGGGGGGAAAGGACCCATAAAGTCAATCCCCCAAATGTCAAACACTTCTACCACCAAGATAGGTGACAAAGGCATCATGTCCCTCTTTGAGATAGTGCCCACTTTTTGGCACTTGATGCAACTCTTACAAAAGTCATGAGCATCTTTGAACAACGTAAGCCAGTAGAATCCACATTGAAGAACTTTGGCGGCCGTGCGTTTCCCTCCAAAATGGCCTCCACACATTCCGGAATGGCACATAGATAAGACTTCTTGCTGCTCCATCTCCGGAATGCACCTCCTAATGAGTTGGTCCGGGCAATATTTAAAGAGGTGAGGGTCATCCCAAATGTAGTTCTTTACCATAGCAAACAATCTCTTGCTTTCCTCTCTTGTCCACATGCTCGGTATCCTCCCACTAGCTAGGAAATTCGCTATGTGCTTGTACCATGGCTTTTGGACACATGAGACTAAGAGGAGTTGTTCATGTGGCATTGTCTCTTTGATTGGACTTGTCACATCAAAAGGTCCATCAAGACGGGAGAGATGATCTGCAGCACCATTTTCTATTCCTTTCTTATCCACAATTTCTATGTCAAATTCTTGGAGCAGCAAAATCCATCGGATCAACCTTGGCTTTGAGTCTTTCTTGGACATGAGATACTTCAGTGCAGCATGGTCTGTGTAGATTGTCACTTTGTTTTGCAAGAGATACGGTCAGAACTTGTCAAGAGCGAAGACCACCACAAGCAACTCCTTCTCGGTAGTCGTATATTTTCTTTGAGCATCATCTAACGTTTTACTTGCATAATAGATATCATGAGAAATTCGGCCAATGCGTTGACCCAGCACAGCCCCCACCGCCATATCGGATGCATCCGTCATGATCTCGAACGGCAAAGAGAAATCCGGGGGCTGCATGATAGGAGCAGAAATAAGCCTCTCTTTTAGATGATTGAAGGCTTCCACACATTTGTCATCAAACTGAAATTCAACATCTTTCTCAAGTAATCGACAGAGTGGTCTTGAGATTTTGCTAAAGTCCTTGATAAAACGCCGATAGAATCCTGCATGTCCCAAGAAAGATTGAACATGTCTTACGGTCGAAGGAAAGTCGAGTGTAGAAATAAGGCCCACCTTGGCCTTGTCAACTTCAATCCCATCTTTCGAAACTTGGTGTCCCAGAACTATACCCTCAGGTACCATGAAATGACTTTTTTCCCAAGATAGAACTAAGCAAACTTTCACACATCTTTCCAGAACCGCAGCTAGATGTAGCAAGCACTCGTCAAAGGTCTTCCCGAAAACTGAAAAATCATCCATGAAGACCTTGAGTGACGAGTCAAGCATGTTAGCAAAGATCGAGGTTACACATCTTTGGAAAGTGGAAGGGGCATTGCACAATCCAAATGGCATTCTCCGGTAGGCAAATGTACCACTTGGAAAAGTGAATGTCGTCTTTTCCTGGTCCGCCGGATGCACAACAATATGAAAATATCCCGAGTACCCATCAAGAAAATAGTAGAAGCTCTGCCCAGCCAATCTCTCTAGAATCTGATCAAGAAACGGAAGTGGGTAGTGGTCCTTCTTTGTCTTTTCGTTGAGCTTCCAGTAATCCACGCACATTCTCCACTTGGATTGCTCTCTCACTGGCATAAGCTCACCATCGGCATTTTCTGCAACTGTAATCCCGCCCTTCTTGGGCACAACCTGGATGGGACTCACCCACGTACTGTCAGAAATGGGGTAGATGATCCCTGCATCAAGCAACTTAACAACCTCTTGAGTTACAACGTCCTTCAATTTTGGATTTAGTCTTCTTTGCATTTGACGGGTCAGTCTCGCATCTTCTTCTAAGTATATCTGATGCACATAGATAGAGGGATCAATCCCTCTCAAGTCAGCAACATACCATCCAATGGCTTGGACGTTCTTTCTCAAGACTTCCATCAAGGCATCTTCTTGCTCAGGAGAGAGAGTGGAGGAAATGATCACCGGGAGGGTGTCATTTGAGCCAAGGAAAGCATACTTTAATCCTTCAAGAAGTTTTTTCAACTCAAGAACGGGGGGTGCTTCAAGGGAGTTCTTCAAAGGTGCAGAAATAGGAGGGAGGTCCTAACTTGCAGCCACTAAGGCTAGCTCACACTCTTCATCATCCTCATAATCTTCGTCAGGGAACTCAACAATTGGCTCAAGACCTCTACCTTGAGTAGCAGTCTCAATCCAAGCGGGTAGGAACTCTTCAACAATCTCATCTAGGCATTCCACCAAATAACAATCTTCTTCGGTGGCCCCTATCACTTCAGCTGTAGTAGAAGACTTAAAGATGTTCAACCGGATCTTCATGTGCATGAATGTAACATACATGGTCCCTGTCCTCACATGGATCATGACATCAGCTATGGCTAAGAAAGGTCTCCCCAAGATGATTGGCACCTTTCTAGCTTCCTTTTCCATATCAAGAATGATAAAATCGGCTGGGAAGAAGGCAGACGTATCCTCATCAAGACGGACCAGCACATCATCCACACGCCCTCTAGGCGTCTTCACAGAACGGTCGGCCAACTGTAGAGTGCAATGGGCCGGCCTCAACTCTCCCATTTGGAGCTCAGCAAACAGATCATAAGGCATCAAGTTTACACTAGACCCCAAGTCAAGAAGTGCCTGGTCTATGCGATGCACCCCGATGTAGCATGAGATGATGGGGGCACCGGGGTCTTTTCTTTTCCGGGGGATGGTGTGTTGGATAATGGAGCTCACTTGCTCAGTGAGCTTGATCTTCTTAGGCGTTCTCCCTGTTGTCTTTCTTTTGAAGGTGCACAATTCTTTAAGGAACTTCGCATAGGACGGAATTTGCTTGACTGCGTCTATAAGAGGTACATTGATTTTCACTTTCTTGAAGATCTCCAAAATATCATCCGCATGCTTCTTCTTTTTCTTTGCAGCAGAAGGCTCCTCAAGTGCATCAGGATATGGCGGGAGTTGGGACCCCAATTGGTCCAAATCAACAGTATCATCTACTGGTATCACTGGAATCATAGTATCACAGCTCGGAATCACAGTATCATCATTCTGCATCTCAGTATCAACCTGCTCTGCCTCAGTGTCATCTCTGCCAACAACAGCACCATGGGGGCTCTCCAAAGTCCTACCACTCCTCAACGTAGTCACAACCTTCACATGCTCATGGGTGGTAGAAGGGGGAGCTTGTGGAGGTGGTTGTGGCTGTTGGGGTGGTGGAGGCCTTTGGTGAGGGGAATTGGGATTTTGAAGGATGAATTGGGGTTGCGGTTGTTGTTGAGGTGGGGGGTGATATTGTGGAGGTGGTTGTTGGTAAGTATGAGGTGGGGGTGGAGCATATTGATAATTGAGCGGCGCTTGAGGAGGCGGAGGAGCATATTGAAAAGTCCCATCATTGTTTGGATTCAGCATAGGTTGAGAGGGGAGTCTTCCTTCTTCTCTTCTGGCCAAAGAGAGAGAAATATGATCTAACCTCTTCTCAAGTCGGCTTATAGACTGGCCATGTGCGTTGACGTCCTTTTTGACTTCATCTAGGCTTCTTAGCCTTCCAAGAACCTCGTCCTCAAACTTAGAGCTGTAGCGTGGCTTGTGCTGCCCCTGTCCTTGTCCATCCTCATTTGGTTGTTTCCACGAGAAATTTGGATGGTTCCTCCACTTGGGAGTGTAGGATTGGGACATTGGGCCATGGTTGTTGTGGCCACTTAAGGAATGTAAAGCATTAAATTCCTCATCTACAACGTCCACAGCCATTGTGGGTTGGCTAGAAGAGCCACCCACTTGATTCTTCATCATTTGCATCATATCTGCCATCATTTTCATTAGATCGGGGTTGGTGGTATTGCGTGCGAGAGACACGGAGGATGGCGGGGGAATGTAGTTCCGATCGCAATGCCCCCCCTTAGTGGAAGCTCGGTGGTGAGAATTCTCGGCGAGATGTTCAAACAGTGGCCATGAGTCCTCGGGCGGCTTGGCCATGAACGTGCCCCCGTAAGAAGAATCTACATTGTTTTGGATCTGCTCCTCAAGCCCGGTGTAGAAGGCTTGAACCAGCTGCCAAAGTGGGACCTCATGGTGAGGGCAGTCACGAAGCAACTTCTGGAACCTCTCCCATGCCTCATGGAAAGGTACGTTCTCTTTTTGGGCGAAGGATGTGATGCACCTTCTCATGTAGGATAACTTGGCTATCGGAAATAACTTCTTCAGAAACTCATTCTTTACTTCATTCCATGTGATGAGCTCTGGCCTCGAGACGTACCACTCCTTGGCTTTCTCCTTGAGGGAGAAAGGAAAGAGCGTTCTGCGGATCGAGTCGTTGGTGGCAGCAGGCGTGCGGAAGGTCGAACACGTTTCTAAGAACGCGTCTATATGGTGATAAGGATTTTCGTTCTCCATTCCGTAGTATGTGGGCAGAAGTCCCAAGAGTGCTGGCGGAATGGAGAACTACTGACCGGGCATCTGATCCACCAGCGTGGCTATGGGGGAATTGTAGTTCCCCGGTGTGAAATACTCATGAAGCGGGCGGTGCGGTGGTGGAGGTGGAACATCCGGTGGTGGGTTGTTCTCGGCCATCTCGGCCTCTCGGTGTAGGTTGCGGCGAGCTTGACGTCTTCTCCTCCCAATCTTGGGGTCATAAACCACCAAGTCGGTGCAAGTCGAACGCGTACTACGCATGCGCAACTGTCACCTGCGCACGTCACAAACAAACAACAAGGAGCGAAGTTAGCGAACCAATATGTAAGAGTAACACAAAGAATAAAGAATAGCAATGGTGAGGGCAAAAGGAAAGGCTAAGCTACACTATCTAACTAGGCCGAGCACCTCTATTCCCCGGCAACGGCGCTAGAAAGCTTGGTGCGCTCCCGCTAGAGGCTTGCAACAAGTGCAATCCACGAGGTCGGGAGGCACGGGATGAGATGGGATCTTTGCTTTCGAAATTTGTATGGTCCCACACTAACTACCTACTTCTACTAAGACATTACACCCTCAAGCGCACGGGGTCGTGTCGTAGTATAGGTGAGGTGGCAAGCACGGGGTCGATCTGCGAGGATAAAGGGGGCACTAGAGTTAGATGGCGTGAGCTACGTTCCTAGTGCGGAGAGTAGGGTTTTTAGGGTTTTAAGGTTGATTGTTGATTGATTAACTAATAGAGCAGTTAAGAAATGCGAGATGAAAGCTAAATTATCAACAGGCTAAGTGAGCAATCTAAGTTAACGAGCTATCTAACCAAGAGCAAGAACGAATTATACCAAACTAAGCAAGCAACTAACAATTTAGAGCCTAAGTTAACCACTAAGCAAGATGAAAGATCTAAATTAACACTAGCTAACAAAACGAGGCAATTGACTAAGTTAGACTAAAGCAATTGAACTAAGCTAGCATTAACAAGCAAACTAGGCAATTAGGGTTTTAAGCAATTAGGTGAAGGAGGTGGGCCGTTTGGGAATGTGACCTTGACATTAGTTGGGGGATGTCACCATAATAAGCAATTAACATATCTCATTCTAGATTACCAAACCAAACAACAAGGTGGGTGCTATGAGAATGTACCCTAAGCTACTAATTGGAGAACTAGGGCTAGATGTAATTCTCATAGGACGTATCAAGTCTAGGTCTCTAGGATAAGTGGTATTAGTCAATTGAGGACCAAGGGTAAGGATGGGAGTAGAGATGAGGGTATTTGACCTCATGCCACTAGCCACCTCAGCCTTTAGGAAATCCTAGGCAATTGCACTAATCACACTTATACTAGTCACTTAGAACTCACATTTTCATGTAGGAAGAAGGTGATTATGTAGGAAGATAGGGGGCTAGCTAGGGGTCCGAATTAAGGACCTAGGAGCCAATCCTATGATAGCTACATACAAACCAAAACATCCTAGAGACAAATGTCTTCAAACACCACAAGGCAAGCAATTAATGTAATTAAACAACAACCACATGCACAAGTAATGGGAAATGAGGTATAATCAAAGGCAATCATCATAGAAATGAAATATGTTCATTACAAATTATATTCCTCCAACATGGTATCAAAGTCACAATTTTGCCCCAAACAGCCCACCCAAGGGGGCTTAGCTATACATGATCAAACTAGGAAAAGAAGGGGATAGAAGAAGGGAAAACACCATGAAGCTCGATGCAGTGGCCTCCTTCTTCACCTCCAAGCAGCTGCAGACGACCTCCCTCCTCCAAAGGTGCAGGGGTGCATGAAAATGGTGGAATGAATGGATAGAAACCTAGAGAAGCTAGGTTTCTATGGTGGAAATGAGTGGAAAGTGGGTGGAAATGGGGTTATATGCAAGGGAGTAGGTGGATTGGAGTAATGGAGGCAAGGAAGCAGCTAGGGTCGTCTAGGGGTGCTTAACCCCGAGCCCTAGAAGCAACTAGTGCTTATATAGGAGCTAGGGTTAAGTGGGGGTAGAATAGGAATAACAGTGGAAAGTTATGTAGGGTATGTAATCACCACAGTCGTGGTGGGTGTGCCACGGCCATGGTGAGGGTAGTGGGGGACGACCGTGGGGTGGTGGACATGGTCATGGGGTGAAGGCAGTGGTGAAAAAGCAAAGTAGGGCGGTGGCCACGGCCGTGGCGGAGTGCCACGGTCGTGATGTGTAGCATGCACCACGGCCGTGTTGGGTAACACAACCGTTTTGGAGGAGTTGGAGCTGACCGTGGGGCGGGGCCACAGGCGTCTTGATCAGCATCGGCCACGGTCGTGGCGACTTGGCCACGGTCATGGCTTTCTGGGCAACTTCCCTATTGAAAACTGATTTTTCGCAATTTAATTCCCATGATCGTGGCAGGGTGCCACGGCCGTGTTCTCTTCTACTGACCACGACCGTTCTGATGGCCATGACCGTGGTGTCTTCAAGGGCCACGGTCATGGTAGGTGGCCACGGCCATGGGATTATGTGGATTTCCCTGTTGCAGCCTGTTGGAATTTGGCAATAAAGCCACGACCGTGGCATTGGGGCCACGACCGTGGTGAGGCTTGACTTCTTGATTTTGCTTCTTACTTTGTCAATTTCGGATGTCTTTGCTCAGGGATGATTCTTGGCCACTGGAGGTAGGTTGAGAGAGAGTTTGGGGCCTTCTTTGGGTTCCTCCCTCTCTCTCGTCCATCTAAGCATGGTCCAAGTACCTGAAAAACAGTGCAAAGAACATCCATAAGCGTATTTGCAATGATACTCATATTGGGGAGAATAGCCTGTAATTCTAATGCATTTGAATGTGATAAAAGTACAAAATGACACGAGATACAACCCTAGAATAGGGTTGGATCATACCCCACTGCCATGTTTCATATATACGATGCTTCTACTTGCCAAAGTTTCTCTTAGCATGTTGATTTTATTAGACAATTTAGCTAATGTAGTGGTACTTATGTACAAGCACCCATAGATAGGGCATGTGTTATTTTGCCCTGGGGAATGTGTTATTCTCCCCCATATATAATTTGTGTAGGTGATTGAAAATGTGTTATTTCTCCCCTCAACTATAGCTCAGTGTAACGAACCGAAACCTAGCCTCTTGACCCTGATCATATGTCTTGGAGGACAGTCAACTTGGCTCTTTGGGCTTAGCCAAACAAGGATAAAGGTATGTTCATTAGTATCTTTATTGTAATCCTAACATGTTAATACATGAATTAAACACCCTAATGTAACGTAATGTTCTCACATTCGTCTTAGGTCATTAATGGTAAATAAAATATGCCACATGAGATAAATGGAGATTTCATAATAGTTTGTACAAAATAATCATACATAACTCCTTTGGTGATATTATGAAAATATGAGACACATTTGGAAATAATATATATTGACTAATATAATAATGGACAACAAATGTCAATTACGTAAAACTCATAAAAGGAAGACAAGTTGGTTAACGATAACCTCAGATTCATTTTCTTAGGCTATGCTTTGGCTTGGAGGCTGAGTTTCACAAATATTGGATAATAATAATCACATCTATTTTATTTAGAAAAGAAATGGTGATTTTCCTTCAAAATATAAAATAACATATTTAATGACTCCAAAAGTGGAAAATAATCTTATATTCATAATATACACATTAAAATATGCCTTTGATGAATTTTCACTCAATTTGGAGAATATTTGCTTAAAAGGTGAAATCAGGAGAGAGAGTGTAGAACCTTCAAAATATTAAATAAATGTATAAATAAGACCAACATGTAAAATTGATGGCAAATTACTATTCAACATACTTAATTTGACTTGTTGGTGAAGTTTCATCAAATTTGGATTATCCTAATGTCATTTATGCATGTAGAAAGAGAAAACATATCTTGTTTATTTAATACATCAAAAATTTCCAAACATGAAATATAATTGCATAATCAGAATCTACATGCCTTAATTGGACTATATGCAAAATTTTATGTAATTTGGATGATGTTTGGACCATTATTTGATGAGAGAGTAAATAGGGAATAATGTATATAATTCACTTTATTTGGTTTTCAATTTGTATAAGGTTTGATTTATTTATATGTCATGCGATTCAATCCATTTCATTTCCTTTTGTTTGCAAAACTAAGGTGCAATGTCATCTGTTGAATTTTTGATCCAGCGACACCTAGATTTTCCTCTTCCTCCGTGTTCTTTTCTTCTCCTCACATTTATGACTTAGGGAATCTATCCTTCTCCTCGATTTCTTTTCTCGAATTTCTCTCTCTTTCTTTCCTTTTCCAACTGTGATTCCTTCTCCATCACCTTCCTTTCCTTAATACGATTCCAATGGCCTCATAAAAGTTAGGGTTTTGGGGCCTTCATGTCTTGATGGTCTCCGCCCTCTTGTCTCCTTTGTCCTTCCTCTATTTCCCCCTTCTCTTCCTCCTCCTGGCCAACTAAGGCCTTCAGACCCTAGGAGAGTTGGTCCTAAATATTCTTCACATCACTAGGATTTGATCTTTGGTTCTAGATCGATCTCCTCCATTCCTGAGTGGCTTACCCTATATCCCACATGCTATCGCTGGCTATTGGGTACAACCATGAGGTCGTCGTCGTGTTCCTGGTTCATGGGAGACCTGTTGAGCACCCATAAATCTTTGTGGAGTCTGTACGAACCTATATCTGCCTTGGTTTCCTCTAATTTGAGGTAATATGGTTTCCCCCTTTTTCTAGTTTGTTGGAAATCGCTAGCCCAATCCCATCTGTGATTCACAGTTCTTCTCTTCCTCCTTCACCAACTGTTTTTTCACGCAGCACCAGCCAGGACTCGATGACCGATCCTCACTGATTTTGACTTTCCCCTGAGATGAACCTGTGTTGTTTGTTGACAAGAAGGCAACCTCCTAGACTGTCGTGGCTCTACACGAGCTGGGAGAAGTAGGAAGGAACCCAATGCTATTTTTCCTATTTTGCCCCTGCTCGGGTTTGCCTTTTGGGCACATGTTGAAGGGCAAAAGCGTCGTTTTGCCTTACATTTGTTTCCCCATCATGCTTATTTTTTATCCTATTTTGATATGGGGCCAAGCAAAATGTTCGACGTTGATTGGGCCACCTCACTCTTGTGATATTGATTTCCTATGTGGATTTTAGATATTTTCTAATTGGTAAGTTCTTATGAAATTCATAGTAACTAATTTCTACATTTGAAAAATAAAAGAAAACATGTTTTGGAATCGTCAGAGAATTCTCTATCTGTTGGTATCAATTTTATCGCCTAAATCTAATGTTTTATACAAGGTGTTTTTCAATGGATAAATCTAAGTAGATAATAACTTGCAAAATTCATAACTAAATATTTAAAAGTCAAACAAAATATAATAAAATATGTTTTAAACTCAGAAAAAGATAATATAAAGCATGGCATGGTTTTGATAACCTAAATCACTAATATTAAAAAGGCAATTTTTAGGGTTTATGTAATTAGTGTAAACCTAACCCTAATCTCATATATGCCCTTAATAGGTTGCTTGTGGTTGAGATGATTAGGGTTTTGACCTTGGACCCATGAAGACTTCATGAGAGGTATGTTTGCATACCCTATTGTTGCTTTTGAGCAATAACCTATTTTCTTCTTTCTCTTGGTCATATGAACATTAGCCTACACTATATCTTGTTCTTTTTGAAAATATGCTTCACATGAAGTACCTTACATTGTTACTAATCTTGTGATCATGTTTGGACATTCTCTTGGTCTTTTCTTATACATTGTTCATTTTGGAATACTATTTGATGATACGTGATATCTTTTGCCCAATTTTGAGGTGGATGTATATGTGGATCACTTTTTTGGTGACATGTTTGTATAGTATGACTATACTTTCTACTTGCCTCTACCTTAAACATGCTATGTGATTCAGTAGCACTAGAGTAGTGTGATTTCATTAGTTTTTGGGCTGATGTGTATTTCCTGCTCGGGGCAGTATGCTCCTGTCATTTATGGGATGGAGGTGGCCCCATACCTCAGTTTCAAATTTATGAGGTTTGGTCCACTTATATATATATTGGTTGTTTGGTAGTACGTCATTCTCTATCAGGTTTCAAGTTTGTGAGACTTGGCCGACTTTGTTTTTATATTGTTCTAGGGCTATGTTTATCTCACAGGCATGTAGGTTGGTGATGATGCTATGGGTTGTGTGCCCTAATTCTTGATATGTGCTTATGTGGCACAATTTTATTGTTTTAAATTATGGCAAGTATTTCCTTTATCATATGATGGTGATTCTTTTTTTTGTGCCCTCTTTGGGTAGTCCTTTTCTTTTTCATGGGAAGCCTTTATTTTGATGTCCTTCATTCCATATATTGGCAATTTCCTTTTTAGTATGCACATACCAGCCTTTGTCGATGCCTTCTATTTTTCTCTTCTTACTGGGGCATTCTTCCAACCCTAGGTGAACGACAAGGAGGACATGGCATGAAGTTATGGACTTATCTTAAAGAGTTTAAATCTCCGAGACAAACTTGTTATGGTTTAGATTTCCCTCTACTTAGATCCATATGTTGTATCTTACATGTAACCTCTTTGTGGGAGATTATGATGTTCTTTTGTAACCTTGTGAAAAATTGAATATAGTCAATATTTTTCTTCTACTCCTAAACTTTGGTTGTTTTGAATACCATTAATAAGATTTAAAAATTTACACCGACTCCAACATATCTTTTGGGTGTGTTTGGACTAGATGTCTTATTCTTCAAATTTTAGTAGGGTGTGGGTGCCCTCTGGGTCCCACTCCTTACAATTGGGGTCCGATAGGTGCCTCAACCCTACTTAATTAATGTAGTCATTATTAATCATGCATGCGATTCCTTTGCTATTTTAATGTTATGGCAAGCATCTATTTTTATTATGCCTCATACTCTTGATCCTTCATCTATTGATGAAATTACAACCTTTACTTCTGTGTTATTTCTTTCTTTTGTTCTTGATCATATTGTTGACACATACCTTGTTTTCTTTCCCTCTTTCTAGGTGATCTCCCAGCCACCCATATTTTGGACAAGGTGCTGAACAAGATCAAGGAAAATAGGACCAGGAGTATATTCAAGACTTTCTTGAAGGATGTCTAGGTTTCTAAAGCTACATCCTTTGTTTTCTAATCTTTTTCTTATGAAAAACTAATATATTGAACAATGATGAAAGGCATATAATAGATTTAGTTTCTTTTCCTTTCTGTCTCTATTGACATATTATATGTATATGGTGCATGCTTATTTACTTGGAATATTATACATGCATCCCTCAATATCTATTATCTTTGTGAAAAGATGGATGTTTTTTATGTCCTTAAAATTTTAGTAAGGAGGTGATCTCGCCTCTTTACATTTAAAATTATATCAAACATGTTAATCAAATGATTATTTCAATAAGCAAGCAAATAAATGAACAAAGAACAATTTAATTATTTGCAAATGCTAAGTTGATAACAAGCATACATACTGTAGGAAATGAGGGTACTCCCCATGCACCAAAAAAAGAGTCTACTCCTTCATATCCATAGAGAAAGCACAAATATAAAAGAGGAGAGAAAAATCATGTCACTAAGAACGGGAAAGAAAGCAACCATAATGTAAGGCCCCTAACCTTGTTTAATACATAACCATAATTATCTAGCTTAATTGGATGCTTAGTTTGAAATTGAACTTTGGATTAGGATGTAATACTAGTTGATAAAGTTATTTTTAAAAATGTAACCTTGCTTGATCACGTAATACAATTATATGTAACTTGTGAACTTTTGTGAAATTTACAGATTTTCGAGATCTAAAATAATTTTAAAACTTGTTTAAGTTGTTTCATGATGTTATCAAGAATCTTGCAAAATTACTTCTCCTTTAGATGCTTTTGAACTTTGATTTCATTGGGTTTATATATATATATATATACATATATATACATATATATATATATATAAAGTTTGTTAGTAGTTGTGTTGTGTTTTCATCAGTCAACAACTCGATGGTTGATTGTTTCTCCTACATCGTTGGGGGATGAGTGCTAATTTTTGGACCGATGGTGTCATTCTTAGTTTTAGTCAAGTGATGACCATCATATCGATGAGTTTTGAGTAAGTTGATACCTCTTATTTCTTGCCATGCATGAACATTTGTGGGGGTCTGACCAACGCAGTGGCCCAATGGCTGGCTAGTTGTGTAGAGGTTAACAAAGACCTTGTCAGCTCATTGGTCGATGAATTTTTGGTTCCCGACAAGGTCATGGGCTATTTGGCAAGTGGGAACTCATCAAATCATCAGGATGATGACCTGGGATTCTCAACGAGCTTCTCGGTCAACGAAGTCTGATTGAATGTGGCTGACAAAGTTCTATGTGCATGCTTGACCGGGCATCAACCGTAGATTTTTGTGAGTAGTAGTCTGATGAGTTTTCTGACCGATGGGGAGCCATTCTTCTGACCCACATCTATAAAACCTCCCTTCCTTCTTTCCTTTCATTAATTTGATGAATCATTAATTACAATTGGAGGATCCTGACAAATATTCATGGGAGACCGATGAAGGAACCTCAGATCTCGTTAAGCTGATGTTCATGGGTGCAATTGCTAGATCAAGTTTTCCTTAGACGATTCAAAGTATTTTGACTGTGTTTTTCTTCTCTTCATGTAATATCTTCTTTCCTAAACTTATTCTCTTGTTATTTCTCCTCTCTCTCTCTCTCTTACTTCTTGACCAAGGTTCATGGTGATCCTTGCTAGAAATTTATGCATGTGGATGAAGAACCTTATTTTCGTCTGTTCTTGTCTTAGATACACTTTGTCTTGGAGTTTTGGTGGACCAAGCTTGGTACTTTGTGGCTGATTTTTTAGTTTCTCCTACTAGGCTTTGGTTTCTTCTACATTAAGGGGATTGATATAACTTAAAAAGCATTTCTTACCTACTTTCTACATGAATGACTTAAATCTTTCTCTATAAATTTGAAAAATGCAAAAAGATGATATTTCTAAATCACTATTTCATGTAGCAAGATGACAATATGAGTTCTTAAGTTTTATTTAGACCCTATGAACGTTTTTCTTGTATAAAAGTGAACCTTTTTTTTAATATATAAGGCCTGAAATTCAAAATATATAAGCGTGTTGGCTCATAAAAATGTTATTCTTAGGGAGATTTAGTACCCAATAAAAAGGGAATCCAAACCACGTACTATTCCTCCCTATATGATGGTTGTTGTATGTAAACTTTAGAATCTATAATTACTATTATGGTGCTGAAATAATGGCTTGACAAAACCCTAGTACTAAAGGTAGCTCATGCATAATAGGTTTTGAGCATGTGATTGTGTATTTCTTAGAAATATTACAAATTTACATACATTGGACTTTTATGATGAATTTTTTAGTGTTGTCTTGCTTATGATTCCTTAATCTCTTTACAAATTTTAGATGTTGGTGATACTCCTACAATGAGTTATTACTGTTTTGGTCTTAGTGCCATTTGGGTTTGTTATGCCCTAAATTTTGGGTTGACTCTCTTCACGACCAAGTAAGGATACATATGCATTGTCCACATCTTTTAATCTCCTTCTCCTTGGACTTTGGTTCCTTTAATAAGGGCCAATGGGATGGCCTTCGGATGACATCTGACCTAAATGAGATGTCTTTGGTGGCTTCCCTCCTTGGTTTTATATAGGAAGAACTTTGGTACCACTTCTTCAAGAACCATCAAATGTGCCTTTTCCTAATCTTTACTACCAAATAAATGTTGGTTCTACTGAATTAGGAGTTAGTGCCTCCAACTCTGTTGATTTATTATGTTTTAGGGTTTCTGATCTTTGTGTTGCTAACTTGGATCAATGCACTAGAGAATCTCTTTGGTGTTTTCTCTTCTTTTCTTTTGGATAGTTATTTTAAAACATGACAGGTTCCCTCCTTTTCATGTAAGTTCCATAGACACAAGTCAGTGATACTAACTTTCTTCTTTTTTTTCTCAGTCAAAGTGGCGATGAAGCATCATTTTTTTAGAAATGAATAAAGTAAAGTAAATTCGGGCCAAATACATGTAAAATGGCTAGAGTTGATGCACAAGAGACATTTGGGAAATTTTGGGAAAATGTATATAAAACACATGAACATGATAGAAATCCTCATGAAAATGTGCCAAAATTTGCCACAATTTTGGTAGAGAGATCATGTGCATTATTAAAGAAACATACTTCCTCGTGGATTCTAGGCATGTTGAAGTTGTTGAACACCTTCAAATCAAGTGTCTCTCTCCCTAACCTCGGAAGAATGGTGCCCTTTTCTACATCAATAAGAGCTTGGACAATGGCTAAAAATGGGAGGACAAAGATGAGTTGATATGTGAGATCCTCCTTTATCTTCAGGATCTTATTATCACAATATATGTAGCCATCCTTTACAACCTTAACAAGAACAACCTCTATGATCTCCATAGGCTTCATCATGGAGGAATCAAATAGCTGAACGGTCATGGCTGTTGGAAGTAGCTTAGCGAATCCCAATCTTCAGCACAGGTTGTACGACATGATTGAAATGTTATCACCAAAATCCACTAGCCCATTCTTGCACTAATGTCTCCAAGGTATAAGCCAATCTCAAAAGAGCCAAGAAACTTATGATTCTTGGTAATCTTGTTGATGAAAATGTATGAAGTCATCCTAGATAGATTCATAGTTTCATATTCCTCTCTTTATCAAGTGAGTCTTCAAATACATTGACCATGATAGTATGTTAGAGAGTGAATCCAAGAAGGGAATGTCCATGTCAAGTTTCTTCATAGCTTCCTGGAACTTCACAATCCTGGTAGCCATCTTGGTCTGTGTTAGACATGCTTAGTAGGATGGCCTTGGCTTGTAAATGACATATCAAGTTCAAAATGTCAATCACTGCCTTCTTAACAATATTTTCTTTCCCTGAATCAGTATCAACAATAGTGTATTATACTTGTTCCCTTTTAAACATCACTATATCATCATTGTTAAAGTCAATATGAATTGTGGTTGGTGTTATTGGGTATGGCAGTGCATACACATTTTTTGAACATGAGGAGATAACCTCCAACCACTTGATGTTTAGGATTATTTTCAGGTTTCCTGAAAAAGGTTCCCTCAAGAGTGCATACATATGAGGAAAATTGGCCAGTTGTGAGTCAATGGACTTTGAATAGGCATGTTGATGGAGAGCATTGTCTTCTAGCTAGGAATCATGGATTGTTGTGACTATAGGATCTACTTTATGGTAGAAAACTTGTCATCATTGGAAGTTAGATTCCTTGGCTGCTATATTTCTATCCCTTAATTTGGATTATGGAATTGTTTCCCTTAATTATAGACACAATTTTATAAGTTCCCTTAGAAGTTGCCTTGGTGTGTGAATTTTTGTCTTTGGGGTTGCATGCCCTTGGTTGTTTGCTTGAGATGGATGCTAATGTGATAGGTTCTATGCTTCTATCAGATTACCATATTGGAAACCAGGGTGGTTTCTAGATTGGTAGGGATTGTAGTAGCCTTGGTTGGGGATGTTATGGATGGAGTTGAGGTCTTCCATCTACCACTCTTCATATTTTACTTGGGCATTTTTCACCCTGACATTGTAGAGGAGTTGGCAGCTGAGGGTGAGTGTTCATCGACTTTTCATGCTAAATAGAAAAAAATCTAGAAGGTTGACTTCTTACTGCATATGTTGTGGTTGTCCTCTTCACTCATAGGTGTTGAAAGAGGATTGAAGATTAACCTGCTTCAATGATAGTTTTTTAGAGACTCTAGTATAGATTTGAGTTCAAAACTATCTTCTGTGTAGCTACCTTGAGGGTGCCTCCTTGTCCTCTACTCAAACCTGATTGGTTCTCAGATCCTTTCTTGACAACTTCCCATTCACTGTAAAAGTTAGGGAAGATCAAATTTCCTCCATATGAGGAGTCAAAATTTCTTGGTGTCATTATGAAAAACCTTATAGAAGGTCTCGATCAGTTGAACCTATGACATTCCAAGATGCAAGCATTAACAGAGAAGCTCTTTGAATATTTCCCTTGCTTCCATAAGGGACTTGCCCAGAACCATGGAAAATTGAGTGTCCTAGACCTTAATTTGATAGGTGAGGTATGAAGGGTAGTACTTCTTGATAAAATTGGCTTGTAGACCCTCCCAAGTTGTTATATTTCCTCCCTCCATGGCATGTAATATCTTCTCACCTTATATGTCAATGAGTACTTGAACCCCCATAATTTGTGGGCATCTTCAAACACCCTAGACTACTTGTTCAGTGCACACATATTTGGAAATCATTGTTAATGGTCTTAACATTCATCACCTCTGTTACTAGTGAAAGTACTATTTTGCAACATGGTGATCCATTAAGAGTCGATCTCAAACTATGGGGAAGTGATAGCAGGAGGAACTACTAGATGATGTGCAAACTATGGTCCTATTCTCTTCCTCTATAGTGACTCTTGTCTCGTGGACAAGAGCCTCTTTATGGACAATAAGTTTCAGATTTACCCTACTGTAAATTTCTTCCTCGTCCATCTTGTTTCGGTATGCTCGATTCACACAATGGAAGGTCATGTAGATCTCCAGATAGAATGTGAGAGGTGCCAAGTAAACTCCTTACTATT
This sequence comes from Alisma plantago-aquatica, assembly GCA_963693085.1. NCBI lineage: Eukaryota > Viridiplantae > Streptophyta > Magnoliopsida > Alismatales > Alismataceae > Alisma > Alisma plantago-aquatica. Next base: position 297,179,372 of record OY856415.1, read on the forward strand.
TTCACATGCACCACCAATACCTGAAAAGAGAGTGGAAAAGATTATATTGAGGAAGAAAAATTCATTTACATTTGAATGAATATCAATTGAAAAAGGAAAAATCCTAATTGTTAGAAAAAACAAGGTTCATAGGCTATTCCATTTTCCGTGGTAACAATGCCTATAGTTTAAATGAGTTTTAAAGCACTACAAACTTCCTAACGTAAATTATATCATGTTATAATCCTTTTTTCACAAATGCAACATTGTTCACCTGCAAGAAGATTGCAATTGTAAGAAAATGATTGAAACATGAATTGTGAAAACTAATTCAAGGCAATTAGACATTGGGATTTCATCAACATCACCCACATAATTATCCTAACCATTACAACTCAGTAATCATGACTAATTACACTAGGACCAGATGAACTTGTCTGCTTATGGAACATTAATTGCATGTAGATATAGTTCCCATTGGGTTGAGGTCTCTTTACCCACAGGTCTTAACCCAATCATCCTATATCATTACTTGCTTGATCGCATGTTGAAACCTAAGTATCCATTCGTGGGACTAATCTTAAAATTTGTGGTCTCTACATTTAAGATTATATCAAACATGCTAATCTAGTGTTCAATTCAATAACCAAGCAAATAAATGAATGAAGAGAAGTCTAATTACATGAAAATATTGAGCTTGATAACAATTAGAACAAATTACGGGTGATAAGGATACTCCTTATGCCCCAACATAGGATTCTACTTTCTCATATCCATAGAGAAATCACAAATACAATAGAGGAGAGGAGAAAGCATGTCACTGAGAAAGGGGAAGTAAGCAACCAAAGGTCTCTGACTATAGTTCTCTACTTCAGCATCAACAAGATCGACAAAATCCATAAAGAGGATGAAGTTCTATCTTTTTCTTCATCTCTTTAATCAAACAAGGTTTAAACTAAGTGTGGATATCCCATTAGATGTTAGGTCACAATATTCTTGTATATCCATGGCCCCATATCCAAAAAATCTAATTTGGTTGGACCTATTGGATGTCTTTCTGGTGCATTTCCTATTGCATCAGTCGCCTGACTATAAATCCTATTGACCAACCGACCTTTGGTGGGAACATATACTAGTCTTCTCATCGGATGACTAAATGGGTTCCCTCTGATGTTTGTGACTTTAAGGGGTGATTGGTGTACAGTTCCAAATGGAAGATAGGTGAAGTGGGTTGGCTGATGGGGCTCTTCTTATGGGCTTTATGCCAAAGGTGAGTCGACCAACTAGTAAGGTGATCCTTTTGATTGCAGGGTCTCCAAAAATGTTGATGTCCATTGACTTGAGAGGCAATTGGAAGTGAATTCCAGTTAGTCGATTGATAGACCCAATCGACCAACTGACAAGCCACCAAGTCTTTTGCTAGTTACTGACGTTTGAAGGATGGAAATATAGTTGGCCAACTGGCAAGGTAAGTTGGCCATTTGTAATGTCGTCAGGAGCATTACTGGGTACTGACTGGGATGACATAAAATTAATCACCTAACTTGTAACAATAGTTGGCTGATTGACTGGTGCTTGGGAAGCACTCTTGGTTTGTTAGACCAATTGGTCAACTGGGGAACCCAATCACCTAACTGACCTAGTTAAAAGTGCTAAATTGCTTCCATTTACCTTCCAATCTTTTCTGAACATGAGACATGGAATTAGGGAAGGACCACTATTTTGATCTTGAGTTGAGTGGTGATTTCCCTAGCATATAAGTGAATCATCCTAATAGTTTAAGATCAAAAGAAAAGCAACAATGCAATTGTATAACAATTAAATACTTGAAATGAGAAAAACTAGTCTAGAATGTGAAATGAAATGTGATGAATATGCATTCATTAGTTCACAATCTATTAATGGAGGGCTTCTTGTCTATTCTTTTCCCTAGCATCTCTCCTATAGCGTAGTCGCTTGCATCACACATTATCTCAAATGGTTGTAACCAATCGGGTGCTCTCAGAATGGGTGCAGAGATTAGAGCGTTTTTTAAGGTCATGAAGTTGTTTAAGCATTCTTGATCAAAATTGAAATCTGCATCTTTTGTCAACAAATAGGTTGTGGGCTTTGCTATTTTGGAGAATTTTTTAATAAATCTTTGATAAAATCCAGTGTGGCCCAGAAATACTCGCACTCCACTAATGTCTTTAGGCAGTGATAGTTTTGAAATGAAATTAATCTTTGCCTTATCCACTTCAATTCCTCTTTCACTCACTCGGTGCCCGATGACAACACCTTCTGTCACCATACAGTGACATTTCTCCCAATTTAGGATCAGGTTTGTTTCCTCGCATCTTTGTAAAACTTTCCCAAGGTTAAGTAGACAGTTATCAAAAGAATTTCCGTAGACTGAAAAGTCATCCATAAATATTTCCATGATTGACTCAGTTAATCCTGTGAATATTGCAGACATGCACCTTTGTAAGGTTACGGGCATGTTACATAGCCCAAAAGGCATCCTTATGAAGGCATAAGTTCCAAAGGGGCAAGTGAAGGTTGTCTTTTCTTAGTTTTCTGGGTGTATCGGGATTTGATAGAACCTAGAATAACTGTAAAGGTAGCAAAAGAATTTTTGGTGGGCCAAACATTCAAGGACTTCATCAAGGAAAGGTAGAGGGAAGTGATCTTTTATTGTTGCTTTGTTCAACTTCCTATAATCGATACACATCCTCCATCCAGTGACAGTCCTTGTGGGTACTAGCTCATTTTTATTATTCAGGACGACAGTAGTCCCCCCTTTTTTAGGGACCACTTGGACCGGGCTAACCCATTGAGAATCAGAAATGGGATATATAATACCTGCTTTTAGGAGTTTAAGAACCTTGACGCAAACCACTTCTTTGAGGTTTGGGTTTAGTTTCCTCTGATGTTCCCTCGATGGTTTAAACTCTTCTACCATAGGTAGTTTGTGCATGCACAGAGCTGGATTTATTCCTGTTAGGTCAGTCATTTTATACCCGATAACTTTCTTGTGTTTCCTTAGCTCAGCAAGAAGTCTTTCTTCCTAATCATCTATTAAGGTAGAGTTGATTATGACTGGGCACATGTTTTCTTCGTCTAGGAAGACATGTTTGAGTCCTATTGGTAAGGCTTTCATTGTTGACCTAGAGGTTATACATTACCTATATTTTGATAATGACTTAACCATTCCATTCATATGTATCTAACATGTGCGTTTAAGATTGTTTGCAGGCATTAGGTACATGAAAAGGATCATATATACAAGCCCTAGAATGGGCCAAGTTCAAGTCAAAATGGCTACAAGTGTGCAATTTAGGATCTCTATGTAAACGACCTTAGAACATCCATGTAATCACTTGTAATGATGAATTGACTTGTAACTTAGAAGAGAGAAAATGTTTGGGACAAAATTCACCAAGTGCTAATCACTTTTATTGCAAATTAGAAAATCAATTACAGGCACTTGGTCGGTTGAGTTTCCCTAGCCTGAAACTCGACCAATCAACCTTGATCGGTTTTTTGAAGATTGCATCGGTCGAGTTATGCACCCAAAGAACTCGACCGATCGAGTAGCAGGCCATTTCCAGTTGAAATGGTCGGTCGAGTTTCCTCAGGACAAACTCGACTGATCCTTTGAATATCGGTTTGCCTGTTACTTGATCGGTCGAGTTACACCCATTAGAACTCGACCGATTGCACTGTACAGAGTTTGCAGAAAAAGTAATATGACCGTTGGTGAATTGTTTTGGGTAAAAATAGTCGTTTTCTTGAACAAAAAACTACTAGTTTTGCACCCAAGTGTCCCACAACATAAAGGGCCACCCTCAACTATAAATAGAACCCCTTGGACTTCATTCCAAGCTGCTCTTCTATTGCAAACTTGGTTCTAGCCTAGTTGAGAGTGTTCCAAGCCCTTGAGCCCCTTTCTCTCTCTACCTTCAAGACTAATTTGTGAGTTAAGAGTGAATTAGGTCCCTGTGTATGAGAGCTATCCTTTGTGTTATGTAAAGCTCTCCTTTCTCTCTTCCAACCTCCAAATCCCATTGAAGATTGATTGAAGCTACTTCTCCAAGTGAAAGAGGAGTTGCTGTTGTTCTTCTCCGAGTGAAGGGGAAGATGTGTTGCTAATCTTCAAGAGTGAAGATAGCTCGTTGCTCCAGCTCCCTTGGTGAAGGGAAAACGTGGAGAAGCTCTCCAAGTGAAAGAGAGGTGCAAGGCAAAGCTCAAGTGAGATAGGTAAATCCTGTAAGGCTGAAGACAAAGGTAAGATTGGGTAAGTCCTTTGAAGAAGGCTGAAGAATCTTGCTTTTTGGGTAAGTCCTTGGATAGATAGAAGATCTTATCTTGAGAAATTAAGCCCTTGGTTGTGTGGTTTATGTATCTTGTAATCTTATTGTGATATATAAGAGAACCAAGTTGCAAATCCTAGAGTCTAACCAACTCTAGGTAGTGGACTGACATCGCTCCTAAGTTTAGGGCGTGGAACCACTCTAAACCACCTGTCCAAGTGCTTTCTATTCTTTGTCTCTTATCCTTGCTTTGAATGCTAGATTAGGACATCAAATTGTTGCTTGCTTTAGTTTTTGCAATACAATTAAATTGGTGGTCTAATTGATTTTGTGAAGTGTGTGTAGCTCTATTCACCCCCCCCTCTAGAGCCCATTGATCCAACAAGTGGTATCAGAGCAGGTCTTCTCCAAGCTACTTCAACGAGTAGGAGAAGATGGGAAATTCAGCTCTTGGGTCACTCAACCTCGAAGGAAGCTTCTCAATGAGACCCCCGATCTTCGACGACACAAACTTTCTATATTGGAAGAGGAGAATGCTATTCTACCTCCAAGGGGTGAGCTACGAAATGTGGAAGATTGTCCATCTCAAGTATGAAGATCCAAAAGGGGACATCACCACATGGACGGAAGATGAGATGAAACGTGCTCAACTCAACGCCAAAGCCGTGAGCATCATCTACACCACCCTTAATCCATCCGAGTTCAACCGGATCTCTTCTTGGGACACGGCGCATGAGATATGGCACAAGTTGTGTGTCACCTATGAAGGGACCGAGCAAGTCAAGGAGGCCAAAGTCTACATGCTTGGTGGTCTTCTTGAGAACTTCAAGATGGGGAAGAATGAAAGAGTAGAAGACATGTACACAAGGTTAAATGTCATCTTGAATAGCCTTGCAGCTCTTGGGAGTGTCATGGATAGAGGTACAATCAATGCCAAAATCTTGAGATCTCTTCCAAAGAGATGGGAGCCAAAGGTCACTTCAATTGAAGAAGTTTACAAGCTAAGCGAGTTGTCAACTGAGGAGTTGGTTGGTAACCTCCAAGCCCATGAATCTAGGCTCGACAAGCAAGAAGAAGAGGAGAAAATAGGAGAGAAGATCCAAAGATGCAGCTCATGCGGCATGGGAGGAGTCTTCTTCAAGCTCCGAAGATGGAGAATGCCATCTTGCCCTCATGGCTTCAACTAGTGAAGATGTAATTGAGGTAAGTGAGGTAAGCAAGGTTAGTGATGTTAATTTACTTGAGCTATCTAAGGAAACTCTCATTGATATGCTTAATGAATGCCAATCATCTTTTGCTAAATGTAAATCTAAGAGGAAAAGATTAGGCAAAATAGTTGATGATCTTTATGCAAAAATTGACATTCTTGATGAAAATGAAAAACTGCATCTTGATAGCATAGAATTCTTGCAAGGGCAATTTCTTGACCTTGAACTTCAATACAATGGAGTAGAGGTTGAGAATGGTACATATCTTAAAAATATTGAAAATCTTAAGATAGAAAACCAAAATTGCCTAGATGAGCTTGATGTGTTTAAAACTGAAAATGTAGAACTCAAGCTTATTGATGATGCTAGGAGAAAAGAAGTCTATGCTTACCAAAGAGAAATAGTTGTGCTTAAATCTGAAAATGCAAAATTGCTTGCTCAAATTAATGATTTATCTTCTAGACCTGTTTTTCCTAGAAATGAAGTTGCTAGCTTAACTCTTGAAAAAGATTCTCTTCTTACTAAAGCCCTCTGTCTTGAGGCCGACCTTTTGCATACTAGAGAAGATCTTTCTAGTCTTTCCACTACTGTTATAAATCTTAGTGATGATAATGCTAAGTTAAGATCTACTTTGCAAAGGTTTCTTTCGAGAAAGAAATCCCTAAATGATGTTCTAGAGCACTCTACCAAACAAGTTGGTACTAGTGGTTTAGGATATAATGGGACTGCTCCCAAAGGTAAGAAGAAGAAGGGTAAGAAAAAGAGTGTGGAACCTCCAATTTTCAATGGAGAGTCTTCCAGCTCTAAAAACCCTATGGTTTGTATTCATTGCAAATGTGATGACCATTATTCCACCTATTGTCCTTACAAGCCCAAGGGGACCAACCCAAAGATGAAATGGGTCCTCAAGCTAACCCTGGACCCCAAAGTTTGAGTTGGGTTCCGACATCCTCTTTTCTTGCAGGTTAAAAAGAAATAGATTGTTGATAGTGGTTGCTCTAAGCATATGACTGGATAAATCAACCATTTCAATAAATTTGTGAAAAGAAAGGAGGATCGGTAACCTTCGGGGACAACAAGAAGGGTAAGGTTATAGGTGAGGGTGATGTAGGCAATGAATTATGTATTAAAAATGTATTGCTTGTTGATGGCCTACATCACAATTTAATTAGTGTTAGCCAATTATGTGATAATGGTTATCTTGTGTTATTTACTGCTTTAGAATGCTTGCTTCTAGATTCCCTCTCCTACAATGTAATATATAAGGGAACTAGAAATGGTAATCTTTATGTTATTGTTCTCGATGCTCTTAAGCCCATACTAAATAGATGCTTAGTTGTGGATAAAAATGATCTTTCTCTTTGGCATCGTCGTTTGGGTCATGTGAATTTGCATCAAATGAAGAAATTGAACAAAAAGGACTTGGTTCGAAGACTTCCTAAATTGGATTTTGATAAGGATGAGGAATGCCAACCTTGTACACAAGGAAAACAAACCAAATCCTCCTTCAAATACAAAGGAGTCATGAGTACCAAAAGAGTTCTTGAACTTCTTCATATTGATCTATTCGAACCAATGAGAACACAAACGCTTCGTGGCTCCAAGTATTGTCTTATTGTTGTTGATGATTTCTCTAGATATACTTGGACTTTCTTTCTCGTTTCTAAAAGCGATACTCTTGATGTTTTCTCGAGCTTTTGTAAACGGGTTGAAAATGAAGCTTCTTGCCATATTGTTTCTATCCGTAGTAATCATGGGGGAGAGTTTGAAAATGATCTTTTTGAGCATTTTTGTGAAAAATCGGGTTATTCACACAATTTCTCTTCTCCTCACACACCTCAACAAAATGGGGTTGTTGAGAGGAAGAATAGGTCGCTACAAGAGATGGTAGGACCATGCTTCTTGAGTATGACACTCCTAAGAAGTTTTGGGTTGAAGCTGTTAGCACGTCATGTTTTGTGCAAAACCGAGTTTTCACACATCCGACTTTTAAGAAAACCCCCTATGAACTATGGCGTGGTAGGAAGTCGTCTATTGATTTCTTTCATGTTTTCAAATGTCCTTGTTTTGTTTTAAACACGAAGGATTCTCTCGACAAGTTTGATCCGAAATCCAATAAGGCTTTCTTCCTAGGCTATAGCACTACTAGCAGGGCATATAGAGTATTTAACATTGAATTGTCTAAAATTGAAGAATCTATCAATGTTAAGTTTATTGAAACTAACCCTGTTGTTGGCAAGCATATTGGTAATGATGATGTTGCAGATGAAATAATTCCTATCTTAAAAGACCTCAACATCAAAGACAAAGGCAAGCAGGTGATTGAAGAAGAAAAAGAAGAAGAAAAGAAGGATCCCACTCCCCGCTTTGTAAAGAATCACCCCAAGGAGTTGATCATTGGCAACCCATTTGAGAGAGTGAGGACACGAGCTACTCACAACAAAGAACAAGCAGATAGCGCCTTCATCTCTCAACTAGAGCCAAATAACATCAAAGAATCCCTTGGTGATGATGAGTGGATCCTTGCCATGCAAGAAGAGCTAGAGCAATTCGAAAAGAATCACATGTGGACCTTAGTGCCAAGACCAAGTGATAGAAAAATCATTGGCACCAAATGGGTCTACCGCAACAAGCTAGAAGAGCATGGAAAAGTGGTAAGAAACAAAGCAAGGTTAGTAGTACAAGGATACAACCAACAGGAAGGTATTGATTTTGATGAAACTTATACTCCTATTGCTAGATTAGAATCTATTCGTATGCTACTTGCCTTTGCTAGCTATAAAAATTTCTTGTTATATCAAATGGATGTTAAAAGTGTGTTTTTGAATGGTACAATTGAGGAGGAAGTATTTGTTGCTCAACCTCCAGGCTTTGAAAATGACAAATTACCCAATCATGTTTATTTGTTGCAAAAAGCTCTCTATGGACTCAAACAAGCACCTTGAGCTTGGTATGAGAAATTAAAGAACTTTTTGTTAGATAATGGGTATGTCATGGGCAAAGTTGATTCTACTTTTTTTCTAAAACACACTTCTAACCATTTTCTTATAATATAAATATATGTTGATGATATCATTTTTGGCGGGACTGATCTTGATCTTTGCAAGGAGTTTAGTTCTCTTATGCAGAGTGAATTTGAAATGAGCATGATGGGTGAATTGACCTTCTTCCTCGGCTTTCAAATCAAACAAACAAAGGAAGGAAACTTCATCAACCAAGGCAAATACACAACTGAACTACTCAAGCGCTTTGGGATGGAGGATATGAAGCCGATGGATACACCCATGTCAAACACCGCCAAACTTGACAAATATGAAGAAGGTGAAAAGGTAGATGAGAAGCTCTATAGAGGTATGATTGGAAGTTTACTTTATTTAACTGCCTCTAGACCTGATATTATGTTTAGTGTTGGCTTGTGCGCTCGCTTTCAATCTTGCCCTAAGAAGTCGCATCTCACTGCTGTTAAGAGAATTTTGAGGTACTTAGCCAAAACCCAAAATTTTGGTCTATGGTATCCTAAATCAAGGGATTTTACTCTTAGAGCATATAGTGATGCGGATTATGCAGGGTGTTTGATTGATAGAAAGTGCACAAGTGGCACTTGCTTCCTCCTAGGACCATACTTAGTGTCTTGGTTCTCCAAGAAACAAAGCACAGTGGCATTATCAACTACCGAAGCTGAATACATTGCAGCCGGGAGTTGTTGTGCACAGGTCCCATGGATGAAGCAAATGCTCCAAGACTTTAACATATTTTTTGATGCTTCTCCTATCTTTTATGACAATACTAGTGCAATTAATCTATCTTATAATACTATATTGCATAGTAGAGCCAAGCATATAGAGGTTCGCCATCATTTTCTTCATGACCACATTGCAAAGAAAGACATCTATATCACACATGTGGATACGGAAAACCAGTTGGCGGACATTTTTACAAAACCTCTAGCTAGAGATCAATTTAATTTTATTCGATCTAAACTACTCATAGTTGATTTAAATGATATTGCTATGTGATCTAGCTAGTGGTCTCTCTCCTATATGCTTGCTCATGTCAATCTTCACCTTATGTTGCTCATATACATGCTTGCTTGTGTTTAATTTGTCTATCAACATGCTTAGTTTTATGCTTGTTTTTGGGTTTTATCGAATTTCACGTTTTATCGCTAAATAGTGCCCAATGATGAGAAAAATGTGCCTAGGTATGTTAATTATGCATAATAGAATGGAAAAATAAATTTAATCGGCATGTATATGGCTAGAATCTAAGATTTAGACTGCTAGGTCAGGTTGACCTTCGGTCGAGTTTCCACCCTGGAAAACTCGACCGATCAGGAGCCGAGAGTTGTCTTCAGTGGACCATTCGGTCAAGTTGTACACCCTCAGAACTCGACCGATCGATGGGCAGCGCCAACTTAAAAATTAGGATCGGCCGACTATTTTCCCTTGTAACTAGAAAATAGCCGACCGATTCCTCATCTCCTAGCCCGTGCTCTCAACCCAAGCCCTAACCCTCCCCCATTCCTAACCCTAGGGTGACTTAGCAACCTGTTCTTGACCTTCCCGGGTGTCTGTGGTGTGTCTTCTTCGGCTTTTGAGGTTTGTCTTACTTGTGTGCACAGTTTCTCTTCTTGTTTTCATTTCCATGGCTTCCCATAGGAGAAAACGTGCTGCCCCTAGCAATGTTCCAGCCTCCTCCTCCGTTAATCGCTTGATTCCATTTGATAACACCTCGTTTGTGTCCATTGAGGCGGTAAATCAGTATAAGGATCTTCTTCCATGATCTCCTTTTCCTTTTCGCCCCTTAGTTGATGCAAATCATTTTCAAGAGTATATCACCTCTGTTTCGAGGCTTCTTGCCAAACACCACTTATCCGCCCTAGCAATCGAACGTGATTGCTTCAATAATTAGTTATCTAGCACAAAAGCAGTTCACGAGTTCTATGCAAATCTGCGTTGGAACTACAATTCGCTTGTTCCCCCGCCGAATACCGAAGTAGTTCTTACATCGATGATCGTCGGTCGTCATTTTCAACTCTCCAAGGAAACTTTCAATTACTACCTTGCTAGAGATGAAGAAAACACTACTTGGCGTAAGGAATATGACGCGTATTTCGATCTTCTTGACCTGGAAGGTTTCTATAAACATCATGAATTGACGCTATCGGACATTCATCATTTTTTAAAGAAACCTGACGTGGCCTACAGGAAGCGGTCAACCCTACCCTCATCCTCCCTTGACCTCCAGAGGTGCATATTGGCCCTTGTGATTAACTGCAATATCCATCCCAAGCGTAATCAAACGGACATTGCGGAAAACACAGCGGTCTTGATGTATTGTTTGTTAAACAATATCGGTGTCAAGTGGGCTCGTTACATCTTACACCATATGACCTGCTTTGACACCGGTAAGAACACCAAGGGAACCCATCCTCCATACCCAGCCCTGATTTGTGGTCTTTTCCAGTTCGCCACTGATAAATCACTCTTTTCTGACTTCCATTACCCGGTTGCTAGAAAAGGAGTGTGCATTAGTGAAACCACCCTTCTGAAGGTTGTCCCGGTTCCTACCTCTGCCCCTGGTGCTTCTGTCTCAGCCTCAGCCTCTGCTTCTGGTGCCCCTCCCACCTCCACCCATGCTCCACCCCCGCAGCCCCATCCCCACCCTAGCCGTGCGTCATTTCGTGCATCTAATGAAACCCTTCTTGGATACATGATGCATGAATAGGCGTACAATCGCCAGGTCCAGGACCACCTCCATCAGGATTTGTGTTCGATCATGTCTACCATGAACATGTCATGTGCTTCACCCTACCCTGCCTACTAGCCATACCCGGGTAGTGCCTATGCCTCTTATACATACGAGCATTACTTCCCTGCTCCACCACCATTTGCTGTTGAGCCTTCCGCTACCGCTCAACCTCCGTATGCTGTTGGTAGTTCTGCCCCTGCATACCTGTCATTACCTACTGGCCCCCTGGCCACTCTGCTCGCCTCCTTGGGTGACTCTGCTCCGTCCTTCCCGTAGGCCAAGGAGCTTCTTGCTCTTGGTATGTCGTGGGCTGAGCAGAATGCCCGTTGGCCCGGTCGCTCTTTTGGTCCTGATGATGAGGAGATGCCCGACCAGGCTGAGGATGCAAACGAGGACGCTGATGTTGATGATGGTGACGTTGAGGATGCTTCTGACGAGGATGGTGATGATGGTGCTGGATCTGCTACTGGCACAGATGCCCTGCCTTTAGATGGCGATGAGGATTACAACCCAGGCGACGACGAGGAAGCAGTTGACATAGATAGCTTAGATGTCTAGGAGGTTGTCTTAGCTTATAGTCTAGCATGTCTATTATATATATCTTTCTAGACTCTTTTGTATAAGTAACATCCTGGCACATTATTCTGAGTTGTACTATTTTCTTATTTCCTATTTTCTCGCTTTATGGTTGTAGTTGCTCTTGAGGACATTTTTCTGAGTTGGAATATCATTGTTATGCACTTTGGCAACTTAATTTGTGTTATCTTATGCTTGGTGCTTTTTGAGCTATATTTTGATTCTGACTTGGATTGTACGTTCTCCTTCATGGTTGTATGATATATGCTTTTACATTGCTTATTACTTTTCATATATGTGTGGTTGAGTCATGGAGAAGACCTAGTTTTTGCTCTTCTACCCCCCTACCTTTTTGATCATGTCAAAAGGGGGTGAAATATCTCATGGTTTGAGACTCAATCATATTGTTTCTTGTGATTATACTATTGCTTTCTTACCTAGGTGATCCTTTTCTTGTTTATTTGTTGTTGATCATGTGACATGCAAAGGATTACATATTACACGGATATTGGTTTTTCCATGTATAGAAAACCTAACATGCAGGTGAGAGGAAGCATAGTTTGAGGGGGAGCAATTCCAATTGTTCTTACTATGAATCCCCTCAATTCACAAGGCAAAGGTATAACTTTCTTATCCTTTTCAATATGTTTGAGGAATGGTTTGTCATTGTCAAAAATGGGGAGAATTTTGACCTAGAGGTTATACATTACCTATATTTTGATAATGACTTAACCATTCCATTCATATGTATCTAACATGTGCGTTTAAGATTGTTTGCAGGCATTAGGTACATGAAAAGGATCATATATACAAGCCCTAGAATGGGCCAAGTTCAAGTCAAAATGGCTACAAGTGTGCAATTTAGGATCTCTATGTAAACGACCTTAGAACATCCATGTAATCACTTGTAATGATGAATTGACTTGTAACTTAGAAGAAAAAAATGTTTGGGACAAAATTCACCAAGTGCTAATCACTTTTATTGCAAATTAGAAAATCAATTACAGGCACTTGGTCGGTCGAGTTTCCCTAGCCTGAAACTCGACCGATCAACCTTGGTCGATTTTCCGAAGATTGCATCGGTCGAGTTGTGCACCCACAGAACTCGACCGATCGAGTAGCAGGCCATTTCCAGTTGAAATGGTCGGTCGAGTTTCCTCAGGACAAACTCGACCGATCCTTTGAATATCGGTTTGCCTGTTACTTGATCGGTCGAGTTACACCCATTAGAACTCGACCGATTGCACTGTACGTAATTTACAGAAAAAGTAATATGACCGTTGGTGAATTGTTTTGGGTAAAAATAGAGCCTTTTTCTTGAACAAAAAACGACTAGTTTTGCACCCAAGTGTCCCACAACATAAAGGGCCACCCTCAACTATAAATAGAACCCCTTGGACTTCATTCCAAGCTGCTCTTCTATTGCAAACTTGGTTCTAGCCTAGTTGAGAGTGTTCCAAGCCCTTGAGCCCCTTTCTCTCTCTACCTTCAAGACAAATTCATGAGTTAAGAGTGAGTTAGGTCCCTGTGTATGAGAGCTATCCTTTGTGTTATGTAAAGCTCTCCTTTCTCTCTTCCAACCTCCAAATCCCATTGACGATTTATTGAAGGTACTTCTCCAAGTGAAAGAGGAGTTGTTGCTATTCTTCTCTGAGTGAAGGGAAAGATGTGTTGCTGATCTTCAAGAGTGAAGATAGCTCATTGCTCCAGATCCCTTGGTGAAGGGAAAACGTGGAGAAGCTCTCCAAGTGAAGGAGAGGTGCAAGGCAAAGCTCAAGTGAGATAGGTAAATCCTATAAGGCTGAAGACAAAGGTAAGATTGGGTAAGTCCTTTGAAGAAGGCTGAAGAATCTTGCTTTGTGGGTAAGTCCTTGGATAGGTAGAAGATTTTATCTTGAGAAATTAAGCCCTTGGTTGTGTGGTTTATGTATCTTGTAATCTTATTGTGATATATAAGAGAACCAAGTTGCATATCCTAGAGTCTAACCAACTCTAGGTAGTGGACTGACATCGCTCCTAAGTGTAGGACGTGGAACCACTCTATACCACATGTCCAAGTGCTTGCTATTCTTTGTCTCTTATCCTTGCTGTGAATGCTAGATTAGGACATCAAATTGTTGCTTGCTTTAGTTTTTGCAATACAATTAAATTGGTGGTCTAATTGATTTTGTGAAGTGTGTGTAGCTCTATTCACCCCCCCTCTAGAGTCCATTGATCCAACATTCATTTTAGGGGCCTTGGGTACTTCTGTAGTTTCCAAAATGGTGACAGATTTCAATTCCTCGAAGGTGGTTGTTGGAGCTTCTTCGGCTTGGTCTAAATATTGCAGACATTGTTGTACTAGTTCGCTGGCTGAAAATTCAACTTTTGGATATGTCAAGACGTTCTCCAGATCATCAGATGGTTCGGTTGTTTCTTGCTGTAATTGAGACATTTTTTCTATTGCCTCAAGAAAAAAAACCTCTTCCTGGATGCTGGGACCTTTTAGGCTGTTAAGGATTCTGAATGGAATGGCTTCCTTTCCTAGTCTTAAGATAAATGTACCAACTACAACGTCGATAAGTGCTCTGGCCGTGGCAAGGAAGGGTCTGGTGAATATTATTGGATATCTTAGATCTTCCTTTATATCCATAATAACAAAGTTGTAAGGGACATAACAGTCCTTTCCTATCCTGATTGGGATATCCTCAATGATCCCCAACAGTGCAGTGATGGTAGAATCAGCCAGCTATATTGTCATTGCAGTGGGTAACAATTCAGAGAAGGGCATAATAGATATTCTAGCTCCCAGATCAGCTAATCCTTTTTTTCTAGAGGCATTTCCGATAGAACATTGGATACCAAAGGAACTGGGATCCTTCTGTTTTTTCAGCATTTTTTTTAGAATTATATCAGAATTTGTCTGAGCTAGTTTGACAGTCTCTTGTTCTTCGGTCATACATTTCCTTGATAGCAAGGTCTTCAGGTATTTGGCCCAAGCTGGTATTTCAGAGAGGGCATCAAGGAACAGGATATCAATATATAGTTTCTTCATCGCTTCCTTAAATTTTTAGAATCTAGTCTCCAGTTTAGTCCCTCTTAGGCTGTCTGGATATGGTATTTTGGGCTTATATGGTGGGACTTTAGGTTCTTTGAAATCTAGTTCCTTTTCCTTCCCCTTCTCGATTTCTACAGTCTCTTCAGTTTCTGGATTTGTGCTTGCAATTGGGGCGATTACAGCTATATCTTCATCTTCCTGAATGATTTTTTTGGCTTTGGTTAGGACACGACCAGACCTTATGGTAATGGATTTCAATTGTTCTTGTCTGGGTTGATCGTGTCTTGGTTTTATCTCTGGATGACCAGCAAATGTTCCTGCTAGAGGTTTTAATTGGGCTGCAATATGTGCTAATTGTGCTTCGACGACTTTTTGTTGGGCTTGTTGGTTGGCTAGTATGGTTTGTTGTGACTGTAACATTTGTCTTATCAATGACAGTTCATCTGTTGGCAGAGGTGGATTATTCTTTTGTGGATTTTGTCGATACTGTTGCGGTTGCTACTGCTGAGGTGCGGGTAATTGGGGTTGTTGAATTTGTGGTTGTTGCAGCTGAGGTTGCTAAAATTGTGGGTGCAACGACAGATGAGTGTATTGGTAATACGCAGAAGGGTTTCTTGGTTGTGTGAATCCTTGCAATCCTCCTCTAAAGTTTCCCTGGTTTCGATTATAGTTGTTCTGGAAACCTGGTGGCGATATATTAAAAACTCCTCCTTGGGTCTGGTGCTACGGGTTAGCAGTCCCCGTAGGATTCCCATACTAAAACTCAGGATGGTTTCTTGGTTGATATGGGTTATAATAAGCTTGTCCGGGTATAGTGTGGATGGAATTGACTTGCTTCGGTAATAGATCCTTGGTATGTTTAATGATCGGTTCATACTGCGGCTGCGGTGTCTGCATGTCCATCATCACATTGTATAGGAGACCACATAATAATGTGGGATGATTGGATGCATGACATGCCTCACAAGTCCCGGTAGTTGCCTTGACCTGTTGGGGGCTTTTCTTTTCTCCAAGTGTCATTTCAAGGACTTGTTGCTTGTGAGCTATAGTTTTTAGGGCTTCGGTGATGGTTTTCATTTCCATTGATTCTTCAGGTTTACAATTTTTTAGAATTCCCCTGGTGGATGACCTTCCCCAATTAGATTGGTTCTCGGCTCCAAGTGTAACAATCCTCCAGGCATCTTTATAGTTCTTTTGCATGAAATTCCCCCCAGATGAGGAATCCAAAACTTTCTTAATGTCATCACTTACTCCTCTATAGAATGTTTCTATCAGCTGATTTTAGGAGATTCTGTGATGTGGGCAATTCCTCAAAAGTTCCTTGAATCTTTCCCATGATTCTGCCAGTGATTCCCCTAGGTGTTGAGAAAAGTGATTAATTTGTCCCCTAATCTCATAAGTCAACGAAGGTGGAAAGAACTTCTCTAGAAACTTTTCTTACAAAGGAGACTAGGTGGTGATTGGCTCCCCATCTAGTGTGTTATACCAGCGCAATACCCTTCCGGACAAAGTGAAGTGAAAAAGGTGTAGTATGATTGCATCGAAAGGAACTCCGACATGTGGTACTAGCCGAAAAAGAGACTTGAATCGCTTCAGGTGATCCATGCAGTCATCCCCAACACTTCCAGAGAACGAAATGCCTTGCATGATCTGGATCCATTGCGTGCGGATCTTGAAGTTAGGAACATTAATGGGCGGGGGCCTAACTGAGTGATTATCTTCAAAGTTCTTAGGAACGACATAATCCCGAAGTTGCTTATTTCTCAACACTATCTGAGCAGCAGCTGTGGCTGCTTCATTCTCAGCTTGAATGCGGGCATGTTCTTCAGCTTGAACCTCAACTTGATATTGAGCACGTATGTCAGCAATAAGTTGTGCTCTTTGAGATGCTATGGCCACATGGACTCTTTCCATAACCAAGGCAGCTTGGCGTTGTTCGTCAGCCATTTGTCTGGCTCATTGGCGGTTGAGTCAGATGCGTCGGTGGAAGCTTCATTCTACCTCAGAGTTGTACTCTGGTTCAGGGGAAAATTTTATGTTATGAAAAGGTTGCATACACATTTTCTACCTCAGTAGAAGAAGAAACACACTTTAGATAATGTGGAGAAATAATGAAATTAAGATGATATGAATTATGGTTAAAGAAAAGTGCAAAATCCTTATCCACTAGAAAGTAACAAGTAAAATTAAAACGTTCTGTTGTCCCCGACAACGACACAAATTTTTGATGGAGCCTCCACTTGTGTGGAGTTGCGTGCACCACTAAAAATCCTAGAGATAGTAAGTCTCTAAGTTTAGCCTTTCGTGTGCTATAATAAGATCTCCACCCACGTATGCTAAGATACATGGAAGTCTTATCATAGTACAGTTAAGGGTCGAATCCACAAGACAATGGTCTTGTTAAGAGTTTAACAAGATGGAAAACGTAATAATCCTACTTATCTACTTAAAAGTTGATATTTAGATCGAAGAGTTGATTTGATGATTAAACTAAAGTAAAAAGTAAAGTAAATGGCAAAAAAGTAAATTTGAGGTTGTAAACGATAATTGGAAACCACTAGGATGTGATCGAGTTTCATCACCACTACACATGGATCAAAACATACATCATAACAACATGGTTTGCAAAGAAAAGGGTCCAAACAGTTAGTATCTTGTAGACTTAGCTTCCTTTCGCATAACTAACTACAAGAAACACGTGAGTATTGCAATGCCAGCCATCCCCGAATGAATGATCACTTACTTTGCATTATTCCCTTCGTAAAGTGTGTTCCTCGACCTATCAAAGTTGTACTTTCATACGTCAACTGATTCCATTTCATAGTATGAAAGTACAATGATGGAGGTGAGTCTACTCCACTCCTTGAAAGATGTTCCTAGACACTGAAACAGATGTATGGTGACTACATACATCAAGAACCAACATGCAATCGATATTCGAATCCAAAAGCACACACATAGACAATTTGCATTGATAGATAATAGATAACACAAGTTGGTGATCAAGCAACAAGCATTCATTAAATGATTGATGTTGAACTGAAAATATAGTATTTCTCTATTGTAAACTCATGAATTACAATTTATGAAATGAAAACATGGGTAGCGGGGCTACTCCCCGCACCCTAGTGTATGCGACTACTCACTCATGGCAAGAATAAAGAAGGAGGCGGGAAGAGAAAAAGAGAGCATCATCTCCACGTAGGAGGGAGGAAGGTTGACCCCTTGGAGAAGAGAGCAACTATCTTCACACCATGTGGTTGACTTGATGAAGAATACTTCACTTCCCACCTTCTATGTCGATGAGAGAGAAAGCAGCTTGAGGATGAAGTGTGGATCTTGGACTGGCAGCCTTGGGGCAGAGGACGGAGGATGAAACAACTCTGGAACAGTTGGGGAAGCATTTGGGCATCCAATAATTTGATCCTTTGTGAAGACCCCTTGGGTCCTATTTATAGGCTTTGAGTTAATATTGAACGGTTTTGAGTTATGTGGGTCCAAATGGACGTGGAGACTGTTTGGGCTCTTTCGGTTTGGAGACCGTTTGGACTCTCTTGGTTTGGAGATCATTTGAGTCCTCATGGTTTGGAGACCATTTGCATTCATATGGTCTTGGGACCGTTTGGACTCTCTCAGTTTGGATATTGTTTGAGTCCTCACGGTTTGGAGACCATTTGCATTCATACGGTCTTGGGACCGTTTGGACTCTCTCGGTTTAAAGACTATTTGATTCCTCACGGTTTTGAGACCGTTTGCATTCATACGGTCTTGGGATCGTTTGGCTTCATGCGGTCTCAGGAACGTTTGGCTTTCACATGCTCTCGGGACCGTTTCTCTTTTATTCGGTCTCAGAACTGGTTGGTCTTCACACGGTCTCGAGACCGTTTGGATTTACACGGTCTTGGGACCGTTTGGCCTGCATTCGGTCTTGGGACTATTTATCTTCCATTTGGTCTTGGGACCATTTGGAGTTTTTGTAAATTTTTTATGTTTTTCTATAAGAAGAACAGGAGAAAAGTTAGTCTAATGGTATATTCACAATAGAGTGGAAAGTTAAAGATTCTATCTAATTTATCTAAGAAAGAGTATGGAAAACTACGAAAAACTAGTAATAGAACATCACAAAATGGGAGATTATCATGAGCCATGTCTAGGAATGGATTCCCTAGAAATAGAGACACCTTTCCTTGGGCATGTTGCAGCATATGACATTGTTCCTTCTCATCCCTATTTGTGTAGACCTAGACATCTTGATTTCAAAATGGTCATCATTGATACCCAGTGTCAGTCTTCCTCTACCCATCTTTAAGATCATTTCAGGCATTTCTTGAAATGGCCTCCCTAATAGTAGTTTATTTCCATGATCATCATGCATCTCCATAATCACAAAATCTACTGGAAGCACAAATTTGTCCACCTTGATAAGAATATCTTCACATATACCATACGGCCTAACCACTAAATTATCTAAACATGCAACATATTATATCTAATATGAATCTACTTGATTAAGGAAAAAGTACATAAACATGCCCAGATTGGGCTACATAGCCAATAAGCAACTTAACTAGCCATGGACAAGCATAGTTAGCACCAAACAAAGACATATGAACATCGTTGTACAGATAACCAAAGAACATAGCTGAATGAAAGAGAAGAAGGATGAGATATAGCCCATAGAGGAGAGGTTGCTCTTACTCCTTGGCCTCCGTGTAGGCCGGATCTCATCCTTTGGTCCTCCTCTTCGTCCTTCTAAACTCCTTGGTCCTTTCTCTCTCTAGATCTACCCCAAACAGCAGCTTGGTGGAGGTGAGAGAATGGCGGTGGAGATTGATCTTCTCTCTCCTCAGCTTCCACCTTTGGAGAGAGTAGATCAGTAGTGGAGGAGGGCGGTGATGTGGATCTTCTCTCTCCTTGGTGGTGAAGATGAACGTAGCATAGATCTTCTCTCTCCTCAACTTCTGCCTTTGGAGAGAGTAGATCTGAGATGGAGATGGAGGAGAGAGAGTGTGGAGGTTGGTGGCTGTTGGAACATGTAGGCTGAGTGCCTTGGTCCTCTCAGACCTTGGGATGCTCCCACGGGGCTATGGCTCCAATGCGGCAGCCTTCCGACGTCTGAACTAGATGCCCAAATGGTTGGGGTGTTGTTCTATATATATGCACAGGCTGAGTCTCTGGCATGTGCCTTGCACGTGGCTGCCAAATAAACGGACCATGGGTGTGGCCCTGCTTCAGGTTGCGATCTTTGGAGTGGATGCAGGTCGCGGTTGTTTCTTTACTTGATCGTGGTTCTTGTGGTACAGACCGCGGTGTTAGGATATGAAGATCGCAGTCTTGAGGGAAGGACGATGGACAAGGCAAAGTATCACCGAGGCTCTCATTAGGCATATACTCATACAGAAGAAACTTGGCCTCCCTGTTGGATAGGAACCCAAGTATTTGCATGATGTTTCGGTGCTAGATCTTACCCAAGGTCTGTATCTCAGCGGTGAACCCTCTGTCATTTTGGTTATGATGGTGCTGGTCGGATGTTGACGACGACGTGCTGATGACGCACCAGCCTGCGGCCCTGCTCTGGCGGCCACATGGGAGAGTTGGTGGTATCGGTGTCACGGTGCCAACCAGACACTTGATGGAAACTTCAGTGCCACTGGGCATGGATCTATGGTATACCGTCTCGTGGTTGGTGGCGAGCGTTGATGTAGGAGGGCAAGTCACAATTGTTGGGGTAGATGAGAATCGTGGGCAAGCCAGGTCATAGTTCCTTAACACCGCGGTCGCGGTTGGTGGAACTGCGATCGAGGTTATGGATGGGCAGTAGGGCATCGCTCGTTGTAGGGAACACTGCAGGCGCGGTGTGGATGGAGGACTCACTGAAGTGAGGTCACGATCGGGGTTGCACGCTGTTGTTGATGATCGGGGTCGCGCGCTGCTGTTGACGATCGTGGTAAAGACGATTGTGGTGATTGGTGGTTAGGGTTGATGACTCTAGGTCGAGGTGGTGTAGGTGAGATGGTCATAGTCATCTTGATCTCCATCGTGGGTGTTGGCATGGAAGAGGTGATTGCGTCGTGCAGGTGGAAGTCGTGATCGTGAAGAAGGAACCGCGGGCAGAGGCACAGTTGTGATCTTGGAAGGTGGAAGCCCAGGTCACGGTTACTGGAAATTGCGGTCACGATTAGGGTAGAAGGCGCGGGCATGTAGGGTTGCAGGTGGATGGATGGTACAGGTCGAGGTGCCCAAGGAGAGTGGGTGGCATAGATCCTGATCATGGCAGGAGTTCACGATCCCTTTTATTGGCGGTGGCAATGGCTGTCAGAAGACCGCGGGTGGAGGTAAAGAAGACCGTGGGCGTGGGGTGAAAAAGCCATGATCGCGGTTCTGCAAATCGTGGTCATGATGCAGGGTTGGAGAGAGCCGATAAAAGTAGGGGGTTGTAGCAAAGGGGAAAGGGGAGTCATTGACTTCCCCTTTGACCGGAGCTAAACCAAGGCTAACATAGGCCCAAAAGGTTAGATTTGCATTGGGATCAGACCCACAATCTTTGAATAGCCTGCATAAAATAGGATAAAACCCCATTAAAATAGAGATTAATATCAAATGGGTTGAGCATGGATATACAGAGAGAATAAAGCAATAAAAGTAGTTAATGAGAGACAAATTGGGCCCATATAGTAACTCAAATTTGTGTTCATCATTAGATAATATATCAAATAATACAATTCATTGGGCCTCAGTTTAGCATAGAGAGCATGGATAAGATGTTGTTCATCTATGTTCGGTGTATGCAAGTCTAACACTGGCTATTTGGCTACATTATTGGCTATTCTAACTACATTATCTAATGAAAGATAGAAAGCATAAACCATGAGCATTATTGGGCGAATTAAGACCAAAGTGACACGAAGCTATAGGTGAAATGCATAGATAATATGCGTAGATTTGGGTGTTATCAACTACCCCAAGCTTGAAACATGCTTGTCCTCAAGCAAGACTGTGCTCAAAGAACAAAAAGATAACATCCAAATTAAGCTTGGCAATAAATGCTAAGGCTAAGAAAAAAAATTAGTTTAAAGCATCAATTATCCTGATCCATGTCATTTTAGAACAAACCCCCACCAATCAACCACAGTCCTGCCAAAGAAAGATCAAAGAGTTTCTAGGCAAGATTAAGAGAATTCACTACAACTTGCCGATACTCATGAGGGTTTGAATCATAATTATTAAACATGAAAGAATTGTCACATAGGTGATCACGCGGGCAATGAGCAATGAGCCATCACCATGAATTCATGCATACCAATATGGAACAACGTGCCTCTCACTTATTCATGTCCTAAGAATAAAAGCAAAAGACTCTAATGACTTCTGAGGATCCTGATCTGCGTCAGGTTGGTCCATGTAACGAGCAACAGTCTCTGCAGTTTGAGCCAGTTGGCTAAGAGCAGTGAGACAAACTCCTCGTACTGTACCCGAACCAACCCTAATACTGATATGATCTCATAGGCCTCCTAGGGTTTCCTAGTAACTCTCTAATGAGCTTATGGAGTGATACTTCTAGGCACGGCATACCCGCGTTCATGAGCGTAGTCATACACCGGCTGGATACCGTCCTCAACTCTCCTAAAAGAGAAAACAATTCTCATTTATTGTTCACACTCAGGCTTTTATCATCTGCATTCTATTTGTAGGCTTGGGTGAGAACTATATAGATATTTTTGGGATTTTGTGGGTGGCCAAGCCTCTTTTGCACATTTTTATATTTTTCATCTTTTTGACTCAATCTAAGGTGAGAAGGCATGTAGTCCATCAAGGAAAACACTTCATCATTATCATAGCTCAAAGCTCATCATGATCCACTTGACACCTGTGTGAAAAGTTGCAATTATGATTCAAGAATCCTTAGAATAGAGGCAAGCTTGTGAATCCGCAGTTAGGATTCTTTGATCATGTTTTAGCTCATTCCAACGGTCCTTTACCATGGATTTGCCATTCACGACATAGATCAAGGGAATTTAGCTTTAAGCTATGAAAAAGGGACATAACATTATATTTATTACCAAACTCAAGGAAAGAGTCAAAAAGCAAGCCAATCAAAAGGTCAAGCAAATTTTAAGATGAAAATTGTACATCTAGGCATAAAGTCAAGCATTTATCTATTAGATTTGCACCATATGGCCATAATTGCAAAGCTAAAAAAGCTGAAATTTTTGAAAATTTTAAAACTAAATACAGGAAGTAAACATGCATGCTAGAAGGATGGAGAGATAGAAAGGCAAAGCCTACCACCCTAAGCTTAAAACTTTGCTCGTCCTCAAGCAAGACTTAAACTTGAAATAGTGAGGTAGGAATGCATGATTTTAATGGCATTTATTGAAGTTCTAAAGATGATGCATGGATGCCAAGATATAAAAAACATTAGAGGAAAGAAACTAACTAACAATAACATGAAGAGAAAAATTATTGTAATAAAAGGGAGGGAGGGTGGGTAAGAGAAAAGGGGGTGGCTGCCCCACGATACTGACATTGGGATCCCAAATCCTAAGTATTGGGACCAGTGTCACTTGTGTCTTGTCGACGGGTTCTGCCACATAATATGAGTAGAATAGGCGGATGTGTTGTCCCTACCGAGTCTGAAGAAGAGAAGTGAAATCTGGCAGCTCAGTGATGTCATCTTTGTGCTGGAAGTGTCTTGAACTGCACTGGGATGAATTCTTCGGCATATTATCCTCAGGGTACCTTTCATTATATGAATCTAAATATGAAGGTCCTGGAATGTCGACACAAGATGAGATGGATGAGATAGGTTGAATGACTTGGGTAGGATCCATTTCTCCTTCATCCATCTCTGAACTTGAGGTTGGATGCTCAGATAAATCTTCATGTACAGTTTGAGTCACCCAATCATCTTCTGAACAAGAAGTACTCCCTGAAGAATTAGTTTTTGGTTCGACCACCCCAAGCTTATCACCTGGCGTGGAGTCAGGGGTATCTTCATGCTCAGCAGCCATGTTGTAGTGGACCGTCCATCCTGCCCCCTTGACGCCCACCCTACCTTGTAAAGGTAAGGGTGTAAATGGTGGCTCATGCTGCTCCAACTTGTCGTCGTCCGTATACTCGTTGCTCCATGTCGAGAAGCTATCGTCATCAAACAAATTGTTTCAGACCATGGTTGGAGCACTGCTCAAAGTGAAGTGACAAGTCTCAATATGAGAGATGTCACTCTGGTCTGGTTCAATATCTGACTCTGGTTCCTCCAACCAACCTTCTGGTTGTGAGGTTGATTGGCTTTTCAAGTCTTCATCATCTTCATCATAGAGCCATTCATGTCTATGACTCATATCTTCCATTGGTTCATCATCTGGGTCATCTGGATAGAATGAAGGGCTTCCCCAAGTGGTTTGGTCTTCATAGAAAAATCTTGATGAATCCAGTTGATGATCTGAGTAGGATGATGGTGCATACTCCACTTCAGACCCAATGGAATGGTCTTGATGACTAACTTGTTTGTTGTCTTTTGATGGCAGTTGTAACCAGATTGTAACCAAATCGATGAGCTCTTGGAGCCTCCTTCCATATTCAACATCTTTATCATGAAGTTGTTGTACTTGAGAAGCAATGCTTTCGAGACCCATTGATTCTTCCATGCACATATGAGGGGAGTCCAATGTATCAAACGGATGCACTTGGATAGATCCTTGCTCAAGAGTTCGAAGTAGACTTCTAGTATGGTCTATAGCCTCGGTGACTAGTTTGAGATGACGATCTTGCTCTTCTAGTAGTTTTTGCATTGGATTGACATAGTTTGGATCTGAACCTGAGAGGAGGACGATCCAAGGTACTCTATTCCTAACATTGCAGAATACTCTAAGACCTGAGAGGGAATCTTAAAATATTCTGGGGTGTTAATTTGTCATCCTCGAGAGAGGTTAGATGACATATCATTGATGGTTTTAGTCATGCATCGTGAGAGCGAGTGGGACGACCCACAGGACAAATGCCATTGTGTATGCTAGAAGCTTGCTTGGGTGTTTGAGGGTTGTCTATGCCTGAGAATGAGTGCATAGATTGTCCCGTTTGTGGTTACATAGCCAAGAACTCTCTTTCTTTGATTAGTAGAACCACGATCTCTATTTTGTCTTCTTTTCTTTTCTTTTCTTAGTTTTAATTCATGACAACCCTCTAGACTAGTTCTAGCGCATATTTTCATTGACTATTGTTTTGGCTTATCTGACTCAAGAATGAGATATGTGGCATCCTAAACGTCCACACGTCCCGGTGTTCGACCCCATATATCTACTTCGACCCCGTAATGAGGTTGTGGGCATCCTAGAAGGATTCAGGTTTATAAATGTAAAGTTCGACCCACCTTTTAGGCCGATCAACTTTTGGCACCGTTACTAGGGACGTGATATTCCACGTTTACATGCCTAAAGGATTTTGTTCTGTCACTATAAGCTTGTATATATATGCATAATTTTTCTTTTGTTTTAAACATACATGTTCATATATACTGAATACCTTTTCTTTTTCTTATACCTTTTTCAGCCATGGATCTCGTTTTAGTGAGACAAGTCATCTTGTCCACCTATCCTCCTGAGTTTTTTCGTAGTTCTAACTACTGGAAAATAATTGAAGGTCGTGCTCTACAACTAGTCGAGTTATACTTACCTCCACCATCATCATATGTCAAGATTCCAACAACGGAGACTACCAGTCAGCCCTCGACTCCCATGCTATCATGGGATCAAGAACTAATTAAGGCAGTGGGGTCGGTTAGGGAAAGTATTCACACACCTCCTTAGCCCCTCATCTCCAAGATGTTAGATGAATGCTTAACATACAAGTAATGAAATATTATGCCAAATAATATAAAAGGATTAGGTAATCTAGAAAATTTTAAGTCAATATGATCTTAAATGCTCCTAAAAAGTGTATCCTGATAAAATGAGGATGGCAGGCTCTTGTGAAAAAAATTGATAGTTGTCCTTGAGACAAGAATGGTGATGGAGGAGAAGGGTGCCACCATCCTTCATGAGAATCTGATCTCAACTCAAATCAGATCTCTATTGAGTGATGAAGAAGTCACTTGGTCACGAGCAGAATTGCTAAAATGGAAACAAAGTGATACATCTCTAAAGATGGTTGAGATCGAGTTGAGAGGATAGTCTCTCATCTATCCTCAAGCATAAGCAAAGAAGAATGTAGATAAATGGAATTATGTCTTGTTAGTTATGTCATAGGATTCAAAGTTCATATCCCAACACTAGAGAAATATTTATCTCAGATCTAGACTCTTAAAGGAATCATTTAAGTTATGAGTCACAATCAGGATTTCTTCCTTATTAGATTCATTGATCATTCCAATTTGGAATCTTATTTAGATGGATGGATCTATTTTCTGAGGAGAAATCCTATGATCCTAATGAAATGGAAGCCTGTAGATGCCCTGAAGGGGTTACATATGATGGATATGCCAATTTGAGTTAGAACACGTGATTTACCCATTGAACTCTAGAATACGCAGATGTTTTCTAGGAGCAGTTTATAGCTAGGGGATCCATTACGTCTTGATAGACTTACTTTTGATTTAGTATGTTAGAGTTTTCTAGGTTGTAGGTATTTATGGTGACATCCTCTATCTTCCCTGAATCCTTACAAGTTGCTAGCAACACTTGAGACACTCATGCTTCGATTTGAATATAGGTGGACCTAGTACATGTCTTGTATGTAATTTGTTTTGTCATAATGTCTATAAATAAGTAACCAGGAAAGATACTAAAGATGTATAGGTGAAGAAAGGTATGAATAATTCTGTCACCACTGGTGACACACCAGAAGCCAGAAAGGTGGTCACTATTCTATTGTGTAGCACTAATATTGTTCCATTGTATGATGAGACATGCCAGGATCACAATAAGAGAAAAAATATTGAAGATGATGAGTTTCATGTTCTGAAAGACATAATGGACAATAGTATTGATTTCAAAGCTATACCTGAAGAGGAATATATTACTACTAGTGATGGAGCTCTTGTTTAGGATCTATTATTAATCTTATTACACCTCCTCATTCTACCAAACCTCAGGGTTCTGAAGTAATCTCTAGTTTTCAAAAATGTAATTAAAAAAAACCAAAGGCAAAGGGAGTGAAGCTGCTTCATCTTCATCTCCGGGCTTAGGAGAGGTTGTTTAGACTTCTTTGTCAAAAAGTTTGAGAACATCAAACTATTTGATCAAAGTTCCAAGAGAAATGACATACAAAATTCGTTTCAATAGAAAGGACATGTGAAATCCTAAGGAAACCAATGAACCACTAATAATCAAGAGTTCTAATGGATAACCCCTCCTTTAATATCATGTCTTAGAATGTCAGCGGCTTAAATCTTAAAGCCTCTAAAGTTCAAGAAGAAGTGAGAAGATTAAGACCACAACTAACTATTCTTAATCAAACCAAATTTAGAGAGAGGAAGGTCAATAATTTTCTTCTTATATAATTTCATGGATATCAGTGGATGTCTGATAACAATTATAACATTTTGGGGAGAGTCATTGTGCTTTAGAAAGAAAACGAGTGTGATGTGATTAAAATTTGTGATCCTGATCAACTGGTTCATGCTGAAGATTCTTTTGATAATAGAGCATTCTTTCTTACTACTGTTTATGGGAACAATCCTAATCATGAACATGCTTTGCTTTGGAATGATATCAAATGTATTCATGTTGGTGTTGATTCACCATGGGTCATAATCAGTGACTTTAGCGTTGTTAGGAAAGAGACTGAAAAAATAAGTAAAGATACTCTTCTAGGAAATCCATGAACAACTTCAACATTGCATGTTGAATTGTGTGTTTAAACCCAGTCTCAGTCATTTTCTCTATTCTTGGGATAATCATTAGAGTGGTGATAATTTTGTCACCTCCTGGATTCATAGTATGTTATACAACTATTTTTCATGAAGATTTTTTTAGATTTCAAAGGCTTTCTGCATTCTGATACTACTAACGATCATAAAATCCTTTGTCTTACTATTGGTGAAAGTGGTAAATTGAATACCCATTTTAGATTCATTAATGTGTGTGTTTAAAAGGATGTTTTTTATTGGTAAAAAAGTTTAAACTACTGAGGTCGAGGGGTTTCCTATGTACATAATTTATTCTAAGTTCATAGAACTCTGGAAGTCTCCTACTCACTAGAATAAAGATTCTATTGGGAATTTCTCTCAAGAAGCTATAAGACTTGAAATAATTTCTTTAAATGCTCAAATCAACCTTGATAATGATCCCCTTAATGTGGAGATTCAGTTGTATACTATTGCTTGTAGGAAGAATTCCACTAAAGCTATTGCCTTAGAGGACTCTCTGCTCAGGCAAAATTTAGGATACAATGGCTTAACGAAGGTGACTCTAATTCTAAGTTTTTCTATTCATCTGTAAAATTTTGAAGGGATTCTAATCACAATAAAGAGATTAAGACTAATGGCTCTTAGTCTTGACTCTATGTGTCTGAATGCTTCTAAGATCAAAGATCATATCACTAGTTACTATGATGTTATTTTCAATAATGGATAAATAGCTCATATTGACTATTTCGATGAGGTAAATTCCCACAGATGAATGGTATGGATAAATTTGTCTTGATAAGTTTCTCACCTTTAGTGAGATTGAGGAAGTTATGAAGAATTTAAACGTTGACAAGTGTCCTGGGTTTGACGGGTTCATGGAAAATTCTTCAAAGAGTGCTCAGATACCATTGGGAAAGAAGTTTCCATGGCCATCTTGCATTTTTTTCTAAACTAGAAGGCTTCCTAAGGAGACTAACCATACCTTTATTTCTTTGATACCTAAGTCAAAGGATTCTTATGAGGTGAAAAATTGGATGGTGTTATGCAATGTTACCTACAAGATTATTTCCAAGGCCATGACTAATAGACTTTAAGGGGTTTTGCCTTATCTAATAATCACTAATCAATGTGCTTTTGTCAAAGGGATATCTATTAAGGATGCTACTCTTTTATCTAATTAGTTAATCCATGATTTTAATAGGAAAGGTTCTAAGTCATGAAAGTATCTCAAACTAGACTTGGCTAAAGCTAATTGTATTCCTTGGGATGCTTTGTTTCAAATTGTTGATCTCATGGAGTTTCCTAAATGTTGGAGTATCCACTTGAATGAAATTTTAATACAACTTCGTATGAGATACTTATAAATGGAGAACCTTCTATTGCTTTCTATCCTAGTAATGGAGCCAGACAAGGGGATCCATTAGCCCCTTATTTGTCATTGTAATGCAATCTATAACTTTGATGCTTTATAAAGCTACTCATGAGGAAGTTTCATCCGTTCAAATATTCTTCTAATACCTATATATCTCACTTAATTTTGTCAGACGACCTCATAATTTTATCCGAAGATGATGATATTAGTGCTTTGTGTATCAAAACATCCTACAAGATATATTTTTACCTATTAGTCTTAGAATCAATATTGAGAAAATCTCTACTATTTTTAGCCACATGCTGAGAAAGTTCAAATATTTGGTATCTTGGGCTTTTGTGAAGGCATCCTCCTTCATAGGTAACTTGGGATTCCTATGTTCATTGGTAAACTCACCAGGAAATATTAGAGTCCATTGATAGATAGAATTACAAGCAGGCTCGATGGTTGGAAAGACAAGCAACTTTCTACGGTTGGTAGAGTGGAATTAGTACATTCTCTCTTTCTGCAATCCATTTATATTTGACTTCTTCCTTTACTTTGTCGTGTTCTATTTGTGATGACATAGAGAGAATGTGCAGAGACTTCATTTGTGGGAAGACTGATAATAAGAACAATATTAATCTTATCAAATGGGGAAAAGATACTAAACCAAAGAGAGAGGGTGGTCTTTGCATTATGAGTGTTAGGGATACAATTAAGGCTAGCACCATCCTTCATGGTAGGAACATTGCAAATAATAAAGATACTATCTGGATTAGATGGGGTCATAAAAAATATCTTGCAAAAAATCTGTCTAGACTGTCAATGACAATGACACTTTCTCTTAGAATTTCAATAGAATTCTTCATGAAAGAGATAACCTTAAGGATTTCATTGAGTTTTTTTGTTAACTGTGGTGATAAGATTTTGGTATGGAGTGATCCATGGCTCCCTAATGTGAACTTTCTTGTTGATGTGTTAGTAAGGAAAAACATTATTCAACTAGGGATTGAAGCTAATGCTAAACCAAGTTTCTTAATCAGAGGTAATAATTTGTCTTGTGATCGTTCAAGGTTGCATAACAGTTTATTGGACCTTCTTAAAAGTATATCTGAGACTATTGGCCAATCTGATTATATTTTTTTCATTGGGAGATCTTCTATAAATCTTAAGAAAGTTTAGGATTCTATTAGAGTAAAAGAAGCCTGAAAAACTTTCTTTGACTATCTTTAGAGATTGAGAGGACCCTTGAGATATCAAATTCATTACTGGAATGTGGGATGCTATATATTTTTGACTTCCTCTTATATAAATCATTTTGGTATTCATCTTGCATCCTTCTTCTAGCTATGAAAATGCAAAGAGGAAAATTTTGAACATGATATTATTCAGCTTAGATTTGGGAGTTAGCTAAATAGATTTCTTTCTAACCGCATTCATAAATCACATGATGATCTCATAAAATTCAAAAGAAAAACAGAGGAGCTGAGTTATGTTTGCATCATTTATTATATCTAGAGATAGAGAGAGAGGAATGGTAGGGTACAAAATAACATTGAGCTATCTATGAATAATCTATGGTCCATTATCCATATTTGACATAACTGCCATGTGTAGGTGATTTTTTGATGAATATCTCTTGTTCTGGTTTCCTTTCAAAGTTGCTTTTCTTTTGGATATATATGCTTTATAGTAATGGGTTTTCTATTTGTATCCCTTGGTCTGCTATTAAAATTATTTTCTTACTCTTGTTCTATTTTGGGAGTGGTGGATTGGCTGGTTTTATGTGGCTCCTTGTTGTCTACTTGTGGTTGAATCTTACTTTGAACTCTAGACTTTCTAAACTTTTACTAGGGATGGACATATGTTCATCTCCTTGGGTTGAAATTGACTTGTTGTATTTCTTTTAGTTATGGATGGCCTTCATGTTGATACTTCTTTCTTGATTCTGGAAGCTCTTTGCCTCGAGTAGAGTTCATATACGTTCTGATTTAGTATTTCAAAAAATCGACGCAGTCGTGGTGGCAATCATGGTTGTAGTGGGAAGATTGTGGAATTGGAGTGCAAGGATACATGACCATTTTGGAAGGAGGGAAGTGGGTCATTTCTACCACATGCTTGCTAAGGTCCTAGAACCATGATATTGGCTGGCTATAAGGCCGCGCATATTCCATTTTTGAACTATTATGTAGTCCAACATGGTCATGTTATTGAGCTTACTTAATTTTCTTCTTCATTTTTCCTTTTTCTATTCTGATAGGATTCTGTTTGAGGAGCCTAACTTTTTATTGTTTAGGGTTTTTCCTACCATATGCATTGATACACACTTTGTACACGCTAACAAATTTCAAATAAAAAAAGAAATAGGGAGCTAAGGTTACAAAAAATTCACCCTCAAATTAGTTAAAGAGAGATTCCTATAGAGTTTAACTATGATTTGAATAATATATTGTTTTCACACTTCAATTCACCAAGGGTAATGTTCATTTATCACTTTCATGTAGCTTGAGTGTGCATTGCTCAATTGGAAGGCTAAAAATGAGCATTTGCTAGATTCAACGACCCTCACTCATCTTCTACCTTCGATTCTCACTTATTGTAAGCTCCACATGACGTAGTGTTTTCTATGCCATTTTCTCCCTCCATAATCAGTGATTTCTTGTGATTATTCATCCACTAATTAAAATCATCGTATTATGTTTCTTTTGAGATATTACTCTTATTGAATTGCGAGCTAAAGGTGAAATTCCTTGGACAACCCTAAGAGGCTCGACATTATGTATTTTTATAACCCCTGATGCAACACACCAAGATATTACCCACCACTTGATAATACCCCTAAAACCTTCACCACATCTCCTCTATCTTCTACCCCATCCAATTAACCACGAAACCCCGCTTATTTGACAACTGCAATAGAGATTCATCTCCGACTAGTTGGTTGTTGTGAAGGTGTTGCACATGTCCTCCTCCTAAATAACCTCACCATAAGCTTCCTTAACCCATGTTCTTCAATCCCATGTGCTTTTTTGCTGTGAGATCAATTGTGTTGAGGTCCCAACCTCCTTGCCTATATGACCTTCTCATTGATGCTCTTTTCGCATTCTCATGGTCATAGCCCCTAGGCAAGAGCTCATTGAGCTCATCTTTTTCCCACTAGGCAAATAGGACCTTTTCTGGATATGAGAATTGAGACGCGGACTCTAGCTATGGAGCATAAACTCTAGTAATCGACCATAGCACACAAGGTTGGGGACAATACCCGTGGGGAAATCCTCCTCAAACTTCCAACCTTAAAAAATATTAGTTGCTTGACTCATGGGTATTTTTCATTTTGTAACATAGTTTGAGTCCATTAGGTCGTGTTATTTTTATCACCCCCATGTCATATTGTCCCCATCATGTCCTGCAAGTCCATGAAAAATATGGGGGAAAATCGGGCCTTTTATATAATATTTGATTTATTTAAATATAAAATGAGTTAGTTTTATAAAAAATGGCAATTAATTATTTAAGCATCAAAAACTATAAATACATGTTTTTTTAATTAGGTAAATTTGTGGAATTGAATGATGATATTTCCATAGGATTTGGGTTGACAGTAAGTTAAATTTATTTTTTTAATTAATTGAATGCAATAAATTATAACCAATACATATAATTTGTGCATAGGTTTTTGAAAAGTAGCAAAACCCCACACTTAGAAGTAATATTGAACACTTAAGTCGTGCTTTTTTGTATGTACAACTTATATGAAAATTTGGGCATTCATATAACTATGACACCAACTTCTTTATAATGAGGCATCTCTTTGATATTTCTTGTTATCTAAATTGTAATTATATGTATTTTGAATTGCAATCATCTAAAATATTTTGAAATTATGAAACTTTCCTTTTTATTGGATTTTTAGCCACTTCGATATGCAATTTGATTATTGTATTGTGATTTATTATTGTGCATGTGTCTTACTACTCCATTATGCATTTTGATATTAGACTAAGATAACCATTGTAGTTGATTATTCATAACCATACTTTTAAGGAAAATCTTTTCCATATGGAATGTGCTACTACACCCTTGTCATAAACACTTGCGTGGTATTCCATCCAAGATGTGTTATTCCACCCATACCTATTTTAGGCCAATGATTCAATGATGGCTTGGCACTATCACATCTACCTTTAGTCTAGTTTATATATAGATATAATTGAATTGTTTTGTGAAATTGTATAATTATTAAAGGCTAGATTCTTTATAATCTATTAATTCTCTTAAGCATAAATGCCTCACTCTATTTTTTAACTTATATAGAAATTAATGTGATAATAGCCCATTTTTTCATGGGAACTCCCTCTTTTGTACTTATCCACCTATAATGCTCAGATATTTTATTATACACATACTTAGTGGTCATTGATGCGTACTATTATTTTTGTTTTGTTTCCCTCTCTACAGAGCCTAAGCAGTCATTGGAATTACTGTTTGAGGACCATGGTTTTGAGGATTATTGTTTGTAGGAATCTGCCAAGAATACTTCATTGTGAAAAGATTCTGAGATGCCAAATTTGCCCTCTGTAACCAATTTATCTAGTTTTTAGTAATTTCTTCTAGTTTTCCTTTATGTACATCATGGACCAAGATGTTGAATATTACTTACTTTTTTAGGATATTAGTTTACTTTCGTTTCTATAACTCTATCTAACGTATGTTCGGTACACTTCTAGATACTTCCATGCACCCCTTCACTTTATTTATTGTGAATGCATGTGGGGTTGTTTTGGTTACTTATAAAAATAAAAAGTATGGAGTGGTCCCATTTCTAGGACCCACTCCTTTCATCTCTCCATCTCCTAGAACTATGTAGTTACTCTCTTCATGCTCTTTACGCGAACCATACACATCTATACAACCATTAACTATGGTTAAACATGGAAAACATGTAAAAGTAGACACAGTGTCCTATGTTCCTATATACTTAGCAAAACCAAGAACTACTACCACCATATATGATTCCCCAATGTGCCACATTGTATTTATTCAAAACAAAGCATCAAATTACACTAATTCACTACATTAACAACCTAGTTATGAATAAAAAAGAATATGACTTTAAAATTCACATCCACAATATTTTCACTAAAGGGCAAACCTTCTTTCATTCTTAATAGGTAACTTTATAAGATGAAGTTTAGTGACCATTCTCATATTGTATACAAGAGATATATGACTATCATAGTTACAACCTTGTGGATCTATATAAGGCTTGGAACCCAAAACATGAATCATAGAGGCATCCATTTAAATCCACCATACTCAGACCTAATAGTAGAAGGATGACTCTAAGACTGTAAGGAGTGGGCCCCACTGATGGAAGCACTCCTTTCTTTATTGTCAAATAAACAATACAACCCCAAAATATATTCATCATAACAAAAGGGAGGGGTGCATAATATTATTCAAAACAATATAGAATACAAAGAAATGTAAAGAGTTTGCAACTGAAGGAAACTTAAGCATTATATGTAGAATGATTGTCTAACATACTGGTCCACAATGGAAAAAAGGAAATCTAAAGAATGTATCCACTAGATAAAGATGAGGCGGAGGGCCACCTAGGCATCTAGGCATCTGAGGAGATTCCTCTACTCTTGACTAGGTTTTTCTAACTCTCCATCTCCACTTTCTTGATCCACAAATTTTCCACTGCCTACTTAGGCTCTTGGATGGAGGGTACCGAAAGAAATAGATAAAAAGAAGAGGTCAACAATGTTGAGTATGTGCATACTAAACATATATAGGTATTCTAAATAAAAGAGTTAAAATATGGGAGTTTCCATTCAAAAGAGGGATATTAACAAGTAGGAGAGTTCACGAAGATATAGACAAAAGAATGAAATTTCAAGAGAATGAGGCATATGAGCATTATATATATATACATATATATATATATACATACATATATATACATACATATACATACATACATATATATATACATACATATATATATATATATATATATGTATATATATATATGTATATATATATATGTATATATATATATATATATATATTATATATATAGAGTCAGGCTAGAATACACTCGAGTGTACAGATCATGTCGTACACCCCAATGGTGTTTGTCTATCTAGACCATGTTTTTCCAAAATCTAATCCATTGATCTTCATGGTTACGATAATAATAGGCCACATACAAAATTTGAACTCATTTGGATGAGTGTAAGTCACTCATCTAAGGACAACAAAATCGACGCACAAAACTAATTTGAAATACATGATTTTTGCTTCCTTTAGATGCATGACCTATAAGTGTCTAAATGAGCTAAAATTTATTATATAGTACATTCTTATGATTATTAAGAAGATCAACAGTTTAGATTTTTCAAAAAATTATTGCATTTTCAAAAATGACTGAGGTGTACGGTGCCTCCGGTACACTCGAGTGTACACATATACATACATATATATATATATAGATATATATATATATATACATACATACATACATACATACATATATATATATACAATTTTGTCATTTTACAATCCACAATATCACAAATAAATAGTTGCGTATAGATATTTTAGACCAAAGCTATATAAAGTAGGGCCAAGACACCATTGAGTCATTGTGCTAAGAAAAATAAGTGCAAAGACGCATCTTGGTAGGAAAATCACACCCCTATATATAATAGGTGGAAAGACGCACCACAGGTAGAAAGAGTCACCCTAACATTTATGCATATCATGTACATTAGTTATCTTAGTCTAATATCACATGCAGTAATATAAGGCAAGCCATACATCCATCTATTACATCAACACCATTAAATAACATGCCAAAAGGGGATATCAACTCGTACAATATGAATAAACTCGTACAATATGAATCAAAAGGGGGTATGAATTCATACAATATGAATAAACAAAGTATTAGGATATTTTAAAACAATTGCCACTATAAGGACATGAAATTTCAATCAAGGAGTAAGGATGTCAAGAGGTACCTCAATATGGACAAAAATGCCTGAGTTTCAAATAGACATTGTACATACTTCTTAACCTGATCTAAGTCCTCCAAGGTCTTCCTAGGTTTTAGATTTAAGATTCCCAATACCTTATTCATTATAACTTTTTATTAGATATATATTCCAATTTATTGAACTTTAAATGACCATCATTGTACTTTGACTGTGAAAATATTGTTAAATCAAATGGATTCTCCTCATGTCAAAAGCATATAAATTTTTATTTTCTCTATTATGATTTTAGCAAGTTTATGCCATGTAAAATTATTTACTAATAAATCAAAATTCAATTGGCTTAATTGTCCCCAGTCTTACCAAGTGTGACGGCAATATTGAGATTTCTTTGTTTAAATGGGTGTGGTCGGGAAATCAAATCAAAATTTATAATGGTAAAATTACCCATGGAAAAAGTGACATTGAAATTTATATGTGGGATAGGCTGGGGATTTCCTCGCCCCTCACGCACCCATGCCTTGTTGTATGGAATTTTATCTCCGATGGAAGTCGTCAGATCCTTGCCACCTCGCAAGCTGGAATTAATCCCATCAGTTCCGAAGTGGTCAGAAAATCTGGCGATGCCTTGTTTGGGTGTTATAACCGCCTGGTCAGGGCGTTGGCGTATCCGAAAGAATCATAGGGAAAGTGGGTGATCGATAAAGCACTCTGGCAAAACTCACGTGGGACTGAGTTGAGGAAGTTGAATAATGTATATCAATGTTTGTTACCGTGTGGTTAATTTGGAAGAAGTTAGCGTGATGACTCATCGCCAGACTAAGATGACTAGAGGAGAAGGACGGCATCATAGAGCCAAATTATATATGGGGCTCCAATTGGAATTGTGTGGGAAGAAGAGCGGGGTAGACACGGAAATTTTGTCTTGCTAGGATGAGTATCTGGTGATGGCTTGGGGTGATGTATTTATAGGTTGGAGTTTTAACAGGGGTGGAGGGGTTAGGGTCGAATAAGTCATTTCCATGGATGGGAGTTGAAGCACGCTAATCATGCCTCAAACGAAATAGTATGTCAATACAAATTGAAAGAGGGAAAATCGCAGAGACTCGTTGAAGAGATGAACACAAGTGTATCGATCTTTACATGAGTAAAATATGAGCCGTTGGACCATACATATAGAAACCCATCTGTATGATAGATGCAAATCAGTAGAACTTTAGTCAAGTATCCGTGTAACACACTAAATTGTATTAATTCCCTTCACTTTATAATTCTCTTTCTTTAGCCAATTAATGGTGCATTTGATCAAATGACAATCAAACCCAATAGATTACCTAATTAGACCATTGGAAAACCAATTTTTGGCTTTATTTAGGTTTTGAAAATGTCTAAGGTCTCAATTCTTTTCTTACATATTAAGTATCAATATACTATATAAAATCCTCTCCATAATTATATTTTTATTATACGTAATGTGTTATCCCTTTATCTTTCTCACCTCACCCGTAAAATTATTCTAGGGAGTTAGATGTAAGAGTGGGGTATTTACTAACAAGACTTTAACCTTATAATGGAGATTTTTCATACATATCCATTTTAAAGTTAAATATTATCTAAATATTTTTTTTTAATTCTAAATTCCTCAAATTAGGGGAAAGGAACTACATGCTAATTTATTGGAACAAAATATCAATAAGATTCAAAGAAAATGCAAACGAGTATGGTACAACATAGCACCTCTTCAAGAGGTTTCATACCCGAAATCTCTAGTGAAAATGGAGGAGTGAATCCACGACATCTCATAGTTTTGCTCTTAGATTGTCTCTTCTAGTCCATGATGTTTACCGAGTCCGTAACAAGCTTGATGTCTTTATTCTTTAGCTATTTTACTCCAGAGTCCAAAATTTTAATTGGACATTCTTCATAAGACATATCTTCTAACAACTCAAGTGGCTCTATAGATAGTACATGTGAGGGATCCTTCAATATACTTTTTAGGAATAGACATGTGGGACACGTTGTAAATATTATAATAAGTGAGATGAAAGAATAGAAGATAGGAACATTCCCCATTGTTATCCAAGATTTCAAATGGTCCAACATATCTGGGGCGTAACTTGCCTTCTAAAAATAGATCAGATTTATTTGATTTTTAAAAGGGCATAGTCTCCTACTTCACATCCGATCTCTTTTTGTCAGTGTATACTTTTGTTGGTCCTGGGCAGCCTTCATATGCTTCTTGATCAAACCTACCTTATCAGTCATCAATTGTATATCATCATTCTTTGCCAAAAAAAAACGTTCTCCCGCATAATCCCAATATAGTGCAAACGACAAGGTTGGCCATTGTGCGCCTCAAATGGTGGCACACCATTGCTGTCTTTATAGCTATTATTATAGGAGAATTCAGCCAACAAGAGATACTTATCCCAAATACTTTGCCAATCCATCACATGCAGAAGCATGTAATAGATCATCTAGAATCTGTATTGTCTGCTCGACTAAGTCAAGATCCCTCTGTTGTGCTCTGCCCTCCCTTGCGGCCCATCTCCTTTTACCCCTCAATTCCCAACTGCTCCTTCCTCGTTTGGCCGCCCTTCTGGCCCATCTCCTAGTACCCTTCCGTCCCAAGCTGCTCCCTCCTGGTCTGCCCAGTGCCCACCCTTGCTGCGGCCTTCCGTGAGGTGCTCCTGCGCCTCCAGACTCTCCCCACCAGTACCACCAGGAAGGAACGACCGTCTCTCCCTTCTCCTCAAGCTCAGACCTTCCGGTCCTTCCCTGCTGGGATGCCATGGCTAATCTTTTTAGCTAGAGAAACTAAGTACTGCTTGTCTGGAGTGAGTCAAAGTACACACTACACTTTTTAGAGCATTCAACCACGTACCAACTTATAGTTATTTATTTACCTCTTTCAAAAAAAACTTATAGTTATTTATTTGACTATGAACGAATACAATTTTTTATTTTATATACTGACACACTTCTTAAGCGCCCGTCATGTAGCGCCACGGCGTCCTAATCCGGTCCGGTTTGATTGAAAAATGTGTTTAGAAGCCAAGCTAGTTTGATCCCCATTTTGGGTTAACGGAATCCCATAATCCGCATAATTTCAGTCCCAGTCGAGGCAGGATTGCGAATCTCAGTCCAGTTTTTACCCAAACACAACCCCCCCCCCCCGCCCCCGACCCCGATCCCTCACGCCCCTCTCTCTCGCCCTATCCTTCTCCCTCTCGGTGCTCTCCCTCCCGACCCTTCGCATCTCTGCGCGCATCTCTACGTGCATACTGTTGGTCTGTGTGTGAGAGAAGTAAAGCGATGTCTACTACCTCAACCACATCATGGATGGAGGCCAAAGGTCGTCGGGCAAAGCGCCTGCGTGGAGAATTAATTCAGCCGTCTGCAACCGCCGGTCTACTGGGGCGGCTACATCCCTCAAAAGTAAGGTACCCATGCCCTGCCCTGGTCTTTGACTATCTGAATCTGACATTGTCCCATCTTGTCGATGCACAGAAGAAATCATATCTCGTCCAATGCAAAGTGTATGTGTGCCTTCATATTCGCCTTGTGTTGCAGGGTTCTTCACTTCCACATACGCCTGTTGGAGCATCTGTTCGCGGAAGCTGGTCGCCGTCCCTGGCTGAAATCTGGCACTTGGCATCCCTGGTGCTCCGGCGCACTCCCTCCTCGTTCTCGCCCCCTTCTGCACAGGTTGGTCACGAATTAGGGCTGAGCTTGCTTTGTTTTGTTTGTGAGGGTCGATTAGGGCAGAACTTCATTTATCAGCCAATCAATGTGTATTGATCTATCAGTGCCAATCGAGTCGATATTAGTTGAATACATATGAATCACTGTGTATGACAGTCATAGCTCACGACACAACAATCTGCAGGCTGTTGTCGAACTGCTTGATGTCATTTATTTTTTAAAAATAATTTCTATCGGTTGTTTTTGAACTTCTTGATAAGTTTATTATAGAATCGTCACATTTTAAGTATGTGCACTTATCATTATGTTGGTGTGTACTTATGAATCTTAGTTTGGAATTGTCATTACGAGACTTCCCACTGTGAGAAAACATCACAATCTTACTTTTACGGTTGTCCATACTTTCTCCCTCACATTGAAATGCACAAAGTCTTCCTTGTTTGATAAATGCACATTTTGTTCTACATAGTTAATTGGTTTGAGTCTTGCAGTGCAAGATATTGTCCATTTATCATCACTAATAATTACAGTGTCATTGATAAACAACCCCTTTCCTAAGGTCAGACAAAGTGTAGTGTCAATCACCTTCTCAAGAAAATAATTATCAGTATGATATGGCTTCCATTTTCGAGTTTGAAAAAGGTGAAGGGATAAACAAAATCTTAACCTTAGTAAGATGCCTCCTTAGTAAGATTTATTAGGATGGCTTTCATGCTTCCATATAAAATCCTATTCAATTTATTTCTCATGCACTCAATTGACCCACGTATTATTTGTTTAAATGGCTATATTCAAGAAATGAGATCAGGAGCACGCCAACTTTATTCATATATTTTATGGCTTTATACCTAAACTTCCTTCAATTTTTTTCTTGCACTCTTCATCCCATTTAGTTATATAAATTCCCTTCTTTTCTTTTATCTCTCCCCCAAGAAAATTTCTACAAAGAGTATTAATGTCAAT
Organism: Alisma plantago-aquatica; assembly: GCA_963693085.1. Taxonomy (NCBI): domain Eukaryota; kingdom Viridiplantae; phylum Streptophyta; class Magnoliopsida; order Alismatales; family Alismataceae; genus Alisma; species Alisma plantago-aquatica. Next base: position 297,220,085 of record OY856415.1, read on the forward strand.
GAGCATAGATTGTGGGAGGGGAAATACACCTGTCTAGTAAAACATGTAAGAAGTACAGTAGGGTCGACTTGATTACCTCCAATCTACCAAAAAAGGACATGAGTTTAGCTTTCCAACTATCCATCTTGATCTTCATATTGATTCAGACTTGATTAGAGAGTTTGCCACAAAAAGAAAGGGATTTCATTATCCTTTTCCTTTACCATTAATTTTCCCATTCATAATGTTTATTTCAATAGTTGTACATGTATTTAAGATATTCCATCAACTTCCTACACTACTCACTCGACTTGCTGAATTCTTCACCATCTTATCTCTTAGTTGAATGACTCCCCAATAAGTAATGGCCATGTAATAGTTTTATAGTATTGTAAAATTTAAAATATAATGCCAATACTAATAACAACTGTCATACCTTCTTTGATGTGGTTAATTTTATTTGATATGCTCTATACACATCCATTCATTGTTTTCCCTTTTTCCTTATGTGCATGTACATAGGTCTTTCTAAAATATTTTATATCTTCACTTAATAACCAATTGCAACTAATTTTTGTTAATTACTAGTTGAACATGTAATATGAATTCTATATTAGATGTTTGTATATGAATTCATATAGATAATTTTGTAGTATTGATATTATACATTGTATTATTTTTTTATAATGACGCAAAAAACCAACTCAAATTAATTATCAAATTCCAAATTGGACCAACCCAAGACCAAATTTCTCGTGTAGTGTTAAATCCAGAGTTGCACCCAGTTTTGTGCTATCTAATCGAGAATATGTAATACAATCTTCAATACATATGCAGTAATATTGATTTACATCAAATATTAGAATATGGTCCTGAATAGACTTCGATGACAATTATTCAAAATTGACTTGACTTAATTCATACATTAAATTCCTACTTATCAAAATATAAATTTTAGACGTAGTGTATGACAAAGTAGGCATGTAACATATAGATATAGGTATATTTCTAAGTGTATATAAAACTTTTGACAATATTATTATCAACTTGCAATTTGGGATCAAATAGAACCAGATGCTCTGTAAAGTGGTAGACATGGTGTCTGACTTGAGCTTTTCCAATATCTAACCAGTTGCAAATCAATAGTCATCGGTAAAGATCTGAACAATATTGATTTTCACCACACATAGCCCAAAATTTTGAACTCAAAATTGACCTAGATTGAAAAAAACCCTATATTGTTTGAACCTGATTTTACTTCAAATATCAATCATCACATTTGGAATTGATCCTGATTTTACTTGTAACTCAATATTAAGATATCAAATGCATTTGCAATGACATAGTTGTTTTCATTATGTCCACTCAATGTCTCTATGAATTATTGAATTTGCACTGCAAGCATATAGAAACATATAAGAATTCTATAGAAAAATAAAGAAACCATCTAGTAAGAGAGAGCAACTCACTTGACCACATTTTGACTCCCATGTAGCAAGAGAGAGCAACTCAGTTGATGACATTTTGACTCCCTCTTAGAAATGTAATCCAGAAATGACGTGAGACAAAATTATAACTCAGAACCAACCTGGATTGACATAATTATAACTTTCAAACTGACTTTTTTTTGATCTTACTAACTTGTATTTTGGGTCAACTACATTTTCATATGTAATATACACAAAATTTTATTGTCTATACTACACTACCATACAACATATGTTTACACGTACCTTAATTTGGTGATAGTGTCATACATTTGTAGTAGCATAATTAGTTGTCTGTCACAATGGAAATTAGCAGTTCCCTTTTTAATACTCACAAAACATGATAAAATATAGTTAATGAGACTTCTCAGAAATATAAATGAGAAAATACGATAAGTGAGCATGTCAACTAATAGCCCAATGAGTATTCATCATATATATTTGAATATGGTCCTTTCAAGTTCAATCATTCTATACTGGTCAAGTTACACATTAATGTTACTTGTAATCAGTTTTTATGGTACCCTTACAATTATTAAACCAATGTTACATACTAAATAATAGTACATTTAAAACGATAATTTATAACGATTTTCATATACTAATTTCTTCTTAGCATAACGAATTCTCTATTGTCATGGGATGCGCCTCTTGAAAATCATACATGTTATATACTAATTATCATTGTAAACACCCCTCACTATCATTATATATTATAACACCTACGCGAGTATGTCTTCCTCAGACCCGAAGTTCTGTATTGTTTGGTCAAGAGAGTCTGACGATGATCTAATATCGGCATTGCGGAGACAATATGACATATGTAGGTGTATTGATGGTCAATTTACTAGGGACTCTTGGAGGGAGGTACTTTGTGATTTGCAAAATAGGATGGGGAAGGACGCATGTAAGTTAGACTAGATCAAAACTTGGTGGAAGAACCTGAGGAGGGAGTATGCAATATTGAAGCTTGTGACCAATAAGAGTGGCGTTAGATGGGATGAGACTAGGCACAAGCCCACACTGCCTGACACCCCTGAGTGGAGGGAGAGCCTTTCGGTATGTACAATAATCATACCATGAACCCAAAAGTAATGTCCTACATCTACACTTAAATTTCCTAATACAAATTTTTCTATTACTTAGGCAAACAAGGACCTTGCTAAGTTGCTTAAGTGCCCCTTTCCCCACTACTATGACATTGAGATGATGGCGGGGAGGAATATTGCTAGAGGACACCATGCAATGTCTTCTACAGACAGACAAACCCCTTCTGACGTTGCCTCCGAGGATGATGTTAGTGTCAACTTAGATGCATCTGATACACCCATGAACATAGGAACCCCATTAGGGGAACCAGACATAGGTTCACCTGGGATGCAAAGTGAGGGTGACACCGGGGGAGGCGGAACAGATACCCAGAGTGTTGGGGGGAGGACTCGTCCTGTCCATAGGCATAGGAAGTGACCATCAATGGCACAAGACCAATGTGTTCTTTCTAATGAAGTGTTATTCGAATTCACACAGGTGTACGTAAAGGTTCACGAGTTAGGCACAGGTGTGGCCACCAGAGCCTTTGAAAAAGAAGAGTTTGCAACCATTTTACAACACTTCAATGACACTTTCCCCGATGCCCCCAGTCCTACATTTACAATACTTGTGAATTCCATAAAGTACTCAACAAAACCGCAACATCTACCTCAACCTTAGACACACACCTCACAAAAAACAATATGGTTGCAATACCTTTGGGAAGGGTCCCAAGGTAGTACTGCAACACCAATACATTCAATGCCATCCTCTTCTGTGCCATCTCAACAAGGATTTGTTTCACAGTCCCCGCCACCCAACTTCCACAACACATCAAGTATGCCATCCATGTGGTATACTCGACCCAATGATGGTGACCCTTCTGGATCATAAGTGGGAACTTTATTTATTCCATAATGTTTGTTGTGTTTGAGGACATCAACTTCAATTTGCTTAATTATTGTAATAATTGCTTTCTCATACTGAATTTTGTTTTCCATTATGTTTGCTATGTTTGAGGACATCAATTTCAATTTGCTTAATTGTTGTAATAATTGATTTCCCGTAATGACATTTGTTTTCCGTACAATATAATTAGTTTGTAATGTTGAAGTCCTTATTTTTCCATGTTAATTGTTTCATATTATGTTCCCACTATCACAGAGACAGCGAGGTGTTACGTGAAAACGTGCGAAAATCACCGTAACCACAGATTACCAAAAACATGGTTTAATTAAAACTGATTGTGGAAAGCAGATAAACTGAGAAACTATTACATTCAAGTCCACATCATGCAAGGAAACAGATTAGATAAATATTTACAAGCCTTGATATGTGTCCACACCTTAGGGGAACAGCTGTCTAACCATCACATGAGTTTATCATCTGTTTATGCTTACATAAAGGCCCACATCCGGCCAGCAACAGGATACATAAAACATCAACGATTATACATCGTGAAACAACGTCAAAACACCTCCAAGGACCTGAGAGTATAGGGATGACTCTAAGACTCTACTACAAAACATCTAAAACAGCAACATATCCATCGCTTGCCTTCTACTGCTCTTCCAGCTGCTCGGCCGCAACTCCGCGACCACCACCACGTCTAGCTCGACCACCTAAAAAGGGTGTAAACCAGCGGGGTGAGACACACACCCCAGCGAGAAACATAACTTCCCGCCGAAACTACAAAACCTCAAGAAGATAAAGCAACAACAACAGATAACCAATGAAGAGTATAACAAGAGCAGTTATAAAGTAAGGTTGTTCATACCGGCAAGCTTACCAAATGTACAGAAGACACATATCCACTTATTTCCTTGTGGAATATGATTAACAAGATAAGAATTATAAGGTATTACCACTTTGTAAGATATAACAAGATTAACTACACAAGCAAGGCCTCAACCAATGTTCCGTGTTTTGCCTTAAGAAGTAAATACTATAAGGCTGGATTACGTATTCTTATGCCCTAAGGAAGTGAACCGTACCGTTCAACTCCAACCGACAGCTGTGAAACCCGGAGCCGATGTCATACAAGGTCAATGGAAGAGTCAGACTCCACGACCTCCCACCTCGTGGTCAGTGCACGAGTACAACACAAGCAGGACCGCAGTCTCATGCTGAAGTGGTCTTAGCCACAGGGTCAGGCTACCCTCTGCCTAGCCCGCCTCAGTATAGGTATCGGCGCTAGTGAAATGGAGCCACGGGCCTGTTCACCGTGCTCTAAGCCATGAACGCATTCATGCTCTTTATATCACATATCCTGAGCCATGGGCCTGTTCACCATGCTCTTCACATACTTAGGCTACTGGCTAAATCCGCACCCTGGAGTCTACAACCGAAGTTTCACTCATACCTCCTCACTTTAGGCTAGGAGAAACCTCGCATATTCAACAATATGCGCTCCGGGTTAACCCGTAGGAGAACCCATTTCACCATCACCAGCTCCTGACGATGATGGATCTATGGCCAGGGCAACTACATTATATATTTCACTATGATTAATTAGTATCTTTTATATGGATTGCAAGATTCAACCAAGTTGTATAACATGCAAACTCTAACAGGAAATAAACAACATAAAAGTCAACATTATGCCTTCATCACATCGTCCTGACCTATCACAAGGATCCAACAGTACATGTTATCACTTGGCCTCTTTCCAATCATCCAGATCCATCTCAACGATCATCACATACCATGGGATCTCAATCCCTTATCACATAGTGCCACTGCCTTTCAAGGCTTACATCATCATCATGGGATAGAAATCCCAAGTACTTTAGTCATGTACATTATACAGATTATCTTTACATCAAGAGTAACAATCACAGCAGGGTTACTCAACATATACATATACCTCATACCCCTTTTAATTGGCTATGCGTCACCTGTATGGTTAGTTTACACAATAATCATAGCCATAACAGAAAGACCATGCTTATCAGTGTAGGGTGACATTAATGATTACATATTTTTTCAGTTAAGCCTCAACTTGTAGTCATGAGTTTAGGTTTCATTATAAAGCAAACCATGTTACATTCTTACCATTTGTTTAGCATTATACAACATATCACGATGGCCACATTCATGGGTAAGGACATGTGTGTTACATAAACACGCTTTAACATATCAATATCATTCAGCGGTCAATTATGAGGACCATAACTTTCACTAAAGGCATCACAAACCCTCACCACAAGTGGTATCGGGCAGGATACCCTCACCTATCATCCATCCCATAACGGCCGACACAAACATGCAACCTGCAACGCGGCGTCAGGGTGTTGTGCACTCCCTTTCATCGTGCAACACAGTGTCGGCTCAAGGAAAATGGCCAAGGGTCTGCCGTGCAGCCAGGTGTGTCAGGCGATAGGGCGTCGCGCAACGCCCGCCAAGGGGGGGTGGAGCTGTCGGCCGATACAGAACCAGTGTGATGCCTGTCACGACTAGCAATGCACAACGATTCTAAACCCCAACTAAAACAAGTGTGAGTCAAGCAAGATATTCTATAAGAGGTATCGTTCAGAGGTGTAGCTCAACCAACCAAAAAGGGTTCTATCGTCCAGCTAACCCTCTAGGGCCTATCGGCCGTCACAAGGTAGAGTAAACGTGTAACGCCTGGCACAGGGACCGGGGGTATCGTCCACTACCAACGAAACATATCGTCCATGGTTCTAAGTCAAGGGGGTTGTCGATTAGCACCTCCCCAAGCTCATCATCAACCTCAAGCATAAGGGCACCCCAAAACCCTAATGGGTCAAGAAGATGGCTCACCTCAATCGACTAGGAAGGAGGGGTCTTGCACATCATCTATCACCAGACGGGCAACACAAGGACCAACCTTAGCAAGATTCACAACTATCACCAAGCTCACCCTTCTAGTCCATGGTGAGAGGAGGGTGTTGCTTAAGCAACTAGAACACAAGCTCACCTCTCAACTAAAATGAGAGAGGGGTGTTGCCCATGCTACTCGAAGCTCAAACTCACTCCTCTAGACCCAGAGAGAAAGGAGTATTGCTCACCAAGAAACCCTAGATCATAAGGATCGGCCAACATGAAAACTTAAGCAAGATGCTAATCTAACAACATATAAACAAGAGCATAGAAGGTTATAGTGAAGTTAGAGTTAGGCGTTATGTAACCCGCCTTAAGAAAGCTCCTAGCTCCACGCACCACCAAGCAAGGAAGAAGGAGACTCGAAGGATATCGGCCAACAAGCTTGCAAAAGAGAAGGGGGTGTCGTGCACCAAGGTGGAGAAGGAACTAAGGAACCAAAGGAACTCTTAGCAAGGGAAAAGGGAATGACTATATAGAAGGGAAGGGAGGAGAAAACAAGGTAGAGTCAAGCAAGGTGTCGCCCACCTAGGGACACTTGTCCTAGTGCATGAGCCACCACTCTAGCAAGCCCTAAACACATGTCCAAGGTCATTGCTACATGCAAGCATCAAGCACCAAGTGTCCACTAGTGGTGACACAAATGAGGTCAAAGCTTGGTCAAAGGCTCTAGGGCGACACACTTGGGCGACACACCCCATGGGCGACACACTCCTCTCTTACCCGATACAAGGTCCAAAGGAAACAAAGGCAAGGCACCACAAGGCCCAACAAGCTCAACCAAGCCCAAAGGAACTCAAACAACGAGCCCAAACCTTCCTCTCTACTCTAGAGGAAGCAAGGAGAGAGAGGAACACCTCACAAGGTGGCAAACTTGCCCACAAACCCTAGACTTGGGTTAATTTCAGGTAGCACCTCCAACTCTCAACAAAGCACAACCAAACCCTAATCACCACTTAAAGTGATTAGCAAGCAACTAAGCATCAGGGTTAGGCAAAACAAACAGGGTAAACCCTAAACAAAGGTCAGGGTCCTTACAAGCTAACCCCCTTTAAAGGATTTTGTCCCCAAAATCTGAAGAGAAAATCGAGGGATACTTCCTCCTCATCTCTTCCTCAAGCTCCCACGTGGCTTCCTCAATGCCACGATGATGCCAAAGGACCTTCACACGAACCAGGTCCTTCCTCTTTAGCTTCTTAACCCTTCTGTCAAGGATCGCCACTGGACCTTCCTCATAGGTCACATCTTCATCAAGCTCAACTTCAATTGGTTGTATCACTGTCCCTGTATGCGGATGACTTTTCTTCAGCATACTGACATGGAATACTGGATGTAACCTGTGCAACTCTGGAGGCAACTCTAACTCGTAAGCTACCTTGCCAACACGTGCTATAATCGAGTAAGGCCCCATATACCTGGGAGCTAACTTACCCTTTTGACAAAACCTTAGCACACCTTTCCACAGTGAGACCTTAAGATACACTTTGTCTCCTACCTGGAACTCCAAAGGTCGTCGACGATTGTCTGCGTAAGACTTCTGCCTGTCCTGTGCCGCTTTCAACTATTGTTGTATCACATTGATCTTTTCTGTTGTCTGTTGTACTAACTCAGGACCCAAAAGCTGATATTCACCTGATTCGTACCAACACAAAGGATATATGCACTTCCTTCCATACAAAGCCTCATAAGGAGACATGTCAATGCTCCACTGATAACTGTTGTTGTAGGAAAACTCTATCAAAATTGAGATGCACATCCCAACTGCCTAGGAACTGCAAAACACAAGCTTGAAGGAGATCTTCCAAAGTCTGAATAGTCCTCTCAGACTGTCCATCTGTCTACGGGTGGAAGGCGGTACTGAACCTTAACTGTGTTCCCAACGCTTTGTGTAACTGTTCCCAGAAATGACTTGTGAACTGAGGACCTCTGTTCGAAACTATCGTCACTTGGCACACCATGCAAACGTACTATCTCATCCACATACACTCGAGCAAGCTTCTCAGCTGTATACGTCGTCCTTACTGGCAGGAAATGGGCACACTTCGTCAATCTGTCCACTATCGCCCAAATGGAACCATGATTCCTAGTTGTCCTAGGTAGCCCAACTACAAAATCCATGGTTATATGATCCCATTTCCACTACGGTATTGGCAAGGGTTGCAACGTACATGCCAACTTATGATGTTCAGCGTTGACTTGCTGACAAACCGCACATCTTGCCATGAACTCAACTACATCTTTCTTCATGCCAGGCCGCCAATACAAGTCTTTCAGACTGTGATACATCTTGGTGACACCTGGATGCGTAGCATACATTGATGTGTGTGCTTCCTCAAGCACTAACTTCCTCAGATCCTCATCATCGGGAACCACCATCCTGTCACGATAGCAAACTAGTCCATCCTCGAACTCAGGGAACCCATCACACTTTTTGCTACCGAACTCTGATCTGATCGACTGTACCGCATCATCTGTCTATTGTGCATCTTTGATCTGTTGTCTCAGCGTAGGCTTGACTTGCATCTGTGCTAAAAAGTCCAGCTAACGAGGAAACTTCCATTTGCACATTCATCTGCCGCAAGGAAACAAGCATATCCCATCTATGGCATACCAGGGAACTCAACTGTGCCTTCTTTGAAGAAAGAGAAGAAGACTTTCGGCTAAGCGCATCAGCTACCACATTTGCCTTAACAGGATGATACTCGATAGTGCAGTCGTAATCATTGATTAACTCTATCCATCGGCGTTGTCGCATGTTCAACTCATGCTGTGAAAAGATGTACTTTAGATTCTTATGATCCGTAAAGATTTGAAACACTTCCCCATAAAGATAGTGTCTCCAAATATTTAACGCATGAACCACTGGTTCCAACTCCAAGTCATGAGTCAGATAGTTCTCCTCGTGTTTCTTAAGCTGTCGCGAAGAAAAAGAAACCACATGATCTTCCTACATCAGCACACAACCTAAACCTTTCTTGGAAGCATCGCAGAAAACAACGTAGCCCTTTCCAGATTCTGGCAGTACTAGCACTGGAGCATTGGTCATCTTCTCCTTCAAACCCTGGAAAGCTTGCTGACATCGATCATCCCAGACAAATGGTACATCCTTTCTAGTTAACTTTGTCATCAGCAATGCAATCGTACTGAAGTCCTTGATAAACCTCCGGTAGTATCCTGCTAAAGCAAGGAAACTACGAACTTCTGTCGGTGTCTTCAGTTATTCCCAATCCGCAATGAACTCCACCTTATTCGGGTCTACTTTGACTCCTTCTGCATATATCACATGACCCAAGAAAGTCACTTCTTCCAACCAGAACTCACACTTACTGAACTTGGCATACAACTGATGTTGGCGAAGAAGAGTCAACGCTAAACGCAGATGTTGCTCATGCTCTTGCATGTACCGACTATAGATCAAGATGTCATCTATGAAGACTATGACAAATTGATCTAAGAATGGGCGAAACACTATGTTCATCGGGTCCATGAAAGCAGCAGGTGCATTGGTTAGCCCGAACGGCATAACCATAAACTCAAAGTGACCATACCTCGTCCTGAAAGCTGACTTCGGTATGTCATCCACCTTAATCCTCAACTGATGATAATCGGATCGTAGATCGATCTTTGAAAACATTATAGCACCATGCAACTGATCAAACAGATCATCTATCCTCGGTAACGGGTACTTGTTCTTGATCGTGACCTTGTTCAACTGCCGGTAATCTATACACAACCGCATCAACCCATCTTTCTTCTTGACAAACAACACTGGAGCACCCCAAGGTGATGTACTCGGTCAGATGAAACCTTTCTCCAACAACTCTTGCAACTGCCTCTTCAACTCTGCCATCTCTACTGGAGCCATCCTATACGGTGTTTGTGCAACTGGCTATGTTCCTGGAACCAGATTGATCTCGAAATCAATCTCTCAGGGTGGAGGAACACCAGGAAACTCATCAGGGAACACATCGGTAAACCCTTGGACAACAGACACCTCCTCGAGACTAGGTCCTTTTGCCTTGGTAGCCACAACGGTATCCACCACGTGAGCTAAGAACGCCTCACAACCTTGCCGTAGCAACCTCTCTGCCACCATAGCTGATACTAAACATGTCGGAAGAATCTTTTGATCTCCCTGGAAGATCCACTTCTCTCCATCATCGTCAAACACTGCCTTCTTGGAACCACAGTCCAAAACAACCTTATACTTCTCTAGGGTATCCATCCCAAGGATAACATCGAAACCATGCATATCAAGTGGTATAAGATCCACTTGAATGCTATGTCCCAAGAAAGACAGGACACAAGATGGACACTCTTCTCAAAGCAACGAGGAACCATCAAGAGGGGTTTCTAACAACAAACTATCCTTCTTATGGCTAACAGGTAAACGACAGTTTTCAAGCATACTATAGGCGATAAAAGAGTGTGTAGCACCCGAGTCAACCAGAACAGATTGAAGCAAGAAGAAGACATATCAGAATGAAATAACTCCATCTGATCTGTCACTACTCGCGAGTTGACTATCGCCTCCGGCTGACTCATAGCATAGAATTGAGTCGTTGCTTGCTGTCCACGTCCTCTGCTTCCTTGAGCATATGATCCCGCTTGAGACGCTTGACCGCGTCCTCATCCTTTGCCACCACTGGGCTGTTGTCTATTTGACCCTTGAAGATTCTGCCTCGGCTGCTGTGTCACTTCAACATCTCTGTTAGGGCAATTCAACCTGAAATGCCCGGTTTGACCACACAGATGGCATGCCCTATCATCGAACCGTGGACTAGATGGCCCTGTCACTATCACAGAAGCTGGACTATGTGCCTTAGACGGCGAAGAAACATAACCTCTTCCCTTACTCGGGGACCACTGCGACGGTACACTGGAACCTCTCATCACTGACGGTGTTGCAAACCTTGGCTTCTTGAAGCCACCAAACCTCTGTCCCTGAAACTGAGCAGGCCTTTTGTGAGACATGGACTCTCTTTTCTCTCTTACTGACCTTTCAATTCTTCGGACAGATTCCACAAACGTAGCAAACCTCTCTCTATTCTCCAACGTAGAAATCGGTGTTGTCAGCTCAGTACTCAGACCTTTCTCGAAATGTCTAATCCGCTCCTCATCTGTTGCCACCATGTGAGGATAAAACCTCAACATATCCATGAACTTAGCCTCATATTCGGTGATGTTCATCGTTCCTTATCCCAGGCTCTCAAACTGACTGATCTTCTCATCCAGATACGTCTTCGGAAAGTATCTGCTGACGAACTCGCGCTGGAAAACTTCCCAACCGATCGCCTCACCAGGTCACTTCTCTTCCTCGATGGTCCACCAATGACCAACACTACCCTTCAAAAGGTATACAACATGCTTTACTTTGTCTGCTTCTGGGATGTCGAGGATCCGGAAAGCCTTTTCAAGACTTGTCAGCCACAGATCTGCATCTGCTGGATCAACCGTTCCAGCATAATCTGAAGCTCCGACTCGGCGAATATTCTTGAAGGTCTTCCCAATACCCGATGCTTCTCCATGGGGAGCCTGTGCTCTCAGCGGAGGCACTGGCAATCGCTCAACCATGAGATTCATCGTAGCCATCATCTGCCCCATAAGTTGTTGATAGGCAGGATGTTCAAGAATGGCTGGGTTAGGTTGGGGGACCTCAGGCACCCGATCTTCATGTTCCTGCCCAAAAGCTCCATCAATTGATGCAGCATCGTTATACTCAGGAGCATGTTCTTCATGGTTTCCAAACATCTTGACTTTTCTTCTGCTGAGGCAGAAGATGATTGTAAAAAAATCTAGAAAACTCATAAGAACAGACTCAACCTAGTCCTAAATCCCTATAGACTCAGTGAACCTAGGGCTCTGATACCAAAACTTGTGGCAACACATCCCACTATCACACAGACAGCGAGGTGTTATGCAAAAACGTGTGGAAATCACCATAACCACAGATTACCAAAAACACGGTTTAATTAAAACTGATTGCGGAAAGCTGATAAATTGAGAAACTATTACATTCAAGTCCACATCCTGCAAGGAAACATATTAGATAAATATTTACAAGCCTTGATACGTGTCCACAGCTTAGGGGAACAACTTTCTAACCATCACATGAGTTCATCACCAGTTTATGCTTACATAAAGGCCCACATCCGGCCAGCAGCAGGATACATAAAACATCAACGATTATACATCGTGAAACAACATCAAAACACCTCCAAGGACCTGAGAGTACAGGGATGACTCTAAGACTCTACTACAAAACATCCAAAATAGTAACATATCCATCGCTTGCCTTCTACTGCTCTTCCAGCTGCCCGACTGCAACTCTGCGACCACCACCACGTCTAGCTCGACCACCTAAAAAGGGTGTAAACCAGTGGGGTGAGACACACAGTCCCAGCGAGAAACATAACTTCCCGCCGAAACTACAAAACCTCAGGAAGATAAAGCAACAACAACAAATAACTGATGAAGAGTATAACAAGAGCAGTTATAAAGTAAGGATATTCATACCGGCAAGCTTACCGGATGTACAGAAGACATATATCCACTTATTTCCTTGTGGAATATGATTAACAAGATAAGAATTATAAGGTATTACCACTTTGTAAGATATAACAAGATTAACTACACAAGCAAGGCCTCAACCAATGTTCCGTGTTTTGCCTTAAGTAGTAAATACTATACGGCTGGATTACATATTCTTATGCCCTGAGGAAGTGAACTGTACCGTTCAACTCCAACCGACGGCTGCGAAACCCAGAGCCAGTGCCATACAAGGTCAATGGAAGAGTCGGACTCCATGACCTCCCACCTCGTGGTCAGTGCACGAGTACAATACAAGCAGGACCGCGGTCTCATGCTGAAGTGGTCTTAGCCACAGGGTCAGGCTACCCTCTGCCTAGCCCGCCTCGGTACATGTATCGACACTAGTGAAACGGAGCCACATGCCTGTTCACCGTGCTCTGAGCCATGAACGCATTCATGCTCCTTATATCACATATCCTGAGCCATGGGCATGTTCACCATGCTCTTCACATACTTGGGCTATGGGCCTAAATCCACACCCTGGAGTCTACAACCAAAGTTGCACCCATACCTCCTCACTTTAGGCTAGGAGAAACCTCGCATATTCAACAATATGCGCTCCGGGTTAACCCGTAGGAGAACCCGTTTCACCATCACCAGCTCCTGACAATGATGGATCTATGGCCAGGGCAACTACATGATATATTTCACTGTAATTAATTAGTATCTTTTATATGGATTGCAAGATTCAACCAAGTTGTATAACATGCAAACTATAACAGGAAATAAACAACATAAAAGTCAACATTATGCATTCATCACATCATCCTAACCTATCACAAGGATCCAACAGTACATGTTATCACTTGGCCTCTTGCCAATCATCCATATCCATCTCAAGGATCATCACATACCATGGGATATCAATCCCTTATCACATAGTGCCACTGCCTTTCAAGGCTTACATCATCATCATGGGATAGCAATCCCAAGTACTTTAGTCATGTACATTATACAGATTATCTTTACATCAAGAGTAACAATCACAGCAGGGTTACTCAACATATACATATACTTCATACCCCTTTTAATTGGCTATGCATCACCTGCATGGTTAGTGTACACAATAATCATAGCCATAACAGAAAGACCATGCTTATCAGTGTAGGGTGACATTAATGATTACATACTTTATCAGTTAAGCCTCAACTTGTAGTCATGAGTTTAGGTTTCATTATAAAGCAAACCATGTTACATGCTTACCATTTGTTTAGCATTATACAACATATCACGATGGCCACATTCATGGGTAAGGACATGTGCGTTATATAAACAAGCTTTAACATATCAATATCATTCAGCGGTCAATTATGAGGACCAGAACTTTCACTAAAGGCATCACAAACCCTCACCACAAGTGGTATCGGGTAGGATACCCTCACCTATCATCCATCCCATAACGGCCAGCACAAACGTGCAACTTGTAACGCGGCATCAGGGTGTTGTGCACTCCCTTGCATCATGCAACACAACGTCAGCTCAAGGAAAACGGCCAAGGGTCTGCCGTGCAGCCAGGTGTGTCGGGCGACAGGGCGTCACGCAACGCCTGCCAAGGGGGGGTGGAGCTGTCAGTCGATACAGAGCCAGTGTGACCCCCGTCACGACTAGCAACGCACAACGATACTAAACCCCAACTAAAATAGGTGTGAGTCAAGCAAGGTATTCTACAAGAGGTATCGTTCAGAGGTGTAGCTCAACCAACCAAAAAGGGTTCTATCGTCCAGCTAACCCACCAGGGCCTATCGGCCTTCACAAGGCAGAGTAAACATGTAACGCCTGGAACAGGGACCAGGGGTATCGTCCACTACCAACGAAACATATCGTCCATGGGTCTAAGTCAAGGGGGTTGTCGATCAGCACCTCCCCAAGCTCATCATCAGCCTCAAGCACAAGGGCACCCCAAAACCCTAATGGGTCAAGAAGATGGCTCACCTCAATCGACTAGGAAGGAGGGGTCTTGCACATCATCTATCACCAGACAGGCAACACAAGGACCAACCTTAGCAAGATTCACAACTATCACCAAGCTCACCATTCTAGTCCATGGTGAGAGGAGGGTGTTGCTTAAGCAACTAGAACACAAGCTCACCTCTCAACTAAAACGAGAGAGGGGTGTTGCCCATGCTACTAGAAGCTCAAACTCACTCCTCTAGACCCAGAGAGAAAGGAGTATTGCTCACCAAGAAACCCTAGATCATAAGGATCGGCCAACATGAAAACTTAAGCAAGATGCTAATCTAACAACATATAAACAAGATCATAGAAGGATATAGTGAAGTTAGGGTTAGGAGTTATGTAACCCGCCTTAAGCAAGCTCCAAGCTCCTAGCTCCACGCACCACCAAGCAAGGAAAAAGGAGACTCCAAGGATATCGGCCAACAAGCTTGCAAAAGAGAAGGGGGTGTCGTGCACCAAGGTGGAGAAGGAACTAAGGAACCAAAGGAACTCTTAGCAAGGGAAAATGGAATGCCTATATAGAAGGGAAGGGAGGAGAAAACAAGGTAGAGTCAAGAAAGGTGTCGCCCACCTAGGGACACTTGTCCTAGTGCACGAGCCACCACTCTAGCAAGCCCTAAACACATGTCCAAGGTCATTGCTACATGCAAGCATCAAGCACCAAGTGTCCACTAGTGGTGACACAAACGAGGTCAAAGCTTGGTCAAAGGCTCTAGGGTGACACACTTGGGCGACACACCCCATGGGCGACACACTCCTCTCTTGCCCGATACAAGGTCCAAAGGAAACAAAGGCAAGGCACCACAAGGCCCAACAAGCTCAACCAAGCCCAAAGGAACTCAAACAACGAGCCCAAACCTTCCTCTCTACTCTAGAGGAAGCAAGGAGAGAGAGGAACACCTCACAAGGTGGCAAACTTGCCCATAAACCCTAGACTTGGGTTAATTGCAAGTAGCACCTCCAACTCTCAACAAAGCACAACCAAACCCTAATCACCACTTAAATGTGATTAGCAAGCAACTAAGCATCAGGGTTAGGCAAAACAAATAGGGTAAACCCTAAACGAAGGTCAGGGTCCTTACAGTATGACCTATACCAAATGCGACCACATACTATAATGGCCCTTGTGGACAAGCTTGAGAGTTGTGGCTTGTTACGAAGTACTAGAGGCGTCTCATCAGTTGAGGCTGTATGCTACTTCCTACAGATGGTTGGCCATGGACATACAAATCGTGCTTTGACTGAGGACTACATTCACTCTGGTGAGACCATAAGTAGAAAGTTCAATGAAGTGTTGGACGTCGTGTGTGTGTTGTCCCATGACTATATTGTCATGCAAACTGCATCAACATGTACAACAACACATTCTCGTATATTGGACAACCAAAGGTTCTACCCTTACTTCAAGGTAATATTTATCCCCTACAATTTATAATCATTTTCAAATATTTTGTATGTTTACAACCGATTTTGATATTGTAGAATGCCATCGGGGCAATTGATGAAACACACATCCCAATCTTGGTCAAACGCGACAAGAAAAATCACTACCGAGATAGAAAAGGAAATGTCTCTCCGAATGTCATGGCTATAGTAGACTTCTTGATAGAGTTTACATATGTCCTAACTGGGTGGGAGGGCTCGACTGCTGACCAAAGGGTCCTACAATCAACAACGACCATGGGTGGGTTTAAAGTTTCACCAGAAAAGTTTTACCTAGTTGATGCGGGGTATGCCAACACTCGTTAATTTCTTACACCTTATCGCAACACAGCTTACCATATTTCTGAGTACTGAGGAAACAGACATTCATACACCAGCAAGAAGGAGATGTTCAACCAATGCTACACTCAATTATGTAATGTTGTAGAAAGAGCATTCAGTGTGTTGAAGAGGTAGTTTTCCTACCTCAAAAAAGGGGTGACATATCATATACATTCGCAGTGTCACCTCGTAATGGCTTGTTGTATCCTCCACAATTTTATACGTTGCCTCGTAATGGCTTGTTGTATCCTCCACAATTTTATACGTCGCCAGCATGATGGCAACACTATGATGGATGAACTCCCATATGAAAATTTAACGTATGGCATCCCACCTACTGGGGTCGACCTGAGTTCCCTACAACAAACAACTCTGGCCGATGCAAGGAAGGGTGATGTATTACGGGAAACTATTTCTAATTTCCTTTGGGATACTCGTTGACCTTACTTTGTACTTGTCATATTTTTTGAAGTGTATGATAAATCATCAACCACGTGACCGTGGTGCCCTAAATTGTTTGTTTCATGAAATGTTTTATGGCTCCTAATTAAAAACATCACATTATGTTTCATTAAGTTGTCTTGAAATGGAGAATGGAATGCCCTCCTGTCTATGTGGCCTTCAATGCACTATACGAGTGTATATGGATGCCACAGATGGGGAAAATGGACGTTTTGAAGATAACAACCCCCACATACCGTATTTTACATGTGGTAGGGGTATTATTCCAAACAAATGTCATATGAGGTTGCCCGTGCAATATGTTCAACCTACAGTGGCAACGCTTACTATAGTTAGGGATGCAATGCTAACACAACTTACATATGCACGCAACGAATGCAAGCTATGATCAGAACAATGTGACTTTATCTGTTCGACAAGAGCAGACACCGATAGGCTAGAACAAGATATTTCAACTCTACAGAAGAGGTGCCAATATCTTCGCCAACGACTTCACATCACGAGCGATAAGGACTCTTCAACTGAGGAAGACGGATACAATACATCATAGATGTATTACGATCTTTCGAAATTAACTTTGCTTTTATGTTTGAACAATCAACTAGGCCTATTCATATGTTCTATAATTTATATTTGATATATATGTTCAGAACCTGACATTATTTTACTAATCATCAATCATATTTTAGATTTCGATGAATCCATCTGAAGTTTTGAGGTGTGATTGTGGGTTACATGCAGCCTTGCGGCTTAACTAGGGCTGTCAATGGGGAGGGTATTATCTGTTTACCCTTACCCATACCCTGGAGGGTAAGGGTAAGGGTAAAGATTTTTATTACCCTTTACCCATTTACCCATTCCCCGTTTCCCCACTATACTATAAGGGGAGGGTAAGGTATCGACATTATCCATACCCTTTTACCCTTTTACCCGCACATGATATAAAGGTTACACAAAAATATATTTTAAAGGGGTTTGTATGTAAATGTTTAACCCTAATACTTTATTCTATCATTGGAAAATGACTTGGTGTTGTGCTTGTAATACTTTCTTGTTGAGGGAAAAACATATATATCTTACGGAAAATGAGGTGTTGGTGAAACGCTTATTTGTTATGCATACTTATGCAAAGGAAAAAAATGATTTATGCATAAAAAATTGTTATTGTGTGAATTCACTTAATTTTACATGGAGAAACATATGCTTTAGAATTGGATATAATGTTTTATATGTTGTTATCAATAAATTAGTTATAAAATTATTAAAAATCAACACACAATGTGTATAAAACTCTTTTTTGTCAAAATTACCCGCTTACCCTTTACCCTCCCCATTTACCCTGTGGAGAAGAGGGTAAGGGTAAGGGGAGGGTAAGGAGATTGCTGAGAAGGATAATTACCCTTACCCTTACCCGCTACCCAAAGAGGGTAAGGGTAAGGGTAAGACCTTACCCTCTCCATACCCTCCCCATTGACAGCCCTAGGCTTAACACAGAGGATGCATGGTTACATGACTTTGGCATTCTTAGTGAAAGGTTGGGTGAAATATATTACATATGTCCTTCTCGTGAGGTGCGCAAGTAAATACATAAATAATAGGTTACCCTTGTTTACGCTGCACATTTGTTGGCATCACTTGAACTTGATAATACATTTTAGGAAAAAAATCGATGTAGATACTTCCATTGGGCAGTCAATGTCCCCACAACAACTAATTCTTTAAAAGCTGAGATTATGTTACTAACTGTCGAGTGCAAGTCATTGTGGGGCCAGGCAATGAACATGAAGGACTTTGTAGAAATTCATCACAACTACAATGACATATACACAAACAAAAAGTATGAGTATGAGGTTCTACAAATCTACGTTGCCAGTTTGGAGGAAGATTGTAGTCTTCTTTTGGACATTCCTTCACCTCTGATGATGCTATAACGTTGAATGACATAGCTTCATTAAGATTGTCTTCTCAATTTAGATTGTCTACCATTGGATGCCATTAACATTATAATCTTTCTTAATTCATAAATTGATATAAATGTTGTATTACATTGTGAGGTTGTTGTTTTTTATTCATAATGTTCCTAAACGGTGTATGCTATTTATCGTAATGTTATTGAATGTTATTTAAAGCCAAATAATCATATTATATCCCCTTAGTTGTGACATACACCCTTACTGTTGAAATATATTACTTATAGAATTTGTAATATGGTTGGGCAACCAACTACACCGTATTTTATGTGGTCTATAGAGCTTAATATGGTTCTCATAGGTATGATGAGAAACCAATATGAACTGGGGAGATGTGTGAATGGAGTATGTATTGTAATGCTTGGAGGGAGGCATGGCGTGACTTCCGAAACATAACAGGGGGACCTTACATATCTTTGAGTGAGTTGCAAATGAGATGGAATACATAAGGAGAGAGTTCATAAGAGACAATCTTTTCATTTTGGGAGATTTATTGCCTCCCCCGCCAATGGCCGTTCAACACAAATTTGTGACGTCTCATCACACTTACCCACCTGGAATTATTGAATACCTTAACAATGACGAATGAAACAAACAACCACATCAGACGGAGAAATTAACGCATGAACTTGTAACATATTTGTTTGACATTTGCTCGACATTGTATTTGTTTGTGTTTGCTTCGCAACATTTAGTTGCAAAACTTTTATGTTACATTAGTTTGTTGGTACCATCATTTGACAAACTTCTACTTTAGTCATATGATTAGAAGACTTACATCACGTTCATACTTGTTTTTAGCTAATGTTGCTTGCAACATTTATTTGTATACATTCTTGTCACAATTAGTTTACTATTAACGATATTTGCCCATACTTATTTTTATTTATTTATTTTAGATGTCGCAATCACGTTTAAAGTCACAATTGCGTTCAAAGGCAAGGGCAAAGTTTGAAAAATTATTGATGTCTCCGTCAAAGATACAGAAATATGTTGAATAAAACCTTGTATGCAAAAAAAAATGTTGCGAGGATACACATGAGCTTGGAAAAAATGAGAGCCAGGAACAAGACAAGGTTGGGGTCAGTCATCCCGTTCATCATCTGTCTTTGCTGTTTGATTGGCCAAAAGACGACATCAAACAACAACCCAATCAGTCATTGCAGTAAGCATGTCGTGTGTCATGAGACGAGTACGATGACGCTCTAAAGTGGGCCGACTGGGACAGTCCTACCTGTGATCAAAATAAATCATCCTCCACATCAAACACTGTCCACCAGAGTGGTCGATCAGCATCTTAGCATGTGTATGGATGTCTGTGTCTAGTTTCAGGGCATGCCTCTCCTTTTTTGTCTCTCTCCCTAGTATGTTACGATGTATTTGCTCGGGAACCAATAACTTATTATGAGTTTTTTTTGTTTGTTTAAGTTCTAATGAAAACATGCTATTATCTTTGCTTTTGTACTTGTGCGCAATTAATTTTATATTAGGACAATTTCAATTATCTTGTCTGTATAGTGGTTCTAATATGTACAACAATACATATTTACAACATAAAAATACAATGCAAGACAACAATAAAGTTAGATTTATTTTAAATCATCACATACGTACAGTTAGATTTATTTTAAATCATCACGTACAAATGAGCATACTCATATATTATTTTCACTTTACTAAATACAAATAATAACATCCTCAAAATATAATTTTTTTTTAAATTACGTACTTATATTGAGACACAATCACAACTACACATTCTGTGTACTTGTTAAACAGTTCCGCAAGAACATGACAGAACAAGCAGATCCTAACTAGGTTGCCAAACAAAATCAGACTGAGTCCAGACTGGTCTGAATCCAGACTCAAATCATACTAATGTCTAGTTTGGGAAAGAAATTCTAAAATGCGGCATTCTTATACTGATTGGAGCAGAATGTACTAGATGGTGATGATGAATACTACGACCGTCCACATTGTAAAATACCGCCCGCTCGTAATTGATGTGTAAAAGTACTGGTAGTCATAATGATGGGACGCAAACGGCCCCTAACTGACCAGAATTAGACTGATCGTTTCCGACTCGATACTCACTAACCCGGTCTGATCCAGTCCACACACTACGTAATCCCAGTCCCTTGACCGAGTTTTTGTCCACTGCCTTTGGAAGAAAATTCTACCTATCGCACTTGCTGCCTTGTACGGTTAAACTATTGCTCACTGTCTATGCGTTCCCAGCCGGCCGGCGACCTCGAGAGACGGCGCCGTGGCCTATGGCTTTAGAAGTGTCGGTGGCGGCGGTGTCCATGGCCGTGTCCCCTATATTGTCCCAGCTAGTGTCCAGATCAGCCGAGCTGATAAGCAAAGACCGGGGCCTCTCCAAGCGCAAAAGAATATACAAGGATCTAGACGACCTTCGCTCCACGCTGCTTGGCATCGAGGAGATCCTAGCCGACGCTGATAGAAAGCAGATTAAGAGCCCAGCTGCTCTGCAGTGGCTTCGGCGTCTTCGAGACTCTCTGTACACCGCCGACGACCTACTGGACGAGTGCGCCATGGGTGACGTCGGTGGGGCAGCGGAGGGGGCTTTCTCGTCCCCGTCAAAGCTGAAGGACCTGGTCCACACATACAGTTGCCATAAGGTAAGTTCTGGGAATAGCCCACTCGTAATTGCGCGTAGGGTCCGGGACGTCAAAGAGGAGCTTGATAGGTTGTTGGCGTCGGGAGATCGCTTCGGCTTCACTAAGCTTCTTGGGCCCACTCGTGAGGTCCGTCATGCAGATTACAGGAAACCGGAGACGTCTTTACTAGACAGGAACTTCCATGTCCTCGGCAGGGATGACCTAAAGGAGGAAATGATCGAGCTGTTGACAGCGGCCAGCGACGGCCAATCTGGGTCCAATTTCCGTGTTCTGCCTGTGGTTGGCATGGGAGGTATCGGGAAGACCGCGATTGTTCGTCATGTCTTTCATGATCCGACCGTGGACAACCATTTCCAGTTGAAAGGATGGGTTTGGGTGTCTACTGTCTTCAACATGGAAATTCTATACAAGGAGATAATTCAGTCCTTCACAGGTCAGACTTCAAACTTGGGTGGCTTGGAAGGATTGCAGACCGAGCTTGTGCAGGCCGTGCAGAGCAAGAGGTTCCTGCTGATTCTGGATGACGTGTGGAGTAAGGACAAAGATAAGTGGGAGGAGCTGCTCAAGCCATTTAGCCTGGCCGATGAGGGGAGTGCGTTGGTGATAACTACTAGAAACGAGGACGTAGCCAAAGCCATCACGAAAGGCCGTATGGAGAAGATCTTGCTCGGGGGTTTGGAGGATGAAATCATATGGGAGATAGTCAAACAACATGCTTTCAGCTGCTCTGTTGCTGACGAGTATGACAACCTGCATAAGATTGCTGAAGTGATAGTGAAGAAGCTAAATGGTTCCCCATTAGCTGCAAAGGCAATTGGGCGACTTCTGGGTATGAACCTTGACGAGCAAAGCTGGAAGAAGATCCGAGATAGTGTGCTATGGGAGACTCTCTTCAGTGGAAATGAAAATGAGCTTAGTCCTGCTCTCGTTCTGAGTTATCTGCATTTACCACCGGAAGCAAAATCGTGCTTCTTACATTGCTCTTTATTTCCCAATGGCAGTTCAATTAAGGAGCACGAGTTCATCTACCAATGGACGGCTCATGATTTTATTCAAGCACAAGGCGAAACAAGTTTAGAGGATGCTGGCAAGAGCATAATCAAGAATTTCGAGAGCATGTCTCTCTTGCAGCATGACAGTGATCCCGACTATGGATTCAATCAATGGTCATCACTTTATTATGAAATGCATGATTTGATTAACGAGATGGCACAGAATTTGGCAAAAGATGACCACTTACAGATATCCAGTGACCGAGCCGTTGATACGCTAGCAAGCTCTAATCTTAGACATGTGTCCATATGCAAGAAATTGAGCCCAGAAACATTGATGAGCCTGAAGAACTGTGCCAAGTTGCGCACTCTACTTTTCAATTCTATCCATGGAAATGAAGTTGATGCCTCATGTCTCCAGAGATGGTTCAGAAAACTAAAACATCTCCGAGTTTTAGGATTGGAAGGTTGTCAAATTGAAAAGCTTC
Source organism: Alisma plantago-aquatica (assembly GCA_963693085.1). Classification (NCBI taxonomy): domain Eukaryota; kingdom Viridiplantae; phylum Streptophyta; class Magnoliopsida; order Alismatales; family Alismataceae; genus Alisma; species Alisma plantago-aquatica. The sequence continues at coordinate 297,243,288 of OY856415.1, forward strand.
CTTCCTCAATTTGCAATCTGAAACATCTCAGGTACCTTGACCTCGCATATGCACCTATCACAAAGCTACCCAAAACATTGAATATGCTTTACAATTTACAATTTTTACGGTTATTCAAATGTATACATTTGAAGGTCCTGCCAAAAGCTATGGAAGGTCTGAAGTCTGTCCGCTACCTGGACTTATCATATACCCAAATAGTAGAAATACCGGCATCTTTGACCAAGCTTTGTAACTTGCGGGAACTAAGACTATATCGTTGTAGGAAACTGAAGGAACTTCCAATTGGAATGGGAAATTTGAAACACATGCAGTGCCTTAACCTGGCCAAAACGTTTATCACAGAGCTACCAAAAAGTTTGACCATGCTTTCTGATCTAAGAGAATTGAACTTGACTGATTGCTACATGCTGAGAGAATTACCAAACAAATGGGTGGGGAACCTATCGAAATTGAGATATCTTTTTGCTTCTGAGGAATTAGTAAGTGCCATAAAGGGAATTGGAAGATTGACTTCTCTGGAGAACTTGGACAAATTTAGTGTTGGCAAGAGTGAAGGGCACATGATTGAGGAGCTAAAGAATTTAAACATGCTTCATCATAAACTTAGTGTTGAAAATCTAGAACACATACGTGACCTGAAAGAAGCTGAACAAGCTAGATTACATCAAAAGCGACACCTCCAACAGCTAGTGTTGCAATGGAGTATTTCTACAAACAAGATTGACTTTTCAGGCATACAAGATACAGGGGTGCTTGAAGGTCTCAGACCTAATGCATATCTTGAAAGGTTGACTATCAAACATTATTTGGGCTCAAGATATCCAAGTTGGTTAAATGGACAACTATCAAAAGTTCTAAAAAATTTGAGCTTAGTGGGGTTGAAACATATGGAAAAAGTTACTTTTTATGAAAAGGATGATGAATTTGTTTTCCCCTCTCTTGAGGTGTTGGAATTCCATTATTTGACGGAATTGAAATACTGGACTGGAGGAGATCATGATCGCTTTCTTCCACGACTCCGTGAACTTCGAATTGAAATGTGTCCAAAGCTCATAAGCATTCCTCCGTTTCCGCTAACACTACAGAAACTGATGCTTTCTGAAGTAGGCATAGTTGTTCTTCCAAGATTTTGTTGTGCTTTCCCTCAATCAACATCAGCTGCAGGGGTGTCATCTTTGTCAAATAAATCATCATCCCTTGCTTACTTATATATCAACAGATGCCAGAATCTTCGGTCTTTAGTTGACAGCATTCTTGACAGTCATCTGCCTTCTCTCAATGTATTGAAAATTTCTCACTGTCAAGACCTTGAGTACTTGCGTGCAAGAAATCTCATGGGTTCCATCTCATTGGAGGATTGCCCGAAGCTTTCAAGATTATGCCTTCCTGACACGAGCAATTTGCTTTCTTCAATTCAGGAACTTGAGATTATGGAATGTAGTAGCTTAGACCTGGAGTGGGTTAAGAAATACTTGGAGGGGTTGACCTCTTTGGAGAGGTTGGTGGTAAACAATTGTTTCAACAAGATGTCTAGCTCCTTCCTAAAAGATGCAGTTCTTCCTCATTTGCAGAACCTATCTTGGTGTCGAGCTGAGTGCTATAATCCCAATTTGCTCATTGAGAAGCAGAATCAAGAGTACCATGATCCTAAGAAATGTATAATTGAGATATCATGTATAGCTGAGGAAGAAGAGCAAGAAGGAACAGAAGAAAGTTGTAATCGACAGAAGTTGTTTGTGGAAATTCTTAAACAGATTGGACCTTCTTCAATCATGGCACTCACAGTAGCCAAGCCAATTCCTCGAGTAACATGGAAGGAACGCTTAGTCACCAGAACACGACCTCAACTGATGTCGACCTTACTCTTGACGTGGCTATCTCACTTAGAAAGTGTATCAGACGGAAATGAAAACATGGCAGAAGTTATAACAGATTCCTCTCACCTAGCAGACGTTATTGTTAGAAGCTCTGTGAATCTCTTGTCTGTAGTAACAGATTCAAGTGGTTACTCTTCGCTTAAATATTTAGTCTTTGATGGATCTACTGCTCTCCTATTGGAAGATATGCGAGGGCTTACATCCCTTGAGAGTGTGTGCATCATAGAATGTGACAGCCTTTTCTGTCTTCCCGAAAACATGAGAGGACCTTCGACACTTAAAGATTTAAGTATTTGGAGCTGCAATAATATTCGTTCTTTACCGGAGGATATGAGCGGCCTCTCTTCTATAAGAAGGCTCTGCATCGACAATTGTGAGAACTTCCATCTTCCTGAAAGCAGTTCTGCTAATTATGAAAATCTCTGTTCGTTTCTTGCATGCACAAAAGGCCTGTCTTCCCTGAATTCTTTGTTCATAAAAAATTGTAAGAATGTCTCCATCAGATAGATACTTAGCTAATTCTCTAAGGTTTGTTCATAAAGTCATTTTGTACATAACGAAACACATTAAGGAACCTTACTTGTGCCTTAAATTTGTGGAGGGTAATGAAATGATTAGGGTGTTTTTGCCTATATTCTATATTTGTTTATGTACCCGTAATGGACATACCTTTATTAGTCTCAAAGTTCATTTATTTTGTAACTTTTTTATTTTATGTTGTAACATTGTATGCCATTTTGAAGTGACCCTCCCCCATAAAAAAATCAATATAACATATTTGACCAAAATAATTGCCTCCATTGCACATCTACAAAGATATTTAGCAAAATAACACACTATGTGTGGAACCTCTCTCATAAAAGTGGCACGTTACATGTCCAACTTTAGAAGGTGCCACTGCCCTTGGTGTCTTTATTGAAGAATAAAAAAAATGAGAAGTGCCACACTATGTGATGCTTACAATTTCAATTTTATTTTTAACAAAGACGCCAAGAGAAGTGACTTCTTCTGAATCTGGACCTATAATGCGTCACTTTATGCAACATCTGTAGACTAAAGTTTGGTATGTTGAGAAATATATCATCTCCAATGGTATGAAGGTGATTATTTTAACTAAACTGAATTTCTTTCTGAAAAATAAAAAACTCTTTTTCTGGTAGTCAATTTTGTTCCACATTCTTTTCAACTGAACACTTATTAGATTTTTATCTATTTTTTTTTATGTACACATGTTGCGAGCTCCTGTTCTGTTCTTATTAAAATGATTGGAATTATTTTGGAAGCACGAAATCTAAAGATTCTTATGTTGAGGCTGCATGTGACATTTTGAGCTTTGGTGTTTGTATCCCTAATTCTCGACATCTGCCGCTTTATGAAACTCCGGTGTACAATTTACTTTTTCAAATATTGAATTCCATTATGCTGACATAGTGCATTGCCACTCATTGTGTATTCAGGGTCAACTTAATGCAAACACTATTGTGACTAACATAGTCGGTTATTATTCAAAAACCTTATTAGGTGGATTTTATAAGAATTTAGGTGTTCATCCTAACAATCCTCAATATAAAGGGTGTGTTAAAGTGTGGGTATCCAATTCAAATCTAGTTGGCAATGAGGGAAGGAACTTCACATTTCTAACATTAAAGATAAAACCATAGTTATTAGAACCGAACCGAACCGGTCGGTTCAACCGGTTGAACCGGGAACCGGTCGGTTCAACCCTATACCGGTTCGGTTTGGCCCCAAACCTAAAAATCCCTTTGAACCAGTCAAGAATTGGTAAACCGGTCCGGTTTTTACTGTACCGTCTGAGTCTAGCTGACCAATGATTTGCTGAATTTTGTTGTTGCTACAGGTACATGCTATACCCTCCTCCCTTTTCCCTATTCCTCCTCTTCCTTATCTGCCTCCTTATCCTCCTTTTCATGTTATTTCAATAGTTTGCTGTAGCATTTGCTTCTGTTTTTGTTGCTACTTGCTGCTGCCTTTTTTTGTTGTATCGATCCTCTTGCAATTGCTCTAGTACCTCTCTTCTTCTTCATTTAGTCCCCTAGTAATTTCCATATAGTTAAAATATTCTACCAACCTTTTCTCATTGTTTAACATATTCCTATCATCCTGCCAGGTCAGCGACTATACAAAAACCTAGTGCTACTGTCTATATTTATATTCCCATAAGGTTTCCAAATATCCTTATGCCAATTGTACCGTGGTATCTCCTCTTGTTAATGAAAGTTTATTTGATTACTTGATAATTTGACATGGGAAATGCACTTTCAAATTGAATTATTGTCATTTCCATGCTAGTTTTTGATATACTCCTAGATTTTCTTACTTTTTCCTAAACTTTTCATATATTATAAAGTTATAAAAATAATTTATGGTGTCATGCTGACGTCACCGGTCGAACCGGTTCAATCATTGTTTGAACGAGTGAACCGAGAACCAGAAACCTCACCGATTCACTCACTGGTTCGGTTCTGACAACCTTGGATAAAACCTAACAGTGTAGATCTATTCTCAACATCCTCCTCACATGTCATATTTTTTTGTGTGTTTGTACGTGTTTTGTTTTCTTTTATCCAGTGTGGACTTTCCTCACAGTTATCTTGTGAGAGTTGAACCGATGCCATGTTACAATATGGGTATTCAACTCAAAATATATAGACAACAAAGGAAGAAACATACACTTTATGAGCTTGAAAATAATACCCAAACTCAGCAGTGTGAGTTTATTCTCAATAGGGTGTATATCATATGTAGTTAAAAAAACTCCGACCAATAGTCATTTAAAGTTTTTCTGAAATAAAAACGGGCCATCTTCATACTTAACCGCAATAGCAAAAATTGGTTGCGTGCGAACTTTTTCTTCAATAAGATCAATCTTAGCTTTTTTACTTCTTTCATTAAATAATGTATGATAAACGATATTAGAAATTACAATATCGTACACTGAAGTACCATCAGTGACGGAGGCAGATGGGGGCAATGGTAAGCACATGCCCTACTCGTGTTCATCCAAACTAATAAACACATTTACTCAATAAGAGGCACCTTTGACATGAATTAGTTAAAGTGCCTGGCCTGTTCATGTCCCAATTCTGTTGAAGGGGTAGTAACTGCTACGTGGAACTCATTTGCAAAACCACCCAATTTTCTCGACGTCCGCTATTCTGTATCTACAAGGGTTGGCCATGCTTTTCTTTAGTTACAGGCTAGCATCGAACACAAATCATCTGACTTGTTACCACCTAAAATTTTTGTAACAGCTAATTTCATGATCAAAGTTTTTTCACTCAATCTACTTAACCAATCTAACGCTCACCCTATCTAATCGAACACTTACCGATTCAGCATCTGCACATTTGAGTAGGGTTGTAAATGTAGGAAAATATGGCATCAAAGCAGACAGTAAAAATTGAAAAAAATAATTACCATATTCGTCTTACAACAGCAGATCGCGTCGATAACTATATAATGAGAATGATGGTTTCGAGATAATACTTGATCCTAGAACAAGTCCAGCGACAATTCCCTCGATGTAGCATGTGTCTTTCTTCAAGTCGCACCTCGAAGTTTCTGTAATAACTCCTGATTGATCACCACAGACAACAGCTTGACGTTGTCCTCCTAGTGGCAAGCAACAACCTCCTCACCTCTATAGTAGTCCACTTGGGCCACCAGGAACTCGTGTTGTTCTAGATAAACGAACATGAAGGAGTTGTCCCCTTCTAGTTGGTATACTGGTACCAACTTGCTCTCCCACAATTGTTCTCCCTTACTATTCCTCCCTTTATCGGGTAGAACTTGCTCAGATTCTCTTGGTTACCACAACCAGAGAAGACAACAATTGTCAGAGCAATTGCTATTTTGTCTAGGAAGCTCGCCAATACCCCTCTATATATAGGAGAGTCAGGGTCAGGGTTCTCAGTCTGTGCGGGAGTCAAAGGGTACATGATTTCATGAAGTTTTACATCCTGCAAGCAACGAAAGGGCCGATTCACAAGTGAATCGATCAGTTGGCATGTGAGCCGACCGGTTCAATCCTTGAACTAGTCGTTTCATTATGCTTCATAGTCACAATTGTATTGGAATTAATATCCAATTGATGCACAACATGACGTCAGCACTAATCCTTGATCCAATCGAATTGATCAGTGAACTAGGCTGTTCATCACATGAATTGGGTGGTTCATCACATGAACCAATCGTTTGAGACATTGAGCTGATTGGTTCAATAAGTGAATTAGTCGGTTCATGCCATGGTTCATCCAATGCAGTTTCAATCAACTTGACACTCCAGTCGATCGATTCAACACTTGAACTGGTCGGTTCAGAGTTCAGTCAGTCAATTGTTATTTAAATCGAATACCTAAATGCTTTAGTAATCATTTTAAACATCATTCATGAATAAACTCCTATCCCAAGTGTTTCCTATGTGTGTGACCCTACAGGTTCCAAGTTGCATTGGCAGTGAATGTCTATAACTTGTTTATGGCATCACAATCAATGAGCGGTATCTAGTATCACATCATTTCTCCCCAAGTAATTTGAAAAGTTGGAGAACAACTTCAACCTACAATCTGTGATTGGTGTTACAGTGCTTGTATAGTTCCTTTGTCACGAATATCCAGATTGAACTCGAGGCATGGAATCATCACCATCTTCAATGTTAAATCCATGTTCCTTGAACTAGAGCAGATTGTTTGAGCTATATGTAAGTTTAATATCATATATTAACTCACATGAGAACGACCGTGCATTTCTCAATCTCACTTATCAAGTGGCTAGGATATCATACTCTTGTAGGAGGGACAAATCCCATCTACATCACTCACAATCATCCCCATGTGTCACAGTGCACCCGATCGTCACCTTTATGGAAACCCTTATTCAAGGTCACGATGGATGATGTCAAACTTACATATAGCTCAAACCCTTGTTTGAGCTATATGTAAGTTTAATATCAGATATTAACTCACATGAGAACGACCATGCATTTCTCAATCTCACTTATCAAGTGGCTAGGATATCATACTCATGTAGGAGGGACAAATCCCATCTACATCACTCACAGTCATCCCCATGTGTCACAGTGCACCCGATCATCACCTTTATGGAAACCCTTATTCAAGGTCACGATGGATGATGTCAAAGCACACCGAACGACATGTGATGAATGTAGTAATTTTAGGTCTAAGAACCACAATCACCACCAACAGTGTAAGAGATAATTCTGACTACTAGTTATGATTTCCATGTATCACCCTTATGATGGGTGATCGACCTAAATCACACATCCAAAATGGAGCCGATCTAGAGTAATCAGACTCTTAGATTTATAAGCTGACACTCAGGCCCCCACAACTATTATACGGGGTCCAATGTAGTAGATTGTGATCGAACCATAGGGATAAATAGTGGTAAGTGCTAAGAACGTAGAACCTTAGACTCAAATTCACCAAACGAAAGGGTAGATTAAAATGGTGTTCCTAATGGAACGATGTTACTCCAAACAAACAAAACAAGTAAGGAAAGACAAAGAAAGAAAACAAGAGAACAAGACAGACAAGCACGTGGCAATAAGATATGGATGGGAATTTGGATTGAGTTTCACCCATTAATATCTCTCACCAGCATGCAATACTCATACCATTTTTTATACCCTTAGAAAGATTACAAGCAATCATCATATATGCCTATTCCCTCCTCTCTCGTAGGATAGATCTAAATTATAAGGTTGTTTATCTCTCGAGATGGCAAACAAACAATCACAAGCATAACCATATGATCAAAAGCTTTAACATACCAACTTTCTCATGCATTCATGTAACCCCGAAACACTTAGATAAGACTAGCGCTACTCTTTCGAGGCACTAACAATCGAGTATCAAAAGATGGTAGCTAATCATGCGAGTGAAGCATTAAGACCAAGAGAATGGAGATAATCTTTTCTAAGTATATATATATATATATTCAAAAGGATGTAAGTATATACATGTTGAGAGAGCTTTAGTGGCTACTTTCAACTCAAGCTATGAGTTTAGCCACTCATTTTCATGAGTAACATTACAAGGTTACAAATGAAAGAAGACACGGGGTGTTGTCGGACGATGGAGATCTAGGGATGGAAGGAAGAAGGAACTAATGAAGCAGGGAACTAGTAGATACACCAACTGTGACCAGGAGGTGGCCACAATCAGTGGCTCTGTTCTCCTATTTGCTAACAAGTGTGACAGTGCTGGCAGTCTCCTCTTCTTATTCCTTCTGTTGAAGGAAGACTCCAGGGCAAGTCAGGGTGTATGGGCGGAGGTACCTGAGCAGGGACAGTGGACTCTCATCCTCCTTCCTTATCAATCAGTGATGGTGGCGATCAGGAGGTGATGGGCTCCTTGTCAGGCGGCGTTTCCACTTATGTACTATAGCGCAGCCTCCATGACGATGCCCAAGACCCTTTTCACATAGCTCATGGTTCAATATTCATAGGCGCCGGCTCGAGATCCATTACTTGTGCCCCAAGCTTTCCCAGGTACTTCCCTCAGGTCACATGTATAACAAACCCGAGTGACAGCTCTGTCAGAGCCACCATCAGATGGTGGACACTAGACGATGGATGTTGGTGGGTCATCGGGTGGTGACCGCAAACAGACCACGGGGTGATGGTCGCAGGCGCACCATCAGGTGATGGTCATTGATGGACCATCGGGTGATGGTCATCCAAAGACCATCAACTGTTGTATGATGGTGTTCCTATTGTCAGGCTACCAGGCAGCGTTCACAGGCGAGCTACCAGGTGGCATTTGGTGGTGATGGACCGTTTGCATCAACCATCAGTTATCGTCCAATGGTGGTCTTGCCCCCTTGGTATTGCGCTTCTTGTCCTTGTTAAATCTTTATGTGACATCATTGCCATCACCAAAATAGGGTAAAGAAAGTATACACAAAGTATGAGGAAGTGAATATAAATTTTCCTAATAACAAGGAAATAAGGATAAAAATAAGGCATATAATATCTACAAAATTGAATGTTGTCAACTCCTAAACTTAGAGTCTAGCTTGTCCTCAGGATAACAATTAGAATTGAAGCATCAAATGACTCTTGAGGGGTTTATTGGTTATTGTTTTAGTGAGTATGAAAAATGTGATAATATCAGCCTCAAATCAAGATTTATGCATTGGGACAAGAGGTTGTCAACACCCAAAATTCTATTTCTTAGTTTGGAGTTGTAGTACTCGTATTGCTCACTACGACTTTCTTCATTAGAAAGTTTCCCCCTCATGATGCATTGATGATCCTTTTCCAGGATGTACTTGCGCAAAGTTCCGACAGAGATAGCTTTCACACCCAACTTTTAGTTTTTTGGATCTCCTAACTATTGTGCTTGGGTAGGTTAAGGTTGTAGTGTTTCCTATATTTCTTAGGTTCGCTCAACCATTTAAGATGCCTTAGAGACAATGTTGTCGTAAAAGGGCCCTAATTTAGTGTTAGGTGGTTGTGTGAGGTCCCCTTTGGAATGTAGGTGTGTAAAAGTTGGCTTCCACACTCCACTACCGGGCACGACATATCTGCATTCATGAGTGCAATAATACGTCGGCTGAGCGAAGTCCTTCAACATCTTCCCAGACACAACTCTTATTATTTTATTCCTCTCGGGTTTTATTCATGCTCATAGGCTTTGGGATGATAGGATTTTTGGGAAAGTTGGGTTGTCATGCCTCTTTTGATCCCAAAGCGGGGATTTTAAAACTAGAAGGGGAAGTTGTATCATCTTTTGAAAGGGTTATGTGCTTTCCTACATGTACTTAGGATCATGGTGTCAATCAAGAGCGTAGTAGGCTGAGTCCTCCTTTCTTCGAGATTTCTTCTTGATTGACTAACATAATGTACCCCCTACATTATCTCAAGGTTAGGATGAAGTTAAGACATTAGGGCACTCAAAATTTTTAAGTAGATTAAAAATCCCGGATCTATCATTCTTGAAATAATTACGCTAAGAGGTAGCCTAAAGATAAGGACGTCTAAGAGTTGGGGTTATGACACAATCTTGGAACATTGGATTCAAAAACTTTCCCTTTTTGGCTACATGTGCATGAAAATTTTACCAAGAACATTTATATACATGGACACAAATCAAGCCAAAATTGGCCAATTGGGCTGAGAAAAACTTGTCAAAATATGTTAAGTGGGACAAAATTCAAGGATTTTCAATGTAGAGGTGTACCATGTTTGCTTGTTCAGACCCTCCCCCAAACTTATCTTGCACCCTGTCCCATGGTGTCAAAGGATGAGGTTGATCTAGAATAGGCAAATTATAAGTTATTATGTGTGATTCACCTTCATAGCATATTATCCTCAGAGATGGTGGTAGTATTCATCTTGATATTGTTCAATCTTTTGGTCCGGCGTAGCTAGCATCTGCATTCAGTATAGCACATAAAAGCCACAATTGTTTCATAGAGGTTCTTGCTGTAGACACCTATGGTAGAACTACAGTTTCTTGAATTTGAGATCAGGTGGAACGTTGCGGCTGAGCATTCAGATCAACTCAACAATCTTGTTGGCTACTTGAGCAACTTTTTCTTCAATGATGTTGTTAGTAGTTTTATGATATTTTATGTGCTCAGTATTGTACATTGCATCGGAGCTGTTATAAAACATGGATGTTTTATTGATGTTATAACCAGTAGAATTGCCCAGTGTCCATCATGTAAGATTGACACAAATATCCATCTTAGTATATTGTATTTCAAGTGCTCGATCAACCACTGTAGCTCGCTCGACTCCTTCTTGGACATGACATCTCCCACTATGTCGTACAACGCCATATACACATTGGTGATGTCATCCACCAAAAGTAGATGACACGTTGTCATGACGTTGACCTTCATATAGCCTCCTGTTGTTAATATATCATGAAGGTCTGGGAGTAAGAATTGTACATTTTCTCTTTTAAAAATAACAACAAAGTTGTCCTTCCTTGGTTGTAGTACATCTAGAAGGAATTGTGCTTCTTCCACAAATAATCCATAGCATGCTAGTTCATTGAAGTTCTCAAAATTAGGCGTTGTGACATCTATTGGTTGTAGTCTTTAGGGTGTACTAGTAGCTTGTTCTTCTTCTTCTGTGTGTACTTCACTTCCTTCGATGACTTATTTATTTGGAGGTGAGATTGCTGCTATGATGAGTTTAGTGGATGGGGGGACCGTAAGGGGTTCCTTTTGTTGCAGACTAATTTTTATTGTTTCAACTTCATGAGGTGGTTCCTACTCAGCAGGTATAGGAACTTCCACTAGATATTTAGGGGTTGGTAAGGATGTTACATTTTCAGTACTGGGAGGTGATGGGGCAGTGGGTGGGACAATAGGTGAGGTCCTTCTTTCTATATTTTCTAAGGATTCAACTATATCCTTGATCTTTCTAAGCTCCTCTCTCCAAGGCATCTTTTCAGACAGGGGAATGAGGGAGTACATGCGCCTTGATATATCTGCCATTTGTCTATCATAGAAGAATCTCTTGTCATGAATGATTTCCATGACATATTTCCCTCGTAGAGCACAAAAATATTCATTAGAAATATGCTTCATTGATATTCCTCTATTTATTGCTTCGATTATCCTTAGTTCTATGAGAGTATTGTCCCCTGAATTTGGTTTTTCCTGAGCGAATCTACAGTGTATGGAAATTTCTTTCCAGTTCGGGCGATACCACCTGTTGACTCGTTGAATTAGTCTTTTTAAGCGCGTTGGGACCTCTTGTATCGTTATGTGCTCTGTCTTTTCAAAGACCATTCTTCCGTAAGATAGGTGTTTGGCGTTGAAGTTATAAGTGACCACTCTCCTATCAGCAAGGCAAACCACTGTGAGCATCCAGTGGTCAAATGTTTTGAAAGGTAGGGTGATAAACTTTAAGGTTATGCTTCTGTCCAGGGCGTCTTGCAGCTCGTGGATAGATGTGGTATCGCCTCTTTCCTTGAAGAGGTGGGCTGCTAGGTTGGATGTTGCATTAAAAATAGGTCCATCCTTGTCTCTATACATGAACTCCTCGATGATCGTTTCACACAGAATCTTGAAAAAGGTTCTTCTTATATTTGCTTGAGGTACAAAGGTAGAATGTAGATCGTTCCTTATCAGTTTGTAATAGTTGTTGTGGCAGATGCTATCTCATCCTTGTTTTTCATCATCCAGGATATCAGCTAGGACATGTACATCACGAACCAACATCCCTATTTAAGGTCATGTCCATGTTTGTATCTTGCATGACAGTGGGGGTGGTGTTGTAGGGTTTGGGCCCTCCTCAGTAGCAGGGGTTATAGGGGGGTTGGGGAATAGAGGATGTTCCTGCTTTGGTGATGCATCGACCAACATGTGATCCATGTTGGCGGTATCCCCTTCGGATATCATTTGTTCGATCTCCACCTAAAAAGATATGAGGAATCCTCTGCCCGTTATTTGTTCATCTAGAAGTATTTCCTTCATGAAGCTGTCATAATCTTGTGGAGGGGTGGGGCCTTGTAGTTGAACAGCAAGTCAATCTCTTCCATTACATCTTTAGTTGTTTTTGTCATCTCCCCCCTTGCTTCAAGTTGTATGGTCCCAACATCATTCTCTCCCACTGTTTCTGTTGGTTCTGTGGGGATAGCTAGTTTCGTGGGTTGAAGGGTGCTATGCTTTGGTAATACTTTGAGCCCCTTATCCTCGTTGTTGTTCATTGAGTTCCCTGGTGAGGCTGGGGATGTGGCTGTGTCATTTTCCCCGGCATGCATTCCTTTATTGTCGGAGGATTCTGTTGGCTCCTCTTCTTCCAGAGGGAGTGTGCATCTGGAGGTGGTGACTTCCTTTTGGATCACTTCTTGCCCTGTCTGCAACTTTGCTATCAGCATGTCTGTCCGTAGGTGGAAGTCTACGTCTGTTGCTAGTCTGATCATGGAAGTTTGTTGAGCCTCAACATATGTGATGATGGTTGTAGGGGAGTTCTCCTTTCTTTTTGTTGCCTCCTCTCACAACTTCTTTCTTCCCATAGTTCGTCGCATTCCTTTCACAATGTGATGAGTTCATTTTTCACCCAGCTAGTGCTTGCACCACCTACATTTGATTGGCAGCCAATTGCTGCATCTAGAGAGGAAGGTTGAGAATGAACTGGATGTCTACAGTTATGTTAGAAAATTTTAAAGTAGAGTTTGAGATGATCTCGCGAAGGTCATCGATCTCTTGACCTATCTCCATCAATTTTGTCATTTTTGTGGGATTATTTTTTGTCCTGGCGACATAGATTATTTCATGTGCCTCTTCATGGACTTTATAAGATTCTTATTGTCCTTTGCTCGAGTGTGCACTTCTTTTTGGTTGTGGCGTCTCTTTCTCAGGGATCTTAGATCCCTCATTTCTTTCTATAGAAGGCTCTCTTATTCTGCCTTCTTGTTATGCTTCTGTGGCAGTTGGCTTAACTGTTGCCGCACCAAGGTTGGCTTCCCTTTCTTTAGGTGTAACTGCTTATGGAGAAGTGACCACGATAGGTCTCCTTGAATTTTCTACTTTTTTGGTTTCTAGGTCTATGACTCCCGGAGAGGAGAGTTTCTTTGTTGGTTTCTCAGGAATTTGCATCCGGACCATTTTCTTTATCGTTTGTTTTGTCTCCGCCTCCTTTGGTTGCTTGCTTCATTTATCCGTTGGTCTGCTAGTGCTTGCACCTTTTCCAGAAATAAGTCTTGAGATTTCTTCTTCTTTGAAGACTAACTTCTCTTGATCATAATTACTTAAATTTGTGAGGGGAAGTAAGATTTGTTTCCTATAGAAATGGTAGGCATACCCCTTTTGTGTCCTTGCCAGGATGTTTGATGTGACCATGTATCTTACGTCCACTAGAGTATCTCCTTCCAACCTTAAGAAATTGTAACATACCAGAAATAGAATCCTACCCTAATAGTTTTACCCTTTTGAGTTAGCCAAACAAGGATAAGCTAATACCTATAATTAAGAGAATCTAAAATACTTTATACTTAATAGTGACTCATTTGGATGATAATAAGAAATTAAAGAATTTAATCGGATAAATATTTCCCATATATTCTTAATGTAGGGTTATATGCACAAATACTTCAGTTGGGTTTTTAATAACGGGCTTGAAGTGTAAATTGTACACTAAGCAATGAAAACAATAAAATATTTCATCCTAGAACTTTCTAGTGCTTTTTAAAATATGAAAAAGGAGAGAAATCTCAAAATACACATAAAAGAGATAATTACGACAATAATTGGAGATAATATGGGATATAATGTATTAAAAGAGGATAATGAGGAATATGTTGTTTCAAAAATCACAAATAGGAAACCATGAGATAATTTGATATGCAAATTCGTTTTCTTGATATAAAAGAAACTTAATGGCCAAGTATCATCTAATTTGGATAATAAATAAAAATATATAAGCCTTTATTACAAGATAATGGGAAATAAGCCAATAAGGTGAAATAAAATATCTAATATCCTCAAATTGGAAAAATAACTCCAAATTCGTAATCTATATACCAAAATGAGTCTATGTGTGAATTTGTATTTAATTTGGTCAATGTTAAACATTTTATTTTATTCAGGAGAGAAAATGATTTAAAGACCAAAAATATTAAATATATTGAAAAAATTAATTCATGCGAAAATCATGTTCCACACATTTAGTATTGCTTATAGGCCAAGTTTTACATTTTTAGAAAGTTTCTAGATGCAACTAATAAATTAAAAGGTTAAATAAGTGATAAAATTTAAATGAATTAAATAAAATAATAAAAGTCTTCCAAAAAATGCCAAATTCGTATTCTACATGTTAAAATATATCTTTGGATGAATTTTGACTCAATTTGGAAAATATTTGATGAGAAGACAAATTTAGGAGAGAGAAAGTGTGCAAAACTTTCGACTCATTATTTAAAATAACAAAAAACTTCAAAAAAATAAAAATAATGACAAATTCGTATCCAACATACTTAATATGATTTATGGGTGAAGTTTTATTATTTTTGGAGATTCTAATAGTCATTAATGAAAGAGGAAAGAGAAAATAGTAATTTACTTAATTAAGTAATCTAGCTTTCTCAAAATATAAATATAATTTTATATTCGGATTCCTCACCCCAAAATCAGCAAATCTACCAAATTTGAGTTTATTTGGACTTTGTTTGTACCTTTAAATAATTATAGAAAGGTTTATGCTTTAAATGCACCAAAAGACTAAAGTTTAGATGTTGTATTAAATGATTTTTCGGTTGGTCATATCTCCCTCGTTTCTCAACGAAATTTTGCGAAATAACTTACATTGGTTTCCAAATCAAAATCCGCATCTTTTAAACCATTATTTGTGAGATTTTATCATGATTTGAGGAAACGCCCAACTCTCTCTCCTAAGCACCTTGCGGCCACTTCTCTCCTCGCTATTTCACTCATCCTTGACTATATATATCCATACCCCTAGGTCCTCCATCACCTTAGAAATTCAACCATACTCTCGATTTCGTGTTTCGTGGACGATTGGACCTTCATCTAGCTGCTGAAGCCACAGGACTTGCGGCGCCACTTGCTCCTTGCTTCCTTCGTCATCGGCCCAATAAAAGGTATCATCAGATTCGTGTTGTGCCAAGCTTCGATTTGCATACTTAAACACGAGTTTTGGTCGAGTATTCCTCGTTTTCCCAATTTGCAAGTAAGCAATAGAAGTTTCTTGCCGTTCATGGTGTCGGGTGCGTTGGGGAAGAAGGTCCCCACGTGTTTTTACGGTTTTACCCCCACTCTCTTCCTCTCTTTGGTACGAAGTGCCTACGTGGCACATTGTGATTGGTTCATATTCGAAAATTCATAACTTCTAAACCGTGCATCCAAAAATAAAAGTAAGATATCTTTTAGAATTAGAAAAATGTAAGCTATCTAATAAAAATAAATTTGATGCTTGGTTTTGAGTTTTTCGAGTAGGTGTTTTTGAGAATGATTTATTTAACTAAAAATCACCAAAAATGCATCTGAAAATCCATATCTTCAAAATACATAATATTATATGTTATTTTGATCATAAAACCCTAACTAAGACAATGGTGATACTTTCGGAGTCTAATTTGAAGGTTTGTGTAAAAAGTTAGTAACTTTAGGGTTTTGACCTTCTAATGAATGAACATATCAGTAATGCATGTATATGATTATGTAATAGGGGAAAGTGGACTCTGATCTTGTTAGGGATCTGAAAGCGAGTTCTAGGGTTCAAAGGATTGAGGTATGTTGTATCCCCTATTACTTCATGTTGAGCAATTCACCTATATTTTGTCTTTCTCTTAGTCCTATGGACAATAGCCTATACACATTGCTCTTATCTCTTGTTATCATGGTTCATGTGAACTATCTTGATTGTGATCTTGGATATTCTTTTGGATCCTACTTTGTGATATGGTACATGATGATCTTGTTGATGGTATATACCCACTTTGATGTGGAGGTTTATTGGTGGTTTCATATGTTGTCCATTGTGCGATATGGAAAATCTTGTATAATGTTTGACTATACTTTTCTACTTGCCACTACATTTACCTGCTATGTGATTCAGTAACCCTAGAGTAGTATAATTGCATTGGTTTTGTCTCATTATCATTTGTGGCAACATTGTGATATTTTGGATGGTGGATGTGTGATTCCCCATGCCAGGGCAGGATGTGTGATTCCTGGACCATGTTATATATGTTTGGATGGCGGATGTGTGATTCCCCATGCCAGGGCAGTATGTGTGATTCCTAGACCGTGTTATATATGTTTGGATGGCAGATGTGTGATTCCCCATGCCAGGGAAGGATGTGTGATTCTTGGCCCATGTCCCATCAGGTTCAAGATGTGTGATTCTTGGCCATCATTGTCTTTTATAATATTCTAGTGTTATGCTTATCTCACATGTATGCAGGATGTTGATCATGATATGTGCATGTGGCACTTCTTTATTGTTTACATATGGCAAGTATCTCTTTTGTTATGAATCTTATCTTTTATGCATGTGTGGGTAGTCCTTCTCTTTTGCATGGGAAGCATTTATAATTTATGTCCTTATTGCCATATATTGCTCAAGTTTTCTTTAGTATACACATACCAACTTTTTGCTGATATTTTTTTTCTTCTCTTTTGTAGGGTATACTTCCAACCCTAGGTTAGATCGAGGAGAGTGAACTTCAACATCAACCTTGTAGATGAGCTTTGGGAGACTTTAAGAGGTGGTTAGATGACCCTCAACTTGGTCTTTGTCTTTTATGTTTAGTTTTCCTTTAGATACCTATATGTGGTGAAGTGTTGTATCATGTTATCAAGCTTTGTAAATTGTTAGATAATATATCTTTTCCACTGCTACTCATTGTGTAATGATACTTACATGTTGAATGAATTGATCTCCATCCCTTTGGTGAAAATTTTTATGTGGTGTTTGGTTGAAGAGATGAAATCTTTTCCTTCTAGTAGAGGAGTGGTTCCACTTCTTTACAACATGGTATCAGAACCACTAGCAGTCGGTTATCTAACTATTTCAAACTCGTCTCCCTTAGGATGTTTACCTTTGTCTTAGGTTTCTTATACCTAGTATCATTGCCTTGTGCAAGAAACCTTATGACTTTTGGGTGATCATGTAGGGTTGATAGGTTAGAGTCATGAAGACCTAAAACTCAACTGTAGATGGTATGACTTCTAGCTGGATAAATGAGAAACATAAAACTCAAAAACTTTCATAACTAAAAGATATGTGGGTAGTCTTAATACCTTGATGATGATTAGCTTGACTTGTTGAGATGAACTCTTTTAAGGGGTGGTGGATAAGTTTTCTTATAGATGTTTTGATTTCGAGGACGAAATCCCTTTAAGGGTTGGTGTGTTGTAACATACCAGAAATAGAATCCTACCCTAATAGTTTTACCCTTCTGACTTAGCCAAACAAGGATAAGATAATACCTGTAATTAAGAGAATCTAAAATATTTTGTACTAAATAATGACTCGTTTGGATGATAATAAGAAATTAAAGAACTTAATCAGATAAATATTTCCTATATATTCTTAATATAGGGTTATATGCACAAATACTTCAGTTGGGTTTTTAATAATGGGCTTGAAGTGCAAATTGTACACTAAGCAATAAAAATAATAAAATATTTCATCCTAGAACTTTCTAGTGCTTTTTAGAATATGAAAAAGGAGAGAAATCTCAAAATACACATAAAAGAGATAATAAGGTCAATAATTGGAGATAATATGAGATATAATGGATTAAAAGAGGATAATGAGGAATATGTTGTTTCAAAAATCACAAATAGGAAACTATGAGATAATTTGATATGAAAATTTGTTTTCTTGATCTAAAAAAAACTTAATGGCCAAGTATCATCTAATTTGGATAATAAATAAAAATATATAAGCCTTTATTACAAGATAATGGAAAATAAGCCAATAAGGTGAAATAAAATATATAATATCCTCAAATTGGAAAAATAACTCAAAATTCGTAATCTATATACTAAAATGAGTCTATGTGTGAATTTGTATTTAATTTGGTCAATGTTAAATATTTTATTTTATTCAGGAGAGAGAAAATGATTTAAAGACTAAAAATATTAAATATATTGAAAAAAATAATTAATGCCAAAATCGTGTTCCACATGTTTAGTATTGCTTATAGGCCAAGTTTTACATTTTTAGAAAGTTTCTAGATGCCTCTAATAAATTAAAAGGTTAAATAAGTGATAAAATTTAAATGAATTAAATAAAATACTAAAAGTCTTCTAAAAAAAATAATGTCAAATTCATATTCTACATGTTACAATATATCTTTGGATGAATTTTGACTCAATTTGGAAAATATTTGATGAGAAGACAAATTTAGGAGAGAGAAAGTGTGCAAAACTTTTAACTCATTATTTAAAATAACAAACAACTTCACAAAATAAAAATAATGACAAATTCATATCTAACATACTTAATATGATTTATGGGTGAAGTTTTATTATTTTTGGAGAGTCTAATAGTCATTAATGAAAGAGAAAATAGAAAACAGTAATTTACTTAATTAAATAATCAAACTTTCTCAAAATATAAATATAATTTTATATTCGGATTCCTCACCCCAAAATAAGTAAATCTACCAAATTTGAGTTTATTTGGACATTGTTTGTACCTTTAAATAATTATGGAAAGGTTTATGTTTTAAATGCACCAAAAGAATAAAGTTTAGATGTTGTATTAAATGATCGCATTTCATCTCTTACCTTGGACACGCGTGAACAGTAAATTCCGAAAATTTTGATTTTTTGGATGATCATATCTCCCTCGTTTCTCAACGAAATTTTGCGAAATAACTTGCATTGGTTTCGAAATAAAAATCTGCATCTTTTAAACCATTATTTGTGAGATTTCATCATAATTTGAGGAAATGCCCAACTCTCTCTTCTAAGCACCTTGCGACCACTTCCCTCCTCGCTATTTCACTCATCCTTGACTATATATATCCATACCCCTAGGTCCTCCATCACCCTAGAAATTCAACCATACTCTCGATTTCATGTTTCGTGGACGATTGGACCTTCATCTAGCCGCCGAAGTCACAGGACTTGCGGCGCCACTTGCTCCTTGCTTCCTCCGCCATCGGCCCAATAAAAGGTATCATCAAATTTGTGTTGTTCCAAGCTTCGATTTGCATGCTTCAACGCGAGTTTTGGTCGAGTATTCCTCATTTTCCCAATTTGGCAAGTAAGCAACAATTGTCGTTCATGGTGTCGGGTGCGTTGGGGAAGAATGTCCCCTCGTGTTTTTATGGTTTTACCCCCCACTCTCTTCCTCTCTTTGGTACGAAGTGCCTACGTGGCACATTGTGATTGGTTCATATTCAAAAATTCATAACTTCTAAACCGTGCATCCAAAAATAAAAGTAAGATATGTTTTAGAATCATAAAAACGTAAGCTATCTAATAAAAATAAATTCGATGCCTGGTTTTGAGTTTTTCGAGTAGGTGCTTTTGAGAATGATTTACTTAACCAAAAATCACCAAAAATGCATCTAAAAATCCATATCTTCAAAATACATTATATTATATGTTATTTTGATCATAAAACCCTAATTAAGACAATGGTGATACTATCGGAGTCTAATTTGAAAGTTTGTGCAAAAAGTTAGTAACTTTAGGGTTTTGACCTTCTAATGAATGAACTTATCAGTAATGCATGTATATGATTATGTAATAGGAGAAAGTGGACTCTGATCTTGTTAGGGATCTGAAAGTGAGTTCTAGGGTTCAAAGGATTGAGGTATGTTGTATCTCCTATTACTTCATGTTGAGCAATTCACCTATATTTTGTCTTTCTCTTGGTCCTATGGACAATAGCCTATACACATTTCTCTTATCTCTTGTTATCATGGTTCATGCGAACTATCTTGATTGTGATCTTGAATATTCTTTTGGATCCTACCTTGTGATATGGTACATGATGATCTTGTTGATGGTATATACCCACTGTGATGTGGAGGTTTATTGGTGGTTTCATATGTTGTCCATTGTGCGATATGGCAAATCTTGTATAATGTTTGACTATACTTTTCTACTTGCCACTACATTTACCTGTTATGTGATTCAGTAACCCTAGAGTAGTATAATTTCATTGGTTTTGTCTCATTATCATTTGTGTCAACATTGTGATATTTTGGATGGTGGATGTGTGATTCCCCATGCCAGGGTAGGATGTGTGATTCCTGGACCATGTTATATATGTTTGGATGGCGGATGTGTGATTCCCCATGCCAGGGCAGGATGTGTGATTCCTAGACCATGTTATATATGTTTGGATGGCAGATGTGTGATTCCCCATGCCAGGGCAGGATGTGTGATTCTTGGCCCATGTCCCATCAGGTTCAAGATGTGTGATTCTTGGCCATCATTGTCTTTTATAATATTCTAGTGTTATGCTTATCTCACAAGTATGCAGGATGTTGGTCATGATATGTGCACGTGGCACTTCTTTATTGTTTACATATGGCAAGTATCTCTTTTGTTATGAATCTTATCTTCTATGCCTGTGTGGGTAGTCCTTCTCTTTTGCATGAGAAACATTTATAATTGATGTCCTTATTGCCATATATTTCTGAATTTTTCTTTAGTATACACATACCAACTTTTTGTTGATAAATTTCTTTTCTTCTTCTCTTTTGTGGGGTATGCTTCCAATCCCAGGTTAGATCGAGGAGAGTGAACGTCAACATCAACCTTGTAGCTGAGCTTTTGGAGACTTTAAGAGGTAGTTAGATGACCCTCGGCTTGGTCTTTGGTTTTTATGTTTAGTTTTCCTTTAGATACCTATATGTGGTGAAGTGTTGTATCATGTCATCAAGCTTTGTAAATTGTTAGATAATATTTCTTTTCCACTGCTACTCATTGTGTAATGATACTTACATGTTGAATGAATTGATCTCCATCCCTTTGGTGAGTGTTTGGTTCAAGGGATGAAGTCTTTTCCTTCTAGTAGAGGAGTGGTTTCACTTCTTTACAAAAATACTTCATCTTGGTTGGGTACCCTAATTGGTGCGCAATGTACATTATTATTCCCCATGGAGAAGTCTGGAGGGCCATCTGGTCCCATTGTTGTAGCTATCTTATCAATTAAACAATTTCCCAGATTGATAGCTTTTCCTTCCATTAGACTCCACATGATATGGAGGTGTAATTTGGTTAGGTTCCCAGTGTCAGATCTGAAGATCAGGGAGTTTGTGAAAATCTTGTGCACTACTCTCATGAAGCCTGAGTGCATCATTTTGGCTTTTTATTGGACAGATTTATATTTGGAATCTTCTGAGAGCCTTTCCCAGGTCTGATCAGTTGTGAAGCCCTTACATCCTTGTCCCCCCGTGCCTTGTTAGCACATTCTGCTTGCTCTGTAAAGTTAGTGAAGATTGAGTTCATCCACTTCTCCATCAGAATGTAATCTTTCTTCATGACTCTAACTTGAAGTTAGTATTCACCTCCACACTCTGAGACTTCTTTGTCTGTCACGGAAAGCTTCTTGATAGAAGACATGAATTCTTGCATCAAATTGTCATAAGAAATCATGTTAATGAAGCTGATTTTGTATATCCCTAACTGTTCAAAGCTTTGTTTTTCCCTCTAGTATATGCCTAGTTGTTCCAGGGTGCTTAGGTTGCCATGTCTAGTCACCTTATGTTTCTTCCTTTGGAAAATGTCACACCATATTTCATGGTGCTCTTCATCTCTGCGTACCAGTTGATTATCAGGTTGTTCTCTTCTGTTGGCCTGTGCTAGTTGGCTTGGCATTTTAGCAGCTAAAATTTGTTGAGATTGGTGGCCTTTACCATTTCCCTTTGCTCAGATACCATTTTTGCATTCATCTCAACAGATGCGGGGTTGGCTATATCTCCTTTTTGTTTTTCCTCCCAACTATCCACACATCATGGCAATGCAGAGGTGCGAGAGTAATAGTAGAGGACTCACCTGTCTCAGTATTAGGAGTAGTAGGTTGTTGAATAGAAGACATCTATAGTTTTTGGCAAAGAGCTGCATAGCCACTTGGACCCATTGTGTGGTCATGCACATTCAGTGCATGTCTTGCTCTTTGAGCATCACTCATAGACTTGTTAGTAATCACAGTGAATTGGTTAGTAACAATCGAGGTCAATCATGAATAGGTGAATCCATAAGAATGTATATTAATTAAAATGGGAGTGACGCTTAATACCTAAAATTCATCAGTATTTCTCCTGGCAAAAAACACCTTCCACTCAGCCAGGTCCAGGTAGTTCCATTGCTTAAGGGATGACTTGTTCCTCTTACCAACCTCTCATATGTATTGTCAGTTGAGAGTTATCCTATAGTTCCTTAGGACCCTCCCATAGCATTACATCACCTTTTTATGATGTAGGCTTTCATCCAGTTCAAATATACTCTGCAAAATTTCATACATTTAATGGAGTATTCTAAAAATAGAATTGTAAATAAATTTTAAAATAGAATTGCAGATGATAATATCTCACACATAGTTCTTTCCATACTCAGTCTTTCTTCTCTTTAGGAAATGTATGCCAAGATTCTGCATTTACACTACAATGGCTACGAGTAAGATCCCAAAGATATCAAACAAATGAGTTGTTTTTAACCCAAAATGGATTTCCTGCATGATCAAAATCCACAACCAATTTTGGTTCATTGCCCATTTGTCATAGTAACTTGTTCATCATAGTGATGCCCCTGATTTTTTCAATTTTTTTGCTGCTCATCAAGTGACACAGGGTTTTCAGGGGGTACATCATCAACCTAAAAATTGACAAAAAAACACATATAGGATATAACTTATACATGGACATATATATAGTTAGATATAGGACATATTGTAAAACTTACATTGTGATGCGGCGCCTCACCCTCACGGTAATCATCATCACGATCATCATACTCATGGTCAGCCATCTGAAAGTGTCATACAAAAAACAAATAAACATTTAATATTTAACATAACTAAAATTAATATAACATTGTGAAGTTCACATCGATCTAACATGCAAAAAATAAAACATTTAAAAAAATGCCTCTAATATTGAGATGTTTTATCAATTAACATTTCTTCGTTGTGATCTTTGCGCACATATAAGTCATCGTTAGCTTCAATATTTGGTGTTGGAAACCTAACTGAGAATGGACTTGATTCATCATACTTATCATAGTTGTCTTCTTCATCTATATGATCTTAAATGAACATACTTTTACCATGAAGAACAACCGATCATTTTTCATTTGCAGGATCATTGATATAAAATACTTGTTTCGCCTATGATGCCAATATGAATGGTTCACCCTTCTCGCCAATCTTTTCAAAATTCACTAATGTGAAACCCAATTCATCGACTATAACTCCTTTAGTGTTATCAACCCAATTATACTTAAAGAGAGGAATTCTAAAATCTACGTAGTCAAACTCACATATGTCTTCAATAACATCATAATATGACATTTTAGCTTCACATGGACTCTGATGTTTTGCACAAGAAAAAACAATGAAGACGCTTGAAGGGTGACCCCACTATTTTGAATGACACTCTTATCATCTTCACGCTTTGTGTAATATGAGAACCCATTTATGTCAAACCCTTCATAAGACATAACATTCATTTTTGGTTGAAGGTGAGGCATTTGATATTTTTAGCAATATTATTTGGTGTTTGAGATAGTTGTTGTAAGACTTTATCTTCAAACCACTTAATAAATATCTTGTTATGCTCTCTAGCAAGCCACATTGAATTGGTTGAGGATATTGTTTCTTGATGAAGTTGGTATGTTCTGTGATATAAACACTCACTTTATCAATGTTGTGTAAAATATACAAGTGAGCTTGTTCCAATAGCGCACAACTAATTACTTTCATCTGTGCTCCTAAAATCCCTTTTCCAGGACACTCCTCAATATTCTTGTCATTTACAGGAGCATCATTACCACTCAGAAAGTCATTGCAAAAATCCATAACCTCTCTCGCCACATAACCCTCAACAATACTCCCTTCATGACGATAATGGTTTTGAACATCACCTTTATAAACACTCGTGTATCATTCAAATGGATACATCTAATGCAAGAAAATTGGTCCCAACATTTTCACTTCCCTAGTCAAGTAGACAAAAAGATGTACCATGATATCAAAGAATGAAGGAGGAAAATACATCTCAAGCTGACATAGGGTAACAACCACTTCTCTTTGCAACTTATTGAGATTCTCAGGATCAATAACTTTGCTGCATAGACTATTGAAGAACAAACAAAGTCTGGTGATTGCAACCCTTACATGCTTTGGCAGTATAGATCGAATTGTCACAGGCAATATTTTCTACATTAGAGTGTGACAATCATGATATTTAAGACATGTCAACTTTAGATCTTTCATTGATACCAATCTACAGATGTAGGAAGAGTAACCATGTGATACCTTAACATTAACCAAGCACTTGCAAAAAGTTTTCTTCTCCTTTCTAGACAACGTGTAACAAGCAGGAGGTATATGTTCTCTAATCAGTACTAACTACTTTTGTGAATTTTTTCCTTATTCCCATTTCATGTAGGTCCATTCTGGATTTGATCCCATCTTTAGTCATACCTACTATATTCAACAGAGTACTAATGATCTTATCACAAACATTTTTCTCAATATGCATGACACCGATACAATGCCTAACTGCCAAAGAACTCCAATAAGGAAGATCCCAAAATATTGACTTCTTCTTGAGTAAAAATTTGTCACTTTGTGTGGGCATGGTACATTGTGATCTCTTACCAAATTCATTGACAAAGTCTTTTACTCTTTCATAAACAACCTCCCCTGGTTTAGGTTTAGGAACACTCCATTCATCATTCCATCCATTGAACGCTTTGTGAAATCTTCGGTATGGATGGAGTTTTGTAAGAAACCTTCGATGAACAAGACATACAATCTCGGCGCCATGTTTTAGTCATATTGAATCAGTGTTCTCTTCACATATAGGACATGCTTTGGATCCTTCTACACTATATCCAGACAAATTCCCATATGCTAGAAAGTCATTAATAGTGCAAAACAACATATCATGTAAATGAAATGTCTCTCCATGTGAAGCATCATATGTCATCACACCTTCACCCCAGAGTTTCTTTAAGTCATCAATCATAGGTTCAAGATAAACGTCGAGATCATTTCCAAGTTGTTTAGGGCCCGATATCAACAACGACAACATAACCTACATATTTTTCATACACAACCAAGGAGGAAGATTGTATATAACAAGCATAACAAGCCAAGTGTTATGTTGGCTTCTCAATGTCCTATATGGATTCATCCCATCAATACAAAGCCCAAGTCTTAGATTCTTGACTTCTTCACTAAATTCAGAGTACAATAAATTAATCTTCTTCCATTGTGGGAAATCAGAGGCATGTTGTAGGATCCCATCATTATTTTTCTTAACCTCTGCATGCCACCTCAAATTTTTTGCATCTATCGGATTGGAAAATAAGCATTGAAATTGTGATATTATAGGTAGATACCACATCACCTTGGCAGGAGAACTAGTTTTGGACTTCCCCAAAATTGTCATTTTATACCTTGACGCCCCACATTTTGGACAATCTTTAAAATATACATAGTCCTTTTGAAATAATACACAATCATTTGAGCATGCATGCATCTTCTTAGCCTCCATTCCCATTGGGCATATTAATTTCTTTAACTCATATGTTGAGATTGGAAGCTCGTTTCCTTCAAGAAGAATTTCTTTCAACAAAGACAACAATGATGTGAAGCTTTTGTCGCTCCATCTATTGTTAGCCTTAAGCTTATACAATCTCAATATAGTGCTAAGCTTTGTAAACTTAGTACAACTTGTGTATAACAGTCTTTCAACATCATGTACAATGTTCCTAAACATGGGAGGTGGATCAGTGTTCTCTACTCCACAACTATCTAGCATCTAATCAACGATGTCTATTGGAATCGATTCGTTCACATCTATGTCATTGGAGGCAATTTCTTCTTGCACACAAGCATTTTTATCATCATTTACTGATTTTAGGCTTGAAATCTCTCCATGTTAGTACCATTTTTATATAGCCTTGTACAATCCCGTTGCACATGACATTACTTTTGATTTTGTCACCAGTGCTGACTTTCAAGTTGTTACTGCAATGCCTACATGGACAATATAACCTATCTCCAGGTTGTTTCCTATGTTCCTCTGCAAATCTAATAAACTGATCAACACCAACAATAAACTCTAGGGTGCAACAATTTGGAATGGACATACATGATCTATCCATTCTATAATCAAAGAGAAAACAAGTATATATTAGGGTTTAGGGATTGCATATTAAGTTAAGGATTTACAGATAGACTAGGGTTTATTGTTTTAGATTTAGGGATAAAGATTTAAAGACTAGGGTTTAGGGTTAAAAGATTAGGGTTTAGGGTCTTATAATAAATGTGTGTACCAACTATCCCATTCTTGAACAAGTAATCTCACTAGTAAGTGTATAATGTGTATTGGGTTTTTGAGAAAATTTCGGTAGCATTTCCCCACAATTCTCCAAGTACATCAGTGTACATGGGAATATGCCCACCAACATATGTATTTAGAGAACAAACGGGGAAGTGTTGGTGAAACATCATGAAAATAGAATATATATTATACGCTTACATCCTAAGTGAGATTAATTGTTCAAGAATAGTTCCAAACTGGGGACTATCTAAGATTTACTCCTAATGATTAAATCTCAGACTGGTTTCTAGGCCAACAAATTAAATACATGTATGTTGTCATTCCTATACCTATGATCCTACTTTCATCGTTCATATCCTAGATTTTTATGTAACATCATTTAATTCAATTCATTCTTCCATTTGGGTTTGTTAATCAAGAGAGAAATCAAACGATATTAATTAATTAAGACAAACTAGTAATTGAAATAATTTTGACTCAATGTGTAATCAAACTATTGGTTTCTTATTTCATTTTGGCTCAACATAAGAATTAGGTATAAGAACCCCAAACATTCCGAGGTGTGGTGTCCAGCAGTAGCAACGACACCGGCGGTGGTGGCATGGTATCCAGCAGCAACAACGACACTGTCGGCAACCACAGAAAGCTCTAGTAGCGAGCACAACAAGCTCTAGTGCACCATGGCGGCGACCTCCTCCCAGAGCATGCAGCGGCAATGACGCAGAACCTTTCTCTCCTCATCGGTGGCGGGGGCAGTGCGGCTCAATTGCCCCTCAGTAGCTAGGGAGTGGTGTCGTCACAGTTGATTAGTAGCTCCTCAGCAGTAGCAGCGGCGAGGAATCCAACGATGCGGTGACGGTGGTGGCAAGGAAGCCCAACAATGAGTGGAGGAAGACGATCGATGGCGGTGAGTGGCATTGGAATCACCACAAACCCCTAATGAAATCATGAAAAAATAGAGAAGGGGAAGATTCTATTTCATATGAGTGTTATTAAGTTACCTTTAGTCGATGGTTGTTTACAAAAATTGATGCCTAATACCAATAGGTGTCGATCACACTTGAAAATTTGACAACTAAATGTAATTTTAAACAAAAAAGTTGCACCTGATTAGGGTTTTAGTCGTCGGTTTCTAGATATAACAACCAACGTATATTCACATATCGAAACAAAAAAAATTATTTTGTTAGGACCATAGTTGTCGGTTGCCCAACAAAAAATGACGTCGAATAATAAAATAGGGGAGGGATATTTTCACGGGGACAATGTGTGAAAACACCTCATTGTCGGTTCTTTGACAAAAACTAACGACTAATGAGGGGATAAATTTGATCTCACAAAGGGTGATTAGTCGTCAGTTTTTAGTAAAAATCGTCGACTAATTAGGGATAAAAAAATTTGTGGGGACATGGCGCAAAACATGTATCGTCAGTTTTGGTACAACTGACGCCATATTGAAAATTTTGGAGGTTAATTTTTTCCCTAGAAAGTTGTATTTCGTGGGTAATTTTAGACGTCTATTTTTTTAGAAAAGAAACTAATGTTAAAGTGAAAATGGTACCTATGTCTATTCTAAATCGGCCAGACTTCACGTATTGGTGACAGTTGTAGTATTTAGTCGACGCCATTGTATTGTGGCATCGATTTTTATGTTTAACTGATGCCATCAAATGTGATGTTATATATCATATATGTACTAGTGCACATTCATCATATTACATCCTATCACCACATAGCTTGCATATTTAACAATTATCATCCTCTTGGATGGAATATAAACATTGCATCTTTCTCAATATATGTATTCCTCATGAACCTCCACATTTACATCCATACATTCTAAGCATTCGTTAGGGTATCTCCTTATTATTGCACATAAATAAGACTTCATTTTTGAGTTACTTACATCAAATCTCATATTTCCTTATAGTTCTACTTAAAACACCAGATCCTTGTCCCTAAAAGGTAATTTTATGTTTTAGGAACTCCTTTTTATATCAACTAAATTCATTCCAAGCATCATTTTAATATAACTTTACCTTTAATCATCAAAATTTATTCTTTCCAAGTATCTAGATTTGTATTTCCATCATTCATTTAGTTAGTTTTTATTCAACATTTCTAGACTAAAGTTGTTCTTCAAATCTATTACCATCATTTATCCCACTTTCCATCATAGGTTCATATCTTGATGTACTCTGAGACATTTCTAGCAACTGTTCATCCAGAGTAACCAAAAGGTAACAACTAGAGAGTTATAAACACACTCTCCTACAATACTAATATGGCTAACTATGACATTTGAATATGGAGTACAAGAAGTATGCATCATGCACGTCATGTTCGAGTCACTTGTGTTATCATCTAATCCTATTTTTTTATGTACGCAGAATCAACTAACATTGACTTTGTTCCCAAATTGTCACTTGACTTATCATTTAATCCTAGTTCCTATTGTGTAGGTAGACTCAGCTAACCTAAGTTTTGTTCCCACATTGTGAGGATCATCCCTATGATAATAAGTCCTAAAAGATAAATAGGATAATCCTTAAAAGAAAACCCAACTGGAAACTGGAATGAAACAAAACTAAGTTATAAAATCTATGTAAAATACTCTTCACATAAAACTTTCTTTGTAGAACCATTAAAATGGGTGATCATTATAAAAATCTATGTAACATCATTAAAGAACTCATGATTTTAAAAATATATATTCTCACAAGAAGCTCTAGTACATAAAGAATGAAATATTCTTTATTTATGTTAACATATGATTTACAAGGAGTTCTACATACAGGAAGGTGAAACAATATATGTAGACTATTTTAGTTCACAACTTATAAATATAGGAAAACACCATGGAAAGTAAAGACAACATCCAATATCGACTATCGGCATAACACTCAACAAAGTGAGTGTAAATTGCCACTTTAGACTGAACTATATTTTTCCTTGTTAAATGATTAATATCACATACTCCACATGCATCCATTATACCTAAAAACACCATGGAAAAACAATGTGAAACTCATAAAGAGTCCTAGTCAAAGGATTTCCCATGTAAAGAAAAACAAACATGATATGGTAGCATATTATATCTATGGCTTGGAACACCATGGTGGATGGGTTTCACTACTCTACCTATCATTCACTCTCTTACTACATCAACATAAGTACGAATACACATAGGTTGATATAGCTAAATCCCCTTTTTGGCATTTGGAATAAAACCGGAAAAATATTATTCTAAGCTCACTATTGTGTTACCTAGAGATCATTTTCCTATCACATCAAAAAATACCTATCGAAAGTTATCATAAAGGGTTTAATATGATTTAAATGATATCCTAGATATTAGGTTCTACGTTATCTACATCTAATATCTGATAAAAATGTAACATAGTTCACCAAACAAGAATTGAAATAAATTAGATATTTGATCATAACAAGTGATGCTCATACAAGCATAGTGGTAGTGCAAAAGAAAATAAATGGGGAGCGAGGTTAATCCCCACACCCTAGGAAGATGATTACTCACTCATCGATAACAAGTAAAATGAGGCAAAAAGAGATTGAAAGCAATCATCAAGGTAGAAGAAGGAATCATAGTCATGGTTTGCAGAAGTCGTCCTTCGTACTTAGAGAAGAAGGCATCGTACAAACAACAAGAACACCCCTTTGACATTCATCAGAGGAGAAATGGAAGTTGTCAATTTCCCTTTTGTGTTGGTGGGATTTTTTACTATGGAGGTGGAACATGTGGAGGATGATGATGGATCAAAGAGTGTAATATGTCTTGGATCTAGCTTATTTTGAAGTTAGGACCTTGGAGACTTGGCAGAGGAGGATATTTCATTGGCTGGTCAATCAACAAAAGCAACTAATGGAAATTTGTGGATGTGTGCTCAAGACTGGTTTTGGTAACCTACCAGCATCAAAGATAGATCCTCATCCATGGAGAGAATGACCTTATTTTAATAGATGGATACAAGGATTTGGAATACACACATCCATCTTGTAGTTAAGTGGTCAGCAACCATGAATGTGAAGAGGCAGTTGTGCAAGGAAGACGATAGGTCTTGTAGCATTTAGTATTTCCATTGGTAGATGAAAAGGCAGTATTCCAATCTAAAAGCAAAGGAACAAGTTCCATAAGAATGGAGTTATGTAGTTTCATTTGTGCAGAACTCTCATATGTGGATGAGTGCATGACTTCCATTGGTTGGTAGGTGCACATAAACTTCATTGGTTGGCAGCTTTATCGGACTGCAGTGCGTAGGCTTTTCATAAGTAGATAGTTGCTTGAATTTTCATGGCAGCCTACATACATTAACTTCTCATTTGTTGGTGTGTGGGAGTTTCCATCAATAGTCAATTGATGGAAAGGCAGAGTGATTGAACCAAATAGATTCCAGAAAGATGCAAAACCTACCTGGGGCTATTGGTGTGTGGATATGGGCATGCACCAATGGAAATGTTTATCAATGAAAACATCAACAGATGAAGGATGTATCAACAAAATTCTAGTCCAATTATCAAAAACTGGTTGTGCCCTCTAGTCTAATAGTCAAGATCATTGTATCCTATGTTGGTGCATAGGATATGAAGCTTGAACATGTCATGAAAAATAAGGAATTGGATCAAAAACCTATGATAGAATATAAATTAAGAATAACTAAATGCAAGCCATTTATTTAGTCAAATGAAAATGTAAAGAAAACTAGGATGAATATGCATCCATATATGCTATATTTTTGACAGGTCCCAATGTCATTATTAATATTTACCCAAAAGTGTGAGGTTGTATGGAAGGATGAAAAACATGATGAAAATGGAATGGCATGTAAAGATTATATAAGAGAAATCCTAATCAGGGTAGATACTTGAGAAAGAGTTTTATCTCATCATGATACCCCTGTTATGATGATTTTTAGAATATGACGTAATAATGGGAAAGAAATTTGTATGTTGTAAATTGAATATTGATGTGTTTCTTGTTATCATCAATTATGATTTTCTATGTTGTTAACCATAATTTGACTCATGTCATTCTATATGTGTGAGGATGCATACAATTTATTAGTAATGAGTTGAAAAATCATTAATATGCATAACAAGTGAAAAATGAATTCACCTAGTCATGTGTTGTGAACACGGTGAGTTTCCCTTGATGTCCATCCTAGGTGAATCCCAATGGATTCATGTGTACACTTTAGAGGATTGAATGTAGAACTTTTGGAGTGTTAATACAAACCTTAAAGTTAGACCATCAATATTTAGGGATGTTTCACATGGTGACTAACTGTGTTCGTACTCTATTGTGAAGGAGACATGGGAAATTTGTAGTGTGAAATATGAATTTTATAATATTTTATTTGTAATGTTGTGTTTATTTGATGTACCTAATATGACGATGTGATTGTAGAGAGGTTGACTTCCCTACCTTAGATAGTTTAGGCAACTATGTGGTGGACTAAGTATTATTGTAGCCACCATAGGGAGTTCAAATAAACATTAATTGTGTGAGTCATTGACATGATAATTAGACATGGTGACTTCTATTTGGTAAGGTATGATCTAAGTAGTTTTAGGGGGAATAATAAAATATGATATAAGATATGGAAAATCAATGAATGTGTGTTATATTACATTTGATACTACTTGACAAATCTAGTATTACTTAAAATATTATTATAGGTGAAGATGAATTAATATTATAGTATAAGATAAACTTTTGTCTTATTCATATATGTCATGAAGGTTGATTAGTTAGTTTTTAATTATTAATAAACTCTATTATCTAGTATATTTTGCATTTGATATTATCTTGTTTATGTTGGAGTATTACTTGTAGTTTGAATAGATTTCTGAGGTAGACATGTATGCTATGGACTTCATCTTAAGGACTCTAGGATATGTTCTTGGTTCTTCTGGTGGGATTCATCAAATATAAATGCTATTATCATTTGACTATAAGTTGTAAGAGTTATATGTTAATGTATTTGATTCTAGTGCTCGTATAATAAGATTATATCTTGAAGACAATTAGTATTGGATCCCTTAGTAGATATATTTCAAAGATAAATATGTCATTAGAATATTATCTAAATGATTGTTATTTCTTGATTAATAAGCATTTTCATAAACTCAAAGTACTACATGCTAGAATTGCATGTTAAAATTGTATTTTCTATTTGCTATTTCTTTTACTCCATGGTAGAATTAGATGTTAGATTTCTTGATACATGTTACTTAATTGAAGTAGAGATTTAATTGGGGCTTTATATGAGTCTTATGTGGTTGTTTCACATGTTTTTAGATATAATGCCAACCTATGGAAATGTCATGACAAAGAAGATGTATACATCACAAATTTAATAGAAAGTCAATGGACACACTTTTCTAAGTTGGGTTCTATATCTTGTTTGTTTCTTTTATAAATATATAATACCATGTAAGTTTAATTGCGTATGAGTAATAATATTAGATTTTGAATCATCAATTCACTGAGAAGGGTGAAATTTTAGTTGTGTATAATATTTATTATTTTGATACGAAGTGAAGTACTTATTGATGCCTTATCGAAAAGGACAAATTACATGTATTATTTTTCATTCATTTTAGTGTGTTCGTCGAGAATTCATTGGTTTCTTTGTAATCATGGTTTAAAAGTAGGTATTTTCTCCAATGTTTAACATGTATGCTAAGTCAAAAGGGAGGTCTTTGTAATATTTATTTCTTGGAATAAATCTAATTCAACAATATTCATAAAATCAAAACATCAAAACTTGAAATGCTTCAATTGAAATATAATTGATAAAATGTAATAAGATGGAAATTGATTTCCTCCTTTCCAACAATTAAATACTTATAAACATAGATCCAAGATGACTGGGTCAAGGAGGGGGGTATAAACAAAATTTTGTTAGTAGTATGCCTTGAGAGCCAGTTATATGATGATTGAAATCCAGACTTTGTAATCGATTATTAATAAAGTAAATTTGAATGATTATGTTTACTTTAGTATGAGATAATGAATACATATAATAATGTCCTAAGAGTGTATGACTCAATAACTTGTGCCTCAAGTTGATGACTTGAAAATGATATCATGTATTTTCTATGAGTATTCATTATTGTATAGATCACTAGAGTCATGTATTCTTGTGAAAATTTGGACAATTATAATACCTTAAGGATAGTATGTGGTTTGACTGGTGATTGCATCTCATTATTCATGATATTGGATATCAAGTCAAACACATAGGTGTTTGTTATGAACAAGTGAATTGGATAGACCCAACTTGAACGTGATATTTGGAACCCATAAATGGTATTCATAGTCACATAACATGTGATAGTGATGATTGTGGTCCTCACTCTTGAAGTCAATACAATGGTCACATGTTGTTTCATGTACTTTAACCCTACTCAAAGTGACCTTGAATAAGGGTTTCCATATAGGTATTGTTTGGGTGGATTGTGACATATGTGAATTACTGTGAGTGATGGGGATGGAATTTGTCCCTCCTATTGCATTGTTATACAAGCCATTTGATGAGTGAGACTATGAAATACAATTCCATGCTCACGTGAGTAAACACATGATGTTGAGATCATATGTATCTCAAATAGTCTAATATATATCAAGGAACAAAGATTGAACATTAATTGGATGACATTTCCACCCCTCAGATTCAACCTAGATATCAAAGACAAAGGGATTAAACAATAATTGTAACACTGGTCACAGTACATCTAGAAGTTATTCTCCAACTTCTGCAATTACTTCGGTGGAAATTAAGGGGACATTTGGGTGGCCTCATTTTGACTACAGTAGTAATCAACAAATTATGAGATTTTGATTACCTAATTAGCAAATCCCATAATTCTTGATTACATTATTTGGATGAGTGATGATTCAAAAATGCAGTAATTATGAATATTACCATTCCTAATTACACTGTTTACTAAATGTGTATTTGAAATGTAGACTATATGGCATAAAAAGCATATATATGTATTGATCAACTACTGGTGTGGTGCTAAGGTAGTGCTATACGTGGTATACATACAAAAAGCAATGCAAACACATCATTTGCATAGTTTTATATGGATACATGGCATGAGGCATCCATATTCATATCACCTACTGATGTGCAACAAAATTTAACAAAAAATACAAACATATCATTTAATTACTAATTTATATGGATACATGGCATATAAGCCATTCATATTGGTCGCCTATTAATGGAACCAAACTTAATAAAAAGCATACAAACATATCACTTACATACTAATTTATATGGAAACATGGCCTGCAAGCCATCCATATTCATCACATGATGATGTGTAATGAAAATGTAACCAAAAAATACAAACACGTCATTTACATACTAATTTATATATATGCATGGAATAAAATCCATCCATATTCATCACTTGTTGGTGTGCAAGCAAATCTAACCAAAAACATACAAACACATCATCTACATACTAATTTATATGGATACATGGCATACAAGCCATCCATATTCATCACTTGCTGATATGCAACCAAATTTAACAAGTGACCAAAAACCCATCCATTTACCATTCCACAAGTCAAAAATTACAACATAAAGCATACTACATGCTTGAATATTTGTGACCACGTCAAAAAAATTCAACATAAAGCACAAGTCAAATATTTCAGCATAAAGCACATGTTTGAGTCGCATACAAAGTGAGATAAAGGGGATACAACCACTATCTACAAGATCACACTACTACATGCTTAAATGTGTGACCCATTGCCTAAAATATCAAGTTCATAATCACTATCGTGGAATGACACAAATGATCAAGAGCATACAAGCATATTATGAAAGAATAGAAAAAATCAAGCCAAAACATACCAATTGCACATCTCAAAACATTTCACAAAGAATATGCACAAGTTATACATATTATTATATGTAAGATCAACCCATCATCCACCCAATCTAGTTCGCCTAACACAATGGAAAGAGGATTCCACGTCAGTAACAAGTAGCAAGTTGTTGCTTCCCCATCATTATCAACAACCCCCCTCCCAAACCTCTACCAAAAATAGGAAAACATGAGATACACATTCACCTACACATTCACCTACAAAACACCCCAACCCTTAGTAACCCAACCACCTATTTCTGTTGCATTCATCCTCTTTTTGCTCCTCCGCCAACAACTTGGCACTTACAACAGTAGTTGAACTCTTTCATTCCTCTCCTCACCACCATCAACTACCACCAGTCAACAACACCATCCATCACCACCAAACAACAATACCACCACCATCCATCACCACCAGCCAACAAAAACACCACCATCCACCCCCACCATTCATTATCACCAAAAACAACATCACCACCATCCACCACCAAGTCAACAACACCATCCATCATCACCAGCCAACAACAACACCACCATCCACCACCACCATCCATCATTACCAGCTAACAACACCACCAACATCCACATCCAACAGTCAACAACACCATCCATCACCACCATCCATCAACGTCACCACCATCCAACACCAAGATATATCACCTCCAACCAACAACACCACTACCATCCACCATCACCATCCACTAACCACCAACCAACAACAACATTACTACCATCCACCACCACTAGCCACCAACCACCAACAACACCACCACATTAAACTCCACCACTACCACCAACCTGCAACACCACAAACTAATAAAAGATAGAAGCATCCACACCACTCCACCTCCTATAAACCAACACAACACACCAATAAAACATATCACCACTCATTGGTCATCCAATTGCCATCCATATCCACCACCATAATTGTAATAGCCTCACTTTTCAACAACATCCAATTAAGGAAGGCCAAAAGTGAGAACTATTACCTACAATTTCCCAAGGATCCAGATTTTACCAAATAATATAAAATAGAAAATAATTTCCATTAATTCAAATAATGTTTACAATATGATCTTCTACAGAGTTACATGAATTTCTGTCATTAAATTGTACATAGAGAAGAAGTGACTAGTTAAGCCTCCTTACATAGATTAATGCATTCATGTCATTTCATCTGGTTTATCCTGTCTCTAAGCATCCTTAAATTTTGCATGTACCTAAAATGATATGAATCAAAAACACAGTTAGTATAACAAGTTATACTGGTATGTGGGGGGAAAATATTCACATCTAGTTGTAACAACATATTCACAACAATTATGGTTACAGAATAAAAATTAAAATTTTCATCATAACTACTCAATTGTGGTCTATCCATACTCTATGAAACCCCTCTGGGGTTTTATCCCCGTAGAGGACATTGGTCACCTTCTCGCTTCGATTCTAGGTTCCATGACAATATTCCCCACCCAGGGGTTTGACCCTTAATGATCTTCTTCCCCATGGGCTTGATCAATTTTCTCCTTATATTTCCATACATCCAAAGGTGGCATAGAGTTCGAGATAGTCATGCCCATATAATGTGATATCCATAGTGACTTCATGAGTAGCAGGAAATAAATAAACAAGAAAGTATTTATTTGCAATCATTATAACAAACCTCAAAAAATGCTGCCAAACTAATGTGGTTTAGTCATAGGCATAACCACATATCTTGATGCTGAACCATGCAGATTATGCTTCAATTACTTT
Organism: Alisma plantago-aquatica; assembly: GCA_963693085.1. Lineage (NCBI taxonomy): Eukaryota > Viridiplantae > Streptophyta > Magnoliopsida > Alismatales > Alismataceae > Alisma > Alisma plantago-aquatica. The sequence continues at coordinate 297,280,852 of OY856415.1, forward strand.
CAATCAATCTAATCAACAAGGATGAATCTAGGCAATCATATTATACTTGCATCTATGTAACTCCTAAAGTGTCACCATGACATTAAATAGATTAGACTCTACTCAAATCCTAATCTAGGTTTAGGTTTTCTTTGGTATCGAGTTATCATTAGGGTCATGTTTGATGCTCCAATTCCCATGTTCATTATTTTAATGATGCAATAACCCTAATTCATAGTAGTTGTAACTGTGATCATTAAATCCACCATACTATATTACTAGATTCAATCATGTCCCTTAATGACACATCAAATTATGATCTTTAATATATAAATCATCATATGTATTATAATTCGCATTAGAAACTCTAACTATCATCATTATAGCCATGATCATCTTGGATTGTCAACTTATTAAACAATATTAGATAACAATAGGAATTAAAAGCATTTAACGTATTCCATTATTTCAATGTACAAATCTAGGGTTTTTATGCTTTAACTCACCACTTTAACATATATTATTGATTATCCACTTTAGAAACCCTACTTTTAGCAAGATATGGATTTTAACCCAAAATAGATCCAAGATGCTCTTTTTATCCAAAAAGGTTAATCTTTATCCATTGATATCATTTAAACAAGTAATAGCCATTCAAATCATGAAACTTGGGTTTCTATGCATATTTTACATTAAAGATTGTAGCTTTATTTACTTTGAAAAAGGAACCATAATCAAGTCTCAATTATATTTTAGTTGCATTCCTTTCATTTTTCTCATCAATTTGGTATATAGATTTGCTATATTTGAACAATCCTATCATTTCCTATGATTTTTTTAAGATAAACATCTTAAAACTCCATGATGCCTTAAAACATGCCATGTGGCTAAATTGGTCCGCACCAGTGCCTACGGAGTAGGTTAGGCTTGGTTTGCTACTCTGGTTTTCCTCTAACCCGGTCCATGTCTAGTTCATTACTGGTCCTAACCCCCCACTGACCTTCCTCTCTCCCTCGTTCTCCATCACGCATCAGCGTCCTCTTGCGACAAACAACGTCGTCACCCAGACTCTGCGAGAGCCACACCTCCCGCTTGTCGAGTTCATAAGTATCTAAGGGATGTTCTCCATTGTTGCCTTCTCATGTGACCCTACCATCTCTCTCTCTGCCCACCATCGCCATAATCGCAAGGTAGTCTCCTCCTTCCTCCGATCTACACCAATGGCTAACTTGGTTCTGGCCTCCTCTCCCTCGCCTCACACTTCCTTCCTCCTTCATCCTCCCAGTCACTCTGTAGGTAGGACTTCACTCGCCACTCCACTTTCTGTAGGTCCTTCTTCATCTAAATAATAGGTTGTTTCTGCAATGACATTTGGGTTGTCTTCTTTTCCGATCACTCTGCAGGTAGGACTTCACTCGCCACTCCACTTTCTATAGGTCATCGTATAATCATTGTGTCATTGTTGAACTATTAGGGATCCATCATTGAGGTCCCGACTCCCCCCCCCATCGGTAGCCTTCCATCAAGCAGCATCGTTGACATGGCTGCCTCATCTAACAGGTTGCCGCCATCATGTGTTGAACCCAGGACATAGATAGGGTTGCAGGGACTTTGGGAACGAAGGACACCCAATAGGGACTGGTGGTGATGCTTTCTTTAGATGTGAGGGTTCTTGAGCCTTTATACAAGTTCTAGTAGGAACCTTAATAGTCCCTATGTAAGGAGAAAGAAATAGAGAATGATATTGAGTTTCCTTTGTGGGTGTATGGTGAGTGATAGTCCGATGACACAAGAAACAAATTATTCACATTCACTCATGTGATTTACCTTAATCTAATGTCTCAAGATTCCTCTAACAGTAACACTAATTGTTTCTTCAAAAATGGATACCTATTTCTTATCATGACCAAGTCCTTTCCAAAGAATAGCACTTAGTTGGAATACCAAATCCGTTGAAGATATTACATCATATATAATGTGATTAGATCACTAGGCTACTTAAGAAAACTCTTTATAACTTGCGATTATTGATTATTCCCCATCTCCCTCTTGGATATATCCCTTAAATCAAAATTTAAACTCATTAATCTCCTTTCAAATCTATATTTAGTGTGTGATATTTATGGGAAATATTTCTCAAGCAAAACATGCTCCTTTTAGACATTATTTAAAGCAATACCATTATCACCTGGAGTATCATTTTTATCCAATTTCAAGAATGTCCTTCCTTTCCTTTATTATTTTCAAGTATACAAAAGGTTAGATCAAAATAATACAAATTGATGTCTCAAAACATGTGTTGTCAAACTGGTTAGTTAGATAATTACTCTTTTAATTATATAAAACACCACACATATTATTTTCTTTTGGGAACTTATATATTATCCTACATTTCAATTGTCCAATAATTAACAAAGTAACCATTCTTTATTTATGCACAAAAACTCTCTTTTCTAAAGTATTCTATAGAATTCCATATCTAAAACATCCATAGTGAATTATCTTTTCTTTGTCCAAAATATATCAATGGTTTGTCGAAAATGGTGAACTACACAAAATCCATCCTATGTGGAGTATTTGCACTTTCAAACTACAATATCCAAATAAGACACATAGAAAAACATCTTTCTAATGTTTCTATCATATTACATTATTTGCAAACAAATATATTAAAACATGGGGAAACTAGGTTACAACATCCTTTTCCTCTTATAGGAATTTTTTCCTCAAAATTTGACTAGTCATCCAAACCAACATCGCAAAATGCCATTACCTTTTATACATATGCTAATTCCTTCTTTTACTTTAATTCATTCCACAAGGACCTATTTACAAAGCAAATAGTCTCATAATTATAATTATCATTCTACCAATATTATCTTTGTCAGAGCCTGCAGTTGAAGCTTGCGGTGGCTATTCTGGAGTTAGGGTGTGAGCTAGCCGTAGCGACGGGGCGATTCTCGGTAGCTCAAGTGGACGAGTGATGGGGGCGCGCGTGAAGCTAGACCTGGGATCGTGGCGACATGGCGACTTAGTTGACTCCACACCATTCATGAGCGATGGTTGGAGAGGGTCCGTCCTTTCCAGACCTAGGATCCGTGATGCCGCCCTCGCTGGTGAAGATGGGTGTTCGCCCCTCTTTCATCGACTCCTCGTCTCCTCCTCCGAGTTCCTGGTTTGCCAGGGTGATGTGACCCTCGTTCGTTGTGGTTGGATGTTGTTTCGGTGCCTCAGTGGTGGATCACTGATGGGTGGCTAGGTGTGCTCTGATGATCGATGGAGATGCCTTCTCCTTGCGGAGTGCGGAGGTCTCTGTTGATTGATGGAGGCGCCTCACCCCATGGCTTCTTGGTGTTGCGTGGGTTGGGCCAAGGGGAGCAGTTCTCTTCTCCCTCTTGGCTCTCCTGTGCAACGTGAGGTGGCGTGGCTTCTATGAGTCCAGGTTGGTGGCTTCTCTGCTGCCGTGTTCCTATTGGTCTGGCTCGGCGGCTCGGCGACACACCTCCTCCACCAGCGACGACTAGTCTTGCTGAGGCGTCGTTCATGGTTGAGCAGGAGCGTGGCTCGTCTCCCTGACGACGGGTGTTGGTGAAGCTCTCGCGTGGTTCCTCTGCAGGCATGGGTTGTTTCACCCTTATGTTGTTCGACGTAGTGTCTCAGGCTATCTGGCGCTTCTCGTGGGTGTGGGTTCAAGGGGGGCAGATCCTAATCTCCTCCTCCTTGGCCCCTTCTACTGCTGCATTTTTGGAATACCTTTAAGGTGTTTGAAGAAATGTTGTTTAGTGCACTCTAGGTGAAGGATTCTGCTACTTCTCCTTTGCACCTCGGTTGTTTATTTCTACGGTTTGATGGATCTGGTTTGCGGTGTATGCTCTTTCCAGATCCTTGTGATAGATGGCTTCGAAAGTAGATACACTCTTTCTAAATCCTAGTAGGGTGGCTAGAGACAGTCGTTGATGAGTTGTGGTTTTTTGTGGGTACGCTGAATGTATGTAATCATGGCTTGTTACATCTTTCTTCGGGAAGGAGTATTAGGATCTAGTCACTAGTGTGTTTATTTTTTTAGCTTCTTTATTCCTTTTGGAATCTCTGGTCCCCCTGCGTGGGGTTACGATCTTTAGTTTTTCTGGTTATTTTCTGCTGATGTAATGGGGTACTTAGTGCCCAAAGTTTTAGTTATACTAGCAACACGCATTTTAGACCGACCAAAAAAAATATTATCTTTGGAAAAATTATTTATCACTTCATGACTTCTGTTTATATAATTCAATTTTACCAAATCTGGGATATTAAATTCACCCCTTCCTAAAGGAGTTGTGTCCCAAAATTCAAACTTGGTAAGCTTTTCATGTGAATAAGAACTCAACTTGATTTCACAACTTAGGATTAGAACCCTATTTAGCATCTTTTATTGATATGCAAATTCCACATATTATTCTAATATTGGTGCTTGAATCTAATTCAAGGTATATACACATCCTTAGTATTCACATGATAACATTCCTTGGGGATTACACTCTCTTTTTTCATGTGTGATTTAATTTCTCGTGGTTATTATCTTTTCATCTAGGTTTCAAACCTATTATTCATTTATTTTCACATAAGAGTGAGGTAACACCTCAAACCCTAGGTCATGTCATTAATATTAATTTTAATTATTTACTCTCATGTCCCAAATTTTAAGCATAACACGTGGCCACCCAATCTTTGTCAGTATTAACAATATGAAAAAGTACTTGGTTGCAGTCCAAAATACAAATTTCATCCTATTCTAAGAGTAGAGATGGTGTACCCACATTTAATCCTAAAATTTCACATTTTAAGTTCAATTATTCTCAACATGCCTCTAAACCATACATACTTTTTAATTCCACATTGTTCTTATATCTCATGAAATCAAAAGCCTTTTTCATTCTTGAGTTTTTAAACCACTCTTTTCATTATTACATGACATTTTTGAATCTTTTACATTTACACCTTAAGTATTCTGAGTCTTATCCACTTCCTTGAGGTTTATAGTGACATAGGTACTTTTGGAGTGATCTCACCCTTATGCATCTAGGGAGTTCCTCTCACTTCACCCATTGGCCACACAAACATCATGAAGGTGGCCAATCTCCTGAGACATGGGTCTCGAGCAAACACATATGTTACCTCCCTACCATATGGTCTTGTGCATTCAGGGAGCAATTAACTCCTAATCCCTTTAGTCCCATGTACCTTTAATACTCCCTACTTGACCTTAGAATTGACTTAGGGCTCTATGAGATTTTACGGTTTTAACCATTTTCAAGCACATTTTTTCATATGAAATTCTTTAAACCAGATTTTATCCATCTCTAATGATGCTCATTATTTACTTTATGTCTCCTTACTAGACTCATGGCAACATTTCTTTTCCAGACTCTATCTCAATCTGTCAGCCACTTCCATAGTGACTTTTCCTCATGTTCCTAAAAAATGGCATACTTGGGTTCAAATAATCATACTCAATATATGTACTTTCATATTTTATATACTTAGTTATTTACACTTCAAGTAACATTTAAGGTTACCTCAATCTTTAAATTGACTTAATCAACTTACCTTTCTAGGGAAGGTCCTAACCTTGGTTCCCTCTTGGCTCATATGAGGAGGTTAGGTTCTCTAGCTACAACCTAACCCAAGGTCTAAGGTTTTGTCTCTCCCATAGGTCCTTTTCCCACTCTTAGGTTCCCAACCAAGGTCGAGATGCCAACCCTAACAGTTGAACTTAAGGATTTAATATTGTCATCTTTTTTATACAAGCTAAATAATCATTTCTTGTTTTAACCTCGCCACTCTTATCCTCTTTTCTCAATAATGTGCTCTCTCTAAGGGAGCCTCTTCATGTGACACATTCTCTAATGATTTTGATTCATGTAGTGGACATTCATACATAGTCTTTCCTTGGTAAGCCCAATCATCAATCATCCCCATGTACTAACTTTATTCACCCCATGATCTTTAACTCACCAAAGATCATTATAGCATTTGAGCAAGTTACATCCATAAATGCATTATTCATAGGTTTCTTATGTTTTCTTGAAATTTTTCTTATTATGTCCTTATTTTACATGCACATATGGGAAATCGAGTCACCTAACTTATTTATACCTTTTATATTAACATTTCTGGACAAAAAATATCCCAATCGATGTGGTATACCCACTCGCTAGGGGCAACATACCCACTTATTGGGTATTCTTTATTAATCCATTCCTCTAGGGATAACATTAGGGCAATGAGAAAGTTATATTCATGTTTTCACTTTCATGTATAAGCCTTGGTTTTTTATGTTTCTCATGTATATTCAAATTATTTCACATTCATCATGCATGAATCCATCCACATTCATGCATGGGAGGTTGGGTCACATAACTTATTTTTCTTACCTATCTTTACTCTTACCCTAATTAGGGTTCATATGGGTAGGGTTGCCATTTTACCCATTCTACCACCATTTCCCAAGATTAGAGTTTTGGGTTCGGGTTATAGAGACTACACCCTACCTCTTAGGGTCTCTATATCCCTTGACCCACTATGGTTTTCCCAACCCAACTCTAGTTCCACCTAGGGTTACCCTCATAAGAAAAACACATATAACACTTTCTCTTTACTTTTATATGTACATCATTATGTTCCACTTTACATGTACATTAGGCGGAGGATGCCATATTCCTACTTCTTTCCAAAATATCCTAACTTCAAATGATGAGTGAAATTCCTTTAGGTTTCGTTAAGCAAAGAGGATGAGAAGTAGATGAATCAAGATGAGAAGACACTCTAAAGGTATTTTACTTTGAGAAAAATTGTCTGACTTTGGCCAGGAAGGATGCACGGTTCTGAGAGTCCTCGTAAACTAACTAGTAGTGCAAAGGAAAGTTTTGCCAGCCCCCGTATCGTGTTCCCTTCTAGATACCATCATCCTTAGCAAATGCCCTAATAATTCCCTCATATTTTTACAGATTACTTGAAATTATAAACTATTAAATGTTATTTGAAAAATATAGTGATCAAATACCAAATCTAATGACATCACTTTTAACAACCCCAATTAAGGAGGGACAAACAAATGAGAGTTATTACCTACAATTTTCCCAAGGATCCAGATTTTACCAAACAACATAAAATAGTAAATATTTGCATTAATTCAAAGAATGTTTACAATATGCGCTCCCAAAGAGTTACATGAATTTCTGTCATTAAATTGTACATAGAGAAGAGGTGTTTAGCTAATCCTCCTTACATCGATTAATGCTTACATGTCATTTCATCTAGTTTATCCTATCTTTGAGCATCCTTCAATTTTGCATGTACCTAAAACATTGTGAATTAAAAACACAGTTAGTATAACAAGTTATACTGGTATGTGGGGGAAACAAAATATTCGCATCTAGTTGTTACAACATATTCATAGCAATTATGGTCACAGAATTAAAATTAATTTTTTTTATCATAACTACTCAACCCTGGTTTATCCATTCTCTGTGAAACCTGTCTAGGTTTTTGTCCCTACAGTGGACATTGGCCACCTTCTTCCCTAGGTGGTAGGTGCCATAACAGTTATACCCACCCAAGGGTTTGACCTTGATGATCTTCTGTCCCAGGGGCTTGATCAATATTCTCCTTATATTTCCATACATTTAGAGGTGGCATAGGGTTTGAGCTAGTAATGACCATATAATGTGATATGCATAATGACTTTATGAGTTGCAGGAAATAAATAAACAAGCAAGCATTTATTTGAAATCATTTCAACCAACCTCAGAAAATGCTGAAAAACTAATGCAGTTTAGTCATAGAAATAACCACATACCTTGATGGTGAGCCATGGAGATTATCATGCAGATTACACTTCAATTACTTTCAAGAAATCCAATCAACAATAATGAATCTAGGAAATCACATTATATCTTCATGTATGTAAATCCTAAAGTGTCACCATCACAATCAAATAGATTAGACTCTACTCGGGTCCTAATCTTGGTTTAGGTTTCCTTGGTATTGAGTTATCATTAGGGTCATGTTTGATACTCCAACTCTCATGTTCATTATTTTAATGAGTCAAGAACCCAAGTTCATATTAGTTGTAACCATGATTATTAAATCCACCATGCTATATTACTATATTCAATCATGTCCCTTAATGACACATCAAGTTATGATCTTTACTATCTAAATCTTCATATGTATGATAATTCACATTAGAAACTCTAAGTATCATCATTATGGTCAAGATCATCTTGGATTGTCATCTTATTAAACAATATTAGATAACAACTTGAATCAAGAGAATTCGATGTATTCCATTATGTCAATGTACAAATCTAGGATTTTTATGCGTTAACCACTTTAATACATATTATCGATTATCCACTTTAGAAACCCTAATTTTAGAAACATATGAAGTTTTAACCCAAAATAGTGCAAGATGATCTTTTTATCCAAAAAGGTAAAGCTTTATCCATAGATATCATTTAAACAAGTAATAGCCATTAAAATCATGAAACTTGGGTTTCTATGCATATTTTACATTAAAGATTGTATTTTTATTCACTTTGGAAAAGAAAGCATAATCAAGTCTCAGTTAAATTTTAGTTTCATTGCTCTCATTTTTCTCATCAATTTGGTATATAGGTTTGCTATATTTTGACAACCCTATGATTTTTCGAAAATAAAATCATAAAACCCCAAGATATCTTAAAAGATGCCATGTGGCAATTTATCATACATCCGCACCAGCGCCTCCTGAGTAGTTTAGGTCCGATTCACTGCTCGAATTTTCCTATGAACTGGTCCATAGCTAGTTCATGACTAGTCTTGGCCCCTGACCGACCTTCATCTCTCCCTCCTTCTCCCTCATGCATCTGCATCCTCTCATGGCCAACAACACTATCGCCTAGACTCTTCAAGAGCCACACCTCTCATTTGCCGAGTTCCTCAGCAATCGAGGGATGTTCTCTGTTGTTTCCTCCTCATGCAATCTGCACCATCTCTCTCTACCCACCATCACCATAGTCATAAGGAAAGCTCCTCCTTCCTCCAATTTGCACCAAAGGCTAACCTAGTTCCAGCCTCCTCTCCCTCACCTCACACTTCCTTCATCCTTCATCCTCCTGGTCACTCTATAGGAAAGACTTCACTCACCACTTCACTATCCACATGTCCTTCCTCATCTCAATAATAGGTTGTTATTGCAATGACATTTGCCTCGTCTTCTTTCTCATAGATGTGCACAACTCGTCGACTCTGCCTCTTCGCTTCCTCCGTTTCAAGTTGTTGCATGGTCATTATGCCATTGTTGAACTTTTAGGGAACCATCATCGAGGTCCCAAATCAACACCCCCCACATCGATAGCCTTCCCTAGAGCATCACCACCTTCATAAAGGCCTCATCTACTAGGTTTCTTCCATCATGCGTAGAATCCAAGACATAGATAGGGTTGAGGAAACTTTGGGGACAAAGGTCATACAATAGGGGTTGGTTGTGATGCCTTATCTAGATGTGATGATTTCTAGGCCTTTATACAAGTCCTACTAGGAACCCTAGTATTCCTTAGTAAGGAGAAAGGAAGAAAGGGAGATATTGAGTTTCCTTTGTGGGTGTATGGTGGGTGACATCCCGATGATACAAGAAACAAATTAATCTCATTCACTATTGTGATTTACCTTAATCTCATGTCTCAAGATTCCTCTCATGGTAACACTAATGATTCTCCAAAAATGGATAACTCTTTCTTATCATACCAAGTCCTTTACAAAGAATAGAACTTGGTTGGAATACCAAATCCATTGAAGAGATTACTTCATATATAATTGATGTACTAAATAATTTTCATTTTCATGGGTTATTTTGCTATGTATTTTGTGCACTTATTGCTTATTGTGATATTATTAGTGCATGATTAGCATTATTTGCCTGTGATAGTGAATTGCATCAGTTATTCATATTTTAGTTTTTCCATATTTAATTATCATTGTCTTAGGAGCTTATGTTCTTTCTTGTTGAATTTTAGGTAAATTGACAAGAATTGAAATAGTGTGATGCTACCGATAGATTTGTCCATGGTACTGACATCTTAAGAAAAGGAATAGGGATGAATTGAATCAACTCAGTGGTACCGGAATAAGAATCAATACTACCGATATTCCAATAGGACCACTCTAGAAATATCTATGTGACTCCGACGGCCAACTCGGTGGTACTGCCTTTTATTGAAAATTCAATAGGAAATGTCATGGGAAATTGCAGTGGTACCAACATCAACTCGGTAGTACCTACAGATTACAAGGGATCATGAATCTGAGAAGGCATCAACACTACCAACACCCAGTCAGTAGTACTGACTTGTCACGATCAGGCCAAACTAAAGATCATTATTATTGCAATGGTCAGGACTTAGTGACGCCCTAATTCAATCCTATGACTAAGGGAAAATGTGTCCAAACCTACATATTATGTCATATTCAGTTTTACGATGGAGGAGAGTTGAGAAGAGATAAAGGAGAGGAGAAAGATACATTCTGGGAGGTTCAAGCACCTCTGATGGCTAGATTTGCAGTCAGAAGATAGCAAATCACCACGTTCATCAGAAGAAGTCATCCATATCATCTTCTCTGGGGGTTTTCAATGTTATTTGATGTTTTACTCATCTATTTCCTCTCTTTCTATGTCTAGATCAACTGAAATCATATGGGACTACTCTCATAATTCCTTAGAACCTAGAAGTAGCCCGGTTGTGCATTTTAATTCTTGATTATGAATTAGTATCTATATTTATCTATATTTCTCTTAATTTTTGGACATATCTCTATGATTGCTTTGCAAATTATTTGTGACTTATCATAGGCCATTTATTAGAACTTTCATTGTTTCAAGAGAGGGATTAAGGGTTGGATAAGTCATAGATTTACACAGTTTAATATTACACCTCGAGAGAGGACTTACAATTGTGAAGGGAATAACCCAGAGAATTCGATAAAGCACCTAACGAATAGTTAAATTGCTATGAGAGTGGGGTTTACATTAGATTTGTTAGTGAAATATGTTGTGAGAGTGGGTAATTCTTGTTGTATGTCCCTTTGTATAGGGTTAGGAGGAATCAATATTAATGAAATGATGTTAATTACAATGTGAATCATGGTAAAATTGTAATGCTAAGGACTCCATTCCATCTTTGATCACAAACCAATTTATTTAGTTTTACTTCTTGCAATTAGTTAATTAATGAACCAATCACCTTTTTCATAAGTCTAGCTGATCGAGTCATAGTTAGTAGTAGTATATGGATTATGTTCCTCGTGTTCTATATTTGGTCTTCTTTTGCTCCTATATTACTCTGATACGTGCACTTGTGTTTTAGATGTGTGGTTTACGCGCATTGAGTTTTTGGCACCGTTGCCGGGGAAATGGTAACTCAAACACTACGAGTGTTGTGATCGACCACTTGAGGACACAAATTTGATTTTTCTTTTACTATTTCTAAGCTAAAATCAAAATATTTATTCAATCACTAGTATCTATTTCTCACACTTCTTTTATTAATTTCAGGTGCTAGTGCATGGTTCAGACCAGAGCAAATGATTACGGAGGGTCAACTCCACAGAGTGCACTCCAGGAGGAATTCTTACATAGAGAATAGGAACACAATAGCTTTGTGGGAGGACTAATCCAAATTCCATCACCATAGGCGACTCAACCAGAATACCCAGAAATGGGTGACGATAATCCATAAGTCAAAGAGCAGACTGTTTAGGAGAAGATTAAGGCTTCTTCTGCCACAACTCAACTGGGGCCAATAAAAAGACTGACCATCAATTTGGGCAGTTACAAGATAGAACCAGGTTTGATAGAGTTGGTTAAATCACAAGCACGCCATGGTCACAGTATGGAGGACCCAATGATGCACATCAATAACTTTGTAGAAAGTTGTGACATGGTGAAGATTGGTAAGGTTCCAACAATAGTGATATATTTAAAGATGTTTCCTTCTTCATTGGAAGATAATGCAAAATCATGGTTTCTTAGCCTTCCACCAGAGTCAATGGAAACATGGGATCAGGTTATTGATGTCTTCTTTGATCATTGTTTTCTACCCCAGAAGACAAGTGAGATAGTTGGAAAATCAATAATTTCAAGCAGCATGCAGAGGAGTCATATTCAAAAGTGTGGGAGAGATTCCAGAACCTATTGAGGAAGGTCCCTCATCATGGGATTGAACCTTCCAGCCAAGGAAAAACTTTCTACTACATACTGCATAAGGGAGAAAGAACCTCACTTGATAACGCAGGATTAAGATTTTTCCTCAACAATAAGGCGTTCAGGTGTCATGAAATTCTAAAGAATGTGGCTAAAAATCAGTCATGGGGAGAGGAAAGAGAAACCCCATCAACAGTCAAAATTTTTTGAGAGTCTACAGTCATCATGGGACTAAGTGAGGAGTTGGACAACCTCACAAGGAAGCTTGAGCAAAAATCTGGCACCTTATCAAGAGGTGAAGAGGAAGATTGCATGTACCTATGTCAGTAGTATCAGCAAGACAGGGCCCCCAGTAAGATATGTAAAATTAATGACATGTTAGGTAGGCTAGTGAGTGAAAATGAGACCTTACTGGACCATACACAATGGGTGTAAGAAAATCATGAGGCAAAGATCCACAACATTGAAAATCAAATTCCTCAATTAGCAGCAGAGGTGGCTTCCATAAAGAAACCCATTCAGTAGGGATTTCTTGGGAATACAGAGACAACTCATCAGCATCACCAAAGTAAAGTTTGTCTCTGTTGTCAAGGACATAGTTACTTGGCAGTCATCAAAGCAGCACACTGCAGAGACAGATTGAGTGTATGTGCCTAAGGTTCCATTTCCCTACAGCCTATATGGAAAACTAGGGGAATGCAGAACACCAACGTGATATGCTCACACATGCACCTCAACAGATACAAGGCCAACGAGAAGTGACAATGATACTCCATCTTGACTGGTTGTGGGAGACAAATAACTTCAAAGTTCCACAAGTGTTATGTCATCGTCTCCAATTCCAAAAAAAGGTGCTTGCACAAAAAGAACATGTGAAGGTTCTACTCCAAAATGGAACAGTAATAGTCAATAAGGAGGCACCCATAATTCAGAAGGATCAGTCACATGCCATTTTTTCCATAGGAGATGCACCAAATTCTATCCCAGAAGGTGGCATTGAAGCAAGCTTAGGGGAGGAAATCCCTAATGTGCCATATGTTTTGCTACACAAGCATATAGAGAAGCCATATGTTCCATTCCCAGTTAGTCTGAAGCCAAGGAAAGAGGAAAGCAATTTTAGAAGTTCCTAGACATCTTCTAAAAGCTCCACATCAACATCCCACTTGTGGAGGTAATAGAACAGATCCCTGCATATGGAAGATTCATAAAGGACATCATCAACAAGAAGAGACGAATAAAAGATACAAATGTGTTATGTGTTGATGAAGTGGTGAGTAGGATGATCCAGGGAAGACTATCAATGAAGAAAAAGATCCAGGATGTTTCTACATCCCCTGTTCTATAGGAAACTAACATTTCCAACAAGCCTAGTGTGACTCTGGGGCAAGCATAAATCTCATGCCCCTTACTACCTTCCAGAAGATGGGATTGAAGGAACTGAAAAAAACATCCATGACAATCGAGTTGGCGGGCAGATCCATTGTGAGGCTGTATGGGATATGCAATGATGTTCTAGTCAAATTTGACAAATTCATTTTTCCTATTGATTTTTTGGTAATGTATATGCACAAGATACGAGGATCAGATATGTTATTAGGAAGGTCATTCCAAGATATAGCATGTGTGATCACTGCCATTGGTAGAGGCTACATGGCACTAGGATAGACGATGATAGAGTGGAGTTTAACTTCCAGATGAATCTTCATAACCATCTCGTGAGAACCCAGGTGGAAGAAAATCACCTTGTCGATCCTAGGACATTAAACAAGGGCTCTCATGGGAGGAAACCCAATTTTATTTCGATTATATACTATTTTTTAGGAGTGTTTATTGTTTACATTTCATAATTTTCTTGTTAAATTTTAGTTGATGTGAAAAGTTACCTTGATGGTCTTGTTTGGTGTGCAGGCAGAGTCAAAGTCGGTACTACTAAAAACCAAGTGGTACTATCGACTCCTTATCAGTCGATACTACTGACACCAAAGTCGGTACTACCAACTTTTTTCAAAAATATCATAGGACTCCAGGAAAGAAAGTCGATACGACTGACACCTAAGTCGGTACTACCGACTTTTCTCAACGAAAATTTATAGAGCTACAGAAAAAGTTCGTCGATACCATCGTCACACATGTTGGTGGCACCAAATCATATAGCTCAAAGAAGGATACAGAATTTCATCTTGGTACCACCAAGACACAAGTTGGTGGCACCAACAAGAGGGATGTATGCTAGCATAAAGTGATTCTTAGAGCTACCAATGCATCCACCGCCACCACCCCTCAAAGCAATTGGTACCATTGTTCCACCTCTTTGATTGGATTTCGACTATGAAGAAATAGTCAAGTTCAAGCTTAGGGGGTGTTGGAATAGCTTTATCTTTTATTTTCTTTTTAGTTTTATTATTCTAAGTTTTTAGGATCCACATCTATCTAGTGTAATGGTGGAGCAATATGAGCATGATTTTTGTCTTTGTCATCATAGAGTTTGTTATTCTATGTCGATGCAATGAAAAAAAGAGAAAAAAATTAATTTGGTTTAGTTGCAAATTCTTAATGCAACATCACCCATAGGAAGTGTATGGGTTAGTCATGTTAAGGACATTTGATATGAATGGAAGTCTTAATTATCTAGGAAAAGTGGATGATGATGGGGTTTGATCCTGAATTGACCAAACAATTAATGGGACCTTACATTGAAGTTTTAGAAAGAAATCCTAAGGTTACCCTATACACATGTTAATAGAGAGGGACATATCATTACTTAAGAGTTGTCTCTTAGTCTTGTGATTCCATCCATTTTGATCCACCACTTAAGATGATCAAGTAACCTAAATTGTTTCCTTTGATTGCATTGCATAGAAATACATGTGTCATGATAGTTGGTTTGTTTAATTGCATTAGTAACAATTGAAATATAAAAAAATTGTGCATATCATCTAGTTGCATAACAACCCCATGTAGATTGCATATCTTTTGTATCATTCATTCTTACATCATGTATTCATGTATTTTCTTCTGAAATTAAAGTGCAGGGATACACATCCATACCTCTCAAAATAAAATGAAGAACAAAATGTGTGATATGTTATAGTGAAGCCCAAGCATACTCTTCAATCATGTTAAAACAATGGCCGAATGAAAAAAAAAAGAAATTAATGTAAATTTCCATGAAATAAAGAGGTAGAAAAGGATGCCTTGAACTCAATGTTGAATCTCTCTTCCAAGGAAGACTAAATCATGTACATGATGTAATCTATGTTTCTTTATCAGTCTGATGAAACCTTCAGTGCATGTATCATTCCACCCGTAGCAGTAGGCATTAGGATTCATCCATTTTCTCACTTTCACCATGTTAGGTTCATCATGTTAATTTTTGCATAAATGATTTGAAGTTACTTGTGATTCTTCATAATCCATCTACTTCATTCCATTCATTGCTCTTATTTTTAGGCCAAATGTGATTAATCTCCTCATTCATTCTTTCAAGGAGAATTGCTTCCAATTAGTTAGTAGTTAGGAAAGAGCAATGTAGATAGGGAATCACATGATGCACCAAGTGAATAACGAATTGACTATGATATTAACTTCTCTTTTGATAGTGGTTGATTGATCTATGGGTGGACATTATTAATGAATATTTTTAATCACATAATAGTAGTTAATTGTTTAGTGGTCAGTAAGGGTCGGTTTTGGACAGCCAGGTGGGAGTAGTTGAGAAATGAAATTCATAGTCTTTGTCCTTTTCCTGACTAGTCTCAAATAGATCCAAGGGTGTGTTTCTTGTGGATGAACAACATTTAAGATTAGGGGATTTTGATGCACTGAATAATTTTCATCTTCACATGATTTTTCACTATGTATTTTGTGCACTTATTGCTTATTGTGATATTATTTGTGCATGATTTAGCATTATTGACATGTGACATTGAATTATATCAGTTATTAGTAATTTTACTATTCCATATTTAATTATCATTATTTTAGGATCTTATGTTATTTCTTGTTGAATTTTAGGTAAATTGACAATAATTGTAACAACTCAGTGCTATAGACAGATTTTTTAGTGGTACTAACATTTTGAGAAAAGCAACAGGGATGCATCAAATCAACTCAGTGGTACTGACACAAGAATTGGTACAACCAACAGTCCAAAAGGAGTACTCTAGAAATATCTCAGTGCCACCGACGGCCAATTCAGTGGTACCGACTTTTGTTGAAAATTCAACAGTAAATGTTAGGGAAAATCTCAGTTCTACCAACATCAGCTCAGTATTACCGACAACTTACATGGCATCGTGAATCTGAGAAGGCGTCAATACTACCGACACCCAGTCAGTAGTATCAACTTGTCAGGATCATGCCAGATGACAGACCATTGTTAATCCAACAGTTAGGACTTAATGATGCCCTAAGTCAATCCTATGACTAAGGGAAAGTGTGGTTAGAGCTAGATATCACGTCATATTCAGTTGTATGATGGAGGAGATCGGAAAGGAGAGAAAGGAGAGGAGAAAGCTACATTTTGGGTGGTTTGAGCACTTTTGGTGGCCAGATTTCCATTCAAAAGATGGAAAATCACCACGTTTGTTAGAAGGAGTCATCTGGATTATCTTCTCCAGGGGTTTTTTTTGGGAATTACAGGCACAAAGTATAGCAGTGGAAAGAAAAATTATCTATCAATGTTCACATAACAACAAGATTGTGTCAACTACTATGATACATGAAGGATGGTTTTAGTGAGTTATACCTGGTCCTGGAGCAAGTCCAGTGAAAAAACTCACTTCTTTGCAACCACTGACAAGTTGCTCTTGGACGGTGGTTGTGCAGCTCCTGATCTTCACCATGAAAGTTGACTACGCAACCTCTGTAGTGACTTTGGTGGTCTCACCATAGACTGCAAGCTGACTATGCTCTCTGAACAACAGCCAAAGGACTCTTGCCTCTAGAGTAGTCCACACGGACAAACTAGAACACATGTCCTTCACCAAGAATGTATAGGAACGAGTTGTCCATCTCATTGGTGTACTAGTCACCAACCTGCTCATCCACCAACAATGATCACCAGTTGTTCTCTCTTGTAGTTATCCCTCCCTGTCAGGTAGGACTTGCTTGGGCTCTCTTAGTTACCACAACTAGAGAGGACAACAGTTGTCCAAGGAACTGGTTCTCAATTATCTGTGTTGTGCCTTAGAAATCCCCCAGTACCCCTCCTTTTATAAGAAAGGTTAGGGTCAGGGTTCCCAGTCTGTACGGGATTGTGTAGGAGTGGAAGGGACCATAAGAACTTGAAATTTTGCCATGTGTGAGATGCCAAATGATCGTCCGGCACACCCAAACATTTGTCTGGGGTGCGAGATAGTCATCTTGCACTGCGAAAAGGTTGTTTGGTAGTTTCCCAAATGGATACAAATTTGGCAATTTCTATTCTAATTATTGCACTCCAAGTTTGTTCAATTAGAACTATTTGGGAAACATCTTGAACCTTTGTTCATCCCAACTGAGTCATCTCCCCTAGATGAGACGTCGGTCTCACTCACCCAGATGGTCGTCTGGTGAGTTGAGTCGAGTCATTTGGTTCAAGGGTAGAGTTAAGCCAATTCGATCCTCGATCAGCTTAACAATCCAAATAGATGTCTCAACAATTGAGACACCGATTTGGCATGCCCAAACAACCATATCAGGCAGTGAGATGGGCGTTTGGCATACTAGTCATCCAATCAGTCAATTTTTTGCATGAATTGAATACCTAAACACTTTTGTAATCAATCCAATTGTCATTCAGGATCAATCTCCTCTTCTAGATGAGTTCCTATGTGTGTGACCCTATAGGTCCCATGTCACGTTGGCAGTGAATGTTCATAACTATATTATGACATCACAAGTAGAGAATGGTGCCTAGTAACACATCAGTGCTACCCAAGTGAATGGAAAGTTGGAAAACAACTTCAACCTACAATCTATGTAAGGTGTTACGGTGATTGTATAATTCCTTTGTCACTGATATCCAGAATGAACTTGAGGCATGGAAGGTCATCCTCTTAAAGTTCAATCCATGTTCCTTGAACTAAGAGCAGACTATCTAAGATAATGTGACTTCAATATCATATATTGATTCACATGTTCATGTGAATGCATTTCTCAGTCTTGCTTATTAAGTGGCCAGGATATCATACTCCAGTATGAGGGACAAATCACAAATCTATCACTCACAGTCTATCCCCATGTGTCAAAGTCACACAATCATCACCATTATAACAACCCATGTTTCACGATTGAGTTTGATGATGTCATAGCGTACCCAACGTCATGAGACAAGTATAGTGATTTCAAGTCTGAGAATCACAATCACCACCTTCAATATGAGGGATGACTGTAACCACCACAACCATGTGTCACTCTCAAGGTGGGTCTGTCTAATACACTATTCCCTAACATGTATATGTATGGTTGGTTTGATATTGCCATATCATGACTTAGTGAGACTTCATCATCAACCAATTCACAGTCCAGTCTTATGTGTTACTGGTGTCTATCTACCTTCCACAGTAACAACCAACTAGGGACATAATGAGAATATGCATATGTACTCTTAACATTTGTATGATCTCATTTCCACAAGGCTAATACTTGATGACATATGTCGTTGAGTAATATTATTCTCTAGACATTCATAGTATTTCCTCATTATCTCATAACTGAGTGAAATAGATGAATTGGAAGCTTGCCTTTATATATGTTATTATTAGTCAAATCGTTTTAGGTAAATATGCCATCTCAATCATCATATGATTGGCTCTATGGGTGTACTTTACCAACATTTTTTATTGTTCTTTGATGTTTTCCTCATCTCTTTCCTCTCTTTCTATGTGTAGAGAAATTGTTATCATGTGGGGCTAATCTCATAATTCCTTAGGATAAAGGAGTAGCCCAGTTGTGCATTTTAATTATGATTATGAATAACTAATATCTATATTTCTATTAATTATTAGAAATATCTCTATGATTGCTTCACGAATTATCTGTGCATGAACACCATATGTAATTTATTAGACCATACATGATTTTTAATTACACATTGTTCTTATATCTCATGAAATCAAAACCCTTTTTCATTCTAGATTTTATACATCACTCATTTCATTATTTTTTTTGGTCGGTCTAAAATGTGTGTTACTATAACCAAAAACTTTGGGTACATTTGCACCCCTAAAAAGAGAAACAAAGCCTTGATACACCAAACAAATGGGTATCAAGGTTACAAGAAAAACACAACACACGTGGACATCAAATAGGGAAGTCTACTCCCAAAACACCACAAAACCAAAGAGACATGACTTTAGAGGAGTCCTATCCTCAGTGACATTGAGCATACCCACAAAGAAGAAGACACAGACTCCATCAGTATCATGTCTCGAGAAGTAACCACAGAAAAAGGTTAAGACCCTCTGCAAGTGTCCACGGTTGAGATACTCCCTCCAAATTTGAATATAAACCCAGCAAAAAAAACACCTAAGAAACCCACAGCAGAGCATAACTGATGCAAACAACTCCAAGCTTTGAAAAAGAGCAAGGAAACTTCAGAAGGATATCAATTCAGACCCCTTCACTACATCAAAGAACACCCACAAAAAGTGACTTAGATCTAAATAGATCACCTTCCTTCATCCCAAACCTCCTGGATCTTAGCTGTAGAGGAGGTTTAGGAATGTAACACGATAGATAGGAATCATCCAGATCCATCCAGCTAGGAAGAGTTGCCCACCTCTCCTCCCTTTGCCTTGGGTTTCTTCTTCTTCTTATGTCTCGGGCTGCCATTCACCTTGAAAACCTTCAAGAGGTCTGGTTCCAGATCGCACGAGCCACAAGACTCTTCATCAGAGTCCTGGTTCACTCTCCTGGCATACTCCAGGTAGATACCTGATGCTTGCATCAGGTTCTTCGCTCCTTGTGAAGATAGCCTCAAGTTGGTGAGGGACATCTCCCAATCTAGGTTCAGTCCTTCTGTCGATTCCATGGTCGAGGAGCAGAGCATCTCTAGTTCCATGAACCGTAGAGGACTCTTTCTAGAATTGGTAATCAACTCTCTCTGCACAGTAGTCGATTTCACAACTCCAGACCCATTCCCCTGCATAGAGATCTTCTCCTTAGCTTTCCGTCGATCACCTTGGGTGTTGTTGAGTCTCCCAGCACACAACTGTAGTTCATTGACGGCTTCTCTGCGCCCAATAACCAACAGACAAGAACTTTGCCTGTGGCCAAAGCAAGCACACTTGGGATAGCAGATTGGTCTCGAGATGAACTCGAGCTTGAGTTTCCTCAGAGCTCCATCCATTTCCACCGTCACCTCCTGAGGGAAACCCAATTATGTAGGCAGATCCACGCAGACAAGGGCTTCTTTGAAGCAATTGACAGTGAGGGCCGATTCAACGAAATCAAGCGGCCTACCTATCAAGCTAGACATCCCATTTAGACTATTCATCGTCCACGGAAGGTTAGGATTCTCAATCTTAACCCATACCGGGAGATTTTGAAAAGACAAAGGTTCGAGTGCGACTCCAGGTTCCCACAGATGGACGATGACCAATGCCCTGTCGAGCATCCAGGGGGCTTCGTCCAACACTCTATCCCTTTCCTTGGCCGTCGACAACTTTATTATGAATCCTTCAGGCTCTTCGGCGATGATTTGGAAATCATCGCTACACCTCCACTAGTGTTTGATCTAGCCGTGGAGCTGGCTCTTGAACGGTTTCCTCATTGTAAAGCAAACAGAAATGAATTCACTCCAGGAAGGAATATCCACGTCCTTGCTCGACAGCGCAAAGGTCTTAGATCCGTTTCTAACTACCAGCTCAATGAATCCCATGACAACAGGAGCACTACAATCCCGACCGGGGTGACTGGCAAGCATCCAATCTCCCACCGTCGAACTTGTGGTTGTGCCTTTGTCCTTCGACGGTGATTGCGAGAAAGAAGACTGAATAGGGATAGGGCTTGAGGCAGATGTAGGATTCTTCAAGGATTCTTGATTGTAAGGGATTTGGGATTCTCCTCTCCTCCGACCACTCCTGAGTCCACTGGAGGGACCAACGCCACCGCCGACCCATGTGAATCGTTGTCGTCCCCTACTTCATCAGTTCCCCCAGAGAATCGTCCTCCTCCTCTCCCTCTTCCGCTCTTCCTCCCACTCATTTCATTATTACATAACTTCTTTGTATATTTTACATTTACACCTTAGGTATTCCGAGAGCCACTTCCTTGAGTTATCTAGGGTATAGGTACTTTTAGAGTGGTCTCATCCTTATACATCTATTGATTGCCTCTCACATTCACCCATTACCGATATGAATATCATGAAGGTGGCCAATCTCATGAGACATGGTCTCAGGCAAACACAGCTATTACATCCCGACCAGATGGTCATGTGCATTCAGGTAACAATCAACTCCTAATCACATTGGTCCCATGTACCTTTAATACTCCCTACTTGACCTTAGGATTGATTTAGGGCTCTACCCTTTCTGAGGGTTTCTTTGAGATATTACAATTTTAACCATTTTCAAGCACTTTTTTTCATATGCAATTCTTCAAACTGGATTTCCTCCATCTCTTATGATGCTCACTATTCAATTTTGTCCCCTTATTAGACTCATGGCAACATTTCTTTTCTAGACTCAGCCTCATTCTGTCAGCCACTTCCATAGTGAATATTCCTTATGTTCCTCAGAGATGGCATACTTGGGTTCAAAGAATCATACTCAATATATGTAATTTCATATTTTATATCCTTAGTTCTTTACACTTTAGGTGACCATTTAAGGTTAATTGAATCTTTAAATTGACATAGTCAACTTACCTTTCTAGGGAAGGTCCTAACCTTGGGTGTCCTCTTGGCTCATAGGAGGAGGTTAGACTCTCCAGCCACAACTTGACCCCAAGGTATAAGGTTTTTCCTCCCTCATAGGTCCTTTTCCCACTCTTGGGTTGACCCACCCCAGGTCGGGACGCCAACCCTAACGGTTGAACTTAAGGGTTTCATATTATCATCTTTTTTATGCAACCTAAACAATCATTTCTTGTTTTAACCTCGCCATCCTTATCCTCTTTTCTCAATGGTGTTCCCTCTCTAAGGGAGTGTTACAACCCCAACTGTTGGGCTTATAAGGTTTGAAATGCAATTTCTCCAATAAGATGTATGATTATGAAATTGTATGATTTATGTGTAATGAGTGGATGTATTTGATAATATTTCCTTTAGATGTATGATTTTGTGGATTATAATGAGTTAGTGAGTCCAATGTGATAAAAAGGAAAGAAAAGTGGAAGGAAATCTAATAATAAAAGAAATTGAGATAATGCTAAGAATAATGTGGAATTCTCTAGAAAACTAAGTGTTTGTTCATAATAGAGTGGATTTCGAATCCACATGGTTCCTTGTGATAAAATGAATCCAAATAAAGAAATAAAAGTGAATGAGAGAGAAAATATGAATAAACTATGCTTTAACAAGTGCTAACTTGCATATGAAGAAAAGTCCTTTCTCCTTTTGAGTTTGGGACTCAAACTTTGTATAGAGTAGATAATGCTAATACAAGGCTTCCCCTAAAATTTGAATGAAAAAGGATAAATGAGGAGAGAGATATAGATTTTTGAAAAATCCCTAAAGTGAGAGGAATGACATTAAATGTCACAGGTCGAATTAAATTGGAATTTTTTTAGCCTTTAGGCAGACGCACGTGATGTGGACCGTTGGATCTCAAATCCAACGGTGGACGATCATCCTCTAGCTCCATCCATGTACGGCAGTAGGGAATAGGACGTAGGCCTTTCTGGATTGGTTTTCTCCTCACACAAGTAATACATGAATCTGGAAACTTGCATGATAGATCTGTAGAAGGAAAACATGTTGAATCATACTAAGTTCTAGTACCTTTGGGAGGATAATCAAGAAATCCCTTATCCCAGTGTGCTGTCTGGCCAACCCCATGACCCAGACCTATAAAAGGGGGGCCAAAGACCCCTCTGAAAGATCATAAAGTTGTTCACTAGATGATGCACAATCTCACACTCCCTCCTCCATCTTTAATTTCCTTTCTAATCTTGAACCCCATAGTTATTCTTGACCAACAGCCTTGTCGGAGATCGGTCTTGTGGCCACGATGACTCTGACCAGCATCGAAGAATCGGAAGGTGTCAAAGAGTTTGCCAGAGCGGGGCGAAGGTAGAGAGCCTCTTTCCCACCAAAGGGAGGGATTGGATCGAGGATCAACTTCTGGGTTGACCACCCATTCACATGAGAAGGAGCGAGTCGAGGAAGAAGAAGGCTCGTGGTGAAAATACTTTCTTACCCCGACTCTCCTTTTGTACTAGTTAGGGCAATTACTTACTTTCATGCCCTTTTCTTTTCCTTGCTTATCCCAACCACACAGGAACAAACGCTGAGGTGGCGTAACCCTATAGGCTCGAGCCCAAACCCATGAGGGATTAGATGCATTCTAATAACACGGTATATTTTGTTGATGCGTCAACATACTATTGACTAGATAAATGTTAATTTAGAATAATCATAATTAATGATTGGTAACTCGCATCAAGACATGTTATATATGAATTTTGATTAAAACAATGTGTAGAATCTGATAAAAGATTAGGATCAAAGTATGCTTCGGGTTTGAAAAGAGTATAAAGTGATCATCTTTAATGGTTCAATTAATGAAAAACCCTAAGAATTGATGATAATTAAATCTAGTAATGTTCCTTGGATAATTTAAGCCAATATTAACTTTTTGTTAATAAAAGGAAGAATTAGATCTAAAAATAGGATCTTTTGACTCAATTTAGGGTTCCATGTATATAAAGTACATTAATGGGACTAGAAACCCTAATTTTGATAACTATGAGTTTTAATGATTTTTATTTTGAAAATATATGTAAAGGACAAGGATATGATGATCCTAAGTCAAATTGATAATAAATAGGATTTAATATAAATAATTGGATAATTAGGGTTTTATGTATAGAAAAACTATTTTAGGGTTTGTTGACCTAAAAAGGTGAAAATTGAGAAATAAATTTTAAGAAACCCTAAGGAAACCCTAATTTGGATTAGTAACCTTAGAAAGGTGTCCCAAGTCATTAAGAGTTGTTTGGAATGTGATGGTAACAACTAGGTGTGATACATGTTTTCATGATGAAGGGTTGCTTGATTTAGTTGCTTGCCTTGCTTGATTAGACATCTAGTTGGATTTGGATATCTTGCTTCTTTGACTCATAATCAGGTATGTGGTTACGCTTAGGGCTAATTGCTCTAGTTTCATGGCAATTTCTGAGGTTTTATCGGTTGCTTAGAAATAACTACTTGGTTGACTTTTATTTCATGCAAGTGTAAAGTGACTATGACTATCACCATAAGTATTTGTGTATGACTAGCTCAGATCCTAGTCCTCCTCTATAGCTTTGATGATGATGAGATGGATGACTTAGTACATGATCTACCCTTGGGGTAGGATCATCAGTTTATCATGAGTCGATGTGTTGGTCTACCCTTGGGTAGGACCATATGACTACATAGCCTAGGTCATGGTTTATCTATGAGGTAGGATCATAGGGGCTATTTGAGATCTACCATATGAGAGAGGTAGAATCCATGTCCACTGCAAGGACAGCACAGAGGCAAGGATATGTAGGGATTGAGTAGTTATGCTTAATATGTAAAGTTTGATCTATTAAGCAATAATTTTATTGTATTATGTTGTTACAGATAGATGCAAGATTTTGGTTCCCCCACATACCAGTATAATTCATTATATTGACCACCGTTTTGTTTTTTGGTGTTTTAGGTTTATCAACAAGTGGATATTCCTTTAAAGTGACATTAAATGAATAAAGCTCAATAAGGAATTGGAGGATTGTAGATAGAAAATTTCTTATATGGGTAAAGTCCCTAAAATCCTATATTTTTTCACGGTATGTGAAAAGAAAAAAAATCCTATTTTAAGCTTAGTTGTGGTAGAATTAATCAATTATTTTTTATTATTTACAAAACCATTGATCCTATTTTGGGATAGTTGCTCTGACTTCTTGGTCTTCCTTAATTGGGTGTTACTGGGAAGTGGGGTTGTTACATTCGGTATCAGAGCCTAGTTTTCCATTTAATCTATAATAATTATTAAATTTTACAAACTCTTTATAACCCAAGGGAGTTATTAGAGGATTTTCCAATGATGGAGGTGTCTAGAAAAGGATCACAATATGAGGGTTGGCAATATTTTCCTCCGCCCCTCTAGTTGGTCTATGAGGACTCTCAGATTTTGTGTGACTACCTGGCCAAAATCAGAGGATTTGACTCAAAATAAGATACCTCTAGGTCTTCTCTCATCTATATTTGTCCCTTCTTTACCCCGTTCATTGAGTACCTTTAAGAGATTAGAGTTTATCTCTCTCCACCACCCTCCTAAGTTCATGGTAAGCATAATAAGGAATAAGGAATCCTCCACCAAATAATAAAAAGCATGTAAGAAAGATGTCATGGACATAAGTTTTTTTTAATTAGAAACTCATACTGAGTTTAAGCTACATGCTTAGGTTGCATGGCATGTGTTGTTGTTCCCTTGGTGACCTCTCAGGAGAACATTGAGGTTATACCATCTTGTAGGAAGATGAGGAGAGAGTTAGCCTTGGAAGGAGAAACCTCCAAGATGAGGAAGAGACCTGACGCATCCTCTGAGGACGATGCTCAACCCAGAACCTTAAGCAGTGGACATAGAAAGAGTAGACACAATGAGTTGGATATCATAGTTGACCATGCATGCACGTATGTGGGTTAGACATGCATGTTGTACATAGAGGTTTTGAGTATCAATGAGAAACATGAACCGTGTGTGGTTGTTTGACCGTGGTGCCTTTAGGTGACCTGACCTTGGGTGGATCACTCCCTCATTGAGAAGGTTAGTGGTGACCATATAGGAACCCTTACAGGTATATATGTGTAGAAAAGAGGCATGCACCTACATAGAAAAGAGTGGCAGGAAGGCTGGCAGCATGTTGACCTAGGCCAGAAGGGTTATACCTAATAGTTTATGATATAGGCATGCAAATCTTTGGATGATCTTGGCCGGACATAAGTTTTAATAGTATGTTTCACACGGGTGGGGATAGACATGTATCCTTAAGATCTTGAGCCATCTTCTGAGAGGGAACCTCCAATGGTAGGACCAGTTGTAGGATTAGCTCAAGAGAGAGAGAAAGCAAGACCCGATGAAGAAGGTTGGAGACCTTGAATCCAAGACATGAGGAATCATGAGAAGTTGGGTATCATATGGCCTAGAATGGATGACCCTAATTAGATGTATGTGGTTTCCTTTAGAGGAACCAAACCCTATAAAGAGAAAGAGGCTTCTTAAACCAATGTACATATGTTATAAGGGCCTACCTTTTAGGTGCAGGAAGGAGAGTTCTGTAGACCCTGAAGAGGTATGGTAACAAGTTGTGAGGCCTCACACTCAGTTGGTTGTCCTTATGTAGGGCTCAAAGAGTTGTTCACGTGGAAGATTTTTAGGATGTCTATGCCCTATTTGGTATAGGTTTGGTTCATGGTTGAATGGATGAGCATGCAGTCAGACAGTTGATGTATAAGAGGTGAATTTGGGGTTCCTGGACCAAAGAGGGGAAGTAGTAGTACCTGGTGCACATGATGTTCACGAGGTTGATTGAGTTCATAGTATTTGAATATGGCACCCCCCTCATGTGTTAGAGCAAAAGGAAACCCCACTCGAACTGAGATATATGTTTGATGAACCAATCACTCAAGTTGGTGACATATGTAGATGTGATATTGGTCCAACCTTGAGGAATGATGAATATGTATGACATACCAAGGAACTTAGCATGGTTTAGTAGGTTGTATTCTTGCTAGATACGTGCATAAGTATCATGTTAGGAGCTAAGCATATATATGATGATGTAAACCTTGGAGGTAAGAACGTTTTGTGACCTTTGTTACTATCAAGTGATAGTTTGCTCCCGTCCTGGGGAGGAACCCTTCATGTTAGGGAAAGCACCAACTTTTGATTAGGTTTGAGTTAACCTGAAGAGGTCACTTATAAGAGCTTGATGAGCTAAGTGTAAGAGCACAGTATAATCATGAATCTATAGACCCATGTGTGACCACCTCTCAGGGGCATGAGGATATGTTTCCGTGAAGGTAACTTGTATGGGGCCAGACCGAGTAGGTAGGTCACCATGATTCCTATGAGGGACATAAAGTCAACCTAAATGCCCAGAGAGAGGATGGAGATTCGAGTGAGGATTCAAGGATGAGATGTGCTTGGGTATCAACACAAAAACCATGAGCTACAATAGAATCCTAAGTCAACACTAAGGACAAGTAGGGATAAGACTGATGGGAGTAGGATTTATCAGTTCCCTAAATGCACAAGACCATAGGGTCGAGAGGTAACAGCTACCTTTTGCCCGAGGCCCATGGGTTATGCGGTTGGCCACCTTCATGAGTTCATGGGGCCTAAGAGGTAAATGTGAGAGGCACTCCCTAGATGCATAAGGGTCATATCACCTCAAAAGTACTGACACCCTAGAGACCTTGAGGTAATGACTAAGGATTGTACAT
Organism: Alisma plantago-aquatica; assembly: GCA_963693085.1. Lineage (NCBI taxonomy): Eukaryota > Viridiplantae > Streptophyta > Magnoliopsida > Alismatales > Alismataceae > Alisma > Alisma plantago-aquatica. The sequence goes on from OY856415.1 coordinate 297,308,673, forward strand.
AAGAGAGATGTTAAGATCCAGAGGTGATGGAAAAAGTCTTCCCATGGGTGTAGACCCATAATGGAGATTTTCATGGTGAGGAGTCATGTGAAGTATGTTTCAACTTAGATTGGAAAGAGTAATGGTGATGTGTGATGCAACATCTCTACTCTTGGAATAGGATGAACAATGTATTTGACTGCAGCCAAATGCTTATTTCATCTTGTTATGAGTGTGAAAGATAGGACAAAATGCATGTTGCATACTAAAGATAGAGGTGATCTGAGTTGAAACCCTTCTATGATGTTTAAGGATTGAAGTACCACATCCTTTGGAGAATATATTGGATAGGTTATTCAAGAGCATAAGAAGAACAAGGGTAATATGAGAACGTACATACCTTGAGTAGTTTGGAATCTTTGAGTTACCAGTTTGGGTTTGATAATTGAGATGATGGGAGTAAAAACTCAAAGTTCTCTTGATGTTGATAGACCTAAACCTGAGGCAAGGATGATGAGTGGAATATATAAAGGTTTATGGTTTCACCATCACCTAACACACAAGGGAACTAATGTGCTAGAAGATACTCTTAGCTGAGACATGGCTCAAGTATACAGCTGTCTTGTTTGGCCAGTGGAGAGGTTGGCAGAGGTTGCTAGGTGAACCCTATAGTCGTTAGATGATGAGACCTATGTGGTTAACATTCAGATACAACCTGACTTGTTGGTCAAGTTAGTGGCTGCCCAGTTAGCCAGCCTAGAGCTTGATGAGATAAAAGGATTGTTATAAGAACCTCAGATAGACCTTCTAAGAAAAGAAGGCAGTGAGACCCATGACTGTAGCGTTTTAGGGTTTTTGAGGAGTCACCCATGAGGAATCATGTCATGCAAGAATCTTGTGATTTTAAGTACACCTTACACCCGGGTACTACCAAGATGGTTAAGGTTTGTAGTGGTACCTTGAAGACCTGGAATGAAGTAGGATATAGAGTTGCATGTGGTCGGTTTCTATACCTTCCGGAGGGTGAAGGCCGAACACCAGTAACCCAGTGTGTTGCTATAGATAATGAGGAGTCCCCGAGAGGGAATGGGAGCAGATCACCATGGACATTATGATGGCTCTCCCCTGGACCAAGAGAGGTCATAATGCAATATGGGTTATGGTAGATCACCTTACCAAGTCGACACATTCTCTTTCCTACGAGAGCATTTCCAGTGTGACAAATCTGGTTGAACCATATATATGTGCAACAGAGATAGTTCAACTACCCAGTGATACAAGTTTAGATATCTTGAGTATGACCTCAAGTTCACTTCCATGTTGTGGAAGTAGGTACATGAAGATATTGACACTAGATTAAAGTGTAGTACAACATATCACCCCATGACTGATGGATAGTCAAGAGAGTATCATCCAGACTTTAGAAATTTTGATGAGAGCATATATGCTCATTTGGGGTGATTCATGGGAGTAGTTCCTACAAATTTTGTTTGTTACGATAGCCACCATAGCTGGTATCAGAATGTAAGAAGCTTTGTAAAAGAGGTTGTTTCGGTCACTGCTTCATTAGGATGATGTCGGTGAGGGGACCTTGTGAAGGTCAAGGAAACCATAAGTGTATGCAAATGACATCACTTTGATCGAGCAATGGCTGAGGAAGCCCAAGATCGATAGGATTTGTGTGCTGATGTGAAGCAGACTAACATGTGGTTCACTATGAGTGGATATGTGTTATGAAATATGATCCCTCTAAGCTATAGCTAAGAAAGTTGAGTCCCCGATACATGGGTCCATTTGAGATGGATTACTGGAGTTGCTTATGTATAAGCCTTACCCCTCAGGATACTATGATGTATGATGTGTTCCATGTGTCCAATCTAGAGCACTATGTGATGTACCTGAGCTAGGTGTTGAGCATTGAACCTATTGAGCTTCAAGGGAGGTTGACATACCCTGAATCACCTATGAGGATTCTAGATACCAAGGTGAAAGAGCTCAGATGTAAGAGTATAGAGATGGTAAAGGATCTTTGGAAGCACCCTGGAGAGGATGAAGCCACAAGGGGGCCAATGATGGACATGGGAAAGTCTTATCCTAATTGTTTGTATGTTTGGTGGAATTTTGAGGGAAAAATTCCTATAAGAGGGGAAGGATGTTACAACCCCAATTTTTGGTCTTATATGGTTTGAAATGCAATTTCTCCAATAATATGCATGATTATGAAATTGTATGATTTATGTGTAATGAGTGGATGTCTTTGATAATATTTCCTTTAAATGTATGATTTCATGAATTCTAATGAGTTAGTGAGTCCAATGTGATAAAAAGGAAAGAAAAGTGGAAGGAAATCTAATAATAAAAGAAATTGAGACAATGCTAAGAATAATATGGAATTCTCTAGAAGACTAAGTGTTTGTTCATAATAGAGTGGATTTCGAATCCACATGGTTCCTTGTGATAAAAGGAATCCAAATAAAGAAATATAAGTGAATGAGAGAGAAAATATGAATAAAATATGGTTTAAAAAGTGCTAACTTGTATATGAAGAAAATTCATTTAACCTTTTGAATTTGGGACTCAAACTTTTTATACAAGTAGATAATGCTAATATAAGGTTTCCCCTAAATTTTGGATGAAAAAGGATAAACGAAGACAGAGATATGGTTTTTGAAAAATCCCTAAAGTGAGAGGAATGACATTAAATGTCACAGTTCAAATTAAATTGGATTTTTTTAGCCTTTAGGTAGGCGTACGTGATGTGAACGGTTAGATCTCATACCCAACACCAAACGATCATCCTCTAGCTCCAGCCATGTACGGTAGTAGGGACGGAATGAAGGCCTTTCCCAGTCAGTGTTCCTCACACAAGTATTACTTGAATCAATAAACTTTCCCAATAGATCCATAGAAGGAAAACGTGATGAATCATCCTAAGTTCTAGTACCTTTGGGAGGGTAATCATGAAATCCCTAATCCCAGTGTGCTCTCTGGCCAACCTCATGACCCAGACCTATAAAAGTGGAGCCAAAGACCCCTCTACAAGATCATAAAGTTATTCACTAGATGCTACGCAATCTCAAACTCCCTCCTCTGCCTTCAAATTCCTTTCTAATCTTGACTCCCATAGCTATCAATGACCAACAGCCTCGCTGAAGATCGATCTTGCGGCCACGATGACTCTGATCACCATCAGAGAATCGAAAGGTGTCTGACAGTTCACCGGAGTGGGGTGAAGGTAGATAGCCTCTTTCCCGCTGAAGGGAGGGACTGGATCGTAGGGTCAACTTTTGGGTTGACCACCTATTTACATGAGAAGGAGCGAGCCGAGGAAGAAGAAGGCCCACGGTGAAAATACCTTCCTACCCTAACTCGCCTTCTGTACTAGTAAGGGCAATTACGTACTTTCAAACCTTTTTCTTTTCCTTACTTAGCCCAACGATGCAAGCACAAATGCTGAGGTGGCGTAACCCTATAGGCTCGAGGCCGAACCCGCGAGGGATTAGACTTGTTCTAATAAAATGGTATATTTTGCTAATGTGTAAACATACTATTGGCCAGATAAATGTTTAATTTAGAATAATCATATCTAATGATTGGTAACTGATGCAATGATTTTGAGTCACATTTATAGACTTGTTTTACTTGTGTTTTATGCATTTATTGGTAATTTTGGTGGTTAATATTGCATAATTCATTTACTTTGGTCTATGACCCTTCTAAACATCAATTCTCCCTTATTTTAGTGTTTTGAGCATAAATGATTACAATAATATGTTTTATTTCGGCTTATGTGGGTTTGTGTTGCAATTTCAGGGAAAACACATATCTGCAGTTGTCGATACCATCGACAGCTGTCGATACTATCGACACAACCACAGGTTGCTAGCCGCAAGGAGAAGCACATAGTCGATACCATCGACATGGAAGTCGATGGTAGTGACATTTTATCAGGTTACTGGCGAGAAGACAGTCGATACTATCGACCACAAAGTCGATACTATCGACCCCAGAAGATTTAGCGACGGAAAATGACAAAAACAGATGCCTAAGGGTGTCGATACCATCGACCCGCGTCGATGGTATCGAGTCAGCATCAGGCGCAACGAAGAGAAGAAAAGAAGACTTACCAGTATCACATAGAGTCGATACCATCGACTCGTGTCGATGGTATCGACACCGTCAGATACAAGTTTGCTTCAGATCGATCTAAATCTGACGGCTGTGATATTTTGGCAACCTAACTTGATGATTATACCTAATGACGGTGGCCAGGAGCAATCTATCACGTCATTAGCCGCTGCACACATCTCGAGAAGTGGTGGAGAGAAGAACAGAGCCAGAAGCACGCCCCAATCATTCCGGAAGCCGAAGAAGATGTTTTCCACTGCCGAAAGGCTGTAGATCACACATTACATGCCAAGCAACGCTTGGATCTTCTCCATTCAGGGGTTTCTTCACTTATTCACGTTTTTCTCTATGTTTCCCCTTTTCTCTACCATGTTTTGCTTTGAGATGAACATGCGGCCCATGCGGGACTAATCCCCTTTTGTCTTTAGGACCGGGAGTAGCCCGGGGAAGCATTGTATGACATTTTTATCATAGTAATTCATCATTTATCTCTTAAATCCATGGTATGATTTCATTTTCTCAATTATATTGTTATGCTTGATCACCATAATGATAATATAATGCCTTTAATTACTTTGAGAGAAGAATTAATGGTTGAAAAGAGACAAAATTCACATTAATTAACAAATCCCTTGAACAAGGTGATGTAAGGTTAATGGTGGAAACCCAGAGGTCGTTTCTAATGCACCTAGTTTAGGGTATAGGTTACTACAACGGTGGAACCGACCTAGACATAGGTAGTGAATTGTACCACGACAGTGGGCAATTCTGATTACAAGCCACTACCCGGATCGAGAGATGAACCTAAATTATTAAATGGAAATTCATACAATGATAACCTGTGGTGAAACCGCAATCCTAAAGATCTCCACTTGAATTGATTAAACTAAACAATTAATCAATTGCTTTATTTTATTTTGTTTTCTTTTTAATTTTACAACAACTCTCAAACTTTTTAATTGGTTTAGCTGATCGTGAATGAGAAGATGGACCGTCTAGCAAAGAAACTGCTTGCAAAAGAAGATACTGAAACAGATGATGAAGCTCAAGTCAAATTCATGTGCCAGCAGCAGGGGTACCGAAACAACGATTACTCATGGAGGAAGGACAAGAAATTTTCCTGGAAAGATCTGAATAACTTCTTACAGGACCCCGATGCAAAACCCCAGCCGGAAGCGGAGGATAAGAGCATGGAGTTTCTCAACCAAGTGATAAAGCAGAACCAAGAATTGATGAACACTTTCGGCCAGCAGATCAAGCAACAGGGGGAATTCATGAATCAGTTTGGGCAGACATTGCAGAGCCATGGGGCTCAGATGAGGACGATTGAGACGTCTATGGCACAATTGGTAGCTGAGATAGCAAATCTAAAGAAGCCAGCGCAGCAAGGCTTCCCAGGTAACACAAACATTCCAGGAGGGAACCAGCAGGCAAAGGCAATCTTGTTACGGAGTGGCAAGAAGATTTTAAACCCCAGGGCTGATGAACCAAGCAAACACCAGTCAAAAACTGAAGGTGAGGCCACAGAGGAAGTGCCAATTCCAGTCACAGAGCCAGTTGAGGATACAGTAGAGGAAGTCACAACTGAACCTGTTACTGCTGAGGAGGAGATAGAGAAGAGGACACCATATGTGCCACCACATCAAAGGGCACAGGCTGTCCCGATCCCATATCCAAATACTGTGAAAGCAAAGAAAGTGGACGCCCAGTTCAAGAAGTTTTTGGACAGTTTTAGAAAGCTCTCTGTCAACATTCCTTTATTAGAAGCAATCGAACAGATACCCTCCTACGGGAAGTTTTTGAAAGATAACATTACTAAGAAGAGGAAGATCCCTGATACGGAGGTTGTGGTTCTCAAGGAGCAGGTGAGTGCCTTCATCATGGGCACATTGCCACCAAAAAGGCAAGATCCGGGCTGCTTCAATATTTCATGTTACATTGGTAAGGTGAAATTTGGTGAAGCACTGTGTGATTCTGGGGCAAGCATAAACCTGATGCCTCTCTCTACGTTCAAGAAATTGGGATTAAAAGAATCAAGGCCGATCAATATGACAATACAGTTGGCGGATAATTTAGTGGTGAAGCCTTATGGTATTTGTGAAGATGTGTTGGTGAAAGTAGATCGGTTTGTATTTCTAGCAGACTTTGTTGTAATGGAGATGCAAGATGAACAGGGTAATGAGTTACTCCTTGGACGACCATTCCAAGCCACTGCTGACATGATACTTGAGATGGGAAGAGGTCGGTTGACCTTGGGTATCACTGATGATCGATTGGAGATGGTCATGCCCTCAAGCGTTACACATTCGAAAGTAAAGGAGCACTTCCACAAGATGAAGAATTTTGATCAGAATATTTCTATTTGTCTAGGGAAGCCATTTTTAGATATGGCTCATTTGATGACTAGAGTAGAAAAAGGGACACTGGCTGTAGACATCATGGAGCAGACCAAGGTTGTGTCTCTTAGCAAGGCTGTGGGTTTTCCCAATTATGAAGAGGAGGACATACCTCCCTCTACTGATGATGAGGCCATAGCAAGTTCTGTTTTCAAAGCATATCCAGAATTACCGCTTGAAGCCTGCCTGGGTAATATAACACATGATTGGATGAGAAGCAAGTCACTACAAGAGTGTGCCAAGATGCTTCAGGTGCTTCCATGCTTTTACACTAGGTACTATGAGGACCTAGGAGAACTTCCACCACCGCTTCAGTCATCTTTGATCATCCCACCAGACTTAGAATTGAAGCCATTGCCACCGCACTTAAAGTATGCATTTCTAGCTGAGGATGAGAAGCTGCCAATACTTATTTCGGCATATCTGAGTGTCAAAGAGGAGGATCAATTGATGATCGTGCTAAAAAACCACTGAGGTGCATTCGGGTGGTCAGTCGCAGACATCAAGGGGATCTCCCCTACATTGTGCCAGCACAAGATTCGGCTTGAGGAGGGAGCCAAATCGGTGATTCAGCCACAACATCGACTAAATCCTAGCATGGTGGAGGTCGTAAAGAAGGAGGTGATCAAGCTCCTTTCTGCAGGTATCATCTATGCTATATCTGATTCGACATTGGTGAGTCCGACACAGGTAGTCCCCAAGAAGGGGGGAATTACTATTACACATAATTTATTAAATGAACCTATCATGACCCGCTTGGTAACTAGGTGGCGTGTATGTATAGACTATCGTATATTGAATGTTGCTACGCTTAAGGATCATTTCCCTCTCCCATTCATTGATCATATTTTAGAGCGATTAGCGGGTTGATCTCATTTTTGTTTTCTCGATGGTTATTTGGGGTACAATCAGATTTCCATTGATCCTAAGGACCAAGAGAAGTCCAACTTCACTTGTCCTTACGGAACATTTGCATACCGTCGTATGCCATTTGGTTTGTGTAACACACCAGCAACCTTTCAGCGTTGCATGCTTGCCATTTTCTCTGATATGGTTGAACGCTGCTTGGAGTTTTTTATGGACGATTTCTCTATCTATGGTGCGTCCTTTGACGAATGTTTATACAATTTGGACAAGGTTTTGCAACGCTGTGAGGACACGCATTTGGTCCTCAATTGGGAGAAATGCCACATGATGGTCAGTGAAGGGATCGTGCTTGGACATAAAGTGTCTAGCAAGGGGTTGGAGGTAGACCCGATGAAGATCGAAGTGATTTCCAAATTTCCCCCACCTAATTCGGTAAAAGGGGTAAGGAGTTTTCTAGGTCACGCCGGTTTCTATCGCCGCTTTATAAAATATTTCTATAAAATTGCCAAACCATTATCTGAGTTTTTGGAAAAGGATGATGTGTTTGATTTTAATGATAAGTGTTTACATGCGTTTAATGTGCTTAAACAAAAAGTGATTTCGGCACCAGTTGTGCAAACACCGGACTGGACCAAGCCATTTGAACTGATGTGTGATGCATCAGATTTCACAGTGGGGGCTGTTTTGGGACAACGTGTGGACAATAAACCCGCTGTGATTTTCTATGCGTCCAAAACTTTGAATGACGCACAATTGAATTACACGACAACTGAAAAAGAATTGCTCACCGTTGTTTTTGCTTTTGAAAAATTTCGGCAATATCTTGTAGGATCTAAAGTCATGGTATGGATGGACCACGCTGCCATTAAGTACTTGATGGAGAAAAAGGATGCCAAACCTAGACTGATTAGGTGGATCTTACTTTTACAAGAATTTGATATTGAAATCAAAGATAAGGCGGGAATAGAAAATGTGGTTGCGGACCATCTCTCTAGGTTGGAAAGGGTAGATGAGAAGGATTTGCATATACCCATTACTGAGATGTTTCCTGATGAGCAACTTTTATCTGTGAAATCTAAAGATCCTTGGTTTTCTTATATAGTTAATTATATTTCTTGCAAATCTACATAGGTTTTCTATGCATATCTCTTCTTCCTTCTCCACTTTCAATTTCATGTTGATAATGAAGGAATAAACCTTCATTCTTTATGACTTGATAGTATCCTGATGTCGAATCTGTGCATTTTCATGTTTGATTCAACGCAGTATGTCTTTTGCTTTGGATTTGATAATATAAAATATTTATCACCTTATTTATCTTTGATCACTATGAATATGTGTTATAATATTACCTATGATGAACGTGAGGTTAGAATTTATAAAAGTAGTTATTATCATAGTGAATAACATGTTGCTAAAAGCGAACAAACCACTATGAAGTATTAGTTCAAATATAGATCTTATCGTTTAGTCTTTATATAGATAATGCAAAATAGGATTAGTAACTTGGGTAAATAGCTTACTATGTTGTGGAAGTAGGTAGCACAAGTTATAGTTTCTTAATTAATAAAAGCAAAGTTTATTAATTGAGTAGAATGCATTTATAGGTTAACATTGTGGTGAAATTGGTATCCTTAAAAATCACTTTCCGATCTTCCACCAACTTTACTTTCTGCAACTTTTACTCGTCTATGTTGTTTAATCACTAAATGAACTCCTTTCTTAGACCTAGCTAATCTGTTTTAGCTAGTAGTAGTATATGGTTGTCCCAATTCCATGAATTTGACATTTGGGCCTCTTTCAGTCCCTTTACCACTCTAATGCATACACAAGGAGCTAGATTGATCTCAAAATCAATCTCTCGAGGAGGGGGAACACTGGGAAACTTATCAGGAAACACATCCCCAAACTCACGGACAACTGGAACCTCCTGAATGCTAGGACTCCTCACCCTAGTATCACCACATGCACCAGAAAAGCTTCACACCCCCACCTCATCAACCCCTTTGCCATCATAGATGACACCAGACATGTTGGAATAATTTTCCTATCTCCTTGGAAAATCCACAAAACATCACCATTGAAGAACGTTTCCACTTTGGCACTACAGTCCAAAACCACCCGATACTTCGCCAAGGTGTCCATTCCAAGGATCACATCAGATCTATGCATGTCAAGTGGTATAAGATCCACTTGAATGTTGCATCCTGAGAAAAAAAACACAGGAAGGACACACGTCCCTCAACTCGAAAGAACCAACCAAATAATATTTTAAATGAAGACTATCACGTCTATGACTAACAAACAAATAATATCTAGTAATCACTTCTCTAGTGACAAAAGAGTGTGTCACACCCGGGTCAACTAAAATAGATATAAAACAGGGAGAAGACAAATCATAATGGAATAACTCCATCTGACGTGTCACCACCCTTGGTTTAACTACTCCTTTTGGTCGACTCATGGCATAGAATTGAGACATTACCTACTGCCACCCTCGTCCTCTACTGGCTTGCCTAGACAAACCAACTTGTGATGCCTAACCACATTTTTCGACCTCCACCACTACTGAACTGTCACTTCTGTGACCCTTGCTGACTCTATCTTGGCTATTGTGTCACCTCTTCATACTTCACAGGACATGCCCACCTCAGATGTCCTACTTGTCCATACTTGTGGCAAGTCCAGGTCTCATAGCGTGGTCTAGATGGCCTCGTCACTAATACTGATGCTGCACTATGAGCTCCTACCAGTGGAAAGGTACGATCTCTTCCCTTGCTCGATGACCATTGAAACAAAACTGACAATCTCTATTGTGACAGGGGTGCTGAAAACCTAGGTTTCTTGAAGCCTCCAGATGACTGTCCTTGGTATTGTACATGTGTCTACTTGGCATTCACCTCTCGCTTCTCCATAACTGACCACTCTATCCTCCTTACTGACTCAACAAACATGGCAGACTTCTCCCTATTCTCTAAAGCTGACACTGGAATCATCAACTCGAAACTCAAACCCTTCTCAAACTATTTGATTCTCTCCTTGTCTGTTGCAGTCATATGCATAAAAAACATCAAAAGCTCCATAACTTCGCCTCATACTCATTAATTGACATAGATCCTTGTCAGATCTTCTCAAACTGCATGATTTTCTCATCCAGGTAGGTCTTCAGGAAGTATGGGCTCATGAATTCTCACCAAAACTCCTCCCAACTGATCACAACACCAGGCCTCTTCTCATCTTCGATATCCCACTAATGGCCAACACTTCCCTTCAGTAGGTACAATGCGTGCTTCACCTTATCATCTTAGGAAAATTGAGAATCTTGAAGGACTTCTCCAACTCAGTCAATAATATGTCATCATTTGGTGGATCCTCTGTACCAACATACTTTAATACCCCCAAATTCTTTAACCTCTCAAAGGTCTTCCCAGAACCCAAAGATTCCGCATTGCGGACTTGTAATGACCGCCTCGTGAAAATAGGATTAACTAAGAAGAAGAAAATCATTTGCAGTGGATTACTGAAAATCACTAAAATTGTAAAACTTTTTGCAAAGAGATCCTCACATAGGAAATCGTTTTCTTCAAGAACCAAAGTATTACATATACATCCCTGTTTGCAGTCACATTCCATGCAACATCTCCTCTCGAGGATTACATACAACCATTTCATTACCAAACTATACATAATCAACATAACTTCGAGGCGTTCAAGCCAAAATCTCAAGTCGATGATAAAAACACTATCTACTGACTCCGAGGACCTAAGAGTACAGAGATGACACATAGGACTACTAACTAAAACTTGACAGACAGTGTCTCCACCTGAGACACTACTGCTGTGCCTGGTGCTGTTGTTGATCTTTCTCTGTTATAGTGTTTCTGCTTCTTTGTCTGCGTACACCTAAAAACATTGGATCCCACGGGGGTGAGACAATTGTAAATTGTCCAAGCGGGAGATATAACTCTCCGCCAAAACATTGTTATAGCAGTTTATTATAATGAAACTGAGCAGGAGATCTTATATATTAACAACAATATTAATCATTGAATGAACAGAGTAAAGTAATATCCTTTCTTAAGGAGAGCACTGTATCTACTCATGGTAGATTCATATTTCATGCATCTACTTGCAATGAATATAAAGAGATATGAATAACATTTATCAACTGAAAATGCATAAAAGAAATGTAACATCAGCCAATGAATTTTCCGTATTCAATCCTTAAGCAAATATGCTATATGGCTGATTATATTTTACAATCACATTTATGCCCTGAGGAGATGATGTATACCGCTCATGATCCAACCGACCATTGCAAAGTCGAAATCGGTACCATACAAGGTCAATGGTAGAGCCATCTACCAAGACCTCCCATATCTCGATCAGCACGAGCTTACATGCAGGACATCTTGTGTCTCTGCTATATAGCTTTCTAGGGTATACTGGCAACTTCGCTATTAGAGTTACAGTGGCATGCTATACTCTCTTCGCGATCATGAGATTTCATGTTTATCTCCATCGATCCGACATTAACAATATTGGGAGATGTGTAATGCATCTGTCCCAATCTTCGGGAGATTCATGATCCATCTATCCCGGTGCAAGTAATGAAGGATTGAGAGGTTTGTTATTTACCTTTCCTCAATTCCCTCATTAGGATGTAAGGATATATTCGCCCATTACCCCCACATATTCAAAATATGCATTCCGAGTTTTGCCGCAGAGCACCTGTTTCACCATCACCTATTGCTGACGATGATGGATCTATGGTCAGGGCTCTACATGATATGATTTCACTTGATTAATTAAGTAAATTATCATATTCTTTTAGCATCAGTCAAGTTGTCAAACATAACTTATTTAGACAAATGCCATTAAGAAACAAGTACTATTTTCATCAATCACTTGTCAGTCTTTATAAGACATTGGGATCTCCGTCCCTCATTTCATTTCTTTGAAAGTTCACTTCCCTTAGTAGCATCATTATCATACTTATCAACTTTGGGTATTCATACCCTCAATTCATCACTATCACTGTTACCATTTGTTAGGTAACTATTACCTCTGGGTCCTCAGACCGAGGTATTCATAATACTTGTTACACAAGTATCACACATGTCTCTCAAAGCCTATTAAATGTTTTGCCACCTTTCACTAGGCAACAACTTACTCATGGAACTCATAAGGTTCATGCACATTTTGTTACTTTTACTAAGAAACAACAACATTAGGCACATAAGGCCATACAACATGTTAATTATATGAAAGTCATAGCTCATATCTGGTTATGTTCATCATCTCATGATGTCTACATGGTTAATAGACATGATAACAATCATGTTAGTCATTTTTAGTAACACCACCATCCTTTATCAAGATTAGGGTTATCTATAAATTAGGGCTTTTCATTCCCTTTACCCAAAATTAGGGTTAGGGTTTCTCGTCATGCTTTAATTAGGGTTTCATACTCAAATTATTAGTTTAACCCTAATGTATTACTCCACACCTCTAGGAGCATCCAAGACATCATAAGTATTTTCTTATGATTACCATTCTTATCATATATCATTAATGATCATCAATTCAAAGCATGAGTTCATTTCTCATCCTTGACATGATATAATTACATTATACTCATTGATTAGCTTACCCCATTCTCAAGGTATATTGGTCAACATTTATCAAAGTACATTGAGTTCATCACATCTTTATTGTAACGATTGCATATCACACATTTCATGTGTTTCTTAACCAAGAGTATTAGATTAGAGGTTCATCAAGATAAGTCTACAATGAAATGTAGAATGTGATATCTTTCATATCTGAATGTATCACTTTCTTTTCATTCCCATATTCTTAAGTTAATCAACTAACTTTGTATTAAGGTATTTCCCTCTTAATACTTTATCCACTAACTTGTTACTTTCATCATATGGTGCATGGGTCACACATTAGAATTGTCCAATTATCTTTAATGATATGGACTTATCCAACTGATAGACATTGTTGATATAAGATAAACCATTATCAACTATTTTAGGTATTTCAACTCCTAGGATGATATCCACATCATTATTTAGTATAGCATACATCATTCCTAAAAGTTTCATGTCCTCATCATTGTAAGGTGTATAGGCTATTACTCATGTATAGAAATGGTTGTATAAGGATCTAGGCATCATATTGTCTCTTAGATCCTTATTCATTAAAATCACCACCTTATCATTCACATGGTTCATCAACCCTATCCTTCATGTCTATAACATATTCATCTTATTTAATTATTTTAGCCACACCTCTCTTTGGTGTACTGGCTATTAAACCATCTCTAGGGTTTCATATATCATCACATGACATCACCCTGAATTGAGTCTTACACCATATCATAATATCAGGGTTCCACATAACATCACTCTAAACTAGGGTTTCATATTTAATAAACCATAATTAGACTTACTGTTCATCCCAATTGGGGTTTCTCATGACATCACCCCCAATTAGGGTTTCTCATGTCATCACCCTCCATTAGGGTTTCTTATTCCATAACCCACAATTAGGGTTTACTATTCACATAACATCACTCTAGATTAGGATTTACTATTCATATCACATCACCCTAAATTAGGTTTTACTATTCACCCCAAGTAGGAGTGATCATCAAAGTACCCTGAATTAGGGTTTATCATACCATCACTATGAATTAAGATCATACCATCATCATGTAGTAAGATTACTTACATTAATATCCTCAGTTAGGGTTATGATTCATTAACCCTCATAATTAGGGTTTCATGATCTCACTATGAAGGATCATACCCTAATTAAACATTCATTCATATAAGAAGTATATTACTTGATTATCAACCATGTAGGAAATCTTCTCTTTCATCTTCTACAAGATGATGTTTGCTTCAACCTTGATTAAGCTAAGTCAACTCAATCTTGAAGAAGAATTGACATCATGGGTTATGTCATTATCACCATGATCATTAGGGCTTAGCTACTTGAAGAGTACTAATCACCCTATCTCATTAAAGGTACCATTATTATAAACACCATCGATTTACATAATGTAATTGACCACTTAAACCATTGACCTTTATTCACTTTAAATGTTCATACAATTTGATTAATTACTTTCCAAATGATCTTGGTCACTTAGACCTCAAATGGTCTTGACCAATCATACCTCAAATGGTCTTGGTTGAATACTCAAAACCGTTTAGTAAAGTAGGTGGTGAAGACTGTTTGCCAAAGTTGACTTTTTGAAACTGCATGCAGCTAAACGGTTTGGGATCATTTGGTCCCAAACGGTCTTGAGACCATTTGGACTCAAACAGTCTTGAGACCGTTTGGTCCAAACCCCCTCAAAATCGTAAGGACCAAAAAGGGTCTCAACCACTCCAATTAAATTAGGGTTTCCAATGTTGAATCCTTCAACCATTGAATTCATGTAAGAAATCATCAATTGGACCTATCACCATACTTCAATTAAGTTAAATAGGTCAACCTTAAACTGATTGGACCCTCAATTGACCATCAATTGATCATCAATTAGGGTTTGAATCAATTGGATTAGGGTTTGGAATCGTTGATCCTTCAACATTAATCAATGTGAGATTGGTTACTTTGAAACCATTGAGCCTTCATCCAAATTGGGCATGACCTGACCCCAAAAGGTCTTGAGGTCATTTGGATGACCTACAAACGGTCTTGAGACCGTTTTCCCATGTCAACATGAAAATCCAAGTCAATTAATCAAATTTTGGATCATTGGATTTATCACCAAATTAGTATTTGATTGCACTTCAACTTAGTACCTTTAGATCTTCAAACACCTAACCATAGTCAACCCTAGACCTCCAAACGGTCTTGGGTGACCCCCAAATGGTCTTGGGATCGTTTGGATGACCTCCAAACGGTCTTGAGACCGTTTTCCCATCTCAACATCAAAATCCAAGTCAATCAATCAAAGTTTGGATCATTGGATTGATCACCAAATCAACATTTGATTGCACTTCAACTTAGTACCTTTAGATCTTCAAACAACTAACCATAGTCAACCCTAGACTTCCAAACGGTCTTGGGTGACCCCCAAACGGTCTTGGGATCGTTTGGATGACTTCCAAATGGTCTTGAGACCGTTTTCCCATCATATCATCATTAACCATGTCATTCAATTAGAGTTTGGATCTTAGGATTGGTCACCAAATCAACAATTAATTGTACATCAACTTAATATCTTTGTACCTTCAATTGCTCAACCATACTTAACCATAGACCTCCAAATGGTCTTGGGTGATCACCAAACGTTCTTGATACCATTTGGGTGATCCCCAAATGGTTTTGAAACCGTTTGGGTCAATCAACCCAAAACATTAACTCATTCCAATGCAAAATCAACACTTAGCCGATTAGGGTTAATACCATATGTTTGGATCTTCAAAAACTTAACCATATCCAACCCTAGACCTATAAATGGTCTTGGGTGACCCCCAAACGTTCTTGATACCGTTTGTGTGATCTCCAAACAGTTTTGAAACCGTTTGGGTCAATCGACCCAAGTTTCAAACTCAATCACTTATGAAATCAACACTCAACCCGATTAGGGTTTAGGTGATTGATGGACCTTCAACTCATGATGTAATTGAAATTAATCAATAATAATTGATGGGTATTTAACCTAGATCATTATGAACAAATCATCAAATGGTCAACCCTGGTAAACATCACCAAACGGTCTTAAACTGTTTGCTTCTATATGATTTAGTGAAACCGTTTCATTCCAAACGGTTTGTGAAATCATTTGGACATTTGATTGATACAATTTGGTCTAGATATTTGGGGAGGTGTGTGCTTATGATGATGTCATCATCATCAAGCTCTAGACCCACGGAACCTGCTGTGATTTCCATGGAGATTGCATCAATCAACCAAATCAATATTTGTAAATGGAGAAATCATCATTATTTGATGGGGAACTGAATGCAATAACAAAGTTAGGGTTTCAAGTTATAAAACCCACCTCAAATTGAGCTACAAAGCTCCAAGCTCATGCCAAAAATGGTGTATGAAGTTTTTTCAACTCCCTTTAAGCTCGTCCTCAAGCTTTTGGTTGAAAAGTTTGGCTAGGGTTGAAGAGGAGATCGAATTAAGAAGAAATCCATAATTTATTTTTTATTTCCACCATGGAATCAAGGACAACGAAGGTCAAGGACTTACCAACAGTTTGGGGGTCGTTATCTTCTTTCTCCCAAGCTCCCAAGGCCGTTTTCCAAGCAAGGGGTGGAAGTAAATCCGAAATTCCCTTTCAATCTATGGATAAATAAGCTTATATGTGAATTTTATTAAAAAATTCAATTAGGAGAGAGAAAGTAGGAATTATCTCCTCAATTCCCTTGATACTTGACCCCTCTCCTTACTTAGATACGATTCTATCCTCTTGGCCTTTTATTCCCTTCAATTATCCACATTTTATAGAAAAGCAAAATAAGCACCTTAACCCTTTTTATATTAATATCCATGACTTAGTGGATATTTGTTTTCCTTATAATAAGGTGAGTGCAAATTCCACCTCCTTGAGATATTTAGTGGCTCTTTCAAAGAAAAAAGACGACCACACATATCTGAACTCAACCATTTTAATTTTGGTTGAAATCCCTTTAATTAATACATACATTCATTTTTGCCCTAAATTAAATTAGGGTTTTCAATTAGGATTAAATCTTGATTATTTTAATATCAAGATTTTCTCTCCTCCAACTTAATTCAAAAGAGGTGACCCTCTTATTTTCTTTGCTCTACATGATGCCAAAAAACATTAGGGACCTTATTGAAGTGGTAATTTGCATACTGAACCTTAGGTGTTGGGTAAATTGCACTTTACACCAAAACCAGGTTTTAATACACAAACATTGTCCAAAAAGCTCTATCTTGGTGTCCAAGCTTGTATAAACCATACTACTACATCATATTCACTATTATGATGTCTCAACATCCGAGGAACATATTATTATGTAACATTTACAAGTTAGCCCCTTAACTTGGGTAATTTGCACTTTAGTCCAAAATAAGCAAACATTGCTTCAACATTGTTCAAACAAGACCAAAATTGAAACATAAGTTCCTCATGAGGCATAATTACTTTTCACAAGATAAGATTAAAATTATAATAATCTTTCTTAATAAAAACACCTAGGGTTAAATCATAACCCAGGTCAGGGATGTTACAAATTATCCACCCCTTTTAAGGATTTCGTCCCCGAAATCCCTAGATAAAGAAAAGCAGATATTATTCATGCATCATCTCATCATGTCATCACATTAAATTTCATTATTATGGGGACACCATAGAGTTTTGATCGATACAAAGTTATTCCATACAAGTTTATCATGGAATGATTCACATGGAACATATACTCCCATGTTCCTTAGTTAGTTCAGTATTTCTCTTTCAAGATCACA
This sequence comes from Alisma plantago-aquatica, assembly GCA_963693085.1. Taxonomy (NCBI): domain Eukaryota; kingdom Viridiplantae; phylum Streptophyta; class Magnoliopsida; order Alismatales; family Alismataceae; genus Alisma; species Alisma plantago-aquatica. The sequence goes on from OY856415.1 coordinate 297,326,510, forward strand.
ATTATATTCTATCATCTACTTGAGACTATAAGTCTTTTCATACTCTGATTGTGTCATCTCAACTGATAACACCATACTAACTTTCCTTATACTAGCACTAACTATCTCATTAGTTATACATCCTCTTATCATAAGGAAAAGTTACTATCAATTGAGAACTTTTCTCAAAGATATCATCAATTGTTATGTTTGTGCAAAGCATAAACCCCTAACATGTGAGGTTCATGATATTTTGCATGATCAATCTGATTTCATAGTTGACCATTCCAGGTAATCAACATAGATCATATGATATTTCTTTAGATACCAGGATCCCTTACCTTGGTATCTATCACTTGTGTTAAAAACACATCACATCTTTATCTTCCTTTCCTCTTGGGACATCACTTGTTACATATATCTTTTCCTTGAAACCAAGGTCCAAGGTAAACTGATACTTTTCTAAGTATCCATCATCATGAACATTTTTATCTTATGCACATCAAGTGTCGTAAGACCCACTTGATTGCCATGTCCCTGAAAGGAAAGATATCAAGGATTCATATTCTTCTTATTATTTCATGTGTTTTCAACTATTCATGAAGCATTTACTCTTTATCTCATCCTAGGTTCCTTGCCCTAGCATAGGAATTATAAGGATGATTACATGACATTATTCCTTTCTTTATTATTATCTAACATGTTTATGATCGTCTTAGGATCTCATCACATTTTCCATTTCCACATTATGGAAAGGATCTTTATAATACTTATACTTTATTGAGCAGGGTTTATCTTCCTTATTCTCATTCTTATCTTATGAGGATTATACTTTTATTTCCTCATACAAACATGCTCATCTGAGGTTATCTCATATTTCTCTTTCTTATACTTAGGACAGGACACATTTATTTATTCCATATTTCTTATTTCATGATACTCATTAGATTGTATCAAAATGACTACTTGATTAGAGCAATAAAAAAGATTACAATCTAAGAGTTTCCATACTCGCTTTATCATCAATAGTTGTATACCTGGACAGGGTATATAAATACTGAGATAAGGTAGTATGCACTTGTATACTATCATTTTCCTTCCTTTTCATATTATTACAAAAAAAAATAAGACTCATTATTGGATTTTATCCAGACATCTCTTCAATACCTCATCTTCTTCTCATAGAGGTAATAGTAACATGAAACATCTATAATGTTTATGCAAAATATAAGTCCTCATAGGACTAATCAAAGAAGGCTCAATCAATTACCTTCTCAAATTAACTCAGGAAACCATAAAAAGACATATAAGAATGACATTATTTTGTCTAACCTGTCATGATTCGTGGATTATTCACTGCCTCAGGCTGATTCTGCCTCAGAGGTTGATTCACCATAACATTTCTAGCTGAGCAATTTCTTGCCAGATGTCCTACCTGTCTACATAGGTAGCAAACTCTGGGTGCCAAGTATGGTCTAGAGGGTTCTTTACCCTTTCTAGATGACCATTGCCTTGGTGCACTAGGTCCTGGTTGTACTGGTGATACCAAAGTCTTTCCCTTTTTGGAACTACTAGGCCTTTGTTCCTAGATTTGGATAGGCCTTTTCTTAATCATCATCTTGTTTTTCTTTTATGGGAAAAACCTTCTGATATGTCCAAGTTCCCTGCACTTGTGGTGGATCCCGATTTCAGGTTGTATTCTATTCCCTACATCACTATATATTGATTCAATAGGCTGAGGTTGAGCACAGAATTGTTCTAAGTCTAGAACTTCACCATTTCCCATTGCTTCAACCTGCTGTTGTGGATTACATATCATGTTGATGTCCAAAACATCATCATTGGGGGCTGGTAATCTAGGTTGTATTGCTAGTGCTCGATCCACTAAATACATCATGGTTGCCCTGAGTTCCCCAACAGTGATACCTAGGGAAGGATTTCTTATCACAGCTAGATTAGCTAGGGGATTCTCAAGCAATTGTCCCTCTCTTGCCTGTTCCCCTGCACCTCTTCTTAGTGCAGCATTGCTGCTTTCTATAGCAAACTCCTCATGTGACCCAGTCATCTTCAAGTTCTTCTCCTCCTATATGAGCAGAAGACATTGTCAGATACACTGGAAGACACTATAACAGACTCTACTACCTTAGTCCTATGTCTCTGTAGACTCAATGAACATAGAGCTCTAATACCACAATTGTAACGACCGCCTCGCTAAAACATGACTAACTAAGCGGAAGCGAATCATTTGCAGCGGATTACTGAAAATCACTAAAAATTTAAAACTTTTTGCAAAGAGATCCTCACATAGGAAATCTTTTTCTTCAAGAACCAAAGTATTACATATACATCCCTATTTGCAGTCACATTTCATGCAACATCTCCTCTCGAGGATTACATACAACCATTGCTTTACCAAACTATACATAATCAACATAACTTTGAGGCGTTCAAGCCAAAATCTCAAGTCGATGATAAAAACACTATCTACTGACTCCGAGGACCTAAGAGTACAGAGACAACACATAGGACTACTAACTAAAACTTGACAGACAATGTCTCCACCTGAGACACTACTGCTATCCCTGCTGCTGTTGTTGATCTTTCTCTATTATAGTGTTTTTGCTTCTTTGTCTGCGTCCACCTAAAACATTGGATCCCACAGGGGTGAGACAATTGTAAATTTTCCCAGCGGGAGATATAACTCTCTGCCAAAACATTGTTATAGCAGTTTATTATAATGAAACTGAGCAAAATATCTTATATATTAACAACAATATTAATCATTGAATGAACAGAGTAAAGTAATATCCTTTCTTAAGGAGAGCATTGTATCTACTCATGGTAGATTCATATTTCATGCATCTTCTTGCAATGAAAATAAAGAGATATGAATAACATTTATCAACTGAAATTGCATAAAAGAAATGTAACATCAGCCAATGAATTTTCTGTATTCAATCCTTAAGCAAATATGCTATACGGCTGATTACATTTTACAATCACATTTATGCCCTGAGGAGATGAGGTATACCGCTCATGCTCCAACCAACCATTGTGAAGTCGAAATCAGTACCATACAAGGTCAATGGTAGATCTGGCTACCAAGACCTCCCATATCTTGGTCAACGCGAGATTACATGCAGGACATCTTATGTCTCTACTATATAGCTTTCTGGGGTATATTGGCAACTTCACTATTAGAGTTACAGTGGCGTACTGTACTTTCTTCATGATCGTGAGATTTCATGTTTATCTCCATCGATCCGGCATTAACAATATTGGGAGATGTGTACTGCATTTGTCCCAATCTTCGGGAGATTCGTGATACATCTATCTCGGTGCAAGTAATGAAGGATTGAGAGGTTTGTTATTTACCTTTCCTCAATTCCCTCATTAGGACGTCAGGATATATTTGCCCATTACCCCCACATATTCAAAATATGCGTTCCGAGTTTTTCCGTGGAGCATCTGTTTCACCATCACCTATTGCTGACGGTGATGGATCTATGGCCAGGGCTCTACATGATATGATTTCACTTGATTAATTAAGTACATTATCAAATTCTTTTAGCATCAGTCAAGTTCTCAAACATAACTTATTCAGAAAAATGCCATTAAGAAACAAGTACTATTTTCATCAATCACTTGTTAGTCTTTATAAGACATTGGGATCTCTGTCCCTCATGTCATTTCTTTGAAAGTTCACTTCCCTCAGCAGCATCATTATCATACTTATCAACTTTGGGTATTCATACCCTCAATTCATCACTATCACTGTTACCATTTGTTAGGTAACTATTACCTCTGGGTCCTCAGACCGAGGTATGCATAATACTTGTTACACAAGTATCTCACATGGCTCTCAAATCCTATTAAATGTTTTGCCACCTGTCACTAGGCAACAACTTACTCATGGAACTCATAAGGTTCATGCACATTTTGTTACTTTTACTAAGCAACAACAACATTAGGAACATAAGGCCATACAACATGTTAATTATATGAAAGTCATATCTCATATATGGCTATGTTCATCATCTCATGATGTCTACATGGTTAATAGACATGATAACAATCATGTAAGTCATTTGTCACATCATATGAAACATTAGTAACACCACCATCCTTTATCAGGATTAGGGTTATCTATCAATTAGGGCTTTTCATTCCCTTTACCCAAAATTAGGGTTAGGGTTTCCCTTCATGCTTTAATTAGGGTTTCATGCTCACATTATTAGTTCAACCCTAATGTATTACTCCACACCTCTAGGAGCATCCAAGACATCATAAGTATTTTCTTATGATTACCATTCTTATCATATATCATTAATGATCATCAATTCAAAGAATGAGTTCATTTCTCATCCTTGTCATGATATTATTACATTATACTCATTGATTAGCTTATCCCATTCTCAAGGTATATTGGTCAACATTTATCAAAGTACATTGAGTTCATCACATCTTTATTGTAACGATTGCATATCACACATTTCATGTGTTTCTTAACCAAGAGTATTGGATTAGAGGTTCATCAAGATAAGTCTACAATGAAATGTAGAATGTGATATCTATCATATCTGAATGTATCATTTTCTTTTCATTCCCATATTCTTAAGTTAATCAACTAACTTTGTATTAAGGTATTTCCCTCTTAATACTTTATCCACTAACTTGTTACTTTCATCATATGGTGCATGGGTCACACATTAGAATTGTCCAATTATCTTTAATGATATGGACTTATCCAACTGATAGACATTGTTGATATAAGATAAACCATTATCAACTATTTTAGGTATTTCAACTCTTAGGATGTTATCCACATCATTATTTAGTATAGCATACATCATTCCTAAAAGTTTCATGTCCTCATCATTGTAAGGTGTATAGGCTATTACTCATGTATAGAAATGGTTGTACAAGGATCTAGGCATCATCTTATCTCTTAGATCCTTATTCATTAAAATCACCACCTTATCATTCACATGGTTCATCAACCCTATCCTTCATGTCTATAACATATTCATCTTATTTATATATCTTAGCCACACCTCTCTTTGGTGTACTGGCTATTAAACCATCTCTAGGGTTTCATATATCATCACATGACATCACCCTGAATTGAGTCTTACACCATATCATAATATCAGGGTTCCACATAACATCACTTAAAACTAGGGTTTCATATTCAATAAACCATAATTAGACTTACTGTTCATCCCAATTGGGGTTTCTCATGACATCAACCCCAATTAGGGTTTCTCATGTCATCACCCTCCATTAGGGTTTCTTATTCCATAACCCACAATTAAGGTTTACTATTCACATCACATCACTCTAGATTAGGATTTACTATTCATATCACATCACCATAAATTAGGTTTTACTATTCACCCCAAGTAGGAGTGATCATAAAAGTACCATGAATTAGGGTTTATCATACCATCACTATGAATTAATATCATACCATCATCATGTAGTAAGATTACTTCCATTAATATCCTCAGTTAGGGTTATGATTCATTAACCCTCATAATTAGGGTTTCATGATCTCACTATGAAGGATCATACCCTAATTAAACATTCATTCATATAAGAAGTATATTACTTGATTATCAATCATGTAGGAAATCATCTCTTTCATCTTCTACAAGATTTTTTTTTGAGGGCAAATGGATCGATTCATTACTTGTAAGGCATACGACATCTTCAATTTGAGGCAAAAATACAGCAAGAGCAAACAAAGATCAAGTTAACATCACTGCAACCCATATCGGAAAGAGAGTAGAATGCTTCATCATTGATTCTTCTTCCTTGATGTTGTCTTAAGAAGCTTTCCATGAAGAATTCCTTCGACTTGAGCGTGTAATAGTGATAGAGAGCCTGGATCTATGCGGTGCTCTGATGAATCATCACCTCAAAGGAAGCCATATAACCAAGTAACAAAACAAGCCATAATAACATGGAGATCTAGCCTTGGCTAGGAATCTCTTCACTCTCCTTGAGAAAGGTCGTAGCAAGTAAAAGCAAACAAACGCTGATGAACAACGAGCAGACAAACGCTGACAAGCAGCGAGCAAAAAAAAACGCTAACCAGTAGCAGCTAGAACAGGCAGAGTAGCTACCACTACACACTACGCCAACAAAAACAAGAAACCAACAAACTGAGAAAGATGGATAAGGAGAAAAGGGGATGGGGAGCCAGAGACATGAGGAACAAGAAAGGAGGAGAGTCTGTAAAAGATCCGTTGACATACGATGCAATAGCAAGATGAGGAACACCCGAGAGATCTCTGCTCCACAGTCACTCCACCCGCCGTGAACGCCGTCGGTAATCAGACCCTAAGGATCAGATGTCGGCGCCGCTCAAACAGAGATGGGAGGAGAGAAGATCTTGACAGCGAGTGCCCCCTTACTTGCGATCCACGCGACCCCGACGAGAAAACAAGGGCTCGGGGGGAGCGGGGTGGCGTTGGCCGCCGCCAAAGCCGCCCAAGCCCCCTCCCCCGAGCCGGGGGGACCTTTGCCCTAGTCGCCCTGGGAATCGCTCTTAATTTACTTGGACACGAGTAATAAGATAGCGTTCATCTTCTACAAGATGATGTTTGCTTCAGCCTTGATTAAGCTAAGTCAACTCAATCTTGAAGAAGAATTGACATCGTGGGTTATGCCATTATCACCATGATCATTAGGGCTTAGCTACTTAAAGAGTACTAATCACCCTATCTCATTAAATGTACCATTATTATAAACACCATCGATTTACATCATGTAATTGACCACTTAAACCATTGACCTTTATTCACTTTAAATGTTCATAAAATTTGATTAATTACTTTCCAAATGATCTTGGTCACTTAGACCTCAAATGGTCTTGACCAATCATACCTCAAACGGACTTGGTTGAATACTCAAAACCGTTTAGTAAAGTAGGTGGTCAAGACCGTTTGCCAAAGTTGACTTTTTGAAACTGCATGCACGTAAACGGTTTGGGATCGTTTGGTCCCAAACAATCTTGAGACCGTTTGGTCCAAACCCCCTCAAAACCACAAGGACCAAAAAGGGTCTCAACTACTCCAATTAAATTAGGGTTTCCAATGTTGAATCATTCAACCATTGATTTCATGTAAGCAATCATCAATTGGACCTATCACCATAATTCAATTAAGTTAAATAGGTCAACCTTCAACTGATTTGACCCTCAATTGATCATCAATAGGGTTTGAATCAAGTGGATTAGGGTTTGGAATCGTTGATCCTTCAACATTAATCAATGTGAGATTGGTTACTTTGAAACCATTGAGCCTTCATCCAAATTGGGCATGACCTGACCCCAAACGGTCTTGAGGTCATTTGTATGACCTAAAAATGGTCTTGAGACCATTTTCCCATGTCAAAATCAAAATCCAAGTCAATCAATCAAAGTTTGGATCATTGGATTGATCACCAAATCAGCATTTGATTGCACTTCAACTTAGTACCTTTAGATCTTCAAACACCTAACCATAGTCAACCCTAGACCTCCAAACGGTCTTGGGTGACCCCCAAACGGTCTTGGGATCGTTTGTATGACCTACAAAAGGTCTTGAGACCATTTTCCCATGTCAACATCAAAATCCAAGTCAATCCATCAAAGTTTGGATCATTGGATGGATCACCAAATCAGCATTTGATTGCACTTCAACTTAGTACCTTTAGATCTTCAAACACCTAACCATAGTCAACCCTAGACCTCCAAACGGTCTTGGGTGACCCCCAAACGGTCTTGGGATCGTTTGGATGACCTCCAAACAGTCGTGAGACCGTTTTCCCATCATATCATCATTAACCATGTCATTCAATTAGAGTTTGGATCCTAGGATTGGTCACCAAATCAACAATTGATTGTACATCAACTTAATATCTTTGGACCTTCAATTGCTCAACCATACATAAACCTAGACCTCCAAACGGTCTTGGGTGATTGCCAAATGTTCTTGAGACCGTTTGGGTGATCCCCAAACAGTTTTGAAACCGTTTGGGTCAATCAACCCAAAACATCAACTCATTCCAATGCAAAATCAGCACTTAGCCGATTAGGGTTAATACCATATGTTTGGATCTTCAACCACTTAACCATATCCAACCCTAGACCTCCAAACGGTCTTGGGTGACCCCCAAACAGTCGTGAGACCGTTTGGGTGATCCCCAAATGGTTTTGAAACCGTTTGGGTCAATCAACCCAAGTTTCAAACTCAATCACTTATGAAATCAGCATTCAACCCGATTAGGGTTTAGGTGATTGATGGACCTTCAACTCATGATCCAATTGAAATTAATCAATAATAATTGATGGGTATTTAACCTAGATCATTATGAACAAATACCCAAACGGTCAACCCTGGTCAACATCACCAAACTATCTTAAACTGTTTGCTTCTATGCGGTTTAGTGAAACCGTTTCATTCCAAACGGTTTGAAACCGTTTGCTCCCAAACGGTTTGTGAAACCGTTTGGACATTTGATTGAAACCATTTGGTCTAGATATTTGGGGAAGTGTGTGCTTATGATGATGTCATCATCATCAAGCTCTAGACCCACGAAACCTTCTGTGATTTCCATGGAGATTGCATCAATAAACCAAATCAATATTTGTAAATAGAGAAATGATCATTATTTGATGGGGAATTGAATGCAATAACAAAGTTAGGGTTTCAAGTTATAAAACCCACCTCCAATTGAGCTCCAAAGCTCCAAGATCATGCCAACAATGGTGGATGAAGTTTTTGCAACTCCCTTTAAGTTCGTCCTCAAGCTTTTGGTTGAAAAATTTGGCTAGGGTTGAAGAGGAGATCGAATTAAGAAGAAATCCATAATTTATTTTCGATTTCCACCATGGAATCAAGGAGAACGAAGGTCAAGGACTTACCAACAGGTTGGGGGTCGTTCTCTTCTTGCTCCTAAGCTCCCAAGGACGTTTTCCAAGCAAGGGGTGGAAATAAATCCGAAATTCCCTTTCATTCTATGGATAAATGAGCTTATATGTGAATTTTATTAAAAAATTCAATTAGGAGAGATAAAGTAGGAATTATCCCCTCAATTCCCTTGCCACTTGACCCCTATCCTTCCTTAGAGACGAGGCTATCCTCTTGGCATTTTATTCCCTTCAATTATCCACATTTTAAAGAAAAGCAAAATAAGCACCTTAACCCTTTTTATAGTAATATCCATGACTTAGTGGATATTTCTTTTCCTTATAATAAGGTGAGTGGAAATTCCACCTCCTTGAGATATTTAGTGGCTCTTGAAAAGTACAAAGACGACCACACATATCTGAACTCAACCATTTTAATTTTGGTTGAAAGCCCTTTAATTAATACATTCATTTTTGCCCTAAATTAAATTAGGGTTTCAATTAGGATTAAATCTTGATTATTTTAATATCAAGATTCTCTCTCCTCCAACTTAATTCAAATGAGGCACTCCTCTCATTTTATTTGCTATACATGATGACAAGAAACATTAGGGACCTTATTTAAGTGGTAATTTACATATTGAACCTTAGGTTTTGGGTAAATTGCACTTTACACCAAAACTAGGTTTTAATACACAAACATTGTCCAACAAGCTCTATCTTGGTGTCCAAGCTTGTAGAAACCATACTACTGCATCATATTCACTATTATTATGTATCAACATCATAGGAACATATTATTATGTAACATTTGCAAGTTAGCCCCTTAACTTGGGTAATTTGCACTTTAGTCCAAAATAAGCAAACATTGCTTCAACATTGTTCAAACAGGACCAAAATTGAAACATAAGTTCCTCATGAGGCCTAATTACTTTTCACAAGATAAGATTAAAATTATAATCATCTTTCTTAATCAAAACACCTAGGGTTAAATCATAACCCAGGTCAGGGATGTTATAGGACTACTGCTCTAGCTTGGGGTACGAGCATCCTATCCACCATATGCGTCATCGAAGCCATGAGCTGTCCAAATATGGACTGAAAAGTGGGGTTAGCCACAATTGATGGGTCAATCTGAGGCTCCGCAGGAACTCCATCATCTCAGGCCTGCCTCCTGGCACAACCCCCTGGTGCAGTAACATTGCTCACAACATGTTCTTCGTGTTCACTAGACATATTTTTATTCTATTCTTCTTCTTTTGCTTAAGCAGAAGTTACCATTAAATATGTCAGATGACACTAGAATAGACACAAACCCTAGTCCTATGTCCCTGTAGACTCAATGAACCTAAAGCTCTGATGATAATAAAACTGTGATGCCCATCGTCACACCAAAGTAAGATAACTCAAAATAAAATGCAGAACTAATACTAAACTTCCAGGATCACCATAAAACATGGAAAATTAAAATCAATTCCATATTACCACAAAGCATAAATATATTACATATGGCTCCACATGAGGCCACTTGTATTACATATTACGCCATAAGATGATACATATCATTGTTTACATGGGCAACTTGCCACAACCTGTTACATATGATGACTTGTTCATGAATATATAAACCATATCTGCACAACCATGGCCTACTGCCAAAACTCGTATTGATATACAGCATCTACAAACACCCCTAAGGACCTGAGAGTACAAGGATGAAACATAGAACTTTACTACAAAATAATAACAATATATCCAACCTTTAACAACTACTTCTCCTCTTGCTATTCAACCTCAACCGCACGATCTCTACCTCATCGTGCACGACCACCTAAAAGATGTGGAAACCCAGCGGGTGAGACCAACATCCCAGAGAGAGACATAACTCTCTACCAACAACTATTATTAAGCTAAAGTAGGAAAGTAACATTGTTATTAGGTTGAGCAGATTAGCTAAATGATATGAATAAAGTAATTAACATCGTTTAAGCAATTTAGGCATCTACAATTGAGTAGTAGAACATCTTATACTTTTAGAAGGAACATGAAAAACATGTGTAACAGTTGATTTATTTTTCTGCATTATAAATCAACTAATCAGTACAAGAGATAAGGCAAAGGGTCATCCAATGTGAGTTGTGTTTAACCCTAAAAAATATACTACATGACCATGTTATGTCTTTTATTATGCACTGAGGAGATGAGGTATACCACTCATGCTCCAACTGATCACTTCTAAGTAGAAATCAGTTCCATACAAGATCTCGAAGGAGACAAACTCGTATAATCTCCCACACCCTTGGTTAGTCAGAGTCCATCATATGACATATAAAGTCCAACAACAAAACAACCTAGACTGCCATGATATATAGGCACAACACTAGTAAAAGTTGAGTTACAACCACAGCCAAACACCTCCCAAGGTATGACTGTAGACATCCTCAAAACTTATCATATATATACATTGAATCACATCACTGAGATATGGCCTCAACCGTTCTCTTGTCAGGGTATGACCGCAACCAGTCCAGTGAACTGCATGTACTCAACAATATACAACTTCGAGCTTTCCACTAAGGGAGACCCCTTTCACCATCCAGCAAGTACTGACACTGAAGATGGATCTATGCAACATGGAAACTACCTGATTAGGGTTTCACTTGATTAATTAAGCCAATTGGGTATATTTTTATCATCAATAAAGTTACAATGTATAAACCCTAAATAAACTCTACAAAGAAAAGGTTATGTTACAGCTCCAAAATATATAAAATGTATGAAGTAAGATCCTACCACATCATCTCTTGATATCACAGCCATACAAGACCATCAACATTATCACATCACTAGGGGATATCAATCTCTCATCTTATCATTGAAGGATATCAAATCACACTAGGAATTGAGCCTCTGCTAGGTCCTGAGACCCAAATCACATAATTTCTGAACATCGTCATTATCTCATTATGCCTCATAAAGGCTCATAAACATCAACTTCCATCATATCAAACACACCATGGCATTCAATATCTATGACATTTATTAAACCTACAACATTTAAGTTATACAAGTAGGAGATAGAAAAAATACAAAATTGTGTGCTAGAAACCTCAAACATGGTAAGCATAACATCGTGTTTTCATAATTAGAGTTAGGGTTTACTCATGTGTATCAAATTAGGGTTTCTAAATCAGCGATATAGCACTCCAAACCTCACCCACTACTGCCCACATTCTTGGACCATATATGTCAACCATCATCATTGTACATAAAGGAACAACATGTCCAAGAAATACTATCGACCAAAGAAGGTAGGGGGTCATAAGGTTAGGTGGTCAAAGAAGACAACTCATCATGGTCGAAGACACCACCCAAGACCAGTGACCAAGACCATCAACAACATACCAATGGTCAAAGGGAATCCATAGGTTGAAGACCACATCAATGACTAAAAATAACACCCGACTCCATCAATCGAAGGGAACCAAAAACCTCTTGCTATCGAAGATCATAACACCATCTTTAACGACCAAAACAAAGACAAGATCAGCAACCAAAAGCTTCAACAAACCAATGACCAAAAATACAACAAGGCCATTGACCCAAACATCCTCAACGGCCACTCAAGAAATACTATCAACACTGATCAAGGTATGATCAAAGCAGGTAGTTAACATCAAAGATTTCAAGTGACACCGAGGTGAAACATCATGAAAACTACGATCATAAAAACCCTAGACAAGCATCACATAAGGTCAACATGAAAACCATGAGATGATAGATGAAACCCAAGACTCAAGCACATGTAAATAGAATCAAACTCCATCTCATGTAAGATAACTGAACCAAAAACCAAGACAACAAGACCAAGGTCGAGTAGCATGTAAGACCATCAACATATCCATCACTTAGATTTCAAGCATATGAATCGGGATTTAGGTAAAGGAACACATATATGCAAGATTATTATAGGATCACAATACTAAACCAGATATCATTATCAATAGCATGTAATCACATTTTAGGAATAGGTTTTGCATGTAGAAATAAAGTGCAATAATAATAGGGAAAAGAGTTATATTACCCACCTTAGATGATAGAGCAACCACCTCCAAACAAGAAGCTCCACAAGCAAGAGAGAAACCTAGCTTTGATCACATCCATGACCAAGCTAGTCACCACCTCAAAAGAGAAGAAAACCCTAGGTTAAAGGGAAAGAAGCAGAACCAAAACTTCCAGACTGAAAAGAAAAAAAGGAGTGAAAGGGAGAAGAGTTCCTCAACTCAACTTAAACACTACCTTGGAAAACTAGGGATTCAGCCCAAGAGAGAGGAGTACCTCCACCCCAACACAAGTACTACCATGGAAGCTCCATGGATATGGCCAAGAGAAGAAGAAAGGGGTAGGGTTTTACAAAGAAACAAAACCAAGAGGTTGGATCACTTACCAAGGATCAAAGATCACCAACAAAGCAATAAGAGATGATCCTCCAACTCAAGATCACCACATGAAAGATGATCAAACACCAAAGCACCAAGGATGAGCTCCAAGAAAGGAGATAAAGAGAATATGCAAAAGGATCATATGCATGGCAAAAGAATGGTACACATACTCAAAGGTAGAGACATGTGAAAGGGATTAGGTGTCATGCACATAGGTGCCACTTGTCCACCAAAGATCAACCATGCAAGCCACTAAGGTTGTGAAAAACAAGAAGAACCAGTGAACTCACTTGGTCCAAGAGGACATCAGTCGAAGGGAAACATGGCCATAAGGGATCATGGTAGAAGAAAAACCAGTTGACCAAAGACATAAAACCCTGGGTCATCTTCAACCTAAAAGGGAGTTCCAACCCTTTTCGATCGAAGGGAGCTCAACACTCCACAAAAACACCATAGAACATAGAGATTAAAGCCAAGGAAAGATAAGGGTGGTTACTAAAAACCAAGAACTCAAATGGTCAACATATGGTCAATCACCAAACTAGGGCATCCAAACAAACCTAGAAACAACATCCAAGGTGTCACAACTTCTCTCCTCATCAAACCAAGGTATAACAAGGCACCCACCAACATCATACTCTCTCTCATGATGCTAGACATGTAAGGAACATCCAAAATGTAACAAATTGCAAGATAAACTCTCAACATGGGTAAACTACAATTTGGTCCAAAACAAGCTTACAAGTAACAAAACTAGCTCAAACATCATCCAAACATGACTGAACTGAAACCATAACCATGTCACATGTTATTAAATCTCATCAAATGATTAGATTAAGGTTTAAGCATCTTATTAACCTTAACAAGCAAGATTGATAACTAATCTAGGTCAGGGGTCTTAAAACCATAAACCCCAAACAAGGATTTCACCCCTGAAATCCTACACGAAAAGAGATGGACTTCCTACGCATCTCATCCTCAAGCTCCCACATGGCTTCCTCAATAGCACGGTGATGCCAAAATACCTTAACCAGCACTATGCCCTTCTTCTTCAACTTCTTCACCCTTCTATCATGGAACAACACATGATCTTCCACATAAGACATGCCCTCATCTAGCTCAACCCCCACAGGATGAAACACCAACTGAGTGTCGGGGTTACACTTCATCAACATCAAAACATGGAACACCATATGCAACCTATGCAATTGAGGTGGAAACTCCAACTTGTAAGATACCTTCCCAACATGTGCCACCATAGGGTAAAGTCCCATAAACATGGGAGCCAACTTACCCTTCCTCCCAAACCTCAACACGCCTTTCCAAGGAGAGACTTTGAGACACACCTTGTCTCCCACTTAAAATTCTAAGGCATGCGATAGTTGTTAGCATAAGACTTCTGCCTATCCTCGACTACTTTTAACTATTGATGTATCATCTTAATCTTCTCTATCGTCTATTACACAAGCTCAGATCCCAAAAGCTGATACTCGCTAGTCTCATACCAACACAATAAAGATTTTCAAAGTCTCCCATATAAAACCTCATATGGTACCATGCCAATACTCATCTGATAGTTGTTATTGTATGTAAACTCTATCAAACTGAGGTGCACATCCCAACTACCCAAAATCTACAAGACACAAGCTCTCAATAGATCCTCCAATGTTTGTATAGTCCTCTCAGGTCTGTCTGTGGGTGGAACATTGTGTTGAACCTTAACTGTGTACCCATTTTTGTGTGTAGATGCTCCCAAAAGTGATTGGTAAACTAAGGACCCCTGTCTGATACAATGGTAGCTGGGATACCGTGAAAATGGACTATCTCGTCAACATAGATCTATGCCAACTTCTCAGCTATGTACGTTGTCTTCACTAGAAGGAAATGCGTTGATTTACTCAATCTGTCAACAATAACCTAAATGGAATCATGAACTTTGGTTGTCTTTGGAAGTCCAACCACAAAGTCCATCATTATATGATCCCATTTCCCCTATGGTGTGGGAAACAGTTGCACAGTCCCTATAGGTTTCTGATTTTATGTGTTAACCTACTAGAACACTGCACACTTAGCTACAAACTCATCTACATCTTTCTTCAAGCTAGGCTACTTGTTTCTTCTAGATTGTGGTACATCTTGGTGCTACCTGGATGCATAGCGTACATCAAAGAGTGAGCCTCTTTCAGAACTAACTTCCTTAGATTATCAACATCAAGTACCACTACTCTACCGTGGTAACATACTATCCCATCCTCTGACTCATGGAATCCATCACACTTCTCTCTACCAAACTCTACTCAAATAATCTGAATCATAGTATCATCACATTGCACATCTCTAATCTGCTGACTTAACACAAGCTTCACTTATAACTGTGCCAACAGTCCTACTAATAAGGATACCTCCAACTTCACATTCATTTGACGCAAGGAGACCAACATATCTCTTTTATGGCACACCAAAGAACACAATTGTTCCTTATCCACAACTGATGACAAAGAAGACTTCTTGCTCAAAACATCTTTAACCATGTTCACCTTCCCTGGATGGTAGTCTATGGTGAAATCATAGTCCTTGATCAACTCCTTCCAGTGTATCTACTACATGTTCAACTCCTACTGCAAATGGGTGCACTTAAGGTTCCTGTAGTCGGTTAAGATCTGAAACTTCTCACCTTAAAGGTTGTGTCTCCATATATTGAAGGCATGAACCACTACATCAAGCTACAGATCATGTGTCGGGTAACTCTCCTCATGTTTCTTAAGCTATCATGAGTGAAAGCATGTTCTTATCATTCATCAGCACACAACCCAACCCATATTTTTGAAGCATCACAGAAGACTATATAACCTTTCCCTTCTCTAGAAACACTAGAACTGGTGATGCACTGGCCAACTTCTCCTTCAAGAGATGGAAGGAATTTTGACATTTGTCATCCCAAACAAACAACATGTCTTTCCTCGTCAACTTCATTAGGGGTAACTGTAACACCCGGGCCTACTGCCCAAGGCTCTAGTAGGGTTTCAGGAATGATGATTGGCCCCACAAACCACCACTAGCCTTAACTACACAATTTGTCCACACTGACGCGCAAGCCATGATCAACTTCCCGACTGGTCACCCATCCTAGTACTACTCCAAGCTAAGCACGCTTAACTATGGAGTTCTTTAGTGATGGGCTCCCGGAAAAGGAGGTGCACCTTGGTGATATGTGTTGGATTTTAGGGGAGACAGAGAAGGCAGCGGAAACAAAAATTTTTCTCCCCCAACCCATACCGAGGAAACGCGTCAACGTCTATATAATAGGAAAGGATGGTTTGTGGAATCATACCTTGTCCCGAGGCTTGCTCGGCGACAATACCTCGCGCAATGCGCGGTCTTCAACTCCGGTCTTGGACGGTGTCAGTGCAGCTCCTGGTCGCACCGGGACTGACTCCTCCTCCTCCTACTGGACTGTCGGATGACAGTTGTCCTCCTGAGCGGCAGTGTCCTCCCGCCTCTGTAGTAGTCCACACGGACCACTTGGAACTCCACTCTCCTTGTACCACAAGGAAGTGGAAGGAGTCGCACCCTCATGTTGACGTACTAGTCGCCAACACACTCTCCTGCTACCAGTTGCAACTGCAGTTGTCCTTCCCTTGCTGCACCTCCCTTTTGCGGGAAGCACTTGCTCAGGATCTCTCACGGTTACCAAAACCAGAGAGAATGACAACTTCGCAAAGCAACTGGCTTGCATTGAGTTGTACTCTAAGAAGCCCCCAATACCCCTATATATATAGGTGGGTCATGGGACAGGGTTCTCTGTGTCTGAAAATATGGGACTAAAGTAGGAGTAGAAGGGTTCGAGAATTTTCCACAAAAAGCAACCGGTTCGCAACTTGAAATGATCGGTTCACAACTGAACCGATCGGTTCGGCCATTGAGCCGATCGGTTGGACCTGAGCCGATCGTTTGGGGCACTCCAACCGATCGGTTGGTGCCCTAAACCGATCGGTTCATAGTCCTAATCCGGCTCAAAAAGACTTTCCTTGTTTCATTCCCAATTGGTATTGAATACCAATGTTATTCCCAATCGAATTGGGCAATTTGAAACCAAAGGAAAATTCTTGCCGACATGACTTTCCCAACTGGTCGGTTGCACCATTTGAGTCGATCGGTTCAACTCTTGAATCGGTCATTTCAACCTGGGTATGAGCCGATCGGCCTGGACACTCCAGCCGACCGGTTCAGCAACCTCAGCCGACCGGTTCATCACATGAGCCGATCGGTTGGGAGCACAGGTTGGGCAAAATCAGTCAATTGCGATTTCAATCAATCTGATACTCCAATCAATGCGTCCAACACCTTGAACCATACGATATTGAGCCATCGACTGATTGAGTGTTTAATTGAACTACTAAACTCCTTTAGTAATCAATCTAAACATTGCTTTGTGGACAAAACTCCTCTTCCAGGTTAAATCCTATGTGTGTGACCCTGCAGGTCCATTTCACGTTGGCAGTGAAAGTCCATAACACTTATGACTTCACAAGCAAAGAGCGGTGCCTAGTCACACATCAGTGCTACCCAAGTGAAAGTAGAAAGTTGGAGAACAACTTTCATCCTACAATCCGTGAATGGTGTTACAGTGAATGTATAATTCCTTTGTCACTGATATCCCGAATGAACTCAAGGCATGGAACTGTCATCCTGTCAACATTCATTCACTTTCTTGATCTCAGAGTAGATTGAAGGAGATATGTATGACATCAATATCACATACTGATTCACACATGCGTGTGCATGCCTATCTCAATCCTACTCATCAAGTGGCCTTGGATATCAAACTCCCTCAGGAGGGACAAATCCCATATCTATCACTCACCCCTCAAAAGCCCCATGTGTCAAAGCCACCCAATCATCACCTTTATAACAACCCATGTTTCAAGACTGCGTTTGATGATGTCAAAGTGTGCCCAACGACATGTGTTGAGTGCAGTGATTTCAGGTCTAAGAATCACACTCACCACCATCACTGTGAGTACTGACTGTGACTACCATCTCATGGTTCCATGTGTCAAACTCACGGTGGGTCTGTCCGGTACCTTGTTCTCTAACAAGTACCTATGTGTTTGGTTTGATATCTCTATATCATGACTAATGAGATTCTGTCATCAACCAACACCACAATCTAGTCTTGTGTGTCATTGGTGTCTATCTACCTTCCACAATGACATCCGACTAGGGACATATCAAGAATGTACAAACTCTTGGCATCCGTATGATCTCATCGTTCAGGTCATGAACCTGAAGGCATACGTCATTGAGTACTGTCATTCTCTAGACATTCAATCTGTTCTATCACTATCTCATATGAGTGAACTAGAAAGAATTAGAAGCTTGCCTTTGATGTTTATCAAATCAATCTTAATGTATCCCACCAATCATCCCATGATTGGCTCTCAGGGCATACATACCAACAGACTCCCACTTGCACTGCGAGCCAATCACTCTTGAATCATATTCATAGTGATATTCAAACATGTCCCACATGTTACTGTGCTCTAGTGCCAACATAGTGAGTAATGGCAACACCTTGCCAAAGTCAGTATAAATTGCATATCTCTCATATATTCGATGTACGTCACACGTATGAGATGGAGTTGTCGTAATATGCGATCTAGTATTCCTTTGCTAACCTTTAGCCACATTGCATGATCAAGGATTCCAGACTTATCATCAATGAGTGGAATATAAGTTCATCCCATGAACCTTCAGATCCATATAGTATCCACTGCTGTTCACTAACACATAGATACTCGGCATTTCCCCTTTTCAAATGGATTTATTGGAACACTTCCAATTATCAACAAACTTTCACTTTTATACATCTTATGTATATATTGCGATTAATTTTCTGTCCTTTCAGAAGTTCGCATCAATGTAACTCTTTACATCGAACTCTTCCTTATCTCCATAGAACTAGTACTTCCCAAGTACTTATCAAGTTCTTATGGTATTCCAGTAACCCTTACTGGAAGTAGACAGACATCCACTCGTCATGTCCTACATACGAGTTATCAGGATGAGCACATCATATTGCTATGTCCCACATACAAGATGATGAATGCATTTTATTCTTACCATGTCATACATGCAAGACAATGGGATGATTACATACATGATAGATCCATATCTATTCTTAGTGTTCCCATTCTTCATAAGAATTGGACACTTGGCCTTGGGATACTAATATCCATATAACATGGACAAGTTTTCTCCCACTGAATATGTGCATACTGAACCCTTCAGTACAGATTGCCAATGTATGCTCTCTCTTTTCCAGGTCAAGAGATTTGTCGAGAACTATCTCTATAGATATCTATTCCTATCATATAGGAAACATCTCTATCTTCCTTAAAGATAATTTCCACTTTTGGATTTCCATTCTAGAACAATTCCATTTCACATCAACATGTGAAATGTGAATACGCTCCCACTAAATCACAGATCCCTTCTTTATCTTTGACATGTCAGTCAAACCCTTTGACTATATCATCAAAGTAAAGATCCAATTCTGAGTTGCTTGTACTCAATCAATCACATTGATTAGTCCATTGTAACTTATAGACTTCATTTGCATTAGTGGATTCATAAACCTTATAGGTTGTGTCACGTACACATCCTTGTTTTATTCCTCATAGGAATGTGGTTTTAGTGTCCATATGCCAAATGTCTCAGTCATTAAGTTGCAACAAGCATCATCATTCTCAAAATGTTATCCATGTGTCTTAACACTTAAGACTCATTTGCACTTATGGATTTCATCCAATGAGTGCTACCATCAAGGTCATACCTTATGGTTCACATGGATGTCATTTAGGATGTAATGGTCTTATACCATAACTCAAAATCTGATTCCTCATATTCATCTATATAGTTGACTCATCATATGAATTGAGGTGTATCTGTCAAGAATATAAGAATTCACAACCCTTGTGATTCTTAATGTCCTTTATTAGTGTGGGGTATTCTTTTATTAAGAAGAATTCAGTTATTTGATAATCATTCTCTAACTCCTTAGAGTATGATTCCTTCTTGATTCAGACATCACCATGCCTTAATCATGAGTTCACTATGATACACTATCATAATCACTCATAAGGATCTCAAACATTTGTTTCAAGTATTTCATTCATTGATCTCATCAAGAATTAACACTTTACCAAATTTGTACTTCATCTATGATAATCTTAAACACTTCAAGATATTCATATTGGTATTTCTCTAAACACCATTTGAAGTATTAGCATTTGTTCCAATAGGTGTGTAAATACATCACATGTATTATACCTAATAGTACAATCATTCTCCCACTACCATTAGTGAAGATTGATTAATCATGTACAAGAGATTCATGTCTCTTACTGGTTCTCTAACCAAAAGAGTCTAGATTTATCCATCATATGGAAACTAGAAATGAATTTCTCATGATTGATGCTAATTTGATTGTTTGAGTTATCTATAACTTTTAGGTATCATTTTATCTTATGCATATCAAATACCACAAGATAAGCAAGGCATTGCCACAAAGATCATATCTTTAAGATTGAAACATCAACTTTATTAATTGCCATCATTGTCATACAATATGCAATAATAAAGTGTTTCTATCTATTGGCAATATATGAAATAGCAGTTCTCAACTCTATTTCGTGCCCTTTAGGCTGAAATAAACTGAAAGATACTCCTATCTATGGCAGCAACATTTGCTCCAATGATGGGTACTTCTTTCTTGGTCCTTTCACAAAGGCCATCACTTCTTTGTGGATATTGCATATCATATATGACATATCTATATCTTGGTATCATATACCTCGGATAAAGAAGCGGTTCATTTCATGATACCTTTGGTGGAGATCTCCATCCCCTCCTTCATCTTCTTTTGTTCTTCCAGATATAGAGGGCAATCCCTCATACACCCTTTCCCCATGTGCCTTGAGGCTGAAGACGGCTTGGATTTCTGGCTAGCATCAGAACACTTCTTAGCTTTGCCCTTGTCCTTGCCCTTAAGAATTACCTTTTCTTTGATCACATCAAAGACTATGGTTTGTCTTTCTTCATCTTTGCCTCTACTATCCTCAACATGTCCAACAACTCTGTCAACACTTGTCAAAGTTGTTCATGTTGTAGCTTATCATGAATTGTATGATTCTCACAACATTTGCAGTATCATACCAATAGCCAACTCTTGGCTCAGAGGGAATCCTCCTTAATCAGGTTTTCCACATACCCAATCACATTGAGTGTGTGAATACCTTACTGGATCTCTTTCTGTCATGACATACTAGGACAATATCTTAGAGACATCATATGTCTCATGTTGTCTCTGCAACTCATAGTTCAGAGAACACAACATCAAGCACTCCTCATCAATGTCATCCTCAGTATGCTTCCATAAGCATACTTTCAGCCATTGATGTGGTGGGATCGAGTTCATCTGGTTCTGGTATAACTAGGACTTAGAGCTTTCACTCTTTGATTGAGAACACTTCTCATCATCATCCTAACCAGTCGTGGAATTATTCCCATTTAATTTGTTGGTCTCAAAGACCGATCACAAATAAAGTGATTTGTTGATTAACCATTTATTTTAACAAAAGGAAATATATGCAATTTCAGTCCAAAACTCTTTTGACTTATTTGATTGATTTGAAAAGTTGACGATAAAATTAGGCCTTTAATTAATTATCGCTCCCACTATTTTACTTCAAATTGATAGCCCTCACCATCAATTCGGAAGATTGCAGCGTACAACCTTCTAGTGGGCAAGATCCTGAAATCCTCTAAGCCATGGACCAGCTAGGGCTGTCACCCACAACATAGATCTCTCAGGTAGGCAACTTTTTCCAATTGCATCATATGCAAATCTTGATAAGATGTCATCTACAACTCCTTGCAATGATCATCTCCATGCCTCAAGGCGCTAGATCCTATCTAGGTCACCTTGTTAAGTCTGACCCAAAGCAAACACGATGAATATGCACCCTGCTAGGGCAGACCCACACATTCATCCTTCACGCTTCCACGAGATAGACGGTGCACCACGCTAGGGCGTGCCCACACTTGGTCGATCAAGCTTTTCACGTGTGTTGCATTTGGAAGGCATCTAAAACTTAATATTTTAATGAGGGATTTGGTTTTATATACATATACATATCCAATCACCACAGTACATAGTACGTATCATATACATGCTATATCCCTCAGAAAACATGCACAAATGATAAAAAGCGATGATTATGGCCATCCTAATGTGATTCCTCGAGCCAAGAGGAATCACGGTCATCTAGGTCAACATCACATGCATCCTGTACAAGATGAACATCTGTGCCTTTCCATCCGAGTTGATCAACTCATCACATGAATGATCTGTACTCTCCAGCCGGTCGTCTGGGTGCCACCAGCCGATCGGTTGGCTCCTCCAACCGATCGGTTTGCCTGGACGTCGTGCATCTGGCCATGTCCGCCACCCTCTCGTCTCGCTCCTCGAACTGGTCATCAACCAATCGGTTCACTCCTTGAACTGACCGTCTGGAACGTCAACCGATCGGTTCACGCCTTGAACCGATCGTTTCAGCTGTCGTCTTGATGTCCGCCGGTCTTTGACATAATAGGAAATAAAAAAATCTATCCTATTTATTACATTTCTTTAAAAAGGGAAACCCCGAGTTACATTCGGGGGGGGAGCAAAGGTAGGAAATAATCTCGAATTATTTCGAGTTACATCGGGAATAAGAGAGGGAAGATCGGTGCGCAGACCGAGATGCAAGCAACCACAAACAACCACACACAGATAGGGGTTTATAGGCCATAATCACGCTACACACATCCACCACAAAACTCGTTTAAGGGTGACGCGTATCGAGTGCATTAATAATACATATCATATATGTAATTTGGGATTTGTGGATTTAGGATTGGACATGCATAAAGCCGATATTATTCACATCGTATGCAATAAATAAAGGCGACAAACCAAAATCGATCATATCGATATTCCTAAAATATAGAGCAGTTGACGTGGCTCTGATACCACTGTTTGGTTTTAGGGGAGACAGAGAAGGTAGTGGAAACAAAAAATTTTCTCCCCCAACCCATACCGAGGAAACGCGTCAACGTCTATATAATAGGAAAGGATGGTTTGTGGAATCATACCTTGTCCCGAGGCTTGCTCGGAGACAATACCTTGCGCAATGCGCGGTCTTCAACTCCGGTCTTGGACGGTGTCTGTGCAGCTCCTGGTCACACCGGGACTGACGACTCCTCCTCCTACTGGACTGTCGGATGACAGTTGTCCTCCTGAGCGGCAGTGTCCTCCCGCCTCTGTAGTAGTCCACACGGACCACTTGGAACTCCACTCTCCTTGTCCCACAAGGAAGTGGAAGGAGTCGCACCCTCATGTTGACGTACTAGTCGCCAACACACTCTCCTGCTACCAGTTGCAACTGCAGTTGTCCTTCCCTTGCTGCACCTCCCTTTTGCGGGAAGCACTTGCTCGGGATCTCTCACGGTTACCAAAACCAGAGAGAATGACAACTTCGCAAAGCAACCGGCTTGCATTGAGTTGTACTCTGAGAAGCCCCCAATACCCCTATATATATAGGGCGGTCATGGGACAGGGTTCTCTGTGTCCGGCAATATGGGACTAAAGCAGGAGTAGAAGGGTTTGAGAATTTTCCACAAAAAGCAACCGGTTCGCAACTTGAAATGATCGGTTCACAACTGAACTGATCGGTTCGGCCATTGAGTCGATCGGTTGGACCTGAGCCGATCGTTTGGGGCACTCCAACCGATCGGTTGGTGCCCTAAACCAATCGGTTCATAGTCCTAATCCAGTTCAAAAAGACTTTCCTTGTTTCGTTCCCAATTGGTATCGAATACCAATGTTATTCCCAATCGAATTGGGCAATTTGAAACCAAAGGAAAATTCTTGCCGACATGACTTTCCCAACTGGTCGGTTGCACCAGTTGAGCCGATCGGTTCAACTCTTGAACCGGTCATTTCAACCTGGGTATGAGCCGATCGGCCTGGACACTCCAGCCGACCGGTTCAGCAACCTCAGCCGACCGGTTCATCACATGAGCCGATCGGTTGGGAGCACAGGTTGGGCAAAATTAGTCAATTGCGATTTCAATCAATCCGATACTCCAATCAATGCGTCCAACACCTTGAACCATACGATATTGAGCCATCGACTGATTGAGTGTTTAATTGAACTACTAAAATCCTTTAGTAATCAATCTAAACATTGCTTTGTGGACAAAACTCCTCTTCCAGGTTAAATCCTATGTGTGTGACCCTACAGGTCCATTTCACGTTGGCAATGAAAGTCCATAACACTTATGACTTCACAAGCAAAGAGCGGTGCCTAGTCACATATCAGTGCTACCCAAGTGAAAGTAGAAAGTTGGAGAACAACTTTCATCCTACAATCCGTGAATGGTGTTACAGTGAATGTATAATTCCTTTGTCACTGATATCCCGAATGAACTCAAGGCATGGAACTGTCATCCTGTCAACGTTCATTCACTTTCTTGATCTCAGAGTAGATTGAAGGAGATATGTATGACATCAATATCACATACTGATTCACACATGTGTGCGCACGCCTATCTCAATCCTACTCATCAAGTGGCCTTGGATATCAAACTCCCTCAGGAGGGACAAATCCCATATCTATCACTCACCCCTCAAAAGCCCCATGTGTCAAAGCCACCCAATCATCACCTTTATAACAACCCATGTTTCAGGATTGCGTTTGATGATGTCAAAGTGTGCCCAACGACATGTGTTGAGTGCAGTGATTTCAGGTCTAAGAATCACACTCACCACCATCACTGTGAGTACTGACTGTGACTACCATCTCTTGGTTCCATGTGTCAAACTCACGGTGGGTCTGTCCGGTACCTTGTTCTCTAACAAGTACCTATGTGTTTGGTTTGATATCTCTATATCATGACTAATGAGATTCTGTCATCAACCAACACCACAATCTAGTCTTGTGTGTCATTGCTGTCTATCTACCTTCCACAATGACATCCGACTAGGGACATATCAAGAATGTACAAACTCTTAGCATCTGTATGATCTCATCGTTCAGGTCATGAACCTGAAGGCATACGTCATTGAGTACTGTCATTCTCTAGACATTCAATCTGTTCTATCACTATCTCATATGACTGAACCAGAAAGAATTGGAAGCTTGCCTTTGATGTTTATCAAATCAATCTTAATGTATCCCACCAATCATCCCATTATTGGCTCTCAGGGCATACATACCAACAATATGGGTAGTCCAATCATTCCTTTTAAGATCAACTTATCCTAGGCCTCAAATCCTAGGATGTTACAATCTCCCCCACATAGACTCTTGACATCCTCATCAAGACTCAATTATAAGGCCTCATAATCTCTTCCCCATTTTAGTGCAGACCCACATTGGCCCATGGACACCCAGCTCCCGATCACAGAATACCAGCGCAAGGGTGGCTACGTCAACCATGGACAACCCTTTCCTACATGCCTGGACCGCACGGCTCAAGACTGACATGCCATGACCATGTGGGCCCCACCTAATGGAGGGGAATTGGCTCTGATACCATTTGTAACACCTGTGCCTACTGCCCAAGGCTCTAGTAGGGTTTCAGGAATGATGACTGGCCCCAGAAACCACCACTAGCCTTAACTGTGCACTTTGTCCACACTGACGTGCAAGCCATGATCAACTTCCCGACTGGTCACCCATCCTAGTACTACTCCAAGCTAAGCACACTTAACTATGGAGTTATTTAGTGATGGGCTCTCGGAAAAGGAGGTGCACCTTGGTGATATGGGTAGTCCAATCATTCCTTTTAAGATCAACTTATCCTAGGCCTCAAATCCTAGGATGTTACAGTAACACCACTGCACTAAAGTTATTGATGAACCTCCTCCAATAACCTGGCAAGACAAGGAAACTACAAACCTCTATTGGTGTCTTCGAATACTCCCACTCTAACACAAATTGGACCTTCTTGGGATCCACATGTAGACCCACAACATATATCACATGTCCTAGAAAAAATACCTCTTCTAGCCAAAACTCACATTTGTTGAACTTACTGTACAACTTATGCTATCTCAACAAGGTCAGCTCCTTTTGTGATTTTGTTCATGCTACTGGCTATCTCAAGACTAGATCATAATGTCATCTATGAACACTACTACAAAATGATCAAGGTAAGGTCCGAACACTCTATTCATCAGGTCCATGAATGATGCTGGTGCATTATCTCAAACAACATAACAACAAACTCATAATGACCATACCGAGTCCTAAAGGTTGACTTAGGTATGTCATCTACCTTGATCTGCAACTACTGATATCCTGATCTTAGATCTATGTTCGATAATATTGCAACACCCCTCAACTGATCAAACATATCGTCTATCTGTGGCAAAGGATACTTGTTCTTAATAGTCACCTTGTTCAATTATCGATAATCAGTGCTTCATGGATCCATCTTTCTTTTTCACAAATAGCACTGGAGCACCCCAAGGGGACGTTTTCGATCTGATAAATCCCTTCTCAAGCAACTCATTTAACTACTTCTTCAACTGTTGCATCTCAACTGGTGCCATCCTATACAATGTCTGCGCTATCGGTTGTGTACCAAGAACTAGATTGATATCAAAATCAATCTCTCAAGGGGAACACTAGGGTACTCATCAGGAAACATGTCTTTAAACTCACGGACAACTAGTACCTCATTAATTATAGGTATCCTTACCTTAGCATTCACTACATGTGCCAAAAATGCTTCACACCCCTACCCATCAACCTCTCTACCATCATAGATGACACCAGACATTCCGAAATAATATTCCTATCTTCTTGGAAAATCCACAAAACATCACCATTGAAGAACATTACCACTTTGGCACTACAGTCCAAGACCACCTAGTACTTCTCTAGGGTGTTCATTCCAAGGATCACATCGAATCTATGCATGTCAAGTGGCATAAGATCCACTTGAATGCCACATCCCGAGAAAGAAAGAACACATGAAGGACACACCTCCCTCAACTCGACAGAACCAAGCAAAGGGATTTTTAAACAAAGAATATCATGTCTATGACTAAAAGGAAAAAAATAACTAGCAATCGCTTATCTAGTGACAAAAAAATGTGTCACACCCAGGTCAACCAAAATAGATATAAAATAGGAAGAAGACAAATCAGAATGAAATAAATCCATCTAACTTGTCATGACCATCAGGTTGACTACTCCTTTCGGTTGGCTCATGGCATAGAATCGAGTCAATGCATGTTGTTGCCCTCATCCTCTGCTAGCTTGCCCATACGAACTAGCTTGGGATGCCTGACCACATCCTCAAATTCCTCCACTGCTGAATTGTCACTGCTACGACCCTTGCTGACTCCATCTCTATTGTTGTGTAACCTCTTCATCCTTCATAGGACATGCCCACCTCAGATGTCCTACTTTTCCACACTTGTAGAAAGTACTAGTCTCGTATGGTGGCCTAGATGGCCCCATCACTAATACTGACACTGCACTATGAGCTCCTTTCGACGGAAAGGTATGACCTCTATCCTTGCTCGACAACCACTGAGACTGAACTTGATCTCTGTTGTGAGTGAGGTGCTAAAAACCTAGGCTTCTTGAAGCCTCCAGATGACTATCATTGGTACTATGTAGGTCTCTTCTTGGCATTTGCCTCTTGCTTCTCCACGATTGACCGCTCTATCCTCCTAACTGACTCCACAAATGTGACAAACTTCTCCCTATTCTCTAAAAGTTGACACCAGCTTTGTCAACTCAGAAATCAATCCCTTCTCAAACTGTTTGATTCTATCCTTGTCTGTTGCAGCCATATGCGAACAAAACCTCACAAGCTCCATGAACTTTGCCTCATACTCTTTTATTGACATAGATCCCTATCAGATCTTCTCAAACTACATGATCTTCTCATCCAAGTAGGTCTCCAAGAAGTATCAACTCACGAATTCTCATCAAAACTCCTCCCAACTGATCACAACACCAGGACTCTTCTCCTCCTCAGTGGCTCACTAATGGCATGCACTATCCTTCAACATGTACAATGCATGCTTCACCTTATCCTCTTTGGGAATATTAAGGATCTTGATGGCCTTCTCCAACTCAGTCAACAACATATCAGTATTTGTTGGATCCACCGTATCGACATACTCCAATGCCCCCACACACCTTAACCTGTCAAAGGTCTTCCCAGAACCCTACGATTTTGCATTAGGGACTGCCTCTCTAGCTTGGGGTATGGGCATCCTATCCACCATATGCGTCATCATGACCATGAACTATCCAAAATTGGACTAAAAAGTGGGGTTAGCCATAGTTATTGGGTCGAACCAAGGCTCCTCAGGTACTCCATATACTTGGGCCTACCTCCTGGAACCACCCCTTGGTGCAGTAACACTTCTTACATCATGTTCTTTGTGTTCACCAGACATATCTTTTCTTCTCTTCTTCTTCTTCTTCTGCGTAAGCAGAAGTTACCATTAAATATGACAGATGACACTAGAAGTGATACAAACCCAAGTCATATGTCCCTATAGACTCAGCAAACCTAAATATTTGATACCAACCATATTGTGATTCCCACCATCACACCAAAGAGAGATAACTCAAAACAAAATTGGGAACTAATACTAAACATCTAGTATTACTATAAAACAAGGTAAATTAAAATTAATTTCATATTACCACAAAAGTGGAAACATATTACATCTGGTTCCACTAAAGGCCACTTGTATTAAATATCATGCCATAATATGAAACATGCCACTGTTCACTTGGCCAACTTCCCACATCCTATTACATGTGTTGATATGTTAATATATATATATATATATATATATATATATATATATATATATATATATATATATATATATATATATATATATATATATATAAACCATATCTGCACAACCATGGCCTACTTCCAAAACTCCTATCGATATACAACATCTACAAACACCCCCAAGGACCTGAGAGTACAGGGAAGACACATAAAACTCTACTACAAAACACTAGATGCATATCCAACCTTCAACAATTACTGCTCCTCTTGCTATTCAGCCTCAACCGCATGATCTCTACCTCATCGTGCATGACCACCTAAAAGATTTAGAAACCCACAGGGTGAGACCGATGTCCCAATGAGAGATATAACTCTCTACCAACAACTATTATTAGCACATATAATCTAAAGTAGGAAAGTAACAATGTTATCAGGTTGAGTAGATTCAAATAAATGATATGATTAAAGAAATTAACATTATTTAAGAGATTTAGTCATCTACAATTGAGAAGTAGAACATCATATACTATCAAAAGAAATATGAAGAACATGTATACCAGTTGATTTATTTTTATGCATTATAAATCAACTAATCAATACAAGAGATAAGGCAAAGGGTCATCCAATGTGTACTGTGTTTAACCCTAAGCAATATACTAAATAGGTGCTTTACATCTTTTACTATGCCCAAAGGAGATGAAATATACCACTCATGCTCCAACTGATCACTGCTAATTTGAAATCAGTGTCATACAAGATCTTGGAGGAGCTAGACTCCTAGGATCTCCCACACCCTCAGTCAGTATGAGTCCTATGTAGTGACATATAAAGTCCTCAAAACATGTCATATATATACTAAATCACATGATTGAGATACAGCCTCGACCATTCTCCTGCCAAGGTATGACCACAGCCAATCCTGTGAAATGTATATACTCAATAGTATACGAATCCAAGCTTCCACTAAGGGATAACATGTTTCACCATCCAACAAATATTGATGCTAAAGATGGATCTATTACACATGGAAACTACATGTAGGTTTTCACTTTATTAATGAAGCCAATTGGGTATCTTTTAGCATCAATCAAGTTATTATGTATAAACCCTAAACCAACTCTACAATGATAAGGTTATGTTACAACTCTAAAATATATAAAGCGTATGAAAAAATAACTTATCAAATCATCTCTTGATATCATTGCCATACAAGACCATAAACATTATCACCTCACTAGGGGATATCAATCCCTCATATTATCACTGTAGGATATCACCTCATACTAGGTATTGAGCCTCTACCAGGTCATGAGACCCAAACCACATAATTTCTACACATCATCATTATCTCATTTTGCCTCATAAAGGCTCATAAACATCACCATGTGTCATATCAAACACACCATAGCATTCAATAGACATGACATTTATTCAACCTACAATGTTTAAGTTATACAAGTAGGAGAGAGAAAGAATACTTCATTGCATGCTAGATACTTCAGACATGGTAAGCATCACATCATGTGTTCATAATTAGGGTTAAGGTTTACTCATGTGTAGCCAATTAGGGTTTCTAAAAATCAACAATATTACACTCCAATCTTCACCCACTAATTCCCACATTCTTAGATCTTATAGGTCAACCATGACCATTGTTATTCCACAATACAAAGCAACAACATGTCCAAGAAATATCATTGACCAAAGAAGGTAGGAGGTCATAAGGTTAGGCAATCAAAGAAGACAACTCATCATGGTCGAGGACACCACCCAAGACTAGCAACCAAGACCATAAACAACATACCAAAATTCAAAGGGAATCCATAGGTCGAAGACCACATCAGTGATGAAGAACACCACTAGACTCTGTCGATATAATGGAACCAGACACCTCCTGCGACCGAAGATCATAGCACTGTCTTCAGTGACCAAAACAAAGACAAGACCAGGGACCAAAAGCTTCAACAAATCAACGACCAAAAACACCACAAGGTCATCGACCCAAACATCCTCAACAACCACTCAAGAAACACCATCAATACTTAGCAAGGTATGATCAAACTAGGTGGTTAACATTAAGGAGTTCAAGCGACACTAAGGTGAAACATCATGGAAACGACAATCATCAAAACCCTAGACAAGGATCACATAAGGTGAACATGAAAACCATGAGATGATAGATGAAACCTAAGATTCAAGAACATGTAAATATAACCAAAATCCATCTCATGCAAGATAACGGAACCAAAAACCAAGACAACAAGATCAAGTTTGAGTTGCATGTAAGACCATCAACATCTCCATCACTTAGATTTAGGGCATATGAATTAGGGTTTAGGTAAAGGAACAAATATATGCAAAATTATTATAGGAGAACAACCCTAAACCATATATTATTATCAACAACATCTAATGACATTTTAGAATAGGTTTTGCATGTAGAAATAAAGTGCAATAATAGTATGGAAAAGAGTTATATAACCCACCTTAGATGATTGTGCAACCACCTCCAAGAAACTAGCTCCAAATGCAAGAGAGAAACCTAGCTTTGATCACCTCAATGACCAAGTTAGTCACCACCTCAAAAGAGAAGAAAACCCTAGGTTAAAGGGCAAGAAGGAGAACCAAAACTTCTAGGATGAAAAGAACAACAAGGAGAGAAAGGGAGAAGAGTTCCTTCACTCAACTTGAACACTACCTTAGAAAACTAGGGATTCGGCCCATGAGAGAGGAGTACCTCCACCCCAACACAAGCACTACCATGGAAGCTCCATGGATTCATACAAGAGAAGAAGAAAGGGGTAGGGTTTTACAAAGAAACAAAACCAAGAGGTTGGATCACTTACCAAGGATCAAAGATCACCAACAAAGAAGCAAGAGAAGATGCTCCAACTAGAGATCACCACATGCAAGATGATCAACCACAAAAGCTACAAGGATGAGATCCATACAAGGAGAGAAGGAGAAAATGCAAAAGGCTCATATGCATGGGAAAAGAATGGTACATATACTCAAAGGTAGAGAGTGGTGAAAGGGATTAGGTGTCATACACATAGGTGCCACTTGTCCACCTAAGTTCAACCATGCATTCACTAAAACCATGCAAGCCACTAAGCTCGTGAAAAACAAGAAGAACCAGAGACCTCACTTGGTCAAAGAGGACCATCAGTCTAAGGGAAACACAACCACAAGGGCTCATGGTCGAAAAGAAACTAGTCAAACAAACAGATAAAGCCCTAGGCCATCTTCGACCCAAAAGGGAGTTCCAACCCTCTTTGACTGAAAGGAACTCAAGGCTCCACCAAAATACCGTGGAACATAGAGATTAAAGCCAAGGAAACATAAGGGTGGTTTCTGAAAAACACGAACTCAAACGGTCAACATGTGGTCAATCACCAAACTAGGGCATCCAAGCAAACCCTAGAAACAACATCCATGGTGTCACCACTTCTCTCCTCATCAAACCAAAGTATAACAAGTTAGCCACCAACATCATACTTTCTCTCATGATGCTAAACCAATTAAGGAACATCCAACGTGTGACAAATTTCAAGATAAACCCTCCATATGGGTAAATTGCAATTTGGTTCAAAATAAGCATACATGTAACAAAACTAGCTCAAACATCATCCAAATAAGACCAAACTAAAAACATAACCATGTCACATGCTATTAAATCTCAACACATAATTAGATTAAGGTTTAAGAATCTTATTAAGATAAATAAGCAAAATTGAGCACTAGGCTAGGTCAGGGGTCTTACACTTGTGTAGAGGCTTGGGGAGGTACCAGAACTTGTTAACAAATGTACTACACCATGGTATTGACTTATACGGGAAATCCAACAACTTTTATTATGGATTACGTATAGGAGAGAGGACCAAGATTGATGATGTTGTTGCATGATTTAAAAGAAATAAAGAAACCTAGTGCCATAAAATCCTCAATATTATGGCCAATATTGGCATGAGGAGCATTAATGTTCTACCTCAGCCCAAAGTGCCAAGGAATCACATGAAGTTATAAAACTCAAGACACAAGTAGCCAAGTTGGGAGGGAACCTTGAGGAGCATAATGCACTCTCATGTAGATAGGAACAAGATCACATCAATTTGAAACAACCTAATAGAAGGAATGAATATTCTTGGAGGAGCAATCCAAAGTTTTCTTAGAAAGATCCCAATAACTTCCATCTTGATCCATCAAAGGCACAACACCACCATGCATTATAGTAGGGGCCTAGAGAATTTCACTAAGGGCAAGGTCCAATGCAAGATGAGGACCTCAGATAAATCCTTGGGAAGTTCTTTATGAAATCTGGTGTGTATTTTTAGAAATCTAATAGGGAGAAGAAAAACATGGATGCTCAACTTAGGAGCTTTAAAACTCAATTGTCAAAAGTGGCATCAAATGTGCCACAAGCGAAGAAACCATATCAACAAGGTTTTACATGTTATATCAAAATGGCCACCAGCATCACCAAGCCAAGAAAATTTATATGTATGGAAAAAATGGATGTGCAAAAAAGGTTGGGAAAGCATGCACCACAAAGTACACGCCTGGCCCAAATTTCTTATGGTTCATTTAGTCATTGAACCGCAACCCTTAGACTTTAATGCTTGGATGCATGGACTATGGGAAGACATATAAGAAGAGAGGAGATACTTTCTCCCATTTAGGAGACAAAGAGGAGAAGAAAATGTTCAATCACTCATTAAGTTTAGAAGGAGGTGGCTCTACATCAAGAACATGTGAAGTTTCTACTATGTAGTGGAATGGTCACAACCAATTAGGAGGCATCCATGTCTGGTAATATAAGACCAATTCTTGTGGAGACAAGTTCCATTGAAATATAGAATGATACCAACTCAAGCATCTTGGAGAACAAATCCCTAAGAAATCATACATCCCTCCACATAGGCATCCCGTCTTTATCCCTCCAATCATGAATCAAATAGTTGAGACACATACTGTGAACAACATAAAATCAAAGAATAATGATGAGAAATTAAAGGAAGTTCTTGAATATTTTACATAAACTCCACACTAACCTTCCTTTGGTGGAGTTCTTGAGCAGATTCTAACATATGGAAAATTCTTGAAGCAAATTATCAACAAAAAACGTCATGTTAAGGATTCAAACTATTTCATTGTTGATGAGGTTGTTAGTGACTAATCTAAAGATGACTTCCCACAAATAAGAAAGACCCAAAATGTTTTAACATCCCTTGTTATATTGGAAGCACATAATTTATTGAGGCACTCTTTGCTTCTGGGTAAAAAATCAACTTGATGCCTCTTGCCACATTCAAGAAACTTGGACTGAGGGAACCCACCAAGACCAACATGACTTTGCAATTGGTTAATGACTCTATTGTTTGACCTCTTGTAATTTGTGAAGATGTCTTAATTAAGGTAGATAAATTGATATACCTAGAAAACTTTGTGGTGATGGATATAGTTGGAAAGAAGGGGTCAGAATTACATTTGGGGTGACTGTTTCAAGCTATAACAAATGTAATAATCACTATGGGTTGTGGATATCTCACTCTTGAGATAGAGAACGACAGGGTGGAATTATGAATGCCAAATAATGCTATACCACCCACTTGTGACAACCTAGGATAGAGGTAACAATAATGTTGAGTCTATGACATAAAACTAGGGTGTTGTGTGGGAGGAATACTACATGTGTTTATTCTTCATTCAGTGGATTTATTCTTGCATCTTTACATTCTAAGCTAATTTTAATTCAATTTGATGATGCATGATGAGTTTGTTCATTAGGCATCAACAAAGAAATGTTGTTTCCACCAATACCATGCCAGTGGCACTGATGTCATTAATTAGGTACTTACATTCAAGTAAAATTTTAGTACCACCGACCAACATGTTGGTGGCACTGACCCAACCTAAACAATGCAAATACTTTTTCCGACTGAAGAAAGTTAGTAGGAATGACATATGTCGATACCACTAAGATATGAAAGGAGCATGACTTTTGGCTTTTAGTTTGAGGGCCACGTGAGCATAAATCCAACACTGATCAATTGATCAATGGATTCTGATGTGTCGGTACCACTGACTTTGCAAACTCAGAGTTAGTACTTTCAATTATTGTTGTCTTTGATGTTAGTGATCAATACTAAGAGCACACAAATAGGAGTCCAAGTCAGTATCACCGAACTCAAGTTAGTAGCATGGACATTTACCACTGGGCCACTCCTCTCCAATATAAGGATAGGCTATCATTTGGATCTTTCACAACTCAGGCATTCCTACCTCCAACATTGTTCTATGAGCTTCTTTGAGAACTTCTTTGCTGATAATCTGCTTCATCGAGCTCCCATCCTCTCCCTTTCCTTCACAATGGATAGAAAGTGGGCTCAATAGGAAGCATCTTCTCCAACAATAGCTCCATCCCAACTCATCCCCATATAACTTGAGACTAGTGCACAGAGAAAAAGATACACCGAGCTTGTAAAACATGACTTCAAGATCACCTATTATGGTAATATAACCTTCATCGAGCAACTCGATTTCATCAACATGTGTGGGGTGTGCACATGCCACGAGATGGCTTCTACTAACAAATTCCTAGGAGGACCCCAACTTATAAGGAAATTACACTAGAATTATTAGCACCCACGGAGGTGTGTTTCTTAACACAACACACTCTTAGTGATGAATGGGAGACTGGATGGGTGAAATTCAAGCTCTACAACACCACCCACCATCTTACTCTTGAGGTGTTTAGCATAATATTTGGATGGGAAAACCAAAAACTATGATGATGCCTTGATGATTTCAATCACCTTAGAATAGAGTAAACTCACAATATCATCGGCATGTGAGAAGGTCAAGTGGAATCACTCTAGCATTACTGACATCAGGCACCTATTTTCATGTATTCTTCATTGACACACGATGAATACCCTAATCTCTAGTTTAACTCATGGGCAAGGAAGGTCCAACCCACAAACGAGTTTTCACTTTGGGCTTTCCCCTTGCTGGGAAAGGAGAGGGTCAACTTGGGTGCATTGTTACCAAGAGAGAGGAGAGAAAGTTGCACATCTATTTTGATAGTCTCATCACAAGACTCGCCAATCACTACAACCTTGATATTTCTTATCTTCAACTAGCACAATCAAAGGGTGATTTCGATTTCAAGAATTTTCACAATTCCAAACACTTTTATAGGTTTGGGGGTTGCATTTATGTCATCTCCAAAATAGGCTAGAGAGAGCACTCAGATCCCATACCTAACGTCATAGATATTGATCACCTTCATTAACCATACAACAATGTGTGAGATACAGAATAGGTGGAGGACACTAACGAGGAAGATGTCAATGATGAAATTAAGTGGGTAGAGGTTATAGAAAAAGGGACTCGTAGGATGCCCCATTATAGGTTGCATGCATGTGGTGCATCACCTTCTACCTTGAATCCATCATATGCTAACTTTTATTCATTTTAGGGCATGTACCACATGCTCAATACCATTTAGATAGGTCAGCGTCATTAGAAGGATACAATGACTTAGCTTACATCCCATCAAGAGAGGATCTTCTAAAAGAAGGAATGGATCTTCACGTATTGGCATGATGTATTCACCAATGAGCATCTTCTCTTGAGTAATCAAGACAACTTTTAATAGTGCCTGAAACACATGGATTGCACTGAGCAACCTCTCTACAAGCACTATTTGATCTAGGGGTGCTTCCTCGCTACCCTCATCCACCACTCATGTCATTGACCCACCCCAGTTCATCGACAAATTCTACTGGCCTGGCCCAAACATGTTTCCAGGAACATTCTATCCCATGAATTCTGATCATTTGATACACCCATTCCATCACAAAGTTTGTTTTCAATGACGAGGACATTTTTAAACTCAAACTTATTAGGGTATGGAATAGGATTAATCTTGCGTTCATCTATCTTGCTTTTAGGTTTACTTTTTTTGTTTTTATCTTATTTTTCTTTTACATCTTAGCTATTTGATGTTAGCTTTTGTTGTAGTTTTCATTTCTTCAGATGTATCCATGTCAATTTAGTATACAAATTGGATTTTAGAACAATGTTCAAAAGAATCAACTGAAGTAATGGTCTTTGTGTATCCTTATCTTTAAAATTTTGTATTGCTTGTTTAACGCACTACATGAGGAATTGAGTTGATTAGTCACTCTAGAGACATATGTGGAAAGATTAATAGCTAATTCTACCCTTGTCTTTTTGAACAATGATGGGGTTTGAGTCCAATCTAACCAATCATTTTTTGACCTTTTAAAATTAATAAAGAATAATATTCGAGATCACCCTAACATAAGTTAATCGAAGAGTGATGTATCTCTATTAGGAAAAGTGTATCTCTTAGTCACTTGATATCTTCCCATCTCACTCAATTCCATCACCACCACATATTTTACACAAGATTCAAGTCAATTTTCTCTTTTATTGCATATCCATGTAGTTTAGCTTCACATCAAAAAATGAAAAAAAAAAGCATATATACAACTCATTCATATAAGTTAGTTTCCACAACAATTTCCATATAATTACATTTTGCATTACACCCTTATGTGTTTCATATATAATATGAATACAAATAGTAAGAAAGTTAATATATATATATATATATCTATATATATATATATATATATAGAGAGAGAGAGAGAGAGAGTCAGGCTATAATACACTCAAGTATATTTGGAGCAGAATACACTAAAGTCGTTTTTCGTGATGCAATTTTTTTTCAAAAATCTAATCCATTGATCTTCTTAAACATCTTATGAATAGCTCATACGCAAAATTTGAGCACATTTGGACATTTATAGGTCAAGTTATAAAGACCGCAAAAATTATGCATTTCAAATTAGTTTCATGCATCGATTTTGTTGCCCTTGGATGGGTGACTTACACTCATCCAAATGGGCTCAAAATTTGTATGTAGCCTAGTTATAGTATGATGGTGAAGATCAATGGTTTACATTTTGTGAAAAATAGTCTTGATATGCAAACACACTTGAGTGTATTCTAGTCTGACTCTCTCTCTCTCTCTCTCTCTCTATATATATATATATATATATATATATATATATAGTTAGGCTAGAATACACTCGAGTGTATAGATTACACTGTACACCTCAATGGTGTTTTCCTATCTAGACCTTGTCTTTCCAAAATCCAATCCATTGATCTTCATGGTTACAATAATAATAGGCCACATATAAAATTTGAGCTCATTTGGATGAGTGTAAGTCACTCCTCCAAGGGAAACAAAATCAACACACAAAACTAATTTGAAATTCATGATTCTTGCCTCCTTTAGATGCACGACCTATAAGTATCCAAATGAGCTAAAATTTATTATATATTATATTCTTAAGATATTTAAGAAGATCCATGGTTTAGAATTTTCAAAAAGTTACTGCATCTTTAAAAATGGCTGAGGTGTACGGTGCCTCCGGTACACTCGAGTGTACACTAGCCTGACTCTCTCTCTCTCTATCTCTCTCTCTCTCTCTCTATATATATATATATATATATATATGTATATATGTATATACACTCCTCCAATATCTATCCTACACATCAATTTTGTTTAGTTAATAAGCTTAAGAAAATTATAAGAAAGAAATATATACAAAAGAAACTAAAAGAAAGAGAAAAAGGAAAAAGGATAATGGATGAAAAAGATGAAGAAGAAAAGAATCATATCTCTCTTGTATATGGAATAGGATTGCAGAATTCTATGTTAAGTCACCTTCCACTCTCACTCGTCATTCAAATGAGGCATTCACAACATTCATCATTCCACCGGAAATAGTTGGAATTAGGACACATTCAACTCCATTTGCATCTTTCATTTAAGTTCATCATTTTATTCTTGTATAAATGACTTGGATTATGTGTGATTTCTATTTGAATGCCAACCATCATGTCCACCCACTTCTTTGTATGGTAGGACATTGATAAAGATTTATTCCCATTTTACACTCATATTTAGGGTAATGCATCGATATTAGATGAAATTTTTTGAATGGAATGGTGTAGATAGGGAGATCTTATGACACACTTAGTACAACTTATACTTTCCATGATATCTCTTTGCTTCAACTTAGTTATGTGTTTGGAATTCTAAATTTGACATTTTGTTTTTCATAATTGGTTGATTGAATAGTAGTACTTTGCTTTGTGGTTGGAGAGGACCGGTTTGGGACCATTAAGTTAAGTATGATCAAGATGTTCTAGTTTACATATGTGTCTCTCTTTTGAATATTACAACCAAATCCAAAGTAGTGTTGCTCGAGGATGAGAAACATTTAAGATTAGCAAAATTTGATGTGCATGATGTTTCTACCAAAATAGGGGCTAATTTAGGCATGTTTTCTTAAGGATTACTCTCATATTGCAGGTTTTATATACATTTCTTGTAAATTTCCAAAATAGCTCTTCTACATCAGTCATATCCATTTTACAGGTATTTGGATCACATTTACTTTTTTTGTTATTCATCTAAAATGTTGTTGCTTTATTATAGATTTGACTGAGTGAAACAAAAGAAATATAGTACTACCGACTTGTGTTGGTGGCACAAACATGAGAAGAAGAGAAGTTGTCAAGATTCAAATGAAAGATCAAGATGACTAAGAACAAATCCATAGAGATATTCAGTATAATGGACTCAAGTCAGTGGCACTGAGATCAGAAGCCTTAAACCATAATAAATCAAAGGAGTCAGTAGCACCAAATCCCAACTTAGTGGCACTGACATTTTTTAGACAATGAGGATTAAAATAAGGCATATCTAACAGTTCTTGGACAAGTGGTGCCCTAGTGTTTCCTATATAAACCCAATGAGGGAAGCCACTAACAAAAAATAATTTGGGTTAGCTCTCATCTAGAGGTTATTCCATCGGCCATCCTTGGAGGAACCAAAGCCCAAGGAGAAGGAGACAAAGAGACATGGAGCAAGGCACTTCTCAAGGAGTAGTCAGTGACCTCAATGCCATTAGGCGGCAACATTCTTCCTTTTCACCATGTTAGAGGAGTTTTCTATGCCTTTATCATCTTTCTTCTCCTCCTTTGATTCCATGTTGATCATGAGAGGCTAAACCCCCATTCTTTGGGACTGGGGAGTAGCCAAGTTTTGACTGTATGCATGCTCAGATTTGACTTAATATAGTTTATCTTTTTTCTTTTTCTTTGATAATGGAATAACTTTATTTTCTTATTTATGCCTAATCACATTGAGTACGTGTTAGGTTATTAACTACTATGAATGTGAGGATAGCAGTTAGAAATGTTTTTATCATTGAAGTCAATAACATGCTGCAAAAGTGGACTAACCATTATGAAGCAGTAGTCCAGAGGTTAAGACATATGTATACATTGCAAAAGAGGATTAGTAATCAGGATAAATAGAGTGATATGTCGTGAAAGTGGATAGTTCAAGTTTTACATGCTTAATCCATAAAATCAAAGTGCATTACTTGACCAAAATTGAATGCATAGGTTGAAATTGTTGTGAAATTGGTATCCTATAGATTAATCTTTATCATATTTTACCAACTTTACTATGTGCAAAATTAATTCTTGTCCTTAGTTTAATTGCTCAATCACCTCATTTATTAGGCCTAGCTAAACCTTTTCAGTTAGTAGTAGCTCTAGTTGTCCCAAGTTCTAGAGTTTGACATTTGGGCCTCTTTGAGTCCCTTTACTCATCAGACGTGTACACTTGTGTTTGAAGCACACACTAAAGTTGGGTCACTTTACTGCATTGGTAAATTATCTTATCTTAGGAAGGAAAGTGAAGTTTGAATACCCCTTATAAACAACCCTCACCATCCCAAACGGTTAAGATTTCAATAATGCACAAATTGATCACTATCTCTTTCATTTGGACACCTATTAAGAGGAACGAAATTTTGAATCAAATATCTAAAAATGATATTAGTGGTTGAACAAGAAAAAGAAACACCAAAGGCACGGGAGATGAAGGACCTACCTAAGGGAATAAAGTACATGTTCCTTGTTGAGTAAGAAGTTCATCTCATGGTTATCAATTTGGATCTCATTGAAAAGCTATAGGACAAGCTAATGACTGAGCTAAGGAAAACAAAGGCAGTCTTGGGATACAAGATGACTGATTTAATAGGTGTCAACCAAGCCATTTGTATGCATAAGATCCCAATGGTGGAGGATTATAATCCATTTCGAGGCCCCAGTTCAAGTTTATTCCCAACATGAAAGAGGTGATCTATCTAGAAGTAATAAAACTACTAACATCTGGTATCATGTATCCCATTTTGCATTCCCCTTGGGTAAGCCCCGTGTAAGTTGTCACAAAGAAGGATGGCACCACAATTGTGAATGATGAGAATGAGCTCATCCCCACCCGCATAGTCACAGGGTGGAGGATGTGCATTGACTATAGAAAATTTAACAAGGCTACATAGAAAGATCACTTCACCCTTCCCTTCCCTTCCTTAATCAAGTTCTAGAATGTCTTGCAAACCAAGAATTCCTTTGCTATTTAGACAATTACTCTGATTTTGAAAGAATTCCAATTCACCTAAAGAATAGGAGAGCACCACTTTCATCTTCCGTAGGCACTTATACCTTCAGGAGGATGCCCTTTGGGTTGTGCAATGCACCCGCTACTTTGCATCATTGCATCATATCTATCTTTGAATAATTGATAAAAAAAATATGAAGGAGGTGTTTATGGCTGACTTTTCTGAGTATGGTAAATCCTTTGACTCTTGTTTGCATCACCTTTCTCTTATGTTAGCAAAGTGTGAAGAAGAACATATGTTGTTGAATTGTGAGAAGTGCCACTTCATGGCAAAGGAGGGCATTGTCCTTGGCCACCGAATGAGAAATAAAGGATGAAGGTAGAAAAGGAAAAAATGAAGCTTTTTCCAAGCTCGCACTGATGTTCACAGTGAAAGAATTCTGTGTGTTCTTCAGGCATGCAATTTTTTTCCTAGGTTTTTAAAGTGTCTTCAAAGATTGTAAAGCCGATGAAAAACCTTAGTATGAAGGATGTTAACTTCGCTTTTAATATTTCATGCATGGAAGGCTTTAAAAGTTTGAAAGATGTCCTTGTTACCACACCCATTATTTGAGCACCTAGTTGGTGTCAATCTTTTGAGATCAAGTGTGATACTAGTGAATACGTTGTATGAGAAATTTTGGGTCATCGAATTGATAAGAGGCATCATGTCATATATTATTCCTATAATAAATTAGATAAAGCATAGTGAAATAATTCCGCTAAGAAGGAGTTGCTTTCTATTATTTATACCTTTGATAAGTTTAGATGATATAATGTTGTTTATAAGGTGATTGTCTACACCGCGACACCACCATTCAAATTTGATGTTGAGAAGGATACCAAGACAAATTAATTTGGTGGGTTCTTTTGTTTTATAAGTAAGATTTAGAAATTGGCGATGAGAAATGGATCTAGAATGTGGTAGCTAATCATCACAACTATGTTCATCTTCGTAATGGTGATAGCAAGCCTATTGACGATTCTCTTCCCAATAAGCTATTGCTGAAGTCTTCTTCTCACATTCCTTGGTTTGTAGATTTTTGAACTATCTAGTTTTGGAGTTCTATACCTGGAGTACATGTGTCATTTCAAGAAGAAGTTCCTACACGATGTCAGGAACTATTACTAGGACAAGACCTATCTCCTTTGATTTGGAGTTGATGATTTGTAGTGAAGTTTGTCACATAGGAGTAAGGGTAATCTATTCTTGAGCAATGCCACTTGAGCTTAATGGGTGGATACATGAGTGAAAAGGAAACTACATTGAAGGTCCTCTAATGTGGATACTGCTAGCTCACAATCTGTAAAGAT
This sequence comes from Alisma plantago-aquatica, assembly GCA_963693085.1. Taxonomy (NCBI): domain Eukaryota; kingdom Viridiplantae; phylum Streptophyta; class Magnoliopsida; order Alismatales; family Alismataceae; genus Alisma; species Alisma plantago-aquatica. The sequence continues at coordinate 297,369,588 of OY856415.1, forward strand.
ACATATAAATGCATCCTCTCTTGTAACCAATACCAAAGATCCAGAAACATACCAAAAAGTGATGAAATGCCCTTAACAGTTTGGCACCAGGTCAACATTTTTGATGTTTGGGGGTGGACTTCATGAAAGGGATGACCTTATTGGGTTGAGGCAATCCCCACTGTCTCTACTGATTCTAAACTTGTCACGAAGCTCATCAAGGATTTCATCTTTCCTAGGTTTGGAGTACCACACCTAGCTATCTTTGATAGTGGATCTCATTTTTTGGAGAATAATTTTAGATACTTGTTGAATAAATATGATGCTCATCATCAAGTGGCCTCTCTGTATCATACTTAAAGTAGTTCCCAAGTAGAAGTTTTAAATCGACAAACCAAGGCAATTCTTGAAAAAACTGTAGGGTGCCCAAAGATGATTGGGTGTTGAAACTTTACAATGCTCTTTGGATGTATTGGAAAACATTCAATATACCATTGGGTACTACTCAGATCTGGTAAATCTATGGTGAATCATGGCATCTCCCACTTGAGATGGAACACAAAGATAGTTGGGTTATTCACTTCCTAAACTTTGATCTATCTCTTGATAGGGAGAGATAATTTTTACATTTGTAAGAGTTGGAAGAACTCTGTATGTCCTCCTACAAGAATGCACACATATATAAAGAAAGGAAGAAGATGTGGCATGACGCCTACTTGAAGAGGAAAAATATCAAAGTGGGAGATCAAGTCTTGCTCTACAACTCCATGTTGAAGTTGTTTCTAGAGAATTAAAGTCTCGATGGCATGGGCCATAACTAGTGAAGAAGATCTACCCGCATAGAAATTTCTTGTTGTGGTCAATGACAAAGGTGAATTTGTGGCAAATAACCATCTATGAAAGTGATACCTTACATCTGAAGATTTTGTTGTAAGGGAAGAAACACTGCCTCCCATTTCCAATCCGGTCACCATTTAAGAACTCAAGCGTCAAGCCAATGATGTTAAAAAACAATTCTTGTTAGGAGGCAATTTTTAGGGTATGTAATTAGTTTCAAAACTTTGTATTAGGACTAGTTAGATTGCATTTTAATTCAACTATTTAATAGAAAACCACTTAGTTGATCTAAATTTTTGTTTGTGTTTCTTGTAGGTTGAAGTCTAACTAAATTGAACTCTATAAACCCTTTATTTGGGCAGATGGATCACCCAGTCGGTCAACTGGGAGGGTCACCCTTTTACTAAAGACAGACTACGGGAGAGTTAGTTGATTGGCAAACTCAGTCAGATAACTGACCTATAGTAGGTAATTCTAGTAGATATTAAATCCATGTGATGCAATTGCAATTGGTTGACTCATCAAGTGAGCATGTCAGTTAGCCTGGGGCAAATTCCATGCGGGCTGCTACCATCTCAACCAACTCAAGCCAAGCGAGTCGAGAGACTGACGATCACTTTTCCTCACACTTCAACATTCCTAATCAACTGATCTGATCCATCCCAATTGCCCCCACTAACACTTGCTCTTCATCACCGCATGTGTACCCTCGTCAAGTGACTCAACCACTACTAGTCAACTAACTAAAGGCCCTTCATCCATATACGTGATCGTAGGTGCAAGGGAGTCAAAACTGACATATACTCCTCCCCTTCCATAACACTTAGATTTTCTTCCCCATTTCACTTGTGTCAATCACCTTCAACCCCAATTTTTATTGTTCCAATCTAATTTAGCTGATGATGTTGCATCTAGCTGCCTGACGAGCACTGTCTTCCTAGGTAGTCAAGGTTGCACTATCTCTGCCAAATCGATCACCTTCCAAGCTGTCTCCTCCAATTAGTTAGACAACTATAGTAATGTTGGTTGACCGAGGCTAACGAACCTTCCCAATGTGTGTCAACCCTTGTTCTTCCCCAAGCATCAAATAACCCATTCACCCTATCAGTGCCATTGTGCAATTTTCCTTCCCTATAAAAGGTGGACCCTCTTTCCATTTTCTTGTCATGCACCACCTAGTAGTTCAATAACACACTACATAAACCACCTTGTGATAGAATATAGACTCCACCTATTGCCCAACACACATACAACAAATTGGTTGAATGGCTCCAATGCAAGAACCTCTGTGATGCACCTAGTTACCCAACACACCTTTGCCAAATTTCCCAACTAGATGGTATTTGAATAACCTATATTTGTTTCTTGTCAGTTGATTCATCTAGTGATTCACTTGACTCAAATACTTTAGAGGCCCAAACCCTATTTCTAACGGGCCGACTAGCTCTACAAGTTTCCCAAATAAGCTACAACAGACTCGCACACATCATTTTCAGTCAGTAGACCCGCCGTTATAGTTGGCATATGGGAATCCCATTAGGAACCCATGATTCCATGCACTAGAGGAAGTGGGTTAGACCAACCATTCAATGATTCTTTTTGTGGTCTCCTATAAAATTCCAACCCCTTCGGCTCTACTAAGGGCAAGTACAAGGAAACTCAAGCAACTTCGTCCCTCTCGCTTTCACAATCTACTTGACCCACTCACATTGGTGGAATACACATATATAGGAGACACACAGAGGGAAACCTCCATGCTTAAGATGCTATGGAGGATGACAAGGTCTACACCAAGGAATCCATAGCTTCTGACACTACAGTTGTTGAGCATTTCATTGATGATATTGATGCTCGTCATGAATCCACCATCCTTCACACCACTACCTTTTCTCCTTCTCTACCCAGGCAGTATTTTCTGACAGAAAATGTTCCCGACTCCTACCTACTACCCTTCCCCAGCTGCTCTACCCCTCTTCTAGGAAAGTACAAGGTTGTAGTCATGCCCAAGCATAAGACACTACTACAGAAACAGCCTTTGGCGTCAGTTGTTTAACCCCCTTTGGCGACGGTTTTCAAGCGACGCCTATGTGGGCGCCGCTAAAGGTCGAACTCTTCGGCATCGGTTTTCTAACCGACGCCTATATGGCATATAGGCGTCAGTTATATATAGTCGGCCGACGTCTATAAGGTTTGCGCCACAAAAAAGAGCACCACCTAGGACACTTTCTGTGTTGGTTAACAACTTAACAACCGACGCCATACAACCAGATGACACGGCGAAGCACGGCCGTGTTTAGTACTATAGGCGTCGGTTTTATACTAATAAGTGACGCCTTTTATACCACGGTCGTGCTTTCCTGCACGGTCGGGTTGTTTGTCCTATTAGGCGTCGGTTTTTATCAAATAACCGACGCTGTAGGCCTTTGATGACGGTGTTCTATAAATAACCGACGCCTATACTTTAATTGTTTTTTTCTTATTAGTTTGCAGGCCTACTGTGGCTGGTCAGCAGGATGAGAACCTGCAGTTCAGTTTTCTGAACTGTAGGTTTACGACATCCATTGATATCAGCCTACAAACAGGCCACAAACCTGCAAAATCAACAAATATTTTTTCACACAAGTAGATACATTCAGACATCAATTCAATTCTCACATTCACACATGTAGAAACATTCAAATACATGTAGAAACATTCAGACATGTATAAACATTCAGAAATATTCATTTACAAAATATCATTCAACATCTCTATCAGCATCCCAATTATATCTTACAATCGCCACTGCTTGTATGGCTTTTGCCCATTCTTCTCTTATTTCATTTAATGCTTCCATCGTATATGGAGCATGTACATTTTTTAAGCATTTACCTATAGTGTGGTCAGTTTTAAACACCTGCAAAGAGAATGATGTATATATATAAGTAATAATATAAAAATAAGATTGATATATTTCATACTAACTAATGAGACTATATATAATACCTCATGTATGGTATTAATATCCAATGCGGCATGTCAGATAATCATCTGCATAAATCGCATCACATAGTATGTGCATTCCCACCCATTGTCTTGTGTAGCGCACTATAAATTGAAACATACAAAATATTAAAAAATACAACTAAGCACAGTTCACATAAATAATATATACATTGGAGTCGGGAACTTACTTTTACATTCTCCCAAATTATTGGCTGGTTCTTTCTCCTTCGGACATTTCCTCCAGCATTTCTGAATGCATCTAAACCCCTACATGTTAATGTAACATAGTAAATTGCATAATTAAATAGTAATGTAATAACAGATGTTAACGGATATAAAAATGAAATATTTCTCACCAGAATAATGGCATTCTCAATATGTGTCCAATTTTAGTGTTCAATGTACTTCCCGCAGGATCTAGATAATAAACAGTGAACGTCCTGGGGATAATAAGTAGTAACTCCCAATGTCTACCGCTAGAGGTAAAAAAGTTAAAAATTAATAACTCAAAATGCACAATAAAAATGGAATTTTCTTAAGTCCAAATTAGAAATAAAGTAAACTTACTTGACATTGAATGGAGCTATTATTATCGTCTTCTTTTGCTGACCGAAAACTGTAAAAGCATCTATAAAATATTGTTGAACACTATCAGAGTCTTTAGCTACCATACTAATCAATGATGGAATCAAAAATCCCACATGATCAAATGCAAATTGTTTGCATTGATCTTCGACTAAGTAGCTGCAAAACATGTATTACATATGCATTAATATATAAGAAACCAGATCACCGGATCTTACACAAGGTATATGGATGTATAAACAATATCTCACCTTATCCATGTCTCTATCATTGATGTATTCAGCCAATCATACATAAACAGCTCAATAATATCTTGTATAAATAAAGAGCTATCATATGATTGACCTGCATAATCTTCTTCTAAAGAAACAATTATAGGTCAATGTATATTATGTGCCCGTAGCCAACATGCCATTCCCTTACAAGCAGGACCTAACGAGTATTTTAGGTCAGTTGGAACCCAACTTGGTAATGCAGGAAGTGGAGGTGGAGGCCTAGGTGCTCCGGGTGTCTTCTTTTTAACCTGTATATATAATTTCAGATCAGTTGACCTCATATATACACATTAACAATCTAAAGTAATGTAAATTTATCTTACAATTTTAGTAGTGTAGACGACATCTGCTTTGGGCCACAATATCACCCTGCCTTATGCCTCACCAAGTGTATCAATATCTGGGTGGGCATATGGCAATGCAGCTTCCCTCCAATCGGGTAATACACATATCGGGCTCACACGAACGTAGCCCTGCGGCATTGGAGTCCCATGAAACGTTGCCCCAGGAAGGGACTGGTAAGCATACGCCTCTGCAACAACATAGTCTTGCATTCTTAAGCGGCATGGCTTCAATGCCTACAAATTTACGTAAAGAATGTTATGCATATATACATATCACCTTTCGAACATATCATCTTGAAAAGACTAGCTACAATGTCATAAACAATACTTACAGCAGACGTGCTAGGCGATGGGTCTCCAGGATTACTCACAGTCTGTGCATCAGGAGAAGAGTGGGTCACCATAGGCTGATTGGAAGCCTGAGATGCCTGGCACCGCACTATTTCTTCCTTGACCTTCTCAACAACTATATCATTGACCTTCTTAGCAACTATATCCTTGACTCTCTTATTCTCCTATACATGGATAAAAGAAACATTAGCTTCTTATTATTGAATTCCCTTTTGCAGTAACATTCTAAAAAAGAATAGGTTACCTCTTCTTGTGAAAGTCCCGCTCTAGGTTTGCGCTGGGATGGCCCAAAGAATGCTTTGATGCCCACACCAGAGCCTGCACCCTTAATACGTCCAGGATGCTCTGGGTTACCCAGAGCAACTGTCAATTCATCCCTTGTGCCCTGAGGGATGAACGTGCCTTGTTTCCTCTACTCGTGCAGCTTTCTCTAATCACCATCAACAGAAATTAGTAAGTTAACACCACAAATAATCAATATTCAAACGATTGCTCTAAGAGTTGTATTTTACCATTTTCGCAGCCGCCTCAGCAATTATGGGCTTCTTTATTTCACCCTTCTTGTTTTGCCTCCCAGCTATCCAGATATCATGGCGAGGCATGGGTGTGGCAGACTCCTGAGTAGGAGCAGACTCCTGAGTAGCCGCAGACTCCGCCTGTAGTCTTTGGCGAACACTTGCATAGCCATTTGGACCCATAGTGTGGTCATGCACATTCAGTGCACGCCTTGCTTTTTGCGCGTCACTGAGGGCCTAGTTAGTATGCACATTAATGATTTGGTTAGTGGCACTAAATTTTAATCTTGAATAGGTGAATACAACATATATTAATTAAATTGGGAGTGACGCCTAATACCTTGAATTCTTCAGATTTTCTTGAAGCAACAAAATTGTCCCAATCTTCTTTGTCCAAGAAGTTCCACTGCTCAAGGGATGACTTCTTCTTCTTATCACCATCTTTTATGTATTCTCTGTTCAGATTTGTCCTATAGTTCCTAAGCATCTTTCCAGCGTGTTGCATCATGCTTTTACGATGCAACTTCTCATCCAATGCAGACAGATTCTGTAAAATAGAATTCTTATTAACTAGTATCCAAAAATAGAATTGCAAATAATATAATTTGTAATCTACAAAATAGAATTGCAAATAATAATAACTCACACATAAATCCTTCCATATCAAGTCTTTCTTCCCCTGAGGAACTTTATGCCAATTATCATACTTAACACCACAATGGCTTCGAGTGACACACCCAAGATAGTTTACAAAATTATTGTGGTTCACTCAAATTGCATTTCCTCCATTATCAAACTCCACAACCAATTTGGATCCACTACCACTCAGCGCTATTAACTTCTTCAACAGAGTGATGCCCCTTTTCTTGTTAAGTGTTTGGTGTTGCGCATCAAGTTGCTCCAGTGCTTCAGTGGGTACATGTGCATCATCAACCTAAAATTTGACAAAAATAAACCCACTGAATTAGCGCAATATAGAAATATGGGATATATGACATAACTAGAAGATAATGAATTTTATAGAAATATAGGATATGTTTTTAGAACTTACGTTGGTATCCTTGCCATGCTTGTCATGGACAGCATGCTCATCATGGACTTCATGCTCATCATGGACATCATGCTCATCATGGTCAGCCATCTGAAAATGTCATTAAAAAGGCCAACATTTAGCATTTGTATTAACTAGAAAAAGGCAAACATTTAGCATTTGTATTAACCAGAAAAAGGCAAACATTTAGCATTTGTATTAAATAGAAAGAGGCAAAAATTTAGCATTTGTATTAACCAGAAAAAGGCAAACATTTAGCATTTGTATTAACTAGCATTTGTAAAAAAATATAAAAATACATGTCTCTAAAATTGTGATCTTTTATCAATTAACAATCCTTCATTGTGATCTCCGCGCACATATAAGTCATCATTAGCTTCAATATTTTATGGAGTTGGCAACCCAACTGAGAATGGACTGGAGTCATCATACTTATCATAGTACTCTTCTTCATCTATAGGATCTTCAATGAACTGTATTTTACCATGAAGAACAACTGACCATTTATCATTTGTAGGATCATCGATATAGAATATTTGTTTCGCCTGTGATGCCAATATGAATGGTTCACCCTTCTCGCCAATCTTTTCAAAGTTCACCAAAGTGAAACCCAATTCATCCACTATAACTCCTTTGATGTTATCAACCCAATTACATTTAAAGAGCGGAATTCTGAAATCTATGTAGTCAAACTCCCATATGTCTTCAATGAAATCGTAATATGACATTTTAGATTCATGTGGACTCTTATCCTTTGCACTTGCAAAATACAAAGTCGACGCTTGAAGAGTGACCCCACTATTTTGGATGACACTCTTATCATCTTGGCGCTTTGTGTAATATGTGAACCCATTAATGTCAAACCCTTCATAAGACATAACATTCGGATTTGGTTTAAAGGCGAGGCATTTGATAGTTTTTGTAATATCATTTGGTGTTTGAGATAGTTGATTTAAGACTTTATCTTCAAACCACTTAGTAAAAGTCTTATTATGCTCTCTAGCAAGCCACATTGAACTTGCTCGAGGATGTTGTCTCTTGATGAAATTGGTATGTTCCTCAATATAAACACTCACTTCGTCCATGTTGTGTAAAATATACAAGTGAGCTTGTTCCAACTGCTCACGGCTGATTACTTTCACCCATGATCCCAAAATTCCTTTGCCCTCCTCAATATTCTTGTCATTAACAGGAGTGTTATTACCACTCAGAAAGTCATTGCAAAAATCCATAACCTCTCTCGCCACATAACCTTCAATAATACTCCCTTCAGGCTGATAACGGTTTCGAACATCACCTTTAAAAATGCTCATGTATTGTTCAAAGGGATACATCCAATGCAAGAAAACTGGTCCCAACATTTTAACTTCCCTAGTCAAGTGGACAACAAGATGTACCATGATATCAAAGAACGGAGGGAAATACATCTCAAGCTGACATAGGGTAACAACCACTTCTCTTTGCAAATTATCGAGAGTATCAGGGTCAATAACTTTGTTGCATAGACTGTTGAAAAAGAAACAAAGTCTGGTGATTGCAAACCTTACATGCTTCGGCAATATAGATCGAATTGCCACGGGCAATATTTGTTGCATTAGAGTGTGACAATCATGAGATTTAAGACCTATCAACTTTAAATCTTTCATTGATACCAATCTACGGATGTTGGATGAGTAACCATGTGGCACCTTAACATTTACCAAGCATTCACAAAAAGCTTTCTTCTCCTTTCTAAACAACGTGTAACAAGCGGGAGGTAAGTATGCTCTTTTATTACCCATTTCATGTAATTCTGTTAATTCTGACCTTATTCCCATTTCACGTAGGTCCAGTCTGGATTTTATCCCATCTTTAGTCTTACCTGGTATATTTAACAGAGTACCAATGATGCTATCACATACATTTTTCTCAACGTGCATTACATCAATACAATGCCTGACTGTCAAAGAACTCCAATAAGGAAGATCCCAAAATATTGACTTCTTCTTGAGTGAAGAATTGTCACTCCGTGTGGACATACTACATTGTGATTTCTTACCAAATTCATTGACAATGTCTTTTACTCTTTCATAAACAACATCCCCTGGTATAGGTTTAGGTGCACTCCATTCATCATTCCATCCATTGAATGCTTTACGCTTCCTACGTACAGATGGAATTTTGAAATAAACCTTCGATGACCAAGATATACAGTCTTGCCACCATGTTTTAGTCTTATTGAATCAGTGTTTTCTTCACATATAGGACACACTTTAGCTCCTTTGACACTATATCTAGACAAATTCCCATATGCTGGAAAGTCATTAATAGTGCAAAACAACATAGCATGCAAACGAAATGTCTCTCTTCCTGAAGCATCATAGGTCATCACACCTCCAGCCCAAAGTTTCTTTAAGTCATCAATCAGAGGTTCAAGATAAACATCGTTATCATTTTCGGGTTGTTTAGGGCCCGATATCAACAATGACAACGTAATGTATTTATTTTTCATACACAGCCAGGAAGGAAGATTGTATATAACAAGCATGATTGGCCAAGTGCTATGTTGGCTGCTCAATGTCCCGTACGAATTCATCCCATCTGTACAAAGCCCAAGTCTTAGATTCCTATCTTCTTCACCAAATTTGGGGTACAATAGATCAATCTTCTTCCACTGTGGGGAATCAGACGCATGTCGTAGGATCCCATCATTATTTTTCTTAACATCTGCATGCCACCTCAAATTCTTCACATCTTTCGGATTTGTAAACAAGCGTTGAAACCGTGATATTATAGGTAGATACCACAACACCTTGGCAGGAGAACCAGTTTTGGACTCCCCCGAAGTCGTCAATTTATACCGTGACGCACCACATTTTGGACAATCTTTCAAATCTACATAGTCCTTTTGAAATAATACACAATCATTCGGGCATGCGTGTATCTTCTTGGCCTCCATTCCCATTGGGCACAACATTTTCTTTACCCGGTATGTTGAGATTGGCAGCTCGTTTCCTTCAGGAAGCATTTCTTTCAACAAAGTCAACAATTCAGTGAAGCTTTTGTCGCTCCATCTATTGTTAGCTTTCAACTTATACAATCTCAACACAGCGCTAAGCTTTGTAAATTTAGCACAGCCTGTGTATAATGGTATCTCAACATCATGCGCAATGTTTTTAAAGATAGGAGGTGGATCGGTGTGCTCTACCCTACAACTATCCAGCATCGCATCAACGATGTCTACTGGAACTGGTTCGTTCACATCTACGTCATCGGAGGCAATTTCTTCTTCCACCCAAGCACTGCTATCGACATCTACTGGTTTCGAGTTTGAAATCTCTCCATGCCAGTGCCATTATGTATAGCCTTGTACAATCCCGTTGCACATGACATGAATTTTGATTTCCTCACCAGTGTTGACTTTCAAATTGTTACTGCAATGCCTACATGGACAGTAGAACCTATATGTAGGTTTTTTCCTATGTTCCTCGGCAAATCTAATAAACTGATCAAGACCAGATATAAACTCTGGGTTGCAGCGGTTGCGAATGGACATCCATGATCTATCCATTCTATGATCAAAGAGAAAACAAGTATATATTAGGACAAGATTAGGGTATACACTTACATCCTATCCAAGATTTACTCCTATTATCTACAATGAAGCTGGACTCCATACAAATAGTATATAATTTAGTGATTGTTCATTCTAATTTATACCAATGTACAAGTAATATAAAGAACAATGATTGTTCACTTTCTAGGCCAACAAACACATGTGATGTCATTCTTATATATAATAAATGTGTACCACCTATCCCATCCTTGAACACCTAATCTCACTAGTAAGTGTATAATGTGTATTGGGTTTTCAAGAAAATTTCGGCAGTATTTCCCCACTGTTCTCTAAGTACATATGTACTTAGAGAAAAAATGGGGAAATGCTACTGAAATTTTCTCAAAAACCCAATACACATTATACACTTACATCCTAAGTGAGATTAGGTGTTCAAGAACAGTCCCAAACCGGGGACTATCCAAGATTTACTCCTAATGAGTAAATTTTGGACGGGTTTCTAGGCCAACAAACAGATGTGATGTCATTCTTATATATAATAAATGTGTACCACCTATCCCATCCTTGAACACCTAATCTCACTAGTAAGTGTATAATGTGTATTGGGTTTTCAAGAAAATTTCGGCAGTATTTCCCCATTGTTCTTTAAGTACATATGTACTTAGAGAACAAACGGGGAAATGCTACCGAAATTTTCTCAAAAACCCAATACACATTATACACTTACATCCTAAGTGAGATTAGGTGTTCAAGAACAGTCCCAAACCGGGGACTATCCAAGATTTACTCCTAATGAGTAATTCTTGGATGGGTTTCTAGGCCAACAAACACAATAATAGATATGTACATGTTAGGGTTTCATCAAAATTAATGTTAGGGTTTCATCACAATTGATGTTAGTGTTTCATCAATGTTAGGTTTAATCAAATCAAATTAGGATGCTAGAACTGACAAGTTTAAATCTTATTTCAACATGCATCAAAATTTACTGAATTAAGTCAAACATTAGGATTAGAAGCACAAATATAGGCAAGCAAAAAATTTGTTCATATCCTAGGATTTACATAAAGCATTACATAAAAATTTGTTCATATCCTTACCAACAGCAAGCATGGCCGTGGCTGTGTTGGCCTACCACGGCCGTGGCTGTGTTGCCCTACCACGGCCGTGCTGTCCAGCACGGCCGTGGTAGGGCAACACAGCCATAGACGTTACCATGGTCGTGCTGTCCAGCAAGGCCGTGGTAGGCCAACACAGCCATGGCCGTGCTTGCATGTTGTTAGATAGCTAGGGAGAAGGAAGCAAAGAGGTAGCGCTACCTGGAGCTAGCGTGGAAAGTGCGGCGGCGAGCGGTGGCAGTAGTGGCAGCGGAAGAAGAGAGAGCAAAGCGGCGGGCGGTGAACCAGCAGTAGCGGCGCCGGGAATGAGCATAGCAGTAGCGGCAGCGGCGAGTAGAGGTGCACCAGCAGCAGTGGCGGCGGCGAGTGGAGAAGCACCAGTAGTAGCGGCGGCGAGCAGTAGTGGGGTCGTCGGGCGATTTCAGGAGAGCGGCGGTAGTAGCACAGCAATATCGCGATGAAACAGGAAGAAAGGGGGAAGAGCCGGGGTGGGAACCATTATCAGCGTCGGTTATCGAAGGATAACCGACACTAAAAGTGGGACTTTTCGCGCAAATTTTCATTTTAAATAGGCGTCGGTGAATTGTTAAAAGACCGACGCTGTAGGTAACCTAAACTATTTTTTCTCGAAAATTGGATTTCATGGGCGATTTTAGGCATCGGTCTGTTATAACCAGCCGACGCTGAATACAAAGAGGTACCCGTGTCTGTCTGGTCTTCGAATATAGACGTCAGTTTGCATAAATAATTGACGTCTAATATTATAGGCATCGGTTTTCCTAAATAACTGACGCCCAGAAAAGCGACACTGAATGTTGTTTCTGTAGTAGTGAGAAGAGGTACATGACAATGGAAGCTCTCAGAGCGAACCTTCCCCAATGGGCATGGCTGGCCACATTCAAGCCCTCAGCATATACAAGACACTAAAGACCCTAATATGTTATTCTTTCATATATCTCTTCACTTTTTACATCTGACTTGTCTACATAGAGCTCACCCTTTGATTCTTCACTACTTTCCCCAAGCACTAGTCCAACAACAACTAATACAATTTCTCTTTTTGTATGTTCACAAAGGATCTATAACGACCCCACTTTTGAGTACCCCCAAGTTAAGAGAGACCATAAAGTTGAGACTCATTACCTAAATTTCCAGGATCCAAATTGAACAATAATAAATAATAATAAATAGATTCCATTAATTGAACAATGTTTGTTTACAAGATGTTTAATGAGAGTCCTCTAAGTTGTTACATGAACTTTACATGAGAAATTAATATATGTGAGAAGAAATACTAAGACAATCTAGCTAATCCTCCTCGTGACTTATTAATATATTCAATTGATTTCATTTGAATCTCTAGGTCTTCATATCTTTATATACATGGTAGTCACCTAAACTTTCAACAAACGCGAATATTAGTATGTGTATATATTGTGTACATGGTGCAACCAAAATGTGTGTAAGTATAATAACATCAATTAATGCTCACAAGAAAATATTATCACATATGAACTTGTGTTTTCATTACATATTCTAACCCATTCTTGGTATGTTATCTTAGGTGTAATCTCTATCCATCCTTGGACTTATGTGTATTACCTCTTTGTACATGTAACTGGGGTTCATAAAATTCTAGTTTTAGTATATGATACCCATATTGGCATTATAGCTTAATAGAAAGTAAATATACATCCAACAACTTATCTCATCAAATCAAAAGTTCAGAAATCATCAAAACCCATTGGCAGTCGATAATGTGGCTACTCATAAGTAACCACGTACCTCAATGTAGAACCATGTAATATGCTTCAATTGACTATAATAATGTGTCCAAACACCCAAGAAACTAACATAATCAATTTACATTATCTACATGTACGTATGACCCTAAAGTGTCAACATCATATTATTAAGAAGAAACCTAACTTAGGTCCTAATCTGGGGTTTAAAGTCATTTGGGTTATGTATTAGAAATAAAGGTATAAAACACAAATTTTCATGTATATGGTTCCAAAGACATATAAAACCTAATATGCATCATCATTATCATCATAGTCTAGGAATCTCACCATATTCAACAATATCATATTATAACACAAACTAAAAGCATTTAATGTACTCAACATATTAATCAAGAGACTTAGGGTTTTCAGTTCATGTATATATTAAATACAATATTACCTATAGTTTTTAAAGTATGATTTGAAAGGTATCAAACCATTTTATTCATGATATACACATTTTTCTAGTAAATTTAATATATATGTTCAATATATGCGGATCTACCATCCATTTTATGTAATATAACAAGATAAATATGTATTGACCAGTTATTTTATGCCATGTCAGAATTTAATCATTATCCATCCTCCATGTGGGAGTGGGCAAGCCAATGAGCTTCAGCCATCTCAGCGCTTACTCACCGTGGGTTGGTCCCTTTGGAAAAGGGTGGAATTACACCATTGCCCATAAGCAATGACATTTTTTGCAAGTGATTTGAGGGCATGGGTGTAATTATAGGTGGAGGATTCTTCTTCCCTTCCTTTCCCATTATGGCTCGGCCACCAAAAGCACCACGAGTCAATTGGGTGGCTGAATCTAGACTACATGAGTTGAGGGTTGTCGCCTCAGGATGCATTGCCTTTGTCCAGGCTTCATGAAGACATGTAGATTCTCTGCTCTCTTTGGGGTATCCAGAGATGGAGGTCCTTAGGTTGGATCCTACCTATGTAAATGTGGGAAATAGGAACTTGGGAATTACCTCTTGCATCGATGAACAAAGATTTAAATCACATTATTGGAACCTTCAAGAGTCTTTCTCGCCATATGAGGGTCTTGTGGTGGCACAAAGCATCGTCTCTAGAGACCTGCTTCTAAAGGAGGGTGGAGACATGCGATCAAGGTACCCAAGACCTCATTAAAAATCTAGGGCCACCAAAATGCTTCCTGGGACTCCTAGAAGTTATCCCGGCTAAAACCATTGGTCGTAGGCATTGTAGTTATTTGGAACCCTATTGTCATTATCAGAGAGCAAGGTGTAGAAGTATGATAGGTTGTAGGGGTTATTCTCATAATTTAATGAAGCTCTTGGTAGACGGTTTCAGGGGCAAACTTAAGGGACTTATTTATAAACATGCAGTGTTGAGTCCAAGAGCCAACCAAATGCCTTAACTTCCTAGAGGGGACTGAGAATTGGGTGTTATCCCCAAACATGATAACAATGACCCTATCAGATCTTGTTGTTCTCATTGTGACCTCCTGAAACCAACTAACTAAATTTCATAGGGAAAAGGTTTAGAGGCGAGGGAGAACAGGCTGAGGTTTGGTTGACCAACATGTGCATGACTCTAGGAATGGGGTTGATGATCACCTTCCTACCATGTGATGTTAGTTCAAAGGCGGAACACCGCAATTATATCTTGTTTCATGCTCCCAAGGACCTAGATTATCTGTACCTTGGTGTGGCACTGCTATATTGTCAAATACACCAAATCAAAGTCCACACTTTACTAGAATTTATCCCTTACTTCTAAAAAAACCCATAGGTCTCTAGAATTATCTAAAGTGACCAAATATGGAGATTATCTTCTCACTAGAATAATCTTATATTAGACACATATTTGGATAAAAAAGATAAATATACATATCCATTTCTTTCCATTCAAATATTTACTTAATTAAACCACTTATGTAACAAATAATCATATTACCATCTCAATTCTTGGATTTTTCATTTGGTCATTATCTCTCATTGGGTCAAACATTAGGGTATTTTAGGTTTATTTGATACCCAAACACTTGGAAACTATGAAAGGACTAGATAATAACTTCTTTAATTATCTAGAACAATAATCATTTAGAATCTTTGTAGATTCAATTTATCAGTAAACTCACCATTTTATTGAATTCGTTATTACATACAAAAATACCATTTTTAGAATATATCCCAATGGACCACCTTGTTTCTATATAGTCCAATTAGGCATGATTGGATCCCAAGTCCACTAGTTTTTACTTTTTCCCTCCATGGATCCACAATCAAAGTCATATATATATATATATATATATATATATATATATATATATATATATATATATATATATATATATATATATATGTGTGTGTGTGTGTGTGTGTGTGTATGTATATATGTGTGTGAGATGAAGAAATTATTTATCATTTGAAGCCTCATACTCATATATTTTCTTGATGTTACATTATTTCCTTAAATTTAAGACTTACTCTGTCTAGAACTTAAACCCATCATCATAATTAAATCAGAGTTATACTATTAATGTAACCATTTTATTATTTCTTTGATTGTCTTGTAGTGGATTGAAGACATAATTATTAAATTCATAATCACCAAATCCAAAATTTACAAATTTGAGGATCTTTCTTTCACCTCTCCTGAAAAGGAATATTGTCCCAAATATTCAAAATTAAGGTTAAGGGGACTTATAGCTCATATTAGCATCAAACATCAGGGCTAGAAACCTTTCTTGGATCTCTTTTAGTAAGGTTATCTTTAAGAACTATTTTAGAAACTTTCTCATGTAACTCATGTTCGGGCCCGAGTTTATTCTAAAGGCATTTCTACATCCTCATTCATTGCATGATGTTATCTATGGGTGATTACATTTCACCTAGGTTTCATACTGATTTTTCATCTATTTTCATGTAAGAGTGAGGTAAAATATCAAAACCCTATATTATGCCATCAAATTCATCTTAGGATATTCATCTTCACATGTCTAATTTAAGTATCATATGTGGTTATCTGATCTCTACACCCATAGTAAGATGAAATAAGCATTCGATTGTAGTCCATATACAAGGTTTTTCCTATTCTATGCTTAGAGATAGTGTATCTACACATTATCTTATAACTCCAATTTTATGTTGATCCATCCTCAACAATGACTCCAAATGATGAATAATTATATTTCCTCAAATTTTCTTAAATTTCATGAACTCAAGGGATAGTTTTTTCTCATAACTCTTGAGTTTATGCACAACTCCCTTAAAGATTTTATTCCACTATTATCACATAATTTCTTTCCTTCTTTGCATCTTCATCTCATGCATCATTTCCTTGGTTAATCCCCATTTACCCTTTGGTACTTTGACACATCAAAAGTGGATTTTTATGAGACCTTCCTATATAGGATATAGTGAGGCTTGACTCTTGCATACATAGGCCTAACATATGGTTCAACACTTCCCTTCATAGGGTAATGTAAGGCTCTTCCCTACATAGGGATAATTTCTGCCTAATTTGATCTATTTCCTACCTAGGGCTATTTTCTGTCTCACTTGAGCATCTTCCTTATGTAGGGCTATTTTGGGCCACTTCCATGTATAGAGATAATTAAGACATTACCATTTTATAACTATCATGATTTTTATCATGGCATTGTTTTAGGGTAAGGATTTACAATGTCATCTTGACCCTAGGTCTCATGAATTATAGAAAAAATGCTAAGGCTAAGATATAATCCTTGTCCCTAGGTCTATGACTTCTAAGAAAAACCCTAAGGCTTAAATATACAACCATTCTGTACATTTAATAGTATATTTTAACATCATCTTTGAAATTGAAATCATATGATATTGATGGACCTTCACATATTATCGTTGTATTGATTGTACCTTATATTATCATACACCTAGATGTTTAGGGTTAGGACCTTCGGGGATGTACAAAGTTTCCTTAATTCTCAAAATTATGTTGGTCAACTCACCCCTAGTGAAGGTCCTTACCTAGGGTTCCTCTTTGCCTTTTAAGAGGAGATTAGGCTTTCGAGCCAAAAATTGACCCCTCGAGTTTAGGGTTGTGCCTCCCTTATTGGGTTTTTTTTTTCAATCTTGTTTTGACCCTGTTACAACCCAATTTTACATATGTTTTCATAATTGAAATGTAACGATTTTATGAATATGTACTTAATTGAAAAGGTTGTATGCTTTGCTTCAAAGGATAGATTTATTTGCAATTATTCCTTTGATAGGAATTTCGTGGTTCCTATTATTATGTTAATCCAATAATGGATATAAAAGAGAAGAAAAGAAGAAATGTCCAAATAGTAAAAAAAGATACAAGATAATGAATATTAAGCAAAGTATTTATGAGAAATACATGGAAATATATATAAGGTGGCATTAATGGCCACAATTGAATAAATTTCGTATACCTATGATTTCTAATGGAAGAAATAGAAAAAGAGGAAAAAGGAAATAAAAGATAAAGAGAAATCCTTGAAAAGAAATCTTTTTAGTAAAGAAGATAATGAGAAATAGTGGATGTAGATGCTTCTAGAAGGATAACAAGCATCCTTAAAAAGTATTTCGAAATATTAAGGTTCCTTGAGGTCCAAGTTATTCAAGATAATAAATTAATGGCAAAGGAAAGAGAACATATGAGAAATATGCATAATTGAGTAATAACTTGCATCTAAGGAAAAGGGCACGTTTTCTTTGAATATTGAACCCAAATTTGGCATGATGATAGATTAAATTATTACTAAGTTTCCCTCAAAAGTTGGGATTAACTGGATAAGCGGTTTGAGAGTTATTATTTTTATAAGTTTCCCTAAAGTAAATGTCACAATATATTACTGATTAAAGGAAATAGAAAAAGGAATGAAGGGAGCGACACCAGGCGTCGGATCCCCACATGGTCTGGGGGACCACAAATCCGACGCTAGCGGGGTTTCATCCTCCTCAAGTCAGGAAAGGAAACCTATGGATTTTTTAATCCACTTTCCTCGCAATATACATCGTGTGCAAGCAAGGAAAGGGCATGGATAGGTTCGTGAGATGTTTCTTCACCCAAACAGCCTAGCTTTTAGATGGTTTCATTAATTCTAGAATAAATTCCCAATTGCGCCGAGAACCAGGGTAGTGGCGAGTTTGGAGAACCCAAAAAGAACCCCTAAATCCTATAAATGGTACCCCCTCTCAACTCCTCTCACCCTCACACACCCGAACGACGCCTACCCTAGTTTTCTCATGCCCTGACCAAATGAGATCACCTTGCTTCGATGAGCTTGCAGTCACGACACTGCCACAGAGTCATCTACTGTGTTGAGTAGGCACGATCTACATTGATCGTTCGATTGAGGTTAGCAGTTGACCACGAGCGCTGATCGACGACCCTAGTTCGTCGAGTTCTTCATCAATCGGCTAGTGGATGTGTGTGTTAGGAGTCGTCCGATCACACTCGGTCAAAGGCAACTAAGGATCCAATGGTCCAAAGTTTTCCAAAAAACAAAAGGTTAGTCGCCTCTCTGCCCAATATTCCAGAAAAAGATGGATTCTTGTATAAATCGTTAAAAATCGCTCCTTTGGCCGAGAAATACAAATAAGTAGTGCTTTTTTATCAGAAAAATGTAAGGAATGCAATGAAAATGTAATTGACGCCTAATTATTCTTAAAATTCAAAAAGTGTGTAAATATGATATCTTTAAATGGTTTAATTAATGAAAAACCCTAATCTTTGATGTTTAATGAATTAGGAAGGGTTATATGGATGGTTAAAGTTGACATTAACATGTTGATTATAAAAGGACACATTAGATCCAAAAGGATAATGATTATGCATAGTTTGATTAATTTAAGGTTCCATGTACATAAATGGGATTTAATGGGCCTTGAAACCTGAATGTTAGTAATTGTGATTCTTAATGGCTTTAATTATTCAAATTCATGTATAAGACTAAGATATGATGAATCTACACTATTTCGAGTATAAAAGTTCCTAATTGTGGATAAATACCCTTAATTTAGTAATTAGGGTTTTCTAGTGGATTAATGTGATATTTGTGATAAATGGAGTTCATATGTGAATTAGACTATAATGAAATATGAGTTGTCAATTCGAAAGAAACTAAAGGTGATAATTGAGTCTAATGCTCTTGAAACAACTTAAAAGGATACAGATGGTAATTTTAGTGTAAAAGGGGAATAATAGACTTAATTGACTTTTAAGTAGGCTTAAGATGTTGAAGTTAGGGTTTGTGAACTAAGAGAGTGTTAAACAAGATAAAGGTATTATGGAGGTTAAAAACCTAATAAAACCCTAAAGTGGGCCTAGAAAGTTGAAGGTGGAATACAAGTCTATCTTGAGAATGTTTTGGATAAACTATAACACTTGGATGTTTTGCCTTAATTTCAGGATATTTTTTATTGCTTGTTTGATTGTTCTTTATCATTATTGCTTGGACATCAAGCTGCTCTAGATCAGTTATGTGGTTAATTATGGTTAATCACATTAGTTTCCCGAAGGTTTTCCAGATGATTGATCGCATTGAATGCAACCTATAAGTTTGGATGTTCATACTTGCAAATCATAAAGTCACTATGATTATCACAATTATGATATAAGTGTGTATTCTCGCACCTACATGCCACCCCGATGGATGATGCAATGAGGTAAAGCCCAAGAGGGAAGACCCATGGGAACCATGAGTGGTGACCCCAGACACCAAGCTCGGGATAGAGAAGGTGGTCTTTGTTGCATGACTAATGGGCACTCTGAGAGGTGATCCCAGGCACCAAGCTCAGGGTGGAGAAGGTGGCCTTAAGTCAATGGCAAAAGAGAAACCCTAATGGGGATATTCTAGGGTTTGGGAAAAAGTGGTGGAGTTTGACACATTGATAACATAAATTGAATTGTTAATTACCTTGATTGTGATAAATAGGTTGTTAGCCTTATGTGTGATATTTTGTTTGTCCCCACATACCGGCATATTCATTTATGCTGACTGACGTTTTGTTTGTCGGCGTTTAGATACAATGTTGAAAAGGACAAAAAGTAAAGTGACATATTGTGAAAATAAGAATTAAAGTGCAAGGAGGATTAGTTAGAATAGACTCCAGTCATGGATAGAAGTAGATATCCAACTTTTTGAAAAAGGTATGCAAAGTTTTATTTTTTTATTCCAGCTTTCAGTATAGTCATTGTAGAATTTAATAATTATTACTGATTATTTATCGAACCTTTGATCTGGGAAATTGGGATAACGGCTCTTACCTGTGGGTCTCCCTTAATTGGGGGTTACAGGGAGGCAGGGTCACTACATTTGGTATCAGAGCATTGGTTCCTCATTTAATCCTTAATAATTATTAAATTTTACACACTCTGTAGAACCCAAGGGAGTTATTAGAGGATTTTCCAAAAGATGAAGGTGTCTAGAAAAGGATCACGTTCAGGGGCTGGCAATATTTTCCTCCGCACCGCTAGTCGGAATACAAGGACTCCCAGATCTGTGTAACTGCCTGGCCAATATCTTAGGATCTGACTCGAAATAAGATACCTTTAGGACTCTCTCATCTATTTTCATCCCTTCTCAACCCTAATTGTATTAAGATTCTAAGGTTTAGGGTTTTTCTCTCTCTTCCTCACCCTCTTGAGGATAGGGTATGCATGATAAGTTTAAGGAATCCTCCACAAAAATTAATAAAAAGCATGTAAATAAGATGTCATGGACATAAGCTTAATAGTTTAAGCGTAAACTAAAGAATAGCTGCATGCTTAGGTTGTATGACATGTGTTGTCATGAGAGACCTGATGTTAGACCCTATGGTCAGGAGGATGAGTAGAGAGTTGGTTTTGGAGGTAGAGATCTCCATTAAAGGTAGAGACCTGGTACATCCTATGAGGATGATGCTAACCCTAACCCTAAGTTGTGGTTAGAGAGGGATGACACAATGAGTTAGATGTCATGGTAGACCATGTGTGTGGGTGGACATGCTTTTGGTTTGGATATCCTTGACAATATGAGCCATGCAAGGTTGGTTGACCTATTACCTTTGGAGACCCAACCCTAGGAAGGGTCATGCATGGTAGAGTGAACGATAGCTCCTTCATTGATGAGGTTAGTGATGACCATATAGAAACCCTATGGGCTTATATGAGCATGGCATTGTATGCACCTGGAGTACGTCAGTAGTGCTGACAGTAGGCTAAAACCCTGGCTAGGAGAGTATGATGCATAGCTTATGAGATGAGCATAAAGAGCTATAGATAATCTGGATCAAACATAGGTTTCTCTCATGTAGGTGTACGCTTGTGAGCTTGATCCACCTTAGAGAGAGGACCTCCAGTAGTAAGGTTGTTGTAGGGTTAATCTCTAGAGAGAGAGAGCAGGGCCCGAGCTAGATGGTTGGAAGTTTAGACTCCGGGTTAGGAGAAACCCTAATAAGTTGAGGATGATGCGACCTAAGATGATGGTTGCAGTTTCCTCATGCACAATCCCTAGAGGCTGATGGTATCTTGGTTGCCTTTAGAGGAACTAAACCCTAGAGAGAGAATGAGACTGTTGGTACCTATGTGCCTATGGTATAGGTATTTACCTTTTAGGGATAGGAGGAAGAGCTCCTTAGAACATGAAGAGGTTTAGTAACATGTTGTGAGGCCTTATAACTACTTGGTTGTCCTTGAGGAGGACTCCACTCTGAGGTGTTATTCAAGTGGAATGATAATAGGAAGTGCATGTCATACCTTGTACATGCTTGGTACGTGGTTACAGGGTAGAGCATGCAGTTGGACATCGGAAAGGTGAACCTAGGGTTCCTAGATCTAAGAGGGGCGGTAGTAGTGCTGGGTGTACCTGATGCTCATGATGAGATTTGAGTTTCCATAGATCTGAGCATGGTACTCCTCATGTTTAGAGGAATGGGAACCCCTGAGATTAAGGTATATGTTTGATGAACCCCTCACATATAGGTTGGTTACATGGGCATGTATGATGTTGGTCCAATGTGAAGGAATAGAAACAAGTAGGACCTACCATGGAGACCTAGCATGGTTTAGAAGGTGGTCTACTTGTGAGCTACACACCTTAGTAGCTTGATAGGACTAAGCATGCTCATGCAAACCCAAGATGTAAACCCTAGGACATTTGTGACCTTTGTTGCTATCAAGAGATAGTTTCCTCCCATCCTGGGAGAGGACCCTTTTGTAGGATATGAATAAGACTTTGTTGGGTTTGACGAAACCCTAAGAGGTCTCATAGAATCTTGAGAAGCTAAGTGGAGAGTACATAGCATAAGAGTGAACCTGTAGACCCATAGATGATCATTTATGAGTGCATGTAGATGTGTTACCATGGAGGTAACCGATATGGGGCCTGACTGAGGTAGATAGGTCGCCATGACCCCTATGAAAGGATGTAAGTCAGACCACGAATGTCGAGAGATATGATGGAGACTTGGGTAAGGTTTCAAGTTGGATAAGTACTATGTTAGAATCCGGAGTCTATCCTAGGGTCAGGTAGGGATAAGACCAATGGGAGTAGGAGTTACCTAATTCCCTAGTTGCACATGACCATAGGGTCAGGAGGTAACAACTATCTTTGTATGAGGGGCATGGGTTAGGAGATTGATCACCTTCATGAACTCATGGGACCCAAGAGGCAAATGAGGAGGGCATGCTCTGATGCATAAGGGAAGAGGGATGACCCCAAAAGTGTCAGAACCCTATAGACCTAGAGGAGATGACCAAGGATGGTGTGATGAACCAAGAGGGTTCGAGACCAGTTTTCCATGAAAGTAACCTTGATATTGAGATGTTCATGATGTGGAGACATGTGATGCACGTTTCAAATTAGATTGTAGGTGTACAGGCAATGTGGGATGTACCATCTCTGCTCTTGGAATGGGAAGAACTTTGTATTTGGACTGCAGCCAAATGCTTATTTCCTCTTGTTATGGGAGAGAGAGATAGAGCAATATGCATGCCATACACCAAGGATAAAGATAATGTGAGTGGAAACGTTGCTGTGATGCATGAGGATGGAGATAATAACGTACCCTTGTGGAGTGTAAGATGCGCGGATTTTGTACAAACACTAAAAGAACTAAGGTAGTCATCTTATGAGGATGTTTTTATCATGAGTTATGTGGAATTTGTGAGTTATACAAGGTTGAGTTTGAAAAACTTAGAGGACGAGCTCAGAGTTTTCTTGATGAAGATAGACTTAGAGTTTGAGATGAGATAATAAGTGGAATACATGGAGGTGTATGTCTTCAACATTACCTTACACATAAGGATGTGAGATGGTAATGGATGCTCTGGTTGAGATGCAGCTGCCTAGTTTAGCTAGAGGTTAGAAGAGGTTGTTAGGTTAGCCCTCAGTGTGAAAAAGGAGATATGTTTGGCTAACACTCAGATGTAACGAGATCTGTTGATCAAGTTAGTGGTTGTTTGGTTAACCAGCCTAGGCCTTGATGCGATAAAAGGATGGTTGTAGAACCTCAGATGCACTTCTCTGGAAAAGAAAGTGATGAAACCCTGACTAGAGTGATTTAGGGTTTCTGAGGAATCAATCTTGAGGAATCATGACATTCAGGAGATCATGATTTTAAGTTCATCATACACCATGATGCTACTAAGATGGTAAGTTGTGGTAGTACTTTGGATGCCTAAGATGAAGTTGCATAGTGCTTGTCACCATGCATGCCAAGAGGTGAAGGACGAACTCCAGTAACCCAGTGAATTGATATAGAGGATAAAGAAGTCCCCGAGAGGGAATGGGAGTTCATCACTATAGATGTTGTGGTAATTCTCCCCTAGACCAAGGAAGGCAAAGATGCAATATGGGTTATGGTAGATCGCCTTACCTAGATGACATGATCTCAGAGAAAAGAGAGAGTACTGTCAAGGGAAAGATCCAGTTGAACTACATGTAAGAGAGAGAGATGGTTCAACTACACCATGATGCGAGTTCAAAAGTTATTGAGTGTGACCTAAAGGTTTACTTCCATGCAGTGGAAGTAGGTACATGAAGAACTCGATGTTAGTACAGTTTATCACCCCTAACTAATGGTTAGTATGATCCAAACTAAATGATTTGATGAGAGCATGTGTGCTCATTCAGGGTGATACACAGAGACAGTTCTTGTCCTATGTAAGATGTGATGATAACCACCATAGCCAGTATCGAGATGTAAAGAAGCTCTGTAAGGGAGGTTGTGTTGGTCACCACTTCATTAAGATGATGTTGGTGAAGGGACCTCGCGAAGGTCAGAAAAAGACCATAGTGTGTGCAAATGAAGTCACTTTGATCGTGTGATGGCTGAAAGAGAGCCCAGGGGCGACATGAGTCGTGAACTGGTGCAAAGTAGACTGACATGAAGTTCACTGTGGGAGAATATGTGATATAAAAATCCGACCCCTCTGAGTTATCGCTGAAAACGATGAGTCCCAGATCTGATATGGGTTGGTGGAGATGGTTATGTTTAGTCTTACCCCTCAGGATAATGTGATGTGTTCCATGAGTCTGATCTAGAGCACTATGTGAGGTACCCAAGCCATGTGCTAAGCCATGAATCCAGTTAGCTTTGAGAGAAGCTAAAATGTCCTAAGTCACCTATGAGGGGACAAGGTACCAAGGTGAGAAAGAACTCAGATGCAAGAATATGAGATGATGAAGGTTCTTTGGAGGCACCATGGAGAGGGTAAAACCACATGGGAGCCATGATGGACATGAGGAAGTCTTATCCTATTTGTTTGTATGCTTGATGGAATTTTGAAGAAAAAATTCTTATAAGAGGGGAAGGATGTTACAACCCCAATATTACATATGTTTTCATAATTGAAATGTAATGATTTTATGAATATGTACTTAATTAAAAAGGTTGTATGCTTTGCTTCAAAGGATGTATTTATTTGCAATTATTCCTTTGATAGGAATTTCGTGGTTCCTATTATTATGTTAATCCAATAATGGATATAAAAGAGAAGAAAAGAAGAAAAGTCCAATAGTAGAAAAAGATACAAGATAATGAATATTAAGCAAAGTATTAATGAGAAATACATGGAAATCTCTAGAAGGTGGCATTAATGTCCACAATTGAATAAATTTTGTATACCTATGATTTCTAATGGAAGAAATAGGAAAAGAGGAAAAAGGAAATAAAAGATAAAGAGATATCATTGAAAACAAATCTTTTAGTAAAGAAGATAATGAGAAATAGTGGATGTAGATGCTTCGAGAAGGATAACAAGCATCCTTAAAAAGGATTTCGAAATATTAAGGTTCCTTGAGGTCCAAGTTATTCAAGATAATAAATTAATGGCAAAGGAAAGAGAAAATATGAGAAATATGCATAATTGAGTAATAACTTGCATCTAAGGAAAAGGGCACGTTTTCTTTGAATATTGAACCCAAATTTGTCATGATGATATATTAAGTTATTACTAAGTTTCCCTCAAAATTTGGATTTAATTGGATAAGCGGTTTGAGAGTTATTATTTTTATAAGTTTCCCTAAAGTAAATGTCGCAATATATTACTGATTAAAGGAAATAGAAAAAGGAAATGAAGGGAGCGACACCAGCCGTCGGATCCCCACATGGTCCAGGGGACCATGAATCCGATGCTAGCTGGGTGCCGTCTTCCTCGAGTCAGGAAAGGAAACATGTGGATTTTTTAATCCACTTTCCTCGCAATATACACCATGTGCAAGCAAGGAAAGGGCATGGATAGGTTCGTGAGATGTTTCCACACCCAAACAGCCTAGCTTTTATATGCTTTCATTCATTCTAGAAGAAATGCCCAATTGGGCCAATAACCAAGGCGGCAACGAGTTTGGAGAACCCTAAAAGAGCCTCTAAATCCTATAAATGGTACCCCCTCTCAACTTCTCTCACCCTCGCACACCCGAACGACACCTTCCCTAGTTTTCTCATGCCCTGACCTGATGAGATCACCTTGCTTCAACGAGCTTGTAGTCGCGGCGCCGCCACGGAATCATCTGATGGGTTGAGTAGGCGTGATCTACAGCGACCGTTTGATCGAGGTCAGCAATAGACCACAGGCGCCAATCGACGACCCTAGTTCGTCGAGTTCTTCATCAGCTGGCTAGTGGATGCATGTGTCATGAGCCGTCTAATCGCGCTCGGTCAAATGCGACCGAGGATCCAACGATCCAAAATTTTTCCAAAAAACAAAAGGTTAGTCGCCTCTTTGCCCAATATTCCAGAAAAAGATGGATTCTTGTATAAATCATTAAAAATTGCTCCTTTGGCTGAAAAATACAAATAAGTAGTGCTTTTTTTATCAGAAAAATGCAAGGAATGCAATGAAATTGTAATTGACGCCTAATTCTTCTTAAAATTCAAAAAGTATGTAATGATGATATCTTTAAATGGTTTAATTAATGAAAAACCCTAATCTTTGATGTTTAATGAATTAGGAAGGGTTATTTGGACGGTTAAAGTTGACATTAACATGTTGATTATAAAAAGACACATTAGATCCAAAAGGATAATGATTATGCATAGTTTGATTAATTTAAGGTTCCATGTACATAAATGAGCTTTAATGGGCCTTGGAAACCTAATGTTAGTAATTATGATTCTTAATGGCTTTAATTATTCAAATTCATGTATAAGACTGAGATATGATGAATCTACACTAAAAGTTCCTAATTGTGGATAAATATCCTTAATTTAGTAATTAGGGTTTTCTAGTGGATTAATGTGATATTAGTGATAAATGGAGTTCATATGTGAATTAGACCATAATGAAATATGAGTTGTCAATTTGAAAGAAACTAAAGGTGATAATTGATTCTAATGATCTTGAAACAACTTAAAAGGATAAAGATGGTAATTTTAGTGTAAAAGGGGAATAATAGACTTAATTGACTTTTAAGTAGGCTTATGATGTTGAAGTTAGGGTCTATGAACTAAGAGAATGTTAAACGAGATAAAGGTATTATGGAGGTTAAAACCCTAATAAAACCCTAATGTGGGCCTAGAAAGCCGAAGGTGGAATACAAGTCTATCTTGAGAATGTTTTGGATAAACTATAACACTTGGATGTATTGCATTAATTTCAGGATATTGCTAATTGCTTATTTGATTGTTCTTTATCATTATTGCTTGAACATCAATTGGTCTGGATCAGGTATGTGGTTAATTATGGTTAATCACATTAGTTTCCCAAAGGTTTTTCGGATGATTGATCGCATTGAATGCAACCTATCAGTTTGGATGTTCATACTTGCAAATCATAAAGTCACTATGATTATCACAATTATGATATAAGTGTGTATTCTTAGCACCTACATGCCACCTTGATGGATGATGCAATGAGGTCAAGCCCAAGAGGGAAGACCCATGGGCACCATGAGTGGTGACCCCAGACACCAAGCTCGGGATAGAGAAGGTGGTCTTTGTTGCATGACTAATGGGCACTCTGAGTGGTGACCCCAGGAACCAAGCTCAGGATGGAGAAGGTGGCCTTAAGTCAATGGCAAAAGAGAAACCCAAATGGGGGTATTCCAGGGTTAGGGAAAAAGTGGTGGAGTTTGACACATTGAAAATGTAAATTGAATTGTTAATTACCTTGATTGTGATAAATAGGTTGTTAGCCTTATGTGTGATATTTTGGTTGTCCCCACATACCGGCATATTCATTTATGCTAACTGACGTTTTGTTTGTCGGCGTTTTAG
This sequence comes from Alisma plantago-aquatica, assembly GCA_963693085.1. Classification (NCBI taxonomy): domain Eukaryota; kingdom Viridiplantae; phylum Streptophyta; class Magnoliopsida; order Alismatales; family Alismataceae; genus Alisma; species Alisma plantago-aquatica. Next base: position 297,397,649 of record OY856415.1, read on the forward strand.
GTACAATGTTGTAAAGGACAAACAGTAAAGTGACATATTGTGAAAATAAGAATTAAAGTGCAAGGAGGATTAGTTAGAATAGACTCCAGTCGTGGATAGAAGTAGATATCCAACTTTTTGAAAAAGGTATGAAAAGTTTTATTTTTTTTATTCCATCTTTCAGTATACTCATGGTAGAATTTAATAATTATTACTGATTATTTGTCGAACCTTTGATCTGGGAAATTGGGATAACGACTCTTACCTCTTGGTCTCCCTTAATTGGGGGTTACCGGGAGGCAGGGTCATTACAGACCCACTCTAGATCGAGATGCCACCACTAAAAGGTGAGTTGGGGGTATTATACTTTTTTTCATATGTAAAACCCTTGATATGTATCTTGAATGCATTACTCCAATACTTGCATGCATGGAAAATTAGAGTATCTAATTGGGGAACCAAAACTAAATTACCCAAACCCCTTTCAGTTTTCTCTTTACTTCACTATAACATAGGGTTTGTTTGGGTAGGGTTATGATTTCACCCTTACTACTCCCATTACCCGAAATTAGGGTTTACAGTTAGGTTTAGGGACTACACCCTGTATTTTAGGGTTTTATGATTTCCATGACCTACTAAGGTTTCCCACTCAAGTTCTTCATGGATGATTGGGTTTTTTCACCCATATTTAGGTTCTTCTAGGGCTTACCCTCACTAGTGGGATGTAAACTGCACGTCACACATTTCACATGTATTTGTCTAATTAGAATTACATTTTAATTGGCAAGGGATGTCTTAATCCTACTTCTTCTTGAAACCCTAAATAGGGATAAGGAGGGAAGTGCAATTTAGGGTTTATCAAGCAAAGAGATGAGAAGTGCATGAAATTAGATATGACAAGACTTAGGGAAATATTATTTTAAGAAAACACTAGATTATGGATAGGCATGTAGCACATCATTTAAGGGAGTCCTCATATACCAACTTGATGGTGTGTAGGAAAATATTATCATCCCCAAAGCCGTGATCCTTTCTATACACCATTACTCTTAGAGAATGCCCTAATAAATTTTCCTTATAATTATATGGATTATTTGAAATTATCAACTTTAATATTACTTGATAAATTTGGGAATTGATACCAAATGTAACCATTGTAAGCAGTGGGATCCCAGAGGGGATCCACTCCCTAATAAAATAAAAAGGAAACATCCCATATAACCAAACACCAAGATAATTTTTTGCAAAAGGGACGATAACCAATTCATTGAACATTTATGTATCATAACACCAAAAGTAGCAGCGGAATATAAATTTTCTAACTATTACAAAGCTTGTTATCATTACCACTCTTCACCACACAGGGTGAGATAAATAAAACTAACTAAACATAGGACTAGCTGAGGATCACCTAACCACCTCAATATAGTCTCCCAAAAGCTTTCTATTAAACTTGATGAGGTCCTGGTCCAACTTGGTTGTCTTCTCCTTGACCTACACCTGGGGTTGGAAGCGTACCCCAACAAAAGGAGAATAGTAGATGTATCAACAAACATTGGTATGTGCATATTAATTTAATATTGAGCAATGTTAAGAAATAAAGGATGTCAAATAAAATGCTTCCCAAAGAAAAAGGAAAGGACTACACAAGTGGGAATAATACAATATGAATTCAACAAAATAAGAGAAAGGCATCCATGTGTTTCACCTATGACAATGCTAGAACAATATAAACATGTTGGTATGAAATAACACATCTACAATAAATATGGGATGAGTAGGAACTTATACACATCTACTCTGAATATGGGAGAGCAGGAACATATACACATCTGCTCTGAGTTGACAAGGTACACATCTACTCTAATAATATATATTGCAAGAATTATCACCTACATTTCACATTTGTAGGAATTAACACATCCACATAAATAACACATGTAACATTATACTAGCAGTCACCACATGATGCATAACGAAAGAGTAAGCAAGAATAAATCAAAGTATGAGGGATGAGAACATCCAACGGATATAATGTGGGATTAGAAAATCCTTAGAAAATACCCATAGCATAAATGTGAAATATAAGCATCCACCACAAAAGTGGGAAAATTTTGGAATTTATCAAGAATAAAAGCATAAACTGGAGTCAAGAGAAAATCCAACAAAATAGGATGATCACTAGATCATAATCAAGTAAAATGTTTCACAAAAATCAGAACCAAATATTATATTCTCAAGAGAATCAGATCTTGTGTAGTATATTATCCATAGGACCAAGAGAAAGTTGAAAATAGGTTATTGATCAAGAGGAATAATAGAGGATGGAAATATACCTTAATCATGAGTCCTAGAAACACTCTTCACCAATCTAGTTGTTCCAAGGTCTCCTTTGCCTAGCTTCAAGTTATTTACATGTATTAGGGTTTTATATATCATAATGTGTAATGAAACCCTAATATTATACCTTATTGGAAAACCTAGGATTTTGGTCACAAAACCCAAACCAATCGACTCCTTGTGTTCTCCTAATTAAGAAAACATATTTATTTACTTTGTTTGGAGTTCATACGAATTAGTTACAATTTTTAGGGATTTTTATATGATTTATCAGATCCTCAAAAATCTCCCATTGAATAAATGGAAGTCATATTCTCAAACTATTTTTATTATAAATAACACATTTTTTTTATTCCAAAACATATTTATTTGTTAATTTTGAACCAGTGGATTAAAAGATATGATTTTTACAAAACTGACCAATCAGGAAATTCCAAATATCCAAATAAGCAAGAAAAGGTGAAAGAGAGGGAGTGAGAAGGGTCAGACCCGCATTAATTGGCCCAATCATAGGTAGCCAGGTCATGGGTCAGTGCTCGTGCAACCACATCCAAGCGAGAAATGAAAATAGGTAAAAAGTCGAGAATACGCTATCATGATAAAATGAAGATAGTAGTGAAATGAGGAGGGTAGATCAAGGAAATTACATGGGGGAATCATACCCTACCTTGCTCATGCCATGGAAGTGAAGCAACTCAAGAAAATTTGTGCAAGACTACAAATCGCGATCATTGAACAAATCGAAGACAAGAAAGATAGCAAAGGGTAATTCGAACTCACCTAACCAAATAATTGGAGTGTTGGAACAACCATGAACCCTAGCTTGTTGCCATAAGGCCAGGTCGAAGAATTGGATTGTGAGCAAATTGACGTGAGGAAACAATTGCTTATGTGCTAATGGAGATAGAAGCACTCGTATTTATAGGTGAGTGGGTGTATACAAGAAAAAGCCAAGAGGGACCGGGAAGCTTGTGGCCCAAGATTTGGACGTTTCTCAAAAACTCGATGAATTAGTACAAGTTAGGATCAAAAGATGGAAAATCTTATTTGGAAGTTATTGGCAAAGAAATCACAGAAAAAGAGCAAGAAATGAGGAAGTTATGGTGATTTAAAAATTACATGCAAAGGGAACCTGTTTCCCGATCCGGCGTGATCTAGACAATGACTGGGAGCTGTCGATCCAGGAAGTAGGTGAATCTCAGCCTTCCGTCAGTGTGAAAAGGAAAAATAAAAGGAAAATGGTGTATGGCATTTAATGCGGTTTTCGAATCCGAATTGGACTAAAGTGATATGTATATTTATTTATCTTTTTCTCTCTCCTCCATTGAGGGTGCAAACGAATCCCCAAATTAATGGAATTTGACACCTAGCCTAATTTGGACATGTAGAAGCCGATTATGGCATTGGTTTTTGCTTTTAATGACTTTGTTATTTTGTTTAACTCTTTTAAAATAAATTATATTTTCTCTTTCTTAATACGTTAGAGACTTTTAGAAATACCCAATTAATGGGAAACTTCACCCACAAGAAAACTTAAAAACACAATTTGGCCATTAATTTTGTCCTTTGAAGTCATTTGATACATTATTTTATATTTTAGGCTTTATTTACACTTTCTCTCTCCTAAACATACTAGATCATTTAAGATTGTCCAAATTTGTTGTAAATTTAGACATAATCTTATTTTAACATATAGATGACGAATTTGAGATTAGTTTTCTATTTTGGAGTCACTAAATGTTTTATTTTATATTTTGGGGGAAATTCACCTTTTCTTTTCTAAATAAAATTGATGTAGTTATTATTATCCCAAATTTTGAGAAACTAGGCCTCCAAGCCAAAAGATATCCAAAGAAAATGAATTTGAACTTATTCTTATGCAAATAGTCTTCCTTTTATGAGTTTTACATAATTAACATTTGTGGCCCATTATTATTTTAGTTAACATAATATTTCATCATTATTATTATCATTCTTCCAATTGTGTCCCATATCTTCACATTACAACCAAAAGGATTACATATTATTATTCTGCACAACATTCTTTATGTCTATTATTTAACTCATTAAATTCATCAATTCCTTATTTATTTTAATTATTTATCAATATTCTCAATTATGGACACTTAGTCCTTCTATGCAAATTATTTCTCATAACCTTATACCATAATCAATATTATCACATGTGACATATTTTATTGGTCTAAAGATTATTATGAGACCATTAGGTCATACTTGTTTACATGCATATATGTTAGGGTGATTTAATCATGCATTACATATTAGGGCTACAAGTAACTACTACTAGGTATATCCTCATCCTTTTTTGGCTAAGCCCAAAGAACTAAGGTCTCTAACCTCTAATCCTTGGAATAGATAAGGTTTTGGGGTTCGGTATGTTATAGTGTACCACCCCTTAAAGAGATTTCATCATCTAAATATAAACATAAACTATTCACCACCGGTTATTAGATTCATCTTAAAAAGTCAAACATCTCTATAGGTACAAGGATAACCTCAAACACTTCCTTACATACATCCACAAAGGTATCATATGGAAATAAGTGTTACCTTCATTATGATCATCACCATAGACATCTTCGACATCCAAAGCAAAGATCCTTTTAGCACATCTTTCCACAGGTCTTCTTCCATTATTATTGCCATTATTCTGGGGAGGTACATGAGGTTCTTATTGTGCTGGTGCTTGTCCTTTAAAAAGATGGGGGCATCTAGGGAAAATATGTCTAGGTTCATTGCAATGATGACATATCAGTTGTCTATCCATCCTCTATTCAATAGGATCCTAAGGTCAGCGATGCCTTTCATACCCATGATCACCTTCAGAGTGCTTCATTTTGTTATTATTCACTTTGTGTGTCAAGGTATGGAAACCAAGATATGACTCAACGTCTAAGGTCTTATCCACCATTTTTTAAAAATCCAAGGGAAGTTGTGAAATAAGAGCATGACCCACATTGTAATTAAGTCCTTGTAGGAATAGGTAAGCTCTGCAATCCTCACTTAGCCTACAAGCATAATGCTCGAGCAATAGAAACATTTGCATATAAGCAGACACGGATAGGGAACCTTGATTCAAACTGTAGAATTTTGCTTCCTTCTTCTTTAGGGAAGCAGTGCAGATGTACTTACTATGAAAAATCACCAAAACTACTCCCGAGTCAGTATAGAGGTATGACAAGTCCTTGCTATACCATTCCATGAAACTCAAGATTGTCCATCTTAAACATATGAACCAAACCTAACCTTTTGGCATAGAGGACATGCCATACCATTAAAAGTACACTCAATGGCTAACACCCATTCATCAAATTTATCAACTATCTCTATTTCACCTTCACCCTTAAGTAGGGTGGTTGCATCTTCATGAATTCCATTATTGGATTCTCCTTAGGCTTATCAGGCACATGTGGATTGTTCAAATTTCCTACAATCGGTGTTCTAATAAGTTGTCTAAGAATGGCTAATTCTTGTTTAGGAGAGATGACTATGTCTGCATTAGTAGCAGTAGAGGGTGGGGTTTCCTGACCTACTGATCATCCACTTCCAGTTGGATGAGTAACTTGAGTCATCATAGGGGTAAAGGGAGGATCCATCCTTGGAATCCAAAACCTAGGGTACTGAGGTGTCTTATAACCAGATAAGTTGTCAACATATGAGTTATCTCCCTCCATGAGGGTTTAGCCTACACAAGGCAAGGGTACTAGGTATATGCAACCTATAAAAAAGGTAAACATCCTAAGGGAGACAAGACTGAAATAGTTAGATAACCGAAAACCATTGGCTTTGATACCATGTTGTAAGGAGTGGGATCCCAGAGGGGATCCATTCCCTACTAAAATAAAATGGCAACATCTCATATAACCAAACACCAACATAATTTTTTTTGCAAGAGGGGTGATAACTAATTTCAACATGTATGTATCATAACACCAAAAGTAGTAGATGAATATAAAATGTCTAACTATTACAAATCTTGTTATCATCACTACTCATCACCATGCACGGTGAGATATAGAAAACTAACTAAACATAGGACTAGATAAGGATCACCTAACAAGCTCAATATAGTCTCCCAAAAGCTTTCAGTTAAACTTGATGAGGTCCTGGTCCAACTTGGTTGTCTCCTCCTTGACCTATACATGGGGTTGGAAGCGTACCCCGGAAAAAGGTGAATAGTAGATGTATCAATAAACGTTGGTATGTGCATACTAATTGAGTATTGAGCAATGTTAAGAAATAAATGATGTCAAATAAAAAGCTTCACAAAGGAAAATGAAAGGACTACCCAAGTGGGCATAAAAGAATATGAATTCAACAAAATAAGAGCAAGGCATCCATCTATTTCACATGTGCTAATACTAGAACAATATAAATATGTTGGTAGGAAATAACACATCTACCATAAATATGGGGTGAGTAGAAACTTACACACATCTACTCTAAATATAGGGTGAGCAGGAACATATACACATCTACTCTGAGTAGGATTGGATACACATCTTCTCTAATAATATCTATTGTAGGAATTATCACCTTTGCATTTTCACATTTGTGGGAATTTACACATCCACATAAATAACACATGTAACATTATACTAGAAGTCACAGCATGATGCATTATAAAATATTAAGCAAGAATAAATCAAAGGAACATCTAACAGATATAATTTGGGTTCAAAGGATCCTTATCAAATTCCCATCACATAAATGTGCAATATAAACATCCACCACAAAAGTGGCAAATTTAGGGATTCATCAAGAATAAAAGCGTAAATTGGAGTTAAAAGAAAGTCCAACAAAATAGGATGATCATTACATCATAATCATGTATAATATTTATAATAAAAATCAGAACCAAGTGATATATTATCAAGAGAAAGAGATATTGTGTAGGCTATTGTCCATACGACCAAGAGAAAGATGAAAATTGGTTATTTCTCAAGAGGAATAATAGAGGATGCAAACATACCATAATCCTGAGTCCGAGAAACACTATTCACCAATCTAGTTGTTTCCAAGGTCTCCTTTGACTAGTTTCAAGTTATTCACATGTATGAGGGTTTTATAAAGCATAATGTGTAAAGAAACCCTAATTTTAGACCTTTTTGGAAAACCTTGGATTTTGGTCAAAAAACCTAAACCAATCAATCCTTGTGTTCTCCTGATTAAGAAAACATATTTATTTGCCTTATTTGGATTCGTATGAATTAGCTACAATTTTAGAACTTTTTATATGATTTATTAGATCCTCCAAAATCACCCATAGAAAAAATGGAAATCATATTCTCAAACTATTTTTACTAGAAAGAACACATTTTTTCTATTTCAAAACATATTAATTTGTAAAGTTTGAACTAGTGGATTAAAAGATATGATTTTTACAAGACTGACCAATTAGGAAATTCCAAATATCCAAATAAGGGAAGAAAAGGTGAAAGAGAGGGGGAGATAAGGGATGACACACGTGACTTGGCCCAATCACAAGTGGCCAAGTCATGGGTCAGTATTCACGTGGTCGCGTCCAAGCAAGAAACAAAACAAGTGAAAAATTGAGAATACCCTTGCGTGATAAAATAAAGAATAATGAAATGAGGAGGGTATATTAGGGAAATTAAATGGGGGAATCATACCCTACCTTGCTCATTTCATGGATGCAAAGTAGCGTGAGAAAATTTGGGTGAAACTACGAATCAAAATCATTGAACAAATCAAAGATAGAGAAAGATAGTAAAGGGTAACTCAAACTCACATAACCAAGTATTGGCAAAACCACGAACCCTAGGTCATTGTCGCAAGGCCATGATGAGAAATTGTATTTTGGTGGATGTGCAAGGAATCTCTAACAAAAATGACATGAGGAAATGATCATTTATGTGCTAACGGAGATAGAGGTACCCCTATTTATAGGTGAGAGGGTGTATACTAGTAAAAGCCAAGAGGGACCGAGAAGCTTATGGCCTAATATTTGGTGTTCCTCAAAAACTCAATCAATTGGAACAATTTTAGGATAAAAATATGCAAAATCTTATTTGGAAGTTGTTGGCGAAGAAATCATGCAAAAAGAGCAAGAAACGAGGAAGTTATTGCGATTTGAAAATCATGTGCACAAGGAACCTATTTCCCGATCTGGTGTGATCTAGACGATGACTGGGAGTCATCAAACTAGGGAGTGGGTGAATCTCAACCTTGCATCGGCATGAAAAGGAAAAATAAAAGTAAAATGGTGCATGCCATTTAATGCGGTTTCAAAATCCGAATTGGACTAAAGTGACATGTATATTTACTTGTCTTTCTCTCTCTCCTCCATTGAGGGTGCAAATGAATCCCAAAATTAATGAAATTTGACACCTAGCCTATTTTGGACATGTAGAAGCCTATTTTGGCATTATTTTTCACTTTTGAGGACTTCTATTATTTTATTTGATTATGTTAAAATAATTCATATTTTCTCTTTCTTAATGCATTAGAGACTTCTAGAATTACCCAAGTAATGTGAAACTTCACCTACAAGAAAACTTAAACATATGTAACATGATTTGTACATTAATTTTGTCATTTGAAGTACTTTGATACATTATTTAGTATTTTGGCTTTATTTACACTTTCTCTCTTCTAAATACACTAGAACATTAAAGATTGTCCAAATTTGTTGATAATTTACACATAAGCTTATTTTAGCATGTAGATGACGAATTTGAGATTAGTTTTCTCTTTTGGAGTCATTGAATGTTTTATCTCATATTTTGGAGGAAAATCACCTTTTCTTTTCTAAATAAAATTGATGTAGTTATTATTATCCTGAATTTGTGAAACTTGGCCTCCAAGCCAAAACATATCCAAAGAAAATGAATTTGAAGTTATTCTTATCCAATTAGTCTTCCTTTTATGAGTTCTACATAACAAACATTGGTGGCCCACTATTATTTTATTTAACATATTATTTTATCATTATTATTATCATTCTTCCAATTGTGTCCCATATCTTCACATTACAACCAAAAGGATTATATATTAATATTGTGCATGAAATTATTTATGTTTATTATTTAACTCATTAAATTCATCAATTCCTTATTTATTTTAATTAGCTATAAATATTCTCAATTATGGACACTTAGTCCTTCTATGCACATTATTTATGTTAACCTCATACCACAATCAAAATTATCACATGTGACATATTTTATTGGTCCAAAGATTATTATGAGAGTGTTAGATCATAATTGTTTTCATGCATATATGTTAGGGTGATTTAATCATGTACTACATATTAGGGTTACAATTGACTACTATTAGGTATTTCCTCATCCTTGTTTGGCTAATCCCAAAGAACCAAGGTCTCTAACCTCTAGTCCTTGGAATAGGATAAGGTTCTAGAGTTTGGTATGTTACAACCAACCCCACTTTTGAGTACTTCCCAGTTAAGAGAAATGATAAAGTCAAAAATCATTACCTATAATTTCCAAAAATAAAAAAATCAATAATTTTTCTTAAATGTACAAATTTTGTTTGCAAGATGTATAATTAGACTTCTCTAAGGAGTTAAATGAACTTTACATGTTAAACTAATGTATATGAGAATAAATACTAAGGCTATGTTTCTCATCCTCCTTGTGACTTAGCTTTAATATCTTCAATTGATTTTATCTGAATTTTTGGGTCTTCGTATCTTTATATACACAAAATTACCTAAAACACCTACAAACAAATACATGTATTAGTAATATCTCTATATTGTGTATGTGGTGCAACTAAAATTTGTGCAAGTATGATATAAACATGTAATTCTCATAATTAAATATTTTCACATATGAACATGTCTTTTCATTACATATTCTAACTCATTCTTGGTATGCTATCTTGAGTGTAATTATTTTCCATCCTTGGACTTATGTGTATTTCCTCTAGATACAGGTAACCCAGGGTTCATAATATTATAGTTTCACTATGTGATGCTCATATTGGCATTATTATCTAATAAAATGTAAATAAACATCCAATAATTTATTTCATTGAGTTAACACTTCAGAAATCACCTGGAAACCCATCAGTAATCAATAATATGAGTACTCATAAGTAACCACATACCTCAATATAGAACAATGCAATATACTTAAAGTACATTAATCATGTATCCAAGCATCCAAGCAATCAGCATAATCAATCCACATAATTCATGTTTGTATAACCCTAAAGTGTCACCATCGTCATTATTAGAGAGAAAGTTCGAGAAAGATGATATGTTGCATGGGTTATTTCTTACAATTCAAAGGAGATCTGGGTAGTCGGTATCAGGGGTGAACTTTTGAGACTTAACTATAAGTTGGGATAATGAGTCCAAGCACTGGCCAAATGCCCTAACTTCCCAGGTGGAACTGAGAATCGAGAGCTATCCCTAAGAATTTTAATGATGTCCCAATTATAGCTTGGTGTGTTTGTTGTAACCTACCAAAGAAAACTAACTAAATTTCATAGGAACTATTTGAGAGGCTAGGGAGAAAATATCGGGGTCTAGGTGACTAGCCTATGCAGGAATCCATGCAAAGAGTTGATGATGACCCATCTGTCGTTTGATCTTAGATCAACAGTAGAACACTACATTTGTATCAAGTATCACGTTGCCAAGGTTTTGGAATATCCTGACATGTGTGTGACACTGATAAATCAAATAAAAGTCCACACTTTATTAGAATTTATCCCAAATTTAAAAATTCCTATAGATCTCTAGAATTATCTAAAAGCTACCAAATTTGGAGATTATCTTCTCAATAGAATAGTCTCAATTTACGAAAAGATTGGGTTCAAAAAGAAAAATATAGATATCCTTTTGTTTCTAATTAAATATTTACTTAATTATACCACCTAGGTCATAGATAATCTTATAATCATCCCAATTATTGAATTTGTCTCCATTTAGTCATTATCTAGTATTGGAATAAGCATTAGGTTATTTTATGTTCATTCAATTCCCGGATACATGGAACCTAATATTGGATTAGATAATTATTTCTTTACTATCTTAGAGATTAATCAATTTTGAATCTTTTAGATTCTTGATAATTATCTCATAATGAGTTTATCAATTGACTCATAATATTATTTGATTCATTATTATATATGAAAAACAATTTTATTTAAAATATATCTCAATGACCTACTTGTTGCTCAAATAGTCCAATTAGGTCTGAATTGGATCCCAAGGCCCATAGTTCATACTTTTCCTTCTAGTGGATCAACACCCCTGATTATATTTTGTATTTATATAATGAAGGCATTGTTTATCATTTGAAGACTCATATTCATATATTTTCCTCGTTTTACATTATATTCCTTAAATTGAAGACTTCGTCTAACTCTATATTTTAAATCCATCATCCCAATGAAATCAGAGTCATGATTTGATGTCACCAATCTATTATTACTATTGTCTTGTAGTGGATCTGAAGACAATATTATCAAATTAGTAATCATAGAATCCAAAATTTCCAAATTTAGGGATCTTATAGGAGCATTCCTTGGATGAAAATAACCTCACCGCCCTCATCATGGATGTCGATAAGGAGTGGTAGGACAAATTCAATGAAAAAAATCACACTCACGTCATCAAGAAGTACATTGATGACAATTTTGGGTTGAGATCACTAGTCGGCTACATTCTTTGTAGCATGTAGCAAAGTCTTCGTTCATCTACAACCTAGTGGTCCACTATCTACATCACATTCTCACTTGACCCAACTTTGGATGGAATGGATCCCTAGGTTTTGTCACCATCACTGATATTTACTTCTTTTGGTGCATGTTGAATGACAAGTCAGTCAATTGGGCATGCACACTCATTAATGATCTACACATCCATCAATAGAAGAACACCAAAATCAAATTGTATCAAGGCGGATTCACAATAGTGATCTCCACCTACCTTGGAAATACCCACATTCCCTTGGCATCACTCATGGGAGTGAATCCATCTTACTTGTTTGATATCATGTTTTGGTGACTCCGACTTTCATAAAGATAGACAATGCCATGGCATCTACTACTAGTTGAGTCAAGACATATCATTGTTCTTGCACTATCCACTCACACTTATTTCACAACAGTAAACCTCTTCTATGACCTCGACAATTTGAATATGCATATGCAGTGTTCCATTAAGAAGCATCCCCCTATTTAGGGTGGTATTCCTAAGCCTTCGTATGGATGATGCAGTGCTTATATGGAAGAAAAAGTAAAGAGTTTGGCCCTTTGTAACCACCTTAGAAGATGTCCTATGAAGCAACATGTGCTAGACACTACAAGGTCATCTGAACCCTTTGACTTCTCAGAGCTATAGTAGCAATTGGACCACATTGACACTACTCAGACCCGCATGGAGCAGGAGCAGCAGTGATAGGGCCACCATCTCAACCATATGTACATATAGTAAGTTCATGTGAAATGGCATGTAGGATAAGGTGACTACACATAGACCCAAACCTATGACAAGGACTATGATGCATGACATACCTATACTTCCCCTACCTATTCGTATTGGGGAAACAAGTACGTTGAGCATTATGAGGAGACACCACAGTCAGCCACCAACCAAGATTGGTCTAACTGACCATACTTGGAATCCTTTCAAGCTCACCCCACCATCTCCCACCTCCACATCAATAGAAGCCACCACCATTGGGTTAACACCGTAGTTGGTGGATATTCTAGTAATTTTCTTCCCCTCCATTATGGACCTAGAGTTTTCTTGGGATGAGTAAATTTCTAAGTTCAGTATGGAGGGTGGGTGGTACGTCTCGACTCCACCCACTCTATCTTCAATTTGTTTACTTTCATTTCAAGTTTAGAAACTGTATTTTCTTCTTTTTAAGTCATTTACAATATTTTCTTGTTATAGTTACTTTTAATTGGCCATTTCCTAGTAGGACTAGATTCAATTCATATTGTCTTGTTTTTTTTATGAATCTATCATTAATGTAACAAGATAAATGAAGTGAATCCTTTTGCAATGATGAATCATGAACTGCAAATGCTAGAACCCATTATGTTACCAATGATCTCAATTAACATCATTCCTTGGAAAATATGGCAAGTCATATGGGATTGACAAAAAATGTGGTATTTCTCTCAATGATTAGCATAACTTCTTTTGGAAATTTCGTTAACTTGGAAGTCATATGATGCAATGAGTCAATTGTTAAGATTGTTCCAGTTCTCTAAATTCCAAAATATAAGATGTGCAATGCAGCCCTCTTATACACTAATTCCATCATCTTCTTACCCCATAATTTCCAAAAACAATCAAAAAGCAAAAAAACATGCCACATTACAAGTTTGGTGTGGGACCTCCCTCCCCTCTACTCTTCATCTTCCATAACCCTTCCATGTCATAGGGGTGTACCACAAAATAAAGGATGCCAATGTGTAGACCAAAAAGAGAAAACAATATGCAGTCAAAGAAATTGCATCAATAAAAGAAATCTCAAGTTGAATAGAGAAGAGATTCACAATTCTTTGTTCCATGCCTTCATTCACAACTTTTCCTTCCTAGGGGTAGCAAATCATCCCAAAAACATTTCATCCACAGCTGCAAAATTTCCTTCTGCAAATCTCATAGGAAAATGCAGAGTTTTCTGAAACCACAATGATATTGTGATTGTGATGTTGTAGGTTTTGACTCAAAAGTAGGTTTTTCCAAGTGAAGTCCGGACTGGGAATTTGAGGTTGCATTTTGTATCTCTAAAATGTTGGGGTTGTTTGGCCATATTTTATTGTAGAAATCAAATGATGTTATGAAGGAGAGGATAATAGTTCGGTAATATTTTTTGGCGTGTTGCTTTCATTTTGTGTTTATCAAGGACAAGAAACATTCATGTTTGGGGTATTTTAGTGAATGGATATTCATCAAATTTTTATTCCACAATCTAGACTAGTTTTTCTCATTTCAAGTAGTCAATTCTCATTGAATTTCTTTGTTGTGTGGATTTTCTTTTAATTCCAAATTGTTAAGATTTTGATAAGATTCTCTATTGTATGTGGAGAAAAGCAGCACTCAACTCAACATCATAATAGTAGTCCTTCCACAACTCCAGGTCTCAAATTTAGAGTAAATTGGAAGGCAAAAAGAAGCAGACAACTAGGCCAATTGGGTGACTGGGTTCCCTAGTTAGTCAATTGTCCTGACCAACCAAGAATGCTTCTCAAGCACAAGTCGATTGGCCGACTAGTGTTACCAGTCAAGTGGTTGAAATTCATGTCCTATAAGTTAGTACTCAACAATGCTCTTGACAACATTCCAATTAGTTGACTCTCCTTACTAGTAGACCAACTGGAATCCCATCCTTCAAAGGTTATAACCAACCATAGACTTGGCAGCATGCCATTCAGTTCATTGGATATACTGGTTGGCTGATTGGAATTCACTTTTAATTGATTCCCAAGTAAGTAGACATGAATATTTTGAGGGCCTGCCACTTGGTTGACTCACCTAACTGGTCGGCTAATACACATGTAGCACAATGCCCATGAGAAGTGGTATGTCGTCTGACTCACTCACTAGTCACTGAGTTGGAATTTGACCCCAATTTCCCCTCAAGGTCAGTTAATCAGAGGTTTGTGCACCCAGTCAGTCAATCGGCCGAACTTCCAAACGGCTGATGGGAAGACTAGTAGACATACTGCCTGAAGGTTGGTAAATTGACTGGCAAGATAGACAATGCAAAAGAAAGATACTTTTTGGAACCAACCAAATTAGACTTTATGGACTATGGGCCATTGATATAAAAAATATTGCAACCTGAGGTTTAGGGGATTGTCCAAGCTCAGTATGAACCTCGTTGTGGTGTGAGAAATGGAGAAAAGAGAGGGAACATCATTGTCTTTGTGGGGTTTGTCAGACCTATTGTTGCTAAAGTGGAGAATTTTCATAGGATACCTATGTGCTACAACCTACCACACCACATGAGATTACTTCAAACCAAAACGTCAACCAAACACTAATTAAAAGATCACCAAAAATAAGTACATATATAAAATCAATTTTTAAATTTCAACATTCCATAAGAAATATTTACACAATGGTCCAACTTCACATGCATATTCATAGAGGGTACATTTACATAATTACATTTGACTCATCCATAACCTATATAAAAAGATGTTTCCTTATACACATTTGCAATGCTCAAAGTATACAACAAAATCTTGAGTCAATATTCATCATATACAAAAACCTAGCCTGGACCTGAGACTAGAGGGATGACTCTAGGACTCTACACAATGTGACTCCTTTGTGACACAAGTTTGCTTGTTCTATTGATCAACTAAAAGGGGTGTGGAAACCCATGAGGTGAGACCCATATCCCAACATTATGATATACCCTCTAATATAATTTATTTTTTACAAGAAAATTATATTATTAAAACAATTAAGGTAGATAGCATAACATGTGTAAAGGACTAAGAAATCTATATAGAATGATCAAGCATAATTAAAGTTACATGTATAATTCATTACACTTGATAGGGTATGACTGAAATCTAATGCTAACTAGAAGAGCAAAGCAACCAATGTGATTTGGCAAAGAGCCCTAACAAGTATACTGCTCGATTGATTACATATTTTATTAAGCCCTGAGTAGTTTGAGATATACCACTCAAACTACTAGCTAACCATTGAGAAGTCACAACCAGACCAATATAAGATCTAGAATGACTGTAATCTTGAAGATCTCATCTCCTCCATAAGTATGCATAATAATTGTAGTCAAACACCAGCCCAACTACTAAAATAGCCTAGTCCATCCTAGGTACACAGGCCACAACACTAGAAACCATGGTATAAACCCTCATATTTGAGTTAATGTATGTAGTCACTCTCAATCAAATCAACTTTGAGACATTGTCACTTTCTAACATATTGGAATCAAGATGATAGGGATATACCCTCCTTGGATCAAGATGATAGGGATATACCCTCCTAGTACCAACATATACTCAACAATATATGTATCTGAGCTCCTTTCGGATTATTGTTTCACTATCCAACAAGTTCTGATACTGAGGTAATTCTACAGTCACATGGCACTACATGATTAAGGTTACATTTGATTACTTACTTTAGTTAAATACTTCTGACTATATTAATCAAGTTACAAAATGTTAAGATCCTTACAAAATAATTGGGATGTTGCAACTTTAAAAGATATAAAACATATGATAATAGTTCCATATCACTCTAGCAATGTATATGTATCCATCCATGGTCGTGAAGAGACTCAAGCCACAATTTAGGGAAAAACAAAACCCTAATAACTTCATGTAGGAGTATCACTAGCATCTGAAATTTTTTAGAGATCTTAAAGATCATAATCAAGACAATACCCATATTTTCATCATAGAATTCTAAATGACTTAAAAGTTATGCTATTTCTAAGAAATAGGCAATCATATGCTTAAATTCTATTATGGATGAGCTACCTTCAGTACTAGCATCTCGTCTAACCATCATTTCATAACCATAACAATGATTACAGATTCTAAAGTTCACATATAATAACTATCATATAGATAGGGATAGCACATGGTTCTGATCCCATTTTTATTGGGGACTAAAAACTCCCTAAGAATAACACTTTTAGGAGCCATCACATTACATATTTGAAATTTTAGACCTTGCATATTTAGGTTCACTTTTGAAGCATAAAACTTTCATAGAGTCTAAATAAAACTTATGAACTCATATTGTCATCCTGTTACATAAAATAGTGCTTTAAAAGGACATCTATTAGCATTTTACAAATCTATGGAGCAAGATTTAAGTCATGCATGTAGAAAGTAGGCAAAAAATGATTTTGAAGTTATATCACTCACCTTGGCAGAGAAGAAACTGAATCCTAATAGGAGACATTCTAAAATCAGCAACAAAGTACCAAGCTTCATCCACCAAAACTCAAAGACAAAGTATATCTAAGACAATAAGAGAAGAAAAGAAGATTCTTCATCCACATGCATGATTTTCTAGCAAGGAATGACATGAACCTCGGTCATGAAGGAAGAGGGAAAGGAGAAACAATAAGAAAACCAGTTTAGGAAATAAGATCTTACATGAAGAAAACAAAAACACAATCAAAATCCTTTGAATCGTCTAAGGAAAACTCAATCTAGCGCATGCACTCACGAACAACAACTCAATGAGCTCTAAGGGTCCTTCATCAGTCACATAGAGATTCTCCTCTAACTCCTCCAAGTGAAACTTATGCTCCACTAAATGAATGAAAGGAAATAAGGGAGGTATTTATAGAGGTGAGTCAAAGGACTGGCTCCCTGTCGGTCATAAAACATGTTGGGTTGTGACTCAGAAAACTCACCGATCAATGCCCAGCCAAGTGTGCACATAGAACATTTGACGGCCATGTTCAAGTAGAACTTTTTCGGCCCAGAATCTTTTAGGGAATCCAAGTCCATTGGCTCGATGATTTCATGGGATCCCATCAATCAGCTAGCCCACAACCTTGTCAGGCACCGAGAATTTGTTGACCAACAAGCCGGCAATCAAGCCACTCAATTGGTCAGGCCCTGACAATTGTTCATACACTACAGCAACATGAGGTACCAACTTACCCAAAACCCATTAGTCTGGTACATGTCCATTGACTAAAACACAAAACACCATCTTTACTCCAAATTATGGACAATCATCCCTGATGAGATAGCATAAATTGTAGATCATCGAGCTGTGATCGATGAAAACACAACACTACTTCTAACCAACTTATATATGTATGCAAACCCCATAAATCAAAGTTCAAAACCATACAAAAGGAGAATAAATTCTTAGGAACATCATGAAACAACTTTAACAAGTGTTAAAACTATTTTTAGAACCCCAGAAATGGGTATGTTCCACAATAGTCCACAAGTTACATAAAATTGTACAACTTGAATAAACAACGTCTGATTTGGTTCAATTTTTAAACATAGCTTTATCAACTAATATTACATCCTAATTCAAAGTTTAATTTCAAAACTAAGCATCCAATTAATGTAGAGAATTTCTTTTATGTATTAAGCAAGGTTATGGGCTTCGCAACCATAAACCCCTAACAAGGATTTTTCCCTCAAAATCCTAAACAAACAAAGAAGGGTACTTCATACACATCTCATTCTCTGATTCCCATGTAGATTCTTCTACCCCATTATGATGCCACAACACATTAACCTAACCTATGTCCTTCTTCCTCAGCTTCTGCACATTCCTATCCAAGATCAACACAAGACCCTCTACATATGAAACATCACCATACAACTCCACCAACATTAGTTGTATCGTCTACTCTGTATCTAGATGACACTTCCTCAACATAGAGACATGAAAGACATTGTGTAATCTATGTAACTCTAGAGGCAAATTCAACTTGTATGCCACCTTTCCAACTCGAGCTAAGATAAGGTAAGGTCCCATGAATCTAGGAGCCAACTTACCCTTCTTACCAAACCTCATATTACCCTTCCCAGCAGATGCTTTCTACACATACATGGTCTTCAATTTGGAAGTCCAACGATCTGCAAACATTATCTACATATGACTTTTTCCTATCATGTGTTTCCTTCAATTGTTCCTGGATCACTTTGATCTTCTCTATGGTCTTTTGAACCAAATTAGAACCAAACAATTGATATTCACCTTCCTCATACTAAAAAATAGGTGATCTATAAGACCTACCATACAAAACCTCATATGGTGCCATGTCTATACTCTCTGGTAATTGTTGTTGTAGGAAAACTCAATTAGACTCAACTAAATATCCCAACTTCCAAGAAAATGAAGTACACACACTATAAAGAAATCTTACAACATTTGTATGGTTCTTATGACTGACCATTTTTCGACGGGTGGAAGGTTGTGATGAAACTCAACTGTGTAGATTCTCCCAAAATCTTCTCATGCAAAGAGGACCCCTATATGATACTATGGTATAGTATTTTGTGTAGATGATCAACCTCATCAACATAGATATGTCCCAGCTTCTCAGCAGTTTAGGTGGTCTTGATCAGTAAGTGAGATGACTTTGTCAATGGGATCAGCAATCCCTTAAATGGAATCATGACCCTTGTTATCCTAGGTAGACCAACCACAAATTCCATGGTTATATGATCCCATTTCCACTATGGAATTGTAATGGGATGTAACATCCATGTAGGATTTTGATACTCTGCTTTAACAAGTTGACAAATTGGACACTTGGTAGCAAACTCTGCCACATCATAGTTTACACCTGGCCACCAATCCTTTAGGTTGTGATACATCTTTGTACTACCATGATGCATCACATACATTGAGGAATGAGCCTCCTCAAGTACTATCTCCCTCAGACCCCCTACATCAGGAACCACCATCCTCTTGTGAAAGATTATTGTCCCATTATATATATCATGAAACCCTTCATGCTTCCACTGCCAAACTCTGATCTGATATTCTATATCTCAACATCATCCTTATGGGCATGCTTAATCTCCTATATTAGTGTGTACTTGACATTTAACTATGTCAAAAAACCCACCAACTAGAAACTTATAACCGTACATTCATCTATTGAAGTGACACCAACATGTGCCGTTCGTGACATGCCATGGAGTGAAACTACCCTTTGTCTATTGATGGTGAATATTTCTTCCATATCAATCCATCATCCACTACATTCACCTTTCTAGGATGATAGTCTATTGTACAATCATAGTCCTCGATCAACTCCATCCATCTCCTCTGCCTCGTGTTCATCTCCTACATTGAGAAGACATACTGCATATTCTTATGATCTGTGAAGATTTGGCACTTCTCTCCATATAGATAGTGTTTTAAATCAAGGCAAGAACTACTGCTGATAACTCAAGATCATCAGTTGGGTAGTTCTCCTTGTATTTATTAAGTTGTTGAGAAGCAAAAGAAATCACACATTTGTCATGCATCAACACACATCCCAACCCATTCTTCAAAGCATCAGAGAAAATGGTGTAGCTTTTTTAGGCTCTAGTAACACCAACAATGGAGCACTTGTCATCTTCTCCTTAAACAATTGGAAAGAGCTTTGTCACTTGTCATCCCAAACAAAAGGAACACCCTTCCTAGTCAGCATGGTCAACGGTAAAGATACGACACTGAAGTTCTTGATGAACCTCCTATAGTAACTAGCTAAACCTAGGAAGCTTCAAATGTCTTGGGATGATCCCACTCCAACATTGATTCCATTTTCTTAGGGTTTAAACAAACACCCTTTATGGAGATGACATAACCAAGGAAAGACACCTCGATCAACCAAAACTCACACTTACTAAAATTAGCATGTAACCTATGCTACCACAACAATTCCAACACTTAGAGAAGATGTTGCTCATGTTGTTGACTATGCATGGCATATATCAAGATATCATATATGAATACCACCACAAACTAGTCTAGGTAGGGTCTAAACACCATGTTCATTAGGTCTATAAATGTTTTCAGTGCATTGGTTAGCCCAAATGGCTTAACATAAACTCATACTGACCATACCTGGTCCTAAAAGAAGTATTAGGTATGTCATCTACCTTGATCCTCAATTGATGATACCCTAACCCCATATCTATCTTTGAAAACATTATAGAACCTCTCAACTAATCAAATAGGCCATCTATCCTTGGCACTTGGTAATTATTCTTCAGTATAACTGTGTTAAACTGTCAATAATATATGAAAAGCCTCATAGGGTCATCCTTCTTCTTTGCAAACAACATTGGAGCACCCCAAGGGGAAGTGCTTGGTTGTATAAATCCCTTCTCCAACAACACTTGGAACTTCTTCTTTAGATCCTTCATCTCAATTGGTGCCATCCTATAGGGTGTTTGTGCTATGGGTTGTGCTCCAGAACTATCTTGATTTCAAAATCAATCCGTATTAGGGGTGGAACTCATGGAAACTCATCAGGGAAAACTTACTCAAACTAACACACCATAGGTACATACAAGATACTAAGATTCCTCACCTTCATGTCCATCATACATGTTAAGAAATCTTCACTCCTTGTCTCATCAGCTTCTCTGCTACAACAATCAGCACCAGATAGGGAGGATGAATTTTCCTATCTACTTGAAGAGTCCAACAATATATTCCCATCATAAAATGTTGCAACTTTAGAACCACAGTCCAAAACCACCTTATACTTCTAAAAGGTATCCATGCCTAGGATTACATTGAATCCATTCATATCAAGTGGCATAAGGTTCACTCGAATGTTGATACTGAGAAAGAAAGAATGCAAGATGGACATACATCCTAGAAAATGATAGAACCAGCCAAAGGGGTTTCTAACAATAGTTTATCGACTCAACTACAATCATGCAAGTTGCAACTACTTATCACCTTCCTGGTGATAAATGAGTGTGTCTCACCTGGGTCAACCAAAATAAATACATATGTGTATGTAGATGAGTCAAAATGAAAAAGTTCCATCTAACCTGTTATGACCCATAGGATACTCATTGCCTATTGTCATCCTCGACCACTAATTGTTAGTCCCGAAGACCCTATCTACAATGTATGTCCACATCCTCTTTTGACACTGCTACTATACTGGTGTTGATGTGACCCATGCTCATTCTACCTTCGTTGTTGTGTAATGTCCTAGTTCTTCATATGGCAAGACCATCTCACAAGCCCAACCTAGACAGACTTGAAGTAGTCCTTGTGCCATACTACGACCTAGATGGCCATGTCATAGACACAGAACCAAAATTGTTTGCTCCAGTTGGTGGGAAGATACTATGTAAGGAGTGGGATCCTAGAGGGGAACCACTCCCTACTAGAAATAAAATTGCAACATCCCTTGAACCAAACACCACATAAAAAATTTCTATAAAGGGATGATAACCAATTTATTCAACATGTATGTATCATAGCACAATAAGTAGAAACAGAAGAGAAATTATCTAACTATTACAAAGCTTGATATCTTTATACATCACTACACCACCAAGGGTGATTCAAAAGAAAACAAACAAGGATCCAGCTAAGGGTCATCTGACCACTTCTTTCAAGTCTCCCAAAATCTCAACTACAAAGGTTGTTGTCTAGGTCCACCTTGCTATCCTTTCCTTGATCTAAACCTGGGGATGGAAGCATACCCACAAAAAGGAGAAGAAAAGGTAACATCAACAAAAGTGGGTACGTGCATACTAAATAGGAAAATTGAGCAATATATGGAATTAAGGACAACAAATATGAAGGATTCCTATAAAAGAGAAAAGTACTACCCAATTGGGCATAAAGGAAAAGAATCTCAAATAAAGAGATAAATAAGAGAAAAGTATAACAATAAGGCATCCATTGTTTCACCTGTGACAATACTTGACAATAAAAACATGTAGGTAGGAAATAACACATCTACCAAAAATATGAGGTGAGCGGGAACTGTATACATCCGCTTTAAATATGGAGTGGGTAGGAACTGTATACATCCACCTGAGCAAGACAAGATACAAATATGCTCAAATATATTTTAATATTCAGAAATCATCACCTCTACACTCATACGTAGCAATGTTCACATCCACATAAAATAGCATGCATTATTATACTAGCAATCACCACGTGATGTATAACAAAAGAATAAACAAGAATAAACCAAGTAAGCAGGATGGGAACATCCATTAAGTATAAAGTAGGATCTGAGAATCCATTCCTTCACATAATGTGCCATATAAACATCTACTACAAAGGTGGATAATGAAGCACATATCATAAAAGAATGTTCCACCTTGATCAAAACATAAGAAAGAGACCAAGAGAATGTCCAAATATGATTACAAGATCAGTACCAAATAAAGTAGTTCACATGAACCAAAATTTTCAAAAGAAAAAGAGATAATGTGTAGGCTAGTGTCCGTAGGACCAAGAGAAAGCAGAAAATGTGTTAATTTCTCATAAGGGATAATAGGGGATGCAAACATACCTTAAACTAGGATCCTAGAAACTCTCTTCACCAACCTAGTTGTTTCTAAGATAAACCTTACTTAAATACAAATTGTTCACATGTATTAGGGTCTGAGATTCATATATATGTAATGAAACTCTAATTCTAGACTTTTCTACAAAACATCATATTTTGGACTCCAAACCTGAACCAATCAACTTATTAGATTTTTCTGATTAAGAAAACATATTTATTTATTAAATTTGGGGTTCATATGAATTAGTTACCCATTTTAGTGTTTTTATATTAATTAATCAGATCCTTAAAATTCATCATTAAAAACATGAAAATTAAGCTTTGAAACTATTCATTTAGAAAGAACATATTTTTCCGATTCCAAAACATATTTATTTATCATTTTTGGACAAATGGGTCAAAAGTTGTGATTTTTATAAAATTGACCAATCAGGATTTTAAGAAATTAATTATCCGTAAGAGAGAGGGAGAGAGAGTGGGGCCCGTGTGACTTGGCCCAATAGCATGCGGCCAGGTTAGTAGTCTGCGCCCACGATCCATGCAATAAGACAAAACACAAAATAAGCCAAAAGTCATCCGGCAATAAGACAAAACACAAAATAAGCCAAAAGTCATCCGTGCCCTTGTGCGAGAAAGAAAGGAGAAGAAGAAAAGTAGGGACAGGGACATAATTTACCAAGAGGAATTGTCTCCTCTCTTATGCTGGCCATGGAGCCAAGCAGCAAGTTGTAGCTTGCTCATATTTTAGGGTGTTTCTGCAAATCTCAACCAAATTCAAAACTGAGGGTACCAAAAGAAAGACAAGACAAAGAAGAACTTGAATATACCTTCGATTCAGTCGAAGAGGGTGAGGGGAGAGATAAGCAAGTGCTGCAAACCTTGGGGAGAAATTGTGCTTGTCGGACATCCAAAGCTCGGTCTCAGCCAAAATGGGATGAACATATACGTTGTGCAGTGGCTAAGGAAGACAAGGGTATGCATATATATAGGCGAGGTTGGGGCACACTCCGAGATGGTGTGGGACAGATCTTGCTCGGAGAGTAAGATTTATGTGTTTTACAAAGAAAGGAAACCAACGCATGAATAATGGCTCATTGAATGCAGGATCTTCTCACTTACCTATTGAAAAAAGAAATTCATAGAACAGTGGAGAGACGAGAGAGATAATCGCAAAAAACCAGTTGAAGGTGGACTTCTCAAGTGCGGCCCTCCTACTCGAGGTAGGAGATGGGTCCAACACCATTTGATCTGGGGGAGAATTAATCACAGCTGTCTGTCAGTGCAATAAAGGGAAAAAATCCAAAAATGGTGCATGACACATATATCAAAATGGGATCTTATCCAATTAGAAATCAGATTAAAGTGATACATATATTTATTTGACCCTTTCTTTCTCCTCATTTGAGGGTGCAAACAAACTCCAAAATTAATGCAATTTGACACCAACCTATTTTTGATATGGAGAATTTCAATATGCAATTAGATTTGCCTTTTGAGAATTTTTGATGTGTCAAATAAATCATATCTTATTTTCTCTTTCCTTATGCATTAATGACTTTTACATTCTCCAAATTTGATTAAACTTTACAAACAAGTCATATTTAATGTGTTGGATACGAATTTACCATTAATTTAACATGTTGGAGTTGTTTGTACATTTATTTCATATTTTTAAGGTTCTACACTCTCTCTCTCCTAATTTCACATTTTAATCAAACATCTTCCGAATTGGATAAAGATTCACCCAAAGGCTATATTTATTATGTAGATT
The DNA here is from genome assembly GCA_963693085.1 of Alisma plantago-aquatica. Classification (NCBI taxonomy): domain Eukaryota; kingdom Viridiplantae; phylum Streptophyta; class Magnoliopsida; order Alismatales; family Alismataceae; genus Alisma; species Alisma plantago-aquatica. The sequence goes on from OY856415.1 coordinate 297,422,738, forward strand.
GTGAATCCAAATTATTTTCCTCTTTTGGAGTCAATTAACATTTTATTTGATATTTTGGGGAAATCACTTATTTTCTCTATTCAAAATAAATTAAATTAATTATTATTATGTGAATTATGTGAAACTTGACTCCCAAGGCAATTGAGACCCAAGGAACACAATTCTTAACTTAGATTCCACTTTTGAGATTTCTTTTTATGATTTTTTCCACAATTAATATTTTTGGCCATTATTAAAATATTATTTCATTATTATTACTATTGCTTATTCATTATGTTCCATAATTTAATATTATCACAAAAGGAGTTATGTGTGATTATTTGCACAAAATGTTATATAACTTATTAATATCTCATGTGACATATTTCTTGTATCTATTATTGTCTTAAGACAAATGTGAGAACATTAGGTTACATTAAGATGATGTATACATGCATTATCTCATTAGGGTCATACTAAACCTTGGTTGGCTAAGTCCAAAAGGTCAAACTTCTAGGGTAGGGTTTGGGATCTAGTATGTTACATACTACCTCTCCCTTTTCTTGGAGACCAATGTAACTACACTTGTGCCCTCAACTCAAAAAATGTTCACCTCTATTGTGGTTGCTGGTACTATGGTGAAGAGAACCTTGCCTACTTGTAACTACCTCACAATTGTCCTTGGTATTGTGTAACATCCCTGACCTGGGTTATGAACTAACCCTAGGTGTTTTGCCTAAATATGTAATTAAATCCTTGTGATTAACTTTGGGCATGTAATTAAGTTCCTCAGAAACATATATTTCAATTTTGCTCCTTTATATATAAAGTTGTAGCATTGTTTTGTAATACAGGGATCTATGTGCAAATTACCCAGTTAATGGATTGACTTGAAAATTGCACATGTTGAGATGTTCCTCTGATGTTGAAACATCATGAGGATGTTTATGATGAAGTTTGAGGGATTTCCCAAGCTTGAGCACCAAGGTGCAGCTGTGGAAGCATCCCCTGTACTTGAAAACCCTAAATTGGTGTAAAGTGAAATTTACCCAATTTGAGGGATGCAACTTGTAAAATACATCATCGAAAATATCTTTTATGACTCTTGGCATCATTTAGAAGAGAAATGATGAAAAGGTCACTTCATTTGAATAATCATATAATAAAGAACACCTTTGTGATTGAATAATCAAGGTGTATGTATAATAGCCATTTTATGTGTATGCTTTAGTGATGGGTTGATCCTCTTTGCCTTCAATTCTTGACCTTAGAAGGAGTTTGTCCTTAGAAATAAGATGTGGGTACGTGCAAAGAATAAAGGAAGGACTTAGATGAGAAATGAGGAAAGCATATGTTCTTATGTTGAAATTTCACCTAAGTATATATACTACCTTCCCCACTTAGCAAGGGAAAGATCCTCTTCTTTTTATTTCTTTTCCTTTTGCTCAAAACCGACTAAGTCTAAGCTCTGGAGCAGAGAAGGACGACCAAGGGTCCTAGGTAAGTTTGGATCATCTCTTTTTCTTGAATTCATGGAGGAAACTCGTTTTCAAGGTTGAAATTCATGGCTAGCTCACCTAGCTTTATCTTTCTAGCCATTCCTTTCCAACTTTTCCTTGGAGAATTCACCTTGGCCGGCCTGTGGAGCTCAAAGACGCCATTAAAGACCTGAAGCTTGGAAGCTTGGAGCTCAAGGAACAACCTTTAGGCGGGTTTTATAACTCTAAACCTTATGCTTTGTTATACATCTTTTTCTGTGCATATAGTTGCTAGTTCTTCTTCTTCCCTATCTTCCCTTGCATCCTTGCAAGAAAATTCGTGAAGAACTGCTACTGTTATTGAGGTTGAAGATAAGGGCGTTAATTCATATGCTTATCCACGGATTTCCACTTTACCAAATGACCTCCACCAATTGCCCATACGGTTTACACAACTATTTGGTGGGCAAACGGTTTCAGGGTCGTATGAAGGAAAACGGCCTTCAAGACCGTTTGGTTGCGTTGACCAAGCGACGAACGTATGGGAATCTTGTTTATAATTATGTAGGTTAATCACCCACAAAATTTGAGGGGTTAACTCCAAAGGAATCGTGAGATATAAGCAAATCAATTAGCAAATCCAATTGAATTAAGTTCTGATTTTCAATCTGTTTAATTTGCTTTTTTTGGGCAAACGGTCTCAAGACCATTTAAGCTGGTTGAACAAACGTTGACCGTTTGGGATTACTGTTCATAATGATGTTGATTAATGACTCACCAAATTTTATGGATTAATTCCAAACGAGTTATGAGTTGAAGGTTGATTAATAGGGCAAATCCTAATTGAAATCAGTGCTGAAATTCCAATGAGTCAATTAGTGATTTTGGGTTGATTAGCCCAAACGGTCTCAAGACCGTTTGGGGAATCATCCAAACGGTCTCAAGACCGTTTGGGGATCACCCAAGACCGTTTAGAGGTCTGGGGTCAAGTATAGTTGACCGATTGAAGGTCCAAAGGTACCAAATCATATTGCAATTAAGTATTGATGTGATAATCAACTCAATAGATCAAACCTTGATGCATTTTCACTAGAGTCCAAAGGATGGATGGGCAAACGGTCTCAAGACCATTTGGAACTCATCCAAACGGTCTCAAGACCGTTTGGTGTCAACCCAAGACCGTTTGGAGGTCTAGGGTTAAGGTAATTTGATCAATTGAGGGCCCAATTACAATGGGTTATTGAAATAATCAAATTGCTGATTTGTGACTTAATTAAGGTTCAACCCCTATCAAATCAACTTAGATTTTGATCAATTCTTGGGCAAACGGTCTCAAGACCGTTTGGAGGTCATCCAAACGATCTCAAGACCGTTTGGGCCAAGTTTGGGCCCAATTGGAGGTCAATTGATAGGTTCAACCTTGAATTGATTCACATTGTTGAATATTGATGACCATCCGATTTGGAACTCTAATTGAGATGGACTTAACCCTAATTGGCTTTCAATTGAGGGTTAATTTGATGTCCAATTGATTGAGGCTCATCCTAATGGACTCAATTTATAAGTTGTTAACATGGCTTTGGCCAATTGAGGGCTTCAACATACTTAATCATAAACATTTGTAACTTTTGAACCATGTTGGAGGTCCAAACGGTTTGAGCCCATTTGGACCAAACGGTCTCAAGACCGTTTGGGCTCAAACGATCTCAAGGTCATTTGGACCAATCGATCTCAAGACAAGTTGATCAAACAGTTTCAAACCGTATAAGCTCAAACGGTTTGGAAAGTCAACCTTTCCAAACGGTCAACGCACCCAAACGGTTTGGGCAAACGACCTTGAGGTCATACAGTCTTGGAGTCAAACCTAGCAAACGGTCAATGCACCCAAATGGTTTCAAACCGTTTGGTGGTTGAAGGTTGAAACCGTTTTGAGGTTTTCAAGGTTAATTATACTTAATCACTTGAAGTTGTAATTGGTTCAATGGTGATCTAATCTAAACCCTAATGGTAACTTAGAAGATTAAGGGACTAAGTGATTAATGAATTGACCCATGATGGTGATCATGAGGTAAATTACCAAAATACCCTTGAGGGGTTTAATTGAGTAATACCTTTTTCTAATAAAACCCTAATCACATGTTAATGATGTTTTGGCTTATGCTAATCAATGAGGACTTAACCCAACCTGATCTAGAGTGGTGTTATCACCATCTACTAGTAAGAGGAGAGAGAAAGTATCATAAGAGAGAGAAAGTACCCTTTTATAGTGGAAACTTAAGTAAAGTACCTTCAATACACATGAATGTGCATGATTAGGGTATGATCCACCTATGTGAGATCATGGAAACCCTAATTATGATGTTTAGTGAATCTTAATCTTATCTAGGAGCTTTAATGATGATGTTATGAGTTCAATTCGCCATGAGGTGAATAGTAAACCCTAATTCTAGGGTAAGGGCATGTATTGTGAATAGTAAACCCTGATTGATGAATATTGGGGAACTTGACTCTTCTAAGAGTTTGAAAGTGTAACTTCTAGAATGAATTGTTTACTTTTATCAGTTGAATTAACCATGCAGGTTGTCATGAGATGATGATCATATCCAGGTATGGATTATGAAACTATATTCATTGAAAACATGCTTTAGCTTTATGAATAGTGATATATTCTGATGCTTTGTCAATGGCAACCTATGGATTAAAATGGGTTGTGAGAGCTATAAATACCATCAAGGTCATGCTTTAGAGATGACTTGTGATGAATGTATTGAGAAATGATGATTGATGAGAGTTAGGCTTGTTGCATTTAGTATTCTCATTTCATAGCTGTTAAGCTAATGTTATTGTTTGAAGAATAATGTATGATGTTAAAAGAATATTGAATGTACCAAACTAATCAAGTGTAATGTAGAGCCCTGATCATAGATCCATAATTATCAGAGATCAAATGGTGGTGAAACAGGTTTTCCTAAGGGAACTCCTGGATCACATACTTTTGAGTATGTGGGGTATATGGATGTGTAGAACCTTGCATCCTAGTGTAGGTGTTTGATGTAGATGTGTAATCCGTCAATCCTTCACTACAATCCTATACCGTATCAGTGGATGGTAAATATGAAACCTCCTGATGACGAAGAAAGCACAGATATCCATATCAGTGGAAGATAAACATGAAATCTCCTGATGACGAAGAGAGTACAGAACGCCACTGTAACTCTAAAATAGCGAAGGACCAGATTATCCTGGTAACCTATTATAGTAGAGGCACGAGATGTCCTACAAGTAATCCTCTTACTGACTAAGGAAGGTGAAGGTCATGAGAATCCGGCTCTTTCGATGACCTAGTATGATACCAAGGCACTTAGCAGTAATTGGTTGGAGTATGAGTGGTAAACCTCATCTCCACAGGGCATAAAAGTAATTTTTGAAAAACATAGTCCATAGTGTAGTATACCTGTTAGAGATAACTACGAGTTGATTGATCGATGTTACACTGTATAGTGCAAATGTCTTCATGTTTTATAACTGTTGAACTCATGCTTACTATTAAATCTGATGTTGAATACTTTGAAGCTTTTACTGCTTAAGTTATTCTTTGAGGTGCTATAATAAAGCTTCTGGAGGAGAGTTATAACTCTCGCTGGGACAATTATGTAAAATTGTCTCACCCCGTAGTCTTCAACTTTATAGGTGGACGTCGAGGACGGAGGAACAGGTCTACAAGTGACCAATCCCAGCAGCAGCAGCACCAGGGGCAGCAGTGAAATCTCAGGTGGAGATTTAGCCTGCCATGTGGTGTAGTTAGAGTCAGTCCTATGTGTCCTCTGTACTCTCAGGTCTTGGAGTCTTTTGGTCTGAGATTTTGGTTATGAGTTCTTGAGATTTTGTATCATGTTGTATATAATTACTCAAGAAGTAATTATCTGAGATGTAAACAGTTTATCTCCTTTTATGAAGGAAGTTTTATGGTTTTAATGCTTTATCTCAAAAAGTTTTAATTTCCGCTGATTTTTGGTATTTTGTTGCTAATCGAATCACTTCCGCTAAGTTTAAATCGTGTTTATATCGTGGTTTGGAGATCAGAGCCCACAATTAAGTGGTATCAGAGCTCTAGGTTCGCTGAGTCTACAAAGGCATAGGACTTAGGATGTTGAGTCTATCCTTAGTATCTCTTCCTTATCTAATAGAATCTTCTACTCCTCAGGAGAAGAAGATACATAAGGATGGCAGAGCCACATGATGAGTACGTGGCAGAGAGTAGTGCTAGTGCACCTCGAGGCGGTGCAAGGGTTCCAGAAATAGAATAGCCTGCACCTGAACCACCCCAGTTTGACCTAGCTGATATGGGTAACCCAGCAGTTCAGACGATGTTTGGGAAGTTTATGACTGCCATGACACACATAACTGACAAGATGCCCATGCCTGCACCTAGGGCACATGCCCAGCCTGAAGGACAAGGTATCGGTAAGACGTTCGAGCGACTTCATCGTGTCAGAGCTACCGAGTACTTTGGGACTGCCGACCCCGCAGATGCTGATCTGTGGTTAACAGAGTTGGAGAAGGCTTTCAAGATTCTTAATATCTCGGAGGCTGAGAAGGTTAAACATGCTGTCTATCTTCTCAAAGGCAGTGCTGGTCACTGGTGGAACATGGAAGAGCAGAAGAGACCTGGGATAGAGTTCTTGTGGGAAGAGTTTTGTCGGGAATTTATCAATAGATATTTTCCAAAGACCTTCCTAGATGAGAAGATCTCTCAGTTTGAGAGATTGAGGCAGGGCATGATGAACATTAGCGAGTATGAAGCTAAATTCACAGAGTTGTTGTGGTTCTATCCGCACATGGCTGCCACAGAAGAGGAAAGAATCAGGAGATTCGAGAAAGGTTTGAATGCTGATATATCAACCCATGTGTCTACCTTAGAAAACCGAGAGAGATTCTCTACCTTCGTTGAGTCAGTCCGAAGGATAGAGAGATCTGTGGTTGAGAAGAGGCAAACCCAGAAAAGATATCCACAGTTCCAGGGTTCTTCATCTAGGGATTTCAAGAAATCGAGATTTCCTGCACCTAACCCTCCACCACCCAGATCAAGTTCCCAAACTCAGTGGTCACCAAGTAGAGGCAGGGGACGAAGCCTACCTCAATAAGAGACTTACAGTTCTGCATCAATGTCAGTTACTGGACCACCAAGACCACAACAACTGGAAAGAAGTTGCTACAACTGTGGGAAGGTGGGACACTTGATGAAGGAATGCCGATCTAGACCTGTCAGTATGACACAACCTCAGAGACAGAGTCAACAGGGATCACAGAGAAGACAACCTCAAGGAGAAGCTCGAGGACATGGGCAAGCGTCTCAAGCTGGATCATCAGCACCACCCCAACCCCAGGCGACAGCGAGGTTTTATGCTATGAACCCACCTGAAGCAGTGGTCAATCCACGGGTAGTGGCAGGTCAGATGGAACTTTTATATTCTAATATGTCTACATCCTGTGTTGTATCTGTTCTGATTGACCCGGGTGCTACGCACTCTTTTATCACTCGGAGAGTGATTCGTAACTGCAATATGACGGTTAGTCATAGGGCAGATAGTTTGTTGTTGGAGACTCCATTGAGTGGGTCTACCGTTTTGCAGGAGGTATGTTCTCCCTGCATCCTCTTCTTTTCTGATCATCGCATTCAAGTGGACCTTATACCACTTGATATGCAAGGATTTGATATAATCCTTGGGATGGATACCTTAGAAAGGTATAGAGTTGTCTTGGATTGTGAATCCAAGTTGGCTGTGTTTGCTGATGAAGGCAACACATGGATCTTTCAAGGTGAAAGAAAGATTCTACCCACCTGTCTTGTATCAGCTATGGTTTCTGATAAGCTGTTGAGGCAAGGATGTTATGCATTCTTAGCCCATGTGGTAGATGTTACCAAGGAAAGTTCCAATCCTGTTGAAGTTCCCATAGTCAGGGAATTCGAGGATGTGTTTCCTGAAGAACTTCCTGGTATACCACCACCTCGGGAGATTGATTTTGAGATCAATTTGGTCCCATATACGAAACCCATAGCCCAGACACCGTATAGGATGGCGCCTGCCGAGATGGCAAAACTCAAGAAACAGCTTCAAGAGTTACTTGAGAAGGGTTTTATCCGACCGAGCACTTCACCTTGGGGTGCTCCGGTCTTGTTTGTTAAAAAGAAAGATGGGTCAATGCGGTTGTGCATTGACTACAGACAACTTAATAAAGTAACAATAAAGAACAAGTACCCTTTGTCGAGGATTGATGATCTTTTTGACCAGTTGCGTGGTGCAACAGTCTTCTCAAAGATAGATTTGAGATCTGGATATCATCAACTCCGCATTAAGGATAGTGACATATCCAAGTCTGCTTTTAGGACAAGATATGGTCACTATGAGTTCACGGTTATGTCGTTTGGACTAACCAATGCACCATCTGCATTTATGGAACTCATGAATAGAGTTTTTCGACCCTTCCTTGATCATTGTGTTGTCGTCTTCATAGATGACATTCTAATCTATAGTAAGGATGCTCAGCAGCATGAGTAGCATCTTCGCCAAGCTTTGACCTTGCTAAGAGAACATAAGATGTATGCTAAGTTTAGCAAGTGTGAGTTCTGGCTGCCGGAGGTATCTTTTCTTGGACATGTGATATCTGCCTCGGGAATTCGTGTTGACCCTACAAAGGTAGAATCTGTTCTACAATGGGAACAACCAAAGACACCGACGGAGATTCGAAGCTTCTTGGGGTTAGCTGGTTACTATCGAAGGTTTATTAAAAACTTTAGCTCTATAGCCTTACCTTTGACCAAGTTAACCCAGAAAGATGCTCCTTTTTCTTGGAGTGATAAGTGTCAACAGTCCTTTCAATTGTTGAAGGAGAGATTGATAAGTGCACAAGTGCTTGTGCTACCTGAGCAAGGAAAAGGATATGTAGTCTTCTGTGATGCCTCCAAGAATGGACTTGGATGTGTGTTGATGCAGGATAAACAAGTAATTTCTTTTGCTTCTCGACAACTTAAGAAACACGAAGAGAATTATCCAACACACGATCTGGAAGTTAGTTGTTGTGGTTCATGCATTGAAAATCTGGAGACATTATCTCTACAGAGAGACATTCCAGATTTTCACAGATCACAAGAACCTTAAGTATATCTTCTCTCAGCATGAGCTTAACATGAGGCAACATCGCTGGATGGAGTTAATCAAGGACTACAATTGTACAATTGATTACCATCCAGGGAAGGCCAATGTTGTTGCAGATGCCTTGAGTAGGAAATCAGCAACATCAACCATGGATAGAGCACAACTAAACTCTTTAGTATGCTCTAAGATAGATATTCTTATCTCTTTAAGGCAAGACAATGTACATTTGAAGGTGTCATTGTTAGCCGGGTTGATGGCTGAGATGCATATTAAACCTACCCTAAGAGAGCAGATTAAGGAGGCACAACATGTTGATGTTGCAGTTCAATAGATTAGATCAGAGTATGGAAATGAGAAGCGAGATAGTTTCCATGATTCAGATGATCATGTAGCATGTTATCATGGGAGGATGATAGTGCCGGATGTGGATAACTTGAGGAAGTTAGTCCTGGAAGAAGCTCATTCTTCAATGTACGATATGCATCCAGGGAGCACCAAGATGTATCGTAATTTAAAAGATTTGTATTGGTGGCCTGGAATGAAGAAGGATGTTGCAGAATTTGTTCTGAGGTGTCCTATGTGTCAGCAAGTTAAAGTTGAACACCAGAAGCCTGCAGGAACAATGCAACCTCTACCCATACCACAGTGGAAGTGGGACCATGTGACCATGGACTTTGTTGTTGGCCTACCCAGGACAAGCAAAGGACATGATTCCATTTGGGTAGTTGTAGATAGGTTAACTAAGACAACACATTTCTTGCCTGTCAAAACAACCTATTCTGTTGAAAGGTTATCACAGTTGTATGTTCAAGAGATAGTGTGTTTGCACGGAGTTCCTGTCACTATAGTTTCTGACAGAGGTCCCCAGTTTACAAGTCGTTTTTGGGAACGACTTCATAATGCTTTAGGCACCCAGTTAAGGTTTAGTACGGCCTTTCATCCACATACTGATGGACAGTCAGAAAGGATCATACAGACCTTGGAAGACCTATTGAGAACATGTGTTCTCCAGTTTAATGGAAGTTGGGATCTACACCTAAGCTTGATAGAGTTTGCCTATAACAATAGCTATCAGCATAGTATTGATATGGCACCTTATGAAGCCTTGTATGGTATACGTTGTAGATCACCCTTGTGTTGGTATGAGACTGGTGAGCATCAGTTGTTAGGACCTGATCTTGTACAGCAAACTATAGAAAAGATTAAGGTAATACAGCAACAGATTAAGACTGCACAAGATAGGCAGAAATCTTATGCTGACAAACGTCGTAGACCCTTAGAGTTCGAGGTTGGAGACAAAGTGTATCTCAAGGTCTCGCCTTGGAAAGGAGTCCTTCATTTTGGAAAGAAAGGGAAGTTAGCTCCTAGATTTATGGGGCCTTATCCAATCATTGAACGGATTGGAAGAGTAGCATATAAACTAGAGCTGCCACCAGAGTTACAGAGGTTACACCCTGTGTTTCACATTTCTATGCTGAGGAAATGTCACCCAGATACTGAATCAGTTCTACAACCTATGGAGGTAGAATTGAATGATGATATATCTTATGAGGAAGGACCAGTGTCAATCCTTGATAACATAATTAAAAAGTTAAAGAAGAAAGATATAAGCCTTGTGAAAGTCCTCTGGGACCACCATGGTGTTGAAGAAGCCACTTGGGAACTAGAGGATGAGATGAGAAGGAAATACCCTGCCCTTTTCTCTTAATACGTTTTATCGATTTCGGGGACGAAATCCTTGTAAGGGGTGGATAATTTGTAACATCCCTGACCTGGGTTATGAACTAACCCTAGGTGTTTTGCCTAAATATGTAATTAAATCCTGGTGCTTAACTTTGGACATGTAATTAAGTTCCTCAGAAACATATATTTCAATTTTTCTCCTTTATATATAAAGTTGTAGCATTGTTTTGTAATACAGGGATCTATGTGCAAATTACCTAGTTTATTGGATTAACTTGCAAATTGCACATGTTGAGATGTTCCTCTGATGTTGAGACATCATGAGGATGTTTATGATGAAGTTTGAGGGATTTCCCAAGCTTGAGCACCAAGGTGCAGCTGTGGAAGCATCCCCCGTACTTGAAAACCCTAAATTGGTGTAAAGTGCAATTTACCCAATTTGAGGGGTGCAACTTGTAAAATACATCATATAAAATATCTTTTATGACTCTTGGCATCATTTAGAAGAGAAATTATGAAAAGGTCACTTCATTTGAATAATCATATAATAAAGAACACCTTTGTGATTGAATAATCAAGGTGTATGTATAATAGCCCTTTTATGTGTATGCTTTAGTGATGGGTTGATCCTCTTTGCCTTCAATTCTTGACCTTAGAAGGAGTTTGTCCTTAGAAATAAGATGTGGGTACGTGCAAAGAAGAAAGGAAGGACTTAGATGAGAAATGAGGAAAGCATATGTTCTTATGTTGAAATTTCACCTAAGTATATATACTACCTTCCCCACTTAGCAAGGGAACGATCCTCTTCTTTTTATTTCTTTTCCCCTTACTCAAAACTGACTAAGGCTAAGCTCTGGAGCAGAGAAGGACGACCAATGGTCCTAGGTAAGTTTGGATCATCTCTTTTGCTTGAATTCATGGAGGAAACTCGTTTTCAAGGTTGAAATTCATGGCTAGCTCACCTAGCTTTATCTTTCTAGCCATTCCTTTCCAACTTTTCCTTGGAGAATTCACCTTGGCCGACCTGTGGAGCTCAAAGACGCCATTAAAGACCTGAATCTTTGAAGCTTGGAGCTCAAGGAACAACCTTTAGGCGGGTTTTATAACTCTAAACCTTATGCTTTGTTATACATCTTTTTCTATGCATATAGTTGCTAGTTCTTCTTCTTCCCTATCTTCCCTTGCATCCTTGCAAGCAAAATCGTGAAGAACTGCTACTGTTCTTGAGGTAGAAGATAAGGGCGTTAATTCCTATGCTTATCCACGGATTTCCACTTTACCAAACGACATCCACCAATTGCCCATACGGTTTACACAACCGTTTGGTGGGCAAACGGTTTCAGGGTCGTATGAAGGAAAACGGCCTTCAAGACCGTTTGGTCGCATTGACCAAGCAACAGACGTATGGGAATCTTGTTTATAATTATGTAGGTTAATCACCCACAAAATATGAGGGGTTAACTCCAAAGGAATCGTGAGATATAAGAAAATCAATTAGCAAATCCAATTGAATTAAGTTCTGATTTTCAATCTGTTTAATTTGCTTTTTTTGGGAAAACGGTCTCAAGACCATTTAATATGGTTGACCAAACATTGACCTTTTGGTATTACTGTTCATAATGATGTTGATTAATGACTCACCAAATTTGATGGATTAATTCCAAACGAGTTATGAGTTGAAGGTTGATTAATAGGGCAAATCCTAATTGAAATCAGTGCTGAAATTCCAATGAGTCAATTAGTGATTTTGGGTTAATTAGCCCAAACGGTCTCAAGACCGTTTGGGGAATCATCCAAACGGTCTCAAGACCGTTTGGGGATCACCCAAGACCGTTTAGAGGTCTGGGGTCAAGTATAGTTGACCGATTGAAGGTCCAAAGGTACCAAATCATATTGCAATTAAGTATTGATGTGATAATCAACTCAATAGATCAAACCTTGATGCATTTTCACTAGAGTCCAAAGGATGGATGGGCAAACGGTCTCAAGACCATTTGGAACTCATCCAAACGGTCTCAAGACCGTTTGGTGTCAACCCAAGACCGTTTGGAGGTCTAGGGTTAAGGTAATTTGATCAATTGAGGGCCCAATTACAGTGGGTTATTGAAATAATCAAATTGCTGATTTGTGACTTAATTAAGGTTCAACCCCTATCAAATCAACTTAGATTTTGATGAATTCTTGGGGAAACGGTCTCAAGACCGTTTGGAGGTCATCCAAACGATCTCAAGACCATTTGGACCAAGTTTGGGCCCAATTGGAGGTCAATTGATAGGTTCAACCTTGAATTGATTCACATTGTTGAATATTGATGACCATCCGATTTGGAACTCTAATTGAGATGGACTTAACCCTAATTGGCTTTCAATTGAGGGTTAATTTGATGTCCAATTGATTGAGGCTCATCCGAATTGACTCAATTTATAAGTGGTTAACATGGCTTTGGCCAATTAAGGGCTTCAACATACTTAATCATAAACATTTGTAACTTTTGAACCATGTTGGAGGTCCAAACGGTTTGAGCCCATTTGGACCAAACGGTCTCAAGACCGTTTGGATCCAAACGGTCTCAAGACCATTTGAGGCCAAACGGTCTCAAGACTGTTTGGGTCCAAATGGTCTCAAGACCGTTTGGGCTCAAACGATCTCAAGGTCGTTTGGACCAATCGATCTCAAGACAAGTTGATCAAACGATTTCAAACCGTATAAGCTCAAACAGTTTGGAAAGTCAACCTTTCCAAACGGTCAACGCACCCAAACGGTTTGGGAAAATGACCTTGAGGTCATACGGTCTTCGAGTCAAACCTAGCAAACGGTCAACACACCCAAACGGTTTCAAACCGTTTGGTGGTTGAAGGTTGAAACCGTTTGGAGGTTTTCAAGGTTAATTATACACAATCACTTGAAGTTGTAATTGGTTCAATGGTGATCTAATCTAAACCCTAATGGTAACTTAGAACATTAAGGGACTAATTGATTAATGAATTGACCCATGATGGTGATCATGAGGTAAATTACCAAAATACCCTTGAGGGGTTTAATTGAGTAATACCTTTTTCTAATAAAACCCTAATCACATGTTAATGATGTTTTGGCTTATGCTAATCAATGAGGACTTAACCCAACCTGATCTAGAGTGGTGTTATCACCATCTACTAGTAAAAGGAGAGAGAAAGTATCATAAGAGAGAGAAAGTACCCTTTTATAGTGAAAACTAAAGTAAAGTACCTTCAATACACATGAATGTGCATGATTAGGGTATGATCCACCTATGTGAGATCATGGAAACCCTAATTATGATGTTTAGTGAATCTTAATCTTATCTAGGAGCTTTAATGATGATGTTATGAGTTCAATTCGCCATGAGGTGAATAGTAAACCCTAATTCTAGGGTGAGGACATGTATTGTGAATAGTAAACCCTGATTGATGAATATTGGGGAACTTGACTCTTCTAAGAGTTTGAAAGTGTAACTGCTAGAATGAATTGTTTACTGTTATCAGTTGAATTAACCATGCAGGTTGTCATGAGATGATGATCATATCCAGGTATGGATTATGAAACTATATTCATTGAAAACATGCTTTAGCTTTATGAATAGTGATATATTCTGATGCTTTGTCAATGGCAACCTATGGATTAAAATGGGCTGTGAGAGCCATAAATACCATCAAGGTCATGCTTTAGAGATGATTTGTGATGAATGTATTGAGAAATGATGATTGATGAGAGTTAGGCTTGTTGCATTTAGTATTCTCATTTCATAGCTATTAAGCTAATGTTATTGTTCGAAGAACAATGTATGATGTTAAAAGAATACTGAATGTACCTAACTAATCAAGTGTAATGTAGAGCCCTGATCATAGATCCATCATTGGCAGAGATCAAATGATGGTGAAACAAGTTTTCCTAAGGGAACTCCTGGATCACATACTTTTGAGTATGTGGGGTATATGGATGTGTAGAACCTTACATCCTAGTGTAGGTGTTTGATGTATATGTGTAATCCGTCAATCCTTCACTACAATCCTATACCGTATCAGTGGATGGTAAATATGAAACCTCCTGATGACGAAGAAAGCACAGATATCCGTATCAGTGGAAGATAAACATGAAATCTCCTGATGACGAAGAGAGTACAGAACACCACTGTAACTCTAAAATAGCGAAGGACCAGATTACCCTGGTAACCTATTATAGTAGAGGCATGAGATGTCCTACAAGTAATCCTCTTACTAACTGAGGAAGGTGAAGGTCATGAGAATCTAGCTCTTTCGATGACCTAGTATGATACCAAGGCACTTAGCAGTAATTGGTTGGAGTATGAGTGGTAAACCTCATCTCCACAGGGCAAAAAAGTAATGTTTGAAAAACATAATCCACAGTGTAGTATACCTGTTAGAGATAACTACGAGTTGATTGATCGATGTTACACTGTATAGTGCAAATGTCTTCATGTTTTATAACTGTTGAACTCATGCTTACTATTAAATCTGATGTTGAATACTTTGAAGCTTTTACTGCTTAAGTTATTCTTTGAGGTGCTATAATAAAGCTTATGGCGGAGAGTTATAACTCTTGCTAGGACAATTATGTAAAATTGTCTCACCCCGTAGTCTTCAACTTTTTAGGTGGACGTCGAGGATGGAGGAACAGGTCTACAGGTGACCAATCCCAGCAGCAGCAACACCAGGGGCAGTAGTGAAATCTCAGGTGGAGATTTAGCCTGCCACGTGGTGTAGTTAGAGTCAGTCCTATGTGTCCTCTGTACTCTCAGGTCTTGAAGTCTTTTGGTCTGAGATTTTGGTTATGAGTTCTTGAGATTTTGTATCATGTTGTATATAATTACTCAAGAAGTAATTATCTGAGATGTAAACAGTTTATCTCCTTTTATGAAGGAAGTTTTATGGTTTCAATGCTTTATCTCAAAAAGTTTTAATTTCCACTGATTTTTGGTATTTCACTGCTAATCGAATCGCTTCCGCTAAGTTTAAATCGTGTTTATATCGTGGTTTGGAGATCAGAGCCCACATATTGGGATGACCTATTTTTGGAATTTGCTTCTTGCTACTCCGTATATTTCCTCTCTATCCTTGTCATAGACTCCACACAGAATTGTCTCACGACACTAAGGTAGATGTCGTCCCCGAACTCAATGCTCAAGCCTTTCTCAAATATTCTAGTCCTCTCCTTCATGGATTCCATGTGTGAACATAATCTCAAAAAATCCATAACTTCACCTCATAGTCATTCATAAACCAAGATCCTTGGCGCAACTTCTCAAACTAAGCCATCTTCTCCTCTAGATATGTCTCGAGGAAGTAATGGCTCATAAACTATCGCCTAAAGTCCTCCCAATTAATCACATCACATGGTCTCTTCTCTTCTTTTACGACCCACCAGTGGTCTGCACTACCTTTAAAAAGGTAGATCACATGATTCACCTTGTCCTCCTTAGAGGTATTTAGGATTTCAAATGCCTTCTCCAACTCTATCAACCATATATGTGTGTCTTTTGGGTCTTTGTGCCTGCATACTCTGTGTCTCCCACATGCTTTGGCCTCTTAAAGGTTTCCCCTAGACCCTGAGACTCAAATTTTGGGATAGGTACCTTTAGTTAAGGTGTCGATTCCCTATCATTTAGATGTGTGATCATGGCCATTAGCTATCCAAAAAGTATATTGAAAAACTAAATCAACTGTGGCCATAGGGTCGAAATTAAGGATGTGAGATAAGGTTGTCCCTGCTTCAAGTACTCTTTCATCTTGTACCTGTCTCCTATTGCCACCTTCATGCACTACATAACTACTCTCGACACAATCTTCACATTCTCCAGACATATATATAGAACTATAAACCATGGTTAGATATGCAGATACATAAGAACACAGACAACCACCTACATCCTATGTCTCTATAGACTCAGTGAATCGAAGTCTCTCATACCACCAAATGTGGCAACAAGCCACACTAAATGAGATTATTCAAAACTAAGATGTTGATTGAATACTAATTAACCATATTGCCAAAAAGGTACATAACTAAAAGCATAATAAAATTTCAACATTCCATGGGAAATATTTACATAAAGGTCCAACTTCATTTTTATATTCTTAGAAATTACATTTATAGTACATTCACCTATAAAAAATGTTTCCTTATACTTATAACATTCATAATGCTCAAATCATACAACAAAATCTTGAGTCAATATTCATCATATACAAAAAACCCAGCCCAGACCTAAGAGTACAGGGATGACTCTGGGACTCTACACAACCCAACCAACCTCTCAGTCTCTACTGATCTTCAAACTATGCCTGCTCAGCACCATGGGTCCAATTGCATTGTTGATCACCTAAAAAGGGTGTGGAAACCCATGAGGTGAGACCCATGTCCCAATCATGTGCTATAACCTCTAATAAAATTTATTGCTTACAAGCATATTATATAATTGTAGTAGTTAAGGAAGATAGTATAACATGTGTGAAGGACTAAGGAATGTATTAAGAATGATCAAGCACAATCAAAATAACATACACACTTAGTTACACTTGACAAGCTATGACTCAGATATAATACTAACAATAAGAGCAAGGCAAGGATTATCATCTAATGTGATTTTCCAAAGAACCCTAATAGGTATACTAATCAACTGATTACATATTTTATAAAGTTGTGGGTAGTCTAAGACATACCACTTAAACTATTAGTTGGCCACTGTGAAGCACAATTAGCCCTATTAAGAATTAGGATGATCAGAATCCTAAGGATCTCTTCCCCTCAGTTCGTATGAGTAATAATGTTAGTGGCACATCAACAAGTACTAAAACATCCTAGTCTATCCTAGGTACATAGTCCAAAACACTAGAGAATAGGTTGTTAACCCTCAAATCTGAGTTACGATCGTAGTTTCTCTCAATCACATCAACTTTGAGACATGGCCTCAACCGCTCTCCAATACCTTAGAATCGGGATAATAGGGATGTACCCTCCCTATACTTGCATATACTCAAGAGTATATGACTCTGAACTCCTTTCGGATTACCCATTTCACCTATCAAGCAAGTTCTAGCACTAAGATTTCTACCATCATAGGGCACCACATGATTAAGGTTACACTTAATTACTTAAGTCAGTTAAATATGTTTGACTACATCAATCAAGTTACATACAGACATGTAAAAGATCTTTACAAAATAATTAGGATAATTACAACTATAGAAGATATAAAATATATGAAAACATATCCATATCACTCCTGGATGATTGGACATACTAAGAAAAAAAGAAAATTTTCCATTCTTTACGATATTATTTTTGGGATGACCCTATTCTGTTGAAGCAATGCAGGGATGGTGTGTTGTGCAGGTGTGTATCGGAGGTGGAATATGAAAGTGTCCTTCGTCATTGCCATACTCTGCCGATGGGTGGCCACCATGCAAGTTCTAGAACTGCGACCAAGGTACTGGAAAGTGGTCTTTACTGGCCAACTTTGTTCAGGGACGCCTATGACTATGTGCGGCAATGCGATTCCTGCCAACGGGTAGGTAACATTTAAAAAAGACAAGAGATGCCCCTCAATGTATTTCAAGAGGTCGAGGTGTTCGATATGTGGGGTATTGATTTTATGGGACCCTTTGTGTCCTCCAATTCTAACTTGTACATTCTATTAGCTGTTGACTATGTATCGAAGTGGGTAGAAGCAATACCCACTAGGACTAATGATGCCACTGTAGTGTGCAGGTTAGTCAAGGAACACATTTTCTACAGGTTTGGTGTACCAAGAATGATCATTAGTGATGGAGGTACACATTTCCGGAATCAGAAGTTCGCGGCACTGTTGAGAAAGTACGGGGTAAAGAACAAAATTGGTACCCCGTACCACCCACAGACATAGGGGCAAGTGGAGGTCTCCAATCGGGAGATTAAGAAGATCTTGGAGTGCATTGTGGCTTCAACAAGGAAAAACTGGAGCATCTTGCTACCGGACGCTTTGTGGGCGTACAGGACGGCATTTAAGACACCTATAGGCACTATGCCTTTTAGGTTGGCTTACGGTCGAGCCTGCCATTTGCCGGTGGAACTGGAGCATAAAGCGCATTGGGCGCTGAGGAAGCTGAATTTGAACTATGATGAAGCGGGAAAGAAGAGGTTGCTTGAGTTGAATGAACTTGATGAGCTGAGGATGAATGCATATGAAAGCTCGCGGATCTACAAGGAGCGAACAAAGCTGATTCACGATCGCCATATTCAGATGCGTGTATTCAAGAAATGAGATCGCGTACTCTTATTCAACTCCAGGTTGAAGATGCATCCTGGGAAATTGAAATCCCGATGGAGTGGACCGTTCACAGTAGAGGAAGTCAGGCCACATGGCACAATCATGGTGTGTGATGGCGAGACAACATTATTGGTTAATGGACAACGATTGAAGTTGTATTTCGGTGAAGATTACACAAGGAAAGTGTATGAGGTCAAACTCATAGCGCTTCCGGATGCATGAGGAACTTGAATTTGTCTAGCCTAAGATGTTAAATAAGGGCGCTTGTTGGGAGGCAACCCAACCATCGATAGTTTCGTTTAGTTTCTTTTATTTTTGCACTTTAGTTTGATTTGATTTTGTTTTTAGTATAAACAAGGTACCTTGATCGTTTCTTCAATGTGCAGGACTGAGGCAAGGTCGATACCATCGACCCTTGTGTCGATGGTATCGAGATGGGTACAGTTTGGTGGCGACAAAAATCTCCCTGCGTCGATACTATCGACGGCCTCATCGATAGTATCGACACACTATCAGGTTGCTCGCCAA
This sequence comes from Alisma plantago-aquatica, assembly GCA_963693085.1. Classification (NCBI taxonomy): domain Eukaryota; kingdom Viridiplantae; phylum Streptophyta; class Magnoliopsida; order Alismatales; family Alismataceae; genus Alisma; species Alisma plantago-aquatica. The sequence goes on from OY856415.1 coordinate 297,441,847, forward strand.
AAGGAGGTCGATAGTATCGACACGGGTGTCGATACTCGCGAGATCTCTGGAGATATTCAAACGAAAATTGTCTCAGTGAAGTCGATACCATCGACTGGCATGTCGATGGTATTGACCTGGCTACAGGCAGAAGCCGGCGGCCAGGCCTCGCGAGGGTGTTTTCCCTAAGAAGAGTCGATACTATCGACTTGAGTCGATGGCATCGATGCGACATGTCATCGATCCGCGAGAGGAAATCAATGGTGATCGCTGCAACAAGAGAGTCGATCTGTGGGATGGGTCGATACCATCGACACCCATCGATGGTATCGACGCGTCATCGATCTGGGCCCCCAAATCAGCCTATCGACAACCGTTGATACTAGAGAAAGATGGATTGTGCTACAGGAGTCGATACCAATGACTCGCGTCGATGGTATCGACGGTCAGACAGTAGCACCGGCCACGGTTATAAAAGGGAAGGATTGTTGTCATATGATGTCACACCTTCAGAGCTTTCTTACTCCACTTGCACCGAGTGTCTTGTTGAGCGATCGGAGCCTGGCTATGAGCATCCAAGGAGCGTGTTCTTCCACGAGCCTTCACCGAGCAGAGATCGTCTTCTCCGACCTTCACCAAGCTCCGTCTTCTATCCTTTCTTCTTCGACAATGGTGCATACTGCTGGCGCATCTTCTTCACACGCGACACCAATGGAGATCCCAGTGTTCATTCCTCCACCGACTGCATCTATTCCGCATCCGCGGATTGTCCATCCTTCTACGGAGGTCAAGAAGGTTTATGAGGAACTGATGAAGCGCAAAATAGAGCCAACCCACTACGTCGACCGGGACATGATCTGCAATCTCGGGTTCGAGGCTAATCTTGCCTACGTTCTCAAGGGACGGGCAAGGCATACGAGTAGGAGGCCCGATGAGATGGAATTCCATGCCGACGGCCAGCCATTCTTCAGTGAATGGCCCACATACAAAGAGCTAGTGGCGGAGTTCATGGCATCACTGGATATATGTGTCGTGCCAAACGACGTTATTGCAACTGATCGGGAATGGATCAAAGGCCGTGTTTCTTTCCGGTTGTACAACAATGATTACACTCTCACCCTGCGGCAGTTCAATTCCATCTACAACTGGAATCGTGGGCGAGAGCAGTACCGGCGGCCAGATAATAGGACAGACTATGATGCTATCTTCGTTGAGTTAGTGACTGCGTCGCCCGGAAAATCTGTGAGCTACCACAATGCGGCAGTGGCAGATTTCGAGCATCCGTTAGTGCAGATTCTTCATTGCATGCTCTGCACCACCCTGTTTTCTCGTGGTGATCTGTCTCTTAGCAAGTTTCAAGAGATAGACGTGTTCTTCCTACACAAGTTGCTGAAGCGAGAAGAATGTAATTGGGGCGCATTTTTCTTAACGCACGTGTTGGCTGTAAGGAGGAGTACGCGGAAGGCTCCAATCCACTTTGGAGGGCTCATCACACCGCTGGCCTCCTATCTTGGGTTGAATTTCTCCTAGCTTACTCCCCTCTCCAATCGGAGCAAAGTCAACCTACATCATCTACATCGCTCCAGCCTCATCTTCCTTCGTGATGGCCTGGCATATGCACATTGCCATGTTAATCACGCCTATCAAGAGTGTTCACTATCAGACCATGTCTTCCACATTGCGTGCGCTCAGCATTTTCGATGGCATGTCATCGCCATCGAGAGCTCAGATGAAGACGGAGGCAATGACGACAACGGCAATGACGGCGACGAGAATGAAGAGGAAGAGGAGGCTTTCACTCCTCTTCGGGCACGAGTAGCACCCAGGAAGCGTCCCCGCATGCATCTGGGTGCATCTTCTTCTTCGCAGCCTCTGCCACCACAGCCCTCGCAGCAAAGCGAGGATTCCTACTCCATGTAGGGGATGTATACGATGCTGTAAGAGATCCAGCACACCCAGCTGCAGCACACATCTTCATATGCCGGTATTTAGGATACGACGAACCGGATGCTAGATAACCAGAGGGCTATTTTTGAAAATGAGTGCCTCCTCCTCGACAACCAGCAGCACATTCATGATAGGTTGCATAGGATGGAGATGCAGCAGTAGCCCTTCTACGATCATTACTGGAGCCAGAATTACTTTGGGGGGTATCCACAACCTCCACCAATGCCCCAGTATGATCCGAGTTTTGAGGGGCAGTACCCGCCTTGGGATCCCATGGCCCCAAAGTACCCGCCTCCTCCGGAAGAATGATCGGTATCTCTGTTCCACCTTTTAAGGTTGTTTTTTACTATGAGGCCATAGTCGAATTCAAGCTTAGGAGGGGAGTTGGAACAACTCTATCCTTTAGTTTTTTTAGTTTTTATTGTTTTGTCTTTTGTCTTTTAGTTCTTGCAATTTTTAGTTTGTTTGTAGGATCCACACTCTATCTAGTGTAATTGTGGATGTCTTAAGTCATGTGTCATCTCATTGCTTGTACATGGGAATCAGGGGCAAAATTTAAAAATTAGTGTTTTGCAAACTTGTGTTGTTCAACTTTGAGCACATAACTTAAGGTAATTGGGTTGTCAACTCTAAAATAGAAAATCACAACTATACATTCTCATGATTCATGAAAAGTGGACGGAATTGGTTGTTTGAGCCTAAACTGATCAAATGATAATGAGACTTTAATTTGAAGTAAGAGAGAGAAACCTCTTAATTACTACACACGTCAATAAGGAGGGACACATAATAATTTACAAAGGTTCGGTCAATTAGTCTTGTGATCTATGTACCCCATTGTTTTCATACTCCACCTTAAGAATTGGAAGTACATTACGGTTTTAATCTCTTTGATTGCATCTCATGTAGATAGGACTTGCATTGTAGCTATTTTCACATATTTTGCATGAAGAAGAAAAAATATAGATTAGCTATACATGCACATTATCCTTAGGTGCATGTCATTTAGTCGCATGAGTATCATTTTGTAGTTGCATTCACATTCTTTATGCATATACAGTACATCATGTATCTTATTTCTTCTGAAACATTAAAGGTGATAAACTTGTTCCATACCTTCTGAATGCTTCAAGTATATAGTTATGTAACAAGAAGTGAGCCCGACAAATAATTCATTATTATTTATGGATATAGGGGCCTTAAAAAAATGAAAAAAAGAGAAAAAATAGAGATTTGAGAAGTAATAAAGAAGAAGAGGGAGAAAGGAACATGTTCTCACTGGAGAATTAAGAAGAATAAGCACATGGTGTAGTTTTTTTAGATATTCTATCTCACCTTGAGACAGAATGATAGTGCATGCATCATTCCACCCAAATGTAGGCATTAGGGCATTTACACTTGCATATGCATCATTTAGGTCATTTTTGCTTTGTGCATGTTAAAACTGTATAATGCTTCCATTTCTTCCATGAGCCACCCATTCCATCCACCTGTTGCTCGACTTGGTAGGCCACCGTGATTTTCTCCTCATTTGTGAATATCATGAGAACTACTTCCATGTAGATGGTAGTTAGGGGGAGCAATGTAGAATAGGATATCACAAGATGCACCGAGTCTGAACCGGCGAATTTTATTATGTCAACTGCCTTATGTGATAATGTTCATTATTTTTGAGGTAGATATCTTTTATGGATGATTACTGTCACCTTTAGGGTAATTATCATTTTGTGATTAGTGAGGGCTGAAATGTGAACGTCAGGCGGGGATCATATGGTGATGTTTGTTGTGATGATATGTTCTTTAGTTGACCCTCGCAATTTTATTCTAAAGTTTAGTTGCTCGAGGGTGAGCAATTTTCAATCTTAGGGGAGTTTGATGCGATGATTTTGAGTCGCATTTATAGACTTGTTTTACTTGTGTTTTATGCATTTATTGGTCATTTTGGTGGTTAATATTGCATAATTCATTTACTTTGGTCTATGACCCTTCTAAACATCAATTCTCCCTTATTTTAGTGTTTTGAGCATAAATGATTACAATAATTTGTTTTATTTCGGCTTATGTGGGTTTGTGTTGCAATTTTAGGGAAAACACATATCTGTAGTTGTCGATACCATCGACAACTGTCGATACTATCGACACAACCACAGGTTGCTAGCCGCAAGGAGAAGCACAGAGTCGATACCATCGACATGGAAGTCGATGGTAGCGACATTCTATCAGGTTGCTGGCGAGAAGACAGTCGATACTATCGACCACAAAGTCGATACTATCGACCCCAAAAGATTCAGCGATGGAAAATGACAAAAACCGACGCCTAAGGGTGTCGATACCATCAACCCGCGTCGATGGTATCGAGTCAGCATCAGGCGCAACGAAGAGAAGAAAAGAAGACTTGCCGATATCACGTAGAGTCGATACCATCGACACCGTCAGATACAAGTTTGCTTCAGATCGATCTAAATCCAACGGTTGTGATATTTTGGCAACCTAACTCGGTGATTATACCTAATGACGGTGGCCAGGAGCAATCTATCACGTCATTATCCGATGCACACGTCCCGAGTAGTGGTGGAGAGAAGAACGGAGCCAGAAGCATGCCCCAATCGTTCCGGAAGCCGAAGAAGATGTTTTCCACTGCCGAAAGGCTGTAGATCACGCATTACACACCAAGGAACGCTTGGATCTTCTCCGTTCAGGGGTTTCTTCACTTATTCACATTTTTCTCTATGTTTCCCCTTTTCTCTACCATGTTTTGCTTTGAGATGAACATGCGGGGCTAATCCCCTTTTGTCTTTAGGACCGGGAGTAGCCCGGGGAAGCATTGTATGACATTTTTATCATAGTTATTCATCATTTATCTCTTAAATCTGTGGTATGATTTCGTTTTCTCAATTATATTATTATGCTTGATCACCATAATGATAATCTAATGCCTTTAATTACTTTGAAAGAAGAATTAACGGTTGAAAAGAGACAAAATTCACATTAATTAACAAATCCCTTGAACAAGGGGATGTAAGGTTAATGGTGGAAACCCAGAGGTTGTTTCTAATGCACCTGGTTTAGGGTATAGGTTACTACGACGGTGGAATCGACCTAGACATAGGTAGTGAATTGTACCACAACAGTGGGCAATTCTGATTACAGGCCACTACCCGGATCGAGAGATGAACCTGAATTATTAAATGAAAATTCATACAATGATAACCCACGGTGAAAACGCAATCCTAAAGATCTCCACTTGAATTGATTAAACTAAACACTTAATCGATTGCTTTATTTTATTTTGTTTTCTTTTTAATTTTACAACAACTCTCAAACTTTTTAATCGGTTTAGCTGATCGCGAACAGTTAGTAGTAGTCTACTGATAGTTCAGTGTCCCTGAGTTCGACTCGGGCCTCACAAGGGCCTATACTACATTGACGCGTACACTTGCATTCTACGCACGGTAAAAGCGTGTCAGTAACTGTATCAAGACATGGTATATATGAATTTTGATCAAAAAAATGTGTAGAATCCAATAAAAATATGATCAGGATCAAAGTATGCTTCTAGTTGGAAAAGAGTATAAAGATATCATCTTTAATGGTTCAATTAATTAAAAACCCTAAGAATTGATGATAATTAAATCTAGTGATGTTCCTTGGATAATTTAAGCTAATATTAACTTGTTGTTAATAAAAGGAAGAATTAGATATAAAAAGAGGATCTTTTGACTCAATTTAGGGTTCCATGTATATAAAGTACATTAATGGGACTAGAAACCCTAATTTTGATAACAATGAGTTTTAATGGCTTTTATTTTGAAAATCTATGTAAAGGACAAGGATATGATGATCCTAAGTCAAATTGATAATAAAGAGAATTTAATATAAATAATTGGATAATTAGGGTTTTATGTGTAGAAAAGATGTTTTAGGGTTTGTTGACCTAAAAAGGTGAAGATTGAAAAATAAATTTAAGAAATCCTAAGGAAACCCTAATTTGGATTAGCAACCTTAGAACGGTGTCCCGAGTCAATAAGAGTTGTTTGGAATGTGATGGTAACAACTAGGTGTTATACATATTTTTAGGATCAAGGGTTGCTTGATTTGTTGCTTACCTTGCTTGATTGGACATCTAGTTGGATTTGGATATCTTGCTTCTTTTGACTCATAATCAGGTACGTGGTTACTCTTATGGCTAATCGCTCTACTTTCACAATGATTTCTGAGGTTTTGTCAGTTTCTTAGAAATAACTACTTGGTTGGCTTTCATTTCATGCAAGTGTAAAGTGACTATGACTATCACCATAAGTATATGTGCATGACTAGCTCAGATCCTAGTCCTCCTCTATAGATTTGATGATGATGAGATGGATGACTCAGTACATGATCTGCCCTTGGGGTAGGATCATCAGGTTATAATGAGTCGATGTGTTAGTCTACCCTTGGGTAGGACCATATCACTACACAACCTAGGTCGTGGTCTACCTGTGAGGTAGGATCATAGGGGCTATTTGAGATCTACCATATGAGAGAGGTAGTATCCATGTTCACTATAGGGACAATACAGAGGCAAGGATATATAGGGATTGAGTAGTTATTTTAATACATAAAGTTTTATCTGTTAAGCAATAATTTTATTGTATTATGTTGTTACAAATAGATGCAAGATTTTGGTTCCCCCACTTACTAGTATAATTCATTATATTGACCATCGTTTTGTTTGTCGGTGTTTTAGGTCTATCAGCAAGTGGATATTCCTTTAAAGTGACATTGAATGAATAAATCTCAATAAAGAATTGGAGGATTGTAGATACATGGTTTCTTATCTAGATAAAGTCCTCAAATCCTATATTTTTTCATGGTATGTGAAAATAAAAAAGGTTATCCTATTTTTTTGCAAAGAAAAGGATTTTTATTCATTATGTTCCCTCATACATATTCTTTTAGATATTATAACCTAGATGAGATGTTACAATGCAGACAATATTTGGCTATATTATTAGCTAGGAAATTGAAAGAACGAGATGTGAAGGCAATATTGATGTTTAGTCACCTGAAGAGGTTCGAACAGCAATTGATCAGGCTCTTGAGTTTGTGGGGGATTGGTTGTCCCGAGTTGAAGAGGCCAACTGATGTTCTTGAGTCTGAAAGGATGCACACATCATCCCAACCATTTGCATTGCAAACCAACAGAGAGTGCCATATGCTTAGAAATTCAGCTTCAAGAGTACTCATGACTCAAATGGTGGTACCCTATCCTAAGAGACAGGAGCCCAAAGTTGCAGTCACATAGACTCCTACTGCCCCCATGTGTGAGTCTGGGAGATATGTTGCGTCGTTGAAGATCATCATGGAGTGTTCTAGCCTGGGGGTCTGGGAGAGGCAAAGCAGGTTTCCCAGAGTATCCCTGAGGAAGGTTGACAATTGTGTACATTCTTTTGTTGATGAAGGCATTCAGGGCCTCCACTGGCTGGGTCCTCCCACCATGGACCAACTCATTGTGTGTTATCTAGAGGTGCCAACATGTGACCGCAAAGAGGGTCCCCAGTTACTGGTTGGTTTCTTGAATGATCAGGTTTTTTCATTGATCTATTGGAACTATGAAGAATTTATTAGGGGTTTGTATCATCCTCCAGACCGCATGTGCTCTAGTGTAGTCACGAAGACAATGTAGAATAGTTTCCTCACCATTACCACATTGTGGGAAGATTGTATCGCATTCGATATGTCATCGATGATTTGTCATGTTTGTGAGGATTGTGTCATGTAATAACAGCCATAGGAAAGTCTTCACTCGTTTAGGCAAGGATTTTTTCCATAGGCTACTACAGTTTCCAGGCGTGGAACAATCTTTAGATTGTCGAATCCATTTGTATGCAGAGAAGGCTATGAGAACGCTCATAGCATCATGGGGCCAGGCCCATCTATCCTCCCCACCTATAGGTGAGGATGTGGGAGTGAAGAAATCCATGTCCATGCTTCCAGTGGCAGGAAATTGTGAATAAAGTCCCAATCCCAATCATCATCCTTAGTCATGGAGTCAACCTGGAGGTCAGATAGGGATTGTGGGGTTATCATACCCAGACTGAGTTCAAATAGGATATGGTTGCCTAGACATCTGTCAGACCAGGTGTTGGTATTAAGACCATTACCAATCACCCTGCATGATTCCGCACGGATAATCGATAGATTGTGTTTGATGAAACCCCAATTTGTAGAGTGTGGGATCTTGGTGTATCTACCTTGGCAAAAATATTTGAGCCTCATAACCTAGACCCATGGTTTTTGGGGATTTGATATGAAGGTCCACACGTTTTTCATCATCAAGGATTGATTGAAGTCCCTTGCATCTTTTATGCCTAGTCCACCTTTGTATTTGCAAGCAGAGACCTTCTTCCAAGAGATCAGCGATAGTTTCTTGTCGTCCCAATTTTCAGACCATATGAAATTTTTAATGTGCTTCTTTATATCATCACAAAGTGCAGGGGAGAGGGAGACCATTTGCATGGCGTAAGTAGGAATTGCCTACAATGTTTCTCTGGCATGGGTGATGCGTCCAGCTAACGATAGGTGTTTTCTCATCCAACTGTTCATCCCACTTTTAATAGTGTCCAGAAGGTATGAATGTGTGGATTTTTTGATTCAGTGATGAAGGATAGGGACCCTGAGGTATTGTCTAAGATCGTCTGTTTGTGGGATATTCAACTTTCTAGAGATGGATCTGTGTTCACTAGCAGATACATTTGTGGAGAAGTAGCATTTCGACTTTTCATAGGCAATATGCTGGCCTGACACTATGGAGAAGTTGTCCATCACCTTGGTGATGACCCTAGCTTGGTTGGGTGAAGCTTCATCCATAAGAATAAGATCATCGATGAAGCATACATGTGTCAGGTGAAGACCGTTCTTGTTGAGTACAAGGTGTTTCCATCTTTTGGCATTTTCTTCTAATTGAATAGATTGGCTAAGTCTCTCCATATAGAGAACGAACACATAGGGGCTAATGGGGTCCCCTTGGCGGACACCCTAGGAAGCTTTGAATGGGGAAAGAGGTTTTCCTTCCCTTAGAATCAAGGTTTCCCCTTGTGTGATGATCTACATAATGAGTTGAACTATTTTAGTAGGTAGACCAACCTTCAGGAGGGTGTCTTTGATGAAAGATCAATCCATTCTGTCAAAGGCCTTTGAAAGGTCTATTTTAATAGCCATCCATTTCTTTTGACTAGATTTGTGTCTCATCGAGTGAATCACTTCTTGTAAAAGGAGTACATTATCATTGATATTGCACCCAGGGATGAAGCTTGACTACATAGGTGTAACCCAGTCATTGAGGAAAGGTTTAAGTCTCTCAACAAGAATATTGGAGATGAGCTTAAGGGGTGAGTTATTGAGAGAAATGGGGTGGAAGTCACTGCATCATTGAGGAACCTCAACTTTTAGAATAAGCACCATATTGGAATTCACAAGTTTGTTGTCAATGTGGCTGGAGTTCAAGGCTTCTGTTACCAACAAGTTGATCGATGGCGCCACATGTGACTAGTTGCAGTGGAGGAATTCATTATAGACACCATCAGGTCCGGGTTTAAGCTTAGTTATGGTAGAATTTATAAATTATTTTTTATTATTTGCAAAACCATTGATCCTATTTTGGGATAGTGGCTCTGACTTGTTGGCCTTCCTTAATTGCGGGTTATCGAGAAGCGGGGTCGTTACAGGGAGCCTCTTTATGAGGAACCTTCTCTAAGAATTTTGGCCCATGTAGTGGACATTCATACATAAGCTTTCCTTGGTAAGACCAATCATCAGTCATCCCCATGTACTAACTTTATTCACCCCATGCTCTTTAACTCACCAGGGATCAATATAGGTTTGAGCAGGTTACATCCATAAATGCATTATTCATAGGTTTCTTACGTTTTCTTAGAACTTTTCTCATTCATGCCCTTGTTTCACATGCATATATGGGAAAGTGAGTCACCTACCTTATTTATACATTTTATATTTAACTTATCAACCTTTATTAGCCCAATTGATGTGGTATACCCACTCATTAGGGGTAGAATACCCACTTATTGGGTATTCTTTATCCAACTATTCCTCTAGGGATAGCATTAGGGCTATGAGAAAGTTATAGTCATGTTTTCACTTTCATGTATAACCCTTGGTTATTTATGTTTCTCATGTATATTCAAATTCTTTCATATGCATCATGCATGAATCCCTCCATATTCATACATGGGAGGTTGGGTCATGTAACACAATTTTCTTACTTCTCTTTACTCTTACCCTAATTAGGGTTCATATGGGTAGGGTATCCATTTTACATGTTCTACCCCCATTTCCCTGGATTAGGGTTGTCGGCTTGGGTTATTGAGACTACACCTTGCCTCTTAGGATCTACATGTCCCTTGAACCACTATGGTTTTCCCAACCCAAATCTAGTTCCATCTAGGGTTACCCTCATAAGGAAAAACCAATAAATTATTTTCTCTTTACTTTTACATGTACATTATTTCCACTTTACATGTACATTAATTGGAGGATGATTCCGTATTCCTAATTCTTCTCAAAAAATCCAAACTTCATATGAGGAGAGAAATTGGGCATTGGACACCTTCTCCCCCAGGTGTTAGGTGTCATGACAGTCTTCCCCGCCCATGGGTTTGACCTTGATTATCTATTTCCCCTAGGGCATGATTAATATTCTCCTTATATTTCCATACATATAGAGGTGGCATAGGGTTCTAGCTAGTCATGTCCATATAATGTGATATCCATAGTGAATTTATGAATTGTAGGAAATAAATAAACCAGCAAGTATTTATTGGCAATCATTTCAACAAACATCAGAAAATGCCGACAAACGAATGTTGTTTAGTCATAGGCATAACCACATACCTTGATGGTGAGCCATGTAGATTATCATGCAGATTACACTTCAATTACTTTCAAGCAATCCAATAAACAAAGGTGAATCCAATAAATCCTATCATATATGAATATTTGTAAATCCTAAAGTGTCACCATCTTATTAAATAGATTAGACACTATGCAGGTTCTATTCTAGGTTTAGGTTTCCTTGGTGTCAAGTTATCATTAGGGTCATGTCTGATACTCCAATTCCCATGTTCATTATTATAATGACTCAAGAACCCTAATTCATATTAGGTGTAACCATAATCATTAATCCACCATGCTATATTACTAGATTCAATCATTTCCATTAATGACACATCAAGTTTTGATCTTTAATCTCTATATAATAATATGTATGATAATTCAAATTAGAAACTCTAACTATCATCATTATGGTCATGATCATCTCAAATTATGATCCTATTAAGAAATATAAGATGACAACCTGAATTAAGAGTATTTAATGTATTCCATTATGCCAATGTACAAATCTATGATTCTTATGCATGAATCACCACTTTGAAACATATTATCGATTATACACTTTAGAAACCCTAATTTTAGAAACATATGAATTGCTAACCCAAAATAGGTCCAAGATACTCTTTTTATCTAAAAAGGTTAATCTTTATCAGTTGATATCATTTAAACAAGTAATAGACATTAAAATCATGAAACTAGGGTTTCATTGCATATTTTACATTAAAGATTGTATATGTATTCACTTTTAGAAAAGGAAGCATCATCAAATCTCAATTATATTTTAGTTGCATTCCTCTCATTTTTCTTATCAATTTGGTATAAAGGCTTGCTATATTTGTACAACCCTACATTTCCTATGATTTTTGAAGATAAACATCATAAAACTCTAATATACCTTAAAAGATGCCATGTGGCGATTTATCATTGATCTGCACCAGTGCCTCTTGAGTAGGTATGGCCCAGTTAGTTGCTCTAGTTTTCCTCTGAACCGGTTCATATCTAGTTCATGACTGGTCCTGACCCCTGACCGACCTTCCTCTCTCCCTCGTTCTCCCTCATGCGTCGGCGTCCTCTCGCGACCAACAGTGATGTCCACCAGGATATGTAAGAGCCACACCTGTCACTCGTAGAATTCCTCAATGGCTGAGAGATGTTCTCTGTTGTTGCCTCCTCATGTCACATGTGCCATCTCTCTCTGCCCACCATCGCCATAGTCACAAGGAAGGCTCATCCTTCCTCTGATTTGCATCAGTAACTAACTTGGTTTCGGTCTCCTCTCCCTCACCTCACACCTCCTTCCTCCATCATCCTCCCAATCTCTCTCTGGGAAGGACTTCACTCGCCACTTCACTTTCTGTAGGTCTTTCTTAACATGTTGTTGTTGTAATAACATGTGGACCATCTTCTTTCCCATGAACGCACACAACTCACCGACTATGTTGTTGGTATGTATGCCCATAGAGCAAGTCATATGATGATTGTAATGGGATACTTTGTAAATGATTTGAATAATAATAAAGGCAATTTCCAATCTATATGTTTAAACTATTTGTGAGATGATGGTGTAACATGATAGATGTCTAAAGATTGTATTACTCAATGACATATGCTTTTAGGTTCATGACCTAAACGATGAGATCATATGAATGTTAAGAGTATACATTCTTGTTTAGTCCCTAGTCGGTTGTTATTGTGGAAATAACCATAGACATCAATAACACTAAAGACTAGATTGTGTGTTGGTTGATGACAGAATCTCATTAGTCATGATATGGTGATATCAAACCAAGCACATAGGTACTTGTTAGAGAACAAGGTACCGGACAGACCCACCGTGAGAGTGACACATGGAACCATGACTTGGTAGTCACAGTCAGCTCTCACAGTGATGGTGGTGAGTGTGATTCTTAGACCTGAAATCACTACACTCAACACATGTCGTTGGGTACACTTTGACATCATCAAACGCAATCCTGAAACATGGGTTGTTATAAAGGTGATGATTGGGTGTCTTTGACACATGGGGCTTTTGAGGGGTGAGTGATAGATATGGGATTTGTCCCTCCTGAGGGAGTTTGATATCCTTGGCCACTTGATGAGTAGGATTGAGAAAGGCATGCGCATGCACATGTGAATCAATATGTGATATTGATGTCATACACATCTCACTCGGTCTACTCTGAGATCAAGGAAATGAATGAACATTGACAGGATGACTGTTCCATGCCTCGAGTTCATTTTGGATATCAGTGACAAAGGAATTATACATTCACTGTAACACCATTCACGGATTGTAGGATGAAAGTTGTTCTCCAACTTTCTACTTTCACTTGGGTAGCAATGATGTGTGACTAGACACCGCTCTTTGCTTGTGAAGTCATAAGTGTTATGGATTTTCACTGCCAATGTGAAATGGACCTGCAGGGTCACACACATAGGATTTAACCTGGAAGTGGAGTTTTGTCCACAAAGCAATGTTTAGATTGATTACTAAAGGAGTTTAGTAGTTCAATTAAACACTCAATCAGTCGATGACTCAATATCGTATGGTTCAAGGTGTTGGACGCATTGATTGGAGTATCGGATTGATTGAAATCGCAATTGACTTATTTTGCCCAACCTGTGCTCCCAACCGATCGGTTCATGTGATGAACCGGTCGGCTGAGGTTGCTGAACCGGTCGGCTGGAGTGTCCAGGCCGATCGACTCATGCCCAGGTTGAACCGATCGGCTCAACTGGTGCAACCGACCAGTTGGGAAAAGTCATGTCGGCAAGAATTTTCCTTTCGTTTCAAATTTCCCAATTTGATTGGGAATATAATTGGTATTCGATACCAATTGGGAAAGAAACAAGGAAAGTCTTTTTGAGCCGGATCAGGACCATGAACCGATCGGTTCAGGGCACCAACCGATCGGTTGGAGTGCCCCAAACAAGTGGCTCAGGTCCAACCGATCGGCTCAATGGCCGAACCGATCGGTTCAGTTGTGAACCGATCATTTCAAGTTGCGAACCGGTTGCTTTTTGTGGAAAATTCTCGAACCCTTCTACTCCTGCATTAGTCCCGTATTTCCGGGCACAGAGAACCATGTCCCATGACCTGCCTATATATATAGGGGTATTGGGGGCTTCTCAGAGTACAGCTCAGTGCAAGTTGATTGCTCTGCAAAGTTGTCGTTCTCTCTGGTTTTGGTAACCGAGAGAGAGCCCGAGCAAGTGCTTCCCGCAAAGGGAGGTGCAGCAAGGGAAGGACAACTACAGTTGCAGTCGACAGCAGGAGAGTGTGTTGGTGACTAGTACGTCAACAGGAGGGTGCGACTCCTTCCACTTCCTTGTGGGACAAGGAGAGTGGAGTTCCGTGTGGTCCATGTGGACTACTTCAGAGGCGGGAGGTCACTGCCGCTCAGGAGGACAACTGTCATCCGACAGTCTGGTAGGAGGAGGAGTCTTCAGTCCCGGTGCGACCAGGAGCTGCACAGACACCGTCCAAGACCGGAGGTGAAGACCGCGCAAGGCGCGTGGTATTGTCACCGAGCAAGCCTCGGGACAAGGTATGATTCACAAACCTTATTTCCTATCATATAGATGTCGACGCGATTCCTTTTGTTCCGGGTTTGGGGAGAAAATTTTTTGTTTCCGCTGCTTCTCTGCCTCCTATAAAACCCAACAGTGGTATCAGAGCCACGTCGACCTCTCTATATTTTAGGATTATCGATGTGATCGATTTTGGTTTGTCGCCTTTATTTATTGTATGCGATGTGAATAATATCGGCTTTATACATGTCCAAATCCAAAAATCCCTAATATACATATATGATATGTAATATTAATGCACTCGATACGCTTCGCCCTTAAACGAGTTTTGTGGTGGATGTGTAGCATGATTATGGCCTATAATCCCCTATATCTGTGTGTGGTTATTTGTGTGGTTGCTTGCATCTCGGTCTGCGCACCGATTCCCTTTCTCTTATTTCTGATGTAACTCGAAATAATTCGAGAGTTCTATTCCTACCTTTGCTCCCCCCGAATGTAACTCGGGGTTTCACAATTCAAATGTAAATAGGATAGATTTTATTTCATGTTATGTCAAAGAACGGCGGACAACCTGAAGACGATCGGTTCAAGGAGTGAACCGATCGGTTGGTGATCCAGACGGCCAGTTCGAGGAACGAGATGAGCGGGTGGCGACCTGAGGAGATGCACGATGACCGATGAACCGATTGGCTGGAGGCGCCAGTCGATCGGTTGGTGGCACCCGAGCAACCAACCTGATGGCGAGCCGATCAGTCATGGAGATGAGCTGATCAAACCCAGAAAGGCAGGCACAGATTTCATCTTGTACAGGTTGCATGTGATGTAGACCTAGATGACTGTGATTCCTCTTGGCTTGAGGAATCACAAATAGGATGGCCATAATCATTGCTTTTTATCGTTTATGCATGTTTTCTGTGGGATATAGCATGTATATGATACGTACTATATATTGTGGTGATTGGATATGTATATGTATATAAAACCAAATCCCTCATTAAATATTAAGTCTTATACGCCTTCCATTAGCGACACACATGGCAAACTTGATCGACCAAGCGTAGGTTATGCCAAAGCGTGGTGCGCCGTCTATCTTGTGGAAGTGTGAAGGGTCGACATGTAGGTTCTGCCAAAGCAGGGTGCATGTTTACCGTGTCGGCTTTTGGGTTAGACTTAACTGGTGATTCTTAGAGCGTCTAAGCCCAGAGGCACGGAATGTTCATGGCAATGTGTTGTGCATTTTCATTCATCAAGAGCTGCATATGATGCAATTGGCAAGAGTTGCCTACCCAAAAGATCTGAGTTGTGGGTGACAGCCAAAGCTGGTCCATGGCTTAGAGGATTCTAGGATCTTGACCCACTAGAAGATTGTACGCTGCAATCTTCCGAATTGATGGTGAGGGCTATCAATTTGAGTCAAAATAGTGGGAGTGGTAATTAATTAAAGGCCTAATTAACTATCGTCAAATTTTATTCAAATCAAATCAAAAGGGTTTTGACAAATGCAAATTTTCTCTTGTAGAATGGCAAAAGAATCATCTTTTAAAATGGGCAAATTAATTGAGAATAAATTCCATAACTGGTTGAGGACTGTGAGAAGTATTCTGCACAATCCAGATATACCAGGAGCCTTAGAATCCACTCTATGTACGCTTAATGCGTTGGTGAAGAAGAAAGAAGGTAAGGGAGAGAAGTGTTCTCTCGCCAAACCAATTTATTCTACATGGAGAGGATGGAAGGAACAATGGAAGAAGAAGTCAGAGATAGAGATCTCTACTTCTGGTGTATACGTTATAGAGATTAACTTTACTACTTCTTCGTCATGGGTACTTGATACCGGATGCGGATCTCACATTTGTTCAAATGTGAAGGATCTTAAGAGAAGTAGGCCTTTGGGGAAAGGCGAGGTTGAACTACGTGTTGCTAATGGGGCAAGAGTTGCCTCCAGTGCCATAGGAACCTATGAGTTAACTCTACCTAGTGGGCTAATAATAGAGTTGAAGAACTGCTATTATGTACCTTCCATAAATAGGAATATCATTTCCATCTCTTGTTTGGACAAAGATGGATTTGAATTTCTTATTAAGAATGGAAAGTGTTCCATTTCTAAAGATGGGATCTTTTATGGCAGTGCCCCTATGTCTTATGGTCTATACTTGATAGACTTGGAGACAAGTGTATACAACGTAAACACCAAAAGGAAAAAACTCAACGACTCAAACAAAACATATCTCTGCATTGTCGTCTAGGGCACATAAATGAGAAACGCATTTCTAGACTCCATAAAGATGGTTATCTAGACTCTTTTGATTATGAATCAATAGAGACATGTGAATCGTGTTTGTTGGGCAAGATGACCAAGACTCCCTTTTCAGGTAAAGGTGAGAGAGCTAGTGATCTATTAAGACTCATACATACTGATGTATGTGGGCCTTTTAGAGCTAATGCCAGAAATGGGTGTCAGTACTTCATTACCTTCACTGATGATTTCAGTAGGTATGGCTATGTGTACCTGATGAAACATAAGTCAGAAACCCTTGAAAGGTTCAAGGATTTCATGAATGAAGTACAGAACCAGCTTGGTAAAAGTATTAAGGCACTTCGTTCCGATCGAGGTGGAGAATACTTGAGCCAGGAGTTTGAGGACCTTCTGTGAGCCCGTGGTATTGTATCACAATGGACTCCGCCTGGAACACCACAGCATAATGGTGTGTCTGAAAGAAGGAATCGCACATTGTTAGATATGGTGCGATCAATGATGAGTTTTTCTGATCTTCCAATTTCTTTCTGGGGTCATGCTCTTGAAACCGCCGCGTTTACACTTAACCGTGTACCATCTAAATCGGTTCAAAAGACACCATATGAGATATGGACTGGGAAGCGTCCCAATTTGTCTTTTATGAAGATTTGGGGTTGTGGAGCTTATGTCAAGAAAATGTTTCCTGATAAGCTTGGACCCAAATCTGATAAATGTTATTTTGTTGGATATCCCAAGGAAACTAAGGGATATTATTTATACCACCCAACTGACAACAAAGTGTTTGTTGCCAGGGAAGTTATATTCCTAGAAAAGGAATTTATTTCCAAAGGAAACAGTGGGAGGAATATAGAGCTTGAAGAGGTTCGAGCCCAACAAGAAAACATTGAACTGGTAGATGTACCAGAGGAAAATGTAGATTCACAAGGTGTTGTGGAATCTCAGTCTCCTCAGGTAACACAAGCACCTCGTAGATCTAGTAGGACTCGCCTTGAGCCTGAGAGGTTTGGATACCTTGTGACTCAGGAAGGTGGAGAGTTGATCATAGATGATGATCCAACTACCTACGTAGAGGCTATGAAGGGACCAGATTCTGAGAAATGGCTTGAAGCCATGAGATCCGAGATGGAATCCATGTACTCCAACAAAGTATGGACTTTGGTGGAACCACCCGAAGGGGTAAAACCCATAGGGTGCAAGTGGGTCTTTAAAAAAAAGACCGACATGGATGGAAATGTGCAAACTTATAAAGGCAGATTGGTTGCAAAGGGTTTTTGACAAATTCAAGGTGTTGACTATGAAGAAACCTTTTCTCCAGTTGCCATGATTAAGTCCATCAGGATCATGCTTGCTATTGCAGCTTACTATGACTATGAGATTTGGCAGATGGATGTTAAAACCGCATTCCTTAACGGGAATATTCATGAGGATGTGTATATGACACAGCCTGAGGGTTTTGTAGATCCAAAGAATGCCAATAAAGTCTGTAAACTGCAAAGGCCAATCTATGGATTGAAGCAAGCATCTCGGAGTTGGAATCTTCGATTTGATGAAGAAGTCAAAGTGTTTGGCTTTATTCAAAATGAAGATGAACCTTGTGTGTACAAGAAGGTTAGTGGGAGCTCGACCACATTCCTCATATTGTATGTGGATGACATACTTTTGATGGGGAATGATGTCTTTGCCTTAGAGAAGGTAAAGACTTGGCTTGGGAAAACTTTCTCAATGAAGGGCTTAGGAGAAGCATCCTACATTCTAGGAATTAAGATCTATAGAGATAGATCTAGAAGGCTTCTCAGACTAAGTCATAGCACGTACATTGACAAGGTGCTGAAGCGGTTCAGCATGGAGAACTCAAAGAGAGGCAACGTCCCTATGCTACATGGAGTTACCGTCTCTAGAGCTCAATGTCCCCAATCTTGTGAAGAGAGGGAGCGTATGAATGGAATCCCATATGCATCATCCATCGGATCCATCATGTACGCTATGTTGTGCACACGCCCAGATGTCTCGTATGCTCTCAGCATGACGAGCAGGTACCATTCAGATCCCGGGGATGCTCACTGGACAGCCGTGAAGAACATCCTCAAGTACTTGCGAAGGACTAAGGATCAGTTTCTTGTGTACGGCGACGAGGAAGAGTCGGTTGTAAAGGGTTACACCGATGCAAGCTTCCAACCCGATAAAGATGATTACAGATCGCAATCAGGATTTGTGTTTTGCCTTAATAATGGAGCTGTGAGCTGGAAGAGTTCCAAGCAAGAAACAGTTGCCGATTCTACTACAGAGGCCGAGTATATTGCTGCTTCACATGCAGTAAAGGAGGCTGTGTGGATCAGGAAGTTCATTTCTGAACTTGGTGTAGTTCCCAGTAGCTGTGATGCAATTGAGCTTTATTGTGACAATAATGGAGCTATTGCACAAGCTAAGGAGCCCAGATCACATCAGCGGTCCAAGCACATACTGCGGCGCTTCCATATCATACGAGAGATCGTACAGCGAGGAGATGTGAAGATTTGCAAAGTACCAACTGAAGACAACATAGTTGATCCACTGACTAAGGCCCTTTCTCAGCAGAAGCATGATGGTCATGCTAGGTCACAAGGACTGCGTTTCCTTTGTGACTGGCTCTAAGTGCAAGTGGGAGTCTGTTGGTATGTATGCCCATAGAGAAAGTCATATGATGATTGTAATGGGATACTTTGTAAATGATTTGAATAATAATAAAGGCAATTTCCAATCTATATGTTTAAACTATTTGTGAGATGATGGTGTAACATGATAGATGTCTAAAGATTGTATTACTCAATGACATATGCTTTTAGGTTCATGACCTAAACGATGAGATCATATGAATGTTAAGAGTATACATTCTTGTTTAGTCCCTAGTCGGTTGTTATTGTGGAAATAACCATAGACATCAATAACACTAAAGACTAGATTGTGTGTTGGTTGATGACAGAATCTCATTAGTCATGATATGGTGATATCAAACCAAGCACATAGGTACTTGTTAGAGAACAAGGTACCGGAAAGACCCACCGTGAGAGTGACACATGGAACCATGACTTGGTAGTCACAGTCAGCTCTCACAGTGATGGTGGTGAGTGTGATTCTTAGACCTAAAATCACTACACTCAACACATGTCATTGGCTACACTTTGACATCATCAAACGCAATCCTGAAACATGGGTTGTTATAAAGGTGATGATTGGGTGGCTTTGACACATGGGGCTTTTGAGGGGTGAGTGATAGATATGGGATTTGTCCCTCCTGAGGGAGTTTGATATCCTTGGCCACTTGATGAGTAGGATTGAGAAAGGCATGCGCATGCACGTGTGAACCAATATGTGATATTGATGTCATACACATCTCACTCGGTCTACTCTGAGATCAAGGAAATGAATGAACATTGACAGGATGACTGTTCCATGCCTTGAGTTCATTTTGGATATCAGTGACAAAGGAATTATACATTCACTGTAACACCATTCACGGATTGTAGGATGAAAGTTGTTCTCCAACTTTCTACTTTCACTTGGGTAGCAATGATGTGTGACTAGACACCGCTCTTTGCTTGTGAAGTCATAAGTGTTATGGACTTTCACTGCCAATGTGAAATGGACCTGCAGGGTCACACACATAGGATTTAACCTGGAAGTGGAGTTTTGTCCACAAAGCAATGTTTAGATTGATTACTAAAGGAGTTTAGTAGTTCAATTAAACACTCAATTAGTCGATGACTCAATATCATATGGTTCAAGGTGTTGGACGCATTGATTGGAGTATCGGATTGATTGAAATCGCAATTGACTGATTTTGCCCAACCTGTGCTCCCAACCGATCGGTTCATGTGATGAACCGGTCGGCTGAGGTTGCTGAACCGGTCGGCTGGAGTGTCCAGGGTGATCGGCTCATGCCCAGGTTGAAACTACCGGTTCAAGGGTTGAACCGATCGGCTCAACTGGTGCAACTGACCAGTTGGGAAAAGTCATGTCGGCAAGAATTTTCCTTTCATTTCAAATTGCCCAATTTGATTGGGAATATAATTGGTATTTGATACCAATTGGGAAAGAAACAAGGAAAGTCTTTTTGAGCCGGATCAGGACCATGAACTGATCGGTTCAGGGCACCAACCGATCGGTTGGAGTGCCCCAAATGATTGGCTCAGGTCCAACCGATTGGCTCAATGGCCGAACTGATCGGTTCAGTTGTGAACCGATCATTTCAAGTTGCGAACCGGTTGCTTTTTGTGGAAAATTCTCGAACCCTTCTACTCCTGCATTAGTCCTGTATTGCCGGGCACAGAGAACCCTGTCCCATGACCCGCCTATATATATAGGGGTATTGGGGGCTTCTCAGAGTACAACTCAGTGCAAGTTGATTGCTCTGCAAAGTTGTCGTTCTCTCTGGTTTTGGTAACCGAGAGAGAGCCCGAGCAAGTGCTTCCCGCAAAGGGAGGTGCAGCAAGGGAAGGACAACTGCAGTTGCAGTCGATAGCAGGAGAGTGTGTTGGTGAATAGTATGTCAACAGGAGGGTGCGACTCCTTCCACTTCCTTGTGGGACAAGGAGAGTGGTGTTCCGTGTGGTCTGTGTGGACTACTTCAGAGGCGGGAGGTCACTGCCGCTCAGGAGGACAAATGTCATCCGACAGTCCGGTAGGAGGAGGAGTCTTCAGTCCCGGTGCGACCAGGAGCTGCACAGACACCATCCAAGACCGGAGGTGAAGACCGCGCAAGGCACGTGGTATTGTCGCCGAGCAAGCCTCGGGACAAGGTATGATTCACAAACCTTATTTCCTATCATATAGATGTCGACGCGATTCCTTTTGTTCCGGGTTTGGGGAGAAAATTTTTTATTTCCGCTGCTTCTCTGCCTCCTATAAAACCCAACATATGTCACTTCACTTTCTACCACCGCAAGTCACTGCATGATCATTGTGACGTTGTTGAACTATCAGGGAACCATCGTTGAGGTCCCCACTCAACCCCCTCTCCATCAGTAGCCTTCTCATAAGTAGCACTACTTCACAGCAGCCTCATCTACTAGGTTGCTTCCATCATGTGTTGAACCCATGACATAGATAGGGTTGTGAAGACTTTGAGGATGAAGGCCACACAATAGGGACTAGTAGTGATGTCTTCTCCATATGTGTGGATTCTTGTGCCTTTATACAAGTCCTACTAGGCACCCTAGTAGTCCCTACATAAGGAGAAAGGAAGACAGAGTGATATTGAGTTTCCTTTGTGGGTGTATGGTGGGTGACATCCTGATGACACAATAAACAAATTAATTGCATTCACTACTATGATTTACCTTAATCTTATGTCTTAAAATTCCTCTCATAGTAACACTAACGATTCTCCAAAAATGGCTACCTCTTTCTTATGATGACCAAGTCCTTTCCAAATAATAGCACTTGGTTGGAATACCAAATCCTTCGAAGAGATTACATCATATATAATGTGATTAGATCACTAGGCTACTTAAGAAAACTCTTTTTAACTTGTGATTCTTGATTATTCCCCATCTCCTTCTTACATATATCTAAATCAAAATAGAAACTCATTAATTTCCTTTCTGATCTATATTTAGTGTGTGGTACTTATGGGATATCTTTCCCATACAAAACATGCTCCTTTTACACATTATTCAAAGAAATACCATTATCACCTGGAATATCCTTTTTCTCCAATTTCTAGAGTGCTCTTCCTTTCCTTTATTATTTTTTAGTATACCTAAGGTTAGATCAAAATAATACAAATTGATGTCTCAAAACATGTGTTGCAAAATTGGCTAGATAATTACTCTTTTAATTATCTAAAACACCACACATCTTAATTTCTTTTGGGAACTTGCATATTATCCTACATTTTAATTGTCCATTAATTAACAAAGTCTCCATTCTTTATTTATGCACAAAAACTCTCTTTCATAGAGTATCCTACACAATCCCATATCTAAAACATCCATTGTGAATTATCTTTAGTAATTTCTTTATTATTGTATTTTCCTCTCTTTCTTTGTCCAAAACATATTAATGGTTTGTTGAAAATAGTGAACGACATGAAATCCATCCTATGTGGAGTATTTTCACGTCAAACCTCAAATTCCAAATAAGACACATATAGAACCATCTTTCTAATGTGTCCTTAATATTACATTATTTACAATCAGATATATTTAAACATGGGAAAACTAGGTTACAACATCCTTTCTCTGTTATAGGAATTTTGTCCTCAAAATTTGACTAGTCATCCAAACCAACATCTCAAAATGCCATTAGTATGTGCTAATTCCTTATTTTACTTTACTTTGTGCCACAAGGACCTATTTGCAAAGCATATAGTCTCATAATTATCATTATCATTCTACCAATCATATATTTGGGAAAATTATTTACCACTCCATGCCTTCTATTTATATAATTCAATTTTACCAAAGTTGAGGATATTACAATAATCAATACCACCACCTCTGATAAGACTACATTCACCATAACCCACAACACTTCTTTCTGATTCAACCAATCATCACTCGATCCACAACCATAACCATGTGCATAGTAAACACCACCATAACCATGTGCATTAGTTATCACCGCCATTACCACTTCACTACCAACAACCCACATTATTTTCTATTGTATCCTTATTGAACGCCACATAAACAGCCCAACCATCAACTCTATTCCATTATACTAAATCCTCATCACTCTGAAAGCAAATCTTGATCACCCAGTCGACAACCAAACCAACCACCTAAATGAAACATTCACCTACACATTCATGACAGTACCAATCCACAATATATGTACTAGGAATCATGAGAGTACTAGAACCAATTACAAAAGAAAATATCAATCAACCATACCTAGATGCATTTAGCCGCAATTGTTGTGCATATTTAGTGAAAGCACATACAATTTGAAAAAATTGTAGGAGCAGATCAGGAACAATATTATAGCAAATGACGCACCATTAAATCCAGGTATCATAAAAAATCAACATGAGTCCTACCTAGATTAATGTGAAAATCTTGTCTTTCTTTCTTTCCATCGGTAGAGACTTCAATAGAGAAAATTGCTTGTCATTTTCCACTAACCACAAGCAAGCTTTCATCTTCTAGGCATCGTTCATACCAACAATATCAAACACCTCATCATACACGACCTTTGCATCAACACCCTTTAGAGCCAATAAAGTCTTTATATAGTCATCAAAGATGAAAGTTATCTTTCAAAATTAGTTTCAATTAAATTTCCACCTTCCTTCTTCCTTGAGGGTGTACATTCAGTAGTAGATGACTTCTTTCCTTTTTCAAAATCCATCACCTCATTTGCTTGAGCAGCCAATTCTGCACCTTCCCTAGTGGCTCTATCCTTTGCACACAAATACATATTGTCATTCCAGTTTAGAATGGCCTTCCAATGGAACTTACTAGAATCCTCATGTGACTAAAAAATAAATTTATATTATTAGATGCAATATGTTTTGAGTTTAAATGATAAAAAATAAAAAAAAAACATAAGATCAAATATTTATTTATGCACTCGTTCTAGGCATCCTCATTCTCAACACTGACCATTTATTTTGTGACATCCCAATCAAATCCTCTTTGAGAGAGAATGTCACTCATGATTGTATATGTCCTCACACGAATTTCCACATTTGTGACTATGATTTTAGTGTGGAATATACTATTGATTGACATTGTAGTTGTATTTAGGGCAATTTATTTCCACCCATTGTCTCGTTTATGGCCTACACTCTGTTGATCTCTTAGGATTTTAGATAAATCCCTTTCCTTAGCAAAGTCCCAACAAAAGTAGTCATTTTGTGACGTAGACTTCTTCTTTCCTTTTTTTAAAGCAATTTCATAACCCTATATAATCATGAAAGACAAAACCATTAAGTCTAAATGAATTCTACCACATATAAAAGATGAAATCATGAAGTATACATCATCTTTTCTAGTACTAACAAAAAGATAAAACCATGAACTACATGATTTCTATTACATATGAAAGCCATCAAGCAACCCCTCTTTGTTGATAGTCTACAAACATATCATGTATCAAAACATCTTGAAACTTTATCCACTAACTAGCACCTCCACATGTGTAATAACCTCATCTTTGGGTATTTGTCCCATGATATCCCTATCCACTTCATCAACAATCCTTCTATGTTGGGCTTCTAACATAGGATCATCTTGTTTCTCAAGAAGATAAATTTGTGTAGCATACAACAACTATTTATTATCCTTACTTGTGTCTTGAGACCAAAAAATGAGCTTGTCCTTAATATACTTAATCTACTCTTTAGCGGTTCAATTTCTCTCTTGATAATGTTTGTGGCACTAGAGTGATAGAGATTAAATATCTCCTTATAATTTTGTGGCATATTCCCGACCCACTCATTCAAGTGATACCTTGTTTCTTGATATGGTTCCAAAAACCCTGGACTATTTGTGTATCCCACATCCACAAGATAATACTTACCTACACTAGAATCATCACAAGTCATTTAATTATATTATACTATATAAGAACTTGTGGTCACAACATTTACCAATTGGAATGCAAAGGTTAACTTTCTAGACAATGCATTCCAATCGGGAAGTACATAGATGAACATCAAGTTTGGATCACAAACCCCCCAACATGTTGGTGGTTATGAAGCTTTTCCTGTTGAGATAGCAATCTTGGTTCTTGACACAAACTATTAGAGGAATGTTAGTTCCATCAAGTGCACCGATACAGTCCTAGCTAAACAAAATAACAATTACCACTAGTAAAAAACAAGTAGGAGTGTATAAATATAAAAGTATTACTTAATCAAATATATATATATACCTCAAATAATTACATCTTATGATATCAATCCCATTTAGAGTGCACTCGTGTAGTTTTATATGTTCTTTTCTCACTCTCATAATGGCACAAAGGACTGCCTAAAAATTCTAGTTATAATTTTAGGGGACCTATGATAATGAAACCTAACTACTCTATACTTGAGAATGTGAGCTAGGATGTACAAGAACATCAGAACAGCTTCTTAGACAACACAATTTTTAGTCATAAGTAAACCCCCAATCCATGTTAACACTTCACAAATCCTATGAAAACCACTTTGTGCATTTGCAATTTTTCAACACAATCATTGTTTGTACCATTGTACAATTTATTCAAATAACACTTTATTACTTCATCCCATACAATAGGAGGATCTTTTACCATGAAACAGTCATGGTACCATGCTACCACACTGGTTAAAATCATGGTAACACCACCAACAGTGACTTTATTTCTCTTCTCTTCATTCTCTTTCTCCTCTTCCTCAACCATTATTCTCATACTATAAAGACACTCTAGTAACTAACTCATTTTGTGTGAATCCTATTAACGATATAACATATACATTAAAAATTATAATTAGAATGACATTTTAAACATATAACATATAGAATAAAGCACGATAGCATATCCAACATTACCATACAAACAAATTAGAATGGACCAAAAATATACAAGATAAAGTAGGGCACTAGAAATAACTAAAGTCATGCTTAAAACATATAGAATAAAGCATGAAAGCATATGCAGCATAACCATACGAACAACTTAGAACAGACCAGCAGCATTCAAGATAAAGCAGGACACTAGAAATAACTAAAGTCATATTTAGAAAAAAAATCAACACTATAATAGCACTAGCAAGAGTGAAAGTCAGATTTGGAGGTGTAAGTCAATAATACCTAGAATAGGAAATTGAACAAGTGCAAGTCAACCAAACACCTTCAGATCTCATCTCCTAGAGTTCAATGAGGATACAAAATATTACCAATTAATATTCAGTGTACACATAGTGCATGTGATTGTAGAGAGTATGAAATTTGAGGGAGTAATGGAAGATACTCTATATAGATGTAAATATGGGAAAACCAATACATCAGTGTCTAAGTTCAACAATGATTGGTTACTTCATGCTTTCTCAAGGTCCACTCAAGCTTGGATTCTAGTTGCCTCCCTTTGGTATTTGCACATGAATAGCTCAAAAGTTAGTAACCAAGCACATATACATATGTGTTCTTCTATCCTGAAATGTGATCATATAAAGAAAGAGGCAGAGGACAAGTCAATGGTTATTACTATGCTGAAATGTCCTTATTGTGTAAGCTATATAGAAGTTCCAACTAAGATATATTATTTCCCTTCTCTTCACAATGTGTATCATCAGATTTGTAAGAAGTATGCCAAGTCAGGAAAATACATAGAACTATAGTTACAAATAGCAAGGATCTTGAGAAAGAAAATCCAATAGACTCACAAACTTGCAAGCATCATATAAATTAAGTAAAGTGTATTTCCAAATTGATTGAAATGGAGTTGTACATACATCCCTACCATTCTATAAAAAGATGAGTGGTTCAATGTGTATTTCATGCAATACTACCCAGTTGTTGTTCTTACGTCCTGTCAATGCTTAGGAATAAGGAATTTCAAAATAGATCCAGATAAATTGACGGTTATGAATCACTAATCATTAGACAAACTGAACAACAACACCACATTCAGACAAAAACTTAATCACCTCTAACAAGGTAATCAAAATTAGTCCAAATTCTACTCAAAACAACACTCGTCCCTACTTAGAGTGGTTCTATATATGTTCCATCCATTATTTCCCAGTTGTTCTTACACTCTCTCAACACTCAGGATTCAAGAATGTTGAAATACATTGAAATATAATGTCTATTAAGAATCTCTTATCACCACACAAACTAAGAAACAACAATGACACCTCCACATAGACATAAATCACTATAATAAGGTAACTAAATTAGGGAAGATACTACTCACAATAACACCCATCCCTACTTCTTATAGTGAAAAATGAAATTCTCGAGAAACTAAACAACAACTATTACGGCCCCAAGACCTTGTACTACGGCATCAAAGTTAGTTACAAAAGGGAGGGAAAGATGGACGATGTTGAGGGGTGAGACAGATGTAGATGTGAGAAATAGGTAATTAAGCATTAGAGATGATAGAGATGAGGAAAGATGATGACCACTATTTAAAATTGAGGTAACTAATGAAGGGAAGATCAAGGATAAGGTGAGGGGGGAAGGAGAAGAAGATATGAGGGGAGAAATCATACCCACTCAAGCATCTCGGTGAAGTGTCTATGATAGACTTGGATAACACCAACAACTCAGGCACCTCAATGAGCCATCAATGACAACACCTCAGCAAGCCACCAATAATATCTCCACCAACAAGTTGCATCAGCTTCATGGATACTACCAATAGCGCCACCAATCCACATAGTGTCACCCAATCCAGAGAGGATATGGAGTCGAGATATGGAGGGAATTGGGAGAAACCCTAGACTCAAGGAGAGATTGGGTGCAGGGAAAGACGAGATGGATGGGGATGAGCACATGGATAAGATGAGGAGTGGTGGAGGAGGAAGGAGATAAGATGTGTGTGGGAGGAGACGATAGGGATCAAGAGAGAAGAGAGGATATCGGGGGGAGCAGCGACCGAACCCTCACCTCTAAGATTCTAAATCTTGCCAATTTTGGTGAGATTTGAGAGGGTTGTAGAATGAAAGTAGGGTGGAATATCGTAGTTGGACTGCCACAATTAGTAAAAAACCTTACAAGCACCCAAATGACATATTTGCACTTGCGGTAGTTAGAATACTGATATGAAATATAATACCACGGTCAATTACCTTACCCAAATGGTTCCTAAGTCTTTTAGAAACCAATCATTATGTATTAAGTCATAATATGATTATAAACATCACTACTAATGTTATTTGGTGCCTAAAGAGTCACATACATAGGATGTATAGTGAAGTGGAGTATAATCATGGAGACATTATTAATTTGTTACTTAAAAGTATAGGTAATCAATTAGATCATCAAGGCCTATTTGAAATCCCAATCAGCCAACTAGTAACCCTAGCACTCGACTAAATAGACTAGTTGATTGAATGGAAGGTCCAGTTGACTTACATGGCTGAGATTTGCCCAATTGGTCGATTGGTATCCAGACTAGACAAGACCATCTAGTTGGTTGACTATCTGGTCCAGTCACCCAACTAGACTGAATTAGTGAGGTCGATTAGATCAGAAACATTCTGACTAAGCTCATTCACCTGACTGGACTTTCCAGTTGCCCAAGTGGTTGTCCTGGATGAGCTACTAAAAAGTAGTCTGACCCAGACCAATCACTTCACTAGGCTAAATAGTCACTCGACAGGATGTCTGTAAGCAGACTGTTATAAAGAGGAAGTTGGCTTTTTGTTTCCCAGGGTTTATTAGAAACCCTACTTCCTCTCCTCTCCTATATAAAGGGACATGATGGGCACATTTTTTGTTATACCTTCGGATATGTGAACCCTAGTTGTCGTTACCCATAAGGAGAGAAAGAGAAGGGGAGATTGTGTAATGTGAGCACATTGCTAAAAGAATGGTAACTCCTTCCCCACCAGCTCTAGGAGCATGATGTGGAGTTCTCATTCATCTGTTTGGACAATATAGAGATGTAGATGTGACATTTTTTTCAATTCAGCACTAAGTGAGTGTCTCTACACCACTGCAAAACCTTGTCAAGACTATCAAGGTAGTCCTCAAAAGACTCTCCATGTAGTGAAAATCGTCCATGAAAACTTCAAGACAGGACTCAAGAATTTGATCAATAAAAGGAAGCGAAACGTGATCTTTCAGTGTGTTGGCATTCAAATGGTAGTAATCAATGCATACATGCCACCCGGTCACCAACCTAGTATATATCAATTCACTAGCCGAATTTGTGGTGATAGTTATTGCCCTTTCTTAGGAACCACTTGGGTAGGTCCTACCCAATTTGAGTCAGAGTTAGCATAGATTATACCTGCCGACACAAGTTTTACCACCTATTTCTTCACCACCTTAGTCATGATCAGATTGAGATGCCTTTGAGGTTGCACTATCAGCTTGTCTCATTCTTCAATGTGGATCTTGTGCTGGAAAAAGCTAGGAAAGATCCCCTTGATATCTACAATGGACCACCCAAATGCAGCTTGGTGGTTCTTTACCACAACAATCAAGGAGGTTGAGATAATGACCATAAGCTTCTCATTTGATGCCAATAAGATGTATTTCATATGTGGTGGCAATGGCTTCAACTCAAGCACTAACAAACTTTGTAGGGATGGAATCAATGGTGGTGGAGGCAGCTCTAGATTTTCATAGTGCCTTTTATAAAAATAAGTAATGAATTCTGGAACAGGATAGACTCCTCCAGATAATGGCAACAAGTGTTATTGTCTATCACATTCATTATAAATACCTCCAGTGGTAGTTTTGGATATGCTTGGGTAAGTTTGGAAGGTGCTTCCCCCTCAATTGTCATTGGGCATGCCTCCTCTTCATCATCAGGGTATTCACCACCTTAGTCAATGATGTTGACTTGAGAGTTCTACATTGTCCATATTTTTATAATGACTTAACCATTCCATTCCTATGTATCTAATATGTTTGTTCAATATTGATTTCAGGCTTTAGGTACATGAAAAGGATCAAATTACACAAGCCCTATCTTGTTCAAGTTCAAGTCAAAAGCAATGCAAGTGTGCATTTTTGCAAATCACTCCAAATGACCTTAGATGATTTTTTTTTAATCACTTGTATTGATGATATGACTTGTAACTAAGAGAGACCAATTGGTCGATTTGCACACTCACAGAACTCAACCGACCGAGTCACTAAGAAAAATTATTTTAGCTCATCGGTCGAGTTTCCCATAAAAAATTGACCGATAGTTTGAAACTCAGCTTTGTCTCTTAATGGATCGGTCGAGTTACCTTTATTAGAACTTGACTGAATGTATTGTACCCAAAAACACAAAAAAACATATTATAACCGTTGGAGAGATGTTTTGAGCGAGAATAGATCTATTGAAAATGGCTATATTTTTCCCTTAAGTGATCCTACACTCACTGGAACACCCCCAGCTATAAATAGGACTGCTTGGAGTTCATTCCAAGTTTTCTCATTCATGTTATTCTAAGTCCTTGTTGTAGTTGAGTGTGTTGCAACTCCTTGATCCCCTTTCATTGTCTCTCTCATTTACATATCATTTCATGATTATGAGTGAGTTAGGTCAGTTGTAAGAGAGATACTTCCTTGTGCTTGTAAAGCTCTCATCCCATTCTATCTTCCCTACCCTTTTCCTCAAAGAAGCAAAGGTGAAGCAAGCTACTTAGAGTGAAGGTGAAGTTGTTGTTGTTCTTCTTTAAATTTGAAGAAGAGGTGAAGATCTTCTCCAGGTGAAGGAGAAGGAAAAGGATGGAGATCCAAGAAGAGTGGGTAATTCCTTGAAGGCTTAAGACTTGTGCAAGAGTAGGTAAGTCCTTGGAAGAAGACAGAAGACTCTTTGGAAAGTGGGTAAGTCCTTGGTAAGGTTTAAGACTCTTTGTATTGGATAGGTAAGTCCTTTGGTGGGTCTTGTGTTGTATCTCTTATAAGTGAATATATAGAGGAAAGCACTTGCAAAATCCTATAGGTTGACATCTCTAGGTAGTGGATTGACTCTCTCCTAGTTTGGATATGAAACCACTCTAAATGACCTTGTCCAAGTGCTTGTTTCAATTTCTCTCATCCTTGCTATGCTTCTTAGTTAGGACTTCAAATTACACTTAAAATATTGGTTTTGATTGATATAATTTGAAGGTCTAATTTGTCCTGTGAGAATTTTTGAAGCTCTATTCACCACCCCCCCTCTAAATCCCTAGATCCAACAAGTGGTATCAGATCTAAGGATCTTCTCTAACAATATCCCACGAGATGAGAAGATGGGTGACAACCTACTTGGTTCACTCAACCTAGAGGGAGGCTTCTCCATGCATCCTCTAATCTTCAACAGTACCAACTTCTTCTATTGGAAGAGGTGTATGCAGTTCTACATTCAAGGCATGAACTTTGATATGTGGAAGGTGATGGTCACACCATACAAGGAGCCAACCAGAGTTGTTGCAACATGGAGTGAAGTTGCACTTAAAGATGCCTAGCTCAATGTCTAGGCCATAAGCATCCTCTACGCAGCCCTTACCCCAATGGAGTTCAACCGCATCTCATCTTCAGACATCTCCTATGAGATTTGGGACAAATTGTGCATTACCTATGAGGGCACAAAGCAAGTCAAGGAGGATAAGATCTACATGTTGAATAGCCTTCTAGAGAACTTTAAGATGGTCAAGAAAGAAGGAATTGTGGATATTTACTCTAGGCTCAATGTCATCATCAATGACCTAGCTGCTTTGGGAAACACTTTGGATAGAGGTGTGATCAACTCCAAGATCTTGAGGACTCTACCAAAGATATGGGAGTCAAAGGTGACCTCCATTGAATAACCTTGGTGACATCCCAACCGAAGATCACATTGGCAACCTCCAAGCTCATGAGCCAAGGCTTGACAATCAAGAAGAAGAAGAAGACAAGCAAGAAGAGAAAGAAGCCAAGAAGATCAAAGATAGTACTTTCAAAGCACAAGTGGAGGCAGTCATTTTTCAACAACAACTTTCTTTCCAGACATCTCCCTCCTCCTCAAGTAAAGATGATGGCCCTAGTGAGCATGAAGCCAACTACATCAAGGGAAAGCACTTTAAGGGAAAGCAAGCCTCATCCTCTACTCCTAGATGCTACAAGTGTGGACAAAAGGGACACTACAAGAGTG
This sequence comes from Alisma plantago-aquatica, assembly GCA_963693085.1. Classification (NCBI taxonomy): domain Eukaryota; kingdom Viridiplantae; phylum Streptophyta; class Magnoliopsida; order Alismatales; family Alismataceae; genus Alisma; species Alisma plantago-aquatica. The sequence continues at coordinate 297,474,182 of OY856415.1, forward strand.
AATGTCCTAAGTCAAGAAAGTCACACCACTAGGGCAGATCCAAGAAGGAGGAAGAGTACAAGAAGGAGAGCAAGTACAAGAGGAAGGACAAGAAGGAGAAAAGACACAAGAATGTAGCTCATGCAGCTTGGGAAGCTTCATCCTCAAGTAGCTCAAGCTCCGAAGAAGATGGAGAGTGCCACCTTGCACTCATGGCCTCTACTAGTGAAGAAATTTGTGAGGTAAGTGAGGTAACCTTGCATGAATTATCTAAGGAAGCTATTATTGATATGCTTGTTTCTTCCTATTCTTCTTTTGCTAAATGTAAATCTAAAAGAAAAAGGTTAGGAAAAATTATTGATGATTTGTATGCTAAACTTGAAATTCTTGAGCTTAATGAGAAAACTCATCTTGAGAGCATTGATAACTTGCAAATACAATATCTTGATCTTGACGTCCAATACAATGGAGTTGAAGTGGAGAATGGTGTCTACCTTAAGAACATTAAAACTCTTAAGGAAGATAACCAAAAGTGCCAAAATGAGCTTAAAACTCTTACAACTAAAAATGTTGAATTTAAGCTTATTGTTGATGCTCGTAGGGATGAGAGAGATGTTTATCTTAAGGAAATTCAAGTGTTTAAATCTGAAAATGCTAGGTTGCTTGGTCAAGTTAATGATTTATCTTCTAGACCTATCTTGCCTAGTAATGATATTGCTTCTATTTCTCTTGAGAAAGATTCTCATTTGACTAAAGCCCTCTATTTAGAGGAAGACCTTGTTCATGCTAGAGATGATATTGATATCTTGTCTTCTACTATCATATCTCTAAATGATGACAATCATAGACTTAGGTCCTCTCTGCAAAAATTCCTCAAAGGGAAAAATTGTCTTAATAAAATCCTTGACCATTCTACCAAACAAAGTGGTACTAGTGGTTTGGGATTTTAAGGGGGAGCATCTAAGGGCAAGAACAAAGACAAAGGTCAAAAAAAAAGGCAAGGAGACCTCTTTCTTTGTTGGAGAGTCTTCCGGTACTAAGAATCCTATGGTTTGTTCTTAGTGCAAGTGTGATGATCATTACTCTACTTATTGTCCTTACAAGCCTAAGGGGACCAACCCAAATATGAAATGGGTCTCCAAGCTAACTCCGAATCCCAAAGTTTGAGTTGGGAACCGACACTCTCCTTTATTGCAGGAAAAAGGAAGATGGATTGTTGATAGTGGTTGCACTAAGCATATGACAGGTGATATAAGCCATTTCAACAACTTCACCAAAAATAAAGGAGGTCCAGTTACCTTTGGGGACACAAAGAAAGGTAAGTTCAAAGGTGAGGGTGATGTAGGTGAATCCTTGTGTATCAAGAATGTTCTTTTTTTTATGGCCTACATCACAATTTAATTATTGCAAGTCAATTATGTGATAATGGTTACCCTATGCTATTTACTTATTTTGAATGCTTGATTCTAGATTCCTTCACCTATCAAGTTATATATAAGGGAACTATAAGTGGTAATCTTTATTTTATTGTACTTGACTCTATTAAGCATGTTGTTGGTAGATTCCTAGTAGTCAACTCAAATGATATTTCTCTTTGGCATTTCCGACTTGGTCATGTAAATATGCATCAGTTGAAGAAGTTGAGCAAAAAGGACTTGGTCAAGGGACTTCCCAAGTTGGATTTTGAAAAGGATGAGGAATGTCAACCTTGTGCCCAAAGAAATAAAACCAAGTCCTCCTTTAAATCTAAACGAGTCCTTAGTACCAAGAGAGCTCTTGAACTTCTTCACATTGATCTATTTGGACCAATGAGAACTCAATTGCTTCGTGGTTCCAAGTATTGCCTTGTTATTGTTGATGATTTCTCTAGCTATACCTAGACCTTCTTTCTCATTTTCAAGAGTGATACGCTTGATGTTTTCTTAAGATTTTGTAAACGAACTGATAATGAAGCCTCTTGTCGCATCGTTTCCATCCATAGTGATCATGGGGGAGAATTTGAAAAGATCTTTTTGAACGTTTATATAATGAATCTGGCTATGCACATAACTTCTCTTCACCTAAAACACCTCAAAAAAATGGGGTTGTAGAGAGGAAGAATATTTCTTTATAGGAGATAGCTAGGACCATGCTTTTAGAGTATGACACTCCTCAGAAGTTTTGGGTTGAAGCCATCAGTACCTCATGTTTTGTGCAAAACTAGGTTTTTTACACATCCTTCTTTAAAGAAAATCCCCTCAAATCTATGACTTGGTAGGAAACCTTCTATCGAGTATTTCCATGTTTGCATATGTCCTAGTTTTGTTTTGAATATGAAAGATTCTCTTGACAAGTTTGATCTAAAATCTTACAAGGCTTCCTTTCTTGGCTATAACACTACTATCAAGGGTTATAGAGTGTTTAATAGTGATCTTGCTAAAGTATAAGAATCCATAAATGTTAAGTTTAATTAAACTAACACCTCTATGCCCAAGTATATTGTTCCAAATGATGATATTGTAGGTGAGATGATTCCTATTCTAAAAATCTCAACATCACCCAAAAGAGAAAAGAGGTGGTTACTCAAGAAGAAGAGAAAGATGAAGAAAAGAAGGATCCAACTTCCCGATTTGCAAAGAATCATACAAAAGAGATGATTTTAGGTGATCCATTTGAAAGAGTGAAGATGCAAGCTGCATTCAACAAAGAATAAGCCAGCAGCACCTTCATCTCACAACTCGAGCCAAAGAACGTCAAGGAAGATCTTGGGGATGATGAATGGATCCTAGCTATGCAAGAAGAGTTGGAGCAATTTGAAAAGAACAAAGTATGGACCCTATTTCCAACACCAAGTGATAGAAAGACCATTGGCACCAAGTGGGTCTACCGCAACAAGCTTGATGAAAGCATCAAAGTGGTAAGGAACAAAGCAAGGTTAGTGGCTCAAGTCTACAATCAACAGGAAGGTATATATTTCAATGAAACATATGCACTTATAGCTAGACTTGAGTCCATTCATATGTTACTTGCTTTTTCTAGTTATAAAAACTTTCTTCTTTATCAAATGGATGTTAAAAATGTGTTTTTGAACGGTATAATTGAGGAGGAAGTGTATGTTGCACAACCTCCTGGCTTTGAACATGATAGTTTACCTAACCATGTTTATTTTTGCAAAAAAACTCTCTATGGACTCAAACAAGCAGCTCAAGCTTGGTATGAGAAATTAAAGAACTTTTTGTTAGATCATGGGTATATCATGGGCATAGATTCTACCTTATTTCTAAAACACACTTCTAACAATTTTCTTATCATTCAAATATATGTTGATGATATCATTTTTGGCGTAACTAACCTTGATCTTTGTAAGGAATTTAGTAATCTTATGCAAGGTGAATTTGAGATGAGTATGATGGGTTTGCTCACATTCTTCCTCGGCTTCCAAATCAAGCAAACTAAAGATGGGAACTTCATCAACCAAGGCAAGTACATAAGTGAGCTACTTAAGCGCTTTGAGATGGAGAACACCAAGTTGATGGACACACCCGTGCCATACACCACCAAACTTGATAAGGATGAAGAAGGTGAGAAGGTAGATGAGAATCTCTATAGAGGTATGATCGGAAGTTTACTTTACTTAATTGCCTCTAGACCTGATACAATGCTTAGTGTTGGCTTGTGTGCTTGCTTTTAATCAAATCCTAAGAAATAACATCTTATATTTGTTAAGAGGATTTTAAGGTACTTAGCCAAAACCCAAAATTTTGGACTATGGTATCCCAAGTCAAGGGACTTTACTCTTACTGCTTATAGTGATGTGGATGCAGGATGCTTGATTGATAGAAATTGCACAAGTGGCAATTGCTTTCTCCTAGGACCATTCTCGGTGTCTTAGTTCTCCAAGAAATAGAGCACAGTGGCATTATCAACCACTGAGGCTGAATACATTGCAACCGAGAGTTGTTGTGCCTAGGTCCTATGGATGAAGCAAATGCCCCAAGACTTTAACATTCACTTTGATGCTTCTCCTATATATTGTGATAATACTAGTGCAATTAACTTGTCACATAATCCTATCTTGTATTGTAAAGCGAAGCATATAGACATTTTCCATCATTTTCTTTATGATCACATTGCCAAAAAGGATATTAATATCACGTATATGGACATACAAAATCAGTTGGCGGACATTTTCACTAAACCTCTAGCTAGAGAGCAATTTAACTTTATTAGATTTATACTACTCATAACTTATTTGAATGAATCTGATATGCCTTCTAGCTATTTTTCATCTATCCTATATGTTTTTCCTATGTTTTGATCACCATTGCTTGTTAATATGCTAAAAATCGGTTGTCATGTTCGTTTTGCCTTGTTTTTATCTTATTTTTGGGTATTTTTTGCAAACACTTGTTTTATCACAAAATAGTACCCAATGATGAGCAATATGTGCCTAAGTATGTTCAAAATGAAAAATGGACTTGAAAATAAATTTAATTAGAACTCTAATGGCTAGAAATTAGAATTTATAAAGTTGGTTCAGGTTGACCAACGGTCGATTTGCCAACTCGATCGATCAGTGGCTGAGAGCTTTTTTAAAAAGCATATTGGTTGAGTTTTCGAGTCACAGACCTCGACCGATGGTTGTCCTGGAGCAAACCTAAGATAGGTTCGGTCGAATTTTCTCCCTCTCCACTAGAAAAAAATTGACCGATCCAACCTCTAGCTCCCTCAAGCTCTCAACCCTAGCTCGGACCTTCCTCTCCCTAGCCCTAGTTTGACATAGAACAACCTTCCTTGACCCCTCTCCTATCAATCCTAGGTTTGTGAATAGGTTTTGGTGGTGTTTCTCTAGCTTTTTCTCTCTCCATCCTCTCCATTTCATCTCCATGGCATCCAATAGGAGAAAGAGGGGTGCACCAGCTAATGTACCATCATCTTATTCCAACTCTCACTTGATTCCCTTTGATGACACTTTCTTTGTCTCAAATGAGGCTCTAAATAGGTACAAGGGGGTCCTTCCTAGGAACCCCTTTCATTTTTGTGCCCTTTTTGAGCCACACCCATGGAGATAAGAGGTCATAGATCAAATAGAGGAGTTGTTTCACAACCACCATCTCTCAGCCTTGGGTGTTGAACGTGTGTGCTATAAAAATTCCATCACAAGCACCAAAGTAGTTCATGAATTCTATGCAAATTTGCATTGGAATTATGACATCCTCATACTCTCACCTAATACTCAAGTAGTCCTCACCTCTATGATCATCGGGAATAAATTCCAAGTCTCTAAGGATACCCTGAACATCTTCTTTTCGGGTACCGAAGTGACTAACATCTGGAGTAAGGACTACCCGGAGTATTTTGACCTAGTCGAGCCTGAGGCCTTCTACAAGAAATATTATCTTACTCTCCCTAATATTCATAAGTTCTTGAAGAAGCCTCAATTCCCATATAGGAAGAAGTACACCCTTCCCTCCTCTTCCCTAGACCTCAAGAGACGCATACTTGCCTTAGTTGTTAACTATAATATTCATCCAAAGAAGAGTCAGACTGAAATTACAGAAAACATTGTGGTAATTATGTATTATCTCTTGAAGAACATAGGAGTCAAGTGGGCGAGATACGTTCTCCATCATATGACCTTCTTTGACTCAGTGAAGAATACCCATGTCACCCACCCTCCCTACCCAGACCTGATATGTGGTCTTTTCCAGCTTGCCACTAGCAAATCTCTTTTCTGTGACCTACACTACAAACCTACCCAAAAAGGAGTTTGCATCAGTGAGACCACACTTCACAAGTGTGTGCCTATCCTATACTCTACTACACCTGGTGCCTCTACCTCTACCTCTACCCAAGCACCTCCACCACCTCATCCTACCCAACATGCATGCGCCTCATTCCATCCATCCAATGGAACCCTTATGGGCTACATGATGCATCAAAAGGCATATAACATTCAAGTTTAGGAGCACCTGCATCAGGACCTTTGCACCATCATGTCTAACATGAACCTATCATGTGCACATCCCTACCCTGCCTACCATCCCTACCCAGGAGGTGACTATGCATCCTTTACATGTGATCACTTTTACCCAACCCCTCCACCTAATTCTTCTGTTGCTACACCCTATGTTGTTGGTGGAATCACCACTAGAGTGCTACCTATGACAGTTGGATCCTTGGCCACTCTACTTGTGAGTCTTGGTTCTTCTGCTCCTACCTTTCCACGGGCCAATGAGCTCCATGTTCTTGGCATGTCTTGGGATGAGCAGAATGCCTGTTGGCCCAGCTGAGGTTTTGGTTCTCTTGTTGACGAGGAGATGCCAGACCAGGCTGATGAGGAGGTTGTTGCTACTGACAAGGAGGCTGATGAGGATGATGGTGATGCTTCTGATGGTGGCTCTATTGGTGACTCTGGTGATGAGGATGTTGTTGTCTCTACTGCACCTTCAGACAGAGATGCTGACTATGAGCCAGAAGCTTTTCATGTTGATGATGATGTTGTGAATAATGTACACACGGATGACCTAGATGTTTAGATTTTCTAGTTTTTAGTCTATATGTTGATCATATATATCTTTCTAGGCTATTATGTATTAAAAACATCTATGCAAATTTTCTAAGGTATACTATTTTATCATCTAGTTTTCATCATTTTGTCTTGCCATTTCTGAGAACATGCTTTCTGGGTCACAATCTTAATACTTTGTACAATTACTCCTTGATTTTCTAAATCTCGTGAGTTGGTGCCATGTTTACCATATTTTGATTGTGACTAATATTGTATGTTTCCCTCGTCTCTGTTTGGTGTATGCTTTGAGATTGAATGTTGTGGATGTATGTTTGGTTGTGCTTGGAGAAGACATGTTTTTGTGCTCTTCAGCCTCCCCTACCTTTTTGATAATGTCAAAAGGGGGAGAGAAGTTCAATGTTTTGAAGCTCAACCATATTTTATTTATTGCCTATGTGATCCTTTTCTTGTTCAATATATGTGTTATCATGTGACTTGCTAAAGGACCATATAGTATATATGTCATATTTCTCTATGTAGATAGACTAACTATGTAGGTAAGATTAAGAATAGATTGAGGGGGAGCAATTCACATTGTTAAAATCTTGAATCCCTTTGAAATTCACAAGGCAAAGGTATAACTTTACATATCTTTTCAATATGATTGAGGAATGGTTTTGTCATTGTCAAAAAGGAGGAGTGACTTGAGAGTTATACATTGTCCATATTTTGATAATGACTTAACCATTCCATTCTTATGTATCTAATATGTTTGTTCAATATTGATTTTAGGCTTTAGGTACATGAAAAGGATCAAATTACACAAGCCCTAGCTTGTTCAAGTTCAAGTCAAAAGCAATGCAAGTGTGCATTTTGGGAAATCACTCCAAATGACCTTAGATGATTTTGGTAATCACTTGTATTGATGATATGACTTGTAACTAAGATGAAAAAAATCAGGGACACTTAATTCCAACATTGATCACTCAAAAGTCAATTTAGAAAAATTTTCGTAGGCTATTTATCGGTCGAATTGGAAACTCGACCAATCCAGTGATGGATTTTCTAGAGAGACCAATTGGTCAAGTTGCACACTCATAGAACTCGACTGACCGAGTCATTGAGAAAAACTGATTTTAGCTCATCATTCGAGTTTCCCAGAACAAACTTGACTGATAGTTTGAAAATCATCTTTATATCTTAGTGGATCGGTCGAGTTACCTTTATTAGAACTCAACTGAATGTATTGTACCCAAAAATTCAGAAAAAGTGATTATAACCATTGGACAGTTGTTTTGATCGAGAATAGATCTATTGCAACTTGGAAAATGGCTATATTTCACCCTTAAGTGATTCTACACTCAAGGGAACACCCCCATCTATAAATAGGACCCCTTGGAGTTCATTCCAAGTTTTCCCATTCATGCTATTTTAAGTCCTTACTATAGTTGAGTGTGTTGTGATTCCTTGAGCCCCTTTCTCTCTCTCTCTCATTTACATAGCATTTCATGATTATGAGTGAGTTAGGCTAGTTGTAAGAGAGATACTTCCTTGTGCTTTTAAAGATCTCACCCAATTCCATCTTCCCTGCCCCTTTCCACTAAGAATCAAAGGTGAAGCAAGCTACTCTGAGTGAAGGTGAAGTTGTTGATGTTCTTCTTTAAGGTTGAAGAAGAGGTGAAGATCTTCTCCATGTAAAGGAGAAGGAAAAAGCTAGAGATCCAAGAAGAGTGGGTAATTCCTTGAAGGCTTAAGACTTTTGCAAGAGTAGGTAAGTCCTTGGAAGAAGGAGGAAGACTCTTTGAAAAGTGGGTAAGTCCTTGGTAAGGTTGAAGACTTTTTGTATTGGATAGGTAAGTCCTTTGGTGGGTCTTGTGTTGTATCTCTTATAAGTGAATATATAGAGGAAAGCACTTATAAAGTCTTAGAGGTTGACCTCTCTAGGTAGTGGATTATATCTCTCCTATTTTGGAGAGTGGAACCACTCTAATTGACCTTGTCCAAGTGCTTGTTTCAATTTCTCTCATCCTTTCTATGCTTGTTAGTTAGGACTTCAAATTGCACTTAAACTATTGGTTTTGATTGATATAATTTAACGGTCTAATTTATCTTGTGAGAATTTTTGAAGCTCTATTCACCTCACTTCTCTAGAGCCCTAGATCCAAAAAATGAAACTTCTTGGTATACTCCATGATGTCCACTGCCAATGTGTGTTTTTGTACCTTCTTCATCAGGTGAGTTGATGGAGCCTCCACATGCGTGGAGTTGTGTGAACCACTAAAAATCCTAGAGATAGTAAGTCTCTAAGTTTAGCCTTTCGTGTGCTATAATAAGATCTCCACCCACGTATGCTAAGATACATGGAAGTCTTATCATAGTACAGTTAAGGGTCGAATCCATGAGACAATAGTCTTGTTAAGATTTTAACAAGATGGAAAATGTAATAATTCTACTTATCTACGTAAAAGTTGATATTTAGATTGAAGAGTTGATTTGATGATTAAACTAAAGTGGAAAGTAAAGTAAATGGAAGAAAAGTAAATTTGAGGTTGTAAATGATAATTGGAAACCACTAGGATGTGATCGAGTTTCACCACCACTACACATGGATCAAAACATACATCGTAACAACATGGCATGCAAAGAAAAGGGTCTAAACAGTTAGTATCTTGTAGACTTAGCTTCCTTTCGGATAACTAACTATGAGAAACATGGGAGTATTGCAATGCCAGCCATCCCCGAACGAATGGTCACTTACTTTGCGTTACTCCCTTTATAAAGTGTGTTCCTCGACCTATCAAAGTTGTACTTTCGTACATCAACTGATTCCATTTCATAGTATGAAAGTATAACGATGGAGGTGAGTCTACTCCACTCCTTGAAATATGTTCCTAGACACCGAAACAGATTTATGGTGACTACATACTTCAAGAACCAACATGTAATTGATATTTGAATCTAAAAGCACAAACATAGACAATTCGCACTGATAGATAATAGATAACACAAGTTGGTGATCAGACAACTAGCATTCATTAAATGATTGATGTTGAACTAAAAATATAGTATTTATCTATTGCAAACTCATGAATTACAATGTATGAAATGAAAACATGGTAGCGGGGCTACTCCCCGCACCCTAGTGTATGGGACTACTCGCTCATGGCAAGAACAAAGAAGGAGGCGGGAAGAGAGAAAGAGAGCATCATCTCCACGTAAGATGGAGGAAGGTCGACCCCTTGGAGCAGAGAGAAACTATCTTCACACCACATGGTTGACTTGATGAAGAATTCTTCACTTCCCACCTTTTATGCTGATGTGAGAGAAAGCAGCTTGAGGATGAAGTGTGGATCTTGGAACGGCAACCTTGGGGAAGAGTATGGAGGATGAAATAGCTCTGGAATGGTTGGGGAAGCCTTTGGGCATCCAAGAATTCGATCCTTTGTGAAGATCCCTTGGGTCCTATTTATAGGCTTTGAGTGAATCTTGAACATTTTTGAGTTATGTGGGTCCAAACAGTCGTGGAGACCATTTGGGCTCTTTTGGTTTGGAGACCATTTGGACTCTCTTGGTTTGGAGACCCTTTGAGTCCTCACGGTTTGGAGCCCGTTTTTGTTCATACGGTCTTGGGACCATTTGGACTCTCTCGGTTTGGAGACTGTTTGAGTCCTCACAGTTTGGAGACTGTTTGCATTCATACGGTATTGGGACCATTTGGACCCTCTCGGTTTGGAGACCATTTGAGTCCTCATGGTTTGGAGACCATTTGCATTCATACGGTCTTGGGACTGTTTGGCTTCATGCGGTCTCGGGACCGTTTGGCTTTCACACTGTCTCAGGATCGTTTTGCTTTTATTCGGTCTCAGGACCGGTTGATCTTCATACGGTCTTGGGACCGTATGGCTTCACATGATCTTGGGACCGTTTGGCTTCACACAGTCTCAGGACTATTTGGCTTCACATGATCTTGGGACCATTTGGCTTTACACGGTCTTGGGACCGTTTGGCCTCCATTCGGTCTTGGGACCGTTTGTCTTCGGTCTTGGGACCGTTTGGAGTTTTTGTAAATTTTTTGTGTTTTTCTGTAAGAAGAACAGGAGAAAAGTTAGTCTAATGGTATATTCACAATAGAGTGGAAAGTTAAAGATTTTATCTAATTTATCTAAGAAAGAGTATGGAAAACTGAGAAAAACTAGTAAGATAACATCACAAAATGGGAGGTTATCACTCCCCCCCCAACTTAGAGTCTAGCTTGTCCTCAAGCTAGATAGAGCTAAGGCACGTAGTGGTGAGGTGATTTTATTTAGTGAAGATTTCTATACTCTTACTTCAATTCTAAACTAGAGATATCCTAGAGTTTTATCGGGGCTTCCTCTTACACTAACTCTTTCAAGTATCGAGAGTTGTTTGGATCTCAGGTTTCTTCCATATCACGTAACTCGTATTGGGACCACCTTTCCTTTATCGTATTCTATACATGTCTTCGACTCTAAGAAGTTTTATACATCTTCAAAATTCCTACCAGAAGCTAAGATAGGTATGAGGGTTGGCTAAAGGATGTTGTGTAACTCCCCCTTTAAGTGGGGGAGGGTTTATTTAAACGTTTAGGATCTCACTACCGGGAGCGACACATCTGCCTTTGTGAGGGCAACTAAATGTACCAGCCAGGCGAGTCCTTTATTAGCTTTTTCATATACTTGGAGACCTTAGGATCTCACTACCCGGTGCGACTCATCTGCCTTTGTAAAGACAGCTGAATGTATCGGCCGGTAAAGACCTTTATTGGCTCTTCGTATAAGTCCTTATGCATGGCACAACTCCCATGTTTTTATTCAACACTCAGGCTTTTATTCATATGCTCACAGGCTTAGGAATTGGGTATTTGGGATTTTATTTGGGTTGCCAAGCCTCTTTTTGAAAAGAATAAAACTGTTTCTTAGGGTTTCCTGACAAGAACTTATCACGGTTTCGTACTTGGTGGTCCACTTGTGAGGTTCCTTGATTTGGATTTCGTCTGGTTACCTCCCGTCCTTGAGAGTGTTTAACTTGTTTCTGCTAAGATGTTAACCTGTGGAGAGTCTGGTGCAGAATTGAAGCAAAAGCATAAGAATCGAGTATGAAAGTGATTTATTAATTTGCCATTACATGCCTAAATGCTACTTATGTAGTTGCTTTTGAGGGACTACTTTGTCTCTAATTTAGCTAGGGGTGACTCGTTTCTGAAGCAAAAGTTGTTTTATATGCAAGAGTTATTCTATCAAAGAAATTACTCAAAAATCTAAATGTCAGAGGAAAGGAAAATTTTGTATAGAAGAACAGAGGTGAAAGAAAGAGTAGAGATAAAAGGGTTTGAATATGATACCTCACCCTTGCCCAGTGTACCCCCCCAACTTATCACTCACTCTGTCCTCAAGGTGTCAAAGTGATAGGTTGAGAAGTACATGGGCAAGGGTATTAGGTTTCTATTAATCCCTTGTTTGCTCCATGAGATCGTAGGAGATTAGCTGCAAATTTTCCACATAAAGTGTGGTAATCCACGTCCTTCATGTCCTCCACTTGTTTTCCAAGAACAGTGATGGTATACATCCAGTAGAGGATGTGGAAACCGCAGTCATTCGATTCTCTGATCTGTTGGGGACATCTATGGCTGAAGGTTGGGCGGTGGAAATGTTCTTTTTTGTACACCTTTATGTGTTTGCCCAGGAGATTGTGTAGTCATTCAGCACAATCCTTTGCCACTTCCTCTGTCGGCTTCTTTGTTGTTACAGCATATTGTCTTTGGTTTGGATCAAACTGGCTGTCAGAACTATTGTAAATGATTCCAATTCTCAGAGTGAAGAAAAGGAAACATAATGAACTTCAGAGTCATGTTTTGAAGATACGAGATAAGGTCCTCCATGGTTCCGAAGTTCTTGGATTCAAGTAAAGTGTCCTTCATGTATGCCGACGCCATATAAACTATAGGTAGGTCACGTGCTAGAAGAAACTGGTAGGCAGTCATCAAGCTCACGGATAAAGAACCTTTGGTTTGTACGGTTTCACGGAGAGAATCTGCCATTATTAGGATGTTTCCGTGCATGAAAAGAAGCTCATCTTTCTCTACGTAAATCCTAGACATGATGAGTCTGAGTTCATTATCAGAAAGGTTTTTGCATGCGGCAAGGTCAAATTTTGGAAACGTTGGTTCTATGGCAGATAGAGGTACCATTGGTTGAAATGATCTGTTGATGGTGGCCCCTGTTATCAAATCAATGTCCCCCTGATCATCCACCATATTGAAAGTATAAGGGTCCCATTGGCGTTGTTCTGGGGCCTTGGCGGTTTGTTGTTGCTTTTTTCTCCAACTCCTTTAGGATTGTTCTTTATGGACGCTTTTGCAGATGTTGGATAGCGGAGAAAAGGAATCGAGGTATGTCGTTTGGAACCATTGTTGGGTCCCTGAAGAACCGTCTATTGCAGATAAGCTCCATGGCGTAACGTCCTCGTAGGGAGTGTATATCTTCTGTGGCTAGCTCGGTGAAGGGTATTTGTCTATTGAGTGCTTATATGAATCATATTGCACAGAAAGCACAATCCCCTGAACCAGCTAAAGTTTGGACTGTTGGGTTGATGATTTGGAACTAGGGTTGGCTCCAACCATGGCGCAGAAATGGGCAAGCAGCCCATATTATTTTGAGAAGCCAGAAAGGTATGCATAGTACTTCCCCGGCTTCCAATCTATCAAAATTTATTTATTTGGCCTTTAGCTTGCTGGCACAGAAGTTGTACACCTTGGTGTCACGGGCCTTGGTGTTGACAATCATGAGCAGCCAGTGGTCGGAAACTCTGAAGGGCATGGAAATGTAGCGTGCCTTTCATACAAGGCCAGTTCACAACCGCTCAATGGACTTTGCCCAGAAGTCCTTATGTAATAAGCTTAAGGATAGAGCAGGTGAAGCGTTGAAGACAGGCTGCAACTTTTTTGGGCTCCAGAATTCCTCAATAGAGTTGGCAAGGAAGACATGGAAGATAGCCATCTTCACTGTCAATTATGGTCGAAGGATGATACAGAAGTCTTCTCGTGTCAAATTGTGCTTTGTCTTTGTATTGTTGTAGATGATGACCCCCCATCTTTGGCATCATCTATGATAGTGTTCAAGATGAAGATGTCATGAACATCTAATGTAGAGATGGCCGCCATGTCCAACTCATGCATTTTGTGAGGTAGCGGTGGCGGCAGGGGAGTTAGAATCAGAGTTGAGTCTATCCTCTGTGTCTAGACTCACTCTGTCAGATTCTTCCTGCTCTGGGGGGAAAGGTGTAGGTTGCTCTGGAGTGGAGTATTGGTGAATGACTGTTGTGGGTGGGCTAATGCTGGTTCCTAATATGCATTGTTGGAACTCAGCAAAAGTTGCGTCTTTGGTAGCATCCCCCAGGGATCCCATAGCTTAAAAGTTAAAGAACTGGTCCCCATATGACATTGTTACATTGTCATTATTGTCAGGGAACTTGGGATCTTTGTTTCCACCCTCTTGGTGGTCTTTATCATCTCCTTTCTTTGCATGTTTTGTCCCTCAGTCGGTGACCTCCCCAGCTTTGCCTGGGTCATCGGGTTGATCGTCTGAGGAAGAGTTGTCATCGTTGGAGTCAGTTGAGGAATCAGAATCCTAATTTTCATCTTCACTTTCATCTTCATCATCATCCGCTGCCTTATATGTTGTTTTCTTGGTTGACATTTTCTTGCACTGCCAATGAATGGCTTGTATTTCTTTGAGTGCCACTTGCATGCTCGTGGGTTTTGAGCAGTGCGTCATGGCTCTCTTTGAGATCCATATATCTTGCCTTGGTAGAGAGGAGTCGTGCTGATAGATCAGTTACTTGTGCACATAGTTGATTGAGTTCATCATTAGAGTGCTCCTCTTGGCGGCGGTTGAGCTGTGCAAGATTGTTGTTGATGTCATCCAAGCACGTGCTAAAGGTAGTTTGTTGCTGTTGAAGCTCGCCAAGGGTCTCAGGCAAAGGTTGAGTTTGCTTAGAGACCCTGTCGACTTGTTGGGCCAATGCTTCTTACTGGCCTTTCATCTCGAGTACCAACGCTGGTAGGTGTTGTAGGCGCTCGTCGATGCGGTTGACTTGCTGGGCCGCTACATCCTGCCATTGTTGAATGCTAGAGAGGATGCCTGGTAAGGCGTTGTTCTGTTCGTCAATCTTGGAGACCTATGTAGCAATTCCTTGCACACAAGAAAAAATTGATTGTAGTACGTTAGAGGGGTGGGTGAGGAGGTTTCGAATAGCATCAAATTTTCGTCTAAATTCCTCACTAACTTGTTAAAAGGGGACCCCAGAGATGGATGGGTGAGATGGTTGGGGTCGGGGTGGAAGGGTGGTAATGCCTTGTGAAAGAGACACTATTGATGGACCTGCGAATTGCATGGTGACTGTGGATGGAGTCACTAGAAATATTGGGGTGGTGGATGAGAATGGTGGTGACATCCCAGCTGAAAAGGGCAAAGCTGGGAATGCCGAGGGAAAAGTGGTTGAAGTGAAGGTGGAAGTGAAGGTGATATCAGGCGTCAAGGTGGAGAATGGAATGCCCGAAGAGAAGATGGGTGAAGTAGAAGATGTGGGTGAATTTGTGGATGTGGACGAAGGGATAGTGGTGGTTATGGTTGTGGAAAATGGTGGAAGAGTGGGAGACGGGAGTGTGGTGGGGGTGGTTGTAGAGGGAAGCCCAACATCCAGATCGAAAATGAATGGTTCGGGTGTTGGATCCACAACGGTCTCTGCACTGTGTGGGGGTTCTGCCTCTGTGTTGATCTTTGATGTGGGCATCCCCGATTGCTGTTGTTTTTGTGCATGTAGTTTAGATGCATGTGTGACTGGAATTTTCATTGGCCTTGTTGCTGGGGCATTGACGTTGTGCTCTGTCTGCTCTGCCTTTGCTTGTTTCTCTTTTGTTGTGACTGAGGCTATGAGGTTGGCAATCTCTTCTTCAATGAAGAGAAGTTTTTCTTTGTCATAGTCAGCCAGTTCTGGAAGAGGTAGCAGCATTCTGGATGCTTTGACGGTTGGGTAGAAAATATAATGCAGCTTGGCATCCTTCTCCTTTATGATATATGAGTTTCTCTGACTCCGCTCATTGGTTAGGATGTCACCCTTTATTACTGTGCACTTGGGAAGTAGTATGTCCATCTTAAGATATTTTAGAATTGATGTAATACAACCACCCATACAAATTTCTTTCCCGAGGGCATAAGCTGTGTGTTTTTTAATGTAGTGTCGACCTATGTTGATCGGTTACCCTTTGAGAATGGACCATAGGATAAAGAAATTTGAGATAATGACATTTCCACTCTTTGTCTTGGGTAAAAGGGCGCTTATAATAATTTTGTGTAGTGTGCGCACCAGGCCAGAATGTATGTTAGAGGCCTTGTAAGTCTTTGCCTTGTAGGTTGGAATCCCCATTAAGGACTTCCAGAAGGCGTGCCTGTTGAACTGGGAGTTTTCCAGTCCCACATCTTTAGCCTTTTTCAGTTGATCCTGGTTGTTGATGAAGATCTCATTCAGCATGTTCTCAGTTAAGACAACCTTGTTTCCAAAAAGTGAGGTGACCAACCTGCGGTCACCACCATCTTTCCATTTATCCTTTGCGTCCACGGTTTCTTTGTTGAGGTATGTGAAGAACTATATCGTGGGCTCAACATAAGAGGTTTCTGCGACAAAATAGAGTTTTGAGAGATGTGCGTTGTCGAGCAAGGCGAGAACTCTGTCATAAATCCCCATCCTTGTCAGTATGTTTGAGAAGACATACTTTGTTGGGCTCAATGCTTTGTCACCAGCCGGGAGGTTTTGGATGTACAGGTCAACAGGTGTTGGATCTGCGGTGGTAGTAGCAGGAAAGGAAATAGTAGGGGTGGCATATTTTGTCATGATTTGTTCCCTCGCAGTGGAGGGCCAGACTTGCTTTCATGCCTGTTTTTTAGTTGGTTGCTCTACGGTAACCTTTTGGGCCTTCTGTTTCCCCTTGGACTTGGTGACTGGGGATTCCTCCTCAGAATTGGGAGTGTATTCTGAATCTTCATCTTTTGAGGATATTTCTTCAACTTCTTCAATAGGATCTTCTGCTAAACATTTGTTGACTCTCTCAAGGTCATGGATGACATTGGGCAAGTCAACTTTTGATGGAGTCCTTCCAATCTTTTTGTATATATTGAGAATGCATTGAAGCTTCAAGCGGCGCTCTAGGAGCTCTTCTCTGGTTCATTGGGTGTCAACAAGCTCCTTTGCAGGTGATTCCATTCTGAAGAATTGACAAGAAATGATGTATTAGCAAAGATTGAAGTTTTAGTGAAAATGGATTTATGAAATGACGGATTGTAACATTGTATAAAAATGGAATTGTTGTTTTTAGATTTTTGAAGGAATCAAACGGTTTGCAAGATCATTTGGGTCCAAATGGTTTTGTAGACCGTTTGGGTTCAAACGGTTTGTAAAACTGTTTGGATGACTTTTAAAAGGGGAACCTTGAGAATCATTTGAGTTTAAACGGTCTCACGACCATTCTGGGTCCAAATAGTCTCACGGCCGTTTTGGGTCCAAACTATCTCAGAACCGTTTGGGTCCAAACGGTCTCAAGACATACCCCCCCCCCTTTTTTTAAAGTTCACGGCCGTTTGGGTCCAAACGGTTTCAATATCGTTTGGGTCCGAACAGTTTCACTCCATACGGTTTCACGACCGTTTGGGTCCAAACAGTTTTGACACTGTGTGGATCCAAACGGTTTCATGACTATTTGGGTCGAAATCGTCGGGAAGATGAAGCAGCAGGGGTGACGATCAGCAGCAAGCAGAAACGGAAAAAATGGCATAAAATGGTGAAAATGGCGTCGGTGACGGAGGCGATGGTGGCAGCGATAGCGGCGGGAAAGGTGAAGGTTGTGTTTGTGGTAAAAGCAGCAGCGGCAGCGGTGATAGTAGAAGCGACAGCTAAGGTGGTGCAGTGGTGATGGCGATGGTGGTAGCAGCATTCTACCTTGCTGCTCAAGGGTGATGAAGCATCACGATGGTGGAAATGTTGGGGAAGAGGATGGAGCACAGAGATGATGGAGGTGAACTCGGATCGAAACAATGAGGAAGTGGTGCAAACAGGTTGTGCGGGAGTAGAGAACTGGAAGGAAAGGAATAGGGTTTTCACACGAGAGAAAGTTTGAGAATCGAAGGAGAGAAAAGGGAGGGGGTTGAGTGGTATTTATAGAAAAAGGAGGGGTGACGGTACAAATTCTCAAAGGCAAACAGTTTTGAGACCGTTTGAGTCCAAACGGTTTCGAGACCGTTTGTGTCCAAACAGTTATGAGATCATTTAGGTCCAAACGGTTTCGAGACCGTTTGTGTCCAAACGGTTATGAGATCGTTTAGGTCCAAACGGTTTTAAAACTGTTAGGATAAGAATATATTGGTCATTTGTTTTTATATTTTTATTTTTGTTTTGGTTGCTTATGTAAATTTTTATATTTCCTGAATAAAGATGATAGGTCTAAAATAAGCAATAAAAAATTAGAAAATTATCAAAACTAAGTAAAATAAAATAAAAGGTGATACTGAGTTCTTGGGTTGCCTCCCAAGTAGTGCCTTGG
This sequence comes from Alisma plantago-aquatica, assembly GCA_963693085.1. NCBI lineage: Eukaryota > Viridiplantae > Streptophyta > Magnoliopsida > Alismatales > Alismataceae > Alisma > Alisma plantago-aquatica. The sequence goes on from OY856415.1 coordinate 297,492,262, forward strand.
TTTTACGTCGCTGGATCGACGAAGTTCTGACTTGGTTAGATCGATGTAGCAGGATCATGAATCTTAATAGTTTGTCTTGGAATTTTATCAGCTGGAGTATAGTATTTCTTCAGTCTATGGCCATTAACAGTTCTCTCTCCTCCATTGTCATCAATAATGATGATGGCTCCAGTTGGGTAGATGTGCTTGATGGTGAATGGCCCAAACCACTTTGTGTGAAGTTTTTCGGGGAACATCTTGAGTCTGGAGTTGAAGAGAAGGACTTTATCTCCGACGAAGATATCTTTCCTTTTTAGATGTCCATTGTGGCACATCTTAGTTTGTTCCTTATAGATCTTGGGACTTTGGTAGGCAGTCATTCGTAGGTCCTCAAGTTCTTGTAATTGTAGTTGTCTATGCTCGCCAACGCTTTTGAAGTCAAAATTCAATTGTTTAATGGCCCACCAAGCTTAATGTTCCAATGCAACTGGAAGATGACATGACTTCCCATATACCAAACGAAATGGAGTTGTTCCTGTTGGTGTTTTGTAAGCAGTGCGGTATGCCCAAAGAGCATCAGGGAGCTTGGTAGACTAGTCTGTGTGATGTCTATTGACCGTATTTTCTAAAATGGCTTTTAGTTGTCTATTTGAAACTTCAACTTGGCCACTTATCTATGGATGGTAAGGTGTGGCAACCTTATGTTTAACTCCATATTTTCTTCAGAGAGCTTCAAAACTTCGTTCTAAGAAATGAGATCCTCCATCTGATATGATTGTTTGCGGGACTCCGAATCTAGGGAAGATGATATCCTTGAACATCTTGATAACTGGTTTGGAGTCACAAGAAATAGTGGGTATAGCCTCTACCCATTTTGAAATGTAATCCACAGTGACCAGTATAGAGGAAAATCCATAAGATGGGGGAAATGGACCCATGTAATCTACTCCCCATACATCAAAGATTTCAATTTCTTGCCACAGAGTAAGAGGCATTTCATTCCGTTTAGATATACCACCAGAAAGCTGACATTTATTGCAAGATTGAACAAAATCATGGGTGTCCCTTACTATCGTTGGCCAAAAGAAACCTAATTGTAGAACTTTGAGGGCGGTCTTCTTTGAACTCATATGCCCCCCAGTAGGGCCAGAATGACAATGTTCTAGAACTGGGATAATTTCTTCTTCTGGTAGGTAATGATGGAATAGTCCATCTGCACACAAGCAAAAAAGGTATGGTTCATCCCAAAAATACTGCTTGGCGTCATGAAGAAATTTCTTTCTGTCGTGGTAGGAAGCATAAGGGTGGATAATTCTTTTAGCCAGGTAGTTTACTATATCGGCATACCAAGGAAATCCGATAGTGACTTTCATGAGTTGATCGTCAGGTAAAGAGTCTCGAATAGGTATATTGTCATCATTCTGAGGCTTGATGTGACTTAAGTGAGCTGCAACGACATTTTCTACCCCGCTTTTATCTTTTATTTCCAAGTCAAATTCTTATAGCATCAACACCTAGCGCATGAGTCTGGGTTTTGCATCTTGTTTTTGAATTAGGTATTTAATTGTAGAATGGTCGGTGTATACTATGACTTGTGATCCAATTAGATAAGAGTGAAATTTCTCAAAGGCGTAAATGACAGCCAAGAATTCTTTTTCAATAGTTGTATAATTCCTTTGGGCCTCATCTAGCATCTTTGATGCATAGTATATCACATAGGGCTTCTTGTCTATTCTTTTCCCTAGCATCACTCCTATAGCGTAGTCGCTTGCGTCACACATTATCTCGAATGGTTGTGACCAATTGGGTGCTCTCAGAATGGGTGCATAGATTAGAGCATTTTTTAAGGTCATGAAGTTGTTTAAGCATTCTTGATCAAAATTGAAATCTGCATCTTTTGTCAACAAATAGGTCATGGGCTTTGCTATTTTAGAGAATTTTTTAATAAATCTTCAATAAAATCCAGTGTGGCCCATAAATACTCACACTCCTCTAATGTCTTTAGGCAGTGATAGTTTTAAAATGACATCAACCTTTGCCTTATCCACTTCAATTCCTCTTTCACTCACTCGGTGCCCGAGGACAACACTTTTTGTCACCATAAAGTGACATTTCTCCTAATTTAGGATCAGGTTTGTTTCCTCACATCTTTGTAAAACTTTCCCAAGGTTAAGTAGACAGTTATCAAAAGAATTTATGTAGATTGAAAAGTCATCCATAAATATTTCCATGATTGACTCAGTTAATCCTGTGAATATTGCAGACATGCACCTTTGTAAGGTTGTGGGCATGTTACATAGCCCAAAAGGCATCCTTCTGAAGGCAAAAGTTCCAAAGGGGCAAGTGAAGGTTGTCTTTTCTTGGTCTTCTGGGTGTATCGGGATTTGATAGAACCCAGAATAACCGTCAAGGTCGCAAAAGAATTTTTGGTGGGCCAAACATTCAAGGACTTCATCAAGGAAAGGTAGAGGGAAGTGGTCTTTTCTTGTTGCTTTGTTCAGCTTCATGTAATCGATACACATCCTCCATATAGTGACAGTCCTTGTGGGTACTAGCTCATTTTTATCATTCAGAATGACAATAGTCCCCCCCTTTTTAGGGACCACTCAGACTGGGCTAACCCATTGAGAATCAGAAATGGGATATATAATACCAGCTTTTAGGAGTTTAAGAACCTCAAGGTGAACCACTTCTTTGAGGTTTGGGTTTAGTTTCCTCTGATGTTCCCTCGATGGTTTAAACTCTTCTACCATAGGTAGTTTTTGCATGCACAGAGCTGGATTTATTCTTGTTAGGTCAGTCATTTTATACCTGATAGCTTTCTTGTGTTTCCTTAGCTCAGCAAGAAGTCTTTCTTCCTGATCATCTATTAAGGTAGAGTTGATTATGACTGGGTACAGTTTTTCTTCGTCTAGGAAGACATGTTTGAGTCCTATTGGTAAGGCTTTCATTTAAAGGGCCTTGGGTACTTCTGTAGTTTCCAAAATGGTGACAGACTTCAATTCCTCAAAGGTGGCTGCTGGAGCTTCTTCGGCTTGGTCTAAATATCGTAGACATTGTTTTACTAGTTCGCTGGTTAAAAATTCAACTTTTGGATTTGTCAAGACGTTCTCTAGATCATCAGATGGTTCGGCTATTTCTTGTTGTAATTGAGACATTTTTTCTATTGCCTCGAGAAGAAAAACTTCTTCCTAGATGTTGGGACCTTTTAGGCTGTTAAGGATTCTGAATGGAATGGCTTCCTTTCCTAGTCTTAAGATAAATGTACCAACTGCAACGTCGATAAGTGCTCTGGCCGTGGCAAGGAAGGGTCTGGTGAATATTATTGGATATCTTAGATCTTCCTTAATATCCATAATAACAAAGTTGCAAGGGACATAAGAGTCATTTCCTATCCTGATTGGGATATCCTCAATGATTCCCAACAGTGCAGTGATGGTAGAATCAGCCAGCAATATTGTCATTGTAGTGGGTAACAATTCAGTAAAACCCAACCTTTTACATATTGAGAAGGACATAATAGATATGCTAGCTCCCAGATCAGCTAATCTTTTTTTGCTAGAGGCATTTCCGATAGAACATTGGATACCAAAGGAACTGGGATCCTTCTATTTTTTCGGCATTTTTTTAGAATTATATCAGAATTTGTCTGAGCTAGTTTGACAGTCTCTTGTTCTTCGGTCATACATTTCCTTGATAGCAAGGTCTTCAGGTATTTGGCCCAAGATGGTATTTCATAGAGGGCATCAAGGAACGGGATATCAATATATAGTTTCTTCATTGCTTCCTTAAATTTTTGGAATCTAGTGTCCAGTTTAGTCCCTCTTAGCCTGCCCAGATATGGTATTTTGGGCTTATATGGCGGGACTTTAGGTTCTTTGAAATCTAGTTCCATTTCCTTCCCCTTCTCGATTTCTACGGTCTTTTCAGTTTCTGGATTCATGCTTGCAATTGGGGCGATTACAGTTATATCTTCATCTTCCTGAATGATTTTTGTGGCTTTAGTTCGGACATGACCAAACCTTGTGGTAATGGATTTCAATTGTTCTTGTCTGGGTTGATCGTGTCTTGGGTTTATCTCTAGCTGACCAGCAAAGGTTCCTGTTAGAGGTTTTAATTGGGCTGCAATATGTGCTAATTGTGCTTCAACGGCTTTTTGTTGGGCTTGTTGGTTGGCTAGCATGGTTTGTTGTGACTGCAACATTTGTCTTATCAATGATAGTTCATCTGTTGGCGGAGGTGGATTATTCTTGTGTGGATTTTGTTAATACTGTTGCGGTTGCTGCTGCTGAGGTGTGAGTAATTGGGGTTGTTGAATTTGTGGTTGTTGCAGCTGAGGTTGCTACAATTGTGGGTGCAACGGCGGCTGAGTGTATTGGTAATACGCAGAAGGGTTTCTTGGTAGTGTGAATCCTTGCAATCCTCCTCTAAAGTTTCCCTAGTTTCAATTATAGTTGTTCTGGAAACCTGGCGGTGATCTATTAAAAACTCCTCCTTGGGTCTGGTGCTACGGGTTAGCAGTCCCCGTAGGATTCCCATACTGAAACCCGGGATGGTTTCTTGGTTGATTCGGGTTATACTAAGCTTGTCCCGGTATAGTGTGGATGGAATTGACTTGCTTCGGTAATAGATCCCCGGGATGTTCGATGATCGGTTCATACTGCGGCTATGGTGTCTGCATGTCCATCATCACATTGTATAGGAGACTACATAATAATGTGGGATGATCAGATGCATGACATGCCTCACAAGTCCCGGTAGCTACCTTGACCTGTTGGGGGCTTTTCTTTTCTCCAAGTGTCATTTCAAGGACTTGTTGCTTGTGAGCTATAGTTTTTAGGGCTTCGGCGATGGCTTTCATTTCCATTGATTCTTCAGGTTTACAATTTTTTAGAATTCCCCCGGTGGATGACCTTCCCTAATTAGATTGGTTCTCGGCTCCAAGTGTAACAATCCTCCAGGCATCTTCATAGTTCTTTTGCATGAAATTCCTCCCAGATGAGGAATCCAAAAATTTCTTAATGTCATCACTTACTCCTCTATAGAATGTTTCTATCAGCTGATTTTAGGAGATTCCGTGATGTGGGAAATTCCTCAAAATTTCCTTGAATCTTTCCCATGATTCTGCCAGTGATTCCCCTGGGAGTTGAGAAAAGTGATTAATTTGTCCCCTAATCTCATAAGTCAACGAAGGTGGAAAGAACTTCTCTAGAAACTTTTCTTCCAAAAGAGACCGGGTGGTGATTGGTGTGTTATACCAGCTCAATGCCCTTCCGGAGAAAGTGAAGTGAAAAAGGTGTAGCATGATTGCGTCGAAAGGAACTCTGGCATGTGGTACTAGCTGACAAAGAGACTTGAATCGCTTCAGGTGATTCATGCAGTCATCCCCAACACTTCCAGAGAACGAAATGCCTTGCATGATCTGGATCCATTGCGTACGGATCTCGAAGTTAGGAACATTAATGGGCGGGGGCCTAACTGGGTGATTATCTTCAAAGTTCTTAGGAACGGCATAATCCTGAAGTTGCTTGTTTCTCAACACTATCTGAGCAGCAGCTTTGGCTGCTTCATTCTCAGCTTGAATGCAAGCATGTTCTTCAGCTTGAACCTCAGCTTGATACTGAGCACATGTGTCAGCAATAAGTTGTGCTCTTTGAGCTGCTATGGCCACGTGGACTCTTTCCATAACCAAGGCGGCTTGGCGTTGTTCATCAGCCATTTTTCTGGCTCATTGGCGGTTGAGTCGGATGCATCGGTGGAAGCTTCATTCAACCTCGGAGTCGTACTCTAGTTCAGGGGAGAATCTGATGTTATGCAAATGTTGCATACACATTTTCTACCTGAGTAGAAGAAGAAACACACTTTAGATAATGTGGAGAAATAATGAAATCAAGATGATATGAATTATGGTTAAAGAAAAATGTAAAATCCTAATCCACTAGAAAGTTAACAAGTAAAATTAAAACGTTCTGTTGTCCCCAGCAACGGCACACATTTTTGATGGAGCCTCCACTTGCGTGGAGTTGCGTGCACCACTAAAAATCCTAGAGATAGTAAGTCTCTAAGTTTAGCCTTTCATGTGCTATAATAAGATCTCCACCCACGTATGCTAAGATACGTGGAAGTCTTATCGTAGTACAGTTAAGGGTCGAATCCACGAGACAACGGTCTTGTTAAGAGTTTAACAAGATGGAAAACATAATAATTCTACTTATCTACTTAAAAGTTGATATTTAGATCGAAGAGTTGATTTGATGATTAAACTAAAGTGCAAAGTAAAGTAAATGGCAAAAAGGTAAATTTGAGGTTGTAAACGATAAATGGAAACCACTAGGATGTGATCGAGTTTCACCACCACTACACATGGATCAAAACATACATCATAACAACATGGCTTGCAAAGAAAAGGGTCTAAACAGTTAGTATCTTGTAGACTTAGCTTCCTTTCGAATAACTAACTACGAGAAACATGGGAGTATTGCAATGCCAACCATCCCCGGATGAATGATCACTTACTTTGCATTATTCCCTTCATAAAGTATGTTCCTTGACCTATTAAAGTTGTACTTTCATACGTCAACTGATTCCATTTCATAGTATGAAAGTACAACGATGGAGGTGAGTCTACTCCACTCCTTGAAAGATGTTCCTAGACACTGAAATAGATGTATGGTGACTACATACATCAAGAACCAACATGCAATCGATATTCGAATCTAAAAGCACAAACATAGACAATTTGCATTGATAGATAATAGATAACACAAGTTGGTGATCAAGCAACTAGCATTCATTAAACGATTGATGTTGAACTGAAAAGATAGTATTTCTCTATTGCAAACTCATGAATTATAATTTATGAAATGAAAACATGGGTAGCGGGGCTACTCCCCGCACCCTAGTGTATGGGACTACTCGCTCATGGAAAGAACAAAGAAGGAGGCAGGAAGAGAGAAAGAGAGCATCATCTCCACGTAGGAGGGAGGAAGGTTGACTCCTTGGAGAAGAGAGCAACTATCTTCACACCATGTGGTTGAATTGATGAAGAATACTTCACTTCCCACCTTCTATGTCGATGAGAGAGAAAGCAGCTTGAGGATGAAGTGTGGATCTTGGACCGGCAGCCTTGGGGCAGAGGATGGAGGATGAAACAGCTCTGGAATGGTTGGGGAAGCATTTGGGCATCCAAGAATTTGATCCTTTGTGAAGACCCCTTGGGTCCTATTTATAGGCTTTGAGTTAATATTGAACGGTTTTGAGTTATGTGGGTCCAAATGGACGTGGAGACTGTTTGGGCTCTTTTGGTTTGGAGACCGTTTGGACTCTCTTGATTTGGATAATGTTTGAGTCCTCATGGTTTGGAGACCGTTTGCATTCATACGGTCTTGGGACCGTTTGGACTCTCTCGGTTTGGATATTGTTTGAGTCATCGCGGTTTGGAGATCGTTTGCGTTCATACGGTCTTGGGACCGTTTGGACTCTCTCAGTTTAAAGATTGTTTGAGTCCTCACAGTTTCGAGACTTTTTGCGTTCATACGGTCTTGGGACCGTTTGGCTTCATGCGGTCTTAGGACCGTTTGGCTTTCACATGGTCTCGGGACCGTTTCGCTTTTATTCGGTCTCAGGACCGGTGGTCTTGACACGGTCTCGGGACCGTTTGGCTTCACACAGTCTCGGGACTGTTTGGCTTTACACGGTCTTGGGACCGTTTGGCCTCCATTCGGTCTTGGGACTGTTTGTCTTCCATTCGGTCTTGGGACCGTTTGGAGTTTTTGTAAATTTTTTGTGTTTTTCTGTAAGAAGAACAGGAGAAAAGTTAGTCTAATGGTATATTCACAATAGAGTGGAAAGTTAAATATTCTATCTAATTTATCTAAGAAAGAGTATGGAAAATTGAGAAAAACTAGTAAGATAACATCACAAAATGGGAGGTTATCATGAGCCATGTCTAGGAATGGATTCCCTAGAAATAGAGACACCTTTCCTTGGGCATGTTGCAGCATATGACACTGTTCCTTCCCATCCCCCATTTGTGCAGACTTAGACATCTTGATTTCAAAATGGTCATCATTGATACCCAGTGTCAGTCTTCCTCTACCCATCTTTAAGATCATTTCAGGCATTGCTTGAAATGGCCTCCCTAATAGTAGTTTATTTCCATGATCATCATGCATCTCCATAATCACAAAATCTGCTGGAAGCACAAATTTGTCCACCTTGATAAGAATATCTTCACATATACCATACGGCCTAACCACTAAATTATCTGCTAGTTGTATGGTCATATTTCTCTTCCTGGATTCCTTAAGTCCCAACTTCTTAAAAGTGGCCAAGGGCATGAGGTTAATCCTTGCCCTTGATTTGCATAGAGATTCCCCAAACTTAGTTTTCCTGATGTAACATGATGTGTTGAAACAGCCTGGATCTTGTCTTTTCAGTGGTAGTCTTCCCAAAATGAAGGTGCTAACTTGCTCTTTCAACACCACTACATCTAAATCAGATATCCTCCTCTTCTTGTTGATTATGTCTTTAAGAAACTTGCCATAAGCTGGAATCTTCTCAATTGCATCAATAAGAGGGATGTTGACATGAAGCTTTCTAAAGTTGTCCAGGAACTTTTGAAACTTTTTGTCAATCTTCTTTGCCTTCAAGCTATTTGGGAATGGCACCAGATTCACTAATTTCCTTTGGTTTTATGGGACATATGCCTCTTTACTATCCTCCTTTGTCTCATCAGTATCTTCCTCAACTTATTTTTGGTGTACTGTGGTGGCTAGTTCAAGTGGAGCAGTAGTCAACAGTGGTCATTGATCGGCCTAAGAGGCGGGTCGAACTTTACATTTATAAACTCGAATCCTTCTAGGACGCTCGCAACCTCATTACGGGGTCAAAGTAGATATACGGGGTCGAACATAGGGACGTTTGGATGTTTAGGATGCCAAAGATCTCGTTCTTGAGTCATATAAGCCAAAACAATAGTCGATGAAAATATGCGCTAGAACTAGTCTAGCGGGTTGTCATGAATCAAAACTAAGAAAAGAAAAGAAAAGAAGACAAAACATAGCTCGTGGTTCTACTAATCAGAGAAAGAGAGTTCTTGGCTATGTAACCACAAACGGGACAGTCTATGCACTCGTTCTCGAGCGTAGACAACCCTCGAACACCCAAGCAAGCATCTAGCATGCACAGTGGCATCTATCATGTGGGTCGTCCCACTCACTCTCGCAATGTGTGACTAAAACCATCAACGATATGTCATCTAACCTCTCTCGAGGATGACAAATCAACACCCCAGAATATTCTAAGATTCCCTCTCAGGTCTTAGAGTATTCTGGAATGTTAGGAACAGAGTACCTTGGATCATCCTCCTCTCGGGTTCAGATCCAAACTATCATCTCTTAGCTATTCCTACAATGGGTCTCTCGATACAGGCAGAAATAGTAGTTCAAGTGAGTAAGAGATCAACCAAACTAGCAATCATAACTTAGAAAGAGAAAATAGAACATGCAACATATTAGATCTGATATGAATCTACTTGCTTAAGGCAAAAGTACATAAACATCCCCAGATTGGGCTACACAGCCAAGAAGCAGCTTAACTAGCCATGGACAAGCATAGTTAGCACCAAACAAAGACAGATGAACATTGTTGTATAGATAACCAAAGAACATAGTTGAATGAAAGAGAAGAAGGATGAGATATAGCCCGTAGAGGAGAGGTGGCTCTTGCTCCTTGGCCTCTGTGTAGGCCGGATCTCATCTCTTGGTCCTCCTCTTCATCCTTCTAGACTCCTTGGTCCTTTCTCTCTCTAGATCTGCCCCGAACAACATCCTGGTGGAGGTGAGAGAATGGTGGTGGAGATTGATCTTCTCTCTCCTCAACTTCCACCTTTGGAGAGAGTAGATCAGTAGTGGAGGAGGGCGGTGATGTGGATCTTCTCTCTCCTTGGTGGTGAAGATGAACGTAACACAGATCTTCTCTCTCCTCAACTTCTGCCTTTGGAGAGAGTAGATCTGAGATGGAGATGGAGGAGAGAGAGTGTGGAGGCTGGTGGCTGTTGGAACATGTAGGCTAAGTGCCTTGGTCCTCTCAGACCTTGGGATTCTCCCACGGGGCTCTGGCTCCAATGCGGCAGCCTTCCGGCGTCTGAACTAGATGCCCAAATGGTTGGGAGTGTTGTTCTATTTATAGGCATGGGCTGAGTCTGTGGCATGTGCCTTGCACGTGGCTACCAAATAAATGGACCGTGGGCGTGGCCCTGCTTCAGGTTGCGATCTTTGGAGTGGATGCAGGTCACAGTTTGTAGGAGGTCACGGTTACTGGAAACCGCGGTCGCAGTTGTTTCTTTACTTGGTTGTGGTTCTTGTGGTACAGACCGCGGTGTTAGGATATGAAGATTGCGGTCTTGAGGGAAGGACGATGGCCAAGGCAAAGTATCATCGAGGCTCTCATTAGGCATATACTCATACATAAGCAACTTGGCCTCCCTGTTGGATAGGAACCCAAGTAGTCGCACGATGTTTCAGTGCTGGATCTTACCCAAGGTCTATATCTCGGCGGTGAACCCTCTATCGTTCTGGTTATGATGGTGATGGTCAGATTTTGATGACGACGTGCTGATGACGCACCAGCCTACGGCCCTGCTCTGGCGGCCCCAGGGGAGAGTTGGTGGTATCGGTGTCACGGTGCCAACCAGGCACTTGATGGCAACTTCTGTGCCGCTGGGCATGGATCTGTGGTATATCGTCTCGTGGTTGGTGGCGAGCATTGATGTAGGAGGGCAAGTCGCAATTGCTGGGGTAGATGAGAATCGTGGGCAAGCCAGGTCATAGTTCGTTGACACCGCGGTCGTGGTTGGTGGAACCGCGATCGAGGTTATGGATGGGCAGTAGGGCATCGCTTGTTGTAGGGAACACTACAGTCGTGGTGTGGATGGAGGAGTCGCTGAAGCGAGGTCACGATCGGGGTCGTGCGCTGTTGTTGACGATCGTGGTAAAGATGATTGTGGTGATTGGTGGTTAGGGTTGATGACTCTAGGTCGAGGTGGTGTAGGCGAGATGGTCTTCGTCATCTTGATCTCCATCGTGGGTGTTGGCGTGGAAGAGGTAATCACATCATGCAGGTGGAAGTCGTGATCGTGAAGATGGAACCACGGGCAGAGGTGCGGTCGTGATCTTGGCAGGTGGAAGCCCATGTCACGGTTACTGGAAATTGTAGTCGCGATTAGGGTAGAAGGCGTGATCATGTAGGGTTGTAGGTGGATGGATGGTACAGGCTGAGGTGCCCAAGGAGAGTGGGTGGTGTAGATCCTAATCAAGGCAGGAGTTCACGATCCCTTTTGTTGGTGGTGGCAATGGATGTCAGAAGACCGCGGGCGCGGGTGAAAAAGTTGTGATCGCGGTTCTGCAAATCACGGTCGTGATGTAGGGTTGGAGAGAGCCGAGAAAAGCATAGGGTTGTAGCAGTGTAAGGGGAAAGGGGAGTCATTGACTGTCCCTTTGACCGGAGCTAAACCAAGGCTAACATAGGTCCAAAAGGTTGGATTTGCATTGGGATCAGGCCCACAAGCTCTGAATAGCCTGCACAAAATAGGATAAAACCCCATTAAAATAGATATTAATATCAAATGGGTTGAGCATGGATATACAGAGAGAATAAAGCAATAAAAGCAGTTAATGAGAGACAAATTGGGCCCAGATAGTAACTCAGATTTGTGTTCATCATTAGATAATATATCAAATAATACAATTCACTGGGCCTCAGTTTAGCATAGAGAGCATGGATAAGAGGTTGTTCATCTATGTTCAGTGTATGCAAGTCTAACACTGGCTATTTGGCTACATTATTGGCTATTCTAACTACATTATCTAATGAGATATAGAAAGCATAAAACATGAGCATTATTGGGAGAATTAAGACCAAAGTGACACGAAGCTATAGGTGAAATGAATAGATAATATGCGTATATTTGGGTGTTATCAACTACCCCAAGCTTAAAACATGCTTGTCCTCAAGCAAGACTATGCTCAAAGAACAAAAAGATAACATCCAAATTAAGCTTGGCAATAAATGCTAAGGCTAAGAAAAAAATAGTTTAAAGCATCAATTATCTTGATCCATGTCATTTTAGAACAAACCCCCACCAATCAACCACAGTCCTGCCAAAGCAAGATCAAAGAGTTTCTAGGCAAGATTAAGAGAATTCACTACAACTTGCCAATACTCATGAGGGTTTGAATCATAATTATTAAACATGAAAGAATTGTCACATAGGTGATCACGCGGGTGATGAGCAATGAGCCATCACCATGAATTCATGCATACCAATCTGGAACAACGCGCCTCTCACTTATTCATGTCCTAAGAATCAAAGCAAAAGACTCTAATGACTTCTAAGGATCTCGATCTACGTCAGATTGGTCCATGTAACGAGCAACAGTCCCTGCAGTCTGAGCCAGTTGGCCAAGAGTAGTGAGACGAACTCCCCGTATTGTACCCGAACCAACCCTAATATTGAGATGATCTCATAGGTCTCCTAGGGTTTCCTAGTGACTCTCTAATGAGCTTATGGAGTGATACTTCTAGGCACGACATACCCGCGTTCATGAGCTCAGTCATATACCGGTTGGGCACCATCCTCAACTCTCCTAAAAGAGAAAATAATGCTCATTTATTGTTCACACTCAGGCTTTTATCATCTGCTAGGCTTGGGTGAGAACTATATAGATATTTTTGGGATTTTGTGGGTGGCCAAGCCTCTTTTGCACATTTTTATATTTTTCATCTTTTTGACTCAATCTAAGGTGAGAAGGCATGTAGTCCATCAAGGAAAACACTTCATCATGATCATAGATCAAAGCTCATCATGATCCACTTGACACCTGTGTGAAAAGTTGTAATTATGATTCAAGAATCCTTAGAATAGAGGAAAGCTTTTGAATCCGCAGTTAGGATTCTTTGATCATGTTTTAGCTCATTCCAACGGTCCTTTACCATGGATTTGCCATTCACAACATAGATCAAGGGAATTTAGCTTTAAGCTATGAAAAAGGGACATAACCTTAGATTTATTACCAAACTCAAGGAAAGAGTCAAAAAGTAAGCCAATCAAAAGCTCAAGAAATTTTTAAGATGAAAATAGTGCATCTAGGCATAAAGTCAAGCATTTATCTATTAGATTTGCACCATATGGCCATAATTGCAAAGCTAAAAAAAGCTGAAAATTTTGAAAATTTTAAAACTAAATACAGGAAGTAAACATGCATGCTAGAAGGATGGAGAGATAGAAAGGCGAAGCCTACCACCCTAAGCTTAAAACTTTGCTCGTCCTCAAGCAAGACTTAAACTTGAAATAGTGAGGCAGGAATGCATGATTTAAATGGCATTTATTGAAGTTCTAAAGATGATGCATGGATGCCAGGATATAAAAATAGTTAGAGGAAAGAAACTAACTAACAAGAACATGAAGAGCAAAATTATTGTAATAAAAGGGCGGGAGGGTGGGTAAGAGAAAAAGGGGTGGCTACCCCACGATACTGACATTGGGATCCCAAATCCTAAGTATTGGGACCAGTGTCACTTGTGTCTTGCCGACAGGTTCCGCCACATAATATGAGTAGAATAGGCGGATGTGTTGGCCCTGCCGAGTCTGAAGAAGAGAAGTGAAATATGGCAGCTCGGTGATGTCATCTTTGTGCTGGAAGTGGCTTGAACTGCACTCGGATGAATTTTTCGGCATATTATCCTCAGGGTACCTTTCATTATATGAATCTGAATATGAAGGTCATGGGATGTCGACACAGGATGAGATGGATGAGATAGGTTGAATGACTTGGGTAGGATCCATTTCTCCTTCATCCATCTCTGAACTTGAGGTTGGATGCTCAGATAAATCTTCATGTACAGTTTGAGTCACCCAATCATCTTCTGAACAAGAAGTACTCCCTGAAGAATCAGTCTTTGGTTCGACCACCCCAAGCTTATCACCTAGGGTGGAGCCAAGGGTATCTTCATGCTCAGTAGCCATGTTGTAGTGGACTGTCCATCCTTCCCCCTTGACGCCCACCCTACCTTGTAAAGGTAAGGGTGTAAATGGTGGCTCATGCTGCTCCAACTTGTCGTCGTCAGTATACTCGTTGCTCCATGTCGAGCAGCTATCGTCATCGAACAAATTGTTTCAAACCATGGTTGGAACGATGCTCAAAGAGAAGTGACAAGTCTCAATATGAGAGATGTCACTCTGGTCTGGTTCAATATCTAACTCTGGTTCCTCCAACCAACCTTCTAGTTGTGAGGTTGATTGGCTTTTCGAGTCTTCATCATCGACATCATAGACCCATTCATGTCTATGACTCATATCTTCCATTGGTTCATCATCTGGGTCATCTGGATAGAATGAAGGGCTTCCCCAAGTGGGTTGGTCTTCACAGAAAAATCTTGATGAATCTAGTTGATGATCTGAGTAGGATGATGGTACATACTCCACTTCAGACCCAATGGAATGGTCTTGATGACTAACTTATTTGTTGTCTTTTGATGGCAGTTGTAACCAGATTGTAACCAAATCGATGAGCTCTTGGAGCCTCCTACCATGTTCAACATCTTTATCATGAAGTTGTTGTACTTGAGCAGCAATGCTTTCGAGATCCATTGATTCTTCCATGCACATATGAGGGGAGTCTGCTGTATCAAACGGATGCGTTTGGATGGATCCTTGCTCAAGAGTTCGAAGTAGACTTCTAGTGCGGTCTATAGCCTCGGTGACTAGTTTGAGATGACGATCCTTCTCTTATAGTAGTTGTTGCATTGGATCGACATTTTCTTGGAGATGAGGGGCTAAGGAGGTGTGTGAATACTTTCCCTAACCGACTCCACTACCTTAATCAGTTCTTGATCCCATGATAGCACGGGAGTCGAGGGCTGACTGGTAGTCTCCGTTGTTGGAATCTCGACATATGACGACGATGGAGGTAAGTATAACTCGACCAGTTGTAGAGTACAACCTTCAATTATTTTCTAGCAGTCAGAACTACGGAAAAACTTAGGAGGACAGGTGGACAAGATGACTTGTCTCACTAAAGCGAGATCCATGGCTGAAAAAGGTATAAGAAAAAAGAAAAGGTATTCAGTATATATGAACAGGTATGTTTAAAACAAAAGAAAAATTATGCATATATATACAAGCTTATAGTGACATAACAAAATCCTTTAGGCATGTAAACGTGGAATATCACGTCCCTAGTAACGGCGCCAAAAGTTGATCGGCCTAAAAGGCGGGTCGAACTTTACAATTATAAACTTGAATCCTTCTAGGACGCCTGCAACCTCATTATGGGGTCGAAGTAGATATACGGGGTCGAACATAGGGACGTGTGGACGTTTAGGATGCCACAGATCTCATTCTTGAGTCAGTAAGCCAAAACAATATTTAATGAAAATATGTGCTAGAACTAGTCTAGAGGGTTGTCATGAATTAAAACTAAGAAAAGAAAAGAAAAGAAGACAAAACAGAGCTCATGGTTCTACTAATCAAAGAAAGAGAGTTCCTGGCTATGTAACCATAAATGGGACAGTCTATGCGCTCATTCTCAGGTGTAGACAACCCTCAAACACCCAAGCAAGCATCTAGTATACACAGTGGCATTTGTCATGTGGGTCGTCCCACTCGCTCTCGCGATGCGTGACTAAAACCATCAATGATATGTCGTCTAACCTCCCTCGAGGATGACAAATCAACACCCCAAAATATTTTAAGATTCCCTCTCAGGTCTTAGAGTATTCTGCAATGTTAGGAATAGAGTACCTTGGATCGTCCTCCTCTCGGGTTCAGATCCAAACTATCATCTCTTAGCTATTCCTACAACGGGTCTCTCGATATAGGAAAAAATAGCAGTTTAAGTGAGTAAGAGATCAACCAAACTAGCAATCATAACTTAGAAAGAGAAAATAGAACATGCAACATACTAGATCTGATATGAATCTACTTGCTTAAGGCAAAAGTACATAAACATGCCCAGATCAGGCTACACAGCTAAGAAGGAGCTTAACTAGCCATGGACAGGCATAGTTAGCACCGAACAAAGACGGATGAACATCATTGTACAGATAACCAAAGAATATAGCTAAATGAAAGAGAAGAAGGATGAGATATAGCTCATAGAGGAGAGGTGGCTCTCACTCCTTGGCCTTCGTGTAGGTTGGATCTCGTCCCTTGGTCCTCCTCTTTGTCCTTCTGGACTCCTTAGTCCTTTCTCTCTCTAGATCTGCCCCGAACAACAGCCCGGTAGAGGTGAGAGAATGGCGGTGGAGATGGATCTTCTCTCTCCTCAGCTTCCGCCTTTAGAGAGAGTAGATCAGTAGTGGAGGAGGGTGATGATGTGGATCTTCTCTCTCCTTGATGGTGAAGATGAATGTAGCACAGATCTTCTCTCTCCTCAACTTCCGCCTTTGGAGAGAGTAGATCTAAGATGGAGATGGAGGAGAGAGAGTGTGGAGGTTGGTGGTTGTTGGAACATGTAGGTTGAGTGCCTTGGTCCTCTTGGACCTTGGGATGCTCCCACGGGGCTCTGGATCCAACCCGACAGCATTCCGGTGTCTGAACTAGATGCCCAAATGGTTGGGGGTGTTGTTCTATTTATAGGCACGGGCTGAGTCTATGGCATGTGCCTTGCATGTGGCTGCCAAATAAACGGACCGTGGGTGTGGCCCTGCTTCAAGTCATGATCTTTGGAGTGGATGCAGGTCGTGGTTTGTAGGAGGTCGTGGTTATTGGAAATAGTAGTTGCGGTTGTTTCTTTACTTGGTCGTAGTTCTTGTGGTACAGACCATAGTGTTAAGATATGAAGATTGCGGTCTTGAGGGAAGGATGATGGCCAAGGCAAAGTATCACCGAGGCTCCCATTAGGCATATACTCATACAGAAGCAACTTGGCCTCCCTGTTGGATAGGAACCCAAGTAGTTGCACGATGTTTCGGTGCCGGATCTTACCCAAGGTCTGTATCTCGGTGGTGAACCCCCTGTCGTTCTGGTTATGATGGTTCTGGTCGGATGTTGACGATGACGTGTCGACGATGCACCAGGCTGCGGCCCTGCTCTGGCAGCCCCAGGGGAGAGTTGGCGGTATCGGTGTCGTGGTGCCAACCAGGCACTTGATGGCAACTTCAGTGCCGCTGGGCATGGATCCGTGGTATACTGTCTCGCGGTTGGTGGCGAGCATTGATGTAGGAGGGCAAGTCACGATTGATGGGGTAGAGGAGAATCGCGGGCAAGCCAGGTCACAGTTCCTTGGCATCGTGGTCGCGGTTGGTGGAACCGCGATCGCGGTTATGGATGGGAGCAAGGCATCACTCGTTGTAGGGAACACTGCGGGTGCGGTGCGGATGGAGGAGTCGCTGAAGCAAGGTCGCGATCGGGGTCGCGCGTTGTTATTGACGATCGTAGTGAAGATGATTGTAGTGATTGGTGGTTAGGGTTGATGACTCCAGGTCGAGGTGGTGTAGGCGAGATGGTCGTCATCGTCTTGGTCTCCATCATGGGTGTTGGCGTGGAAGAGGTGATCGCGTCGTGCAGGTGGAAGTCACGATCGTGAAGATGGAACCGTAGGCGGAGGCACGATTGCGATCTTGGTGGGAGGAAGCCCAGGTCGCGGTTACTGGAAATCGCGGACGTGATTAGGGTAGAAGGCGTGGGCATGTAGGGTTGCAGGTGGATGGATGGTACAGGTTGAGGTGCCCAAGGAGAGTGGGTGGTGTAGATCCCGATCAAGGCAAGAGTTCACGATCCCTTTTGTTGGTGGTGGCAATGGTTGTCGGAAGACCGCGGGTGGAGGTAAAGAAGACCGCAGGCGCAGGTGAAAAAGCCGCAGTCGCGGTTCTACAAATCACGGTCATGATGCAGGGTTGGAGAGAGTCGAGAAAAGCAGGGGCTGTAGCAGCATAAGGGGAAAGGGGAGTCGTTGACTTCCCCTTTGATTGGAGCTAAACCAAGGCTAACAAAGGCCCAAAAGGTTGGATTTGCATTGGGATCAGGCCCATGAGCTCCAAATAGCCTGCATAAAATAGGATAAAACCCCATTAAAATAGAGATTAATATCAAATGGGTTGAGCATGGATATACAGAGAGAATAAAGTAATAAAAGTGGTTAATGAGAGCCAAACTGGGCCCAGATAGTAACTCAGACTTGTGTTCATCATTAGATGATATATCAAATAATACAATTCACTGGGCCTCAGTTTAGTAGAGAGATCATGGATATCTATGTTCGGTGCATGCAAGTCTAACACTGGCTATTTGGCTATATTATTGGCTATTCTAACTACATTATCTAATGAGAGATAGAAAGCATAAAACATGAGCATTATTGGGCGAATTAAGACCAAAGTGACATGAAGCTATAGGTGAAATGCATAGATAATATGTGTAGATTTGGGTGTTATCAGTCATGTGTCACCTGTAATATTACTTGCCTCTGGAATTGTTTTCTGTCCATTTAGAAATGTCTTCCCACTGCATAGCAACACTACTTTCAATTGATGGTTGCATGATGGTATGTTTGTATTTCCTAGGAATCCCTGTTGTCACGGCTTCTACAAAGATGCAACTTCTATCGCCAACTGTGGAATATGGTTCTCAATACTGTAATCTGAGCTCCTTTATTTTGCAAGTCTCTCTGTGTTTGGCCTAAGATCACTTGATTTTGACTGACTAGGTTGCCTAGCATGTCTTCAATGAGGTCTATCTTATTGGGGGCTTGTTCTACTATTGTACACTACCTACTGTGGCTTGGCCTATTGTGCTTGAAATGGGTCATGTTGAAAGTTATTAGGATCCTTCAACGAAAACTTGGGATCCTTCCTCCAAGTGTAGTCACTGTCTCCCCTGTATTTTGGCTGCCACACAAACATGCATTCTTCTTCCTCGCCTTCAAATGCATTTTTAGATTTCTGATCTAACTTTATCTTGTCTAATTTCTCAATCAATGTCGTGATGACTTTAGACTCTCCAATGCTTTTCACAGATGTTGGGACTATTCTTTCCTCACCCCATGACTAGTTCTTAACCATGTTCTTCAATATCTCATGAGACCTACATGGCTTGTTGTTGAGGAAAATCCTAAACCAGCGCTATCAAGTGTAGTCCTCTCTCCTTTGTGCATCCCATAATAGAAGGTCTTTGCCTAGCCGTAGAGGTTAGTACCATGATGAGGAACTTTCCTCTTTTGTTTTGGAATGTCTCCCATTCTTTAGAATAGGACTCCTCTGACTATTGCTTGAAGTTGTAATTCTTCCCTACAAACTCATTAGTCTTTTGGGGCATAACGTAGTGCTCAAAGAAGACATCAATCATTTGGTCCCATGTTTTTATGAACTCTGGTGGAAGGCTAAGGAACCATGACTTTGCATTATCTGCCAATGAAGAAGGAAATAGCTTCAAATAAATCATGTTGTTGGAATCCTGTCAATCTTCACCATATCGCCACTATCCATGAAGTTACTAATGTGTTCCATCGGGTCCTCCATGTTGTGGCCATGGAATGCTTATGATTTGACTAGTGCCAAAAACTAGGGTCGATCTTGTAACTACCCACATTAATAGTTTGCCTCTTGATTGGTCCTAACTATGTTGTAGTCGAAGAATCCTTGATATTTTCCCATACGGTCTGCTCTTCAACTTCTGGATTACCATCACCCATTTTTGGTTGATCTAGTTGAGTTATTTGTGGTGGTGGAGTTGGAATGATTACTTACACATAATATATATTCTCATGTGCTCTGTGCTAGAGTTCTTCTATGCTAAAGTTAAAGCTATCTGGAGTTGACTTTCTATAATCGATGCTTCTTGTCACACCATGCACTAGCACCTGAAATTTGTAAAATCAGTGTGAGAAATAGATACTAGTGATTGAATAAGTATTTTGAGTTCATCTTAGAAATAGTAAAAGAAAGATAAATTGGTGGTTAAGAGTAGTCGGTCACAGCACTCACAGTGTTGGACACACCATTTTCCCCGACAACAGCACCAAAAACTTAATGTGCATAAACTACGCATCTAAAATGCAAGTGCACTTATGAATGTAATATAGGCCCAAAGAGGCCCGAATAACAAACATGGAGAAAATGTGTATCCAGAGACTCCTAATAATGATGACCTAATCATCTAGGCCTAAGAAAAATAGTGTTTCGTTGATTAAATGACTAAATTCCAGGAAATAAAACTAACTGGATTGAGTTCCTTAGGATTTTGGTTTCACCACAATTCACATTGCAATTACCATCATTTCATTAATATTTATTCCTCCTAACCCTAGACAAAGGGACTTGTAGCAAGAATTACCCAGTCTCATAGAATAATTCACTACCTACTCTAAATAAATCCCACTCTTATAGCGATTTGATTATTAGTTAGGTGCTTTACCAAATTCTTTGGGTTATTCCCTTCACAGTTTTAGGCCCTCTCTCAAGGCGCAGTATAAATTGTGTACATATATGAGTTTTCCAACCCTTAATCCCTCTTTTGAAGCAATTAATGGTATAATAAATTACCTATGGTGATCAGGAACATTACTTTTGAAGCATATAATGGCTCGCCGGGTGCCTGCGGCTGCGCTCGACACTGCGACGGGGGGGTGACGGCTCTCCGGCGGTCTGCTCCTTCCCAACCTGTTCTCAGGCGTAGGGGCTTGTTTCCGGAAGCTCATCAACTACCTGAAGGCGAGCCGGATCCAGATCTACAAAGGAAGCCGCTCAAATGGGAGAGTATTAGACCAAGATCTACGAACAAAGCGACGGATCTGAAGAAAGTTACTGTTTCATTGGTGGACGGGAAGCTTATCTATCCGAATGTTGAGGCTATGGAAAATGCAGATAGATGGAGTCGATGCCTACTGGGATATGTAGTTGACTTCCAGCCTATCATTCTGATTCTAGTAGACCATTTCATGAAAGTTTGGAAGACTCAAGGTGCTTTCGAAATCTTTGATAGGGGGAATGGTTTCTTCCTGATCCGTTTCAAGGAGATGACAGATCTGGAGAATGTTCTTAAAGGTGACTGGTATGTCTGCGGCCGCCCTGTTATCATGAAGCAATGGAGTCTTGGTGAGATACAATCGAAGCACACTCTTACTGACGTTCCCGTCTGGGTCCGCCTGAAGAACATTCCCATGGAACTTTGGGATCATCGAATCTTCAGTAGAATTGGTTCTTATCTGGGAGAACCGCTGAAGATGGACGAGGATACCTTGTACCTCAGACGGATGGACATAGCAAGAATCCAAGTTCTGCTGAACAAGGATGCCAGTTTCCCAAGAGAAGTTATACTGAAAAGTGATGAAGGAGCTGAACATTCTATCCTCATAGAATACGAATGGATCCCATATAAATGCAGTGTGTGTGGATACTTTGGCCATGACGAGTGCCCTCCTGTTCTTGTTGTTGCTGGTCAAAAACCAAAAGTCCAAAAATAGAAGGTTATCTGGGAAGTCAAGAAGGCTCCAACTCCAGAAATTCCTGTTCTGGTTCCTGGTATAAATCTGGAAGATGGAACTAAACCTGTTATTGAGGAAGTGTTAGATGAAGATGAAATTTGACTGAGAACAGCCTGTCAATATCCCGAAATTCTAACAGTAGAGGATGCATATCTCTCAAAAAAGGTAAATGAAGGATTTGATACAAATGAGAAATCGACCCTTTCAGATTGTCCTGAGGTGAATAAGGCTATGACTTCAAAACCTATTCAGTGTGATCAAGGCGATAAAAGCCTTCTTAAAGGCAAGGGTTTGGCGGAGGTATCTAATACTGATCTTGCAGTTATGGTAGTGAATCCTGGGCTTCTCACTCCTCGTCCTGGTCTTGCCATTCAAAATATAACTCCAGTCAGTGAGGGGTGATCCCTTGCTTCTTCTTGTTCTGTGAATTATTTACCAAGGAGTGTTGTTCATAGGGGACCTCCGAAATGTCTGGGGAAACTAAACACATCTGTGAGATTGGACAACCTTGATTCTATAATTACTCCCAGGGAATTGGAAATGATTTCTAAGAATACTGAGGCTGTCAGTTCAACAGCCGAGGTGTCAAAATGACTCCCCCTATAAGTATCTCTTCTTGGAACATTAGGGGACTTGGAAACAAGATAAGTCCTGTCCAAGAAGAGTTGAGGAGGATACAATGTGACTTAGTTATTCTTACTGAAACTAAAGTTAGGGACAGAAGCATTAACAAGATTATGAACAGATATTTTTCTGAATACAACTTTATCACTAATCTTTCTTCTCATAGATTGGGTCGTATTATTGTCTTGTACAGGAACTGTTTTGTGGATAAATGTTTTGAAACTGACCAGCTGATTCACTTTAAATTGTCTATTGATAGTTTCTCTATGTTTGTCACGGCTGTTTATGGTCATAATGGTGATGATGAATGGTCTGGTCTTTGGAGTGATATTGAAAGAATTAGTTCTTCTATTGATTCCCCTTGGATTCTTCTTGGCGATTTTAATGTTGTTTGAACTGAAGAGGAGAGAATCAGTATCCTTCCACCTACTAACAAATCTATGGAGGAGTTTAATAGTTGTATTCTCAATACAGGCCTTTTTGAAATGAGCCTTGGAGGTCCTTTCTATTCGTGGGACAACAAACAGAGTGGTGAAAGATATATTTCTTCAAAAATTGATCATGTGCTTCATAATGATATCTTTCTTGAGTATATTGAGGAGTTTAATGGTGAGCTTGTTTCTAAATCTATTAGTGATCATAGACGCATTTCCTTGAACATTGGTAATGTTAGGAATATAAGGGCCCCTTTCAGATTTATAATTGTTTGGTCTAACAGACAGGACTTCATGGATGTTGTGAAGTCTGCTTGGTCTATTAATGTGCAAGGTTATGAGGCCTTCCGTCTTTACAGAAAGCTTAATAATGTGAGGAAGGATCTCCTCAAGTGGAATAGGAATTTTGTTGGTAATATTCATGACAATGCAAGACATCTTAGATTCTTAGCAGACAAAGCTCTTTCTGAAGCGGATATGAACCCTAATGATGATTATAAAAGAGATTATGCTAATAGTTGTAGAAAAGAAGCAAAGGAAGCTGAACTGGCTGAGGAATCCTTTCTTAAGCAAAAATCTCGTGTCAAATGGCTCAAAGAGGGTAATTTGAATTCCAAATTCTTTTATGCTTCCCTTAAAACCAGGAGACATAGCAATAGAATCAAAAGCTTACTTATTGATGAAGTGGTTTCTCACAATCCTACTGAGATCAAGTCTGCTGTTATGGATTTTTACTATAAGCTCGTCAATAACCCTGACTCAGAGGGTAAGGTTTGGAAAGATGAGTGGAATGGCAAAGTTCTCTGTCCGGATGATAGATCTTTCCTTATTATCCCTGTTTCTAGAAAGGAAGTTGACAAAATTATTGCTGATTTAAATGAAGAGAAGGCTCCTGGTCCCGATGGTTTCAATGGGTGTTTCTTTAAGAAAACTTGGAGTATTATTGGGGATGATGTGTTTAGTGCTATCAATGAATTCTTTCAGAATGGAGTTATGTTAAAATAAGCTAACAAAACCTTTTTGACTCTTATCCCAAAAGGCAAGGACTCATCAATTATTTCAAATTGGAGGCATATTTCTCTCTGTAACATCTTTTATAAAATCATTTCTAAAGTTCTTGCTAACAGGCTGAAAAAAGTGCTTCCTTCTATTGTCGATTTCAATCAATGTGCTTTTGTGCAAGGTAGAAGTTTAAAAGATGATGTTCTTCTCTCTAATGAACTTCTAAGTGACTTTAAGAAGGATTCTAATAACATGTGCATTCAAGCGGACATCTCTAAGGCTTATGATTCTGTGTCGTGGAAATATCTATTCTCCATCATGTATAAGATGAGATTTCCTATTACTTGGATAAAATGGATTGATGCTCTTTTCACTTTGACTTCTTATCATATTCTGGTCAACGAAGAGCCCACTGGTCCTATTTTTCCCTCTAATGGCATTAGGCAGGGTGATCCTATTGCTCCCTACTTATTTGTGCTTGTTATGCAGGGGTTGACTACTAGTTTGAATTGTGGGATTACTAAAAAGGAGTTCACACCTATTAAGAGATTTTCTTCTATTGCAGTGTCTCACTTAATTTTTGCTGATGATTTTATGTTTTTCTTAAAAGCCTCTCCTGAGAATGCTTCCTATATCAGGAATCTCCTCGATGATTTTGGTTCTTGCTCTGGTCTAAATCTTAACCTGAAAAAGAGTTCTGTTATCTTTAGCAAGAATGTTAATAATGTTCCGATTCTGAACATCCTCGATATGCCTGAAGGTAATATTGATGACCTTAATTATTTGGGTATTCCTCTTTTCTATGGCATGCTGTCCAAGAAGAAGTGTTATAGTTTGATTGATAAATTCAGTAAGAAGCTAGATGCATGGAAGGCCAATCTTCTTAGTCTTGATGGTCGTGTTGAATTGATCAAGTCTACTCTTTCTACTCTCCATTTACATTGGATGTATGCTTTCCCTTTGCCGTCTTCTGTTCTGGATCTTATTGACAAAATTTCTAGGGACTTCCTTTGGGGTAAGTCTGAAGGTAAATCTCAGCTACATATGGTTCCTTGGGAGAAAGTCACCCTTCCTACTAATGAAGGTGGTCTGGGAATTAGAAGAAGCAAAGATATTTCTCGGGCCTGCCTTATTATGAATGCTTGGGATATCTGTAGGAAAAAAGACTCCCTTTGGGTTAAATGGATTTCTTCAAAATATCTGAAAAAAGAGAATTTTTGGCATATTGGAGAGTCTGCAAATTTCTCTTGGATGTTTAACAAGATCCTTTCTGTTAGAAATCTCCTTCTTACTTTGATTGAGATTCATGTTGGGCCCAACTCTCGTTTTAAAATTTGGAAAGATCCCTGGTGCAATTCTAAATTTCTCTCAGATATTTCAAACTTGAATCCCATCAATTCTGGCCTGGATGCTAATGCTAATCTTTGCTCTATTATGAAAGATATGGACTGGAACCTCCCGGAGTCTAGAGTTTCTCATGTTTTTCTTAAATGCATGGAAGTCAACAACATTGTTATCAAAGGTGCTAATTGTATGACTATGTTAGGGGTTGTAAACCCGCGTCTCAAAGATGTTTGGAACGCTGTCAGAGCTAAAGGGATGGTTAGTGATATTTATACTTGGTTCTGGTCCAGCAAGGCACCTAAAAACTTTATCTTACATGCTTGGAAAGTTTGCTTAAATAAGCTCCCCACTTCTGATTACAGCAGAAGAAGAGGCATAACAGTAGTCTCTGTTTGTTATCTTTGTATGCAAGGTTACGAGGATACTAACCATGTTATGTTCTCTTGCTGCTATGCAAAGGCTGTTTGGTTAGCTTGTGCTGACAAGCCTCCTATTAGTGCTCCTCCTACCAATTTCAAAGACTTGAAACATATCAATACTTCTTCAGGGAAAAATGCGGCCCTTTGCATTATGTATTATCTTTGGATGGAAAGGAATAAAAGAGTCCATGAGGGGAAGAAAGTCCCTGAGTATGTGTTATCTAGATCTATCAAGGACGTTTTACATCTTATTGGTTAAGGATCGAGCTGCTGGATGATGACCTCTTCTCTCTTCTTGGATCTTCATTTTTTGGATGGGTCTTTTTCTTTTGCTCTCCTTTCTGTTGTTCCTAGCTGGTGTGTATGCTGTTTCTGGGTCCTTTTGGCTGGTTGGTCTTCTTCTCTTTTCTGGATGCTGTTGTTCTTCTTGTGTCTGCTGGTTTGGTGTGGCTATTATGCTACCATGTGCTGTAGTTTTCTCTACCTGTTGCTCATATGGGCTGCTGGTTTGGTGTGGATGGTTTGCTGCTATGTGCTGCAGCTTGCCTGCTTCTGATGCTCCTAAGAGTTGATGCTGCTTATCTCTATGCTCCTTTGGACGGCTGCTGTGGTGATGGGTATGTCCCTTTTCATGGCAGGGTGTGTATGCTGTTTCTGGGTCATTTTGGCTGGTTGGTCTTCTTCTCTGTTCTGGTTCTTGTTGTTCTTCTTGTGTCTGCTGGTTTGGTGCGGCTGTTATGCTGCCAAGTGCTGCAGATTTCTCTACCTGTTGCTCATATGGGCTGTTGGTTTGGTGTGGATGGATTGCTGCTTTATGCTGCAGCTTGCCTTCTTCTGATGCTCTAAAGGTTTATCCTCTATGGCTCTGGTCGTTCTTGCCTGCTTCTGTTGCTCTAAAGGTTTATCCTCTATGGCTCTGGTCGTTCTTTGCTGGATGGTTTGCTGCTATGTGCTGCAGCTTGCCTGCTCTTAGCTCTGGTCTTTCTTGCTGCTCAATCTTGTTGTCGATCTCTGCCTGAAGTTTCTGATGGGCTTTACTTGCTGTAGCATCCTTTGGTAGCTTCTCTGGGCTCTTTTTCCTCTTCTTTCTTTTGGGGGTCTTTCATGTAAAGTTTTATTTTCTTTCTTTCCTTAACCATCTGTAGTTCAAGATGGTTAGTTTTGTACAGACACTTTGGAAAAAAAAACCAAAAAAAGCAACACGAGTTTGACCGCACCAAAAAAAAAAGATCAGGCACATATAATTTGTGAAGCAAACATAGAAATATGTCCAAAAAGTAAGATAAATATGGATATCAATTCATAATTGTAAATTAAAATGCAAAATTAAGCTACCTTCGAGTCCTAAGGAACCAAGGATATTAGCCCTGCATGATCTCAATTTCTCTACATAGAGAAAAGGAGGAAAGGAATGATTAAAACATCAAGAATAAGGAAAAACCCTTGGAGAAAGACAGTATGGATGATTCCTTTTGACAAATGTAGTGATTTTCTATCTTTCAATTGCAAATTGGGCCACCGGAAGTTCTCAAACCAGATAGAACGTCACTTTCTCCCTTCATTTCTCCCTTTTTCGTTCTCTCTACCATGCAATTGGATATAACGTGATCCCTAAGTCTGGCTGCACTCCCCCTAGTCATAGGATTGACTTAAGGTGTCGTTAAGTCTCGATCATTGGATTTACTCTGATTTTCGATTTGGCTCAATCGCTCCAAGTCGGTACTACCGATGTGGTGTCGGTAGTATTGATTCCTTTAATTATTTTTTATCCCTTGTAAGATGCCAGTACTACCGAGTCGCTTGTCAATAGTACTAAGATTTTCTCTAACATTCCTTGTTAGATTTTTAGTACAAGTCGGTAGCACCGAGTTGGGTGTCGATAATATCGAGACTCCTCCTAATTGATCCACTTAGAATGTCGGTATTCCCGATTCTTGTGTAGGTACTACCAAGTTTCCTCATTTAAACTCTATTCCTTTTAGTCAAATGTCAGTACCGCTGACAGACCTATCGGTAGTACCGAGTTGATTCATTTCTTATAATTTTTTCTAAAATGTAAACAATAAAGAAGATAAACTCCAAAAAAATGATAAATCCATCGGCAATAGTAAAAATAATTAACATTTGATGCAATTAAGTGTCACAAGCTACTAATGATAAATCATGCACATTCAATATGAAAATGAGTACTAAGTGTACACAATGCATAATAAAATAGCCTATAAAAAGCAATAATTATTCAGTGCATCAATGATAGAGTTGACAAAGATGTTATAATTTGGTTAACCCAGATACCATGTTTAAGCCTTACAAGCATGGTATTTGGGCTATTATGGATACTAGGATCCACTTGCATTGTATGTTTAGAATTATTCTACTGAGTAATGGCCATTCATCATGCTTTAGCTGCATTTCAAATTTTGTTTTGCATGTTTATATTGCATTTTCACTTGACATTTCATTTTATATATTATTAGTAGTTTATGCAACTTATTTGGTATATAATGCATTTTTGTGTTTTATTTGTAGATTGATACAAGTAAGTGATGCAAGCAATCATCCCTCCATAATAAGCCCAAGAAATCACCAAAAAAATGCATACCCTTACTCACCAACTCTGACAATTGTAGTGTGGAAGACTACTAACGACATGTCTTGCGCACCCTGTTGATTGATTGGACCCTCTAGTCAACCAGTTGCATCTTTCCTTCTAGGGTTGTTAATGGGGAGGGTATGGGGAGGGTAAGGCCTTATCCTTACCCATACCCACCAAGTGTGGCTATGGGTGATTCCCCACTTCACCAATATCCTTACCACTACCCTCTTATCCATATGGTAAATGGGGAGCATAAGGATGAATTGAGGAATTTATATATCTTCTTCAAATTTGTGTTAATATTAAAAATAACGGTCTGGGTAATACATTTATATATTTGGGTGAAATATCAAGATATTCCAGAATGACTTTTAAATATCCAAAATGATTCTAGGTAATGTTCTACAACATTATATAAATGGTTTGTGTTGTATCGTATGCATATGCATATTTTAGTACCCTAACATTGGTGTGTGAATAAATAAAGTATTCCCAAAAGATAAAGATGGCTACATTAAAATGATACTAAATGATAGCATTTCACAAAGAGTTATTGTTGGAAACATACATATCTTATACCTTATATAAAATGTTGTTGCATCTAAAATATAAGGCATGAATAAAGTAGATAACACCACCTCAAATATGTATCAAGTAGTATATTAAGATCAAATCTTGTTATTATATACATGTTTGTTTTACACCACACAACATTTAATGGAACATAGACTATTTTATTCAGGTGTCATGAACCTCCAAATGGTGTTGCAAGCATGACCAAGTTAACTACATAAGAATTATGTAATAATGTCATGTATTGTATAAAATGATGACCAGCTAATAATAAATATTCCATAAACTCAAACACCACAATGACTATATGTTTAATATATTATACATAAATATTGGCGGGTAGTAAGTAGTGGGTTAGAGGGTATGGGTAATGGCTTACCCTTACCCTTACCCTTACCCTTATCCGTTGAGGTAGTGGGTTAGAGGGTAACATGTAGGCGGGTGAAGGGTAAGAAAATCCTTTACCCTTACCCTTCCCCTACAGGGTATGGGTAAAGGTAAATGGGTTTACAAACAGCCATACTACCCTCAAAGATCTATGAATGCATCCCAAAAACCAATCAGTTGGTATGCATAGTCGACCATCTTGCCAATTTGAAGATAATCACAGTAACCCTAACATTTTACCAACTGACCTAATGGCTCACAATTAGATAATCACTTGTTGAACTAGTTGTTTCAGGGTGCAGATTGTCATTGTTGCTTAAATTGAATACCTAACACTTTAGTAATCAATGTTAAACCAAAAAATCATGAATGAGACTCCTATTCCAAGTGAATTCTTATATGTGTGACCATATAGATCCCAAATTACGTTGGCAGTGATTGTTCATAACTAATTTATAACATCACAAGTAAAGATTGGTATCTAGAAAGACATCATTTCTACCCAAGTAATTTGGAAAGTTGAAGAACAACTTCAACCTACAATCCATGATTGGTGTTATGGTGATTGTGTAGCTCCTTTGTCTCTGATATCTAGATTGAACTCAAGTCATGGAATTGTCATCCTCTTCAACGTTCGATCCTTGTTCCTTTAACTTGAGCAGACTTTATGAGATATATGTAAGCACAATATCATATATTTACTCACATGTGCATGTACATGCATTTCTAAGTCTCACTTATCAAGTGGCCAGGATATCATACTTCTATAGGAAAAGAAAAATCACATCTACATCACTGACAAACATCCCCATGCATCACAATGCACCTGAGTAGCACCTTTATAGAAACCCTAATTCAAGGTCATGGTGGATGATGTCAAAGTACATCAAATGACATGTGATGAGTATAGTGACTTCATGTCTAAGAACCACAATCACCACCATCAGAATGAGAGATTATTTTAACTACCAGTCAGGGTTTTCAAGTATTACTCTCAAGGTGGGTATGTCTGATACACTATTCTCTAACAAGTATATATGTGTTTGGTTTGATATCATATATCATGACTAATGAGATTATGTCATCAACCAACACACACTCTAGTCTTAAGTGCAATTGTTGTCTATTAGCCTTCCATAATAACATCCAACTAGGGACATAACAAGAATGTATATACCCTTAACATCCATATGATCTCATTGTTCATGTCTCACCTAAAGATTACGTCATTGAGTAATGTCATTATTTAGACATTTGTTATGTAACATCATTATCTCATAACTGAATAAAACAAAATAAATTGAGAGATTGCCTTTATTATTAATCATTTTTACAAGTTATGTCACTACAATCATCATATGATTGTCTCTTTGGGCATACATACCAACAGACTCCCACTTGCACTTAGAGTTGATCATTCATGAGCTTAATCCCAAGTGATCTAACATGACCATCATGCTTCTCTTGTGATATTTATTTTGTCAAGGGGTTAGAAATATTTGTTTTGGTTGGCACTCTACAAATCTTCACATCTCCTCATTGTATGATCTCTCGTATTAGATGAACCACCTTTGTATGTTCTTGGAACGCTGATATGATTTGTGTTATTTAGCTTGTGCAATTGTTCCATTTTTTCACAATATATCTCAATTTCATCGTTGATGCTTGGAACCACCCAAAGTTTAGAAATGAACTTCTTGATCCATACATCTTCTTAGCTACATTGGATGCAATAATATACTCAACCTCTATTGTGGTATCTGGAACTGTCTCTTGCTTGGAAATCTTCCATCTTACAACACTGTTATTGAGGAAAAACACAATCCTGATTGTGGTTTATAATCATATTTTCCTATTTGGAAGGTCACATCAGTGTAACCTTTTGCAACCAACTCTTCCTCACCACCATAGACCAAGAAATCATCCTTCATTCTTCTCAAGTACTTAAGAATGTTCTTTATAGCAATCCAGTGGGCATCATCAGGGTGTGATTGATATCTTCTTTTCATGCTCAAGGCATAAGAGCATTGGGACGAGTACATAGCATTTCATACATGATCGATCCAATTGTAGATGCATATGGAGTCTCATTCATGTGCTCCCTTTCTTTACAAGATTTGGGACATTGAGCTCTAGAGATAGTAATGCATTGATACATGGCCAGGTTTCCTCAATTTTATTTCACCATGTTAAACCTCTTCAACACTTTGTTAATGTATGTGCTCTAACTTAGTCCAAGAAGCCTTCTATATTTATCTCTATAGATCTTGATTCTTAAAATGTAGGATGTTTTGCCTAAGTCCTTCATATAGAATGTATTTTCAAGCCAAGTCTTTACCATTTGTTAAGTAGGGATTTCATTTCCCATCAATAGTATGCCATCCACATACAATATGAGGAATACAACCATGCTCCAACTAAATTTCTTACAAACACATGGTTCATCTTCATTTTGACTAAATCCAAATTCTTTGATTGTTTTGTCAAATCAAAGATTCCAGCTCTGAGATGCTTGCTTCAATCATAAGATTGACCTTTGTAGCTTATAGAATTTATTTGTGTCCTTTGGATTTATAAAACCCTTGGGTTGTGTCATATACACATCCTCAAGAAGATTCTCGTTAAGGAATGTGGTTTTAACATCCATCAGCCAAATCTCACAATCATGATAAGCTTCAATGCCAAGCATGATCTTGATCGACTTAACCATGGCAACTGGAGAAAAGGTTTGTCAACACCTTGAACTTATTTGAAACCCTTTGCAACCAATCTACCTTTGTAAGTTTATACATTACCATCTGTGGCAGTCTTCTTATTGAAGACCCATTTGTACCCTATGGGTTTTACCCCTTCAGGTGGATCTACTAAGGTCCATACCTTATTGGTGTACATAGATTCCATCTTAGATCTCATGGATTGTAGCCACTTCTTGGATTTTGATCCCTTAACAGCTTCTAGGTAGGTAATTGGCTCATCATCAATGACCAATTTATTGCCTTCTTGAGTCACAAGATAACAAAATCTTCTGGCTCAAGGTGTGTCCTACTAAATCTGTGAGGTCCGTGTGTTATTTGAGGAATTTGAGATTTCACAGTGGTTTGTGAATATCTATCTTCCTCTTGTACCTCTACATGTTCAATTCCCTCTTATTGGTCTTGATACTCTTTAGGTTATACTTTCCTCCCATTGATTTCTTTGTAAATGAATTCCTTTTCTAGGAATGTAGCATCCCTGGAAACAAACACTTTATTGTTAGATGGAGTATAAAAGTAGTGTCCTTTGGTTTCCTTAGGATACCCAAAAAATAGCACTTATCAGATTTGGATCTAAGCTTTTCATGAAATTGCTTTTTAACATAAGCTTCACAACCCCAAATCTTGATGAAAGACACATTGGGATGCTTCCCATACCATATCTCATATGGTGCCTTTAGAATTGATTTAGATGGTACATGATATAGTGTAAACATTGTGGTTTCTAGAGCATAACCCTAGAAAGAAGTCAGAACATCGGAAAAACTCAACATTGATCACAGATATCTAACAATGTGTCATTCCTTCTTTCTAATACACAATTGTATTGTGGTATTCCAGGTGGAGTCCATTGTGATATGATACTAAGGTCTTGTAAAAGGTCCTCAAACTCTTAGCTTAAGTATTCTTTGCCCCGATCAAAATGAAGTGTTTTGATACTCTTGCCAAGTTTGTTCTGTACTTCATTCATGAAATCCTTAAACTTTATAAGAGTTTCTAATTTATGTTTCATCAAGTAAACATAACCATACTTACTAAAATCATCAGCAAAAGTAATGAAGTATTGATACCCACCTCTAGAATTTGTTCTAAAAGGGTTGCATACATCAATATGTATCAGCCCTAACATATCACTAGCTCTCTCACTATTGTCAGTGAAGGGAATCTTGGTCATCTTGCACAACAAACAAGATTCACATGTATCTATTGATTCAAAATCAAAAGAGTCTAGATAACCATCTTTATAGAGTCTAGATATGTGATTCTCATTGATTTGCCCTAGACGACAATGCCAAAGATATGTTTTTTAGTTATCGAGTTTAGCCTTTTGGTATTTACATTGTAAACATTTGTCTTAAGATCTAACAAATAAAGACCATAGGACATCGGGGCACCTCCATAAAAGATCTCATCTTTTGAAATAGGACATTGACCATTCTTTATATAAAATTCATATCCATCCTTATCCATACAAGATACAGAAATAATGTTTCTGTTTGTGGTAGGTACAAAATCAAAGTTCTTTAATTTAATTACAATCCATGTGGGCAAAGATTAACTATAAGTTTCAACTGTAGTGGCAGAAACTCTTGCTCCATTTGTAGTTCGACCTCGCCCTTTCCTAAAGAGTTACTTCTTTTCAAATCATGCATATTTGAACATATGTGAGATCTACATCTGGTATCTAGTACCCCATATGAAGAAGTAGATAGATTTATCTCAATAACGTATATACTTGAAGTGGCAATCTCTATCCCCTCCTTCCTCAGTTCCTCCATATAGAGAGGACAGTTTCTCTTCCAATGTCCAGGCTGGTGACAGATGTGACAATTCCCTACCTTGGTGACTCCTCCCTTTGCTTTGAGTGCAAATGACTTGGTCTTTGGGCTAGCTTTTCCTTTGCCTTTATACGTCCCTTTTGTTCTATTGATCATCATCATAGACGTGGGCTTGTCTTTCTTCATTTGCGCTTTAGCTATTCTCAAGATGCCAAGTAATCCTAACAATAGCTTGTTAAAATTATTCATGTTGTAGTTCATGAAAAATTGACTACATGAATCTAGCAATGACTGCAAAATCATGTTAGTGGCCCAAGGGAAATCCCAATCTCCTAAGGTTATCCACATACCCAATAAGCTTGAGCACATGGGGACCTACTGGATCTCCTTCTGCCATGTTGCACTTGAACAACACCTTGGAGTCATCATATCTCTCTTGTCTTGTCTGATCTTGGTACATGTTCTTACAATGAGTTTACCATCTCAATCACATCCATATTTTCATGTTGTCTCTAAAACTCATAGTTCATGGAACACAACATCAGGCATTTGACATCTGCGACATCCTCAAAGTGCTTCTTATAAGCATCTTTGCCAGCCTTAGGTGCACTGGGAGCAGGTTCATCTGGCTCTTGTGTTTCTAGGACATAGAGTGTGCACTCTTGTGTGAGAACAATTCTCAACATCCTGAACCAGTCACAGAAATTGTTCAATTCAATTTGTCCTTCTCAAGGACCAATTGCAAAGAAAATGTGTTGTTTGTCGTCATTTGATTTTACAAGAAAATTTTGAAATTTTAGTCTTTTATTTGATTTGATAAAAATATATTTTTATGATATTTATTTAGGCCTTTAATTAACTATCATTCCTACTATTTTGTTCAAATTGATAACCCTCACTTATCAATTTGTAAGATTGCATCATACAATCTTCTAGTGAGCCAAGACCCAAACCAATCGAGTTATTATCCATCCAACGCCAGTGTCCATAACCAATTATTAAGGTAGGTACCTTTTGCCAATTACATCTTATGCAATTCTTAAATATATGGTATGCATAACTCTCTGCCATAGTCATATTTCTTTTAGGTACTTAATCTCATTAAGATCACCAAGTTAAGTCTGACACAAAAGCCAACACGATAGTAATACACCCCTGTTGATATGCCCACATAACTACCATCACACTTTCATGAGGTAGACAACACACCACACTTGGTGTGCCCATGCATTGTCGAACAAGATTTTCATGTGTGTTTCTTATGGAAAGTGTCTCAAACAATATGTTTACTTGAGGGATTTTATATTTATATATATACATATCCAATCACCACATATTTATAGTACATAACGTATGCATTCTACAACCACAACAAAAACATGCAATAATAAACACAAGCAATGGTTATGTCCATCCTATTGTGATTCATTGGAGACATAAGGAACTACTACCAGCTAAGGTCCATATCAAATGTAACAACCTATTCCTGATGATGATCTGTGATGGATGCAGTCTGGGCCGATCGATTCAACCTTTTAAAGTGGTCATCTGGCCTCCTGATCGGTCGGTTGGTATCATGGATCAATTGTCTGGCCTCCCATCCTTGTGATGTTTGGACTCCTCCAACCGATCAGTTGGGCCATCAGCCGATCAGTTGTCTCCTCCTATCATCGGCCTTGTTGGTCCTCCAGCCAATCGATTTGTCTCCTAAACTGGTCGATTCACCTGGTGTAGAACATCCTCTTTGCCATAAAAAGAAATAAAAGATATCCTAATCCTATTTATCATATTACATGGTAATAAAGAAGCCTCGAGTTACATTCGTGGGGAGCATAGCAAGGAAAGAATTAATACTTTTACATATGGGAAGAAGAAAGAGGTTTGAATGCAAATTGATATATAAATAGGAACAAGCAACCATCCAACCAGGGACAAAATTTCTAGGGGTATAGGCCATAACCATGATTCCAATCACCATAAAAATGATTTTTAATGTGACGTGTATTGATTATATATACGTGTATATGGATCATATGTGTGATTTAGTCGGATATGCACATTAATCATTTTGAGTATCTGCATCATTATGCAATAACTAAATGATAAAATAGAAAATTGATCATATCGATTAGATTCCAAAGCATAGAAAATTGACATGGCTCTAATACCACTTCTGGGAAATATGACATTAGATATGGAAGCAAAAACAACAAATTTTAGTTGACATATATCCCATTGAATAATAGATTGCGTCAACAACTATGAGATGAGAAAGAAGGTTGTAAGACATATAATTAGTCCTAGATCAAGTCCAGTGATAATGCTTAGTGCAACTTGCTACTTCGTCGAGTCACACCTTGATAGTTGTCATTGTCTTCCTCATGGTATGGCACCATGGACGATGGCTGACGGTGTCCCACTAGCAACAAGTAGAGCCTCCTTGCCTCTAAAGCAATCCACATAAACCACTGAGAACTCTTATCATTCTAGTTGAACAAATAGGAAGGAGTTGTCCCTTCTAGTCAGCATGCTAGCATCGACTTGCTCTCCTAATTGTCTTTCCCTTGATGTTCCTTCCTTTAATGGGTAGAACTTGGTCAGGCTCTCTTGGTTACCAAAACCAGAGAAAACAACAATTGTCAAAGCAATTGATGTGTTTGGATAAGCCCCCACTACCCCTTTATTTATAGGAGGGTTAAGGGTAGGGTTTCCAATCTGAGCGGAAGTCAAAGGGGATAGATTTAACAAATTTTCACGACATGCAAACATTGAATTGGTCGGTTCACACATGATAGAATTAGTTCAACACTTGAATTGGTTATTTCACTATGTTTCTTATTCATAATTGTTT
This sequence comes from Alisma plantago-aquatica, assembly GCA_963693085.1. Lineage (NCBI taxonomy): Eukaryota > Viridiplantae > Streptophyta > Magnoliopsida > Alismatales > Alismataceae > Alisma > Alisma plantago-aquatica. The sequence continues at coordinate 297,528,484 of OY856415.1, forward strand.
TGGAAAGTATTCAATTAATGAACAACATGATGTCGGCATCAATCCTTGCTTCAATCTCGTTGATCTACCAAATGTTCGGTTCACAGCCTGAGTCGATCGTTTCATGCACCTGAGTCGGTCGTTTCATGGACATGATCTGATCGGTTCACTTGTTGAACTGATCCTTTTAGGGTGTATATTTTCAATGTTGTTAAAATTGAATACCTGACACTTTAGTAATCAATGTTAAACATCATTCATGAATAAAACTCCTATTCCAAGTACATCTTGTGTGTGTGACCCTATAGATCCCAAATTACATTGGCAATGAATGTTCATAACTAATTTATACATCAGAAGCAAAGATTGGTATCTAGAAAGACATCACTTCTATTAAAGTAATTCAGAAAGTTGGAGAACAACATCAACCTACAATCTATGATTGGTGTTATAGTGATTGTGTAGTTCCTTTATCTCTAATATTCCAATTGAATTTGAGGTATGTAATCGTCATACTCTTCAGCGTTCAATCCATGTTCCTTGAACTTGAGTAGACTTTCTGAGATATATATAAGCTTAATATCATATACTAACTCACATGCGCATGGCCATGCATTTCTCAGTCTCTCTTATCAAGTGTCCAGGATATCATACACCTTTAGGAGGGATAAATCCCATCTACGTCACTCACAATCATTCCCATGTGTTATAATGCACCCGAGCACCACCTTTATAGAAACCCACATTCAAGGTGACGGTGGATGATGTCCATGTACATTAAACGACATGTGATGAGTGAAGTGACTTCATGTCTAAGAACTGCAATCACCGTCATCACAATGAGAGATGATTATGACTACCAATCATGATCTCCATTTATCACTCTCAAGGTGGGTCTGTCTGATAAATGTTCTCTAACAAGTATCTATGTGTTTGGTTTGATATCATATATAATGACTGATGAGATTTTGTCATCAACCAACACAGACTCTAGTCTTAAGTGTTATTGTTTTCTATCGCCTTCCACAATAACATCTAACTAGGGACATAATAAGAATGTATATACCCTTAACATCTGTATGATCTCGTTGTTAAAGTCCTCAACCCGAAGATATACGTCATTGAGTAATATCATTCTTTCAACATTTTTATGTAACGTCATTATCTCATAACTGAACAAAATAGAATAAATTGAACGATTGCATTTATTATTAATCAAAGAATTTACAAGTAATGTCATTACAATCATCATATGATTGGCTCTCTAGTCATACATACCAACATCCATAAGCCAAAAAATTAATGTATAGGAATGATGCCACACACAATGCTAGGATCATTTCCAAGAACAACACCATGTCCCTTTATTGTGTATATGAAATAACTTACATTCTATAATATTTTGTATGATACTATAAGGAATCATGATATGTAGTTGATTATCCTGGCAAGTCAAACTACAACCAACGATGTTGTGGTGGTTATGGTGAAGAGCATTACTGTTGAGATTAAATATCCACTTGATAGAGATGAGAGGGTAGACACCCTTGAGAAGATGCTATCCAAACAGGGAGAGATTCTAACCAAATAAGAAGCCCAAAACAAAAAATATAAGCATTGTTAGATCAATTGATAACATAATTCTCACAATCAGGTGAGGCATTTGAGGGTCCACCAAGAATTTATCCAAAGCAGCATGAGCAACTGACAACAATGATCATTGTAGAGGATAATATTAAGGTCATCCCATAGATCAATGATGCATGATACAATGATAGTAGCAAAGGATGAGGAACTAGAGCCAGAGGTTCACATGTATACTTTAATTCCATCCTTTTCCACAATAGTACCTTGAAATATAAATATCAAAAGTGTCAGTGGGAGAGTGACCATGGCATAGAAGTAGAACTTGAGGCTCTACCACCCTTTCCTACTAAAAACCCATATCCATACATTTATAATGGCAAACCATCCTTGGTTGGACCTATTATGGAATATGAACAATCAACTTCGATTTCATATACATGTATTTCATATGATGAGACACAGCCCCAAAAGGAGGTATATGTGCCACCGTCTCTTCACTTTTTAATCTTTTCTCTAGTTCTTGTTCATGCCAAACTCATTGGAGAGTTGGTTGTATTCCACGTAGCAGAGTCAGATCGACAACTTGATATTGTGAAGGACTCCGGTACTTCTATTGGCATTGATGTAATAACAGAGTAGACCTAGTGGATGCCCAGCGATAGAAATACCATTTCCAGGCTGATTTTATAGATGAGATGACTCCTCCTATGCCAATTCCACATCATATACATATATATCTAGGTTGTGAGAAGAATCTAGAGCCATATTCCCTAGCCAATTTAGCACAGTTGGAAGCACCAAATGTGGATTTGTTGCATACTACCTTAGCCACAGAATAAGTTTTTCCACCTCCAATCTTCATAGATAAGAAGATCCTGAGACCACCATAGAGGTGCTACTCCTACTTTGTGCCACTTCTTTTAGATCCACACATAGACACTACACTACCTATACTAATGATTGACTATTGGTGGATTCTACAAGAGAAATTACGTGATGAAAGAGAATACTATTTCAATTATTTTGACAGTACATTTAAGCTACCATGACCACATAGGAATCGATTTTACCATGAAGATATCATGTTCAAGGTCCTAGTCATTGTCGGTATTCCTTTCAGCTAGACCTTCTTTGAGTTTCTAGGGTGACATACAAGATCTTTGGTGGTTTCTTCCCCTCCATATTGGGTTTAGAGTAGTCTCAGGTACGTGTGAATTTATAAGCTTGGGGTGGAGGTTGGGTGATATGAACTCCCTTCCACCCACTCTTATCAACTTTGATGTTTTTTTCTTATTTCAACATGTTAGATTTGCATGTATCATTTTTACTTACATTATTTGAATTGCAAGTATCTTAAAATTATTCTTAGTTTTAGTGTTTAGTTCCTCTAGTGTTAGTTAAAGCCTTTATCTATTCAACTTAGATTACATTTTTATTTCATTTCATATAGAATTTGACATATAACCTTCCTTGTTTGGAGTCAATTCTTGATGTTAAGATATTCCTATTTTTAGAAATCATCCCTTATAACTAGTATTTAATAGCACCATGCTCCTAAGAAATGATGCCAAGTGTTAAAGGGACCAATAGGGATCATACATGGGATTCCTTGTACTAATTAGTGAACATATGCACAAAATTTTCATGTATTTTTGTATCATATCATTATTTGGGTTTAGTGAATTAGATGAAGAACTCGATGTACTTAATTGTCAAAATAAGTTCTACACATGATTCAAACCCTCTTCTACACTTCTTCTTCCATCTTCTTACCTTCCATCCACCAAAAAGAAATGGAAAAAAATCATAAAGTGTGCTAAATCCTAAGCTTGATGTGGGACACCACCACCTCCCTCTCTCTATTTTTTTCTTCTATACCCCACTTGATGTAATAGTGGAACATCACCAAAAATCAAGAAAAGATGTCAATGTGCACAAAATTAAAAATATTGCATTATATGTATTTGCAAAGATACGATGTGGTCACAAGTTGAATAATGTTGTTATGCCCATTCTTCCATCCATGCATTTATTCACATAATTTTCCACATAAGGATGCATTACATGCTCCATTCATGTCCAATTGACATCCCTCAATGTTGGATTGTGTGCAAACTTGTAGTTTTGCAAGATTCCTATATTTTTTATGAAATTCTTAAGCATGTATGGTATTATAGACCAGGGTGACAAAGTGGTGATGTGAAGCAAAGTGGATAATCATGACATGTCTAAACATATTATGTGATCTCAAGATGTTGGGTAGCTTGTACATATGGGTGCTAGAGATCTAAGCATGATGAGTTATGCATCGTGTACATTGGTTGAAAATATTTATTTGGGGAGTTTTTAGACTTCCTATATTGGGGACAAACAATGTTAAATATCTAGATCTTATGGTGAATTTGTATTTACCATGTTTTTAGTTACACATATATTTATCATGTGTATATTGCATTTTTACTTGATATTTCACTTTTTTAGGATTTTAGTAGTTTATGCAATTTATTTGGTATCTCATCATCATCATCATCATCATCATCTAAGCCTCAATCCCAACTATGTTGAGGTCGGCTACATGGATCCTTTGTTTCCATTCAGCTCTATCATGGGTCATATTCTGATTGAGATGTAGAGATTCAAAATATCTCTTTATAAGCTCATCCCATGTTAATTTAGGCCTTCCTCTTCTTCTATTTATAGTGTTTGGCTCAATAGCATTTCTTCGTATAGGCGCACTAGTAGGTCTATGTTGCACATGTTCGTACCATCTGAGTCGGCCCTCACGCAACTTGTCCTCAATGCTCGCCACCCCCACTTTATTCCTGATATAGTCATTTCTCAAACGATCTTTTCTTGTCTTCCCACACATCCATCTCAGCATACGCATTTCGGCTACGTTCATCTTGTTGAGACCTTGTTTCTTCACTGCCCAACATTCACTCCCATAGAGCATGGCTGGTCGTATAGTTGTTCTATAAAACTTACTTTTTAACCTGAGAGGGATCTTCTGATCGCATAAAACTCCAGTTGCACTCCTCCATTTCAACCATCCTGCAGTGATCCGGTGGCAAACATCATTTTGGACATCCCCGTCTATTTGAATAATAGAACCTAAGTAATGAAATTTGTCACATTTTGGTATATCTACTCCGTCCAACTTGGCTCCATCATTCACACTACGAGATTGGCTGAAATTGCAATGCATATACTCAGTTTTGCTCCTGCTAATCATCAATCCATTTGATTCCAATGTCTTTCTCCAACATTCAACTTTATCATTCAATCCATCTTTTGTTTCGTCAATCAAACAATATCATCAGCAAATAACATACACCAAGGAATATCATCCTGAACATTCTTTGTTAACTCATCCATAACCAGAACAAATAGATATGGGTTGAGTGTGGATCCTTGGTGTACCCCAACTGTAATAGGAAAAGTTGGTGTCTCTCCTCCAGGAGTCTTGAAACTTGCAGTAGAGCTATCATACATGTCTTTGATCAAGTCAATGTATTGGATAGGCACACCCTTTTTCTCCAAAACCATCCATAACACTTCTCTGGGTACTCGATCATAAGCCTTCTCTAGATTGATAAACACCATATGAAGATCTCTTTTGCTTTGTCTATACTTCTCCATAAGCCTCCTTATCAGAAAAATAGCCTCTATTGTTGATCTTCCAGGCATGAAACCAAATTGGTTGTTTGATACTTGTGTTATAGATCTTAACCTCTGCTCAATAATCCTCTCCCAAAGCTTCATCGTGTGACTCATCAGCTTGATACCTCTATAGTTTGTACAACTCTGAACGTCACCTTTGTTCTTGTAGATTGGGACTATAATACTATTTCTCCACTCATCCGGCATCTTCTTGGTCTTCATAATCTTGTTAAAGAAATTTGTTAACCATGTAACTCCCTCATCCCCCATACTCTTCCATACATCAATGGGAATATTGTCTGGTCCGCATGCCATTCTCATTTTCATCTTTTTCAAAGCATTCTTGACCTCAAATGGTGAAACTCATCGTGTGTAAATGATATCTCTCGTATTCATGTCACACGAGTCGCTAACATTATATGCAATATCTCCATTGAAAAGCTTGTGGAAGTAATTTCTCCACTGGTTTTTGATATCATCATCCTTCACCAATACTCTACCATCTTCATTCTTTATGCATTTTACTTGACTCAAGTCTCTTCCTTTCCTTTCTCTTATACGAGCCATTTTATATATATCTTTTTCCCCTTCTCTAGTGTCCAGCTTCTTATACATATCATCAAAATATCTAGACCTTGCCTTCCGAACCACCTTTTTAGCTTCTTTCTTTGCTTGCTTGTATCTTTGGAACGTTGCATCATCTCCAGATTTGGGCAATCTCCTATAGATCTCCCTTTTCAGTTTAATAGCCTTTTATACTTCATCATTCCACCACCAAGTCTCCTTCTGTGGAGGTCCACAACCTTTAGACTCCCCCAAAACCTCTTTGGAAATTTTTGTTATGCAGGAGCTCATGTTATACCACATAGTGTTAACATCAGACTCCAAGTTCCAAGTTACCTCCTTGATGAGTTTATCATGAAAAGTCAATTTCTTTTCTCCTTTAAGATTCCACCACTTGATCCTACTATCTTGGTTTCCGTTATGTTTGCCTTTATTGATCTTCATGTTAATATCCAAAACTACCAACCTATGTTGGGTCGTGAGTTCTTCGCCAGGAATCACTTTACAATCCTTGCATATGTTACGATCCACCCGCCTTGTAAGGAGGTAATCAATTTGGCTACAGTTGTGCCCACTCTTGAAAGTAATCTTATGAGATTCTCTTTTCTTGAAATGGGTGTTTGCCAAAATCATATCATATGCAACTGCAAAATCTAATATCCTCTCTCCTTCTCCGTTCATGTTGCCATATCCAAAACCACCATGAACTCTCTCAAATCCAGCATTACCACTCCCCACATGGCTATTTAAATCACTCCCAATAATAATCTTCTCCTCGATCGGTATTCCTTGCATCAATTCATCCATGTCATCCCAAAAATCCTTCTTCGCATCCTCGCTAAGGCCAACTTGGGGGGCATAAGCGCTAATAATGTTAAAAATATTTCCCCCAAGAACAACCTTGATAGCTATGATTCTATCACCCATCCTTGTAATCTTGACGACGTCATCCTTCAACATCTCATCAACGATAATACCTACGCCATTTCTATGTTTATCAATACATGTATACCAGATTTTGTATCCTGTGTCTCCAATCTCTCTACAGCGTTCCCCTGTCCACTTGGTTTCCTGCAAGCAAGCTATATTGACTTTTCTTCTCATCATGGTATCCACTATCTCCAAAGATTTCCCTGTCAAAGAGCCAATATTCCAAGATCCAACTCTAAACCTTTTTTGTTGAACTTGCTTCTTTACTTGCCTCCGTCGAAAATGTTGCCCCTGCACATTTTTCACTGCATCTGGGCAATGATGCGGCGGGACTAGCTTCTTTACCCACACCCGTCCAAGATGTGGAAACCCTTGCACATTTTTCACTACATCCGGGCGATGATGCAGCGGGACTAGCTTCTTTACCCACACCCGTCCAAGATGTGGAAACCCTTGTTTATCCTTCAACACAACCGGGTTTCATTGTGTCGAAACCCCTTGCATATTTATCACTACACCCGGATGCCGGTGCAGCTCGTCGCTAGGTAGGGACGCTCCAACGATATTCATGTCACACGGGTCGCTAACATTATATGCAGTATCTAATGCATTTTTTATTTTTAAGTATAGATTGATACAAATAAATGAGAGAAGCAATTACCCATCCACAATAAGCCCAAGCAATCACCAAGAATGTGTATTTGTATTCTACAACTCTAAGAGTGAGGATATCATTCCTCACTTGGACTATTGAAGACATGTCTTAGACACCTAGTCGGTCGACTGAACCCTCTGATTGACCAATTTGTATGTGTCCTCAAAGAGCGTTAAGACATCCCATGAATCATTTAACTAATTTTTTGGGTCAACCAGCTTGCCAATTCAAAGAATATCATAGTAACCTTTACATTTCACCAACTGACCGACTAGCTCTTGATTTGACCAGTTGGGTGGTGGATATTCATTACTCACTATCAGACAATCACTTATTCACAAACCTCATCTGGGGATAATCGTTTTCATTTTCCATCTCATGGAAAACCCTTTTTGCTCCACTCAAGTGTCCAAGCTATAGGCTAGACGCATGGGTTGCCTTACAAGTCAATCTATTCAAAAATATATTAAGATGAAATGTTAGTAGTGAATTTATGGAATCACTCACTAAGTGGATAGGTTTTTCGGTCATCACCACGATCAACAAAGACCCAAATGACGACTCATTCACTGATTCAATTGGTTGAAAAAAGTGTATCTAGTCATAAAGTTGGCTCCAAATTTTATATTTAGTATCAAGATTGGGTGATTCTACATGTGTTGGAAGCATAATTCATTTATATATAGAATAATATATTCATTGATATTTCTAATTGATCTATTGGACCTTGAATCAATAAAAAAATTTAGTATTGTAGATTTAGAATAAAAGGCTCACAGCCTTCAAATTGTCTCAGTTTGATTTGATATTTTTATGGATAATATAAAAATACTTGAGATACATCTGGTAAGGGTTTATGACCTTTACCCTCCCCTCCATAGCCTTAGATAACAATGAGGAGAGTCACATATGAAAGTTGATGGAATGACCACACTCTGCCAAAGATGTGGCAAGATATTACAACCACTATTCATGGAGTGATGACATAAAACATGGAGCTTATCCTCCACACCACTAATTTCTTCATGAGCTTCTTCTTCTCTCTTTTCTTTAGTATCATGAACATAATTATAGCGTACAAATTTTACTGGGGCACGGCGCATCGCCTCATTGCCCACATTTTGCAATTTTAGATTGTGAATTATTATTCATGTGATCTATCAAATTCTTGATTAATAGTTTAATGCATGCCTATATATTCGCTACCTATTATGCATGTCTATTATAATAATAGGTATATATATATTGAAATCTAGTATTTAAAGTATTAGTTAATTGTCTTTGAACCCCAGATGAGACATTAGAAGGGTGTTCTCTAGGATGATGGATTTGACATCTATAGGTAATAAGACCTCAAGACCATGGGGAAATATGTCCTTGTAAGATTTCATAATCTATAAGAATGTGAAATTTCCTTGACCTCAATCAAATAATTATATGGGTGATTATTACAATGTGAGAGAGTGGATATATAGGTAGTGTTAGTGAAACGCATAATACTTGTAATTTTCATCATATAATTGAAACTTCATTCTTGCTTGTTCAATTTATTTACTTGCTCAAATAATTTAGCTAATCAACAAGATATTTGTAACGACCTCACTTTTCAGCATCCCCCAATGAAGAAGGACCTTAAAGTTGAGTGTCATTACCTAAAATTCCCAAGGATCCAGATTTTACCAAATAATAAATAGTAGTAAATAATTTCCATTATTTCAAAAATATTGTTTACAAAATATGAACTGAAGCTCCTCTAAGGAGTTACATGAATTTCTTACATGAGAACTTTACATATGAGGAGAAGTATCTATCTAATCCTCCTTTATATAGCTTTAATTTCTTTAGTGGATTTCATCCAGATCATCATATCTTGATATATTCATGTATAGAATTTACCTAAAACAACATGAAACAAAATGTGGCTTTGTATATCGCTATATTGTGTATGTGGGGTGCATGCAAAAGTGTGCAAGTACATAACAACATATGATTATTCAACTACTTGTAAATAAGAACTGCAATTTTCTTCATATAATCTTATTTTATGTGATACTCGTAGTGGCATTATAATTGAACAGAATGTAAATAAACACCCAGCAGTGTATTTAGTCAATCTTCTAGACATCCTTAGCCAACACTGGAAAATGATATTGCGATTAGTCATAATTGTAACCACATATCTCAATGTAGAACCATGCAAATTATGTAGTCATACTTTAAGCATATCATCCAATCAAGCAAGCAAAGAGGAATCCAATCAATTTGACATTTAATATGCATGTATGTAAATCCTAAAGTGTCACCATCACATTATTAGGATAAAACCCTACTCGAGTCCTAGTATAGGATTTTTTGGTTGTCTCAGGTTAAGATAAAGAATAAGGGTGTTCTATCATATATTAGTCATTAGGTGAAACCCTAATTATTATATCCATCGTATACTTTCATTATGAACACTAAGATCATATTGGGTTTAGGAAGATTATCACAAGTCATGACCTTTATCTTCAAAACCATAATTATCATTATTATGATCACGATCACCTTGGATTATTATTATATTCCATGAAATCATTTTATATCTCAAAGAATCATTATTTAACATGATTAACAATCCATCCATCAGAATCTAGGGTTTTATGCTTTAATCACCACTTAACACATATGAGTACTACTTTTAGAATAGTAAGCATAACTAGTGTCTAAAAGTATCATATTTAGATTCTACACATTTTTTCAATTAATTTGATATATAGTTTTCCTATATTCGAATACTCCTAGTGATCTTAATGATTAAAATGAGATAGATATGTATACCTTTCGCATGAGGTGATGTGATGACCCCTCATTGGTCTGGAAAACACTAACTTATGCCATATTGGGTGAGTGGCCAGTGGCCCATTCACAAGTCCGAACTTGTCGGTCCAAGGCTACTTGTTCCATGCTTTAGTCTTTCATCTTCATTGCGTCTGTGTACATGCTTTTATGCTGATGTGTACGATCATCTAGGATTCTCAATGCAATCTTCGTCGCTATAGCAACCTTTGATGTTGAGCATCTTGGTTGAGGGTTTTTTCCTCAAAGGTTTTCTCTTAAAAATGCCACCCTATTTACCCAGCCACCCTCTCTGGCACCTCACACCCTCTTCCGCCTAGCCACACTGATGACATGACCTCTCCCCATCGTGGTCCTTGCTTCCACTCCATACCTCTGCACTGTGATTCTACAATGGAGCCCAGGTCGGCCGCTCCCCTCCTCTTGCTCCTTGTGTGGTGAGGCATTGCATAATGGAAGGAGGAGAAGGGATATGTTCAGCCCTCGTCCCTAGATAGGGACTAGATCACTGCTTTCTGCTACCATTTTGTAGGCTCATCAAAGAAGCTTTTGATGACAAGGGCCAGGCCAGTTTCTTTGTGGATATAAAGGCTAACTGCCATGTCTTGGTTGAAAGTGAGGCTTCTTGTGAAGCCCTACATGGGTTTGGGAAGAACCTACAATTAGGAGAAGGAAGATGATGAATAAGAAGGGGAGAGAGTATCTCCATAGAAGGGTATGAGCATGAGTATTTATACACTGTCTTCACAAAGATTTGTCATTGGTCGTATTGTCCTCACAATCTATTTCCATCTAACATCAATCACTTTTCGATTCCATTGTTCCTTTGCCATATACACGAGTATATTGCTTATCAAAAGCATTCCTTTTTACTTTCCTCATGTGAATCCATTTCTCTCTCTCTCTCAGTTATGACAAATACCCATGGGCCAAATATGAATGGTTGTCAAAAGGGAAACCATTCAATAGATTCCTAATATGGGAACACATATTTCATAATTTAATTGCCAACTTTACTTGGTTACCACACCAAAAGCCATAAAGGAAAGTGTATACCTATATGTCGTATTTTTAATGATTTCATCATTAAACTTTTTCTCAACTCTCTATGATATATTCCTTTAATAGATCATAAGAATTCATTAATATTTTTCCAAATTTACATCCAATATTGTGGGATTTATTAGGATGTCTTTCATATACAAAACTTGTTCTTGTAAGCATTTCATTAAAACAGTCACCATTATCTCATGGAATGTCCTTTTCCTCACAATTTGTAGAATTATCTTCCTTTTTGTTATAATCTGTAAGTATACCAAAATTTAGTTCAAAATACTAATACTTGATGCCTCAAAACTTTTGTTTCCAACTGGGTTAGATAATTACTCCATTAATCATTTAAAATATCATATATCTTATTTTCTTCTGGAAACTTGCTTATTAACTCATATTTTGTTACCAAAAATTCACAAATCTATTACAATTTATTTATGCATAGAAAAACTATTATTTCTTTGTCTGGTGCCCCAAGGACCTATTTGCAATGTAGATAGCCGCATGGGCCTCACTTGTACCATGGTTTGCACCCATGTCACAACATGGATAACACTATTATTCCATCCATAATACCATTGGAAAACTTACTTATCAATTCATGCCTTATATTTATATAATTCCATTTCACCAAAATTGAGGATATTACATTCACGCCTCCTTATAAGGAATTTTTCCCCAAAATTCAAATTTAGTAAGATAAAGGTGAATGATAACTCATCTTAATTTCAAACCTCAGGGTTAAGAACCCTACTTGGATATTGATATGCAAAACTCTCATATTACTAAAATTGGGATCCAAAATCGATTCCAGGGTATTCCACATCCTAATTCATGACATGACATTACTACTTGGTCGTTACAATTGTCTTGGTGCTTACCCTTTTCATCTAAGTTTCCAAACTATTATTCTTTGATTTCCAAATAAGGGTGAGGTAACACCTCAAACCCTAGATTTTTCATTAAACTCAACTTAAGTTTTTCATTCTCATATGTCAATTTTGAGTATAACTTGTGTCTCCCTAATATCTCTCACTCATAATAAGATGAAATACTGCATCCCAAACACAAAGTTCATCCCATTTCAAGAGTAGAGATGGTGTACCCACACATGATCTTAAGATTTCAAATTTTAGGTTGAATCACCCTCAACAATAACTCCAGGCCATAAATTGCTTTAAATCCCACAATATTCTTATATTTCATGAAGTCAAGTTCCTTTCTCAGTCTTGATTGTTGCACAACTCCTTTTAAGATTTCATTATTACATGACATCTTGTATCTTTTATATTTACACATCATGTCTCTTTATCCTTAGTCATTTCCTAAAGGTCTCTAGAGGTAATGGTACCTTTGTAGTGATCTCCTCCTCACTTCATGGGCCTTATGAACTTAGGGAGGGCCTCCCACATTTACATCTTGGGCCTCTTAAACTCATGAAGGTGGCCAATCTCCTGGCCCATGGGCCCCTGAGAAATATGGATGGCTATCTCTTGACCCCATGTTCTAATGCATTTAGGGCATGATCAACTCCTAACCTCATAGGTCTCATTTACATTTGATCATCCCTACTCGACCTAAGGATTGAGTTAGGGATCTACCTTGCCTAGGGTTTATTGAGATACCACAACTCTAACAAATTTCAACCATATTGTTTTCTTACACAATTCTTTAACTTGGATTTCCTTTATCTCTTGGGGTACACATTATTCACTTTATGCCCCTTCATTGGGCTCATGGAGACCTTGCCTTCTGAGTTTGGACCCATATTAGCAGCCACTTCTGCAATGACTTTTTCATGTGTCCCTCAGAGATGGCATACTTGGGTTCAAAGAATGTATGTGCCTTCATTTTTTTATAGTTAATTGTTCAAGCTTAGGTGATTTTCAAGGTTACCCAAATTCTTAAACAGATTTTTGGACTCACCCCTCTAGGGAAGGTCCTAACCTAGGGTGTCTTCTTGACTCACAAGTTGATGTTAGGCTCTATAGCCACAACCCAACCCCACTGGCTTAAAGTTTTTCTCCCCCATAGGTCCCTTTCCTACTATTGGGTTGAATCAACCCATATCAGGACACCCACCCTAAAAGTTGATTTAGATGGTTTCTGACATAAAATTTTTAGTGATAACTTCTCAACTTGTATTTTCCCAATCTTTATAGTATACCCACTCAATGGGGGTATTCAAAATATCATACTCACTATTTGGGAGTATTTCGATGTTGTACCCACTCGTTGGGGGTAATCCTAATCATACCCACTCATTGGGGGATTCCATAATATCATACTCACTCGTTTAGAGTATTTCAGTGCCATGCCCACTCACTGGGGATACCATTCCCACTCTCTGGGGGTATATTTACATAGCATTCCCACTCATTGGGGGTATATTTCAATAGCATACCCACTCGTTGGGGGCATATTTAATAGCATACCCACTCATTGGGGGTAATTTCAATAACATACCCACTCACTGGGGTGGTTTCATTAGCATACCGACTCACTGGGGTATTCTTTATTCATCTGTTCCCCCAGAGATAGAATTAGGGCGATGACAAAGCTAAATTTTTCATTTTTTATGTATAACCCTTGGTTACTTCTGTTTCTCATGTATATTCAAATCCTTTAACATGCATCATGCACGAATTTCTCCACATACATGCAAGCATGGGATATTGGGTCACCTAAACTCATTTGGGTTTTTCTTATTCCTTTTTACCATAATTAGGGTTCGTATGGGTATACACTACTCCCATTTCTCAAAGATTATAGTTTAGGGTTTGGGTTAGAGACTACACCCTACCTCTTAAGGTTTCTATGTCCCTTGACCCAACATGATTTTCCTAACCAACTGTAGCTCCATCTAGAGTTTATCCTTGCAAGGAAAAATCCATAAAACATTTTTCTTTACGTTATTGTTATTTTCACATTACATGTAAATTAGTTGGCAGAGGATGCCTTAGTGCTACTTCTTCTCAAAAACCCTAACTTGATATGAGGAGGGAAGTTTCTTTTAGGGTTTATTAAGCAAGAGGAAGAGAAGTGGATGAAATTAGAGATGAGAAGACTTAGAGGAAACATTACTTCAAGCAAGCCCTAGGTTCTGGACAGGCAGGTATCACATTGGCTAAGGGAGTCCCAGTATAACAACTTAATGGTGTGGAGAAAAATATTGTCAGCACCCAAAACCATGATCCTTTCTAGACACTGTTACCATCACGTCATGCCTTTATAATTTTCCATATATATCTACAAATTACCTGAGATGATAAACTATTAAATATTTTTTGAAAAATATAGGGCTCTGATACCAAATGTAATGACCTCACTTTTCATAGTTCCCCAATTAAGAAGGACCTTAAAGTTGAGTGTCATTACCTAAAATTCCCAAGGATCCATATTTTATCAAATAACACATAATAGCAAATAATTTCCATTATTTCAAAAATATTATTTACAAGATATGAATTGAGGCTCTTTGAAGGAGTTACATGAATTTCTTACATGAGAATTGTACATATGAGAAGAAGTATCCATCTAATCCTCCTTTATTTAGCTTTAAAATATTTAGTGGATTTCATATGGATCATCATATCTTTATATCTTCTTATATAGAATTAACCTAAAATAGCGTGAAACAAAATGTGGCTCAGTATATTGCTATATTGTGTATGTGGGGTGCATGCAAAAGTGTGCAAGTACATAACGACATATGATTATTCAATTTCTTGTAGATAAGAACTAACATTTTCTTCACATAATCTTATTTTATGTCATACATAGTGGCATTATAATTGAATAAAATGTAAACAAACACCAAATGGTTTTTCAATCAATCTTTGAGAAATCATCGATGAACACTGGAAGATGGCATTGCAGGTAGTCATAATCCTAACCATGTACCTCAATGTAGAACCATGCAGATTATGCAGTCATACTTTAGACATATCATCCAATCAAGCAGGCAAAGAGGAATCTAAGAAATTTGACATTTAATCTACATGTATGTAAATCCTAAAGTGTCACCATCACATTATTCAGATAAAACCCTACTCAAGTCCTAGAGTAGGGTTTTAGGGTTGTCTCGGGTTTAAATAAGGAATAAGGGCAAAAAAAACCTAGTTCCATCGCATATTAATCATTAGGTGAAACCCTACTAATTATATCCATCATATCCTTTCATTATGAACACTTAGATCAGATTGGGTATGAAGATTATCACAAGTCATGGCCTTTAACTTCAAAACCCTAATTATCATTGTTATGATCATGATCACCTTGGACTATTATTATATTCCATAACATCATTTTAATCTCAAAGAATCATTGTTTAACATGATTAAGAAATCATTCATCAAAACCTATGTTGTTATTCTTTAATCATCATTTAACACATACTAGTACTAATTTTGGAATAGGAAGCATATTTAGTTTTTGAAAGTATCATATTTAGATTCTAAATTTTTTATATTTTATTTTATATATAGTTTACCTATACACTGATAATCGTAGTGATTTTATGATTAAAACAAGATAAAGATGCATATCGTTCGTGTGAGGTGACATGGTGGCACATCATTGGTCCTCCAGACACTAACTTATGCCATGTTGGGCGAGTGATCAGCGACTCGTGCCCAGGGTCAAACTGGACGGTCCAAGGTTACTTGCTATATGCTTTCGTCTTTCGTCTTCATTGCGTCTTTGTGTGTGTGCTTATGTGTTGATGCATACGGCCGTTTGGGTTCATAGTGCCATCTTCAGCTGCAGCAACCTTCAATGTCGAGCCCCCCGGCTGAGGGTGACGTCCTCAAGGGTTGTCTCTACAAAATATCACCCTGCTAACCCAGTCACCCTCTCTAGAACCTCACACCTCCTTCCTCCTTCTTCCTCTTAGATGCAATGACAAAAGGACCCCTCCCTACTGTGGTCCTTAATTCCATTCCATAGCTCTACACTATGGATATGAGGTGGTGCTCAAGTTGGCCACTCCCCTCATCTTTCTCCTTGTGTAGTGGGGCATTGCAGGATGGAATGAGGAGAAGGGATATATCCCACCCTTGTCCCTGGCTAGGGACTAGATTGTAGCTTGTTGCTACCATTTTGTAGGATTGTCAGAGAAGCTTCATATGACAAGGGTTAGGTCGATTTCTTTGTGGGATATAAAGGCTAAGTGACATGTCCTGGTTGAAAGAGAATCTTCCTATGAATCCCTACGTGTGTTTTAGGTGGAACCCAGGGATCATGAGAAGGAATATGATGAATAAGAAGGGGAAAGAGTATCTTCCTATAAGTGTATAAGCATGTGTATTTATACATTGCCTTCACAGAGATCTGTCGTTGGTCCTATTGTCTCCTGAATTTGTTTCCATCCAAGATTGATCACTTTCTGATTCCATTGTTCCTTTGCCTATACATAAGTATATAGCTTATCCAAAGCATTCCTTTGTACTTTCCTCATACTAATCCCTTTATCTCTCCTGATTATGACAAATACCCATGGGCCAAATATGCATGGTTGTCAAAAGAAACCCATTCAATAGATTCCCAATATGAAAACACATATTTCATAATTTAATTGCCAAATTTTCTTGGCTACCATGAAAAGCCATAAAGGAAATCATATACCTATATGGCATATTTTGGATAAGTTGATCATTAAATTATTTCTCAACTCATTATGATATGTTCCTTAAATTGATTATAGGAACTCATTAATATTTTTCCCAATTTACATCTAATATTTTGGGATTTATTGGGAAGTCTTTCATATACAAAACTTGCTCTTTTAAACATGTCCTTAAAGAAATTGCCATTATCTCATGGAACAGCCTTTTCCTCCCAATTTTTAGAATTATCTTCCTTTTTGATATGATCTCTAAGTATACCAAAAGCTAGTTCAAAATACTAACAATTGATGCCTCAAAACTTTTGTTACCAAATTGGGCTAGGTACTTACTCCATTAATTATCTAAAATACCATAAATCTTATTTTCTTTTGAAAACTTGCTTATTATATCATATTTCTATTATCCAATGATTCATAAAGTTGTTATATTTTATTTATGCACAGAAACTCTTATTTCTTTGTCTGGTGGCCCAAGGACCTATTTACAACGCAGATAGTCTCATGGAACTCACTTGGGCCATGGGTTGCACCCCTGTCGCAACGTGGATAACATTATTATTCTATCCATAATACCATTGGGAAATTTACTTATCAATTCATGCCTTATATTTATATAATTCAATTTCACCAAAATTGAGGATATTACAATATCAAACAATTATCATCACTAAATACTTATTATTCATTTGATTCAAAATCTAATCTAATTCTTAAAATGGGTTTGATTCTAAATATAACTACCAAAATATCTGTCAGCTTGTGGTTATTGATGATTGCATGTTATATTAGGTAAAATCTAGGATTTATATCTTAGATAACTTCAAAAAAATCCCACATCATATACCCTCCTTATTATATAAACAAGACCATGATCTAGTCCATACAAGTTTAGAAGAAATATTACCAAAAAAATCATAAACCATGGCACAAATTCACTTACTCCAATGCCTCCCACTTTTTGAAGTACCTCATGCAAGTACTATACATCATAAAGATGGCCATCCATAACCCTTTGTTACTTGCACAACCTTAAGTTCTAGATGGGTATTCTTGGGTCTATTTCAAAATGAACCTTTACCTCCATGTGATTCCAGCAAAGTACATCAACACAACCAATGATCTATTTTTCTCAACTACACTAGAGACAACCATTTTAAGCATACACTTAATGTACTCAACTTCTTGGTTGAGGATATTTTGCACACCGCTAATCTTCTCTCCTTGCTGACAACCCATCATAATAATTTTGGATTTGAGACACTATTTCTCAGTTGATAAGACCTAATATCTTTTTTCATTCCTACTATCTAAACCTGTCATTGCAAAATTAGTGTAATAACCCTACTTTGCAAGTGATGTTGCATTAATGGCAAATGGGTCATAATAAATTGTTGATTTATACCAATTGACATCCTAAAGGTTGGACTGGCCCTCATAGATTTATTGTGTAGAAAGATAAGGTGTTCTCATATTTATTTCTCACATGTGACTTAATAACTTGGGAACATATTTGTTGATTTTGAGAGTCTCCTTATAAATATTGATGGTTGGACTTTTCATTTGCTTACTAATGTCAGACATATCCATAACCCGACTAGCCTACTGATTGGACTACTCTAGCTCCTGGTATTTATTGGACCACTTGGTGTCATTTTCTAACCAATGGCAAACATTATTATAACCCAGTTGGCTTATTGATGGGACTACTTTGGCTGCTAGTATTTATTAGACTAGTTGGTGTAAATGCAACCAACACCTTCTTAATAATAGTATCAATAACATTGACTCTTTTTTCACTAACAATATTCAACAACATA
Source organism: Alisma plantago-aquatica (assembly GCA_963693085.1). Taxonomy (NCBI): domain Eukaryota; kingdom Viridiplantae; phylum Streptophyta; class Magnoliopsida; order Alismatales; family Alismataceae; genus Alisma; species Alisma plantago-aquatica. The sequence goes on from OY856415.1 coordinate 297,547,190, forward strand.
GTGTACAACTTAATAAACTTCACAAATGATGTTTCTTCAGTGATGAATGGGAAGGCCTTTCCAAGGCCTTTGTTATTAGGAAGGATGGTGATTACGTATCCAGCAAAGGAGCCCCAAAGTGAGGCTTTTGGTGAGGAGGGTTATCTCTTTTTGAATTTTTTTACTTTTGGGATGTCTGAAAAGATCCACCACCCTTTATTCTAACTCTTCATTTCATGCGGGATTTGTCTTCATCAACAATTTTGTATGTTGACCGTTACTCCAAGTGCATTGGGCACTCTTGTCTTTATTAGAGAGACTACATTTGGTACCCTCTCAGTTTCAAATACAACCATGTTGTAGTTACCACAGTTGTCATGGTGGTTATTATATTAATATTTACCAACGAATGAATGCTTTATAAAAAAATGTCATTATATTTATTGCATAATTGTAATACAAAATAAACAAAATGTGATAAGTGAAACTACTAGTATATATTTTTTATCTGTATTCTCTTGAGGGGGCATGGCCACCTAGTTCTTCCTGTATAATGCAACAATGGAGTTCTCATAGCAAAAAATACAGCGGAAACAAAATTCAATTCCAAAGAATCCTTTGAGCATGATCTATCCAATGTGACAGTGTTGGGGTTACAAGTTCATATATTATTGTGGAATAACTTCCAATGATTTAACTTAAATTTCTCAGTTTCGACCTAGACCTTCCCATTTACATCTTTCTATAATCTCAATTAACAGCAATCAAGAGTCCTTTTTAGAGTTTTTGGCACTCTAAGCTTACCTTAGTATGCATGCATAGTCCATTTTTTTTTGTGGAACACGTGATTCAGTGGGTGAATATTTGTGGTGGAACGTCACATTTTGTCATAGATTGGAACAGATCCCAGTGGCACATGGTTGTCTCTATTGGCCCAGATTTGACCCCAAAGTTGCCCCTAGCGGAACGCATTGTTCCCTAGATGGCATCGTCTACTAAATACACAATTACACAGTGAACTCATTTTCCCTAAATTTGTGTTGATGTTGAATTGACTCATCTAAAATAAATTCATTATGAGAATTCATCACCATAATATCCATGCAAGTGCTTGAATATAAAAGTTGGAGTTGCTAGTCTCCTCCCTCTCTTTCTCTCTCTTAGTTGATCTTAAGGTTTCTTAATCCTTGAAGGAAAAAATGAGAAACGGAGGTGCTTTATTGCCTCCTATCATATCATATATAGAGGATTGGAGAGATTAGGGTTTCCCAAACCCTAATGTGACCAAGCTGCAGACTCCCTCGTGGAACGAAGATATCCACCATGCAGCGATTCCCACAGAAAGATGTGTTCTGTGGGTCCCTATGTGAGGTGGTATTGCCTCTTTCTTTTAGGGGACAGGTATCTAGATTCTGGAAACTAACTTTTTAAAGTATAGACCCACTTCTAGGTCCTTGAGAATTACTTTTAGGTCCTTATTTTTTAAATAATTACAATTGTGTCTGAATAAGCCTTTCTTCAAGCTATCTCTATGCATGTGACCATGTAGGCTAACCAATGAGCAGCGTCTAACTACACATCATTGACTTCCAAGTAGTTGGATTAGTTGGACAAGACTAAAGCATCAACCATCTATGTTAGCGTTGTATAATCACTCTGTCACCAATATGTAGATTGAACTAGAGGCATGAACGCATCATTCTCATCACGTTTATTCCAAGTTCTTTGATCTCTAAGTGACTAGTAAAATAAATATGGGCTTAGTATCACATACTGACTCACTGAGTATGGCCATGCATTTCTCTAGTCTCACTCATCAAGAGTCTTAGGATATCACCCATGTTATATAGGAGGGACATATTCCTTCTATATCACTCATAATGAGTAACATAATTCTCATCATGCCCAATCACTACCTTTAGCTTCTTCAAGATCATGTTGGGCAGTCTCAAAGCATGACGATTGTCATGTCACCACCGTATGACTTTAGGTCGAAGTAGCACAACACAACTGTTATTTTTTAGAGTTGATTATGACTATCATATAAAGGTCCATTAATCAGCCTCAAGTTAGGATCGTCCAGTACCTTGTTCTCTTATAACTAACTATGTGTCTTACTTGGTATCCAATAATTATGACCCATGAGACACGATCATCATTCACCACATACTAGTCTCACATGTATTATTTTTGTTCAATCCATAATAATACTTGACTAAAAACATTTAAAAATGTTGTTCTTATCATCTATTAGGAACTCATGTTCAAGTCGCATACTTGAAGTCACATAACTTTTAGACCCATCATTCTAAGTACATTTATTATATACATTAATTTTGCAATAATCAAATATGCATTAATAAATGAAGTTGCTTTTATTAATTACATTAAAACTACAAAACATCCCTACAACCATCATCCAATGATATGCTTCTAGGGATTATACACCAACAGCAGCATATCAATTGCAGATGCACACGAGTCTTCTATTATAACAGGACTAAGTCGCATTGTTATGTTGACCCTTGGCATTGCACATATACTAGACGTAAATACAAATGCACAAGATGCCTAGACTCGATATGTGGTTGGGTTTCCATTGTTGCAAAGTGAGCCTCTACAACATATTAACAATGTCGTCAGACAACCACATATTTAGATGTGTGATGTACAACAATAATTTAAGGGCATGTTTAGTCTCCATGCAAGACTATATTGAGAGATTTTGGCAAGACACCAAATCAAACTATAGGACATAAAACCAAACCAACCAAAATTACATCTTTGGTTTTATGGAGTGAATGATTTGGTTCAACTCTACAAAGTCTATTCATTTAGCAAAAATTCACATTTTAACCAAACCAAAACCAAGCACCTATATATGTATATTAATAATATGTGCACTGATATTATGTAGAATTACTCATATGAACTTTTGTAGAGAACAATTTTGTGTGTTGAAGTGTTGAAATGATTCTAGATAAATGAAATTAAGGATTCAATTACATTAAAGAAACTAAGCAATATCATATTGATATTTGTTGACTTATATTGTTGCACAATTTACATTTTAATTCAATAGAACTCAATTTCATCTCAGCTAAACTATATTTATTGAAGAAGCCATTTATTTTCATATATGTTGACTCGGACGATGAAAAAATGCAGAATTGTCAAACAAAAGGCCTAGCATATAAATGTGTAGTTCCTTGTGGGTCAATTTGAAACCAACAGTAACACTTCAATGTGATTTGATTTTGGACTAACAAATAACTTGATTTAGTTTTAAGGAAAAATTCAACATACTAACACGAACTTTTTAATTTTAATTTTAATGATAATCAAATCAAACCAAACTATGTTTACCCATGGTCTTTATTTTTATATTATGTTTTATGTTTGAATAAACAAGATCAAAATCTTTGGGCCACATACTTTTGATCTACTAAACTATGAAGTTCCCACCAAACTGAAATCCTATGTCGCCGTTGGGTGTATAATATCGGAAGAATATGAGAGCATTCTCTTGGGCTTAAGTTTCTAGTAAATGTGAGTTACAGAGTTGAAAATGGTTTGCGGTAATCATAGTGGATAAGATGGTTGTTTATCCCCTCCTTCCCATCGTTGTTAGCAAAAAAAATTAATCCGGGGCTGTGGTAGTATCATGGAGATCATCTCCATTTTCATGAGAGAGCTGCAAAGCAAGACAGGTTGGAGTTTGACAAGATGCCTTAATCTCATGATTCACATATACATAACGCTATAAATGAGCATATCGTTCGTATTGTCACGAGCCCCTTTTGGTCCCTTCATGTCTCACCATCATCTCATGACATAATTCATCACCTCTTGACCTCCATCAAGCACATCAACAAAAATGAATTCATAGCACTAGATCCTCCAGATTTACATTTTTGGCCATGGAAGTGGAAAAAGTTATGATCCACCGACTCCTAAGCAACAGACCCACTAACACCCAGCTCTTTTGACATCTTGGCCCACCAACGGATACCAAAGTACCTCATGGGCGGAACAATGAAACTGCAGCCAGAACCCAGTGCCACTAGCTAAGTCAGAAGTATCAGTGTCATCGTGCAGCAGCACCTTGACGCGGGGACCACAAATGCAAAAAATATAAGCTTCCAATGTAGAGAATATGAATAAAAAGAATTACGTTTTTCAAAATAGATAATACACAAATATTGTTACATAACCAAAATTGGCGGACACTTGAAACTTCCCGCATATAGTGTTATATTCATATACAAAACGCTATACATGTAGTCACCATCCTATTTCATAGCCAAGATGCCATTTTACAACTTGGGAAAAATCAATTTTGCAACCCGTTGGAATCAACCATCCTGGGTAAGAAACAAGATCATTTTGAAGCTGCACAGCCCAGTCAAACTAGCGACCACAGCACCAAATCAAATTAACTTCTCGTTCACGATATAATATCCAAACATGAATCTGGAAACCCGTTGTCCACTTTAGAGCCAAGAAAAGTACGTGTATACATCATCGGATTTCGAAACAAGAAGGCACAACTGCATTATCACGCACGACCAGAAGAGGAGCCCCACGACAACTTGGCAGCATGATGTAAAACGGGCTAACGAAGATTCTTATACAGCACAGACCAGTTTTTGAACATCAAGCCCCACAGCAGCTTCTTGTAAAATGAGCCAGCCAAGATTCTTACACAACAAAGTGTGAATGTCCATGATAAGGCTACATACCAGTTGATGAGACTTAGACCACCAGCACGGGGCAGATGAGCAACTTTCATGCCTCTCCTGCCATCTCCTTTCCTCTTAGGGCCTTCCGTGCACCATAGCCTACCACCCGTTTCCATGTCCTGCCACTACAACTGCATCATCTTCTCCAAGCCATCATGTACAGGAGCACCTGCAAGCAAATTCATCATCTTTGACTATCAAGCTATTCTAAAAACCAATAGCAAACCCTGCAGTGGTGTTACATGAATGCTACGTCTGTGAATAAGTTGAATTATATCAGGCCACTGAGTAAGGCCAGGTATTGCAAATTATCTCCAGCTGCTGGCTGGTAGGAACATTTTCAACAGAGTGGTTAACATCCCTTTGAGAATTTCTCTCATCGAAATTAATCCTTTTTTCAGCTAGCTTCTAGTATTGTAGCATGCAAGGTCTCTGACTGCAGGAGTGTATAGCTAGCATTAATTGGACATCGTGCAATGAGGTCCCATGAATAATTTCTCTTAGTATTTTAAGTTTTGCAGATACCAGATTGCTAGGGAGCAAATCTGGGGTCTCTGGAGTTTTGAGGAACTGGTTAGGGTTCCTTCCGTTGGACGTCCAAATGTAGGTCCTCTCTTTCATCGCATGGTCACACTCTTAGTAAGTATATATGTTATGTATCAAAAAGTTAATTTCAGTTACAAATATATAAATGAGTATATAGATAGTAAACAACTTGAAATACATCAGAATTAAAATGGCATAATTTGAATAGATATACTCTAAAAGATAAGTACAAAAAGATACTTAGAAAAATTGGTACAAAATTTCGTCAGATGATATCAAAATATGTCACACGGTTATAAATAAGAAAGCTATTTGTTCTAAGACAATCGGATGTTTTATATATGGAATAATGTATAGCTGAGACAGTTCTGAACAAATTTAATAGATTTAAGATTTAACAAAACTATAAGTTGGCTACTGAGTTGTGAACATGCTTTTCCAAAAATGTATCAAACCACATATATCCCTGAGGGTTATGCTTCACTTTTGTATAAGCGATGTGTGATTTGCAAGGGCAATGCAAAATTGAGGTCATGAGGTTCATGTCTCAAGTTTGCACCTTAGTTTTTATTTATTAGCCTCCCTACCATTGTTGTCTAGGCGGCTAGGTGGTGACCTCCAGGATTTGGTAACCTAGTTGCCTAGGCGGCTAGGCACCACTGCCTAGGTGGCCCAGGCGTGCTATTAATTTATTTTTATTTTATAAATATTTTTTATTGTGAATTAGATATATCTAGATGTGTATTTAACTAAGTATATTATATTTGTTTTCAAAGCTTAATTTGTCCTATTTTACCAATATTAACATTTAATGGAACCTAAATAAGATCCAACTTACTCTAATTTGACCTAAATTAAACCTCATTTAGCCAAATTAAACCAAATTGGCTGAATCAAACATGGACAGACCTTTTTAGTTACATGACTTAATTTGCAAAATTTAGACTTGATTTGACCAAACTTGGGGCCAAAACGACATTAATTGGGCCTAAAACTCCCTAGGCGCCCACCTAGTCTGTTGGGGGCCTAGGCATGCAAACTCAAACACCTCCTCCAGAGCCTAGCCACCTAGGTGTGCCTGGGCGGGGCCTAGGCGAGAGCCTGGATAACTATAGTTCTTTAAAAGAATTGTTTCCCCATTATGACTAGAGAAACCACCCACTTTGATTCCTGCAATTAGAAGGTCTAAACTATGTATAGCATTGACCATTATGAGTCCCTCACTACGACAAAAAATGGCTCTTAATGCCTCATGCACTTCAGAACCTTAGCTATAAGTAACAACAAGAATACAAAAAAAAAAAGATCTACTTGGGTGTCATGAGCTCCCACAATATGGGATACAACGGATTCATACGGAGCAAGTTGTTGGTGAGCATGAGTAACCTAGAAGATGTAAATCAGAAAGAGCAGCGCTCAAGCATTGCGGAAGGCCCCCCATAACCACTACCAAAGTCTTGTCCACCACCGCCATACAGCACACCTGCACATGCGGCACAATAGCTAATCTTGTGGGTATATGAGTTGGATACCAAGCCATGAGTGGTGACGAAGACATTTTTTGCGTGTATATATGTATTATGTATATATAAGTGTGTATATGTATAGTTATATATGTATGTATATATGTATTATGTATATATAAGTGTGTATATGTATAGTTATATATGTATGTATATATATGTATATATGTATATATATGTATGTAAACATGTGTGTGTGCGTGTTTGCACACGTGCGTGTGTACCAAGCGGTTGATAGCCCAACTGGCCGGGTCCGGTGGTGTCTCTGAAGCGTCCCAGGTTTGTATACTACCGGAGGACTAAGGCTGATTTACCCATCTCGGGAGCATCTTGGCTCCGTTGCCCAGGTCAGAGAGAGGGAGAAGGAACCTTCTCTTAGATCTGATATGTGTGTGTTTGTGTGGTGTGTGTGTGTGTGTTTTATGATATGATGACCGCCATGGTAGCAAATCTCGTTAGTAAAGAAATTGATACAAAGCTAATGTGTATATGACCACAGTTGCAGATCGGTCGTGGAACTCGTCGCTACAAGAGATGGAAATAGAGACACAAGTGGTGTGTGTCCCTATAAGGGGTGAAGGAGGAGACAGAGATTAGAGGGTCTATTATTTATTAAATGAACACTCACACATTATAATGTACCATTTAAGCGTTTTTTTTGGTCCAAGAGGTCAAAGATTCAGACAAGCATTAGGGCTCGGGAGCAAACAAATTCACAAATGCCTTCAAACCTATAAGAAACAAACTAGCATAAAAACTAGTCATGGCAGCTAGGTGCTGTTAGCCCCAAAAAAAATATTCCATGTAATTTGCAGCTGCCTTGATTGAATAAGAAAAAGTATGTACATTGCATTATATAAGTAAAATGAAAACAAGGGTCTGTAATATGAGTAATGATAAATATCTAGGTCAGGAAGCCATGCATCAATTCCCATGTACAAGTGTGTAGCCACCAAATGTCAAATTCACACATGTTCACTTTTATTCAGAATCAAACCAATAAAGTCGTGCTCGGAATTTGAGTTAACGGTTTCTCATTTTGATTTGGTGTGCAGGCCCCTTTATTTCCTTAATATTGCGTTTACTCTTTTCTAGAGTTTGTATTAGTAGGATACAATGTATATATATATATATATATATATATATATATCGGAATCAGGTAAATATATTCCGACTCCCTCTCAAAATTATAGGAGGTCCAAGAGTTACATATAGCCCAACGCTACATAGCACATAAACAATAATTCACACTCCTATCTATTGTGTAGCTTTCGCTTCACACATTTATAAATTTTTGCAGCAATACAACTTACGCTATTTGTTGTAACTCCGTGTCTTCTTTCATTTTTTTTCACTCCAGATGTCGTAGCATAGTGCAGCAAACGACAGCCTCTTCTTGTCTCCTTTTCCGCAGTCAACAAGTGTCATCTTTACTTTATTTTCCAACACCAATTGCATGCTGAAATCTCTGCAAACAATGTCTCGGATCTGCCTAAAAAATTTACAACTCCCAAACAAGTGATTATGGGATTCCTCTTCTTTGCACAGCAAGCAGGTAATAGAAATATTGTTGTTCCATCTGTGTATCATGTCTAGCGTCGCAAACGCGCCATGCAGAATTTAAAATACACACAATGTCCATTTCCGTACCTGTTTACCGAGCCAGATGTTTTCCACCACAATATCCTTTCTAGCTCTAGTTCTTGTTAGTTGTTACCTCCCAAAAAACCGTCTTTGGGTTCTTGATTCGCCAACCTCCCGCCAATTGGGGTTCGAAGAGATGCTTCACTTGCAGTCAAACCTCCCTCATAACATTAATAGTGTGTGAGTAACCTTCCCTTTTTTTGGTTCAAAATCCAGCTCACGTGGATATCTCTCATTCGTCCACTTTCCCACACAGAACTCCCTTCGTGATATTTGACAATTCTCCATAGAGTGCCCCATCTGGCTATGTCTCTAGGCATTGTAATCCACCTTTGGGGGACGTCGATCTAGCATATCTCAAGGGATATACTCACTTGTCCACAGCGAGTTTGAGATTTTCATCTCCATCCTATCCTGTACCGAACCAGGTATCTCTCCTTGTTGCACCCAGAAGATCAAGAGCCTTTCTATTGCCGCCTTGGTAAGAGTCACTACCAGCCATGGAAGTCTTCTGGGAGGGCCACCTTGCAATCATTTCATCAACTCTGTCAATGCAATCAGCAAAATCCTTCACCTGTAGACTACCACCTGTTAGTAGAAAACCCAAGTATGATGTAGGAAACTTGTCCATCTCCACCCCACACAGCCTCATGTAGCATGGTTTCATAATGGACGCAATTCTTGGACAGAAAGAGATGAGTTTTATTGGGATTAACACACAACTCGTCTGCTACCCAAACTCCCTAAGAAGATCTCAGATTTTCCAACATATATGGTTTGGCTTCAATAAAAACCAGGACATCATCAGCAAAAATCAGGTGACTCGTTACCTTCATCTCATGGACAATGTACGTCTTTATGACTTTCTTCTCTTTTGCGTGTCTCATCTTCTATGTGAAGTATTCCATGACTATGGTGAATAGAAAAAGAGATAGAGGATCACCTTGTCGTAGCCCGTTGCTCCCTTTGAAGAGACCCGTAGAGGTACCATTCACAAGAACCGAGAAGCTCGTAGTGCTAACACATTACTTTATTCATCCAATCCACTACTCAGAGAATCTCATTTGTTGCATGATCCACCACAATTTTTCCCATCAGACACTGTCATATGCCTTGGAAACCTCTAGCTTCAAGCACGTCTTTCTGTTCTCTCTCATCACATTATAATCTAGCATGAATTCCCCCGCTAGCAGAGCATAATCACTAATGCTTCTCCTTTCAATAAAGGCCCATTGGTTACCAGAAATAAGAGAAGTACTAATTTCAGCCTTAAAGCTAAAAAAATTACAATGATTTTATATTGGACAGAGCAGCAAGCAATAGGTCTGAAATCAGTAAGAGATGCAGTCACCTTTTTCTTCGGAATCAAGACCAAAAAAGCATGGTTAACTTATCTTACCATATTTCCTCCGTCCAGAAACCACTTCACATACTCCACTAACTCCTTTATAATGTTCCATGTCTTCCTGTAGAAAAAAGCATTGAACCTGTCTGACCCTGGAGATTTGTTGCAGCCTATACTCCATAGAGCATCCTTTACTTCATGTTCATTCACTTCTCTTGTAAGAATGTTGTTGTGTGCTGGACAACTTGGACTTCCACTCCATTTGTTCTTCCACCGCCGCCTTTTCAAAGTCTTTCCTATACAGAGCATTGTAGAATTGGATGGCTTGATCTTCAAGGTCTTCTTGTTTGTTAATTACTCTACCATTAGCATCAATAAGTTCAGAAATAATTTTACTAGTCTCCCTCCTCTTCACAGCAAGATGGTACAGCTCTGTGTTTATGTCCCTGTCATCCATCCATCTCTCCCTACTTCTTGGCCAAAAGAATCTCTTCAGCCTTTTTAAGATCATCAAGCATCATCTACAACTCATTGTCTTTTCTAATCAGGTCTTCATCAAGTGGGCTTTTAAGCAATAAACTTCTCACCTCTCTGCATTCCTGCTTTGCTTTGGAAATCAGATTTGGAATATTTACTTCCTCCATAGACCACTTCTTCAAAGCATTCTTTGCATTGGCAAGCTTTTTTGCAAAAACATACGTTGGGTTCCCGTGCACCTACATACTTCAACTTTCATTAACAACATCATCAAAACCTTTCCAGTCCGCCTTGTAGTTAAGAAATCTAAACAGCTTCCTTTTCTTTTTTTTTCAATAATCTGCACCGGTACGGGAGCATGGTCACCGAGTTCTGATCCTCCTGCCTTCACTTGTACATTGGGAAACAGCTTAAGTCATTCCTCATTCACCAGTTTTCTGTGTAGTTTGCTTGCAATCATGTCCTCTAGTTTCCGTTCGTTATTATACGTGAACAAGTCACCATCTGTCTTGGGAAGTTCAGACAGTCATGCTCTATCAATGGCCAAGTTGAAAGTATCTATCACAGATCTCAAGGCTGGTCTTCCACCAATCTTTTCACCCAGTAACCTGACATTATTAAAGTCACTACTAATCACTATCCAGGTACCTTCAGTTGTCTAGAAATAAGAGTCAGATCCTCCTATAGTTATTGTCTTCTTCTAGCATCATTATGTGCATACACAGCTGTCAAGCACATATGCAATCTAGTTGTATTCATATAGTCCATTGTAATATGTTGATCAGACATGACCCTGAGTATCATCTGTCATGCATTGGGCTTCCACGCCACACACTCTTGCCAACTTAGAATGTTCCAGATTAGACACGTACTCCCATCCATGTGGAAACAAATATCCTATACTCCTTTTATTATGCTCCCTTATTTTGGTTTCCACCAGTATAACAAGTGAAGGACCACTTGCAGCAATCCAGTCTCGGACCTCCTTGTATTTGTCACACCCAGCCTTGATATTCCACATGAGTATGGACATATGAACGAGTCTTTTGAGATCTAGTTCGCCTAACAGGCTCCTTGTTGGCGGGCTTCTTTGACCCTCCTCTACTACTTTGTTCAGGTTGCTCGGGTTCCTCCTTATCTAATTCACTAAGGGCCTCGAAAGTGTTGGATGTATCTAAGATGGCCCCGACCTCTTGTGTTTTAGGGATGCCTCCCTCCTTTGGTCTTCTCCTCTTTGACGGAGGGGTGAACTCTTCGTCCTCCTTCTGCCACTCCTGTTGAACATCGCATGTACTTGAGTTCGATGGTACTACGCCCAAGTCCTTTGAAGTTGTGTCATCTTCATCCCTCCCCGGACATGTTCCAATGTTGCCCTCGTTGCTAGACGGCCTGCAGGTTCATGCATTGGTTCCTTTTCTTCGTTGGAATCCCATCCGATTGGGGTTGTCGTCTTGCCAAGCTTCTCACCCTACTCCCTCCTCTTCTGCTTTTCCTTTGCGGCCCTCGGTTGCTCCTTGAATTCACAACCATCATCAACATGCCCGAAGCCTCGGCATTGCTTGCACCTTGGCGCCTTGTAATCAAGTTCTACCTAAACAGGTATAGGTTCTCAGCCTCGGACGTTAAGCCACACCGTCTCCGGCGTCTCATGCTCCGCCTTGAACTCAACTAAGGCTCTGGCTTCTTCATGCTCAAGCGATCTCTCGTCAACATGAAGCACCTTTCCCACGCCTACCACAATCGTTCTAGTAGCCTTCCTCGTCCACGATCCGCCAAAGGATTTGAGTGTTAACCAAGCGAGGATTGTGGCGAACACGCCACCTTCAGCTCGTCGCCATTGTGATACTCTTTGGCTACCACAAGTTGGGCGTTGAACCATCTCAGTCCCATATTGAGTACAGCATGCTTATCCGCTGCGTTAAAGAAGTGGACCAAGAAGACCCCTTTCTCCCTCGACAGCAGTTCGAAAGCTCCCTTCGGCCGCCATGTATGTTGGATCCAGGCGTTAAGATGAGGGTAGTACGGGCGTTTGCCCAGCACATACGCCATCACCGTGAATTCCCAGACATTCCTCATGCGGTCGAATTCCTCCTCCGAGTCGACATGGACCTGGTCCTCCATACATCTCGGCGGCGGGAATTGATCTTCTTTGCTACTCCGCGGTGGTTGTCTCAACACCTGTGTCCACGCCCGCCTGCCTCCGCCAGGCACGTTCTCCTTTGCAGCGTCGCCCCGACTGGCGTCGTCCTCATCAGCATCTCTTCCAGTCGGTCCCGACCTAGGGTTACGTCTGCCGCTCGTGTTGCTCCCCGGTTCATCAGACTTATCAATTCCTAGGTTGGGGGTGGTATGCGGATCAAGGTGGGTGGTATGGGGGTGGACGCCCCCGGCCGGAGCGGCCGACATGCCCTGAGGTCTTGGTCGCCTGAGATTCGCCCAGACGATGCCCTAGGGGCAGTCGCTCGGTTATATATATATATATATATATATATATATATATATATATATATATATATATATATATATATATATATATATATATATATATATAGAGAGAGAGAGAGAGAGAGAGAGAGAGAGTCAGGCTAGAATACACTCGAGTGTACGGATCGCACGAATGCACTCAACTGTGTTTGCACATCAAGACTATTTTTTGCAAAATGTAAACCGTTGATCTTCACTGTCATACTATAACTAGGCTACATACAAATTTTGAGCCCATTTGGATGAGTACAAGTCACTCATCAAAGGGCAACAAAATCGACGCGCAAAACTAATTTGAAATGCATAATGTTTGCGGTCTTCATAACATGAGCTATACATATCCAAATGTGCTCAAATTTTGCGTATGAGTTCAAGAGATGTTTAAGAAGATCAACGGATTAGATTTTCAAAAAAAAATATTACATCATGAAAAACTACTTGAGTGTATTCCGCTCCGGATACACTTGAGTGTATTCTAGCCTGACTCTCTCTCTCTCTCTCTCTCTCTCTCTCTCTATATATATATATATATATATATATATATATATATATATATACATATACATATATATATAGAGAGAGAGAGTCAGGCTAGTGTACACTCGAGTGTACCGGAGGCACCGTACACCTCAGTCATTTTTAAAGATGCAATAACTTTTTGAAAAATTTAAACCGTTGATCTTCTTAAATATCTTAAGAACATACTATATAATAAATTTTAGCTCATTTGGACACTTATAGGTCGTGCATCTAAAGGATGCAAAAATCAGGCATTTCAAATTAGTTTTGCGCGTCGATTTTGTTGCCCTTGGATGAGTGACTTACACTCATCCAAATGAGCTCAAATTTTGTACGTGGCCTATTATTATTGTAACCATTAAGATCAATGGATTAGATTTTAGAAAAACATGGTCTAGATAGACAAACACCATTGGGGTGTACAGCGTAATCTGTAAACTCGAGTGTATTCTAGCCTGACTATATATATATATATATATATGGGATTAAGAGAGAGAGATTTCTCCCCCCTCTCCCATGCCCGTGGCGGAGGCCGAACGCCCGGGAGGGTGGTAAATCAAGGCGGCAACTGGAATTCGAACCTGGGTCCCTTCATGAGGAGACATCGTGCTTGACCACTTGAGCCACTCCTTGTCGGCTATATATATATATATATATATATATATATATATATATATATATAGAGAGAGAGAGAGAGAGAGAGTGTGAATCCGGAGCGGAATACACTCAAGTAGTTTTTCATGATGCAATATTTTTTTTGAAAATCTAATCCGTTGATCTTATTAAACATCTCTTAAACAACTCATATGCAAAATTTGAGCACATTTGGATATGTATAGCTCTATGTTATGAAGACCGCAAAAATTATGCATTTCAAATTAGTTTCGCGCGTCGATTTTGTTGCCCTTGGATGAGTGACTTACACTCATCCAAATGGGCTCAAAATTTGTATGTAGCCCAGTTATAGTATGACGGTGAAGATCAACGGTTTACATTTTACAAAAAATAGTCTTGATATGCAAACACACTTGAGTGTATTCGTGTGATCCGTACACTCAAGTGTATTCTAGCCTGACTCTATATATATATATATATATATATATATATATATATATATATATATATATATATATGTTTGTATGTATGTATGTATGTATACACACACACATATATGTGTATATATATACATATTATATAACATATGAGATATAAACCCACAGAATTCCAAGGCTTCCTTAAGTTATGTAGATGGATAATAAAGGTACATGAAGATTACACATGATCTCACATATACAAAAAAAGCAAACAAAATCTCATGGACTAATAAATCCATTGTTAGTATAATAGAATTTAATCGCTTGGCTACTTCGAATATAAATACAGAAATCTTCAAGAAAGCCAGGATCTTACCTTATGACTTGTTCACAAGTTTTGCTCGCCTGCTGTTGGGATCAACCTCCACTCTCAGCCCTAGCTCTGCAATTTCAAGAGTATTCACAGGCCCCTGTACCTCCAATTCTGCTACCACTTGCTGATTTTCCATATTCCCATCAAGCAAACACCTGACTGTCCATATTCCCCACTCTCTTAGATATGGATTTTCTTCATCTGTGACACATTGCTGCAGAAGCAGTAGTATACTATTCCGATTCCTTATTTTATCTTGGATATGTCTCCTTCCAAACATAGAATTGCCAATCACTGCAACTATATCACTACGAAAGCCGTTGTAGGGACAAACTTTGAATGAACCCTGGACAGGTGTAGCAACTGAATCATTTTCAATCTTACCAAGTGCTCTTCTAAGTATTAGTGGTGGTTCAAGATCATGAAGCAAGCTCAATAATAATTCACAAAGGCCACGTGACAGCAACAGTTCAACAGGATTTTCAGTGCTACAAGGTGATGCATAATGATCTAAGGCACATATATCCCTTAAGATCACAAGTGAATATCCGAGAACGTCAACAGCAGGAGAGCTGGTAGGCAAAGAGGATGTAGCTCTAGTCACAAAGTCCACAACAGTTGATACAGCCTTCAGAATTTCAAGAAGACCCAGTGCAAAGACATCAGTAATGACTCCATTGTATGCATGTTCACTCAAAATTCCTGCAAGAATACCCAACAGGTATGCTTGCAAGGCAGTATAGTCTGTAGCTCTGCTATCACCATCACATAAGCATTCAGAAAAGGTTAATGATGAAAATACTTTAGGAAATGCTGCCTCTTGAAAACATAGTCTTGAGAGAAGAAACTGCAACCAATCACCCTGATAACCAACTTTTATATTGGAAAAAGAAAAAAACAATTTTAGGAATGAAAAATAGATATTAAAATCAAATACATTATTAAACTAATGTTAGGAATGAAAAATAGACAGTGAAAAATCTAGGGTTTCCAGATTACAAATAATGCAAAACCAAAGTATAACACGTTAAATAAGAAGA
The DNA here is from genome assembly GCA_963693085.1 of Alisma plantago-aquatica. Classification (NCBI taxonomy): domain Eukaryota; kingdom Viridiplantae; phylum Streptophyta; class Magnoliopsida; order Alismatales; family Alismataceae; genus Alisma; species Alisma plantago-aquatica. Next base: position 297,562,896 of record OY856415.1, read on the forward strand.
TCAAATACATTATGAAATTAATGTGCCAGGTTTATGCTTCTTATGGATACATCAAAGCTGACTTTGCAGAGTAATTTCAGTATATTGTTATCCAGGGCCTCAAATTACAACTCCATTTCAGCAGGATCTATGTCTTGCATATGAAACAATGAACTAGAATGTAAAATCCGAAAACGAATTGTTAGTTGACAGAATACTTGTCAAGGCATGCACCTAGTAATAAAAGTATCCGACTTTATGGAAAATTTCACAAATTTTCACAATTTTTTGGTCATCCAAATATTCCTCAAGAATAATACATAGATCCCTAATTTCAAACAACTTTTTGCAGATTTGATGAACTTAATTTTTCACAAGCTTTAATGATTTTTCACGAACTTTTACGACTTCTTATGATATTTTGATACAAAACGTTTTTCATAGTTAACTTTCATGTTAAGCGTTTTCAACAAGTTTTGTGGCCGCCCTCTTATGATGTGTCCTAATCAATTCCAACTTCTATGTAAAGGCTTCCTTTCTCTATCTTGTAAAATAATAGTCTCTTCCATATTTATGTAATCTTCCATGTTGTACACATATTTAAATATGGATATGTACATGTGTATACACACACAACACACACAGTTTAATATACATACACATACACATACACACACACACACACACACACATATATATATATAGAGAGAGAGAGTTGAGCTACATTACACTACAGTACGCTCGAGTGAATAAAGGGTTGTTGTACACCTCTTCCGTCGCAAGACATAGTTCTGCATAGGTTGTTAAAATTATACCAACCGAGAGGGTTGTTAGTGCCTAAGATTTTCTTAATAGACAAGGTGACACATCTTGTGTCATCCAGTCTAGTCGAAACCTTTAATAAAAACCCAAAATGAATCTAAGCCAAATGTGCAATACTCATAAGTCATTTGCGCGAGAGCACTCCATCGGAACAAGCAAAAAAGCAACCCAACACCTGCCTTAAACGTCCATAACCTACTCGCTCCTTTTCTGTGAATGCATTTATTCTCTCTCTACCTCTCACATACTCTTTGTTTCTCACAGGAAACGTGTCCAACTCATACTAAACATGTATCTCTCTCCTCCCTCTCTTTTCTATGCCAAACTTCTTATCCCTGTGAACTTCTATTCTGAGCAACATCTCCTTCTTCTTCAGCTCGTTGTTCCTCCTTTTACCACGTCCTACTTCTTCTCCAATAAATTGATTGCATCCTCCTTTTCTCTCCTCTCACGTTCTAATTTTTCCTCTGTTAGTCTTTGTCTAGTTTCCCCCTTTTCTGCCATTCTTCCTCCAGTTTCCCCCTTTCCAGCCATCCTTCCGCCATTATTCCTCCTCCTTAATTGCTTTTTCTTCATCCGTCCCCCTTCAGTTACTACCCCTTCCTCTGTTAGTCTTTGTCTAGTTTCCCCCTTTTCTGCCTTTCTTCCTCCAGTTTCCCCCTTTCCAGCCATCCTTCCGCCATTGTTCCTCCTCCTTAATTGCTTTTTCTTCATCCTTCCCCCTTCAGTTACTACCCCTTCCTCCTATTTCTCTATTTACTGGCATCTATACTCCTTGATAACTTGATGACTTGCCGTTTCAAACCATGAAATTTTCAGCCAACAGACGATGGACAGACTCCATATTCTTCTCCTATAAATTGATTTCATCCTCCTTTTTTCTCCTCTCACGTTCTAATTTTTCCTCTGTTAGTCTTTGTCTAGTTTCCCCCTTTTCTGCCATTCTTCCTCCAGTTTCCCCCTTTCCAGCCATCCTTCCGCCATTTTTGATCAATCAATTAGGACTGCAGACTGGAGTAAATGTTGGTTGCATGATCATTGTGTAATGCTCACACCATTTGTCTTGGATGTTTTTGGTTGTCGACATGCTCATTGTAAGTATGGCATGATCATGTGTTGTTCTTCTAGATGCTTGGGCAAACCGTTCGTAGAACCTGACACGGCCATGGAATAGGTGTGTGCAGTCATTTTTGGTATTGACTCATTGAGTGACAGGTGCTGATGATGATGATCGTTGGCTCGGTGTTGGCGTGCATGAACCAGTCCACACTACTTTTCACAACCTTCTTTGTGGTGATGCTCTGGCTTGCTGTGCTTGTTGCACTAGAGATTTCTTAGGTGTATCTTGCAACTATCTTCGAATGAGATATCTTCTATAAAGTGGAATGGCCATGCACGAGCAACCAACACATTAAGACCTTACATAGTCTTAGACAAGGAGTACCCACATTATCTTATATTGCTATTCTGCAGATCAACCCTGTTTGACTCCAATGTTCATCAAATCACTTTCCTTTCATTTTTCCTCAATTGTAATCTCGAATATGATCCTACAATGTAATAATTGACATGCGGAAACACCTACAGAGTATAGAATAACTTAAATTTAGTGTGGTAGACTAAATCCAATCAAATATATCAAAACCTGAGGTAATGAATGGATGCATAATGGATGAATGCAGTTCTCATTAGGACTTAGTCAGGTCATTGAGGTGGGAATCTGTCCAGTCAAGAGGAATTGCAGAGAAAGCATTCAGACCAAGTGGACTTACGTGTAAATTGCTTTCTTTGCATCTGGCCACAGTAGAGGGCCTAGAGGTCAAAATTTACAACAAGATTCTTGTTGAGAACAGCAGTCTTTCTATATACAAGCAGGAGTACAGCCTTCCCCTATAAATAGGAGGGGAAAGAACAAGAAAGCGCATAGAAAATCCTAATGGACCTATTGTACTTAAGCCTGTATTACAAAAGACTAAGTGAAAAGAAAAAATAAAATTCAAGGGAATAACACAACTAAAGATAAATATATGTCTCAATACTTCCCTCAAGTTGGAGTATAGATATCAATCATGCCCAGCTTGTAACATAGCTCTGCAACTCTCTTGCCAGAGAGAGGCTTCGTACAAATATTTGTGGTTTGCTCATGTGTAGACAGGAAAGGGATAGTGATCTTCTTAATCAGCATAGCATCTCGAAGAAAATGGCAGTCCACCTCAATATGCTTAGTCATTTCATGAAAGATAGGATTACTAGCAATGAAGGTAGCAGCACGATTATCACAGTACATTGGAATAGCATGAGTAATGACTAATGAGAAACTCAAAGTCAGACAAAATGGATTTGATCCATCATAGCTCATAAATAGTATGTGCCATTGCACGATACTCAAATTCTGCACTGGATCCGACAACAACATTTTGCGTCTTACTTCTCTAGATAACCAAGTTGCCCCCTAAAAATGTACCATAGCCAGAGGTGGATCTCCTGTCAGATTTACACCCAGCATAATCAACATCAGAATATCCAGTCCAATCTAGATGCCCATTTCTTTTATAAAACAGTCTATGTCCGGTGCATTCTTCAAATATCTCAAGACTCAGCATGCAGCATCTCAATGACATTGCCTAAGACAGTCCATGAATTGGCTAAGAACACCAACAGTAAAGTATATATCTGGCCTAGTAACAGCAAGATATAAATGTTTGTCAACCAAGCATTTATAGTTGAATTTATCTGCTAAGGGTTGAGTAGATTCTGCTCATAGATCATGAGTTTGATCCATAGGGGAGACTGCAGGTCTGCAACTAAGCATTCATTTCAGAAAGTAAGTCTAAAGTATACTTTCTTTGTGATACAGATACTCTATCCTTTTCATATGCTCCCTCAATGCCAAGAAAATATCGTAGACGCCCAAGGTCTTTGGTTACAAAATGATTCATAAGATAAGTCTTTGTAGCAACATTTCTTGGAATATCGTTATCAGACATGATGATATCATCCACATAAACAAGAACAATAATGTCAGAAATAGTGGTTTTGATAAACACAGCGTAGTCACATTGAGACCGCATGAAGCCAAATTTGTGCAGTAAAAGGGATAACATGTCAAACCAAGCTTGGGGACTCTGTTTGAGGCCATAAATGGCCTTCTTTAGAAGGCATACTTTCTCATAGTGCTCCCCTTGAGACATATACACAGTCTCCTGTAAATCTCCATATAGAAAGGCGTTCTTAACATCTAGTTGTTGAAAATGCCAGCCTTTATGAACAGCAATAGAAATCAAGATACGGACAGAATCAAGACGAGCAATTGGAGAAAAAAGTTTCAAAGTAATCAATCTCATCTTCTTGTGTGTATCTCTTAGCAACAAGTCTAGCCTTTAGGCGTTCAACTGTCCCATCAGGCAAATATCCCACAGTAAAAATCCTTCGGCAGGCAACAAATTTACTACCTAGAGGGAGATCAACAAGGTCCCATATCCCACAAGAGTGAAGTGCATCCATCTCCTCATCCATGACTTGTTTCCGCTCAGAGTGTAGTAGTGCCTCCTGAACGTTCTTTGGAATAGAAATTTCATATAGAGCAACAGTAAACATAGAAGCATTCAAATGATTTACAGACACGTTGAGAGAGACAGTATTTGGCACCAGATCTTCTACCCTTTTGTAATGCAATGGGAATGTCAAAATCAGAAGTTGTAACAGAGTCAGTAATATTACCATTGTCTTGAGGTGGATCATCAATCACAAAAGATGTCAAAGTAGGGGATACTCAAGTAGAAGTGCAGACATAGTAGGGTCATGAATGGGCACAGTTGAAAGTGGCATATGGTTACTAGGTTCAGAAAAGAAAGATGTATCTTCAGAAAAAGGTGATGTTCGCACTGACATACAAACGATGTGCAACAGGATCAAAACATTTATACCCTTTTTGTGTATGAGAGTAACCAAGAAAACAACGGAAAGCACGGAGTAATAGTTTATCATTCTTAGGTTGGTGATTATGAAGAAAACATAGGAAGCCAAAAACTTTTGGGGGTAAAGCAAAGATAGGTTCATGGGGATAAAGAAGGTTAGAAGGAATCTTTTTGGAGCACAGAAGAAGGCATCTGATTGATGAGATAATTGGCTAAAAAGAATTGCATCAACCGAATAAAATTTAGGTACTTTCATTTCAATTAGGAGTGTGTGAGCTACATCAAGATGTATGTACTTCCTTTCGGCAACTCTATTTTGTTGTGGGCTATAGGGACACGAAATTTGGTGAATAATCCACTTGGCAATAAAAATCTTTTGAAAATCGTATTGCATATATTCAGAAGCATTATCAGTGGGGACAAATTTAGGAGCAGCAGAAAATTGAGTCTTTATTTTATTAAGAAATTTTGAGAAAACATTTTAAAAATTCAGAACGATCTTTTAACAAATATATCCAAGTAGCACGAGACCAGCCATCAGTAAAGGCAACAAAATACCATGCACCAGTACGATTAGAAATATGGCATGGTCCCCAAACATCAGAGTGAATTAAGTAAAAGAAACTTGGATTCCTATTGTTATGACAGCGAGGAAACACTGTTCAATAATGTTTTCCAAGCTGACAAGACTGACAATCTGACATAAAAAGTTCTCAGTAGACAAAGTTGGAAACAAAGACTTCAATTTGGAAGCAAAAAGGTGACCAAGTCGCAGTGTCATTGATGAAGAGAGCTAGACTAGGCCATAAGAGCAGTGGTAGTAGGGTTTGACGAGTTCTGCAAGTAGTAGAAACCATCTCCACCTTCATATCTCCCACCTGCAAGTAGGTCTTCTGGACCTGAAATCCTGCATAGAACAGAGTAAGGAAAGGTTAACTGCAGTTTAAGATTTTGGTAATTTTATTAACAACATCAAGTTTAACGAGAATTGAGGCACAAACAAGACATATGTAAGGATATTGTGGTTCACATCTCCTCTCCCAACAACTGAAGAAGTGGTCCCATCTGCCAAACGCACAGGAGGATGGCAAGTAAATTTCTTCAATTCCAATCATATGAGATGTAGCATCCGAATCAATAACTCAATCATCTTTGGATGAAAAGGAAGAAGCTTGAAGACATGAGGGGTCATCTTAGTGTTGAGCAATGTTTGCTTGAGGAGTAATAGTAGCAGTAGAAGTGGCCTTGATCAATTTGGCAAGGTCAGAAGAACTCAGTGTCACCATCTAGGAATTAGTAACACGAGGAACAGGGGTAGAATCTCCATCAACATCGGTAGTTGACACTTTATTTACCCATTCGGGTTTTCCATATTTTTTACAACATTTGTCCTCATTGTAATTAGTGTCCTTGCAGAAATTACAAAATCTGGATTGAGATAAGGAAGAAGAGGATCATTTGCCACTGTTGTTGAGACTTTTTCCTGACCACAACAAGGATTACCTTGTCTGGAAACAACCAGGGTTGTATGCTCTTCGGCAGTAGGTGTAGAAGATACAGACATAGATAGTTGCAAATAGATATCATTTAATGTCGATAATGGTTCGGAGGCGAGAATTTGCTGACGAACAGATTCATAACTAAGAGACGGAGATGTCAAGAATTGACAAAGTTGTATTTCCTCTTAGTGCTATACATCTTAACAAGATCAGATGATAAGGGGTGATGAAGCTAGAGTTCACCCCAAATCCCTTTAAAGGTGTCAGAGTGTGAAGCAAATGTTGAGTTATTTTCAAGTTTAAGGGAATGCAAAACGTTAGTATAAGTCCAAAACTCAGGATGCATTTCTTTTGCTAGAATACTCTTGGGCAAGGCGATCCCATGCCTTCGTGACGGTGTTGGTGAAGAGAAGATTAGCATAAATATGCGATACACAACTATTTAGGATCCAGGAGAGAACGAGAGAGCCATGTTCAGCCCACTTTTTAAAATCCGCCTTCAATTTCTCAGATGCTTCTTCAGTAGCTTTCATTTAGCCAAATGTGTCTTTCTTTGGTGGAAGCATATCTATCAAATGTTTAAGTTTCCTTGAGGAGCGTGCATAGATCTAAAACGAGTGTGCCCATACGACATAGTTGGAGCCATTAAATTTTATAGAAGTTACACACGGGGTGTGGACATCTCAATAGCAAAAAAAGATGACTTCATCATACGCCAATACAAAATATAATGGAACACCAAAGGAAGAATAGAAACAGGGGTAGAGAGTCACTAACACTGTGTGTCAGGAAGTGGACATGCCGTGTCACTTGTAGTAGAATAGAACTGGAAGTTTCAAACACGTGTCAAAAGACGACACATCGTGTCACTTTTGGCAGATTTCAACAGTGACAGATTCATTGTAGCAGCTCGTGGTGACACACCGTGTAGGTAAGGCACACATCGTCTGTGACGGTGAAACAGCAGATTTTGCCCAAAACAAGATCCTGAACAGATGGGGAACTTTATGGATCACCAAGGGAAATAGATATATGTTGGAGAAATCCAATCATATTCAATAATATGTGGACAAAGCCCCATAAAAAATGGTCATAAATGACCACAAAAGGATGTCATACGGCTTTCCGAACAACCGATCTTTAGGGTATAAGACTGATGGAAAGTCTGTAGGCAATCTTCTAAGATCCTCTTGTTGGGAATAGGATAGGGGTAGAGAAGAGACTAGATCACCCTTGGTGTGATCAGCAGTAATAGATAAGGAAGAAGATGATGAAAGAGGATGGGGGAAGAGACGGAGGCCATGTCGGCTTGGAAAGGAGAAGTCTTGAGGCGGCTATCCGTCCTGCTCTGATACCATGTTGAGAACAGTTATCTTTCTATATACAAGTAGGAGCACAGCCCTCTCCTATAAATAGGAGGCAAAACACAAGGAAGCACATGGCAAACTCTAATGAACCTATTATACTTAAGCCCATATTACATAAGACTAAATGAAAAGGAAAAATAGAATTAAAGGGAATAAAACAACTATAGATAAATATATCTCAATAATTCTCATCAAGTAACTGGAGAGAAGATACCACAATAGCTCACCCCTTATGTTTTAGAGCAGTTGATTCATAGAATAGCTGTGGTTGACTAGAATAAAAATTCAAGCTGTCTATATTTGGGTAAAAAATGTAACATTCATTTCATAACTAATTTTGCAGCTCACACAGAACTACAACAGGAGGATATCTAATTACATGAGGTTAAATTATGAAGCATTAAACCATATTCATCTTGATTAGAGTTTGAAATTATTTTGAACAACTTGCAGGAAAAAAAATTCTACATTCCCTAGTTCACTGTCAGCTGCATTGTTATTTCTTCTATCTTTTCACCTTGGCTCAAATTTGCAGTGTGTGTGTACTAATAGGTTTGAAATGATCATTTCTATTCTAAGCTTTAAGTCAATGGTCGTTTCTTCTGAAGTTTTCCTCCATTGTCACATTTTTTACCTTGCTTGTCTCTTTTCCTGATATTTTTGAGGTGAAAGAATGGAGCAAGACTTTAACATCAGTCTGTGCTTATCATCTTTCTTAAATGAAAGTCTTATATATAAGACGGATGTTCGTTGTATTAGATAAGAAAAACCCTACTCCTATAAATAGGAGAACAAGGAAGCGTACAGCACATAAGACAGACCCTAATGAGCCAAGACATACTTGGGCCCATATTACAAAGACACTTAATAACATAAATAAACAGACTCTCTAATAGAAAGCTAAAAGCATGCTTAATGTCTCATGACTGCTCTATACGTAATGCAAATTTTCGCAGAGAAATCGTGATATCTTTCATCTGGTGAGAAGGAATAAGAAGAACGATTTTTAGGATACAGAAATCCTTGTTTGCTAACAGTTTCCATATCTATATGCTAGAGACAAACTGGAGGCTTGGTTATTTGGAGGTCTGCAAGTACCATCATTTTGTATAGTAGCGAAGATTATGAGTATCCTTACTTTCAGTTATGGCCACTAAAATAACAGTAATAAGGTATCCATGTTGCCTAGTGAGAGAAATTTATCATGTGATCAAAAGGAAAATTCGCTCAATATTGACGCAAAGACTAGTCTCTCACTTAGCACTCCTGCTCAGTCGTTATAGTAAGGGGCACTGGCACACCTAAAAAGCTTCGATTGAGACGTCCAAGAGAATCCGAGCTTGAAAAAGGAAGTGATAGTTTTGGGTCCTCGATTTACTGATTGGGATACGCTACCCGCTAAAGTACCTGGATATTGAAACTTTGGACTTCTTCCCTTTGGAGTTAAGCCTAAGTTGACGGACCAGGAGATGACCATTTTGAGAAGGCTAGCCGGTCGGTGCCATGCCATTTTGTACTAGGTAATTGATGTCTTCTCTTATAGCTAAAAATATTAATGAATGAGTTGTTCTAAAGAACCGTCATTCTACCAGGCAAGAACAGGAATCTGCAGGGGTTGGCTGCTTCCAGAGTTTAACTACGGGGAAAATAGGAGGTTGCCTTTGCAGCCACAGCAGGAGCACGAAATACAAACAGCAACGTGATGGCAGAGGAATTAAAGGTAAAGATGTTTGATATTACTTCGGCTGCTTAATATGTTTGGTACTATGACTGCAGGTTCTTATTTTAGTTTTACTTAGTATTTATGATGCTTTTATGTGCCCCCCCCCCAATTCATTGATGGAGTAAGGGCGAGGTGTTGTGTAATATTGAGTTCTTGTGTTGGTCACCCTTTCCAACCATGTTGTTGAAACCTGACAGTTCATCATTTAGGCATTACGAGCCTCCTATAGTTTTATAATCAAATGAAGATGTGAATCTGATTTAGCCATTACAAATTCAGCACTCCATTCCATCACTTTGTCATGGCCATTACATGGAACTGCTATCAGATATGCTAGGAAGGGTTTGTTGTATAGGTAACTTCAAAGTGGAATATGCTCCCATTCGTTAAATCCATGTATGATTTTCTTGTCATGTTGCAAGGGAATGAAAATATAATGTGAGGTACTGAGGTTTTCTTCACATAAAAATCTGTTTGCCCATGTTTTAACACTTGGATGCATGTGAAGAACTATGTAAGATACCTTTATCTATAGGCAATGTTTTAGAAAGCGTGAAGTGGGAGGTGGGCGGACAGGACTTGTAGCCACTTAAGCGCCAAGCGGGTACTTTCAATGAATAGTATACTTTTGTTTCTATATAGTTTATACATTATTACACAGATACATACCGAATCATATATTTTTGAACCTTTATACATATCTAAACCCATGTAATAGTGTAAAATTGATTTGTATACAATTTAATAATATTACCAAGGTTCTAGTACATATAAAATATGTTGTACAGTTAACATAAAATTAGGTGATAAGAGTAATATAACCATAAGTATACAATATATTGCATATTATAACAATGATATCACAATACTAGTTTAGATAATACAAAATAACGTGATTATACAAAAAAATTGCTTTCGGTCAGTTTTATACAAAAATACTTGTATAACAATACTAGTTTACAAACAAAAAATTGCTTATATTTTACAGGCTTGCATTACTAATATAGATAATACATCCATACATAGTAATGTTACAACAATACAATAGATAATGAAAAATAATAATAATAGCCTAGCACAAAACAGTTATATGCAGTTGATTACATATTGTGGTAATGTCAAATATTATAATATAGAGATGTAGACATGCAACAATAGTAGATGATACAGTACTATACATACTAGTAATCCACAGTAACCTGGTAATATAAGTACCATATATAACAGCAGATTTTGCTTACTATACAATATAAATACACATTATACACAGTACATACCACATATCTATAACTAGTATTTTATTCTATATGCTAGCATAAATGTATAGAAGTACAATTAAAAAGTATGATTTAGAGATGTGGAAGAATATCTAGGGCCTAGCTGCTCGCTTACTTTAGGTGGCCTCAGGCAGGCTCCTAAAAGTGGCAAGGACCTAGCACCGCTTAAGCGGGCGCTCAGAACGCTTCTTAAAACACTGTTTGTAGGGGTGTGCCATGTTGGCTTTGTTGTTAAAACTGAACAAAAACAAAAATTTTGCAGCAGGAGAAAGTCACAAGGAAGTTAAACCACTCATCAAGACATCAAAGCAGTAGTCTCCAATTAGTTACCTTGGCACTAGGCGTGCCTTACCTAAGGTGCTTTTGTTTGAAAAAATAAAAATATGTTGGGTATTCCTCACCCAATATACTCGTATATATGGTTGTCACCTCATCGATATTTGACGTTTCTACAATATCCACGAAGATTTCTAATATTTCACACTGCAATTATTGCCAATATAAGTTCCAAAACAGAAATCAGACTCAAGGCGTGTACACCAAGGTAAACCTAGAAACAGACTTGGGATATGAAGCACTATATACAAAAAATTGGCACCTTACTCGAACACAATGTTTAAGCTGAACACTGGGACCTTAAAAGGGAATTCATACGCATAAATAGACTGGGGGAACCTAGAAAAGATCAAGCTCCAATAGTGAAGAGCACTCTAATGCACCCTCTAATCCCGCCTCACCTAAGGCGCTTTTGTTTTGAAATATAATATAATATAATATTATATTATATTATATTATATATATATATATATATATATATATATTGGGTATTCCACCCCCAATATACACATGTATCCAAGAAGATCTCTAATATTTAAGATCTTTTACACTGCAATTAAAGCCCAATTGGGATAACATAGTTTCAAAACAGAAACCAGACTCAAGGCATGTACATCAGGGCATACCTAGAAACAAACTTGGGATATGAAACACTTTACACAAAAAAATTAGGCACCTCCTCCTAAGGATGAAATGACTGACAAAAAGAAAGCTGAATATAAGAAATGGGCAAAGTGTGACTCTCAAGTTCTCTCCTAAATTCTAAATAGCTATCAGTGTTTTGAAAAGCGTCCCAGGCGCCCGCGTGAGCGGCCAAGAGGCCCAACCGCCAGGTTAAGGCTTTGAGCGGCATCTCAGGCGGCAGCCCATTAAGCGGCCGCCTAAACCCGCTTTAACCCGCCTATGCGCCCGCCTGATTCCTTGTTTTGGCTGCCCGCTTTTGGCCGCCTAATTTTTGGGCGCTGGATTTTGTATCGTTGCTTTCATTTTTCATTTTTTTGTAATCAAATGTTGTTGCTGCTACTATATATTGACTTGCCTAGTATCTATGTATGTGCATGAGTGACTGTATTAGCATGTAATATAATATAAAATACTATAAGTCTGTAATAATATAATAAATTGCTGCTGTACATTGTTTAATATGAAATGTTACTGTATGATACATTTTATAATGCACCAATACATACATAAATATCTACTGCATATTGTATTTATGTACCCTTCTTCCTTATATAATATAATGTACTAATACATTTTATCGTGTAATATATATTCTACTGTTTACTGGATATTGATAATAAAACATTGTATATATTCTAATTGTTTACTGCATAATCTACATTAATACATTATATATCTTCTACTGCTTACTACATTTTAGTACATATAATCAGAATATATTCACTGCAGTGAAAGTAAACTATTTGGGTATTAGTAGTACCCAAATACCATATTACAACTGTGTCAAAAACTATCTGGGTGCTTTTTTTTTTGTGTAGGCTGTCTAAATAAGTATAAAAGTTCCTTATAAATATATTACTTATATACAAATATATATTTTTTTTTATTAAAATATAGAAGAATTTAGGTACCCGCTTTTTCAAAAAGCGCCCGCCTGAGCGGCCGCCTGGCGCTCAAGCGGCCACAAGGTGCTCTCCGCACGCCTCCCGCTTCCCGCTTTCTAAAACATTGATAGCTATGAATCAGATGTCTCTACCAATCTTCTCTTCACTGATACGGCCAAGGAAGCTTGGGATCATATTGCACATGTTTATTCTAGTGAAGGAAATGCATCCTAAGTATTTGAGTTGTATAAACGTCTCTACATTCTCTGAGGCTTAAAGACACTACATCGTTTGCTTCATATTTTGATAACTTTAAAGGGATTTGGGGAAGGCTAAAACTTCACCATCCCTTGTCAACTGATCTCACTAAACTACAGAAACAACAAGATGAAGTTCAGCTATGTCAGTTTTTGGCATCACAGCCTCCTAGTTATCTCAAGCTATCCCGCTCTGTCTTCTACTACTGCAGAAGAGTCTGCTACCCTAGTTGTTGCTGGATGAGGGCATGGTATTCTACTCGTTGTCGGGGAAGAGGTTCAATAATAGTGGAAGAGGGTCCTCTCCCCTTCAATCTAGTTTTTGTAATTTCTAAAAACTGACTAATCACACTGAAGACAAATGTTGGAAAAAAACATGGGAATCCAGAATGGGCAAATCAAGTATCCATGATACTGATGGAGAATCTACATCGGTCTCCAGTGGAACCAACCCTCAAATGGTAGCACTGAGTTCTTCTAACCTTGATAAGATGATCAAAGTTGCTTCTGTTGTTACTGCTACGCCTCAGGCAAATATTGCCCAACACTCAAGTGATATTTCCTATCTTCAAGCTTCTTCATCTTCAAAAGAGGATTGGATTATTGATTCCAGTACTACAGCCCATATGACTGGTAATAAGAATCTTTTTACCTATCTGAAGAAATCCACATATTTGTACGTCTGGCAGATGGATATACTTCTCTGGTTACAGGAATAGGAGATGTTAATAGCACTCTTCTTAAATTTGTTTTGTTTGTGCTCAGACTTCCTTTGAACTTGATGTTTGTCAGTAAATTATCAAGTCTTTAAACTACAGTGTAACCTTATTTCCTTACATTGTTTCCATGCAGGATCTCAAAACGAAGAAGATAATTGGTGGGGGATATGAAGGTGGAGATGGTTTATACTACCTACAGACCCCGTCAACCTCGTCTGCTACTGCTCTAGCCCAGTCTACCTCTCTTCATAAGTGGCGCCTGAGGTTTGGTCATCCTTCTACCATTAAGTTGAAGTCTTTATTTCTCAGTTTGTCTTCTGAAAAATTTACATGTCAATTTGTCAACTTGGAAACACCACTGCTCAGTGTTTCCTCCTCATCGTGACAACCGGAGTCCAAGTTTGTTTTATTTAGTTCCCTCTGATGTCTGAGGACCATGTCGTATTGGTCATCAAATTGGTGTGTGATATTTTGTAACCTTTATTGATGACTGGTCTCATGCCATTTGGTTGTATCTTTTAAAAGATCATTCTGAAATTTTAGATGTTTTTCTCCGATTTCCTGACTGAAATAAAGACTCAATTTTCTACTACTCCTAAGTTTGTTCGCACTGATAATGCTTTTGAATATGTACAACATAGTTTTCAAAAGATTTGTATCGCCAAATGAATTGTTCATCAGACCTCTTGTCCTTATAGTCCACAAAAAAATCGTCTGGCTAAAAGGAAAAATAGACATCTTCTTGATGTAGCTCATATGCTCCTAATTGAAATGAAAGTTCCTAAGATTTATTAGGCAGATGCCATCCTTTCAGCAAACTGCCTCATCAACTGGATATCTTCCTCTATTAAACAAAATACAATTCCCTACCAACTTCTCTACCCTCATGAACCAATTTTGGCCCTACCACCAAAAGTTTTTTATTGCCCATCCTTTGTTCACAATCACCAACCTGGGTGTGATAAATTGTCCCCACGAGCTTTTAGTTGTTGTTTCCTTGGTTACTCTCAAATACAAAAGGGGTATAAATGTTTTGATCTTGTTGCACGTCAATTGTATGTCAGTGCGGACGTCACCTTAATTGAAGATATATCCTTCTTTTCTTAACCTAGTCGACATGTGCAACTTCCTACTTTGCAACTTCCTACTACCCCTTCCTTCAACGAGACTTCTTCCCCTGTTCTTAAAGTGTAAGAGCGACGGAACAAAATACCTCTACCTGCAGTATCCCCTGCTATGGCCTCTTCTAAGATTGATGATCGACTACAAGACAGTGGTAATATTGTTGCCTCTATTCCAATTTTTTATTCTGACATTACTATTGCATTATGGAGGAGACAACGGTCTGGTGCCAAATATTGTATTTCTCAACATGTTTCTATAGCTCATTTAAAAGCTTCCATGACTCAATTTACTGCTGCCTTATCTACAATTTCTATCCCAAAGAACATTCAGGAGGCACTCTTGCATCCTGGATGGACACGGGTTATGAATGAGAAGATGGATGCTCTTCAATTCCATGGGACATGGGAACTTGTTGATCTCCCTAGGAGCAGCAATCGAGTTGGTTGTTGTTGGGTATTTACCGCTAAATATTTGCCTGATGGGACGGTTGAAGGTCTAAAGGCTAGATCGGTTGCTAAGGAAAACACACAGTAACTTGTGGTTGATTATTTTAAAACATTCTTTTGTTGCTCATTTTAATTCCATGTGCATTCTTATTTTTGTTGTTGTTAATCAAGGATGGCACTTGCAATAGTTCGATGTCAAAAACGCCTTTTTATATGGTGACTTGTAGGAGACTGTTTATATGTTACAACCTTCGGGTTATGTTGCTCAGGGGGAATATTCCGGAAAAGCTTGGCTTCTTAAGAAGGCTATTTATGGCCTCAAGCAGAGTGCCCGAGCATGGTTTGACAAGTTGTGCCTCATACTGCACAAATTTGATTTCACACAATCTCAGTGTGATCATTTTGTATTTATCAAGACCACTACCTCTGGTATTATTATTCTCATTGTTTATGTGGATGATATCATTTTGTCTGGTAGTGATGACACAAGAATTGTTGATACAAAGAAATATCTTATGAAGCATTTTGCACCCAAAAACCTTGGACTTCTTCGGTATCATTGAGATAGCACACAACAAGGATGGAGCATCTCTATCGCAGAGGAAGTATACTCTAGACTTACAGATGGAAAATGGAATGTTGGGTAGTCGACTTGCAGTCTCACATGTGGATCAAGGACATGATCTATGGGCTGAGTCCACTCAACCCTTAGAAGATACATATTGCTACAAGTGTCGGGTTGGTAAACTTACGTATCTCACTGTTACAGGGCCAAATATATGTTTTATTGTGGGAGTTCTTAGTCAGTTTATGGATTTTCCTAGGCCACTCACTGGGAGGTAGCATGTCGTGTCCCAAATATTTGAAGAACGCACCTGGATTGGGGCTATTTTATATAAGAAATGGGCATATTTTGATGCTAAATATGTAGGGTGTAAGTTTGACAGGAGATTCACTTCTGGTTACTGTACCTTCGTAGGAGGTAATCTAGTTACTTGCAAAGTAAGGAACAAAATGTTGTTGTCAGATCTGGTGCAGAGTCAAAGTATCGTGCAATGGTGCATACTACTTGCGAGTTGTTATAGATTAAATCTATTCATGCAGACTTCGGATCTCCTATCACTTATGCTATCCCGATGTATTGTGATAATTGTATTGCTACCTTCATTACTAGTAACCATGTCTTCCATGAGAGAACCAAGCATATTGAAGTCGACCGCCATTTTCTCCGAGATGTTGTGCTGGATAAGAAAATTGCAAACTACGGATATATTTACTAAGCCTCTCTCGGGCAACAAAGTTGAGGGATTGTGCTGCAAGTTGGGCATTTGCTCCAACTTGAGGGGGTTGTATTTAATTATATTATTGCATTTCATGTTTAAGCCTTTTCTTTCTTACTAAAGTATTTTGTAACATGCACCTTTGTATAAGAGACCCATTAGGATTTTTCTGTTTGCTTCCCTATACAGTCTCCTATTTATAGGAGTGATTTTTCCCTTCTCTGAATAATGAAAAGACGGATGCATTCTACAAAAAGAATTGTGCCTATATTAAAAGCCTATGTCGTGACGATGAGAGACGTCACCCTCTTACTTCTAATAATTCTGACCTTAAAAAGAAGCTCCACGAACTACAACTCATCTAAGATTTGGCTAATCTCCCTAAATCATTTTGGTCTGATGGAATATGTTCTTGGGAGTGACCCCTTTCCTGATGTAGATGATGTTCTCAAACGCTTTCAAAATCTCCCCTATAGCATTACACCTCGAATATCCCACAGACTTTGTTGCTTCTTGCCAGTCTGGTTGAGGCTGTGGATGTGGAAGTGGCCGCTCTTCAAGGGGAGTTGGTCATGGTTGTGGTTCCACCTCTAGCTATGTGATTGTAGTTTTCATGGAGATACAATGGCAGTGACGACTGTTGTTGAAATAAACATGGCACTATGATGTGGACCATTCAGGTTACTACCGCAAAAAGCCTTTTGTTCTCTACTTCTCTGACACCTAATATTATCAGTGTTCTTCACTGAGAACTTGAAAGTATCTATGATTTGATCCTTGCTCCAGCTTTGCTTTCTCTATCGGCTCAAGAAGGTGATTCAACCTTCCTCATTGGTGCCTTGTCACCTTGTAATGATCGTGTACTTCTTGATTATGGTGTCTTCTCATATCTCTAGAAATAAGTCTTTGTTTAAAACCCCATTAAATCTTGAAGTATACCTACAATAATGTATGCAAATCGTTCCAAAAGTTGTGGTTAAAGGCATTGGGATAACTCATGCTTCTTTCTCAACATTAGACCTTGCCTTTTTGTACCAAAATTTCCTCTTAAATAATTATCCGCTAGCCTATGAAGCACTGCTACTCCAAAATAGGTGGCATGCCCATATCGGATATGTATTGGGTACGATACTCGAAGGATACTCGAGGATACTTACCGGATACTTCAAAGTCGTATCCAAGCTGTATCCAGCTGATAAAAAATGACAAAAAAATAGCACTCAAGGCTAGAGTGTGTCTTAGCCCTCTTTACTATGTAGCAGCTAGAAACAATGTTGTTGCAGCTGCTCCACCATTCCCCTTGCTAAACACCAACTTCCTTCTTTTTATTGTTTCTACATCCTCCGTTTTTTTGGGATTTATCTTTTCAAAGAATTTCCTTACCTAATCATAATTTTTATAGGTTCTTTACTGCAAACCAATTCATACACCATTACATGGTACTTGTGGATGCTTTTCTTTGTTAAGCTACATGTTTTATGCACATAAATGTCCTCTACATTCCCTGAAAGGTTTCAGTTCTTGTTGTTGGCTAATGTACTTCTAGCTACGATGAATACTTCCGTTGCGGTTTATTCTAGATTTCTATCATGGCAATATCCATTTCAGCTTTTTTAAAGGTAACGGTTGAGTTCTCAGCCTTTTTTCTCCTCAGCCTTGTCTTTTACACCATCTAATTTTTTAATTATATCTACTTGTCTTACTCTCTTGATGTTTGCATATACTTGTATATAGGTTCTGAAATGCTTCTAGAGAATTGTTTCTGATATAATGTTGACTTTCAATTCTAAATGTACAATAAATGACTCCTAAATATAATTTCAAACTAAAACTGTAATTTTGATTAGCTTGAGTGCTAATAAAATGTTAATATATGTATATAAACTCAATTTGATTTTTTATAAACCCTTTGATCACTTTTCTTTATATTTATGTGAATGACATTTGATTGTTTTCATTTTTATGAACAACTATTTTTTTAGATAAACAATAAAAAAAAATCGTGTGTGTCGTACCCGTGATCTTTATTTGCAAACACTGATGTATCCTTGTATCCGTACATGTACCCGTACTATATCTGTATCCATATTTGTGCTTCATAGTTGTTAGCATACTGGTACAACAATTAGTTCTCCCCGACTTTCTTTTTGATTCTTGCATTGTGTGGGACCATCGTATGAAGATCATGATTGGGGGTTAGAATGTAGACATGACCTTATTATCTCAAGGGTCAAACAAAGATTCATGTTGCAAAAGCTTCGGCTTCTTCGATGTTGGCCTCTTGATGGCATCTTTGCTAGAGCCATCTTGCTACTTCCAAATTTGAAATTTTGTTCCACTTTTTTGTGATGGTGTCTTAAATGTAGCTCTTGTTAATGGAAAAAACACCTACAACATCTTTTTCCTTGTTAAACAGATATATCGAATCAAGCTATTTTTTATTTAGTCCATTTTAGTGTACGAGGGCCATGCTAAATTCCTAGTGCCTTTGGCTACACGTACTTCATCTCCTTTATTGATAATTTCTCACAAGCTACTAGGTTCTTCTTATTGAAGGATAACTCACAAGTTTTGTCCACCACCAAGATGTTTTCTTCCGAGATGAAAACTCAATTCTTCTTACCTTAAATGTCTTTGAACTAACAAAGCCACCTTCTACATGGAACTTACGACCATTCATCAAATAGTTTGTAAATGATATGGCCTTAGGCAGTATTTTCATCAAGCATAATATAGTATGTAGCTCTGCCCCCAAGGGGCCTAGACTTATGAGCGCCTTGGGTCATTTTTTGGGATCTCAACCGTATATATGGGCATTATATTACTTCTTAAAGCTATATTATTCTAACCATACTTGTTGAGGTGACTGATTAGTAAAATGGTCGTCCAAGGGCGAGCCACCCACAAACAAGCTGTGGCTTGGCACCCACCTAGGTCAACTGATAGGTTGGTCGGTCGACTAGCCCGACTAGTCACCCCCAAGTCTCAGTTGAGCAAATGCTTATTCAGACATGGGCCCAAACCCTATAACTTTTATTTTTGATTTTGCAATTTGAACTCCCTCCCCCACTCCTTGGCTCGACTCCATAACACAAAGAACCAACTCACGCGTCTGTAGGACTCCCTCTGCGAGTAGACAAACATCGCAAGCCCATGTTGCATTGTTTCCTCTCTGGCGGCTCCTATCTTTGTCTCTTCTCTAGAGACTCCTATCTCCATCTCTATTCTCCTTCATAAGAGGCATTCTGCCCTGATCCATGTCTCCAACGTTAACTATGAATGTAGTTAATGGTTAACTCTCTAGTCCTAGGTCACGACTCCTTGACACTTTGATGATCGTAGTTGCACCAGCCCACCGTGGTCGTTCTTTCTCCATATCGGCAGCCAACAGTTAGCCTACGTGCATATTTTTTAACTTTTGTGATTCACTATATTTAGATAAAGTGTAAGGATTTATTGAATATATCATATAAGTTTAATTTTGTGTTGTCTGGTGTATCTACAGAAACAAAATTATGGAAGGTGAGGTGGAAGTTATGAACCCAGTTGGAAAGATTCTGTCAAAATTTCAGGAGTTGGTGGACGAACCCACACGTAAGGCAAAATCCAAGGATCTAAATTGGATGTATGGTTTTTGGCCAAACTTGTCAAATAAGAACAAAGAATAGTGTGCATTCTGCGGTCATGTAAAAAATGGTGGGATTAACCATTTGAAACATCTTGTTGGAGAGTTTTTTTATACTGTTAAATGTGCAAGATGTTCTCAGTGTACACATGACGAGCTAAGGGACTACATAGAAGATAAGAAGAAGTTCAAGGTCGACGCGGGCTTCAATTTAGGTGACAACAATGTCGTTGAACTGGAGGAGGATGAGGAAACCTTGTTGCACTGACAGTTTGTGGGATTGGAACAAAAGTTAATCCATTTTCCCTAGCTTCTAAAGGCAAAACTGCTATAAAGAGCTCTATAGAGGGTGACGTCAATCTTAGTCCAGCTGAGTATGTAACACAAAGGAAAGCGGGAAAAGTGTGGAGGACCATTGAATCTATTTTCAAGGAGGCTTTACAAGTTGCATGTGAGAGTATTTCTGCTATTTTTATGATGCATGTATCAGTGAACCGCACATCTTTTCAGGTGATGGTAGAACAATTGGACAATTCGGCAGAGGATTTCCCCCTCCCTCATACCACTAGATAAGGCAAACTCTTTTGGAGAGACAATATACAATGACCAAAGAGTTGGAGTGAGAGCATGCAAGCACCGGAAGCTACATGGGTGCACTTTGATGTCAGATAAAAGACAGAAATTTGATAAATTTCTTAGTGAATATTCGTGAAGGTTCTTTCTATTTATATTCTATTGACTTTTCTTCTATAGTGCACATGGGTGATTATATGTTCTCTGTTCTTGGTGAGGCAACTAAGAGGATTGTGACAATGAATGTTGTGCAAGTTGTAACAGATAATGCAACTAAGTACAAGGAAGAAGTTGATATTCAGAAGAGGAGACATTTATTAAGGGTACCATGTGCTACACTTTGCAGATCTATGCTAGAAGATATAGGAAAGATGAGAAAGTATTCCCCCATCATCACAAAGGCAAGGAAGGTGACCGCCTATATCATCATCATCTAAGCCACAATCCCAACCATGTTGGGACCGGCTACGTGGATCCTTCTTTTCCAATCAGCTACGTTATGGGTCATATCTCCTTTATAAGCTCTTCCCAGGTCAATTTAGGTTTGCCTCTTCTTCTTTTGATTGTGATCGACTCAATAGCATTGCATCATATAGGAGTCTTAGATGACCCGCGTTGCAAATGTTCATAGCATCTTAGTCGTCCTTTGCGCAACTTGTCCTCAATACTTGCCACCCCCACTTTGTTCCTAATATAGTCAATTAGTCATTTCTCAAGCGATCTTTTCTTGTCTTCCCACACATCCACAGCATACGCATGTCGACCACATTCATCTTGTTGAGACCTTGTTTCTTCACTACCTAACATTCACTCCCATATAGCATGGCCGGCCATATAGTTGTCTTATAAAACTTTGTTTTTAATCTGAGAGGGATCATCTGATCACATAATACTCCAGTTGCACTCCTCAATTTCAAGATAAGGGGGTTGCCTACATATACCAACATATTCGGTTGCATGATGCATGTGTCAAGAAGAGTAAGAGCAATACTAAGTTGATGCGGTCCGAGGTAACTAGATTTGCTACTTCCTTTCTTACCCTGTAGAGCATGTTAGGACATAGGGGCACTTGTTTGCCTTTTTTAATTCAACTCCATGGGAGGTGAGCAGTTGGTCAAAGACGAGTGCAGGGAAGGTGGTATTTGCAACTTGTGACTCTTGGAATGCAAGATTTAGTGAGATCTTCAAAGCCCCTCATGCAGGTTTTGAGACTTGTAGATGTTGATGAGAAGCCCCCCATGGGCTATATTGCAGTTGTTATTAAATAAGCAAAAGAAGAAATTGAGTTGAATTTTGCTCAAAGAGCGGGATTACAAGCCCATCATAGATATTTTGTAGAAGAGATGGGCAATTCAGATGTTTCAGTTAACATATAGAATTTTTTTCTTGAATAACATTTTTTTATCATACCAAATATTGTTGTTTTATTGCAGTAAATCATAACATCTATATGGAGCGGGTTTCTTGATTAATCCCTCATTATATTATGCAGTTAAAAAGAAGTGTGACCCTTTGCTAGGCATCTAGATTCTGAGTTTGTAGATTGCCTAGTAACGATGGTTGATGACACAGCCCCCCCAAGACAAAATTGCAAATGAGTTGGATTCTTACAAGGCACTTGGGATGTTCGGTATTAGATATTTCCATTCAACATAGGACTATGAAGACACCACGTAAGGTGTACAAATGTTCAAAAATTCGACGACATGGTCGAAATTTCGCTAATTTTTTCCATACCGATGGCAATCGGAAATTAAATTGCACTGTCAAAAAACACTGACCATCGAAATTCTTCTTTTTAATGTACTATGTACTACCCATGGCATATTTTTCCCCTGTTTTATGTCTTTAAGCATGGTTGTATAGGCGGCTAGGCATCCAGGCGTTGCCTAGGGACGCCCAGTCCGCCTAGGTGCCCAGGCAGAGTCCTAGCCGTTTCCAGGTGTTTATATATATATATATATATATATATATATATATATATATATATATATATATATATATATATATATATATATATATATATATATATATATATTTATTTAATGGATACATGTAAAATTTATGATAAATGAAGTTAAATCAGTAGATGATTAAATAATATCAAAATCAGTAGACAACTAAATAAAAGTAGTAGATAAATAAATACAAATAAGTAGATGAATAAATACAATTAAGTGGATAGATAAATACAAATCAATTGATAAATAGAGTTACATCAGTACATGATTATATAATTCCAAAAGCAGTACATAAATAAATGCAAATGAATAGATAACTAAATAAAAACAATAGACAGATAAATTCAGTAGATGAATAGATACAAATAAGTACATGAGTATATAATAATTTAATGGTACATGTAAATTTTTGTATAAATGAAGTTAATCAGTAGATGATTAATTAATATCAAAATTAGTACATAAATAAACACAAATCAGTAGATAACTAAATAAAAAAGAGTAGATAAATAAATACAAATAAGTAGATGAATAAATACAATTAAGTGGATAGATAAATACAAATCAATTGATAAATAAAGTTACATCAGTACATGATTATATAATTCCAAAAGCAGTACATAAATAAATGCAAATGAGTAGATAACTAAATAAAAAACAGTAGACAGATAAATTCAGTAGATGAATAGATACAAATAAGTAGATGAATAAATACAAATCACTTGATAAACTAATATAAATCAGTAGATGATTAATTAACTCCTAAATCAGTACATAAATAAATACAAATAGTAGATGAATAAATACAATTTATACAAATCAGTTGATAAATAAAACTAAACCAGTAGATGATTAAAGAATATCAGAATCAGTACATAAACAAACACAAGTCAGTAGATAACTAAATAAAAAATAGTAGATAAATAAATACAACTAAGTAGATGAATATATACAATTAAGTGGATAAAGAAATACAAATCAGTTGATAAATAAAGTTACATCAGTGGATGATTATATAATTTCAAAAGCACTATATAAATAAATTCAAATTAGTACATAACTTAATAAAAAAACAGTAGACGGATAACTTTGGTAGATGAATAAATACAAATAAGTAGATGAATAAATACAAATCAGTCGATAAACTAATATAAATCAGTAGATGAATGATTAATTCCAAGATCAGTAGATGAATTGATTCAATTCAGGCACATTAAGCTCCCAGGCGGGCTGCCCAGACCGCCTAGACCGCCCAAATGCCCAAATGTGTTGGGCGCCTAACTTTGGAAGGCTGGGTGGACGTCCAGGCGGGCGCCTGTACAACACAGTCTTTAAGGCACCGTTTGTTTTGCCGGCCAAGTAGCAGCACGGCAATTAATTTTATAGCGGCAAATTAACTTTTGTTTGTTCCTCCGTTTAGAATATAAATAAGATGCCGCACGGATTAGTTAACCAGAAAAACTCCAGCTAACGTGCCGCTAGAAATCCTCTCGGCAGAGATCATGTTTATTTGCCGCGGATATCTATTTACCACGTTGTCCGACTCCTTAACACATACAACATTATTTACGTACAACGCATAATAGACTTTTTCCGAATAAACCAGGGTTACTTGCATGCGTACCAAACGGCGGACATCTTACCATCAAGTTTATTTGTCTTTGTTCCAAACAACAGTCATCTAACATGAGGTTTACTTTCCATTGGTTAATTTAGCCACGGCAACTAAACTCATGGCTACTCTATACCAAACGCAGCCTAAGTCTAAATCTTGTGCTTGCAAAATACAATGACTTGATTCGTTGATTTCATCATTGAAAATTGACATCAAAATTCCCCATCGAAATTTCCATTGAAATTTCAATAAATTTCTATTTCTATGGCAACCAAAACAGCATCAAAACCAGACACTTTCTTCCTTGGGTGTACTTATATATTGTTGTACTTATTGGTTAATACTAGTGATTTGTATTTGCTTCAATTGCTTTGTGGGATGTGTAAGGCCCCTAACCTTGCTCAGTTCATAAACGTAATTGTTTGACTTAATTGGGTTTGTTTGATGCTTAGTCTTGAAATATAACTCTAAATTATGATGTCACGACTCACATTGGATGATGAAACTTTGTTTAAACTTTGAATCAATTCAGAATTTGTTTGCTCTAGTTATACAATTTCCTACAACTTTTGGACCTTTGTGTAAATTACCCATTTTTGGGGGGTGTAAATATAATTTTAATATTTTCTTGAATAGCTTTATAATGTTCTTAAGAATCTTACAATTTTACATCTCCTTTGGATGCTTTTCAACCTTGCTTTCTTGGGGTTTATATGAGCTTTATGAGGTGGTAGTGTAGTGTTTCCATCAATGTCCAATGAGATTTTCGGTGCCCAATGAGATTCTCGGTGACTGCTTGGATTCTCGATGACCGCTTGGATTTTTAGTGACCGCTTGGCTTCTCAGTAACCGCTTAGATTCTCGGTGACCGCTTGGATTCTTGGCGACCGCTTGGATTCTTGGTGATCGCTTGGATTTGGATTTGTGGTGTCCGCTTGGATTTCTAAACAACACCAAACCTCCACCAACCTATAAGTACCCCTCTCTTTCTCTCTCACTTTCTCTCTCTTCATCTTTGGCGATCTTGGTGCTGCTTTTTGGGGGTCGACGAGAACCCATTGAGGTTGGTGATCACGGGCTTTTTGTGGATACATGTGGGTGAACCGAGGCTCCTCGAAATGATCTAGAGCTGTTGATCATTTTCCTTACTTCTTTCGTGTAAGATTTTTACTCTTTTACTCGTTTTCCTTGTTCTTCACCCTCCCTCCTATGGCCAAGTTTCTTGGTTTTCTTGCTGAAACCCTACACATGTGGGTTGAGGACTCTCTTTTTCTTCTTCCTTGCTCTAGAACCACCTTGTTCGTGGAAAGAGGAGGCGTTCCTGGAGCTTTGGTGGACCGAGCCTGACATTTTGGTGTTGATTTCAAAGTTTTCCATCTTTGATTTTGGTTCTTCTCTCTTTCAGACGAGTTATATAACTTTGAATGCATTTCTTGTCTGCCTTCTACATGAATGTCATCAATCTTACTTTAGAACTCGTAATATGAGAAAAGATGACATTTTGTGCACTGCTTGACATGAAAATGATAATAATGAGTTCTTAACCCT
This sequence comes from Alisma plantago-aquatica, assembly GCA_963693085.1. Classification (NCBI taxonomy): domain Eukaryota; kingdom Viridiplantae; phylum Streptophyta; class Magnoliopsida; order Alismatales; family Alismataceae; genus Alisma; species Alisma plantago-aquatica. The sequence goes on from OY856415.1 coordinate 297,588,533, forward strand.
CCTTAGACCTTATGAACATTTTTCTTCTATAAAATGAGTTTTTCTTTGAACATGCAAGGTTTGATGACCCTATAAATGTCATATAGGTGTTGTTTTGGTACCCAATGCTTAGAAATCCGACCCACACATTAAACTTTGGTGTATAGTGGTTAACATATGGTGATTATAATGCTTTTACATACTGTTATGTCGTTGATATGACAATTGGACTACTTAAACTAGCTCATCCAGGTTAGGATTCGGACACATAAATGCCTAGTTCTTGAAAATGCCATAACTTTTACGTCCGATTGATGTTTTTATGCTGAAATTTTGGGTGATATCTTGTATATGACTTGTTAGACTCTCTGCAAAATTTTGGAGGGATAATGATGTTCCTAAAGAAAGTTTTTTTATATGAACGGCTTTTTGGGCAATTTTGTGTCCTAGTTGGTGGTTTAGTCCTCTTATGGATAATGATGGATCTATATACCTCAATGGAGTAACAAGAAACATGTTTCACAAACTTTATATCTTTTGAAGTTACAATCTACAAGTTATTTTTACAAAGAGTATTTAGGAGCTTGTACGTAACTTGATTGATGCTTTCAAAAATATTTTATTTGATCTAAGTAATCAAGTGTAACCTTAATCATATAGCGTCCTGATTCCGTAGACATATTCCAGTGAGAACTTGTTGGATAGTGAAACGAGTAATCCAAAAGGAGCTTGGAGTCGTATAGTGTTGAGTATATGTGGGTCCAAGGAGGGTATATGCCTGTCACCTAGATCCAAGGCTTGGAGAGCGATCAAAGACCGTGTCTCGGAGTGGAAGTGATGGAGAGCAATTGTGGTCATAACTCAGATTTGAGGGTTTATACCATGATGTCTAGTATAGTGGTCTATGTACCCAGGACGAACTAGGTTGTTTAGTAGTTGGGCCAATTTGCCACTTTGGTTGTTACTCGTACTTATCGAGGGGAAGAGATTTTAGGATTTTGAACATCCTAGATCTTATACGGGGTTGATTTGGACTTCGCAATGGTCATCTAGTAGCTTGAATGGTACACCTTAAACTACTCAAGGCTTAATAAAATATGTAATTCAACTGTGTAGCGCAACTGTTAGGGTTACTTGGTGAATTACATTGGATGATGATCCCTGCCTTGTTTCTTTTAATTTGTGGATGATTTATAATGTGGTAAGAGAAATGATTGTACATATGACTATAGATATGCTTGATCTTTATGCAAATAGTCTTTCAACTCTGTAATACCATATGTTTTAACTGCTTCGTATAATTACAGAATCGAGGTAAGCAATAGATATTTTTGTTGTTATATCTCTCGCTGGAACTTAGGTCTAACCTCGTGGATCACCACATCTTTTTCGGTGATCGACAGCACCGTCAGACGCAAAGTGACGAGGAGGCACAGTTTATAGATATGTAGAGACAGAAGATTGGTTAGGTTGTATAGAGTCTTAGAGTCGTTCTTGTACTCTTAGGTCTGGGGCGAGGAGTTTTGTAGATGATGCATATCAACTCGGGTATTTCATTGTAAGCTTAGGTTCATATATAATGTAAATGTTGTAATTATGTGGACAACATCTTTTGTAACAGGTTGTGGTTGTGGCCATTGAACTTATGTAGAGATACCTAGTATGGTTATAAACATGACTGTGAAAGTTGAACCTTTTGTAAATGTTCTCTGGCATTTGGGAATTTTTTATTCGGTTTGAATTTGTACCCCTTTTGGGTAATATGTTTAATTAGTGCTTGGTTGGCATTTAGTTTTAAGTAATCTCATTTAGCATAGCGGGTTGCCACAGGATGCATATGGGGGCAAACTCAAAATCTGATGCAGAGGGAGTTTGGAGCACTTTGACCTTGTTAGTGTTCTTGACATTTATGTGTATATAAAATAAGACTTGTAACTATATTTGTATTTGGTAATATGGATTGACATACATTGTTACTTTATAGGTTCAGACAAAGAGGTGGAACATGCTCGAGGTCAAAAGGAGGGAAAAACTTGTCTACATCCAATACAATGGCCACCTTACTGAAAGATTCAAGAAGAGACGATTAGACAACTTACAGAAGAGCTGTGATCTTATTGCCCTAGCTGATCTTGAATGCGGTGGTGAGTGGATGATAGGAATTTTAGATGATCATGTGGTTGCTCAAGGATTGAGATTTAAATAATGATGGCATGGGTGCAACTGAATATCAAGTTGGCTCTAAGGCCATGTTTGGTTTGTAGGATTCTGGGCAGGATAGGACCTAAATCCCACTAATATTTCCCATCCTATGTTTGTTTGGACATTAACAAAAGAAGGATGCACTCTGGCGGTAGAAGAAATCCTAATCATCTAGGACTCAAAGTTCAGCACTCCCCCCAGGTACTGGGGAGGTATACGCAGGCGCACCACTCCGAAGGCTTTTCACAACGCGTGCACCAGGCCCTAGCTTCCGCTCTCGACCAAAAACAGCCTCATCCTCACTACGCCCGCTCTCAGCAGTGGCTGATGCTTGTTCTCTTCTTGGGCAATAGGCATGCCTAATTCGACCTTCTTTGTTTGTCCTCCCATATTTCCTAAATCGTCTCTCGTTTCTCGAGTCATGGCTGGTTTGCTTCGTGGCTTCATATGTTTGTGGAGGCCCCTTTCTAAGCCGACTCCCAGATGGTCACGAAAGGCTTCCGTTGCAGTCAAGGCATTGTTGATCACCGGCTAAATCAAATGGAAGACAGATCACCGTTTAGATTAGATAAAAAAGAATTCTAACTGACGCTTACGTAACAATGAATCTAGAAAGTTTCTACAGTAAAAACAATGGCAGATGGCTTTTAAAGAAGAAATTGGGCATGAGCTACGTAAGATGATGATGTCGTTGAATGCTTGGTGGTTGTTTACATCTCCTATCAATCTCAATTGCATCTTACAAAGTGTTTTCTTTTCTTCATCAGTTTCCTATGAAGGTTACCCACAATGTAGACACCCACTACGAAGCGGATGGAGTTCCGGTGTAGTGTCGTAACAATGAAGGCAAGGCTGGGAATACTTTCCAATAGGGCATCCAAACGTAGGATGAGTAACTTAAATTCTTGTCCCTTACGTGTACCATCCTATCTAATTCCATGATTCATCCCGTTATAATCCTTTCCTTTAAACCAAACATGGCCTAATAGGACAAGGAGAGGTACTAGTGTTGTTGGACTAGTAGAGGCATTGATTTAGCAAATAATGATGATATGAATGTCATGGAGGATGACACAATGGAGGATGACAATATTCTTGAAGATGAAGGGGAACATGATGAAGAGGATCCAGGGGATGAGGAAGAGCCATTTATTTTTTAGTTGATTTAATACACTTTCAGCAGCTTTAAATTGTTATGGTTTTTATTTAACGTTAAACAATATGCCGTTTGAGTTTTTGCCTTTTTGGATATTTGTCACGTAGTCCCACTGTCGATCAAAGTGTGTTTGACTAGTTGTGTTTGTCTAGTTGTGTTTGTCTTTTACCATGATTTGATCATAATGTCAATTTCATTCACATTACACTAGTTTATCATATAACTTCTATTTTAGAAGCAGCAATTCAACGAGTACTAAAAGTCTGAATTTAACAATGGTATGTCACTTTTCCTTTCTAATTATACATGTTGAATTTGAATAAATTAAATAGCCTTCATTGAAAATTGTTGTGGTGTTTTATGACATTATTTACCAAATCTGGATTATTATATGCTTGGTTACATGCTTACATTAGTGGATTTATGTAATGTATTGTATATTACTGTACGTACATATAACTATACGTATATGTATTGTTCTTGGTCCTTGCTTCCCCTTCATTAGCCTTGATGTCTTAATTAGGGGTGACTAGGCGCTTGTTGGACTCTAGGCAAACTCCAACGATACAGCATCTTCGCCTTTCGAGATACTTTCCCTTTGATTGCCAAGGATCGATTTGTTTAACTCCAAGCGACTGTCGTTGTTGGTGCGTTATATGCAGACGTTACTGCTTCTTTAATGGACGGAGAGGGGCGCCAAGGAATAGGGATGGATTCCCACTCCCAATCAGAAACTAAAAGGCCCGCAAAAACCATTTCCTAGCGGCATTATTGTCACCGACTTCTAGCATCTTCTATTGGGAAGTCAATGGGGCGTTGGGGCTATGTAATCGGGTAATTAAATTAACAATATATCCGCACTTTTCCAGAAAGCAGCTGAAGCGGGTTGCTTAAGCGGACGCAATTAAGCAGGTTGAGGCGGGATTTTTGCTAAAGAGTGGCCGCTTCGATTCAATCCTCCTCGACACCCCCTAGGCCCAAAAAAAAATGGATACTCCTTACACAACGCTTAAGCGGGTGCTTAAGCGTGAAGCGGGCCGCTTTTATATCTTTTTTTTTCATTTGGCTCTATCATGGGTCATATTCCCATTAAGATGCAGTGATCCAGAATATGAATGGATTCCCACTCCCAATCAGAATCCAAAAGGCCCGCAAAAACCATTTCCTAGCGGCATTATTGATGCCGGCTTCTAACATCTTCTATTGGGAAGTCGATGGGTGTTGGGGCAATGTAATCGGGTATTTAAATTGACCACTGATCCGCACTTTATCAGAAAGCAGCTGAAGCGGGCCGCATAAGCGAGCCCAATTAAGCAGGCCAAGGCGGGGATTTTTGCTAAAAAGCAGTCGCTTCGGTTCAATCCACCTCAACACCCGCCTAGGCCCAATTGCCCAAAGAACAACGGTTGCTCCTTCCACAACGCTTAAAGGGTGCTTAAGCGTGAAGCGGGCCGCTTTTTTAATCACTGATTCCTAGTCAATAAATGAATCTGAAAGGCAGGATATATATCCCAAGATTCAATGACATCTTAGATTAGGTTTTTCAAACCAAACAGAAAATCTCATATTTGACCAGACATAATAAGAGTTCAAACCAAAAGGTTGGATTTCAAAGAAATTGTAAGCTACTACAGTTTTGAGGAAAAAAACTCTTTATTGTGCAAAAATATAAAAAACCAAAGCAATAGTATCTTCAGTTCTTCCTTCACTTATTCCTATATCCAAAAAGACATAAAACTATTAGGAATGCATGCATATGTATCCCATATTGTTGCAATTGTGTTTGGTGACTCCCCTAGGTATTAGCATCTAGTCATTATCCTTGCGTCCAACTATTATCAAAAATGTTAACTATGCTCCGCATCCTAAAAAAGCATCATTCCTTGAATCACATTTGGGAGAAAATCGAGAACTTCATGAGTGTCATTCTTGTCCTGAGATATTTGATCGTTTTTCCATGCAGGTTAAACGCTCGAGTAAGTTTCAATTTTTGCTTCAAAAAGAGAGCTTGAGTTACCTAAAAAAAATTGCTTCAAAAATAGTATAATATTTTTTATTATCTCAAAATGTTATTTTTTCCATCAATGGCGATGTGGTAGGAGACACATGGAGGTGGCCTCATGGTTTTGTAGAGCTTGGCTATTCATTTATTAAGCCAACCATGCAGCGCATCTGGATGCAAAAGAAATTGGAATGCCATTGATGCAATAAAAAAATGAGAAATAGGCGATCTGCCAAGTATAGAAACTTGACATTAGTAACAATGAATATGCAATTGATGAAAATTTTTGAAGGAAAAGGAAGTTGCAAATGCAAAACCTGTTGATCTTTGCAAAACTGATGCATTTGTTGGTGACATTAATAATGCCCTTAGAGCTGATAAAGACGAAGAACAAGATGATGACGACCACGATGAAGTTGATGGAGATGAAGATTTACAATCAAATGATGATTCTTTGGACTTTACTTTGGATTTTGATGATAAATATTGCCTTGTAGTCTATATGTTTTGATGATATTCAGTCTTCTATAATATTATGAACTTGTATTGTCATGATTTCATTCATGTAGTGTCTCTTTTCATTCCTTTGTTTAGATTAGGATCATCATTTGATCGTTGGAAACTAGGGCATTCGGATTAAATGACCAATATGTATAGCAATCCTGCATTAAATATGTATCTAATATATTAATATATATACATATATATACACTTGTCCAGATTTTCCCGGCATAGATGACTGAATTCTTACCGTGTATATGCACATTTTTATCCAAATTTTCAGACAATTCTTGAGTGTCGAATTATTTATCCTTGTTGGATGATTTGGGAATCCTGGACTTACTATGTCATTAGGGGAACACAATCTCTATCCACGAGCAATGTGGTATTTATATGACTTAAAGAGTAGTAGTTGCACAAAGGGGATCCTAATAAACATGACCACCATTCAAGTTGTTAAACATTAGTGACAATGACCATAGTCGGCAACGAATGTCCTCACAACGATAAGGGAAGCAAGCAGGGGTGTTAGGACATTCCCTCTTCCACTTCCCTAGAAGCAGCAATTATAACATCTTTAAATTTCTAAACCTTAGGAAATGGGGTTGGTCTGGCATAAATTATCCCTTATAACAATAGTTGGCCCACTTGGCCATCATTCAATGAGTACTCGCCTCCTCCATCATGCATTAGGGAGTGCACCTAGTAGATTGTGAGTGATTTTGTTCCAGTGACCGTCTACCTTCGTCATCGCCTACTCCATCCCTTTGTTCTCTCCCTTCCCATGCATAAAGACTCCCTATCAACTACATCCGCATTTGTCAACTCAACTTACCCATCCCCATCTATATGCCTTTGTTGTGCCCCTTCCCATGATGACCCCACATTCTCCTCCATTGAGAACATTGATGAATATTAGAGGCCAACATCCAACAACACCAACAAGACACTCTAATTGCCTTAAAGGTTCAAGCGGGTGCAAGATCTATTATAGAGCATGCTCGGCAAGGAATGCACCTAAGGATCATATACCTTAGTTTTTATAGTAGTACAACACGATTCCAAGGAGGTCATGCCTCCTAATACTAATCTATTATAGGAACACTTAATTGAAGAGTTCTTATGGGATTTTTATTATACATTAATGTCGGTGTATAATAGCATGATGGATTTCTTAAATTGCAAATCTAAACCATAATTGAAGTGACGGTTTTCGCCACTTCAATATGGATGGCGAGGCTCAAGATGATGTATGTCACATCACATGATTACGAAGGTATTGATGAAATGGAGAGTGCAACTAGAATAGCTTGTGATCTGAACATTACTCTGATAAGTTCTATTTATTGAATAGCTATATGGACAGCCATGTTGTATGGGAGTGAATCTTACAAGCTATGAGGGTCGTGACAGATGGTGTACATGTACAACACAGATCACCCAATGCACCAAGCCAAAGTAATGTTGCATAGTCTGGGGGGGCGTATATAAGGAGAAATTTACAATCTTTACATTTTAATATTAATGACCCATTACATAGGTTATGGAAAAGAAGGATCCATGTAGAAAACATTTTAATAATTAATGACCCATTACATAGGTTATGGAAAAGAAGGATCCATGTAGAAAACCCAGCACGGTTGGGAATGAGGGTTAAATGATGAGGATGAGAATGATTGAAGTGGTGGTTACTCGCAAACCCCTGTATTTTTCTATATTAGTCTTATTTCATTTTCAATGCATGAAGTCCAATATGCAATATGCCGTTTATGAAAGTATGGTTATATTCATTACTTAAGCTCTACTTCGTTGCGAAGAAATCATATCAGAAATGTGTGATTCCTAAGTTAAAACTTTAAATCACAGTCCACATGTTGTATTTTACGGGTAAAGAAACTGTCAATAAGCAGCGGAAAGAAGAATCCATCATCACTCTTACTCTAGTAGTCCAGCTTCTATAAGTCAGTTCCTAATCAGATTTACATCCAGTTAAAAGCAATCTATTCAACGATTTTAGTGAAAATACATCTGGCTTTTTTAGTATTCGTAGTCATCAGCCAGTCAGATATATTTCACACAAATTTATGGCCAACCCAGCCGTACAAAACCATACATTTTCAAGTTAAGAGAAGCGCAAGTTTTGAAGGCAACATTTATCTTACCTGAGAATGAACTCCTAACCAGTTTCGCTACAATGGAGATTCCGCTAGCTCCTCGGCACAGATCCCAGAGCCTTCTCTTGGAGTCTTCCCCAGAATCCAACCACGTGCAGCAGTTGTATAGAATCATTGACAAAGCATCACAGATGCCAGAATCGGAAATTTTGGCAAGCCTTGCAAACCCCTCCGGGAACATACGTCCCCAAACCACACATCGGTGTTCTTCCCCAGCAGCGGCAACATTGGCAAGAACTTGGGCCGCGACCCGAAGGGTGTCCACAGCGGCCGAGGCTAGGAAAACGACGGAGGCAATTGCTTCAGGACCTCCAGACCGGACAAACGCATCCTGATTGCGGCGTTCCCCGGCGCAGAGGTTGCGGAGGACGCGAAGGACGCGGAGAGCGGTGGCGGCGGAGCAAGTGGGGGAGGAGAGGCGGGATATAAGGGAGGGGACGGTGCCGTTGGCGGCTAGGGTGGAGCGGCCTTCAGAGGTTTTGGAGAAGACCAGCATTGAGTCTAGATCCTCGTCCATGGAGGTGAGCGGCGGCGGTTGCAACATTGCGGCCATGGACTTCGAACCGGGAAGTGGAGATCAACAGAGGCATACAACTCGTATGAAAAATCAAAAAGATGATTTACGCTCTCTATTTGGAAAGCGGTGAATGATGAGAAGGGAAAAGGAAGGGAGGAGAGGGGTCATTTATTTGTGTGTTTGATTAACATGGAAAAGAAGGAAGAGGAAAAGGAGCATGTTTAGCCAATTTATATTAACTAGCAAACACACACGTGCATGTGCACGTGTTCCTTTGAAAATATGTATAATTTATATTTATTATTTAAATGAAATAAGAAGATATAGTTATATTTTTATATATGTATGATAGCATTAGATGATATATTTATAAAATAGTGATCTCAAACTTGGTACTTATATTTGTTATGACTTAGTGCATATAATAATTTTCCTGTTGAAGAGATAAAAGAAATGGAGAATTTAATTATAAATATGCCACTGACCAATCAGATTGTAGCATTTTTAAAATGTTAAACTCTGCTAAACGGTCTCTCTTCTATCTTTTTTTCATATTGTTTTTATTTTTTTATTTTTTGTAACTTTAAAGTACGCTAACCTTCCCACATCTCCACGATCATGCTAACTCCTCCCACATCTCCACGATCATCGTAACAACAACTCATCCCACACCCACTTCTTTGACTCAATCTATTTCTCTCTCCCAAATCTGATGCTATCGGTATCTCTCTAACCCCACTCCGTTTAAAACTCGTACTTAATTCTCTTCCCACCATCGCGCCTTAATTCTCTCTCCCAACACGATTTTTCTCCTCCTCTTCTCCGTAAGCCACTTTCAATCAACGTGTTTCTCCCTCTCTCCAACTAACTTCACGATAAGTTAGTCATCTTACATGTTGACCTTTTCTCTTCTCATTAAAAGGAAAGGCATTTATAAGAAACACCAAAACGTCTCCTACTTGAATGTTTACGCAATTTACTCCACGTTTTCATTGTCCAATGACATAATTGACTCATGGGGCCCCAATAAAACTTCCGTATATTTTTAAAGCGGTGAATGATATACCACACAAGTTACCATGAACATGAGGAAGTGGTTGTTGGGGCTTGGCTTACACGTACGGTTGATAGGATTGGAGGGAGGTGATAATGGTTAGTTGGAGGGAATTGTGGATGTATAGTTTAATAGGAGAGAAGTATTTTGGTGAATAAAAAGTAATTAAAATACAAAAAAGTGAGAAAAAATGTGGGAAGAGATTGAGTGAAGGAGAGAACGACAACTCAAAATGATAACTTCTGATTGGCTGCTGGAGTTCAAAATGGCAATTTTATAAATAGATGGAAAAACTCCCTCTTTTTATAGTAGTATAGATGTGTAGATGTGTGAAACTGCATATTGTATTATTAATTGTATTGTGCGCAAGTATTTTTTATAATTTTAGGATTTAAAATAAAGTATATGGATTTTTTCTATTTCTAATATCCTTATGACATATTATTTTTTCATATTTCTTTGTTATAATTAATTCTCTTATGACAACTTTAAATTCTCTTCAAATTTCCTACTAATTTTTCTATATATTTTACACTTTTATCCACGGCCAAAAAGTACACTTAGTCTTTTTTTTGCTACGTTCTTATTTTCCCTCAAGTTGACCCTCTAATTTTATCTTTTCCCGTAAACATTCTTCCTTTTACCTGTCTCCGCTCAAATTTGGGAGGGAAAACAAATACACATCAATCGGGTTTCCTACTATAAGAAACTTTGTCCATGTGGACACTTTATCCCGAGGCTAAGCTTTTATGTTGGTATAAACTATATGTATTAACACAGTAATTGTTGCAATATTTAATATATAAAGATAAGTCATATGTTATTTATGTGTATGCTTTTCATCCTCTTAGTTAGACCTATCAAACTGAGTTAAAATCTGCGGGCTCTCAGAACTCGACCCGTTTAAGTTGATTTAGGGTGATGAAATTTGTCACCTGCTGAAAATCACTCAAACACATATTCACTCGTTTATATAGTGAATTTCACGGGTGATCCGCGAGTACCCGCGGGTGACCCAGTTAACTGAAGCAGATATATGTACATATGTAATATACACATGGACTTATTAAAAGATGTTACTTATTTTATACAAGTTAACTATTCACCTTTACCAACAACTATTCTTCTTTATTTTGTCTTTACAATAGGCAACAATAAGTACTTGTAATATTAGGAATTCTAATGTTACATGATAAAATTATTTGTTATTTTTATGATATTTATATATGTAAATTATATTGATTTTTCTATTTTACATTGACATACAACAACTAGCTGCTAATTTTTTAAAAGTTTGTTTGAACATATATCGGCAACTAATCGTATGGTTAGATGTCAAACATAGTAGTTGGTTGGTTCTTTTGCTCTATATTTGACATAAAAAACATACTTAGAAGTCATTTTAAACATTCTTTTTAGTGTTAAGAAAAGTAAATAGAAATTATTATTGATTAGACACATTTTATATGGACACCCGCGGGCTACCCGCAATTCGTTGGGTGTAACATCCCAAATTATAAGTAACTTAATGTATATAATTTTATCCTTATGAGGCCCACAACCAAATACACGACACATATGCTACAATCTACATTGATCTAATGATCTATAGGGGCATTTTGAGCGTAAAATGATATTTTGGCTATTGATATGTATTAATTAATTTTTTCAAAAATATTTATATACATCATCGATACAATGAGAAATACATGTTGACCATGTTTTTATGTTAACAATGTTGCCAAAATACCATTTTACTCTATTTTGATTATAGAAAATTAATGGGCTCAAAATGTGCCTATAGATCATTAGTTCAATGTAGCATATGTGACGTGTATTTGCCTGTGGGACTCATAAAGATAAAATTATATATATTCCATTACTTAAAATTTGATACATTACAATTCTACCCACCTTTTTGGAAATTTCATCCTCAGAATTTAGCTAAATTATAGCATGCTACCTACCTTAGAGTTTCGCATACCTTACATACACTAACTCTTGACAATTGTTATAGAGTCTTGTAGGCATCTTCAAAATATGATCTTCTCGTAGATAATGAACTGTGTCTAATAACCTTATCAAACTATCATGTACTACCAGCATAAAAATCTATAGAAAAATATTTAGCATAAACAACTATTCTTTCTTTACTCTTAATTCTTCCTTTTTATGTATCTTTCTCTGGAGACCTGTACTATTATAATATACTGAGACCTAGAACTTGATCATATTCCAGGGTTAAGAGGTTAGAGGCTTTAGTCTTTGGGATTAGCCAAATAAGGATAAGGATATGCTCTTTAGTGATCCTAAATATGTTAATGCATGAATAAATTACCCTAACATGTAGAATGTAAATAAATATTACCTAATACCTTCAAATTAATCATAAAATCAATGAATGGTACATAAGATATGTCACATGAGGTAATAATGTGCATGAAAGGACAAGGTGTCCATAATTGAGAATAATGATATATAATTCAACAAAATATGAAATAAATAAAGTTATGTGAGATAATGTTAGAGTAGATTATTTCTAGATCTTTCCTTAGCCTTTTAGAATAAGGAAGGGATAAAAAGATGAATAATATTTCTTTGAGCAAGGTAATGTGACATTGAATTAATTAAAAAGAGAAATAATGGAAATAATGAATAATAGGTTAAAATTAATAAAAGAAGAAATAATTGGATGAGAATAACTCCATATTCGATTTCTTTGAGTTCAACTTTACTTGAATGATAACTTTCACCAATTTAGGATAATAATGATCACATTTAATTTATCTAGAAAAGAAAAGGAGTTTTTTTTAATATGAAATAAAATATTTAGTGACTCCAAAAGTGGAAAATAATTTTAGATTTATAATCTACACATTAAAGTATGCTTTTGTGTGAATTTTCACTCAATTTGGAAAATATTTGATTAAAAGGTGAAATCATGAGAGAGAAAGTGCGTGGAACCTTCAAAATATTAAATGAATAAATAAATAACTCTAACATATAAAATTTATGGAAAATTTGTATCCAAGGCACTTAATGTGACTTGTGGGTGAAGTTTCATCAAACTTGGATAATCTTATAACCATTAATGAAGGAGGAAAGAGAAAATAAGATTTGATTTATTTAACACATCAAAAGTTCTCAAAAGCAAATATAATTGCATATTTAGATTTTATGTATCAAAATTAGCTTAGGTGTTGTTGGCTTTTAGGCTAACGAGTTTCAATCAAACTAATGATCTTTTACCCGGTTAAACCAACTCCGCAAGTATACGGAGGTGATGTAGTCGGGATCGAACTCAAGGAGCTTAAGCAAATTAATTGAACGCAACAGTCCTAGCTTTCATCAATCTAGATCGGTTTTTAAAAGAGTTGACTGTTTAATGTCTAAAACAGGAAAAGTTAAGAATAAACTTTACACAAGTTTAGGCGGATTAACAAGGTTTTAGTCAAATGCTAAAGGATCCTGGACATTGGGGGTTCATTCACATACCATAGCAATTATGTAAACTTGGCAATCTAAACATATCTAAACTCTTATCTCAAAAGGTCGATGTGTTGCATTTTTATCTCCCAATGCAAATGCAACGATCGCAACATCAAACAACATTCTCATGTTAATTTTCATTTTTGATCACAAACAACCTTTCAACTATTTCTAGCTACTCTCATAGACTAGAAAGAGTTGTTATAAAAGATACCATCCATACATTCATGTTTATCTTCTCAAATCAAACATAAATGCAGAAAACATGCACACAACATGGCCAATATCATATGCAAGAAGAGAAGAACCGGTATTTTTATAAAGAGAGACAAGAAACATAGACATTTAGTACGAGATTACGTAGTTTTACACATGCTATGACATGAGAACTACTTTCCCATGCCCAGGAAAAAGGAAATTACTCGTCCATAGCTATGCCTTGCATGAATTCAGCAGAATATGAAGTTTTTGACATGAAAAAGAGAAAGAAAAACTAGAAGAAATAAGGTGTAACCAAGAGAAGAAGGAATTCCGGCTAAGGGACGAAATTCCTCTTCTAAAACTCCTCCAAAACGTACTAACTCCTCGCCAAAAAAGCTTCGCGGAGATGGGGGAGCTCTGCTGCACCTTGCTGCTGCAAATGGAGAAGAAGAAGAAGAGCAATGGTCTTCTTTCTCAAGAAAACCTTTGGAATCCTTCAAAATCACCTCCTCTCTGCTTTACTCTGTGTCTGGGACGAGCAAGACGTTCCAAATGACCCCCCGATCACTGTCCCTCGACTTCCCTCCTCTCTTTAGATTCAAAATCTCGAATTTCCAAATTCTGAAACTGCCGGCTGAACAGCGTGCAGATTGATTGAACGCCGTGCACTTCACAAAATGCGGCAGTTATCAGTACTCTGAACGGCGTTCAAAGGGAATTTGCACCCCGTGCAAGTTTCCAGAAAAGTCTGTAAAATGCGCGTTCCATCTGAACGGCGTGCAGACGGCTTTGAACGCTGTGCAAACTTCTTTGCAAGCTACAGAAAGGTTGAACGGCGTGCAGATGAGTTTGCACCCCGTTCAAGTTTCCAGAAAAGTCTGTAGGAAAACGAGTAGGATTTTTGGGAACTTGCACGCCGTTCAAACAAGTTGAACGCCGTGCAAGTTGCTGTTTCTGCACAAAAAAGCATTGAAATGAGTTGTTTTTAAACCAAAAAGACAAGGCAAGTTATGGTAAAGCATTTTTGACGAATTGATGGCAAAAGTAATATGAAAAGAGACTAAATTAAATCAGAATGAATCAAAATGTTGTGTGAAAATATGATATATAAATCACACAACAAAATCCCCCTAAGCTTGAACTGTTGCTTGTCCTCAAGCAAAGAGATACATGGCTATATGAAAGAAAGAAATTTTTACCCATGTGTGAATGAACAGAGAAACAGATATGCAATAAGCTCAGACATGTGTGCAATGAGTTCGTGTTTGTAGAAGATATCTCCAAAATCTCAACATCAAAGGTAGAAAGAATTAGTTCATTAAGGTTGATTCCAAAACCAAACAAATACCTAACTAACAGCACTAATAAGAATATGGATACTTAAATCAAAAGGTTAGTGCATTTGCATAACAGAATTTTCAGCTATATGGATTTTTGAAGACCAAAAGAATGCTGTCCTTAACCAACTTGATTGAACTCTTTTCCAAAAGATATAGCAATAAGATTTTTGGGTTTCCAGCATTCGGCTGCTAATTTAGGCTTATGCTCACGTGGAATGCTGGTTGGGGTGTTTTTCTTACCCTCTTTTCATTACTCATATCACCTAACCGTCGTTGCCAGATCGGGCTTACACTAGGCTAGCATAATATATGGGACATAGGGCCATCTTTTATTGGGTAAAGGTATGAAACAAAACAAAAAGTCAAATAAGAAGGTTAAAGACAACAAGGTTTTTTGTCATTCTTTTTAAAGGTTTTCACTGTAAAATTCGTTTTCAATTGCACTAACAGTTTGATAAAAGTATCATGTATTTTCACTAGTGTTGCAGGTTAAATGATTTGCCAAAAAATTTCGAATCATTACATGTTTTGAGTATTCCATGATGCAGAAAAAGGGAGATATCAATTACAAACACATTCTCATCAATGTACATGGGTAATTTTCAGTTTCTATTTCATTCAACATGTTTTCAAATTTTTCTCTTACATATAGCCAATCATATCTCATTGAGGAACAAAATAAAAGGGGTTTCATTCTAACAAGGTAGTCTCTGATCATATGGAATTTTGCCATCAAAGAACAAAACAGACTGACATGAAAGAAAAAGAACTGACACAACAGACTCAACTGAAAGAAAAACTGAAATACAACTGAAAGAAAAACTGAAATTAAGATACAACTACCAAATACCAAATACCGGTCGGTTGTGTCCCCCCTAAGCTTGAAATCAGCAGTGACCTCATTGCTTCAATCGCACTCAAGAGGTACACAACCCCGGCAACGGCGCCAAAAACAAGGTGTAACCAAGAGAAGAAGGAATTCCGGCTAAGGGACGAAATTCCTCTTCTAAAACTCCTTCAAAACGTACTAACTCCTCGCCAAAAAAGCTTCGCGGAGATGGGGGAGCTCTGCTGCACCTTGCTGCTGCAAATGGAGAAGAATAAGAAGAGCAATGGTCTTCTTTCTCAAGAAAACCTTTGGAATCCTTCAAAATCGCCTCCTCTCTGCTTTACTCTGTGTCTGGGACGAGCAAGACGTTCCAAATGACCCCCTGATCACTATCCCTCGACTTCCCTCCTCTCTTTAGATTCAAAATCTCGAATTTCCAAATTCTGAAACTGCCGGCTGAACGGCGTGCAGATTGATTGAACGTCGTGCACTTCACAAAATGCGACAGTTAGCAGACGATCTTGCACGGGCGGCGGAGAAGAAGAACGCACGGCTCTGGAGCGGCGGCTGCGATGTCGGGTGGCTGAGAGACAAAACTAGAGTTGGTGGTTTGGGCGTACACGCAGCCCACTTTTGTTCAAATTTTTCGAACAAGTGCACGCCGTGCAAAATGTTGTACGCCGTGCAAAAGTCCTGAAACTTGATTTTCTACAGCACACAAGTGCACGGCGTACAGGGCGATGTTGCACGCCGTGCAAGCTTCCAGAAAGTTTCCAGAACTTTGCTGTCTTATTTCTCTCTGTAATGCACGTCGTGCAATGGTTTTGCACGCCGTTCAAAGTGGAATTTCCTGCAGCTTTAACTTTGATTGCAGCCCAGATTGCACGGCGTTCAGGCGAATTTACACGCCGTTCAAAACTTATCAGTTAGCATTCTGCAAACGTCTGCCCAGATTGCACGGCGTTCAAGGGTCCTTGTACGCCGTTCAAAATTGCAGAAAGATATGCAGTAAAATTCTTCTGAATCTGCACGCCGTTCACGGCTTTTGCACGCCGTGCAAACTGGAATTTCTGCAGAAAAATTGCAGCTGTAAGCACAAATAGCAACGGAATTTAGTCTAAATTAGTCTACTTTATTACATTCATCCGTGACAACTTATTGAAATGTTCTTGACTCAAAAACGCAAAAGAAATCTATCCTAATGTGGGTTTAACTCCCACAAGGTCCTCCGTTTAGAGTCCGGAGTAAGACTCTTCAATCATTCATGCGTCATGGAGGGAGCAAGAGGCTCCCTTGTCTAGAATCTCAGAAGATGAATACAGCTTGCATCTTTGTCCATTCACTTTGAAACTCCCATCTTTTCCTTGTAATTCCACAGCTCCATATGGAAAGATCTTCAATACAAGAAAGGGGCCAGACCACTTTGACTTT
This sequence comes from Alisma plantago-aquatica, assembly GCA_963693085.1. Lineage (NCBI taxonomy): Eukaryota > Viridiplantae > Streptophyta > Magnoliopsida > Alismatales > Alismataceae > Alisma > Alisma plantago-aquatica. Next base: position 297,605,408 of record OY856415.1, read on the forward strand.
AGCTTTCCCGGAAATAACTTCAGCCTTGAATTGAACAATAAAACTTGGTCTCCTTCTTGAATATCTTTCCTGCGGATTCTTTTGTCATGCCATGCCTTTGTTCTTTCCTTGTACAGCTTTGCATTTTCATAAGCATCGAGGCGCAGCTCTTCAAGTTCTTACAATTGTAGAAGGCGTTTCTCTCCAGCTTTCTTCATATCAAAAATTAAGAATTTGATAGCCCACAATGCACGGTGCTCAAGTTCAAGTGGAAGATGACAAGACTTCCCATAGATAAGCTTGAAAGGAGTGGCTCCTATGATGGTCTTGTAGGCTGTGCGGTATGCCCAAAGTGCATCATCAATCTTCAAAGCCTAGTCTTTTCTTGAACTAGAGACGGTCTTCTCAAGAATATTTTTCAGCTGCCTATTAGAAACCTCCACTTGCCCGGATGTTTGAGGATGATAGGGCCTAGAGATCTTGTGAGTGACACCATACTTGGAGAGAAGGTTGTTGAATTGTTTTTCAGCAAAGTGTGTCCCTCCATCAGAGATGACAGCACGTGGAACACCAAACCTAGGAAAGATGATCTTCTGAAAGAGCTTGATTACTGATTTGGCATCGGGTGATTGGGTTGGAATGGCCTCAACCCATTTAGACACATAATCAACAGCAACAAGAATGAAATGATACCCGCATGAGGATGGGAATGGTCCCATGTAGTCAACACCCCATACGTCAAACACCTCAACCTCTAGGATAGAGTTGAGTGGCATGTCATCACGGCGGGATATACCTCCAGTTCTTTGGCATTTGTCACAGGATTTAACAAAAAGATTTACATCCTTGAAGAGCTTAGGCCAATAGAAACCGGCTTGGAGTATTTTTGCAGCAGTCTTTTCTCCTCCAAAATGGCCTCCATAAGAAGAAGCATGGCATTCAGCAATGATGGTGGGAATTTCTTCTTCAATCACACAGCGGCGTATTAACCCATCACTCCCATGTTTGAATAGGAAAGGATCATCCCAATTATAGAACTTTACGTCATGAAAGAATTTCTTCTTTTGTTGATATGTCAAGCCAGGTGGAAGCTGCCCTGTAGCAAGAAAATTTGCAATGTCGGCAAACCATGGTGCTTGAACGGATGATAGAGCATAGAGTCTTTCAATGGGAAGATGATCTTCAATAGGTAATGAGTCTCCCGCTGTAGTAGATAATCTAGAAAGATGGTCAGCAACACTATTTTCAGTTCCTTTCTTGTCCCAAATCTCTAGATCATATTCTTGTAGAAGCAGCACCCAACGAATAAGGCGTGGCTTTGCATCCTTTTTGCTCAAAAGATATTTGATTGCAGCGTGATCAGTATAGACTATCACTTTGGAACCCACAAGATATTGTCAGAATTTCTCAAAGGCATACACAATAGCAAGCATCTCCTTCTCTGTAGTTGTGTAGTTGATTTGCGCATCATTGAGGGTCTTGCTTGCATAATGAATGGCATGGAGTTTCTTGTCTTTCCGCTGTCCTAGAACAGCTCCTACCGCATAATCACTTGCATCACACATTAACTCAAAGGGAGCATCCCAATCCGGAGGTTGAATGATGGGGGCTGAAATGAGAGCTTCCTTGAGTGTAGTAAAGGCTTTATAGCATTCTTCATCAAAGACAAAATCTGCATCTTTTGCAAGGAGAGAACACAACAGTTTTGCAATCTTTGAAAAGTCCTTTATGAATCTTCTATAGAACCCTGCATGTCCTAAGAAGCTTCTTATGTCCTTGACTGAAGATGGGGTGGACATTTTCTCAATAGCTTCCACCTTTGCCCTGTCAACTTCAATGCCCTTGTTAGAAATCATATGTCCTAGTACTACACTGGATTGTACCATAAAATGGCACTTCTCCCAGTTTAGCACTAGGTTAACCTCTTTACATCTGGCTAAGACTAAGGACAAATTAGACAAGCATTGATCAAATGAATCGCCGTAAACACTAAAATCATCCATGAAAACTTCCATAATATTTTCAATGAAATTCGAGAAAATGGCCATCACGCACTGCTGAAAAGTGGTGGGTGCATTACAAAGACCAAAGGGCATGCGGCGATAAGCATATGTGCCATATGTGCAAGTGAACGTGGTTTTTTCTTGATCGGGCGGGTAGATAGGAATCTGGTAAAACCCGGAATATCCATCCAAATAACAAAAATAAGAGTGTTTAGCAAGGCGTTCCAACATTAAATCAATGAAGGGTAAAGGGAAATGGTCCTTGCGAGTTGCTTTGTTTAGACGCCGGTAGTCAATACACATACGCCAGCCTGTGACCATGTGTGTCTGTATCAACTCATCATTATCTCCCTTTATGACAGTTGCACCCCCCTTCTTAGGTACTACATGAATAGCACTAACCCAGGGGCTGTCACTAATGGGATAAATAATTCCGGCATCCATTAGTTTTAAAATCTCTTTCTTTACCACATCAAGCATGTTTTTATTTAAACGTCTTGGTGGTTCAACGGTTGGTTTTGCATCATCCTCCATGTTTATTCTATGCATGCAGATTTTAGGATGAATGCCTTTCAAGTCATCAATGGAATAACCAATCACATCTTTATACAAGCACAATTCAGCAAGTAATTTATTTTCTTGTTCCTTGGTTAATTCATCATTTATTATAATAGGAGATGAAGAATTTGGGTCTAGAAACGCATACCTCAGCCCTGGTGGAAGGGCTTTAAGTTCTACATTTTTCTTTAAAGCTTCTTCATCAACCTTTTCTTCATCACGTGGAGCTTCTTCTTGATTTGCTTGAGCTTTATAAATAGGAATAGCTCCAGAATTTTCAGAATTATCATTTTCAGCAATGACATCATCACAATAGTTTATCATGAAATCTATCATATCATCAACATAATCATCCATTGGATCAGCAGTATCAAATAAACAAATCTCCTTTACTTGTACGGGTGCTTTCATGGCATCGGAAATAGAGAATTCAATTTCTTCTTCTCCCACACGTAGGGTCAACTTTCCTTCCCGAACGTCAATTTGACAACCAGCAGTCCTCAAGAAAGGTCTCCCAAAAAGAACTGGATTGCGAGGGGTCTCTACCATGTCAAGCACTACAAAATCACATGGTATATAGAATTTGCCAATCTGTACAAGCACATCTTCTAATACACCTTTAGGGTGTTTAAGAGAATGATCAGTTAGTTCAATAACCATCTTTGTTGGCTTTAGATCCCCAAGATCTAGCTCTTGCCATAAAGTGGTTGGAATGAGGCTAATGCTAGCCCCCAAATCCACTAAGCCTTTTTCAAAAGTGACATCATTGATCTTGCACGGCAATGTGAAAGGTCCCATATCATCCAGCTTTTCCGGAATAGAAGGAATGCGGTTTTGAATAATGGAGCTCACATGTTCAGAAAGTTTGACTGTTTCTACTTGATCAACTCTTCTCCTTCTAGATAAGATGTATTTTAAGAACTTGGCATAAGATGGCATCTCAGCAATAACATCAGTAAAAGGAAGATTGACTTGCAACTTGCTAAGAATGTCCATAAATTTCTTGAACTTGACATCATCTTTATTGTTGACAAGCCTATGAGGGAAAGGTGTGGTAGCTTTGAAAGAAGGCAGATTTTCAGATTTACCTTGCTCTTTGTTGCAATTAGGAATGTGAGATTCTTCCTCATTAAGTACCTCCATGTCCTTCTCCTTAGGTGGCGAAGGTCTTTCAATTTCAGCTCCACTCCTTAGAATAATGGCATTGGCTTGCTGTCTTGGATTCACTTCCGGCACACTAGGGAGAGAACCGGATTGATGTCCTTATTGAGAAAGAGCTTGTTGAGCTATTTGATTCTCCAGCATCTTTGTATGGGTGGATATGTTGTCTACCTTGGCTAAAAGTTGAAGAATAGCATCCTTAAGTAGCTTATCATCCCCCCTAAGCTCTTCATTTTGCTGCGTTTGTGTGTTAATGAATTTCTCCATCATAGCCTCAAGAGAAGATCCTTGGGGCTGTTGTTGCTGCCCTTGATAACCCTTGTTGTTGTAACCTTGCAGATTACCTTGGCGGTTGAATTGTGATTGCTGCGGCGGTTGTTGTTGTCCTTGCTGAAAATTGCGAGCATTGCTAGTATTCTTGTAAGAAAAGTTGGGATGATCCCTCCATCCTGGATTGTATTGATTAGAATAAGGGTTATATTGCTTGTTCCTCTGCATCTCAATAGCATTAACCTGTTCAAGATCTCCCTCCATAGTGTTGGGAGCAAAACATTGAGAAGAAGCATGCCCCGGATTTCCACAAGCTTCACATGTGGCTTCTGCAGATTGAACCGGTAATGTAGTCAACTTCTCAAATTTTTGAGTGAGAACATCAAGCTTTGCAGCAATAAGATCAACGGCGTCAACGGTGTATTTTCCTCCCGACTTTGCACTAGAATAACTTGCATTTGATGATGAATTGGCTCCTCTATCACCTCCCCATTGGCAATGGTTGAGTGATATATCTTCAATGATGTCATAGGCTTCTCTATAAGATTTGGTCATAAGAGCACCACCGGCTGCAACATCAAGCGTCATCTGGGTGTTATAGAACAACTCGTTGTAGAAAGTCTGAAGAAGTAGCCAATTAGTAAGACCGTGGTGAGGGCAAAGACGTTGAAGGTCTTTGAACCTCTCCCAAGTATCATAAAGAGTTTCACCATCATTTTGAGAAAAGTTAGTGAGCTGATTTCTCAAATGAGCAGTCTTGCTTGGAGGAAAATATTTGGCAAGAAAAACATTAAGTAGCTGGTCCCAAGTTTTTATAGACTTCTTCAGAAGAGACAAAAGCCAAGTTTTGGCCTTATCCCTTAGAGTAAAAGGGAAAAGCATCAACCGTACTCCATCTACAGATACGCCATTAATTTTGAAAGTGTTTAAGTACTCCAGAAATTCTGCAATGTGAAGACTTGGGTCTTCATTAGCGGTACCCCCAAAGCGGTTTTGCTGGATCATCTGCATCATAGAAGGAGCAATGGAGAAATTGTTCGCTTCTATGGCTGGTAGGTCGATGGCTCCACATATGTTTGTGGCCACCGGCATAGCAAAGTCCTTGAGCGGGCGGTCGTCTTCCATGATTGGAAGGCTTGGTGAAGTTTCCTCAACGGATGAAAAAGACGGCATGGATGATGATGGAGATGGTGATGGTGGCGGAGTAGTATCCTCTAGAGGTGATTGTTCTTTCCTCCTTGATCTTCTCAAGCTTGAGAGGCTTTGCTCTATCTCAAGGTCTAACAACGGGGTTGTTTGAAGACCTCGTTGCGAGCGACGCATGCAACCTGAAAATAACGAGAAAAATGTAAGAACACAACTAGAAGATATATGAAAATTTCGAAAATGAGGATTGTGATCTAGTCTCAAATACTTGTTAGTTCTTATTACTCCAATTAATTTACCGTAACTCCCCGGCAACGGCGCCAAAAACTTGTTGGCTTTTAGGCTAACGCGTTTCAATCAAACTAATGATCTTTTACCCGATTAAACCAACTCCGCAAGTATACGGAGGTGATGTAGTCGAGATCGAACTCAAGGAGATTAAGCAAATTAATTGAACGCAACAGTCCTAGCTTTCATCAATCTAGATCGGTTTTTAAAAGAGTTGACTGTTTAATGTCTAAAACAGGAAAAGTTAAGAATAAACTTTACACAAGTTTAGGCGGATTAACAAGGTTTTAGTCAAATGCTAAAGGATCCTGGACATTGGGGGTTCATTCACATACCATAGCAATTAGGTAAACTTGGCAATCTAAACATATCTAAACTCTTATCTCAAAAGGTCGATGTGTTGCATTTTTATCTCACGATGCAAATGCAACGATCGCAACATCAAACAACATTCTCATGTTAATTTTTGTTTTTGATCACAAACAACCTTTCAACTATTTCTAGCTACTCTCATAGACTAGAAAGAGTTGTTATAAAAGATACCATCCATACATTCATATTTATCTTCTCAAATCAAACATAAATGCAAAAAACATGCACACAACATGGCCAATATCATATGCAAGAAGAGAAGAACCGGTATTTTTATAAAGAGAGACAAGAAACATAGACATTTAGTATGAGATTACGTAGTTTTACACATGCTATGACATGGGAACTACTTTCCCATGCCCAGGAAAAAAGAAATTACTCGTCCATAGCTATGCCTTGCATGAATTCAGCAAAATATGAAGTTTTTGACATGAAAAAGAGAAAGAAAAACTAGAAGAAACAAGGTGTAACCAAGAGAAGAAGGAATTCCGGCTAAGGGACGAAATTCCTCTTCTAAAACTCCTCCAAAACGTACTAACTCCTCGCCAAAAAAGCTTCACGGAGATGGGGGAGCTCTGCTGCACCTTGCTGCTGCAAATGGAGAAGAAGAAGAAGAGCAATGGTCTTCTTTCTCAAGAAAACCTTTGGAATCCTTCAAAATCGCCTCCTCTCTGCTTTACTCTGTGTCTGGGACGAGCAAGACGTTCCAAATGACCCCCCGATCACTGTCCCTCGACTTCCCTCCTCTCTTTAGATTCAAAATCTCGAATTTCCAAATTCTGAAACTGCCGGCTGAACGGCGTGCAGATTGATTGAACGCCGTGTACTTCACAAAATGCGGCAGTTATCAGTACTCTGAACGGCGTTCAAAGGGAATTTGCACCCCGTGCAAGTTTCCAGAAAAGTCTGTAAAATGCGCGTTCCATCTGAACGGCGTGCAGACGGCTTTGAACGCCGTGCAAACTTCTTTGCAAGCTACAGAAAGGTTGAACGGTGTGCAGATGAGTTTGCACCCCGTTCAAGTTTCCAGAAAAGTCTGCAGGAAAACGAGTAGGATTTTTGGGAACTTGCACGCCGTTCAAACAAGTTGAACGCCGTGCAAGTTGTTGTTTCTGCACAAAAAAGCATTGAAATGAGTTGTTTTTAAACCAAAAAGACAAGGAAAGTTATGGTAAAGCATTTTTGACGAATTGATGGCAAAAGTAATATGAAAAGAGACTAAATTAAATCAGAATGAATCAAAATGTTGTGTGAAAACATGTGAAAATATGATATATAAATCACACAACAGGTGTCCATTTTCATTAAAGTTGGGGTTCATTTGCACCCTCAAATGAGGAGAGAGAGAACAATTGAATAATTATGTGTGTCACTTTATTCCGATTAAGATTGGGAATGAAATTAATGCCACACCATTGATTTATTCATGCTTAGTGGTCATGCACGTTTTTGACCGTTGGATCCTTCATTGGACGGCTAAGAAGTCGTCACCTAGCTCTCGCCAAAACTAAAAATAGGCTCCGCCCCTGTTGGTTTTTATTTTTTTTGATTTTCTTGGTCATCTCTCAATGATTCCTCAAGATTTTTGTTCCATGTGTTTCCTCATAAGTTTTTGCATTGATCTATACCTAAATAATGACCTATCAGTGAAGATTCAGGAAATGCCCAAAATCTTGGGTCCCAAGATCTCACGGCTAAGATGGTGTCGCCCCAGGACACCACCATATAAATAGGGGACTATACCCCCATCTTCGCCACACTTTACCCAAATCTTCTCTACTTCCAATTGCATTACTCATTCTCATTTTGTCGGTCAGTGATCAAGTTTTTCATCTTGAGCTTGTGACACTGCTCATGTGGCTTCGGAGGAATCATCATCTTGGTAAGTTCATTTCGTCCTTGGCTAGTTTTCTCTGACTTCAGTTTGCTCAATGGTTGTGCATCGTGGATTTGCCCAAACTCAGCCAAGCTGCTCGGGAAGCCATGGTGCAAGCAGGTGGGGGAAGTATCCCCTCGGACGAATTACTATTATGTCGTCCTCGTTCTCCGCTTTCTTGGTTTTCTCGATCAAGGGTATTTATAAATTTTCGCCTATATTTCCTTGTGTTTGGGGTGGGTCAGCACGCCATTGACTAGGTTTGACCAAGTGATTTGGCTGCTTGCTATTGGGCCAATTCACATGTCGATCCCAGCTCTCTCTCTCTCTCTCTCTTGCCTTCTCGTGAGTTGTCGCTTACTTGGAATTTTCTAATTGGATGTGCTTCAAAAATTCATAACTAATTCTCTACTTATCCAAAAATTACAAATAAACAGTCTTTGGATTCAGAAAAATAAGATCTATCTAATGGTATTGGTTTCATCACCTAAATCTAATATTTTATAAAGAGTGTTTTTCAATGGGTTAATTTAAGTAGATAATGACTTATAAAATTCATAACTACCAGAGTGGGAGATGAACAGGAGGAAGTCAAAATCCCCCCCTAGAGTTCAATCGAAGGTGATATCTTCAGCAAAGAATATTCAGTTGTCCCCGAACAGATTTACGTTGTTGAATAGTCTAAATGATGGGAATGGTAATTCGCTTGATGGAGTCTTTGTGGAAGGCAACAAGGGAAGGGAGGCTATCTTTGTTCCTTATGGATAGACCTCTCTCAGTTTGTGCTTGGAATGTGAGAGGTATTCATAATAAGCTCTCTCACATTCATAATGAAATAAGTAGGCTCAAAGTTGATGTTTATATCCTTCTGGAGTCCAGGGTGAATAAAAAAGATTTGGATGACATTGTGAATTTGGTTTGGCCTGGTGCAAAGTATCTTGCCAATGAGAATTTCTACTCTTATACTCGTATTATTATCATGTGGAGGGATGCTGATCTGGATTTTCACAAGGTCCTGGAAAATGATTAATTGATCCATTGCAAACTGGTTATTGAGAATAGTAACTTGGATTTCTTTCTGTCTGCCATCTACGGTTCGAATGATGATGTTGAAAGGTCGATTATGTGGGATGATCTGAAGAATATTTCATCTTCCATTCTTTCTAGCTCCTGGTACATTCTTGGTGATTTCAACGCAGTGCGTTTCTCTAATGAAAGGCTGGGCAAACAACCCCCCTCTAGTAGAAGTATGCTGGACTTTAATAATTCTCTTGAGAGCATTGGGTTAGTAGAAATCACAACCAAGGGTCCGTTTTTTACATGGGATAGCCACAGTAAGAAAGGCTTGAGTACCTTCTCTAAAATAGATAGAGCCTTTTGCAATATTAACTTCCTCAATCTTTTTCCTTCTATGTGGGGTGAGGTTGTGACGAATATGATTAGTGATCATCGAGTTCTCATTATTCATATGCTCCCTTTTAAAAGAAAGTATACACCTTTTTGGTTTATCAATGCATGGATTAATCAATCTGACTTCCTTGATATTGTAAAAAAGGCTTGGGATGGTTTGTCGCCTGAAGGAGCTCCTATGTACAGAGTCTATAGGAAGCTTGCTGCTGTGAAGGAGGCTCTTCTGGATTGGAATAGAAGCCATGTTGGAAATTTCTCTTCAAAAGTTAAAGAGATCGAAGCTAAAGCTATATATTGACCTTCAGGTGGAAGTTGATGCTAACCCGAGAAATACTAATTTGCAGGTTTCTCTGGTCAAGTTGAGGGAAGACCTTAGCAAAGCTCTCTTGGATGAAGAAAGGTTCCTAAGATAGAAATCTAGAGCTATTTGGCTCAAGGAAGGTGATAGGAATACTGCATTTTTCTATGCTACTCTGAAGACTAGAAGGATCCACAATAGTATTCATGTCTTGCAGGATGGTGATAATGTTATCAAGGAACCTGATGCTATTTCTAATCATGTGGTGAGCTATTATAAGACTCTTTTTAATTCTTCACCTTCATGGGAGGTGCATTGGAAGAATTCTTGGGATTTACCAATGCTTGATTCTGTTCATGTTCATAGTTTGAGAAAGTGGGTTACTAAAGATGAAGTTGAAGAGGTTATTAAATGCATGAATGGAGATAAGGCTCCTGGCCTTGATGGGTTTAATGGGACTTTCTTCAAAACATGTTGGCCTATCATTGGGCAAGACATTACTAAAGCTATTTTGAATTTCTTTGATTCTGGTAAACTGTTGAAGGAATGTAACAGGTCTTTCATTACTCTCATTTCAAAGATTCAAGGTGCTAACAACCTGAAGGATTTCCGACCTATATCTTTTTGCAATGTGATGTTTAAGATCATCACTAAGATCTTAGCTAATAGGTTGAGAGATGTACTTCCTGTTCTGATCAGTAAAAACCAGTTTGCTTTTATTAAAGGCAGAACTATTAGCGATGCTATCCTTTTGGCCAATGATATTCTTAGCACTTTCCCTTCTCCTACTGGCAATGCTACTCTCTGTGTGAAGGCTGATCTATCAAAAGCGTATGATACTATTAGGAGAGATTATATTCTGTACCTCATGTCAAAAATGGGCTTTCCCTCTTGCTGGCTCTCGTGGATTGAGGTTTGTTTCAATACTGCTTCCTTTCAAGTTCTTATTAATGGTTCCCCTTCTTGCTTCTTTGAGGCTTCTAATGGGGTGCGTCAAGGGGACCCACTAGCCCCCTATCTCTTCGTCATAGCTATGCAAGGATTTTCTACTATCATGGATGATGTAGTCACTAGCAAGCTTGTTAATCCCCCCAAGGCCTCTGATCAGTTTTGGGTTTCCCATATTGTCTTTGCGGATGACCTTCTTATTTTCTCGAAAGCTGATGTTGAGAATGCAAACAATATTAAGATGGTGTTGGATACTTTCTGTAAGGTTTCTGGCTTGAGTCTCAACAATCTGAAAAGTCAGCTATTTCTTAGTAGAATATGCACCGCTATGGAGGATATTTCTAGGTGTTTGAATATCAAAAATATTGATTTACCTGTTAGATATCTTGGCTTGCCTTTATTCACAGGACGGCTGACTAAGTCCATGTGCTCTCCTATTACTGACAAAATCAAGAAGAAGCTTGATTCTTGGAAAGGTAGGCTTCTCTCCTATGCAGGTCGGGTTGAACTTGTGATTTCCACCTTCTCTAGCTATCACATTTTATGGTCTTCAGCTTTCCCCCTCCCTAAGGCTGCAATTCTTGAGATTGAAAAGCATATGAGGGATTTTATATGGAACGATTCGTCTAATCAAAAGCATCTTCATACTGTTTCTTGGGAATCCATTTGTAGGCCTAAAGACGAGGGTGGTTTGGGGATTCGTCTGGTGCATGATTGGTCTAAGGCAGGCCTCTTGAAAAACTTATGGAATATTTCTTGCAAGAAGGAATCCTTATGGGTTAAATGGGTGCATGAGCGCTATATTAAACAAGATTCTATTTGGTCCGTAGGCTGCAAATCTAAATCTTCTTGGATGTGGAAGAAGTTGATCGGGATCAAAGACTTGCTTAAAGCAAATGTTGACTTCAAGATTGGTAATGGTAAATGTTTCAAGTTCTGGACAGATCCGTGGTTACTGAATAAGAAGACTTTGATTGATACTTGTGATAATCAGATGATCCTTCATTTTGGGAAGGGTCCGTACTGCTCCATTTCTTCTTGTGTTCTAAACAAGCATTGGTTACTCCCTGAGGTCAGGGGGGTTGATTCTATTCGCAGAATGATTGCTGGCTTGGACCCTCTTAATGATGAGGAAGATTCGATTATGTTCAAGCAGAGGAAAAGTTTTGAATTGAAAGATGGATGGGAGATCAGTAGAAGGAAATACCCTAAGATTAAATGGTCTAGTTGGATTTGGAAGAGTAAATTTCCGAGAAGTTGCTCTTGTTTTCTGTGGAAATGTTTTATGTATAGAATTCCTACCTGTGATTATCTGAAGAGAGTTGGGTTTTCCTTGGCTTCGAGATGTGTGCTCTGTAAGGCTTCTGTAGAATACGGGGACCATTTATTTTTTAAATGCTCGTATAGTGCTGAAGTTTGGAATTTGTATAATTCCAAGTTGGGCAGAAATCCTTGGTTGCTTGATGGTCTTATTCTGTTGCATGGGGAGGCGAAGACTGCTGCAGGTTTGGTCCTTCAGAAGATCTGGACTGAAAGGAATGCTAGAATCTTTGGTGGTCCAAAGAAGAATCCAGATGAAGTTTGGAGTTCAGTGATTATAGATACCAATAGTATTCACAATAGCTGATGTACAGATAGCCCTTTACATTTTTTCCCCTCTCTTCTTAGCTTTGGTTTTGTTTTCCTTGTTCCTTTATCTTGGGTCTCTCCCATTGGCATTGTACATACTCATTTGGTAGTTAATGAAAGAGGCACACTAGGTTCACAAAAAAAAATTCATAACTAAATATTAAAAGTCAAAAAAATATAATAAAATATATTTTCAACTCAAAGAAAGATAATCTAAAACATGGCATGGTTTTGGTAACCTAATTCACCAATATTAAAAGGTGATTTTTAGGGTTTTGAATAATCAATGTAATTCTAACCCTAATGTCACATACATGATAGTAGGTGCTTTGGAAACCTATATTTGGATCTAGAAGTGACCTTGCATAGTTAGACTCTATGGATAGGTATGATTGCATCTCACATTATTTCTACATTGAGCAATTTCTATTTCCCCTCTTTATGTATGTTTGCATCTCCTATCTTTCCTTTAGGCAATTGGCCTATGTTTCTTCTTTTTCTTGGTCCTATGGACATTATCCTTTACAATATCTTGCTCTTTTGGAAAACATTCTTCATGTGAAGTACCTTTTATTTTTTATTGATCTTTGGACATTCTTTTGGTCAAATTTTATGCTTTGTTTATGATATGATGACATGTGATATCTTTTTGCACTTTTGTGGTGATTGCTTAGATTGTCATTTATGTGGTGACAAATCTTGTTATTCTGACTATACTTTTTACCTACCTCTCTATTAAGCATGTTGTGTGACTCAGTAGTCCTAGAGTAATATAACTGCATTGGTTGTTGGGTTATGTGCCCTTATTTATTTTTGGGATGGAGGTTATTTGCCCCATACACGGGTTTCAAATTTATGAGGTTTGGCCCACATTCTTATTTATTGGGAGTTTGGTTATGTGCCAATCTCTATCAAGTTTCAAGTTTATGAGGCTTGGTCGCCATTGTTATTTATGTTGTTCTAGTGCTATGTTTATCTCACCTACATGCAGGTTGTTATGGGTTTTGTGCCCAAAAAGATTATGTGTGCTTTTCTGGAACCACTTTTACTATTGATTTTATGGCAAGTATTTCCTTTATCATATTATAGTGATTCTTTTCTCTTATGCCCATTTGGGTAGTTCTTACCTCTTTCATGGGAAGCCTTTTACACTTGATGTCCCTCTTTCCTAATATATATTGCTCAATTTCTATTTAGCGTGCACATACTAGCTTTTAACTGATATTCTCTTTTCTTTTCCTTTTGTGGGGTATGCTTCCAACCCCAGGTGTTGGACTAGGAGAAGGAAATCAAGGAGGATCTGGACCACAACAAGTGTAGCTGACCTCGTGGGAGACTTTTCTTGAAGTCGTCAGGTGATCCTCAACTAGTCCTTTATGTAGTTAGTTTTCCTTTATATCACCCTATGTGGTGAAAGACTAGTTATGATAAGAAGCTTTGTAATGGTTAGATACATCTTTAGTTCCTCTTCTACTGTGTGTTATGATACAATCATGTTGAATAAATTGGTTTCATCCCTTTCAAGAAAAAGTTTGTGTTGGTCTTTGGTTTGGTATGTTGTCTTTTTATTTTAGTAGGGAGTGGTTCCCCTCTAGGATCCCCCTCCTTACAACTATTTTACCTGGGTCTCATGATCTATATTAAGGTGTCTGGGTCATGTCTCTCGAGTTAAGCAGCACTAGGGCCTCTGTATAACTCTATAATCTCATTTCATCTCATTAAATATGATCTTATATGGATCTTAATGCATTATGATCTCATGGTACTACCATGATCTTAAATATTAATACATGGATTTTATCTTGGAAATTTAATCATGATTTAATGCATTCATCTTATATTTTAATCATTTAAAGAAATCTTGTTAACATGTATATACTTGAGATCTTAGACACGATATAGCCATTGAATTAAGTAAGAAAATTTACCTATATTTCTTAGATTAATATCATTCTTAATTACTTTATTCATCTTATCATGGAGCTCTAGGTCAGGTGAAGGTACGAATAGTGACTACTCTCTCATGAAATATTGCTAATCCCCAGGTACATTAAATCAAACCTTAGTCAAGCAACCTCTCTAGGCTATTTATCGTGTGAAAATAATCTAAAACCCAATATCATAGTGATCCTTTATTATCGATCCCTAGTATCATGTATCTTGCATGACCATATGCTTAAAGCATCCTCATGTAGAACCTTATAAACTTTTAGTCACCTCTGGAAATCATCATGCCTTAAGCTTAAACTCATATCATGATATCAATTTTGTTATCCTCAATTATTTTCCTTAACAACCATCATGATTCGACTTGCGACTGCAATCTCTCCTTGAGATAAAGGTTCTAAGGACATAAAGAGTTCTTTAATTCTCATCAACTATAGTAGGAAAAAGAATGTCATCTCCTTCTCATTGTTATTCCATTTTAAAAGCCAAGTCATTCATCTATTTTAAAATATCTCTCTTTGGTATGTATTCTAGGGTTCTAATAGCTATGCAATTAGGTTTAGGTGACAAACTACCTTAAACTTTTTCTGTCAACTTTTTTTTCACCACCTTATGCATATCGGCTGGTCATACATCTAAAAATGTCATGTCTTATCATATTTATCTCATATGAAAGTGCACATGCCCCACATCATATGTGCTAAAAAGAACAAGACAAGCATAATAAGTTTAGATTTATGTATATAACATCCCTTCCACACAAAAAAACCATAGCCCCAAACCATAAACATATAGGAAAATGAGAGGGCATAATATGCACAAATTTAAAGATACCATAAAAAGTCTGAAGCAACTAGACAATAATCCTAATACATATCTTAAATTATATTGTCTGACTAAACCCCTAACATATAATCTACTATATTTCTCTCAATTCTTTTATAACCAAGTGTACTAAATGTATTTCTAAATCTATCTAGTCTCACTTGTCTTCTAACAGAGCAATCTAAACTAAGAATATGAGAATCTTCCTAATGGCCATCTACGTTATTACTCTAATACCATACTGTAACACCCCAATTTTCTTATCACATGGGCGGCAAGAAAAAAAATCAATTAGGGAGTGTTACTAACATGATATGCATTATGATAATGATAGATAAGAACCATTACAGACTATGTATATAGTTGCATCCTCTTATCATGACTATCTCTGAAGTTCCTTACCTGTGGACGTCTCATCCCCAGTCATGCACAAAGGGCAATCTAGGTTAGAGTAAGAGGCATTGCATTTTTAATAAGATAAATGTGGAAATGGTCGTGTTTTCTATATTCACATAAGATAAAACTCACTCATATGAATTGGAGGAGGTTGTATAAGGAAGCAACCTGAAAAACCTAATGGGTCACTTTATATAAGGGCCCATGTTACATGCAAAACAAAGACCTTAAACAAAAATACACTTTTTTTTGTCGGTCAAAAAGCGTGTTACTATATAATACCAAAACTTTGGGTACATACACTGCGCCCCTTTACAACCAGGGATGAAAACATCCGAAAGAACAAAAAAAGTTTATAGGACTCCCAAAAAGTAGAACAAGAACAAGACCCCAAATCTTCTAAGATAAAACAGACACTGCCTAATAGATGAAAGCATTAACCAGAGAACAACCAGTACAAACACTAGCATTAACCCCACCTTCAAATTGTGTCATCCTGGAAGAATGGAAGTTGACCAATCATAAAAGGAAGGGCAATATTATCTAGACGAGATGAAAAAAGGTTCCATCACCAAACCAAAAGCATCCAAGCTGCAGGAAAAGTAGGAGGTGCCCATCCATTAGCTGTCCATCAGTTGATGTCCTTGACAAGAAAATGACCACCTTCCCCAATACAGTAATATCTCTCAATACTCCCCCTCAAGTTGGAGCATAGATGTAAATCATGTCCATCTTGCAACACAGTTCCTTAACTTTCTTGCTAGAGAGAGGCTTAGTAAATATGTCTGTAGTTTTCTCATGTGATGTCAGGAAAGGAATAATAATCTTCTTATCTAGTATAACATCTCAAACAAAATGGTAGTCGACTTCAATATACTTGGTTCTCTCATGAAATACAAGATTTCTAGCAATGAAGGTAGCAACTCTACTATCACAATACATGGAGACAACATATGTGATAGGGAACCCAAAGTCTGCAAGAATAGATTTAATCCATAACAGTTCACAAGTAGTATGTGCCATTGCATGATACTCAGACTCAACACTAGATCTTGCACCTACATTTTGTTTCTTGCTCCTCCAAGTAACCAAATTACCTCCTACAAAGGTACAATAACTAGAAGTGGATCTCCTATCAGACTTACATCTTGCATGGTCAACATCAAAATATCCAAGAATATCAAGATGTCCATTTCTTTTATAAAATAATCCATGTTCAGGTGTGTTCTTCAAATATTTCAGGACACGACATGTAGCCTCCCAGTGACATTGCCAAGGGCAATCCATAAATTGACGAAGAACTCCTGCAACAAAGCATATATCTGGTCTAGTAACAGTGAGATACATAAGTTTGCCAACTAGTCACATGTAGCAATATTTATCTTTTAGAAGATGAGTGGACTCAGCCCATAGATCATGTGCTTGATCCATAGATGAGACAACATGTTGACAACCCAACATTCTAGTTTCAAATAATAAGTCTAGAGTATACTTCCTCTATGATAAAGATACTCCACTTTTGTTATATGCTGCTTCATTACCAAGAAAGTACTAAAAACGTCCAATGTCTTTGGTTATAAAGTGTTTCATAAGATATTTCTTTGTATCGGCAATCCCTGTGGTATCACTACCAAATATAATGATATCATCCACATATACAATAAGAATAATAATTCCAGAAGCGGTGGTCCTGATAAAAATAGAATGATCACACTGAGACCTTATGAAGTCAAATTTGTGACACCTCATCACGCTAAATGAGATTACTCAAACCGCAAAACACGATCAACTACTAATTTATCATGTAGTCAAAAATGCGGAATAATTAAAATTGATTCCAACCATGTAAATAAACTCTAGAACATTTACAAAATGTCCATCATTCCATTCTCAGATACTGTAACAAGTATTTATATATGGGTCCAAAGACCTCAGTCACATCCTACATACAAAAGATATTTCACATGTACATGTCATATATTTAAAAACATTGGCATACTACTAAAATCTCGTGTTGATACAAGTATATCATCTAGAAAACACATCCCATACTCGGACCTAAGAGTACAAGGACGACACTAGGACTCTACTACTAACATCTACAACTAACCAACCTTCTGAATCTATTGATCACCAGATTGGTTCTCTTATACAGCGCGACCTCGACCACGTTACCCGCGACCACCTAAAAAAATGTGGTGACCCACGGGCAAGACCCAGTCCCAGTGAGAGATATAACTCTCTCCAACATATATTGATTCTAACATATTAATTAACAGTGAATACATTGAGAAGTTAGGATATTGAATAAGCAATATGAACAAATTGAATAGTTAAGCATACTAAGTAGTTAAGCAAATAAGTTGTAGCACCAAGTAGAATTGCACTATTTCATAAGTTTGCATCATGTAAGAACTGTGTATATAAAGACAAGACAAGGGTTAATCATCTAATGTGATATGTATTAAACCTTAGCAATTATACTACACAACTTGTATTATATCTTTTATTATTATGACATGGGGAATTTGAGTCGTACCATTCAAAATCCAACTAACCACTGCAAAGTTCTATTAAGTTCTGTATAAGATCTAGGAGTGCCAGTATCCTAAGATCTCTTCCCCTCGGTCAGTACGAGTAAACTGCAGTGACATACCAGTCAAACTGCCAACAATGACATATAGTCAACTGATAACAACTAGTCCATACTTGGTACAAGTAAAGACACTAGAAGTCAGGGTATACAAAACCCTCTAATCTGAGGTACAACCACATCTATCCTCAATCACATCAAATGTCAGAGGCATGATCATAGCCATCCTCCATAACCTGCAATTGTGGATGATAAGGATATATCCTCAAATTTCCACCCCCACATACTCAATAGTATGCGCCCCGAGTTTCCCTTGGGAATACTCGTTTCACCATCCAGTAAGTTCTGACACTGAAGATGGCTCTACGACACAGGGCTCTACATGATTAAGGTTACACTTGATTAATTACTGCCAATTGAATGCATTAATGCTTTATCATACAAGTGAACATTCAAACCCTAATTCTTTTCTAACAAGAGTATATGTATAACAACTTCAAAACATATAAAACATTTGAGATATAAATCTTAATCACATTACCACATGCTATCATTCATTGCAAATTAATGGACCACACTTATCCCCATACTATTACAAGATACCAATATCTCATCACAAGTTCCAGAGTTTTAACCCTTATTAGAACGTGAAGAGGATTTAACCTCAATCATGGATTCAAACATGCCCAAAGGTCATTAAGACTGTCAAATTATTCATAGTAAGGTTATCATCATCATTCCATGCCTTAAACAAGGCTCAAAAGATCATTAGCACATATGTGTCCATAGATATTAACATGGCAAGGTACTATGATATTCAAATAGTACTACATTGTGGTTTCAACACAAGAAGAGTGTAATTCATTATCACATTAATCATTCAAGAGGTCTGATTATAACCAATCAACATCATATAATTGCATCAAGGTTAGGTATAACAAGCTAGATCACATGGGAGTTACACATCCACTTATTATAGTGATTTATCAAATATAACTATATAATGGCAAGGTAAGACTACCAATTAATGGTATTGAACCATTGAATTATCTTAACTAGGACCCACATATAATACCATGTGATTTATTATAATCCATTGTATGGTAAACCATCCAATATTATTCATTGGATCAGGTGCATTGTTCAAGGTTATCAGTTGTAGTATATGTTTAACCATTAAATCAATTGAACCAAGGAACCATTGGTTTAAGGTTTAGTCAAATCTACAAATTACATTCCTAATTCATCATATATGGTGATGACCTGATCCACCATTAATTGTGATCATTAGATCAATATTGGTTGCTAGATCAGTAATACATTCAGTTAACACCATCATATATTAAGCCAATATCATCATCGATTGATAACATCATTAGAATACTTAGTGAATGATAATTAAACATCTAATTGAACCAAAAGCTGACCTAAGGGGGTGACCATAGGTTGTCACCATACATATGACACCCTTGATCACAAACATCTGTTTCTAAGATAGCAACACCATTGGTTAATGAATGGTATGTCCATCGGTTGTGTGATAGAGAAGGAAATAGCTTGAAAACCCTAATTTGAACCATCAATTATTTTGTGCTTAGCACCATAGGTTGATGATATCAACCTTTCCCAGATAATGTTACACCTTAGAAAGATTGTACACATATTTACAAGTTCATATAGAATTGGAACAAAACAGGGAACACCACAAAAATTCACAATTCTAAACAAGCATGGTTTTTCTATGCTTAGATCATCACATTCAAGCATAAACATGAACTAACAAGCTTCTAGTAAGCAATATAAGTGAAGAATGTTATATAACTCACCTATATAGATTAGGTCAGATATCAAACAGCAAGAATCTTGAGCAAATAAGGCAAGAAATCCCTAGATTCAGATCTGAACTTGGCCAAATAGGCACTTCTCTCCACAAAGAAGCAAAGCCCTAGAAAAAGAAACAAGAAGGAAGGATTTTTGAATTCTAGAGTCATTTTCACCATGGAACAGCAGGGTTCTGACCTGGAGAGATATAGGAGGAAAAAGAACAAATAAATAAATGGAGGAAATAAGGTAATACTTACACTTTTAGGTCAATATCACTAGGAAGGAGCTTTAGGAACCCCTAAATGAAGTCAATTTCAACCTTAGATCCTTTCTCCAAGAAGATCCCCACTTTCTTCTTCCTTGGGCAGAAAAATTCATAGCTGAACAGAGGGAGAACAACGTTGGGAGAAGGAGGGAAATGTTGTAGAGTAAATGGCTCGTTTTGGTGCTTGAGGATAAGTATATGAATTTTAAGATAAAACAAAAAGAAAAGGTTGAAGTCCTAGTATCTATCCAAGTGTCCATGGCTTTAAATTATTAAGAATATACAAGCACACACACAAGTAGCTCCCCTATTACCTGTATAGACCTGCTTAGCTTTCCTTTTTCGAATTTCTAAGCCAATCACATAATTCCTTAGTTGATAGCTACTAAAGGTAGCTCATCCATGGAGGGGTAAAACCTAAAATACCCTTGATGAAAACACCTTCAAAACATGGCTCAACTAGGAACCACATGGCTCAAAAATCTCAATAATGATAATATAGCATCTAAGGAACATAATGTATGTGATAAATTACCAAGAAAACCCCTCAATTGGGTAAATTGTAGAAAAGTCCAAAATGTACAGAAAATTGCATATCTTGCTCAAACAGTGTCCAAATTGGACCAAATTTGAAACTTAAACTTGTCTTATGATTTCAAAACATATAAAAAGATTAGATTAGGGTTATAAGCATTCAATTATGGTAATTAATATCATTCATCTCATCAAGAAAGTTCAGGTGCCTTACAACTATAAATCCCTAATAGGGATTTCGCCCCCGAAATCCAAGATAAACAAAGATGGGTACTTCCTTTGCACCTCAACCTATTACCTTCACATTGTTATTTACATATCATGGTTATGTCACGTCATTCATACATATCTCATCTTGGGTTAGCATAAAAACCCCCACCTAAGAAGACATTCTCAATATGGAATGTAGAAACTTGTTGTGTCATCTGTACAACTCTAGTAGTAATGTTCAACTTTAAATTCTAGATATCATCCTAAAATTATATCTATTGTATCAACACATTACTCAAAAGTCATACTTGCTAGATTTTTACCAATAATGGCATGTGTCCCACACCATTCCTTAAAGCAAAAAAAAAGCAATTTATCCATCTTTTTTTATATATATACACTAACACTAGAACTCTTGTCAGTTCTTTTTCAGCATCAAAAGAAATGCTGACGTTGGTAGCTATCATTCCATACAAGGAAACATCATTCCTAGTCAAACTTGTTAGGGGTGAAACAAAAACACTATCTTCGCCTTACTAGGATTTACACAACCTACTTAGAAGACATATCATGATCCCATAAAGAAATTTAAGCAACCCCATCTCACTCTTGTTCAACTTGTCTCATAGCTATTGTTGCTTTGGAAACCCTAAGGTTGTTGAAGAAAAATTGATCATATTTTTGACCATATTTGAAATACTTTGACATGTCATCATTCAAATCTTGATATCACTTGTATGACATGACTGGAACACTCTATTCCTCCTATTCATAAATTCTATTTGTGCTTTGGTTAGTCTAAAGGACATGACCATAAAATCATCATGGTCATGTGAATTATGCCATCCAATCTAACTCTTATGCATTGATTTTTAATCATTGGTTTATCTTAAAGGAACACAACACACATATCTATTGACCAACAAACCATCTATCCTTGATAGTGGTCTTGCCCAACTATCATTGTACCATACACAAAATTATAGAATCACTTTTGTTTTTCCCTCCAAACTACATTTAGAGGGTCATCATCAACTTTATCTCCCTCTCTCTCTACAAAAGAGGAATACTTGGAATGTTCATTTAATAAACATCTCCAACCTTCACATATTTCTCATATTATTAATACATCTTGGATACTAGGAATCATTACCTTGGTATCCACCTCATGTGCTATAAGCAACTCACATCTTTATATCATCTACTTTTACCAACATAACAAATATCAAGACATATAAGAGGAGTCTTCCTAATTATTGGAAGGCTCAGAAGAAAAATCATCACAAATTTTATGATCTTGGAACCATAGTCCAAGCAACCTTATGCTATAATAAGCTATATGTTTACAACAAATCCACACATACCAAGTGGCAATGATCCACTTGAAAGTTGTACCCTGGAAAGAAAAGACACAAAGTGAAACACACTTCCCATACCATAGTAGTATTTTTCAAGGGTCACTAGTAAAAAGCTAACCAATTCTATTTTCATTATGTAGGTTGCATTATGTATCATTTTACCTTTTTCATTTTGGGTTCCTTGCCATTAACATAGGAATCATAATGATTAACATATATCGTTACTCCTCCTTAATGACTATTTATCACACTTGGTATGTTCTCTTATTTTATTATGTTTTTCAACCACTTATCGACAGGTAAATCATCATATTCCACATTTTCTTTAATAATTTGGGATCATCTCCCTTAATTTCTTTCACATGCCATGCTGATTTTTCATTAACACTTTCTTACACACATAGGTTGGTCTGAGATTAACTCAGGTTACACCTTATTCCTTTGTCATTGTTCTCATTTATCTTCTCATTATATACTTAGCATTGGAGTTCTACCCATCTTATGTGGATTTCATACCTTGAATCACTTTATAAGCATAGACTTATCTATCTTTTACTTTATTATCTTCATGAATCACATCTTCAAGAACTTCTCTTTTGCTTATTTGTATTCGGATTTAGATTTCTTGGTGTTATATCTTTCTCTTATAGTTATCAAACATTCAAGTTTTGATAATAATGATGCAATTCTTGTCTTCTTTAAGGTAGGATAGAGATATTCATATCATGATTTCTTATTCATTATGCTCTTTAGATTGTCTCAAAATGACTACTTGATCAGAGTAATAAGAAAGATAACAATCTAAGAGTTCCATAATTACCTTTTCTTCAATAATTGAATACTTGGCCAGGGCACCCAAATACTGAGATTAGGCAGTCTGCACCATATTTTTATGTCATATTCCTAACTTAGACATCATCCTAGTCCTAAGTCCTAGTGTCTTTGTAGACTCAGTGAACCTAAAGCTCTAATACCAACTAAATTATGACACCTCATCATGCTAAATGAGATTACTCAAATCACAAAACACGATCAACTACTAATTTATCATGGAGTCAAAAATGCGAAATAATTAAAACCGATTCCCACAATGTAAATAAACTCTAGAACATTTACATAAGGTCCATCATTCCATTCTCATTACTGTAACAAGTATTTACATATGGGTCCAAAGACCTCAGTCACATCCTACATACAAAAGATATTTCACATGTACATGCCATATATTTACAAACATTGGCATACTACCAAAATCTCATGTCGATACAAGTATATCATCTAGAAAACACATCCCATACCCGGACCTGAGAGTACAGGGATGACACTAGGATTCTACTACTAACATCTACAACTAACACACCTTCTGAATCTATTGATCACCAGATTGGTTCTCTTCCACAGTGCAACCTCGACCACGTTGCCCATGACCACCTAAAAAAATGTGGTGACCCACAGGTGAGACCCAGTCCCAGCTAGAGATATAACTCTCTCCAACATATATTGATTCTAACATCTTAATTAACAGTAAATACATTGAGCAGTTAGGATATTGAATAATTAATATGAATAGATTGAACAGTTAAGCATACTAAGCAGTTAAGCAAATAAGTTGTAGCATCAAGTAGAATTACACTATTTTCATAAGTCTGCATCATGTATGAACTATGTAGTATAAAGACAAGACAAGGGTTAATCAACCAATGTGATACATATTAAACCCTAGCAATTATACTACACGAATTGTATTATATCTTTTATTATTATGCCCTGGGGAGTTTGAGTCGTACCACTCAAAATCCAACTGACCACTGCGAAGTGCTATTCAGTTCCGTATAAGATCTAGGAGTGTTGGTATCCTAAGATATCTTCCCCTCAGTCAGTACGAGTAAACTACAGTGACATACCAGTCAAACTGCCAACAGTGACATATAGTCAACTGATAACAACTAGCCCGTACTTGGTACAAGTTACGACACTAGAAAATAGGGTATACAAAACCCTCTAATCTGAGGTACAATCGCACCTGTCCTCAATTACATCAAATGTCAGAGGCATGACCATAGCCATCCTCCATAACCTGTAATTGTGGATGACAAGGATATATCCTCAACTTGCCACCCCCAGATGTTCAACAATATGCGCTCCGAGTTTCCCTTGGGAATAATTGTTTCACCATCCAGTAAGTTCTGACACTGAAGATGGCTCTACGGCATAGGGCTCTTGTAACATCCGGGCCCACTGCCCAAGGCTCTAGTAGAGTTTCAGGAATGACGACTGGCCCCATAGACCACCACTAGCCTTAACTGCACACTTTGTCTACTCACACACAAGCCAGGATCAACTTCTCGACTGGTCACCCATCCTAGTACTACTCCAAGCTGAGCACGCTTAACTATGGAGTTATTTAGTGATGGGCTCCCAGAAAAGGAGGTGCACCTTGGTGATATGGGTAGTCCAATCATTCCTTTTAAGATCATTATCCGAGGCCTCAAATCCTGGGATGTTACAATCTCCCCCACTTAGACTCTTGACGTCCTCATCAAGGCTCAACTATATGGCCTCATAATCTGACCCCATTTCAGTGCGGACCCACAGTGGCCCATAGACACCCAACTCCCAATCACAGAATACCAGTGCAAGGGTGGCTACGTCAACCATGGACAACCCTTTCCTACATGCCTGGACCGCACGACTCAAGACTGACATGCCATGCCCATGTGGGCCCCACCTACTGGAAGGGTTTTGGCTCTAATATCATTTGTAACGTCCGGGCCCACTGCCCAAGGCTCTAGTAAAGTTTCAGGAATGACGACTGGCCCCATAGACCACCACTAGCCTTAACTGCACACTTTGTCCACTCACACGCAAGCCAGGATCAACTTCTCGACTGGTCACCCATCCTAGTACTACTCCAAGCTAAGCACGCTTAACTATGGAGTTCTTTAGTGATGGGCTCCCAGAAAAGGAGGTGCACCTTGGTGATATGGGTAGTCCAATCATTCCTTTTAAGATCATTATCTGAGGCCTCAAATCCTGGGATGTTACAGCTCTACATGATTAAGGTAACACTTGATTAATTACTGCCAATTGAATGCATTAAGGCTTTATCATACAAGTGGACATTCAAACCCTAATTCTTTTCTAACAAGAATATATGTATAACAACTTCAAAAGATATAAAACATTTGAGATATAAATCTTAATCACATTACCATATGCTATCATTCATTGCAAATTAATGGACCACACTTATCCTCATACTATTACAAGATACCAATATCTTATCACAAGTTCCGGAGTTTTAACCCTTATTGGAACATGAAGAGGATTTCACCTCAATCATGGCTTCAAACATGACCAAAGGTCGTTAAGACCATCAAATTATTCATAGTAATGTTATAATCATCATTCCATGCCTTAAACAAGGCTCAAAAGATCATTAGCACATATGTGTCCATAGATATTAACATGGCAAGGCACTATGATATTCAAATAGTACTACATTGTGGTTTCAACACAAGAAGAGTGTAATTCATTATCACATTAATCATTAAAGAGGTTTTATTATAACCAATAAACATCATATAATTACATCAAGGTTAGGTATAACAAGCTAGATCACATGGGAGTTACACATCCACTTATTATAGTGATTTATCAAATATAACTATATAATGGCAAATGTAAGACTACCAATTAATGGTATTGAACCATTGAATTATCTTAACTAGGACCCACATATAATAACATGTGATTTATTGTAATCCATTGGATGTTAAACCATCCAATATTATTCATTGGATCAGGTGCATTGTTCAAGGTTATCAATTATAGTATAAGTCTAACCATTAAATCAATTGAATCAAGGAACCATTGATTTAAGGTTTAGTCAAATCTACAAATTACATTCCTAATTCATCATATATGGTGATGACCTGATCCATCATTTATTGTGATCATTAGGTCACCATTGGTTGCTAGATCAGTAATACATTCAGTTAACACCATCATATATTAAGCCAATATCATCATCGATTGATAACATCATTAGAATACTTAGTGAATGATAATTAAACATCTAATTGAACCAAAAGCTGACCTAAGGGGGTGACCATAGGTTGTCACCATACATTTGACACCCTTGATCATGAACATAAGTTGCCAAGATAGCAACACCATTGGTTGTTGAATGGTATGTCCATCGATTGTGTGATAGAGAAGGAAATAGCTTGAAAACCCTAATTTGAACCATCAATTATTTTGTTCTTAGCACCATAGGTTGATGCTATCAACCTATCCCATATAATGTTACACCTTAGAAAGGTTGTAAACATGTTTAAAAGTTCATATAGAACTGGAACAAAATAGGGAACACCACAAAAATTCGTAATTCTAAACAAGCATGGTTTCTCTATGCTTAGATCATCACATTCAAGCATAAACATGAACTAACAAGCTTCTAGTAAGCAATATAAGTGAAAAATGTTATATAAATCGCTTCTATAGAGTAGGTAATATATCAAACAGCAAGAATCTCGAGCAAATAAGGCAAGAAATCCCTAGATTCAGATATGAACTTGGCCAAATAGGCACTTCTATCCACAAAGAAGCAAAACCCTAGAAAAAGAAACAAGAAGGAAGGATTTTTGAATTCTAGAGTCATTTTCACCATGGAACAGCAGGGTTCCGACTTGGAGCGATATGGGAGGAAGAAGAACAAAGAAATAAATGAGGAAATATGTACTTACACTTTTAGGTCAATATCACTAGGAAGGAGCTTTAGGAACCCCTTAATGAAGTCAATTTCAACCTTAGATCCTTCCTCCAAGAAGATCCCCACTTTCTTCTTCCTTGGGCAGAAAAATTCATATCTGAATAGAGGGAGAACGAGTTTGGGAGAAGGAGGGAAATGGTGGAGAGGAAATGGCTCATTTTGGTGCTTGGGGATATGTATATGAGTTTTAAGATAAAGCAAAAAGAAAAGGTTGAAGTCCTAGTATCTATCCAAGTGTCCATGTATTTAAATTATTAATAATATACAAGTACACACACAAGAAAATCCCCCATTATCTGTATAGACCTGGTTAGCTTTTCTTTGTTGAATTTCTAAGCCAATCACATAATTCCTTAGTTGATAGCTACTAAAGGTAGCTCATCTAGGAAGGGGTAAACCCTAAAATACCCTTGATGAAAACACCTTCAAACCATGGCTCAAAAATCTCAAGAATGATAATATAACATAAAAGGAACATAATATATGTGATAAATTTCAAAGAAAACCCCTCAATTGGGTAAATTGCATAAAAGTCCAAAATGTACAGAAAATTGCATAACTTGCTCAAACAGTGTCCAAATTGGACCAAATTTGAAACTTAAGCTTGTCTTATGATTTCAAAACATATAAAAAGGTTAGATTATGGTTATAAGCATTAAATTATGGTAATTAAGCTCATTAAACTCATTAAGCAAGTTCAGGGGCCTTACAAAATTGTTGTAGTATAAGAGAGAATTTGTCAAGCCATGCGTGAGGGCTATGCTTAAGGCCATAAATAGTCTTCTTAAGAAGACAAACTTTCCTATAATACCCCCCTCAGCAACATAACATAGAGGTTGGGACATGTAGACAGTTTCCTGCAAGTCACCATATAGAAAGGCATTTTTGACATCTACTTGATGCATACACCATCCTTGATTGATAGCAAGAGAAATAAGAACCCGCTCAGAATTAAGATGAGCAACATGGGAAAAAGTTTCAAAATAATCAACTCTTGATTTTTTGTATGTATCCTTTGGCATCCAAATTAGCTTTTAAATGTTCAATCATTCCATCTAGTAGATATTTGACAGTATATACCCAACGACATCCAACAAGATTGCTACTTGGAGGAAGATCGACAAGGACCCATGTCTGAAGGGATCGAACAACATCCATCTCCTCATCTATGGCCTTCTTCCATCCAGGATGGAGAAGTGCTTCCCGAACATCCTTTAGGATGGATATAGTAAGAAATTACAACAATAAATTCAGCCATGGATGCATTTAGATGGTCTGTAGAAACATATTTAGAAATGGAATACTTTGCACCAGACCACTGTCCTTTCCTTATGGCAATAGGCATGTCCAACTCAAAAACTTGACTCAAGTAGATAGAATTATCATGAATTGGTGGTGGATCATCAGTCTTTGAAGAGGTCTTAGCAGGGGGTACTTTAGGTATAGGTCTTTTACTCTGCCGTTCATATACTTTTATAAGAGAGGTGGAAGACTCATCGATGGACTAGATGGTAGAAAGAGGTACATTAGCAAGAGGTACATTAGGAGAAGACACATGTTGACATACTTCAGAAGAATGAAGTATCTTAAAAAAAGGTAACATCTGCTCTAACATACAATCGAGGTGAAACATGATCAAAACACTTGTACCCCTATTGTGTTTGAGAGTATCTAAGAAAACAACATTGAACAACTCATGGAGATACTTTATCAAGTCCAAGTTGGTGATTATGGATGAAACAAAGGTAGCCAAAAACTTTTGGTGGTAGGGAAAAATTAGGTTCATGTGGGTAGAGAAGTTGGTAGGGAATTTTATTTTGTAGGATGAATGAGGGTATGCGATTGATGAGGTAATTGGCTAACAGAATGGCATCAAGCTAATAGGATTTTGGAACCTTCATTTCAATGAGAAGAGTTCAGGAAACATCAAGAAGGTATCTATTTTTCCTTTCAACAACAACATTTTGCTATGGACTAGAGGCACATGAGGTTTGATGGACAATTCCTCTAGAGATACACATGTTCTGAAGACCATGTTGCACATACTCATAAGAATTATCAATGCAGACAAATTTAGGAGTAGCAGAAAATTGAGTTGTTATTTCATTCAAGATCTAGGAGAAAACATTTAAAATTTTAGAGTAATATTTTAAAAG
Source organism: Alisma plantago-aquatica (assembly GCA_963693085.1). Classification (NCBI taxonomy): domain Eukaryota; kingdom Viridiplantae; phylum Streptophyta; class Magnoliopsida; order Alismatales; family Alismataceae; genus Alisma; species Alisma plantago-aquatica. Next base: position 297,634,228 of record OY856415.1, read on the forward strand.
TTAAAGCCAAGTGGCACGAGACCAATCGTCAATAAAAGATAAAAAAATATTATACACCATTAAGATTACCACTACGACAGGGTCCCCAGATATAAGAGTGAAATAAATAAAACAAACTAGGACTCATGTTAGCATAACAAGGAGAATACACAGAGCAATGATGTTTTCCAAGTTGACAAGATTCACATGAAAAATTTTCAGAAGACAAGCTAAAAAATAAGGAATTCAACTTATTGGCTGAAGGGTGACCAAGACACATGTGCCATTGATACAAAGATGTAGAGTGATCCATAAGAGCAGTGGTAGGAAAATTTGACAAGGTATATAGATAGTATAAACCATCTCCACCTTCATATCCCCCACCAATAGTCTTCTTCATCCTGAGATCCTGCATGGAGATAGTGTAAGGAAAGAAGGTTACACTACATTTTAAAGATTTGGTAATTTTACTAACAAACATCAAATTCAAAGGAAATCTTGGCACAAATAGGAGAGATCTAAGGAGATTGTTATTGGCATCCCCTATTACAGTGGCCGGATAAGTAGATCCATCTGTCAAATGCACTAGAGGATGATATGTAGATTTCATTAGATGATTGAAAAGATCTTTATGTCATATGGGTTGTGGAACCAGAATCAACAACCCAATCATCTTTTTTCAAAGAAGAAGAAGCTTGAAGATAGGAGGGATCACCTATTTGTTGAGCAATATTTTCCTGAGGCACAGTAGTAGGAAGCAACTTATATTAGCTTGTCAATGTCAGACAAACTTAGAGTTACCATCTGGAGTAGCAATACTAGATGTATATGTAGACTCTTCATCAACTTCATTAGTGAAACCTAGTTTGCCCATTCGGGTTTTCCATGTTTCTTCCAGCATTTGTCCTTAATATGATTAGTCCGTTTACAGAAGTTGTAGTAAAAATGTTGAATAGGAGTAGACCCTCTTCCAGAAGACTGATGGGGAGGAGGCCTTCTTCCACCATTGTTAAGACCTATATGCCTAGTCTATGCATAGAGTTACCACGTTCTCATCCACCAACAACTAGGACAACATGCCCTTATTTGGTAGCTGAAGACACGGAGCGAGATAGTCGAAGATAAACATCGTCCAACATGGGTAATGGCTTGGATGCAAGGATATGTCATCAGATAACTTCATAGCTAAGGTTGGGGCAAGGATGCCAAAAATTGACTTGACTTGACTTCATCTTGTTGTTTTTGTAGTTGATTGAAATCAATAGATAATATATGGTGGAGTTTGAGTTCTCTCCAAGTACCTTTGAAGGTATCAAAATGTGAAGCAAATGATGCAGCTTCATCAAGTCTTAAAGAATGTAGGCATTTATAGAGTTCAAAAACTTGGGAGGTGTATCCCTTACTAGAATAGATTTGAGCAATATGGCCCCAAGCTTCCTTGACAATGTCAACAAATAGGAGATTGGTGGATACATGGGATTCACAACTATTTAGAATCCAAGACAAGACTTGAGAATCACATTTTCCCATTTCTTATACTCGACTTTCTTTCTGCTATTCTTTTCATCTTTAGGAAGAAGTAATTCAGTAAGATGCTCAAGCTTGCACATAGAGTGAGCATAAATTTGAAAGGATCCTGCCCACATAATGTAGTTAGATCCATTGAACTTGACAGAAGTGACATATCTAGCATGTGTCTCCATGATCTGAGAAGAAGATGAAGCCATAGAGCAATAAGGATAGCTAAAGAGTCTCCAAAAGCAACAACATGACATGTTTATAAAATGACACAACATGTCAAGAGAGAACAAACTTCTTCGGAGGCAAGGGACACGACATGTCAGAAAAGGACACGACATGTCAAAAAAGGGCACGACGTGTCAGACAGTAGTAGAGAGTCTTCTGGAAAGAGACACGACATGTCAAAAATAAAACACGATGTGTTAGATGATTTGTTGATGTAAGACACAACGTTCCAGATGGGGCACAACATGTTAGATGTAGCAGCAGGTGATTCACTGTTTTGGGACATGGTGTGTCAAGTGGGGATACAACATGTCAAAGGTTGGGGCAGTAGCAGATCAGGAGAAGAAATGGGGAATCCAGCAGAATAAGGTCAAAAGAGATCCAGAATAAGTGCCAAATACTATGACTTACCAAGGAGAAGCAAGATGATATGTTGGATATACCCAATCATACCAATAACATAGTGGACATAGCCCTTAAAATAGGTGGTCGTGAATGACCTAAGATCTACCAAATGTTTCTTCCAAATTAGAGTTTTTCAGGGCATAAGAGCATGGGAAGGATTGTCGGGCGTGTCCCTAGATCCTCTTGTTGGAAAAGAGGATAAGGATAAAAGGAGAAGTAAATCCCTTTAGGCATCATTAGCAATGACGATGAAGATGGATGATGCGACGGTGGTTGATGGAGGGAAATAGAGAGAGGGGGAGAAGGTGGCAGTGGCTGGTGGAGATCAAGACTAGGTATCATGCTCTAATACCATGTGGAAATGGCCATGTTTTCTATATTCACAAAAGACAAAACTCACTCCTATAAATAGGAGGAGGCTTTACAAGGAAGCAAACTGAAAACCCTAATGGGCCACTTTATACAAGGGCCCATGTTAGAAAGAATTCAAACATAAATACACTTAAAATAGTAAATACAATAATATCTCTCAATAATAAACATGAATATACTATAACTGAAAGCTAAACTAAGATCTAAAATTCTAAACTTATACTGAACCAATGTGTCTTTTATTTATGTCTTTTATTTTCTTGTGGCTACCATTATGCGATAAGTTCTCCACTCTAGACATTTTCACACCCTCAGTTGGCACTACGTGACCTCTATTGACACCAAAGTTTCCTCTATGGTGCAATACACCCTCTGTTGGCACTACGTACACTCTATGACATCCGCAGTGTCTGGCACAATGCGCCTTCTAAACCGCTGAGGACTTATCATATAATATATTAAAATTCAAATGTCATTTTCTATTTTTGTTCTTAATTTCTTATTTTTGAATCTCAATATCTTGTTTCTGAATCTTAATCTCTTATATCTGCATATGTTCTTAATTTCTCATCTTTGAATCTTAATCTCTTATCTCTATCTCTGTTCTGAATTTCTTATCGTTGAGTATTAATCTATTATCTCTAATTCCGTATCTCTATTGTTTAATTCTTAAGTAAATCTAACTTTGAATCTGAAATTTGATATTCTTATTGACTAGGCTTTTTTTAATATGAATCATTTATTTAATAGACGACTTAATTAAAATTTAATGTATGATATATGACACAAGAGTCTAAGGCTTGAGAAAATAAACTAAATGAATCTAAATCTGGATCTGAATTCTGATGTGCTTATTGTATGGATAAATCTTAACCTAAGCTCTTTAATTTAACAACTATAAAAAAACTTATATATAAGCCTAAGGGCTTGAGAAGATACACAAAAAGGGATTTGTTTATTTTTTCAAGCCCTTAGGCTTAGATATAAGTTTTTCTATACTTGTAAAAATAAAGAGCTTCAAATTAAGATTTATCTAGACAATAAGTACATCGAAATCCAATTCCATATTTAGATTCATTTTAGTTTATTTTCTCAAGTCTTAGACTCGGATGTCATATATCATACATCAAAATTTAATTAAATCATCTATTCAATAAATGGTTCATAAAAAATATAGTCAATAAGAATATCAAGTTTCAGATTCAGAGCTAGATTCAGCTAAGAATTAAATAACAAAGACATAGAGTCAAAGATAATAGATTAAGATTCAAATATAAAAAATTAAGAATAGATTTAGAGATAAGAGATTAAGATTCAGAGATAAGAAATTAAGAACATATGCGGAGATAAGAGATTAAGATTTAGAAATAAGATATTGAGATTCAAAAATAAGAAAGAAAATGACACCTGGATATTAATACATTATTTGATAAGTCCTCACCAGAGAGTCCTCAGATGATTTAGAGGGAGCATAATGCCAGGCACTACGGGTGTCACAGAGGGTACACAGTTCCAACAGAGAGAGTGTTACACCATAGAGGACACTTTGGTTGTAACATCCCTAACATAGGTTTAGGGCTAACCCTATTTGTTTAGCCTAAATAAGTTGCTTAGAACTTTATTATAATCCTTTAAAGTTTTTTTTTATTAGGTGACAAACTTATGTTTCAAGTTTGGTCCTGTTTGAATAATGGTTGAGCAATGTTCTCTTATTTTGGACCAAAATGTAATTTACCCAAGATGAGTGGTTATATTGCAATATGTCACATGTTAAACATACCTCATGTGTTTTAGCATCATAAGAGAGAGAATTATTCAAGGTGGTGGCTTATGGAAAGCCTAAATTCCAAATTTGAACTTGTTTGAATAATTCTAGTGCCTTGTGTATCAATTTTGGCACAAATTGTAATTTACCCAAAATGTAGGGTTGATATGCAAATTACCACCTCTAGAATGTCCCTACTCCCTCCTTGTTACAACCCAAAATTTTGGGTTCATTTGGTGAGAAATGTAATTTCTCATATTAAAGATATTTGAACAAATAATGATATAATTTGCTTCAAATAAATGGTTTTCGTTTACAATAGCCTTGATGTTTGTGTTGTAGGCTTTATTGGCTATTGGGCCCAAATAACAAGGAAATTCAATTAGTAAATGGATAATTGAATTTTTAAGAAAAGAAAGAGGTAGAAACCTCTAGAAGGCAAAGAGATGTAATCCAAGGATGGATTTCGTGCCTCTTGGGTTCCTTGGGTTCCAAGGAGTCCAAAGTTGCATAAAGAAGGCAATGAGAAAAGAAAAGTTTAATTAAGTATTTCTTTATTAAGAAAGAAATAGAAAATAATGATAAAATGTGGAAAATGAGTGGAAAGAGGCATAAATGAGATTTCTTGGGGAAATTTCATATCCATGAAGTTTCTCATATTAAAAGGAATGCCAATGAGGAAAATAAAAGAGAAATAAAAAGAAATCCTCAAAAAGAGATATTTAAATGAGAAATAAATAAGATAATGTGAAATAATGCATAATGATGCATCTAGAAGGATAATAAGTATCTAATAAAAAGAATTTCGAAATAAGGGAGTGTCTTGGGATCCAATGAGTCCCAATAAAGAGGAAAGAAAGAGAAAATACTAAAAAGGCAAAATAAGAGGATAATGTGTTGCATTATTAATGAATTATGTGGTATTGTTCAAAAGGATGATATTTTCTATAAAGGAAAATAGGATTTCATGATCAACGGATTAAAAAGCAAGAATAAAGAGAGTAAGTAAAAGGAATTTCGAATTCCTAAAACATCCAAATAATAAAGGATAATAGAAAAGAATAATGAAGAGAGAGAGAAAGGTTGTTGCTTCACAACCAAGGAAAGTGTATTTCCTTTCGAGTTGGGATTTGAGTCCTCATGAGGCATGCCTTAGGGCTTCATACTCCACCCTATATAAAAGGGTAAAACTCTGGTCGAGGTCCAGGGAGAGATCCCATGCAATCCAACCTCTTCTCCTTCTTCTTTCCGTGCTAACCCTAACCAAGAAAACGTAGGGTTGTCTTGGGGTCAACTGGCAGCTGTAGTGGATCTTGATGAGGGCACGACACAAACCCAGAAGCCTGGGGTAGCCAGCTACCTTACCCTTGCTTCCATATCCACTCAAAACGGCCAGCAGACCTGCATGCATTGCTGCGGTGGGCACAACAGCCTGGCCCGACTTTGGCCACCTCGGCCACGGCTTGGGAGCTCTACAAGTATGGCGGAGGGCGGCGGAGGCCCAGGGATCGTTGCCGGCGTGCTAGGGGTGCAGGAGAGGTGAGGAAGAAACCTCACAATCCTCCACAGTTGGCCGCAGCGCTAGGTCGCGCAATGTAGAAGGAGATGTGGGCTTCAGACGGTTCTGCCCTCCGGGGTGTGAAGAAAGCAACAGCTAATGCGGGGGTACAATAGGAATTTGGATATGTTTTCAACAAAGTCAGCAACGTTGCAAGGAGGAAGCTACGTGGCTGCTTCTGATTGGTTAGAGTAAGTGAAATTTTACAAAATTCATAATTAATCATTGGTAGCTCGGATTTAGATAAGTTATATATGAATTTTGATCAGAAGAACACAAGGAATCCAATAAAAATAGTTTTATAGCCTGAATCTGATCATAGTTCGAAATGTAGTGTAAATTATCATCTTTAATGAATTAAAAATTAAGAAACCCTATTTTGAAATGAATAAAGTGTTTAATAGGGTTTAATGGATCATTAGAGTTGATGTTAACCGGTTAAATGTAAAAAGGTACATTATGTTCAAAAAGGAAGAACTTTGCACCTGATTAGTCTAATTTAGAGTTTATGTGCATAAATATGCTTGAAATTTGAAAAGTACATAAAGTTATCATCTTTAATGATTTAATTAAGGAAAAACCCTTAGATTTGATGAAAGATGGACTTAATGACGTTATTTTGATAATTCAAGCAAATATTAACCTGTTGTTAATAAAAGTGAAAATAGGATCTAAAAAGATGATCTTTTTATATAATTGGCTTAATTTAGGGTTTCGTGCATGATTATGCATTAATGAGCTTGAAAACCCTAATTTAAGAGAATACATCTTTTAATTGGTTTAATTGTTCAAATCCATGAATAAATAGGGATGTGATGATCCTAAGTCAATTTGGGTATAAAAGACTATTAAAATGGATAGTTGAGCAATTAAGATTCATATAAATGGAAAAGAGTACTTTAGGGTTTGTTGACCTAAAATGGATAAAATTGATCTAAGAAAACCCTAATGAATATTAATGAAACCTTAATGCATATTAGAAACCCTAGAAGGAGAATTCAAGTCAATAAAGTAGATTCTTGATAAAGTGTGTAATAAATAGAGTACATATTCTTTTCAGGAATTATGTGATGATTGAATTACTTGCTTGGATCTATTGATTGGCTTGATTGTATATACATGAAGTATATGTTGAATAATCTGCATGACTCATCAAATCAGGTATGTGGTTACACTTATGAATAATCACTCTAGTTTCACGGCGATTCCCGAAGTTTTAATCGGTTGCTTGAAAATAACTATTAGATGTCTATTTATTTCATGCAATTATAAAGTGACTATGATTATCACTATAAATGTGCGTATATAACTGGCTAGATCTGGGTCCACCTCTATTGCTTTGAAAAGGCTAAAAAAAGGGGGTAATCCTAAAGCAAGTTCTAGGTTACCGAGAGTTAGAAACTAGGCTACCTACGTGTAGTGCCATGAGACTCATTAGCCTGCCATGAGTTAAGGAGTGGGCTACTGACGAGTAGTGCCATGTGACTCGACCCTAGAAACTGGTTCACCTATAGGTGGGATCATGAGGGGTTTAATGGGGACAACATAGAGGATAGGGTACTCTTGGATCACGGAGTTATATCTAAAATGTAATCTGGGTTGTTAAATGATTAATTGAATGATTACATTGTTAACGTATTTACATAATTATTGTTTCCTCCACATACCAACTTCGGCTGACCGACGTTTTGTTTTTCGGCGTTTTAGGTACAAGCCAAAAGGACAAACAGTAAATCGTCATATTGTGAAATACATGGAAGTTAAATACAAGGAGGATTAGTTAGAGTAGAATCCTTAAGTGGATAAAAGTTTAGAGATCCAAGTTTTCAAAAATGTATGCAAAAATTTATTTTCTTACAACTTTTCAGTATAGTAGCTTAAAATTTGATAATTATTCTTGGTTAATTGCCGAACCTTTGATCCGGAAGTTATGGGTGCGGCTTCGACCTCTCGGTCTCCCTTAATTGGGGGTTATCAGGAGGTAGGGTCGTAACACTCCTAGTATCATTTATAGGAGAGATAAAGAAGGAGACACCATGTTTGAATCATGTATAAGTGATAGTATTCTTGGTGATAACCAAGAAAGGGGTTGAATGTGAAACCCTAACTTGAGTTGTACCGAGTTGTAGAGTCCATATGAGAGTGCCTATCGACCAAGGAGCCATAGGGGGAGTCTCATATCGGTTTGTGAACTCTTGGCAAAGGCCATTATGGGAAAATCACCTCAAGGAGGTGAAGTGTATCAGTTTACAACTTCCTTGGAAAAGTTGTATCGAGTTGTGAATAAAGTGGTGATTAAGTTGAGATATCTTATCCAACAAGATATGTGATGGCCGAAATATCATCTCTAGATTATCCTCAAGTGTTTTGCATGTCAAGATAAATGTGAGTTCATGCAAGGACAAGTGTCAACCATGCATGGACACGTGGCACCTAGTAACTTAAAATGATGACACCTCATATGCACACTTTTTCATGAACCTCAAGTATATATACCCTTCCTTTCACCTATTAGTGGAATTTTTCAAAATCTATCACCCCCTTGCTCTTAGATATTATGCATAGAGTCTTGGTATCGTGTAAAGATGAAGGAGTAATGTGCATAGAACCTTGGTATCACCCATAGCAAAGTGATATCCCCCATAGCAAAGTGATATCGGCCAAGTGAAGGATATCGACCACAAGTGAGGGATATCAGCCACAAGTTGTGAGGTATCGTGCATAGGGCTGAGGAGCTCAAGTCTTGGACCTTTGAGAAGCTCATCTTCAATCTTGGTAATGTGAATATTTGGAGCTTGGAGCTTTGAAGTTTCTCTGGAGGGGGGTTATATAACTTGAACTCAATTGTGTTATTATTTACCATCAATCTTGCCTTAGTTAAATGATTTACTTTCAAATGGAATCTTCTTGCATAATTGATGAATACATGAGCTCTAGTAGTAACCTAGGACTGTTTTATGTGAACTATAACAGTAAGAACAAGAGTCTAGAGGTTGATGATGATGACATCATCATGGTTCAACCCGATATTGGGTTGAAGCACCTCTAACCCGATATGGTGTTGAAGGATACACCTTATACCCAATATGATGTTGAAAACCCAAGATAGTGATGGTTATACACCTATAGATTGATATGGTGATGAACATAAATCTTATGCACGATATGGTGACACACACATACACCTCAAGGTCGATATGGTGGCCACACATACACTTCTAACCCGATATGGTGTTGAAACCCTAGATGGTGATATGGAATCCGATATGCATTGGAACCCCACACCCCTATCATTTTGTGTAAAGGGTAGATTGTGAAGGATTCAACCAGTTGTATAGCCTATCACTCAACAAATGATAAGATTGATCCCATGAAGGTATGAAAGAGTATGAGCATAAGTATTTAATACGATATGGCAACCAAATATGGTAACTCGATATGGTAACCCGATATGATGATATGAACACAACCATTAGCATGATATAGTGATGAATTTATACCTCATGGATGATATGAGTGACACATACACACACCTTGTGCATGATATGGGATTAAGCACACACCTTATACCCGATATGGTGTTGAGTATATACTCTAACCCGATATGATGTTGAAACTCAACATGGTGTTGTGAAACCCGATATGCAAACCCCTAAGGTTGATTGATCCAATATGGATGCACGATATGGTGATGAGGATACACCTCTATACCCAATATGGAAGCATACCTACACCTCTATACCCGATATGGAGGAAGCACCTCAATCCAATACACTTGATTAAGTGATACATGTAGTATGTCATGTCAAATGATACTTTAAGATATGAAGGGTTTAATGCATTTTTATAAATATGGGCCAATGTACCTTGAGAGAAGGATTGACCCAACCTAATGGAGTAGGATGTAATCAATATCCTAGTGAAGATGAAAGGGAAACTTATACTTGTTTAATACTCATGTAATGAGTATACATTGATACTCCTAAAATGTGTGGCGTCTGAATTAGGGTTGTGATTCTTGATGAATGTACTTGAAAACCCTAGTCGGCTTAAAAAGGGAAACCTTAACCCTAATGAAGGGTAATGATATGATATGAAAACTACAGTTGGCTAATAAAGGGAAACCCTAACCATATTGAAACTGTGACGTCCCCGGATTTTCTAAAACTTAATTTGATGTGTGACGTCCAAATTGAAACCCTCACCTCAGCGAGAATCCCAATTTAAACATCCCACACTAGGCTAAGAAGAAGAAAATCAGAGGAAGTCATAAGGAAACAATCAGTAGCACATGTACATGAACAATAATAAAACCATACACACATGATCACCATTCAACATATAATTACAACATGAATTGTTACAACATTTGATATTACATATTGAACAGCAAACTATAACATATACATGTACTACATCTAAACTACAAGATCTTAAGACAACAGGTCCACCTGTACATCAGCTCGCTATACAACTCTCAACTATCTTGGATCTTCAAGAGCATAACCACAACCTAAACAAAAGATTACATGCGGTACACGTCAGCACAATATTTCATGAATATTGTACTGAGTATGCCTACGTGTCTTTTATATACCTCTCATCATATCTTGGCAATAAGATAAAACTAATACTTGGCAGTAACAGAAGAATATAAGAAAAGTGTATACTTGCACAAAGATATTCATTAACAAAAGAGAACACATATTTTAAGCTTATTTTCCATTATATCTCAAGGCCTTTATGATCACTACCAAAGAGTTAGATCATTTGTACAAGGTGACCACTACCAAAGAGTTAGGTCAGACCACTACCAAAGAGTTAGGTCATATGTACAATGTGACCACTACCAAAGAGTTAGGTCACTTCCAAGCACACTACCAAAGAGTTAGTGCTTTCATATAATGGAACAGATATATTATGTTTGATGTGTTCATAACAGTAATCATGGAAAATCATGCAACATATCATACAAGAACAATCATCTCAATCAATACCATATGCCAAGTATTTTACTACTCATATAACACAAGCATATTGTATAATAAGCCAAGTAAGAGGTAATGGCGTACCTTGATCAAGAACAACCTAATCATACTAAACACATATCACTGATGTCAACTATAAGCTTGGTCCAACCTGATCAAAACAAGACCATATACTATCATCAGGTTCTCATCTTCTTACATCTCATCTTAACCCTAATTATGTCCATATTAGGGTTAAGCTTAGTTCATTAGGATATGTGCATTATTACTTGTATTCTAGTCTTATGATTATCTCACTGATGTCATATTCCAGATTATGATTCATTATCCGAACATTATCTTCCATAGTATTTTTGTGCACATTAATTAACCCTAGGTTACATCATTAATCTAGATTAGGGTTTTAAACCATGTATTAAAGGTCAACTTCATATAACATGAATTATAAGCATCTAACTGATATCCGATTTACCTCTTAGCTTCAGATTACTGATATGAACTTACTCTGTAAATTTCATCATTTATTGAGCATGTATGCATTTATTGCATTTTATTTAGGGTTATAAGCCCTAATTAGACATATTAAGCAAATAACATGATTTCGTACATCAACATGACCATATCTGACATCATATGCATTCTATACATAATTATGGACTTATGAAAATTTTCCATGATTTTATGTCATCATTTGTTATTTATTATCCACTAAACAAGCATTACACATCTTTCATGATATCACAGATATTAGTGTATCAAAAGCCTGATATCATGCTTCCATGTTGTTCTATGCATTTTTCTGATCAAATTGACATATTATATGTATTTTTCTGATACTCGAGCTATTTACTATGAATTATTGAAGATCTGGGCATTCTTGAAGAAATTACCGTTTTAGGCCAATCGGCCGCTGACACGTGGCCATTTTCGGGCGAGCTACTTGTTGTTGGGTCGGTCTGGTTCAACACTGAATTCAGTCGATTTGAGGTACTTGGACCGGGTTCACCATCTGAACCACCCGCTTCCTTTCCTTTCTCGTTTCCACGCGATCAGTGATGCGTGAACTGAGAACAAGGCCGCCCACCACCGTGGCGGCTGGAACTCAGCGAGGAATTGGTGGTACATAGATGCAGATCATCATCTTCCAAGGCCACGCTTAGATTCTATGTTGTCTACCGAACCTCCACAACTCCTCAGATCCCTAGCTTGGCCTCTAGGTCTTCATTCCCACAAGCTCACAGCTGCCGCCGTGAGAGAACTGCTTCGGCGAGCAACTGGTGGCCCAATGATGCACTTCTTCATCTCTTAAGGCCACCGTAAGCTTTGCCAACGTCTTCCGCACCTCCACATGAAGTCGCGTCCTTGGTTGGGACTATGGCGTTCGACATCCGTAAGATCACCGGTGGTGGCCGCCGCCACAGCGCCAGGAAAGGGGAAAACCACCCCCAGCACGGCAGGCATCAAGAGGCATTCTCAAAACCACCGCGAAGCCCATTGCAGTTTCTATGCACTATCCATTTGAGGCGAGGCAGCTCGACGCAGCTAGCCCGAACTCCATCTTATCTCCGGCAACAATGGGCTTCATCAGCCGACAACACCACCACAACAAGCCTAACAAACACCCTGGAATGATTGACTAGACTACCACCTTTCTTCCACACTACTGAGCTTCCTTTGATCCCCTCTCTACCTCCAGTTTCATCTCTGCTTCCCACCTGCGACTTGCGGTGGAGAGACAGCAAGAAGGGAGGGCTCGTTCTCCCTCATAGAGCGGTCTCGCATCTCCGTTAAGGGGTCTTCTCACTCCTCTAGTTGAGTCGAACACGACTACCCACTTCACTTCCGCCCCTTCAGGCAACGACCAAGACGTGTGGTCCTGAGGATGACCGCAAAACTAACGGCTCATTGCCTTGCTCCAACTGCAAGGTAGGAGACAACCTGGTGACCCTCGATCTAGCATCCTAGGGTCCCAGATCACCCGCCACTCAAAGCAATTCGTGGCTTCTTCAGGCTGTTAGGCACGGCCACTAGATCAAAAATCTAGGGCACACAAGAGGCCACGCAGCCCGACCCAAAACACAAGGGGCGTGACATATCCATTAATCCATGACTTAGGTCAATGAATCCTCACACGTACACATTATTCACAAATTCAAACCTTCATAACTTCATCTAGGGACATCCGATTGCCACCAAATTTTAACCATAGCTTCACCATACCTCAAGGTACAATCCATTCGATTTTGGTGCAAAAAATCATCTATTTGACTTGTCAAATAAATTCCTCAAGTAGGCCTAAACTTATGGATCCAAATTATTATATTAACATCAATTAACAAACCTTCTTTGTCAAGAGCATGGAACCCTCAATCTATCTCAACCTTATACTTTCACTTAAGTAATTGGACGATTAAGGACCCCAAAAGTCCACTCCATCACATCCTACACACCATAAAAGAAATTTCGTCCTCGAAATTAAGCCAGAAAACTCACTTTGTCACATCATATACATCTTAAAAGAACTTTCATCCTCAAAAGTCAACCATACTTGTACTTCTAGGGAAAACTTATTTTGCCTTCATCCATATGTAGGCACTATTCTAAGTGTAACATATCCGTAAAGGTTACCTAGAACCATGTATCCAAAGCACTATTAGGAGGTTTCAAAAGCATCAAGGGTGAAACCTCACTCCATAAAAGGCTCAAACAAGGGTTTAGAAGCTTAGGTTATGTCATTACATATCTCATATGTTAGATTTGCTTCCTTATCTTTAGCCATGCATTAGGGTTCCCACATCGTATTATCATGTTCTAAAAGAGTTAACTAAGATAAACTCATACATCAAGGTTTCATCGACATTTTATTGAGATAATTTGTTAGAACATGTTCAACATTAACATATGTCTTTTAGGTGGGACTTAACTAAAGTCAACCCACTTTATCCATCTGGATCATATTAAGGTGCCATCATCATTATGTTGTGCTAACTGTTGAACTATATTTTTCATCTTTATTAAGCACTAAGATTAACACCTCATGGAATACGTTCCATTCATATGATCTTATTTCATTTCTCATAATAAATTACAACATTTATTAATGAATTCTCACAAGATTAACCAACACTATCAAATTATCATCATTACCATGTACATGGTTAACCATTTATGCATTGATATCAATTAAAACCATCTCCAGGTTTCCATCATATCATGTCTCAAGATTAGATCACATGCTTACGTATTTTATTATCTAATGGTTGTTCTAAAACAAACTCATGTGAGTGTATCATATATTAAAACTTTACTTAGGCCAAAAGAGGTTCCTCTAACCCATACCACGAGGGTTGTTTCATGCTCAGTCTCTCTGAGCAAACTCAACTGTATGAGTATCTCACAAACAAAACTTTATCTTTCCTCTTTCATCTAGGGTTACCAAGTTTACCTCATTGGCACTAGTTGATTAACTTCACAAGATCTAGCCACATAAGCACAAACCAAAACATGCTACAACATACTATTCATAGGTCTTCTACCCATGAAACATGCTTACCCAAAACTCTCTTATATGCACCACTAGATTCCTATGTGGGAAACCACCAACCCGAGCATGAGGCTTCACAAAACTAACATAGCTACCCCCCTCCAGGGTCTTGGGCTCTCGCCCTCACCCAGATGGAAGGCACTCATATTGATATTCACATATGCACATGTATCCAGCCTCTCTCTGTCTCTAGAGTTTGGTCCTCCCAAGGACATCTAGGGTTCAACAAAACTATAGGAATCATGCATAAAGCAACTCATCTCAATCACTCAGGAGTAGTCTAGTTTAGGACATATCACATATCTCATAATTCTCATATCTTGGAGTTTAGGTTCTCTAACCTTCTCCCAATGGGTCTCACTCTCTCTAGAGTTAACCCCGAAACTGGTCCTAACACTAGAGGTCCTCCTTCGTAAAAGAGCTTGAGGCTCATGCTGACTCACATCCTTGTCTTAACTTAACATATCTTATCTCATAAAAGAACTCGTACTTGCATCATCAAAACTTATCTCAAATCCTCAAAACTGAACTTAAGTCCTCAAAGACAAACATAAATCATCATAAACTATCTTATGTCATATCTATACAACTTAGATCATCATCTAATCTTATTCTATCTATCACATATAACAAAGGCTCTAGACATCTAATCTAGAACTACCCTCTCTTCTAGACTGATGTCATTCACTTTCACCTAGGTTGCATGACCACCTCCTACTCGTACATGTGTGGGGACACCTTTTTGTAATACATATACATATTATAATATTATATAGTTTTTCTCCGATAAAACAAACGTCAGAGAAAACTATCGAGGTTCGATCCGTTTGGAATCAAAAACCAAATCCTGAAAACGAGTGTCCCACACATAGTAGAGAGTCCAGTGTCATGAAAACTAGTGAAAAGGGTGAGAACAAGGGGTAGACTAGTGTAGCTACTCTAGACAACGTGTACAATATGTCTAGGGTTTCTCTTCCTTTTATGTACGTCATTTCCAAATAGTGCAACGTCCCATACCGCTGCACTACAAGGAAAGTACGACATCTAAGGACTTGCTATACAACAAGCACCAGTCTAGACCTAGTTCTCGGACATCTAGGTGCTAACCTAGAGGCTAGGTCAGATCTAGTCTCTAAAAGACAACTAATCTAACCCTAAAGATATTAATAAGTTCAAGGTTCTTTAGTTTTCAGTTGCATAATGAGCAAATGTTAGGCTTTGCTATTGTTCATGCTCTGATACCACCTGTGACGTCCCCGGATTTTCTAAAACTTAATTTGATGTGTGACGTCCAAATTGAAACCCTCACCTCAGCGAGAATCCCAATTTAAACATCCCACACTAGGCTAAGAAGAAGAAAATCAGAGGAAGTCATAAGGAAACAATCAGTAACACATGTACATGAACAATAATAAAACCATACACACATGATCACCATTCAACATATAATTACAACATGAATTGTTACAACATTTGATATTACATATTGAGCAGCAAACTATAACATATACATGTACTACATCTAAACTACAGGATCTTAAGACAACAGGTCCACCTGTACATCAGCTCGCTATACAACTCTCAACTATCTTGGATCTTCAAGAGCATAACCACAACCTAAACAAAAGATTACATGCGGTACACGTCAGCACAATATTTCATGAATATTGTACTGAGTACGCCTACATGTCTTTTATATACCTCTCATCATATCTTGGCAATAAGATAAAACTAATACTTGGCAGTAACAGAAGAATATAAGAAAAGTGTATACTTGCACAAAGATATTCATTAACAAAAGAGAACACATATTTTAAGCTTATTTTCCATTATATCTCAAGGCCTTTATGATCACTACCAAAGAGTTAGATCATTTGTACAAGGTGACCACTACCAAAGAGTTAGGTCAGACCACTACCAAAGAGTTAGGTCATATGTACAATGTGACCACTACCAAAGAGTTAGGTCACTTCCAAACACACTACCAAAGAGTTAGTGCTTTCATATAATGGAACAGATATATTATGTTTGATGTGTTCATAACAGTAATCATGGAAAATCATGCAACATATCATACAAGAACAATCATCTCAATCAATACCATATGCCAAGTATTTTACTACTCATATAACACAAGCATATTGTATAATAAGCCAAGTAAGAGGTAATGGCGTACCTTGATCAAGAACAACCTAATCATACTAAACACATATCACTGATGTCAACTATAAGCTTGGTCCAACCTGATCAAAACAAGACCATATACTATCATCAGGTTCTCATCTTCTTACATCTCATCTTAACCCTAATTACGTCCATATTAGGGTTAAGCTTAGTTCATTAGGATATGTGCATTATTACTTGTATTCTAGTCTTATGATTATCTCACTGATGTCATATTCCAGATTATGATTCATTATCCGAACATTATCTTCCATAGTATTTTTGTGCACATTAATTAACCCTAGGTTACATCATTAATCTAGATTAGGGTTTTAAACCATGTATTAAAGGTCAACTTCATATAACATGAATTATAAGCATCT
Source organism: Alisma plantago-aquatica (assembly GCA_963693085.1). Classification (NCBI taxonomy): domain Eukaryota; kingdom Viridiplantae; phylum Streptophyta; class Magnoliopsida; order Alismatales; family Alismataceae; genus Alisma; species Alisma plantago-aquatica. The sequence continues at coordinate 297,651,131 of OY856415.1, forward strand.
AACTGATATCCGATTTACCTCTTAGCTTCAGATTACTGATATGAACTTACTCTGTAAATTTCATCATTTATTGAGCATGTATGCATTTATTGCATTTTATTTAGGGTTATAAGCCCTAATTAGACATATTAAGCAAATAACATGATTTCGTACATCAACATGACCATATCTGACATCATATGCATTCTATACATAATTATGGACTTACGAAAATTTTCCATGATTTTATGTCATCATTTGTTATTTATTATCCACTAAACAAGCATTACACATCTTTCATGATATCACAGATATTAGTGTATCAAAAGCCTGATATCATGCTTCCATGTTGTTCTATGCATTTTTCTGATCAAATTGACATATTATATGTATTTTTCTGATACTCGAGCTATTTACTATGAATTATTGAAGATCTGGGCATTCTTGAAGAAATTACCGTTTTAGGCCAATCGGCCGCTGACACGTGGCCATTTTCGGGCGAGCTACTTGTTGTTGGGTCGGTCTGGTTCAACACTGAATTCAGTCGATTTGAGGTACTTGGACCGGGTTCACCATATGAACCACCCGCTTCCTTTCCTTTCTCGTTTCCACGCGATCAGTGATGCGTGAACTGAGAACAGGGCCGCCCACCACCGCGACGGCTGGAACTCGGCGAGGAATTGGTGGTACATAGATGCAGATCATCATCTTCCAAGGCCACACTTAGATTCTATGTTGTCTACCGAACCTCCACAGCTCCTCAGATCCCTAGCTTGGCATCTAGGTCTTCATTCCCACAAGCTCGCAGCTGCCGCCGTGAGAGAACTGCTTCGGCGAGCAACTGGTGGCCCAATGATGCACTTCTTCATCTCTTAAGGCCACCGTAAGCTTTGCCAACGTCTTCCGCACCTCCACATGAAGTCGCGTCCTTGGTTGGGACTATGGCGTTCGACATCCGTAAGATCACCGGTGGTGGCCGCCGCCACAGCGCCAGGAAAGGGGAAAACCACCCCCAGCACGGCAGGCATCAAGAGGCATTCTCAAAACCACCGTGAAGCCCATTGCAGTTTCTATGCACTATCCATTTGAGGCGAGGTAGCTCGACGCAGCTAGCCCGAACTCCATCTTATCTCCGGCAACAATGGGCTTCATCAGCCGACAACACCACCACAACAAGCCTAACAAACACCCTGGAATGATTGACTAGACCACCACCTTTCTTCCACACTACTGAGCTTCCTTTGATCCCCTCTCTACCTCCAGTTTCATCTCTGCTTCCCACCTACGACTTGCGGTGGAGAGACAGCAAGAAGGGAGGGCTCGTTCTCCCTCATAGAGCGGTCTCGCATCTCCGTTAAGGGGTCTTCTCACTCCTCTAGTTGAGTCGAACACGACTACCCACTTCACTTCCGCCCCTTCAGGCCACGACCAAGACGTGTGGTCCTGAGGATGACCGCAAAACTAACGGCTCATTGCCTTGCTCCAACTGCAAGGTAGGAGACAACCTGGTGACCCTCGATCTAGCATCCTAGGGTCCCAGATCACCCGCCACTCAAAGCAATCCGTGGCTTCTTCAGGATGTTAGGCACGAACACTAGATCAAAAATCTAGGGCACACAAGAGGCCACGCAGCCCGACCCAAAACACAAGGGGCGTGACATATCCATTAATCCATGACTTAGGTCAATGAATCCTCACACGTACACATTATCCACAAATTCAAACCTTCATAACTTCATCTAGGGACATCCGATTGCCACCAAATTTTAACCATAGCTTCACCATACCTCAAGGTACAATCCATTCGATTTTGGTGCAAAAACTCATCTATTTGACTTGTCAAATAAATTCCTCAAGTAGGCCTAAACTTATGGATCCAAATTATTATATTAACATCAATTAACAAACCTTCTTTGTCAAGAGCATGGAACCCTCAATCTATCTCAACCTTATACTTTCACTTAAGTAATTGGACGATTAAGGACCCCAAAAGTCCACTCCATCACATCCTACACACCATAAAAGAAATTTTGTCCTCGAAATTAAGCCAGAAAACTCACTTTGTCACAGAAACCATGCTGGTAGCATGAGATAATGAGCATAGATAAGCATGAGCTATGATGTTTCATATAATACCGATTATCTAGGTCGTATGATCTAGAGATAGTTGTTGCCTAGTAAGAGGTGACAAGATGTTAATGGGCCTTCACTACGAGAAAAACAAAAATTAACTACACATAATTTCTATACATTTGTTGTATATGTAGTTAATTATGATATTTGTTTACAATTTATTGAAAATGTAGCCATAGTTTGGATTCCCGTCCAAATTTTTACCATCCCGCGAAAGTGCAAACCATACACCCAATACCGCTCAGATTTTCATTTGCCCAAATTCGTACCTGCCCCACATGCCTGGCTTCTTTCCTAGCCCCCACCTCCCTTCTCCTCCGTCACAAGTGCCACACTCACGGAAGAAGCTTTTCACCACCCTCTGCCCATACAAACCATTCACTCTGGCATTCTCTTCACTCCGATCACCCTTTTCCCTTACCTCCTCTGCATGTGCAACCTCATTGCCCCTGAAATGCCTTCTCCACTCCGTCCATTCGTCGCTTCAGTTCCCCAATTACTTGTGGTGCAATCTTTAGGAGTTACTTCCGTAATGGAGAGGACAACAATCCATGGTGAGCTGGGTGAGGAAAATATAAACAAGCAGGTTTATCCATGACAGTGGCGAGATGAAAGTGGGGCTTAATACTATCCTTGTTTATCTGTTGGACCTCTTTCCCTACCTTGAAGTTTGCTTCTTTGTTCATAACAAAGTTTCCGCTACAGCAAATAGCTAAATATTATACTACTACTCTTCCTTCAGTTTCACGACATCTAAACCGTGTAGATGCTATATCAATATCATTCAATTCGTCTTTGCACTTTTATGCTAACAATGTCGTAAAGAAATAGTCACCATTCACAAGGCTCTTTCAAAGCAAAACAACACTCACACACACTGCATGCTCTGCTCTATTATGTATGACCTCATAACTGCCACATCAAGATCGGGAAGCAATATTTTATCCCCGACCATATATGCAACAATCATATGTAACTGGTAGGTGCTGGTGGAAAATATTTCTTATTACTAGTACATTCGTAATATAAATTAGATTCTTTATTTTCTTTCAAATACCCCTCTACTTACATCATAAGTATTTCATTTCTTATCACATTTGCAGGCAACCTACAAATTTCTTGATGTAGTGATAATTGTAGGGCTGAGCTTAATGTGACTAATAACACTAATGCCTTTTAGTGGTGAGGCTAAGTTATTGATATTTTGTCTTTCGTTTCCAATTTATTCAGTTTTCTGACTTGATATGTAATAAACTTCATATGCCGTTTGCCAACTATTGTCCCTTGTGAGCTGTTGGTTGAACAAGTTCAGTAAGAATAGGTGAAAAGACAATATGATCGGGTTTAGGCCCTGCATATATTCAAGTAGATGACAAAGCTAAGTGAGAAACTTGTATGTTTTCTTCCCATAAAAAATACAAATTATGATTTTGCTAAGAAACTGAATATTGATACAACTTACTTCACATTACAGTGGATGCTCATTTGATAAAGTTAAAATGTGTTGACATAGCATGTACCCATGTGAATCTACCAACAATATTATGTTGATAAAAATAATGTTAATCTAGTTGTTAATTGTAGAGCTTAGCATTACATATCATTACCATTAGTTCCCACGGATCTTCCAAACCCACATGAGAAATAGTAGGACAATGGCTGGAAAACCAGACAGTTCCATCCATGGTATTGTGCGGCCTAATAAGACATGGGTTGGGTTTTTGTGTGTAGGTATAATAAGTTCTATTCATAATGCTTGTTCTTTGGAAACAATAAACATATGCATCTATAACTTTATTATTATATCATGGTGTAAGTCATATGAATCATGGCAGTCAGTTGAAATTATATGATTCTAGGATGGGATCTACTTTCTTTCATTAAAATTTCTTACTGCAAACCTGTAAGATCTGAATTTTTGGTGGTTAGATATTGCCCATTACATACTTTGTGATGTAACCTAGAAGCACTACATCCATACAAATGCTAGTATATTATTTTGTTGGTGAGGAGACCAACAGACTAAGTGGTTGCAAGGTTTACAGATGCACATTCAGTGTCCTTTACGGGTTGTTAGGTTCTATGCTATATGAGCTTATAACAAACTGGACAACCGACAATATATAAAAATTTGATAGTATATATCAGTGAAAAAGGTCCTCATTTCTTAATCTCTAGGATGCAAGGAACTGACAATATCTTTTGGTATATATTGTTTGAAAGCATGTTAGCCATGCAACTCCCAAAGAATCAGACTCAAAAAATGCTACTACTTTGTTAATATCACTGATCAAGCAGCAAGACCACATATCAAGATTAGACCCACGGCTAAAACATACTCCACATGCCACAAGTCATAAATTTATAATAACAAACTGATATCAATAGAAGAAGCAAGAATTACTCCATAAAATCATATTTAGATTCTAAATAATCATAAAACTTTATTTCTCGACTTTCATGCATGATAAAACACCAGTTGAATCAATTCATAGTGATTCAAATGTCACACGTGATAAATAATCAAGTCATTTGTCACAATTTCTCCTCTAGAAATTTTGGTTGATTCTCGTCAGTTGTGAATTGCTCATTCAGACTACAATATTCAGATGAAACCATAAGTTATAATTAATGTTTTGTTGTATGTTCAGCTGATCAGGTTGATGAAGATGAAACTTCAAAGAAAAAGGTTGATGAAGATGAAGATGCAGAACAAATTATTCTTAGAGGAGCTTTCTATCCATTAGAAAGGCTGCTATCATGGTTTTTACCTTGGCCAAGGGAGATGGAAGGGCTCCATATTGCAAGGACTTTGTTAGTATCATTGTCCTGTGGGTCATCAAATCCAATGTAAGTTATATTAGTTAAAAAACCTCTGAAATGCAGATGATGCATCCATGCCTGATCTTGTACCAAAGACCAGGGTTCTCATAGATGGTCGATGAAGTGAGGAGGTAACAATCCTTGTCCCTAGAGATATCATCAACATGAAGTTAGGTGACATCATCCCTACTGATGCTGATCTTCTACAGGGTGACCCACTAAACATTGATCAATCTGCACTCACTGGTGATTACATCCCTATTACAAAGAATCCAGGTTACAAGGTCTTCTCTGGCTCCATTTGCAAATAGGGTCAAATCAAGGTTGTGGTTATATCCAGTGGTGTGCATAGTTTCTTTGTGGACAATGATATAATAGTTTTTCCATATCATGGAATCACTAATCAAGGATAATAAAACACACACTCTATCATGTTAAATGGACCATGCAGTTCCCATTTACAAAAATCTCATAGTCTTTGCCATATCATGGAACAGATCTGGACCATCTGGTCCATTTAACACGAAATAGTGTTTTTTTCCTTCCTTGATTGGTGATCCAACGGTGTACAACCTTAGATAGAACCATAGAAGGAAGTAAAGGATCCAACTACTAGTAACCAGTTGATGCATGTTGAAGGCCAGATTGTGCGTAAATGCACTATAGATGATCTAGGTACATAATTCACTAAAGATGATCTAGGCATATACATTATTTATAGTCACACACTCACATAGTTACTTTTTGATAGATTTTGATAGCATTTCTCTGTGTTGATTGTCCAAGTACAATGGCTATGGTGATGGCAATCAATATCACATTATTTATTAGCTCTGGATATGTTCATGGTATGATTGTCTTATATATGTGCTAGACTATATTCAATTCAGAGTTTGCCAATCTCTACAATGAAGGAATTGCATGCCTATGATGAAGCCATAAAAACACTCAATGTATGTCTTTGAAGATTCTTTCTTTTGTAATCATTTCATGCATTTAATGATAAAAGGTAGTGTTGTTTTATAGTAATTCTTGGATTATCATTGTAATTATTAGTAGACGTGTAATATTATTCATATGTCCAAGCATGTATAATTGAGTCCTTTCTTTTTTACTTTTTTAGCATCTACTTTAAAGTTCTTTAACAATATATAATGAATAATAGTCCTTAATTACTTCTATTATCCTCTTTTCATTTTACCAAAGAACTTTAATGTGAAGAACCAAACTAAAATACATTTTTTTTGTGTCAAGCTCTATTTCTATCAGTATTGCATTCCACCAAACAACATTTTTCTTTGTTTGTTGCCACTTAACGTCTGGCTAGAAAGAGGGTGATGAACTTTGTAGGAACTTTGACGTAGTTAAGGTACTCAAGAAAATGAGATTTCCTAGAGTGCCTGGGGTGGGAGATTGAAAGTCACCAAAGACAATCTTACACCATGAGTAAGCCCCCATTCTATCTCTTTTGCAAACTCTACAACACTTATTAAACATGAGCACATGATGTCACATATTTGACAATTCTTAAACACCTTATATATGCATATTGTATGCAATAATTAACTTATTTCCCTGTCTTGAGATAGTTTGATATGCCCTATATTAGATTTAGCTTGACTATCTGTTTGGTTATCCTTGACTAACTTCTAACTGAAATGCTTATGCCTTAGAAATGATCTATACTCGGTGTTCTTTGAAGCTGATGAGATATGTAGCTTCTCTATAATTATTTTGACTGTGTTTCAGTCTTTGGTAAAGAATTTCTACTTAAGCTTTGAGCTACTGCTTTGTGATTTGTTGATGGACAACAAAAAAAGCACCAGGTAGTTACTTTTATATTAGGCATAGCCCTTTAGAAAGTTCATACATGGCATTTTTTGTCATTCTTAATTAATCTCCATTAGGGTAGCTTCAATATTAGCAAGATCGTCCTGCATATCATTGACCGATGCCTCTTGTTTCTCTTCTTTTCCTTTTTTTTTCTAGACATCTACCGCTTTTGTCCTCCAACAAACCCCATTCCAAATCATTCACGCTTTGCAATGCTTGCATTTAAAATGGATACATATCTTTATCTTGCACGGCGAGAGGGAGTCACCCTGTTTAACACCTCTCGAGGGGGTAAAGGAACTAATGTTTTCTCTGTTCCATAAGATGGACGTGGAACCAGAAGTGATGATTTGCATGATGATTGAGATCAGGTTCTCAGGGATGGAAGTGTGACACAGTGTGTCTGAGATGAAGGCCTAGCTCACAGTGTCAAAAGCTTTGATGAGGTCGATTTTCAGTGCCAATCTGTGCTTCTTGCATTGTCTCGACTCCATGGAGTGTATAATTTCTTGCACTAGGTTGGTGTTGTCACCAATATGATGGTCGGGGATGAAACTGGACTGGAAAGGAGAGATCCATTTGTTGAGATGGGGCTTTAGACAATTTGCAATAATTTTGGATAGAAGCTTGGAGCAGACGTTTATTAAGGGATATAGGGCGGAGGTGAGAGCATGTTTCTGGAGAAGGGACCTTGGGAATGAGGACCACCATCGAGTTGGACACTTCGGGGTTGAGCCTGGAACCCATGAAAGGGGCTTGGATGAACTCAGTGAGTTGTGTCTTCAGCGTGTGCCAGTGCTTCTGAATAAAAGACGCATCCACCCCGTCAGGTCCGGGTGCCTTCAACGGCGACATCATACGAAGTGCTTCCCAGATTTCAGTTTGGGAAGGGAGGGCCTCCATGGAATCGACGTCTGAGGGAGAGAGAGTGGGGAAGGCACCTATGAAACACTGGCTTGCAATTTCCCTGGTGTCCTGGTGCAACTTGCGATAGATGTTAGAGAAGAAAGTAAGGATGAGAGATTTTATCGAACCTTCGTCTTCCAACCATTCATTTTCGCTATTCTTTAGACTTATAATGTTGTTTCTTTGATGTCTATCCTTGACCAGGGATTGGAAGAACCTGGTATTATTGTCACCAAGCTTCACCCAGTCGCAGTGGGCCTTTTGTTGCCAGATCGCTTCTTTGCGTTGGAGGATTTTGTCCAGGTCCTCTTGGAGATGACTTGTTTCAGCAGCTAAAGCGTCGTCGAAGTGTAGTGCTAAGAGCATTTCATTCCAGCGGATCTTATTGCTAATTTTGTGCCGATCGCGCATGGCCTGTTTCTTCATAGTCGCATCCCAGGTGTCGGTAGTCTTTAAGAAAGATGAGGCCGCCTCTGTGAAAGGTAAACTGACGTTCCAGTTGCTATCAAGGAACAGTTGGAATCCTTGCGCGCAGCTCCAGGCAGCTGATGTGCGAAGGAATTGCGGGGTGGGTTGCTTGGAGTAGAGGAACTCATAAGGAGAGGAGTGTGATAGGAGTGACTGCATTCCAGTACCTGGACTGGGTTACAGTGATCCTTATTGAGCCAGAGCTGATTGCCCAAGGCCCTATCTAGGCGCTCGTGCAAGAGGCCTCGCCGGAAAGTAGTGCGAGCACCACAGACCCCTAGATTGTGTAGCTGGCAAAGATCCATGGCCTCCATGAAATCTCAGATGTTTGCGCTGTCGAAAGAGTCACTGCCAAATTTCTCAGATGGGAACATCACCACATTAAAGTCCCCAAGGACCACCCATGGGGAGTTGATGTTCTGACTAAGGTTTAGGAGCTGGTGCCAGAGGAGCTATCTGCTGTTTCTGGTCGTGCCTGCATACACAAAAGTGTAGAAGTAGTTTGCGATTTCGCAATGGATGTATTTCTTGTGGGAGAAGATGACCTTGAGGTCTACATGCGGTTTCCAGAGCACCCAAATGCCCCCAGCAAAACCAACTGCTTCCACTCTGTGAGAGTGGGTGAATCCTATCTTCTTAATAATATGAGAGGCATTTGATCCACTACATCTGGGTTCTAGAATCACCATGACAGAGGCTTTGTACTTGAGTGCGAGAGCTTTGATCGCGAGTTGGGTATCCTTTTTGCAGGCACCCTAGACATTCCAACAAATAATGTTCATTGGATGGGTTCTTCTAGGGTGGAGGAGCCCATCTTCCGTGCTTCTTCTTCTAGGTCCTGAGTAAGGGATGTTTCCCTCTTTTTCTGGCAGATGCTCTTTCGGGGTCGCTGTCATTGACCACCTTCCTGTTGCGTAGGTGAATGCCCTCCGAGGATTTGGCAGGACTTCCGTACGAGATGTAGCTCGGACCGCCACTGGAGGCGTTTCTGAGGGAGAAGGTGAACAACGGGGCATTATCCGTTCTGCTTGGGATGATAGTATCCCCTTGTGGTGATGTTGCGGTATGGTCAGATGTATTCTTTTGGGTTTGCTGCGTGTGTTCTAGGGAATTTTGGGTATGCTGGTTTAGCCTGGATTGACCGCTTGGCTCTTGGGAGGTTCGGTTCTTGGATGATTTGTGAAGGTTCTTACGTGCTCGCCAATCTATTCCATCCGTAACATGCTCTGCAATTCTATCTACTTCTGCTCGGTCCTGGATTTTCCCTCCTTCCTCTTCATCGTCAGAAAGGTTCTGGAATCTATTGATTGTGTTGAGGCTCTTGCTTTGATGTTTATCCTTTTGCTGCGGTCTCAACTTCCTTTTGATCGGTTGGGCATGTATTGCCTCAGAGAAACCCTCCATTCTCTGTGGTTCAATGTGGATGATGGAGCCCGTAGCCAGAGCTGCTTCGCGTGCTCGATTGTCTTCTTCCAGCCTCTTCGTGCAGTCCTTCTCGATGTGCCCCGCCCGCCCGCAATGCATACAGATGAATGGTATGTTCTCATACTCCACCTTGTATCTCTTTCTTGATATTGAGACTACCGTCCACCTTCCTTATTTTACCATTTTTACTGACTTTGTTGCCACTATTTTTATGTTTGCTTATATCTTTTTGGACATTTCCCTACTGTAGAACTTCTTGAACTTATTCAAGCCTTATTAAAATCTAATCATGTTTGTTTGATGACAAATGTATAAAATGCATTATGTCTATAAGCCTCACCGAGTTAGACTAATAACTAGTCAATTGGCAGAAAATAATCACTTATACTAAAGTCTTTCAGGTAATGGAGGTAGATATTTCATATCATCTTTGTTGTCTACATAACCAGGGGCAATTTCATTCTCCACCTCTTTTACACCATTTTTAGGTTCAGCATAAGGTAAACCACATAATTTTCTTTGTTTGCATGAAAAGGCTCAGACTATCATGAAACCTCTACAAGGTTCTAGCTGCACCAATCACATTGTCACATTGACAATAATTAATCAAGACAGGGTTCTCTGAGTTAAGTATCTAAGATGTTGTCTCATTTGTCTAGTCACCAAGTGTATATGAGCTTTCTTTTATCCATAAGTAGGTTCTTCATATCTTTACCTGGAGAATATCTTTTTAAATTTCTACCATGCTTAAATGCTAAGACATTTTACTACCTATAGATTGACTCTGATCAACAAGTAGTGAATTAACTTGGAAAGAATCAAGTATCATCCTCTACATAGAAGTTTACATGTCCATGTATGCAGTATTTGCAAGATCTCAATCTCATTTATAGTTCCCAAGAAGGGGTACAAAAATTCACTTATAGTAACTCAAGAATTTTGATAGCATTTGTATTTCTTTGGTGTTGTTTTCAGGGAACCTTAGCACACCTAATCTCTTCTCATGGAAACTAGATGAATGATGTTCACAGAGTTCTTCTCAAGCCAAGATTCCTTCATCAGATATGCAACATTACCACTATGTTATGTTGAACAATATAAATCTCGATAATAATATATACATATGTAAGGGCAGATTCAAACAAGAATCAATGGTTGCCTCTCATTGACTTATGTAAAGTACATTTACGAGGAGAAATAACTTTATAGAAAGGAGTACTCCCTAATATCTATATCTGGACAAAATTCTATTTTAGATTCATTCTTCAGATATGATGTACCTATAAGGTTCATAAGTCTAATCAATAATGCATCATGTATCCTTGAAAACTTTTTTGAACATTTAATAATCTAACTATCCTTTGATCATGAAAGTAGGGGTAACCATAGGGAGTTACTGCTATTAGGCTCAGCTGAGTTTTCTTTGGCGGTTTAGTGCTACCCCTCTCCCCTAGGCGTTGTTCTCAACTTCTCCCTCTTTGTCAGTAATTTTTTTTTCCAATAAGACAAGTCTCTCCATCGTGAGATAGGTCTTCCCTATTGTTGGGAATTTGGTCCTCCCTGTGTTTGTTACATCAGGGTGTTTAACTATATGCTTCTATCAGATGCATTTATGTATGCCTTCTCCTCAGATGAGTGTGCTTATGTAGCACGTTATTAATATTGAGCTGAGTCCATAGTTGGTAGATTGGTGGTAAGCCAGTTATGAGTTATTGGAAAACAAATCAGAAGTTCAATATTGACCATAACCATAGTGTCTTGTTGTAGGTCTCGTTTAGATTTTGTGTGGTTGGTTCTATTTGAAGTGAATGCTCTATTGAAAAGTTGAAATGAATTTTGATCTATGACCTTGAATATCATTCAATACCCTAGGTACTTGATGTTAGATGAGCTGATGTTGGTGCTACCTTCTGGTAGTGTAGGTGTATTAGGCTGTATGCCTATAGACTCTCGTTGGATACATGAAATGACTGTAATTGTATAAGATCATTTAGTTATCCTCTACTAGATCAATAAACACTTTACAAACCATCACATGAAATGACTCTCTAGTGGAAAATTAGACTTAATGTCATAAAGTATTAACTACATAGCAAGTTATTACTGAGTACCGATCTTGATAAGAGGAACCTTTTAGAAAATAAATAAAAAAGATAAAATGGTTTTTAGGTTTGTGAATTATGACTGCCATTTGGTACTTGAATACATAGATTTCTTTTCCCTAATAGTGTATGCTACTTAGTCCAACAGTGAGTTTCCTCCATTTTAAGACATCCTTGAATGTGTGTTGTCTTTTTTTACTTTTATAATGAGTAGCGACTACTTCATAAATGTTTTCAGACCTTGTCATTAAAACTTGTCACACATACTTAGACAATTTTTTCCCTGCACTCTGAAACATGTCTTTAAGTGTAAGTATCAATTCTATGCAAATTCCTGAGCCAACAGGTGCTCAAGTATGATTCCATTATTTCACACATTTCATGTATTATATTCGTAGAGTAGCTAGTTTAAAATTATAGTAAGAACAATTCCAATCACATCTAATGTCTGAAATAGTTTGTAGGTTGTAAGTACAAATGATCACTGAATACTAGATTTTATAACCATGCAATTCTCAGTCGAAGGAAATTATAACCCACACTGGTTATATGTCGGCTGTAGGATGTTGCCAATTCAATTAAATTTTAGAAGTTTCAATGAAACATATATGTTGAGTGACTGAAATTTCCACTGGAATCTCAGCCAATTGATAGACTAGCAATTCCATATGCCACTCCCCATTAAATTAATTTTTTTATAACATTTCTGAAATCTCATAGTTCAGTCCTTGTTAAGGGCAAAAAGTAAGTCTCGTTGCTAGGTGGACAATTAGTGAAGTGGGTTTGGAACTCATGCTGCTTAGTGATGACTTCAGCCGCTTGAATTAACTTCATGATATAGCTAGTGTGGATTTCCAATTAGTGAAATTCAAAACTAAAAATCCAACTAATATTCATGCTGAGAAATTTGTGAAATCCAAATTATACTCAGTCCACAGAGAAATATCAGATTCAGTTTGATTTTTCCTTTACTCAAAAGGTTTTATCTGCATATGATATTGTAATGAAAAATCAATAATAACTAGTAATGTCCGCTTGTAGAGTAGATGCATATTATTCATGTAATTGTCAGAAGCTTATGTTGCCACTCTGACCTATTTGTGTGCAGAAGGAATGTAATGTGGGAGCATATATCTCTATTCAACTTAAACGTTTAAGTAGGGAATTTTTATGTAATTTGAAGAGCTTCTCTTGTGGTAAAGTTAGATTATTGGAATGATGTGGGTACACTAAGGTATTAAATACCCATGTTCAATGGTAACTATAAATGTGGAATGTGTCCCCTGAAAAAACCAGCTCTTTTCCGTATGTAATGAAATGTTGTCTATGTGATGAGTTATATTGAATGATGTATTCACACTGGGTCTAGTTTTCTATCTGATGAAAGCTTTTGTGTTGTTTCATCCAATGGAGGACTTATCAGTTTTTGGTAGTGATGAGGAAGCTGAGAGTTCTCAAGAAGATTATACTGATGATGATCTTAGTGATATAGATGATAAGGGTGAACATGAAGAGGTATTGCATTCATTTTTTAATTTTCTGGTATAATCATATTGGTCGGATGCGGGTGTAACTGTAGTAGCAGTGCAGAGTGTAGTGTGGCTGTCAGCATTTAAATGTAGTTATCACCTTGACATTTTTTATAACATTGCATCAGTAGTCTAAGTAATATCAAATGTCTGTCATCGTGGTTAAAAATGCAAATAATGTGCGGTATTGTGGTAAATCATCTTATTATTTAAACTAAAGAACATAATGTTGACAACAATATCATATATGCCTTGTAATTCATATACCCTGTACATTGTGACACAAAGTTTTAACTTTTAAGAGTTAATACATCCTTAATCTCTTATATCTATTACTTGCACACTGACTCAGGGAAGTGCTCTTGTAGCTCGCTTGAGATTTCCACAAAAAACACAATTTTCATTTCTCCCTCTCCCTCTTCCTCTGACGGTGAAACCGCTACAAGCACTGTAATGTTGAATGTTGTGTTCTCTTCCATCCCATTTATTTTTCTTGTACTATCCACAATCTTCCCTCCCTGCTGCTGCAAGCAGTATGGAGTAACGTTGGTAAGAAAGAAAAGGACTAGGAGAGGGCTGAGTAAGATGACCTGGTGATGGTTGTGATGGTAGGTCCAGTGGTAGAGATTTATCTCATAGCCAATACTCAATCCCAGAGCTTTATCTTATATACCAGTGGTGTGCTGATACACAATCCCATTCCTAAGGGCTAAAGATGAGCAAAAAGGCTAAGTCTTGCTTGGTATTTTGGTGTACACCATTGACATTGTGTATATCCAGAATGGCAGCATGGATGCCCCAAATTTCTTTGCTGAATCATTCTAGGCACAACTAGGTAATGGAAATTAATGCAGTGGTCTTCCCCCATTTTCTTTTAAGTTCTATTGATTTAATAACATAGATTATATGCATCATCTCAGGCAAAAGAACTGATTTCTAAACTAAATGCATAGAGGGAGAGTTGGCTAGTTGTGAGCAGCATGCTCTCAGTAGGGCATCATCAACACAATGCTCTAGAACATCATCAACATCCAATTTACAATTATGGAAGCTCAAACAAAGAAAAAATCTTTACAAAACATCACAAGAATCGGAGAAGATAATAGAAATGCCGATGATTTATCTAACAGAATGAAATCAATAAGCATCATGTATTGCAACAATTTTTAAAGCACAAGATCGAAGTTTTAATATAGTTCTGAATATGCAAATCACTGAATTCTTTTTGATATTTTGACATTTTCCCCTTCTCTTTATAGTATTTGTTCATTTGTTCTTTCTTATATTCGATGCCTATCTTGGCATGTATGAATATGCTGATGGTATATGTTTTCTCTTAGATTTCATCCACCAAGGAGGGTATCCATCTCCCCATAACATACCAAACACCTTCCTAACACCCATCTCATAGAAGGTTACATTTAGATAGATTTCATCTATATGCTTCAAGCAATACTGAAAACATAAATCCATGATTTGCAATGATAATTTGCCTCACCCTGGCTCTAAAAGTGAGCAACATGCTACCTCATCAATCCATGTTCTTGGTGATCTGTGAGTTTCTAATTTTATGAATTGAAGGGTTTTATGTATCTCTAGCTTTCTTGAGCTCATTCTTATAGGGCTGTGTTGTTGATGATTCGGGTATCCAAGTTGTTATGTCAAAATGACATTTTGTACCTACTGCATGAGATCATAAACTGGTTTAAAAGCGAGGTTTCAAATTTCTTCTATATGAAGCTTTGTATTCTGGAGTTTCTTAGCGACTCTACAGTTGATAGGAAGTAAGATTAGCATTAATTATACTTTTTTTAATGAATTTGAGCAGCTACAGGGACTTCCCATACTAGTTGGTGAAATGGTAAAAGGTTATGGGATGATTCATCCTAACATGGCTATCATGATTTGTGACTTGAAATGAATCTCACTCAGGTTGAAGATATTTTCAGTGTGTATTGGTAGCTTTTCTTCAAAATTCAAGCTAAAAAAGCAAGTGCTCTGGGTGAGTTATATCTTTTTTCTATATTCACTAGCATGGTTCATATAATCCTTTCATGTAGTACAACTATAGATACTACATGTTAATCTTGATATAGTGTTCCTATTTGTGTAAAACTAACAAAGTATACTAGAATCTAGTCCAAAGACATGATAGCAACAAGATCATCTGTAGGAAGTTGCTCTTGATCACGCAATGAAGCTGGATAAGATTTATGGGATTTTAAAGAAACAATATGCTATCCAATTGGCTCTCTCCTATTTTAACTCTTAGATGCTGCAAATTGGGGGCAAGTCACCAAATAAGATACTTTTTGCTAAGAATAATGAAAGAATGTTCTAGACTGATTTTCATCCTGGTAAATGTGGTTTTGTAGACTTCTTAGGATTTTATTTTGCCTTAGCTTTATATGTTCATCCTACAGCTAACGATGTTGATGGGATGCTTACATGTTTGATAGATTTCAGTGTCAAGATAATTAGACTATTTGGGCTTACAGTTCATGACTTGGCTACATGTTAAATTTCTCCCAACCTTCCTTTGGAGGCTGCTATGCTTGATTTTACTTGTGAGTTCATTAGATTCATCCCTCCTTTTTCCAAGCATCTGAAATATTTTGCAGCAATACTCCAGGGGTTGTAACCTTCTTGATTGATCATGCCATCATCCGTACATAATAGAATCTGGACCATAATATTTTCAACATAACATGTGAAAATAATGTAGAACTTGCATGAATTGGCATCTACTGCAAATGAAATTGGGCGTTTTCAATATTTGCACTCTTCTTAGAAGTAAATGTTAGTAATCATCATGAACTTGCATCAATCAGACCCCTGCTGATCCTCATAGAAAAATGGATGTTTCCCTATTCCAAAATGCCTCAAATTGCATTTACTGATTTGAGTGTGAACTTCTTCCTTGCATCAAGTCTTCTTTGGAAAGAGTCATACATTAGTATTATGCATACTTTTTGTTCTTATTTCTACTGGAAATCTATATGTTGGCCTTTCCGCATTTAGCTTTGAAGTGTGCTTAAAAGGTTGGTTTCCTGGTTCCACTTTAAGCTGTGCGACTTGCCCAATTATCAATTTATAAGGTCCAATGCAGTTTGATACATTATTAGTTTGATACTCCTATTTTTTGTATATTAATAGTTACTTAGCAGCTAACTTGATATTAATCCGTATCTCAGCAAAAGTAGCACAAGAAACAATAGCTTATAAAGATGAGGAGTTGACAGCTTGGTTTGCGCATGTGTATAAGAAATGAGTTTGCAATCTGGGGATGACCCTGCTCAACTATGTCGAGAAGCTGAAAGAATTGATTCTTAGATAAGAGAAAGAACATCTTCGCAAGAGGGCGACCCTGCTCAACCATGTCAAGATTGTATTTTTTATACTTTTTAATCCAACACATGCTCTTCTTCATGATGGTGCAACAACAACAAGAGCTCGAACAAAAGAAGAAGACAATAAGGATGCTAAAACTGGCCGAGAAAGACACGACTCTTTTGCAAAGATGTTAGCAGACCACTAAATCATTGATATATGTATATACTTTACTTTGTACACAGTGTGTAATAGGGGCAAGATATACGTCCTCCCCATGTACATTCGACGCTTCATTATAAATGAAAGTAAGATTGTTGGCATAATGAGCATAACTTATTCTAAATACTACAATTTTGTTACTAAAAGAGCTTGTGTACTAACAAATTACACTATATATATATATATATATATATATATATATAAAATCGAATTAAGCATATATGTATGTGTACTAAATGGCACTACATATGTAGCTAGATGCATAATCAACTACATATATATGTATATAGTAACTGCTACCTTTCCCTACACATTAAATACATATAAAATGTATTAACTTCCTATTTTTGCTACATACTGACTGCAAATGCAATCGTAATCATACATTTAGCTATAATTACACTTACATTTAAACATGTAAAGACAATATCTAGCTACACTTTTGATTACATATAAATTTGTAGCGATTGGATTATCTAACTACATATTTTTAAAATATAGTTAAAGACTTTAGCTATACGAGCATATACTACAATTTGTATATGTAAAGAAATATGTAGTTAAATCCTTTAACTACAAAATATGGGGTTTTCGCTACAATTTTTATTTATAGTTAAAGACCATTTTTTTTGTAGTGCTTGTGAGCCATGTGAATAGTTGTTGCCTAGTGAGAGGTGATAAAATGTTAATGGGCCTTGTGAGCCATATGAATAGTTGTTGCCTAGTACGAGGTGACAAGATGTTAATGGGCCTTGTGAGCCATGTGAATAGTGTTGCCTAGTGATAGGTGACAAGATGTTTATAAAAGTCTCATGAAAGAAATGACAATGTTCAAAATAAATCAGGGAAAAGGAAACCCAGGAACATGATAATAATAAATGGTTATAATAATAATGAAATCTTGGTCATACATGCTTTTTGATTATAGCCAAATAAGGGCTATAGTGTTTTGAATATGCTTAAATGAGATAAGAGGAATACTTGTATTACATAAAGAATGTGATTAAGTATGATGGCCTATCCAAGGTATAATGCCTAGTAAAGGAGATGTGGTATTCAGTGATAAGTTTAAGGGATTGATATCCCATAGTGAAAGTGAAAGGGAAACATAAAGGTATTCCACTATTATGGAATCCTTAGCAATATGGCCACGATCCTACATGATTGGGATAACCCAATACCTGGATACAACCCTACAGGATTGGCATAATCCAATACATGGATACAACCCTACAGGATTGGGTAACCCAATACCTGGATATAATCCTATAGGATTGGCATAATCCAATACATGGATACAACCCTATAGGATTGGGATAACCCAATACCTGGATACAACCCTACAAGATTGGCATAATCCAATACCTGGATATAATCCTACAGGACCGGGATAACCCAATACCTGGATACAACCCTACATGATTGGCATAATCCAATACCTGGATATAACCCTATAGGATTGGGATAACCCAATACATGGATACAACCCTATAGGATTGGCATAACCTAATACCTAGATACAACCCTATAGAATTGGCATAATCTAATACCTAGATACAACCCTACAGGATTGGCATAACCCAATACATGGATACAACCCTACATGAATGGTATAAACTAATACTTGGACAAATCATAATGATGTATATTCACATGATTGGTACAATCCAATACCTGGCTAGCAGATTGGCTGAGGCCAACAGATAGAAATGAGAATGATTCATGGATGTCATACCATGATAATAAGTATCACATGACAAGCTTGAGATGTTGATATAGTATGATGGGTAAATGTTACACATGTTCTTCATATTCCTTATAAAGTGAATAGATGATTTACTGCTCTATCATAGACAATTACAATGCTTTAAAAGAAGAGAAATGTTCTAATATGCTTATCCACAGTGAATAACCTTTCTTATTAATATAAAAGAACCTCTGCTCAGTTTTATACTGTTTACCTGTGATAATAAAATTATTGACGAAGAGTTATATCTCCCGCTGGTACAATTGTCTCACCTCGTGGGATCCACAATTTTTAGGTGGATGTGCACAAGGAGGTAGAGATCGTTCTATAGAGGAAGAATGACAAGGTTGAGTGTACCGTCGGTCTTGTCTTGTAGATAGAAGTCCTATGTGTCATGTATGTACTCTCAGGTCCTTGGATTTAGTACGTGATAGTTTTATGAACAATCAAAGATTTTGGCTTGTATGCCTCGAGGTTTTATGTTGCTTTAGTATATGTTTTGACAAAGCAACTGTTATATGTTATCCTCGATATGAGATAATACAAAGTATGTACAATGCGAACCATGATGTATATAAAGTTTGGTTCTTCCATTAAAGAGTTTTCCAGGAAATGGATCTCTTTGCAAAATGGTTTCAATTTTTAGTGATTTTGTTAATCCACTGCTTATGATTATTCCGCATAATTAGTAACGATTTGGCTATTGGTTTGGTGGTGATCGTTTCATTGGTGTCAATAGAGGGCACACAATACCAATAGAGGACGTGTTGCACCATAGAGGTTGTGACATCCCAGCATCACAAAGACAACGAAACGTCACACAAAAATGTGCATAACCACTATAAAAAACAAATTACTAAAAACACAAGTTAATTAAAACCGATTGCGGAAAGAAGATAAGAAAGGAACTATTACAACCAAATCCACATCCTGCAAAGAAACATGTTATATAAATATACATAAACTTGATACATGTCCATATCTCATAGGATCTAGCTGTCCCATAAGCACAAAGAGTTCACCACATGTTTATGTACACAACAGGCCATACTAGGCAATCAATAGGATAAGGAAGCCATATCAACTATACATCATGAAACCTCATCAAAACACCACCAAGGACCTGAGAGTACATGGATGACTCTAGGACTCTACTATAAAACAACCAAAACAACAACATATCCATCTCTTGCCTTCTACTGTTCTTCTTGCTGCTTAGATGCAATGCCACAATCGCCACCACATCTAGCACGACCACCTAAAAGGTTTTAAACCAATGGGGTGAGACACACATTCCCAATGAGAAACATAACTCCCCGCTGAACTATAAAACCTCAAAAGAGAAACTAGAACAGATAAAGCAAGTTGCAGATATAAGCAGATCATATATGTAACATGTTGAGCGGAACTAGCTGTTATAACATCTTACCAGAATAATTAGGAAGCCTATGAACATGTGTTAATATTTGACAAGACAAGTCAAATAAGAACTTATCATAATAATTGAGGAACATGTAATTAACTACAAGATATATCTAGGACAACTATACAAACAAGGCCTCAACCAATGTTACATGTTTGTCCTAAGAAAATATACTATATAGATGGATTACGATTTATTATGCCACGAGGAAGTGAGTCATACCACTCAGATCCAAAACGACCACCACTTGGTTGCAATCGGTTGCCATACAAGGTCAATGGAAGAGCCAGACTCCACGACCTCATACCCTTGTGGTCAGTGCACAAGAACCAACAAGAAAGACCACCGTCTCGTGCTTAAGTGGCCTCAGCCACATAGGGTTAGGCTACCCTCTACCTAGCCCACGTTGGTACAGGTATTGACACTAGAAAATTGAGCCACGGGACTGGTTCACCGTTCTCCAACATCACTGAGCCATGGGCCTGTTTCACCATGCTCTAACCATACTGAGCCACGAGCCTAAAACTGTGCTCCAATCCTGAGCCATGGACCTGGTTCACCATGCTCTTGAGTCTACAACTGAAGTTGCACTCTAACCCTCCTATTTTCAGCTAGGAAAAACTCCGCATATTCAACAATATGCACTCTGGATTATCCCATAGGAGAACCCGTTTCACCATCACCAAACTCCTGACGATGATGGATCTATGGCCAGTGCAAACTACATGAAAAGTTTATCCATAATTAATTAACATATTTTAAGTGGATTACCAGATTCAACCAAGCTACGTAACATGCAAACTATAACAAGAATAAACAAACATAAATCTCAATATCTTGTGTTACACTGTCACTAGTGCTTTTAATGCCATCAACATCATCCTAATCCATCACAAGGATCCAAAATCACATGTTACCATTTGGCCTCTTGCCAATCATCTAGATCCATCTCAAGGATCACATCACATGGATTGAATCCCACCATCAAGGTAACTAATACCATTCCATGGGCAACACCCATCATCTATCATTGGGTTCATCACAACCCTTGATGTTCCACATCATGTCATTGTCATGCCATCACCATGGCCTCATCATGCAAATGGTACCTTCATGGTTAGCATAATCATAGAGGTACAACTGTACTATCATAGGGAACATCTTAAACTCATTGCATGTATCAAGAGAGATCTAATTATTCTATGTATGACATTATCATATATATATATATATATATATATATATATATATATATATATATATATATATATCTTTCAATCAAGTATTAGGGTTACCAACCAAACACAAGGTACATCCCTCACTATAGGCATCACAACCCTCACAAGAGGTGGATCGGTTAAGGGATAACCCTCACCAAAATCATCACAACCCTCACCATAGGTATCGACCACAACCAAACCCTAATGGTGTAGACCATCAACCAAACACCCCTCATCATATCGGTCAACATCCATATCGGGAAACACCCATATAGCCCAAGCGATCATCTCATACAGAACATGTTGACCAAGGAAGGGTACAACCTAAAATGCCCAAGAGATCCACATCTAAGGGTATCATGCAAAACACACCAAGGCCATATTGCCCGCACACAACAACACCATGCCACCCTAAGGATTCTAGGGTATCAGGCAGCACCATCCAAGAGGATGTTGTGCAAGGCACCAACAACCCACGACGCCCAACACATGCCACATATCGCCCAAGGGGTACAAGCCTCATAACGCCCAACCTCATACTATTGTATTGCCCAAGCCCTAACTAAAGGAAGAAAGGGGGAGGTATCAGGCAACTCACTCAAGAAACCATAACGGGCAACAAGCCACAAGGTACTACCAACCATATCAGGTAACAAGCGTTTGGACTACGCTATCGACCAACCAAGCCTATCAGTCAAGGCATCAACTCAGCTAAGGGCTCTTATCGGTTAAGGGGTCAACAAGACACCCATCTAGCATATCGTCCAAACTTAACCATAGGATAGGGATATCGGTTGAACAAGGATATCGGGTTACACTCCACCTTAGGTTGGTCATCTTCAACCTCAAGACCACCACCAAACCCTAAAGGATCAAAAGAGTTGGCTCACCTCTAAACAACTAAGTGGGAGGGGTCTTGCACAACTTCCATCACATATCAGACAACAAGGTGGGTCATCACCATATCGGCCAACCAACCAGCAACTAGGCCATCGTCCAACCAAAGGCTCACCTTTCAAATCCATGGTAAGAGAGGGGTGTTGCTCAAGTAAATAGAGTGTAGACTCACATCTCAACAACTAAGAGAGAGGGATTTTACCTACACAACTAGAGCTTAAGCTCACCTCTCAAGACTAAAGAGAGAAAGGGGTTTGCCCCAAGAACACACCACAACTCGCAATTGAATTAGGAGACCCTAGGCTCACCTCTCAACACTAGGAGAGAGGGGATTTTCCCAAGGAACTCTAAATTCAAAGGTTCGGCCAACACAAGGAAACCATCTCACTATATCCAACAAGGTCTAGGGTACAAACTAGAATAAGAACATCTCTAACAAGATATGCATGGCCGATCAAGGTAGCATATAACAAAGCAACATAGAAAGAAGGCAGTATAGTTAGGGTTAGGAGTTATGTAACCCGCCTCAAGCACACTCCTCAAGCTCTAAATCTCCAAGGACGAAGTTCCAAGGCACCAACTTCGACCAACACTAAGAGAGAAGAGAAACTCCATAACCACCATGGACAAAAAGAAAGAAGAAGAAGGTGCCAAGGAAAGAGAGAAGGATACTCACCACAAGAGAAGAAGGAACAAGGCACACTCTAGGGTTTCGGCCACCACTAGAGGAAGATGAAGACTAGATCTATGCCCACCAAGGGTGTCGCCCTCCAAGCTCCTCCAAGGGATATCGACCACCAAAGGAAAGGGGAAGCAAATAAAGAAGCTAAAGGGGTCACAAGCTAGCAAAGAAGGGGGTATATATACAAGGGGGTTAAGTGGGCATCCACTAGAGGGCTGCTCCACATGTTCTTGCCCAAACCACCACTTGTCCAAGCCATGCCACCTTTCTAGCAAAGAGCAACAAGTGTCACCAAGGGTGACACAAACGAAGCTAGGTCAAGAAGGTCACCTGGCCTATATCACCTCTAGGCAACACACCTCTGTCCGACACACCCTTGCCCGATACACCAAGCAAGGAGGGGGCACAAAGCACAAACAAGGCCCAAGAAGGCCCAACAACAAGCCTAAGCCTCAGTAAGCTCAAACTAGTCCCAAAATGGTTCAAGCAAAGTGCCCAACTCATCCTCTCAACCCTAGATGATGCAAGGAGAGAGAAAGGCATCTCTCAAGGTGGCAAACTTCCACACAAACCCTAAAACTTGGGTAAATTTCAAGTTGCACCTCAACCTCCCAACAAAGCACAAACAAAACCCTAATCACACCTCAGGTGATTAGCAATCATCTAAACACAAGGTTTAGGCAAAGCAAATAGGGTAAATACAAAATAGAGGTCAGGGTTCTTACAATCCATAAACCCCTACACAAGGATTTTGCCCCCAAAATCTGAAGAGAAAAGTGAAGGATACTTCCTCCTCATCTCTTCCTCAAGCTCCCATGTGGCTTCCTCAATGCCACGATGATGCCAGAGAACCTTCATAAGAACGAGGTACTTCCTCTTTAGCTTCTTAACTCTTCTGTCAAAGATCAACACTGGACCTTCCTCGTAAGTCACATCTTCATCAAGCTCAACCTCAACCAGCTGTATCACTGTCTCTGTGCCTGGATGACTTTTCTTCAACATACTGGCATGGAACACTGGATGTAACCTGTGCAACTCTGGTGGTAGCTCTAACTTGTAAGCCACTTTGCCAACACGTGCTATCACCAGATATGGCCCCATATACTTGGGATCCAACTTGCATATCCGGCCAAACCTCAGCACACCTTTCCATGGAGAGACCTTGAGATACACCTTGTCTCCCACCTAGAACTCTAGGGGTCGTTAGTGATTATCTGCATACGATTTCTGTCTGTCCTGTGTCATTTTCAACTATTGTCGTATCACCTTGACCTTCTCTATCATCTGTTGCACTAACTCAGGACTCAAAAGCTGATA
Organism: Alisma plantago-aquatica; assembly: GCA_963693085.1. NCBI lineage: Eukaryota > Viridiplantae > Streptophyta > Magnoliopsida > Alismatales > Alismataceae > Alisma > Alisma plantago-aquatica. The sequence continues at coordinate 297,675,167 of OY856415.1, forward strand.
CTCACCAGACTCATACCAACATAAAGGAGATCTGCACTTCCTACCATATAGAGCCTCATAAGGTTCCATGTCGATACTCCGTTGGTAGCTGTTGTTGTAGGCAAACTCTATCAAACTGATATGCATGCCCCAACTACTTAGGAACTGCAAAACACAAGCTCTAAGAAGATCCTCCAAACTCTGAATTGTCCTTTCAGACTGTCCATCTTTCTACGGGTGGAAAGCGGTACTGAACCTCAACTGTATTCCCAATGCTTTGTTCAACTATTCCCAAAAATGACTCATGAACTGGGGACCTCTGTCAGAGACTATCATTGTGGGCACACTGTGCAAACACACTATCTCATCCATGTACACCTGAGCAAGATTCTCTGTTGTATATGTTGTCTTCACAGGTATGAAATGAGAAGACTTTGTCAATATGTCCACTATCACCCAAATGGAATCATGATTTCTACCTGTCCTTGGCAAACCAACTGTGAAATCCATGGTTACATGATCCCATTTCCACTGCATTATCGGCATGGGTTGAAATGTACCTTTTGACTTCTGATGCTCAACCTTAACCTGCTGGCATACCACACACCTAGCTACAAACTCGGCCACATATCTCTTCAAGCCAGGACACCAATACAGGTCCTTTAGAATATGATACATCTTTGTGACCCCTGGATGCATAGCATACATTGATGTGTGTGCTTCCTCGAGCATTAACTTCCTCAAATCATCAACATCAGGGACCTTCATCCTATTATGATAACAAACTAGTCCATCCTTGGACTCATGGAAGCCGTCACGCTTCTCGCTGCCAAACTCTGTCCTGATCAACTGAACTATAGCATCTGCCTGCCGTGCTTCTTCGATCTACTGCTTCAATGTAGGCTTCACTTGATCTGTGCCAATAGTCCTGCCAACAAGGATACTTCCAATTGTGCATTCATCTGCCGCAAAGAGATGACCATATCCCACCTATGGCACATTGAAGAACTCAACTATGCCTTCTTCGTAGGAAGAGAAGAAGACTTCCTGCTAAGCGCATCACCTACCACGTTTGCCTTACCAGGATGATACTCAATGGTGCAATCATAATCATTGATCAACTCCATCCAGTGACGCTGTCGCATGTTCATCTCACTCTGTGAGAAGATATACTTTAGGTTCTTATGATCCATAAAGATCTGACACACCTCCCCATAAAGATAATGTCTCCAAATATTTAACGCATGGACCACCGCTGCCAGTTCCAAATCATGTATTGGATAACTCTCCTCATGTTTCTTAAGCTGTGGTGAAGCAAAAGCAACCACATGAACTTCCTGCATCAGCACACAACCTAAACCTTTCTTGGAAGCATCACAGAAAATAACATAGCCTTTCCCAAGTTCTGGCAGTACCAACACTGGAGCACTAGTCATCTTCTCCTTCAAGCTTTGAAAAGTTTGCTGACAATGATCATTCCAAATAAAAGGTACATCCTTCCTACTCAACTTTGTCAATGACAACGCGATCACACTGAAGTTCCTTATAAACCTCTGGTAGTATCTTACTAAACCCAGAAAACTATGAACTTCAGTCGGCGTATTTAGTTGTTCCCATTCTGCAACTGACTCCACCTTCTTGGGGTCCACTCAGACTCCTTCTATAGATATCACATGATCCAAGAAAGTCACTTCCTCAAACCAGAACTCACACTTACTAAACTTGGCATACAAATGGCGTTGGCGAAGGAGAGTCAACGCTTGTCAAAGATGTTGTTGAATATCCCGACTATAGATCAAGATGTCATCTATGAAAACCACAAAAAACTGATCTAAAAATGGAAGGAACACCCTATTCGTCAGATCCATGAAAGTAGCAGGTGCATTGGTTAGCCCAAACGACATAACCACAAACTCAAAGTGACCATACCTCATCCTGAAAGCTGACTTTCGTATGTCCTCATCCTTGATCCTCAACTGATGATATCCAGACTGTAGATCAATCTTTGAGAACACTGTAGCACCATGCAACTGATCAAATAGATCATCTATCCTTGACAAGGGGTACTTGTTCTTGATCATAACTTTCTTCAACTGCCGCTAATCTATGCACATACGCACCCCAGGGTGATGTGCTTGTCCTGATGAAACCTTTATACAACAACTCCTGTAACTACTTCTTCAGCTCTGCCATCTCAGCCGGAGCCATCCTGTACGGTGTCTGAGCAACTGGTTGTGTCCCTAACACTAGATTGATCTTGAAGTCAAACCCTCGAGGTGGGGGAACACCGAGAAACTCATCAGGAAACACATCCTCAAATTCTCTGACAACTATCATGTCCTAAAGACTCAGACCTTTTGCCTTGGTATTCACAACATGAGCCAAGAATGCCCTACAACCTTGGCACAACAACTTTCCTGCCACCATAGCTGACACTAAACACGTCGAAATAATCTTCCTATCTCCCTGGAAGATCCATTTCTCATCATCATCAGAAAACACCGCTTGCTTGGAACCACAGTCAAGCACAACCTTATACCTATATAAGGTATCCATCCCAAGGATTACATCGAATCCATGCATATCAGGTGGTATGAGATCCACTTGTATCTTGTGTCCCGAAAAGGATAGAACATAGGATGGACACACCTCTCGAAGCATCAAGGAACCATCAAGAGGGGTTTCTAACAACAAGCTATCTTTCTTACAACTAACAGGTAAAAGATAGCTATCAAGCATATTATGTGCGATAAAAGAGTGTGTAGCACCCGGGTCAACCAGAACAGATACAAAGTAAGAAGAAGACATATCAGAATGAAATAACTCCATTTGACCTACCACCACTCATGGGTTGACTATCACCTCTGGCTGACTCATAACATAGAATCAAGCCGTTGCTTGATGTCATTCACACCCTCTGCTTCCTTGATTAGACGATCCTGCTTGTGACGCTTGACCGCGTCCTCACCCTCTAGTTCCACTAACTTGCTGACTCTACCTCGACTGTTGTGATACTTCAACACCTCTTCTCGAGCAATCTGACTTAAAATGCCCGACCCGACCACAAAAAAAACATGACTGGTCTCTCGGCTACGGCCTAGATGACCCTGTTACTACTTCTGAAGCTGACTTTTCATAGGATGTCTAGGGTTCAACATCATCAAAGGAATCACACACTAGGTGACAAAACTCATATACATAGAAGTAGTCTAGCTAGGGACTCATCATCATGTATTTGATCATGTACATATTTCAAATTTGATATATTTTTTAAGTGAGGCACTTTGACCTTCTCCCATGTTGTGTTTACCCACACCAAGAGTTCACCCTTTCTATTGTCCCACGATAGAGGTCATCCTTTGTAAAGAGATTGAGGTACAACTTGATCCTTAACCATATTTCACTAACAACATTAGAAGACATACAAACTAGGCACAAGTGAGCATGCAAACCCACTAACCACGTGTAGCACATCAAACAAGAAACATATACCATACATGGCTAAAATAGCTAGGGTTGCGTAGTCAAAGACTCATGTCATCAAAACATACTTGACCCTTCCAAAAACAAACTTAGGTCATCACGAAGCAAACTCTTATCATCAACATCAACATTGGCATCAGTAGTCATCATCATCTTCTTAGGTCATCCAAGCTACTTACTAGCCTAAGCTTTATCATGGCTCTAGACAACTCTACATACTACATTTATCATCGAAAATATCTCATCCAGACTTGATATTTCATTTTTTTATCTTAGGTTACATGGACATGCATTATCTTTCTCCATGCGATAACATTTTCATATGTACATATACTAATAGTTGACATAGGTTTTCTCTAAAGTTGAAACAGTCTATGGAAACCACCATACTCCATTCAAATAATACTAAAATTAAAATGAGTTACCACACTTGTTAGGCGGTCTAGTACCATGACACCTAGAGAACTAGAAAGAACATAGTGCACACCTATGTAGCTACCCTAAGAAAATGTCACAAACATATGTCTAGGGTTGTTATAAGATCTCCCTTATCTCACCCTCCTAAACCTACAACCCATAATACAAGATAGAAGGAGGAGAAAAGAAAGATTCTAGGGATTATGCAACTCTACACATAGTTCTAGAACATCTAATTTATAACCTAGAGGCCAAGTCAACTTATTCCGCAAAGGACCCTTATTAAGTTTCTAGGGTTGAGATGTATGGTTGGGTTTATTTTGTATTTCATGTGAGCAATGTTTGGTGTAGTTAGTGTTCATGCTCTAATGCCATCTATCATGGAGTCGGAGTCCTGACCTCGTAAACCAAATGTATTGTTAGAGACGACATGTGCAAGCATGAAATGCTTAGAATATATGAACAAATAATAAAATGAAAGCACCAGAGTAATCTCAGAAATTGACAAGTATTATAAAACAACTTAGTTTATTACAAGATTCCAATTACATATTGAAAGTACATTATACAAGTCTGATCATGTACACTATCTAGGATCTTACAACAAGTACACATGAACAGATGCTCACAATACATCAACTCTTAAGCGATCTCTAAACCTAAAACATACATGAAACAAGCGGGTCAACACACTAGGTGTTGAGTACATGGCATATATATATATATATATATATATATATATATATATATATATATATATATATATATATATCTGTGTGTGTGTGCGCGCGCGTGTGTGTATGTGTATAATTTTTCATAATGTGAAAAGCTTTATAGAAGTAAATGAACAAGAAATAAATGAGTTAATTTCTTAGCAAAGTGAGAACTCATGGTTTATTCAATTTACTGCAACTATACCAACAACATCATGTATCATAAGGCCTTTGATCAGCTTCCAATTGGAAGGGACTATGAGGGTGCTCAAGGTTAGCTAACCCTATTTGTGGGGGACCTCAAGGCCATTGCCAAGAGCTAATCCTTGTATCAACATGGTCCTCTCTATCTTCACAACTCAATTAAGGTGCCCAACTTTGTGTCCTTACCTAGGGGTGAGCAGAATTTGGTTAATAACCGATTAACCGAACGGTTAATTCCGAATGGTTAATTTTTTTGGGTCAATTTGGTTAATTCGGTTAATTTGGTTAATTTATTTCGGTTAATCGGTTAAATGGTTAATTTGATGGTTAAAGATATTTTTGGTTTGGTTAACCGAATTAACCGAATAGTTAGAATTGATTCATAAATAATATCCTACACATGCATATATACATATATAGTTGTACTTTTATTTCAAAATACTTCCCCATATATGTAGTAATCAAGTTTTTACAAGCCATACAAAATTAAATTTACAACAATACTACTATAATATAACAATATTGTCCCAAATTCTATGACTATTTCAAATAATATTATTACACGAGTGTTATTTGGTTAACCAAATTAACCGACCGAATTAACCATTAACCGATTGGACAATAACCGAATTAACCGACTCAATTTGGTTAGGTTAATGGTTAAAATCTCAAACCACAAATTAACCGTTTAACCGAACCGAATTAACCGTAACCGACCAAATTAACCGAATGCTCACCCCTATCCTTACCCCCAAGACTATATGTAGGTGTACAAGGTTTGTATAATGGAGATCTACATTATGTGCTCAAATTATACAATCAACAAGACAAACATAGAGTACAATATTAGAATATATATGGCAATATTTGAGCAAGTAAACAAGCATACATACATATCATAGTTCAACCAAGAAAGACATATTTAATAATTATTAAAGCCCATACCTGATTCATAGGTTCCTAACACATCCTTGAGCATATAGCTCAAAGACATCACTTGACTAAAACATTAAGCACTATTAAAACAAAGACCATCATTATTCATAGTTATTAGGTTTGGGTTTTAGGGTTTGGTCAAACTTAGTTTCAAACAAGTATTAAATGTATTTTGATATTCATCAAGTGATAAAGATTTCATTATAAAGTTTTGGTACAAATTTCATATTTGAGTTCTTATCTATTTTCTATGGTTATTGTAAGCATTAACACACTTAATCACATTGTAATGGTAGGGGATGTAATATTGAGAAAATTGTGAATAGATTAGATTTTGTGTCATTGAGTGTCAAAGTTACTAATTTTGAGGGAAGGAAGGTTTTTGATGAAACATTAGATAAATATTTTCTAATGATCAAAGTTCTAGAATTCATGTTCATATAAGGGCCACAATATTCATGATATGGTCATCATAAGTCCATTACGGGTGATTAAGCTCCACATTTGTTCCAAAAGTACTCAAGGAATACTGATGAATAGATTTAGGATGGATTTGATAATTACTGGCCCAAGTTTAGCATATGAAGCTTTAAAATTTTCAAAAGTAGATCATATAGTAACATAATGCATATTTGATCTCTTATGCAACATTTCATACATATTATAGCATAAACATATTCAAACTCTACAGATAAGTTCTTGGTAGGGTAGGTTCATTTTTATGATTAAATTGTTATGTAACTTCACCATATTTGGTTAATCCTAGCATAATCTAGGGCTTATGTAAGATAAATCTAATTATAGGATAAAATAAGTTTAATTTATACCTCCATAAGCACTAGATCAATGTTGGGATCCATGTGGATGGCCCAATAGGGGCTATCATCCAGCCCCAACAAGTTAGATCCGGCCCATGAGTCCACAAAACCTCCCCCAGTCTTGCCAGTTTGCTAGAGTATGTGTTCAGCATGAGGGAAATGGAATCGCTCTTCCTGTCGCCCTCTTCAATCCACATGAGACCCCTATTTTTTGGTGGTGCACCACCATGATCTCACATTGGGCAAGTGTTTAGTATTGAAAAGGACCAAGAAATATAGCTTGTAAGTCTCCATCATCTCATGTACCAACTCGTGCCCCTGCTTGGCTTCTAGGGTGTGCATACTTTGGTAAAAGAGTTCCTCCATGAGTATGTTGTCATTATCCATTGCGATGAAAAAGGAAGAAGGGGAAAAGTGTTGTAATCCTCTTGATACCATTAAAAAGCAAGATATTGCCATACAAGGCTTCTAGGAACCTCACTATGGCTTCAACAAGTATAGTGTAGCACACCCACATTGCCCTCGAGCACCGGCTTTGCACCAGGAAGGAGCTTTCTTCTAGATAGCTCTAGGTGGTCCTTAATCCTAATGAGGCTGTAGATGGGTGGGATGTAATCTTGTGATGGTTTTAGGTATGAAGCCTCTCATTTAACTACTTCTAGCCTTCTTCCCAACACCCTCGCTCCTCAATGCACGCACAATGGAGATGAGAGGCGGAGAGGAAAGGTCAAACTGTTTACATAATCCCTCCCATGCATTTTTCAAGGGATTTTTGGGTAGCCTATCATGCCAAGGAGGAATGATTTATATGGGAGAGATATCAAACTAGGAATTCAAGGGTGGTTGGGGCAAGGTTCCAACAAGCTATCCATCTCCCCACCCCTGACTAATCAAGCGATAGGGGATGACTATATGGCCATCCATCATGGCTGATCTAAAGACCCAGAAGTGGCCACAAACCCCACTTAAGAAAGGCCCATGTGACATATAAATGCAATAAACCATAGCCTGGGGAAATATATAACATCAAAAAAACAATCATTTAAATTAAAAATAAAAATCTACAAATTTTGACAACTTCTAGTAGGAAACTCCAATTTAGATGAAATTCAAACCATGAGTTCTCATCATACTAAGATTATTATTACCAAGTTCATGACAAAATTCCAACACCTAAGTATCTAATTAAATTATTCAAATAACCTTATAAAAGGTGCATAAACCTTGAATTTAAAGTACTTAATCATCAAAATTTGATCAAACAAGTCTTAAAATACTTCTTGTAATCTTAGTGTACCTCATGGTTCATTATTAAGACGCTTGGATCCATATTTAACTTCATAAGGCACAAAGTTGAGTTAGAAATCATATTGACCACATCCAAGTACATAATTGACCTTGGACAAATATTATGGATTTCTTGGTGGCATTGTAGTCATGCCTATCTTTGAAAAGGAACCATGTTTGAAACAAAATTCATCTCACCTTGGAATTAACTCAATTATATCATTCATGACTCATTAATTATATATTGTATGTCAAACTCTCAAAAATCAGGATCATCACAACAATCATTCTTCTACCAAACATTTAATGTCAAAGAAGTATGTAAAACCAAGGATGATTAAGTGGATTTTATTGTTGTGAGAATTTGACCTGGAAATCAAGGACAAGAAGGGAACTAAGAATGTTGTTTTTTACCACCTCAATCAATTGCATACCAAGATTCTGACACAGTCTCCAGTAGCAACTCATTGCATGATGACCACTTGATGAAGGTGATTGTGCATTTCATTGTATGTTGATTTTGTGAACTACCTAGATACATGAGTCATTCATCCATATTTTGTAGGGAATGATAAGATTAAGTACGTGATAGAAATTCACCATTACAATTGGGATAATCCTTATCTCTTCCTCTTATGATCAGGAGGCCTTTACAATTGGTGCACCTCTGGAGAGAAAGATCCTCTTATTCTTGAGCAGTGTCATTCTAGACTAGTTGGGTCACATGAAATCTAAGAAAATTGTGTTTGAAGTCCTCCAATGTGGTTTCTTCTAGCGTACTATGTTTAACAATGCTCACAAATATTTCAAGTCTTGTGATCCATGCTAACTACTAGTAATATTACTAAGAGGAATGAGGTGACCCTCAATCCTTGGCAGGAAGTGAATTTGTTTTTACATTTGGGTGTAGACTATATGGGTCCATTATCCTCCTCTTATGGCTTCCCCTACATTGTGGTAGCTTTTTAATATGTTTCCAAATGGATTGAATCCAACCTCATAAAATCTAAAGACTCTAAGCCGGTCTTAAAGATTTTAAGGACATCATTTTCCCATGCTTTGAAGTCCCACGTCTTATCATTTCTGATTGAGGATCTCATTTCATTGAGCATAGTATTAAAGCTATCCTACAAAATTATGGCATCTCTTATGGTGTGGACACTCCAAATTACCCTCATACAAATGGTGAAGTGAAGGTATCCAACTGTCAAAGATCAAGTTTATTTTAGATAATCCAGTTAGCACGGCACGACAAGTATCACAGGAAAAATGATGCACTTTGGGCATATCAAATTGCATACAAGATTCCCCTAGGCACCACACCTTTTTGTCTCATCTATGATAAGTCTTGTCATTTACTAGTGGATATTGAACACAAAGCTCATTGTGCCATCAAGAAGATTAACTTTGACCTTCGTGTAGTAAAGGAAAACCATCTACATCAATTAAAAGAGCTAGAAGAGTTGCGACTAATGCCTTACAAAAATGCTTTCATCTATAAGGAGTGCACATAGATGTGGCATGATGTACACTTAAATATGAAATATCTACATGTTATATATCAAGTAATAATGCAAAAATCCCATCTCCACCTCTATTCAAGAAAGCTCAAGACCCGATGGTCGTGTCCATTCATTATCAATCATATCTTCTCTCATGGAGATGTTAAAATTTGGAGCAAGAAGACAAGAGAATTTACTTTCAACGGATAGTGACTCAAATTTTATTTCACTATCATCGATATGCAGGCCAACCAACTGCTCACACTTCTCCCTCCAACATATCATTATTGAGATTCAAGCATCAAGTTTTTAATGTTAAAAAAAGGTGCTTCTCGGTAGGCAACCCCATTGTTAATTTCATTTCTAGTTTCTTTTACATATTACTTCATTCGACATTTAGTTAGTTTACTACATATCATGGTAAGTTCATATCTTTTAACAATTTTGATTATAGGTGAATGAATTTTGTTGAATGGACAGAAACCACAACCCATGGAACAACTAGCAATGTTCTCTCCCTCCAACTTAGATTTAGTATTTTCTCAGGGATGATCAGATATCTAAATTCGGGTTGGAGGATGGGTGGAATATATTCTACTTTGTACCCACACCTACATGTTAGTAACTTATGATCTTATCACTATATTTATACATTACATTTAGCTTAATTTTTTTAAAAAGTTTTCTTTCTAGTGTAAACAAAGTCATTATCTAGTTGGGCTAGATTTAGGTTATGGTTTGCATCCATTAATTCCAACATATTTTAACTCCTCTTACTCAGAGCAACACCTTACAATGACCAAACTCTGGAAACATTTATGGAATCATCTCTTTTTCTCTTATCATGTCACTATTTGAGCATAATGGGACTAGGAGAATGACCTAGATATCAAGTTACATGTTGATATTACCTCTCTTTTACACTTCTTCCATCTCCTTACCTCAAATCCATCAAAAAGAAAATTAAAAGGCATAAAGGTGCCAAACTCTAAAGTTTAGGTGGAACAACCCTCTCTCCAGTTTATCAGTTTTTTCCATGCCCCTCTCTATGTAATTGGGGTATACTAAAAAATATATGACGTTAAGCGCACACACAAAAATGCTACAAAATATGTATTTGTATAAATTAAAGCAATATCAAGTCGATTAGAGGAGAGATTCACATCTTCCTTCCGCAACCCCCTTCTCTCCATTTTCTACCCATAGACATAATGAATGTCTCATTTTGATATATCTTTTCATGCACCCTAGTGTCAAGTCATTTGCATACTTGTGGTTCTATGGCTCTCTGAATGCTCATGAAAACTCTTAGATATGCCTAGTATTGATAAATATTAGTGAGGAAGTGTTTATGGGAAGAAAAATAGGAAGCAAAGACATGAACATATGTGTTTCGGGATCTCAGGAGGTTGGGTAGCTTGGCCATATCAGGTGGTAGAGAAATAAGCATGATGTGAAGGTGAGGCAATCACATGGGTTAAAAGTATTCATCTGGTAATTGTTTTAGATTTTGTTTTATTCAAGGACGAGCAAAGTTTAAGTTTGTGGTATTTGATTAGTTGCTTTTTTAGCCTAATTTTGCATTCATTCCTCTCTTTTTAGCTTATAGCTGTCTTACATTTAGGTCCTCTTTGGTTTTATGATAATTTTATGATTTTCTTCCAAATTCTTGGTTTTCATGGAATACTTGAGCTTGATTTCATGGAAGGGGTTTAGGATGTGGTGGTCCCACTAGTCATTCAATACTTCATATGGTTAGGCCCTACAGTACATGACTATGCCCCCTGGGGTGAGTTTGCATCATTCTACCTTTCCATCCATTAACAACCAATGGATGCCTTCCTTTAGTTTACATCATTCTGCCAAACCACCTACTTACATCATTTCGTCCCTCCTTTGGTTCATAACCAAATGGAATCTAATGCACCCACCTTCTTATGGATGTGCATCATCACCTTCTGATGGCCATCTTGCATATAAGAACCAAAGTAAATTCTACACTACCTTATGACAAAAGAGTTTCTTTCACCTTCCTAAGGAACTCCTGTGCGTAGCAACCCATGGACCTCCTATTTTTTTTTCTTCTTTTAGAACTTTTGCATTTTCCTTTCAAAGGCATTCCCACACTTGCCTTCTCAAAGAAGTTTTGTAATCAACATTGAAGGAAATCTAGTGGTTCCCTTCCATGGAAGTATTGCTTCCACATTATGAAGGCACTTATATTTCTCCTTCTGATGGTGTTCGTGTGTTTGCATTATGAAGGAACCTATGCATTCTCATACTGGTGGTTCTCTATGTAACTTCCTTCCAATGAAGATCCAGACCCCACCTTCTGATGGCCATGTCGCATTCTCTTTCAATGGTCCTCCTAACCATTCACCTAATGATGGTCACCCTAACTTATTTCCTACTAATAGAAGTCATGCAAGATGGTGACCCATCATCTTCCTCGTGCTTCCACTATCTCTTCACCTTTGTGGAGGTCAAGACTTAACTCCAAGGTGGTCAGGAGGGTGCACCTAACCTTCACCTAAAGTACAAGGCCTTATCCTCTAGAAAGAGTAGTTGTCATTGACACTGTAAGGCTGCCACTTTCACTCCACACCTCTGACCTCTAGAGACCTTCAACCATTTCCATCAGTTAATGAACATCAACCAAGATCCTTCCACCGTAGATGTTGCTAAGGTTCCAAGGCTCAGACATCAAGAGAGAGTTATCCTACAATGCCTCCTTCCATAGATTGACAACCTCTTCCATCATCGACCTGCTACTTTCTTCACACAACGGTAGCTCCATCTCACAAGGAAGAAATAATGACACTTTCATCCCATTCCTAATGAATGTCTGGGGGTGTCCTTGTTGTTCGTTGGCACCTTCGTCTCTAGAGTATGAAGGACCAATTCTACACATCACGATTATGATTCTCCTTCTATGGTGATGGCCTTCTTTCTCTCTTATATTATTGTTCTTGTTACGACTGCTATGAGCGAGTAGTCATCTCACCAGGATGTAGGGAGTAGCCCCGCTAGCATATTTGTTTCTCTTTACTGTATCTTTTATTGTTTGAACCATTATATGCTTGGAATCAATCATTTTATGTGTATACTTTTCTAATCAGTAGGTTTGCATGTTTATCATCATCCATGATGTAGAAAACTTTGAAACCAAGATCTAGGATACTGATTATTTCTTGTTAAACCCTTGACAAAAATATTTTGCATAGGTGTTTTCCAAGGTGACCGATGTATAATCTCTAGGTAATGTGACGTCGAGCTTAGGGTGGTATCTATTCTAGTTTTGATCCAAATGTCGCAAAGGGGACTTTCTTGGCCCCAACATATATGTTCATATTTACTATAATGCGGTGAGAGAGTGAATGATAGGTAACAACTGTGATACATATTCCACCCTATTATTCCCATCCATTGATTTATCAACCCCTATTTGTCCCTTTGATTAATTAAATATGAAACAACCTTTTATGATAAGTAATAGTTCTTGTGTTGCTACATTGACATGTTAATTATTACAAAAAAATGTCCTTTAGATTTGATCCTGAAATATACTACAATGCTCACTTGTGTGTGGTGATTATTGTACATTTGTTAAGGTAAACTCCAAATATTCCACCCCAAGTAAATTTGTAGGGAAATGAGGATAGAGAAGGTAGTGGAAACAAATTTTTCTACCCATATTTTATTAACTAGTAGATCGCGGCAATGATAACGTATTTGGAAAGAGGGTGCAAGACGTATCTTGTCTTAGAGCAAGTATAATGAATATTGTACTAGAGAGATGTGCTTCCTTTATTGGTAGAACATGGATGGCAATCGTAGGTGTCCTTCTGGTGTAGCGCACATAGACAGTGGTTGATGAAATCCTCCTAGTGTGGCAACTATTGTTGGGTTTTTAGGGGAGACGGAGAAGGCAGCGGAAACAAAAAATTTCTCCCCAACCCATACCGAGGAAACGCGTCAACGTCTATATAATAGGAAAGGATGGTTTGTGGAATCATACCTTGTCCCGAGGCTTGCTCGGCAACAATACCTCGCGCAATGCGCGGTCTTCAACTCCGGACTTCGACGGTGTCTGTGCAGCTCCTGGTCGCACCGGGACTAACAACTCCTACTCGAACTGGACTGTCGGATGACAGTTGTCCTCCTAAGCGGCAGTGTCCTCCCGCCTCTGTAGTAGTCCACACGGACCACCTGGAACTCCACTCTCCTTGTCCCATAAGGAAGTGGAAGGAGTCGCACCCTCCTGTTGACGTACTAGTCGCCAACACGCTCTCCTGCCTCCTGTTGCAACTGCAGTTGTCCTTCCCTTGCTGCACCTCCCTTTTACGGGAAGCACTTGCTCGGGCTCTCTCACGGTTACCAAAACCAGAGAGAACGACAACTTGCAGAGCAACTGGTTGCACTGAGCTGTACTTTGAGAAGCCCCCAATACCCCTATATATAGGAGAGTCATGGGACAGGGTTCTCCATCCCGGGCAATGCGGGACTAAAGCAGGAGTAGAAGGGTTTGAGAATTTTCCACAAAAAGCAACCGGTTCGCAACTTGAAATGATCGGTTCACAACTGAACTGATCGGTTCGGCCATTGAGCCAATCGGTTGGACCTGAGCCGATCATTTGGGGCACTCCAACCGATCGGTTGGTGCCCTGAACCGATCGGTTCATGGTCCTAATCCGGCTCAAAAAGACTTTCCTTGTTTCTTTCCCAATTGGTATCGAATACCAATATTATTCCCAATCGAATTGGGCAATTTGAAACCAAAGGAAAATTCTTGCCGACATGACTTTTCCCAACTGGTCGGTTGCACTAGTTGAGTCGATCGGTTCAACCCTTGAACCGGTCGTTTCAACCTGGGCATGAGCCGATCGGCCTGGACACTCCAGCCGACCGGTTCAGCAACCTCAGCCGACCGGTTCATCACATGAGCCGATCGGTTGGGAGCACAGGTTGGGCAAAATCAGTCAATTGCGATTTCAATCAATCCGATACTCCAATCAATGCGTCCAACACCTTGTACCATACGATATTAAGCCATCGACTGATTGAGTGTTTAATTGAACTACTAAACTCCTTTAGTAATCAATCTAAACATTGCTTTGTGGACAAAACTCCTCTTCCAGGTTAAATCCTATGTGTGTGACCCTGCATGTCCATTTCACGTTGGCAGTGAAAATCCATAACACTTATGACTTCACAAGAAAAGAGCGGTGTCTAGTCACACATCAGTGCTACCCAAGTGAAAGTAGAAAGTTGGAGAACAACTTTCATCCTACAATCCGTGAATGGTGTTACAGCGAATGTATAATTCCTTTGTCACTGATATCCCGAATGAACTCGAGGCATGGAACAGTCATCCTGTCAATGTTCATTCACTTCCTTGATCTCAGAGTAGACTGGAAGAGATATGTATGACATCAGTATCACATACTGATTCACACATGCGTGCATGCCTTTCTCAATCCTACTCATCAAGTGGCCATGGATATCAAACTCCCTCAGGAGGGACAAATCCCATATCTATCACTCACCCCTCAAAAGCCCCATGTGTCAAAGCCACCCAATCATCACCTTTATAACAACCCATGTTTCAGGACTGCGTTTGATGATGTCAAAGTGTGCCCAACGACATGTGTTGAGTGCACTGATTTCAGGTCTAAGAATCACACTCACCACCATCACTGTGAGTACTGACTGTGACTACCATCTCATGGTTCCATGTGTCAAACTCACGGTGGGTCTGTCCGGTACCTTGTTCTCTAACAAGTACCTATGTGTTTGGTTTGATATCTCTATATCATGACTAATGAGATTCTGTCATCAACCAACACCACAATCTAGTCTTGTGTGTCATTGCTGTCTATCTACCTTCCACAATGACATCCGACTAGGGACATAACAAGAATGTACAAACTCTTAGCATCCGTATGATCTCATCGTTCAGGTCCTCAACCTGAAATCATACTTCATTGAGTACTGTCATTCTCTAGACATTCAATCTGTTCTATCACTATCTCATATGACTGAACCAGAAAGAATTGGAAGCTCGCCTTTGATGTTTATCAAATCAATCTCAATGTATCCCACCAATCATCCCATGATTGTCTCTCAGGGCATACATACCAACAGACTCCCACTTGCACTGCGAGCCAATCACCCATGAATCATATTCATAGTGATCTTCAAACATGTCCCACATGTTACTGTGCTCTAGTGCCAACATAGTGAGTAATGACAACACCTTGCCAAAGTCTGTACAAATTGCATGTCTCGCATCTCTTCGCTGTACGTCACACGTATGAGATGGAGTTGCCGTAATATGCGATCTAGCATTCCATTTGCTAACCTTTAGCCACATTGCATGATCAAGGATTCCAGACTTGTCATCAATGAGTAGAATATAAGTTCATCTTATGAACTTTCAGATCCATATAGTATCCATTGCTGTTCTCTAACACATAGATACTCGGCATTTCCCTTTTAAATGGCTTTATTGGAACACTTCCAATTATCAACAAACTTTTACTTTTATACATCCTATGTATATTTTGCGATTAATTTTCTATCCTTTCGGAAGTTCGCATCAATGTAACTCTTTACATCAAACTCTTCCTTATCTCCATAGAACTAGTACTTCCCAAGTACTTATCAAGTTCTCATGGTATTCCAGTAACCCTTACTGGAAATAGACAACCATCCACTCGTCATGTCACACATGCGAGTTATCAGGATGAGCACATCATATTGCCATGTCCTAAATACAAGATGATGAATGCATTTTATTCTTGCCATGTCATACATGCAAGATAATGGGATGATTACATACATGATAGATCTATATCTATTCTTAGTGTTCCCATTCTTCATAAGAATTGGACACTTGGCCTTGGGATACTAACTCCATGTAACATGGACAAGTTTTCTCCCACTGAATCTGTGCATGCTGAACACTTCAGTACAGATTGCCAATGTATGCTCTCTCTTTCCAGGTCAAAATATTTTCGAGAACTATCTCTATAGATCTCTATTCCTATCACATAGGAAACATCTCTATCTTCCTTAAAGATAATTTCCACATTAGGATTTCCAATCTAGAACATTTCCATTTCACATCAATATGTGGAATGTGAACACGCTCCCACTAAATCACATATCCCTTCTTTATCTTTGACATATCAGTCAAACCTTTTGACTATATCATCAAAATAAAGATCCAATTTTTGAGTTGCTTGTACTCAATCAATCACATTGATTAGTCCATTGTAACTTATAGACTTCATTTGCATTAGTGGATTCATAAACCTTATAGGCTGTGTCACGTACACATCCTGGTTTTATTCCTCATAGGAATGCGGTTTTAGTATCCATATGCCAAATGTTTTAGCCATTAAGTTGCAATCAACAAGCATCATCCTTCTCAAAATGTTATCCATGTGTCTTAACACTTAAGACTCATCTGCACTTATGGATATGATCCAATGAGTGCTACCATCAAGGTCATACCTTATGGTTCACATGGAAATCATTTAGGATGTAATGGTTTTAAAACATAACTCAAGATTCGGTTCCTCATATTCATCTTGATAGTTGACTCATCACATGAACAACTCATCACATAGATAATTGAGGTGTATCTGTTAAAGATATAAGAACTCCCAACACCATTTGAAGTATTAGCATTTATTCCAATATGTATGCAAATACATCACATGTGTTATACCTAATAGGATAATCATTCTCCCACTACATTAGTGAAGATTGATTAATCATGTCCAAGATATTCATGTCCCTTACTGGTTCTCTAACCAAAAGAGTCTAGTTTTATCCATCACATGGAAACTAGAAATGAATTTCTCATGATTAATGCTAATTAAAAAAATGTTTGAGTTATCTATAACTTTTAGGTATCGTCTTATCTCATGCATATCAAATATCACAAGATAAATAAGGCATTGCCACAAAGATCACATCTTTATAAATTGAAACATCTCTTTATTAATTGCCATCATACAATATGCAAAAATAAAGTGTTTCTATCTATTGGCAAGTATGAAATAGCAGTTCATAACTGTATTACATGCCTTATTGGCTGAAAATAAACTAAAGTATTCCTATCTATAAAGGCAACACTTGCCCCAAGTAAGAATGCTTTACACTTTACATCTTGGTATCATATACCTCAAAAAGTGTTACAAGTTTATTTACATGACACCTTCAAGTAGAGGCTTCAGTCGCCTCCTTCTTCTTTTGTTCTTCCAGGTAGAGAGGACAATTCCTTTTCCAATGTCCTGGCTTTTGACAATGGTGGCAATTTCCTTTCTTTGTCACGCCTCCCTTGGCCTTGAGAGCTGAAGATGGCTTGGACTCCTGGCTAGCTTCAGAACCTTTCTTAGCTTTGCCCTTGCCCTTGCGCTTGGACTTGCCTTTCTTGCTCGTGATCACCATCACGGACTTAGGCTTGTCCTTCTTCATCTGTAACTCGGCTGTCCTCAACATGCCCAACAACTCTGACAGTGGCCTATCAAAGTTGTTCATGTTGTAGTTCATCACAAACTGACTGTAAGATTCTGGCAACGATTGCAGTATCACGTCAGTAGCCAACTCTTGGCTCAGTGGAAATCCCAGTCTCTGTAGGTTCTCCACATACCCAATCATCTTGAGTGTGTGAGGACCAACTGGATCTCCTTCTGTCATGACGCACTTGAACAGTGCCCTAGAAACATTGTACCTCTCTTGCCGTGCCTGATCTTCATACATGCTCCTGAGATGCAGAATCATCTCTATGACACCCATGTTCTCATGTTGCCTCTGCAACTCATGGTTCATTGAACATAGCATCAAGCACTTTGCATCAATGGCATCATCAGAATGCTTCTTGTAAGCATCCCTTTCTATCCTTGGTGCATTAGGAGTGGGTTCCTCTGGAATTGGAGTATCCAGGACATAGAGCTTACGCTCTTGAGTGAGAACAATTCTCAATGTCCGATACCAGTCGTGGAAGTTTGTCCCCTTTAGCTTGTCCTTGTCAAGGACCGATCACAAATAAAAGTTGTTGTTGTTTGTTGCCATTTGAACTACAAAAGGAAAATATGCAATTTTAGTCCAAAAACTCATTTTTGACTTATTTGATTGATTTGAAAATTTGACGATATAATTAGGCCTTTAATTAAATATCACTCCCACTATTCACTTCAAATTGATAGCCCTCACCATCAATTCGGAAGATTGCAGCGTACAACCTTCTAGTGGGCAAGATCCTAAAATTCTCTAAGTCATGAGTCAGCTTTGGCTGATCGCCCACAACTTAGATCTCTCAGGTAGGCAACTCTTGCCAATTGCATCATATGCAACTCTTGTTGAATGAACATGCACAACACCTTGCCATGAACATTCCTTGCCTCTGGGCTTAGACGCTCTAAGAATCACCAGTTAAGTCTAACCCAAAAGCTGACACGGTAGAACATGCACCCTGCTTTGGCAGAACCTACAAGTCTACCCTTCACACTTCCACAAGATAGACGGCACACCATGCTTTGGCGTAACCTATGCTTGGTCGATCGAGCTTTTCATGTGTGCCGCTAATGGAAGGCATATAAGACTTAATATTTTAATGAGGGATTTGGTTTTATATACATATACATATCCAATCACCACAATACATAGTACGTATCATATACATGCTATATCCCATAGAAAACATGCACAAAATGATAAAAAGCGATGATCATGGCCATCCTAATGTGATTCCTCGAGCCAAGGGGAATCACGGTCATCTAGGTCTACATCACATGCAACCTGTACAAGATGAACTTTGTGCCTTGCCTTCTGAGTTGATCAACTCATCACATGAATGATCTGTACTCTCCAGCCGGTCGTCTGGGTGCCACCAGCCGATCGGTTGGCTCCTCCAACCGATCGGTTCGCCTGGTCGTCGTGCATCTCGTCATGTCCGCCACCCGCTCATCTCACTCCTCGAACCGGTCATCAACCGATCGGTTCACTCCTTGAACTGACCATCTGGAAGGTCAACCGATCGGTTCACTCCTTGAACCGACCGTCTGAACATTCGTCTTGATGTCCTCCGGTCTTTGACATAACAGGAAATAAAATCCTATTCTATTTATTACATTGCCATAAAAAGGAAACCCTGAGTTACATTCGGGGGGAGCAAAGGTAGGAAAGAATCTCGAATTATTTCGAGTTACATCAGGAATAAGAGAGGGAAGATAGGTGCGCAAACCGAGATGCAAGCAACCACACACAACCAATCACAGATAGGGGTTTATAGGCCATAATCACGCTACACACATCCACCACAAAACTCGTTTAAGGGCGACGCGTATCGAGTGCATTAATAATACATATCATATATGTAATTAGGGATTTGTGGATTTAGGATTGGACATGCATAAAGCCGATATTATTCGCATCGTATGCAATAAATAAAGGCGACAAACCAAAATCGATCATATCGATATTCCTAAAACATAGAGCAGTTGACCTGGCTCTGATACCACTGTTGGGTTTTTAGGGGAGACGGAGAAGGCAGCGGAAACAAAAAATTTCTCCCCAACCCATACTGAGGAAACACGTCAACGTCTATATAATAGGAAATGATGGTTTGTGGAATCATACCTTGTCCCGAGGCTTGCTCGGCGACAATACCTCGCGCAATGTGCGGTCTTCAACTCCGGACTTCGACGGTGTCTGTGCAGCTCCTGGTCGCACCGGGACTGACAACTCCTACTCGAACCGGACTGTCAGATGACAGTTGTCCTCCTAAGCGAAAGTGTCCTCCCGCCTCTGTAGTAGTCCACACGGACCACCTGGAACTCCACTCTCCTTGTCCCACAAGGAAGTGGAAGGAGTCACACCCTCCTGTTGACATACTAGTCGCCAACACGCTCTCCTGCCTCCTGTTGCAACTGCAGTTGTCCTTCCCTTGCTACACCTCCCTTTTGCGGGAAGCACTTGCTCGGGCTCTCTCACGGTTACCAAAACCAGAGAGAACGACAACTTGCAGAGCAACTGGTTGCACTGAGCTGTACTTTGAGAAGCCCCCAATACCCCTATATATATAGGAGAGTCATGGGACAGGGTTCTCCATCCCGGGCAATGCGGGACTAAAGCAGGAGTAGAAGGGTTCGAGAATTTTCCACAAAAAGCAACCGGTTCGCAACTTGAAATGATCGGTTCACAACTGAACCGATCGGTTCGGCCATTGAGCCGATCGGTTGGACCTGAGCCAATCGTTTGGGGCACTCCAACCGATCGGTTGGTGCCCTGAACCGATCAGTTCATGGTCCTAATCCGGCTCAAAAAGACTTTCCTTGTTTCTTTCCCAATTGGTATCGAATACCAATATTATTCCCAATCGAATTGGGCAATTTGAAACCAAAGGAAAATTCTTGCCGACATGACTTTTCCCAACTGGTCAGTTGCACCAGTTGAGTCGATCGGTTCAACCCTTGAACCGGTCATTTCAACCTGGGCATGAGCCGATCGGCCTGGACACTCCAGCCGACCGGTTCAGCAACCTCAGCCGACCAGTTCATCACATGAGCCGATCGGTTGGGAGCACAGGTTGGGCAAAATCAGTCAATTGCGATTTCAATCAATCCGATACTCCAATCAATGCGTCCAACACCTTGAACCATACGATATTGAGCCATCGACTGATTGAGTGTTTAATTGAACTACTAAACTCCTTTAGTAATCAATCTAAACATTGCTTTGTGGACAAAACTCCTCTTCCAGGTTAAATCCTATGTGTGTGACCCTGCAGGTCCATTTCACGTTGGCAGTGAAAATCCATAACACTTATGACTTCACAAGCAAAGAGCGGTGTCTAGTCACACATCAGTGCTACCCAAGTGAAAGTAGAAAGTTGGAGAACAACTTTCATCCTACAATCCGTGAATGGTGTTACAGCGAATGTATAATTCCTTTGTCACTGATATCCCAAATGAACTCGAGGCATGGAACAGTCATCCTGTCAACGTTCATTCACTTCCTTGATCTCAGAGTAGACTGGAAGAGATATGTATGACATCAGTATCACATACTGATTCACACATGCATGCACGCCTTTCTCAATCCTACTCATCAAGTGGCCATGGATATCAAACTCCCTCAGGAGGGACAAATCCCATATCTATCACTCACCCCTCAAAAGCCCCATGTGTCAAAGCCACCCAATCATCACCTTTATAACAACCCATGTTTCAGGACTGCGTTTGATGGTGTCAAAGTGTGCCCAACGACATGTGTTGAGTGCAGTGATTTAAGGTCTAAGAATCACACTCACCACCATCACTGTGAGTACTGACTGTGACTACCATCTCATGGTTCCATGTGTCAAACTCACGGTGGGTCTGTCCGGTACCTTGTTCTCTAACAAGTACCTATGTGTTTGGTTTGATATCTCTATATCATGACTAATGAGATTCTGTCATCAACCAACACCACAATCTAGTCTTGTGTGTCATTGCTGTCTATCTACCTTCCACAATGACATCCGACTAGGGACATAACAAGAATGTACAAACTCTTAGCATACGTATGATCTCATCGTTCAGGTCCTCAACCTGAAAGCATACGTCATTGAGTACTGTCATTCTCTAGACATTCAATCTGTTCTATCACTATCTCATATGACTGAACCAGAAAGAATTGGAAGCTCGCCTTTGATGTTTATCAAATCAATCTCAATGTATCCCACCAATCATCCCATGATTGGCTCTCAGGGCATACATACCAACAACTATAACACCACTGAAGTACACACATGCACATAGCATAAGAAACACCGAGTTATCCATAACTCATGCACTCAAGGGGGCATTACATTAAACTAGCATTCATAACAACAATATTATAAATCACACAAACTTTAAATAATAAACATTCTCATAATTGTTCTTACAAAGGGAAACACAATTTCTATTACATGGAAAACTAACTTAACATCTTGAGACATTGTCCCTACTCTAACATTCTAAACATGGAAACATATATCTAAATCTATAAATCTGAGGATCATCTTATAGTTGGCACCCTACCAAATTTTATCGTGCTCTATCCTTATGCTATGAGTCTCTGGGATCTACTCTTCTCCTACTCCTCACTTGTGGTCATCTCGTCCCCAATTGTGCATTAGAAAACCAATTATTAGAGTAAGTGGCATGAATATTCTATATGTACAAAGATGGAGTAATAAGATACTATAAGATATTATTAAACATTTAATGCATGATATCAATATAAAATCTTTGGAAATTCTGGAACATAAATAACTCTTCTTTCTTTAGATTATCTCTTGTCTTTTTACTTATCCTTCTCTGGATACCTATAATGTGGTACCTGAGTCTGATAACTTGCACTAAGGTGCATGGGTCACATAAACTGCACTCGGGGCATGGGTTATGTATCTAAATTGGCATGCACTAAGGGACCAAGCCTCATGACCTATACATAGGACATGGGTCATGTCTCTCTTATTTTGGTCTGCACTAGGGTGCTTGAGCCACATGACTTGCATAAAGGGCATGGGTCATGTCTCTTGATTTGACCTGCACTAAGGGCATGTGTCTAACTCCACAATCTATTGTCATCTTATTAATTCTGATCTTAACATGAATCTTAATACATTTTGATCTTATAGTCTTATTATGAACTAATATATTGAATCTTAATTCATGAATCTTTATGGAATCTTATCACAAAATCTAAAGAATAAATCTTAATGGACTTACATCATAATTTTTAAACCAATTATGTTCACATGACTCAAATCATGAATCTTAATAAAATCTTATGTTGTAACTTAATCATGACTCTAATATATATTATGAATTTATCATCTACTTGATTCTTAGATAATAATCATGAAAGAGATCTTAATAATATATCTCTGATTGAGATATCGATCATATGAAAGGACATAATAATGAAAGTATGACAATCTTAGTTTCATATCTTAATTTAAAATCTTAGAACATTGAATCACATAAATCTTGAAAGTCTTACTTAAGAAACATGTAAACATATTGAAGATAATAAAGATAAACACATGGAAATGAACCACTTACCTAGGTTAGTAGGAAAAAGTACTCCTAGAAACCCCGATCTTATCTCTTAATCAACATGTGATATCACCCAAAATTTGTTAATTAGGATTCTAAACCCTAATTATGCTAACTCAGAGACTTCTTGGAAACAAAGCCCAATCATGACTTATGACCTATCCCATTGGCTAGATCTTGCAAAGATGATCAAAAACCATATATTTTTTTAACCACATAGGTGTTACCAATTAAAAGATATGAATATTAAAGATTGACCAAACGTGACCAAGATAAAGACAATTCCAATTTCTTGAAATTAGTTAAGTTTTAATGAAAATACAGATATGCCCATTCCCTATTTTCTTATCATAGGTAAGGTTGGATAGGGTTAACATCAATCATTTTCTATTTTATACTATTGGGTGCATGATATCAAAACAAATTGCATTAAACCATGAATACCTAAGCATTGTGACACAAAAATCAAAAGACCATGGGTTGAGAAGTCACTCTTACACATGGATTCTCTTCTAGACATGGCTTCAAGGTCCTCTTCTTTGAGCAGGAAGTTGTGACCATGACTCAAGATTTAGGCCTCAATTCTCAAAGCTAGTTTGATCCTAGGATTCCCAAGCTCCTTGGAACCCAAACCCCCACCCTTACTGGCTTTTGTGGATCACTCGATCATGAACTTCAAGTTGTCACTATGATGACAAAACTAGAAATGAAACTCATGGTGAAAATGATGCTATGGATGATAAAACTCAAAACCAATGCAGGGAAATCTCTGCGACAATGATGCAGCCAGAGACAACCATATTTTGTAGTTTGTCATCAACTGAAAACCAGCAATCTTTATGAAAATCTAGAATAACCATTGTGTTGTAGGATTACCTCTCCCCTCGTTGAATTGAGGGAGTAATAAGATTGATGTTGATTTTGTGAGCAACTCATGTGACTTTGTGTGGTGTGAGCTTATTTGCTCTTCATTACTGATGAAGCTCTAGAGGCTTCAGACATTGGCACTCATGGGTGGAGGGATTGACCAAAATGCACTGTGAAGATATGCGTGGGAAAGGTCTGTGATGGTTTCAGAAACATGTTTGACCAACCAATTTGGATTGCTATGGTGCTTGTATGAAGAGAGCTCTGAAAAGATCTAGGGAATATAATGACTAAGTTGTGGGGCATAGGGGACTAGTTGCCCACGAGAAGGCGTTTCCATGTGTCTTTGAGATGCATCACCCCAAAGGAGAATGGTGGTCTTGGGTGTTTCTTATACATGGAGAGTTAGCATTCATCTTGGGGCTTAAAATACTTAGGAAAGAATCCTAATTCTCTTGGGAGTGTTTGCTTGGATGGAGGCATCATGGGGAGAGAAGAAAGATGGGAGAAAGGTCATATGGTCTGTGAGGAATCCAGGAAGTCTAGGACTTAAGGAAGAAGGGCATACTTCTGCTAGATGCTCATCACATGACTCAGTAAGGGTGTGAGATAATCCAACTTATAGAACCCATGTGACAATGTGACTATAGGTAAATTGGATAAATCAAATGTGTACACAATTTAAATAAAAAACAATAAAGTTTGATTTACAATGGGATTAATACTTAGACATTATATTGTCCAATTAAAATTTTGCTATCTAGGATTATCTATATAGCCTCAAAATTGGTACCCAAGCTAATTGGGACCAAATGAAGAGGATTTTTTAACTTAGATTTCACTTTTATGATTATCTTGTATGAGTTTCACCAAATTTAAGTTTTATCTCAATTATCTTGATATTAATCATAATACATCACCTCGATTTTCAGTATTTAGGATTTAGAGTTCAATTATTATCATCTTACTTCCACCAAGGTTACATGACATTTTTTACATGAATTGTGATAATTTACTCATTCAAGTCGTTGTCTCCATTAATTCGATATGAACTTATATCCAACACATTTATTTACCTTTAGTTATATTAAACATACTATCATTATCACACTATGTCCATGAGTCATGTTATTGTCCATATAAGACATTCATTCATTTTCATACACACCTGATTGTTGATTATACACATCTTATCTATTATATGTGTAATGGTGAGTGAGGTGGCCTAAATTACATATTCTATGAACCTATTTACATAGTAAATCATGGTTAGGTTTTATTGTTCCCTTGGTTGATTCTTATTAGGAAAAATCACCTTTAAGGTTTAAATCATCTATGAAATTTTGGGATTTTGCAACAAAAAAAGCTTAGGAAAAACCACCTTTAAGGTTTAAATCAGCTATAAATTTTGGGATGTTACAACAAAAAAAGTTTCCATGCCTCTACCTAGTTCACGTGATCAGGAACTCCATATTGCACTTCTAAGGCTGACGAGATGGAATTTTGCTTCCCTTAATCAACATGCTAGCGTCGACTTTCTTTCCCCTTCCTATCTCTCCCTTTCGGGTAAGATTGCTAGGCTCTCTCACACATTGCCAAAACTATGAGATGAGAAGTCTTTAGACAATATCTTGACTTTCTCTTTAGACTTTATGTCTATTATGTATCTTGAGCCCTAGACACCCCCTCCTTATATATAAGTGGTAGGTCTAGGGTTTTCAAAACCTATGGGATAGGAAATGTTAGATCTCATTGTTTGACGGCTGTTGCGCATGACCATTCGGTCGACTGGTACACCATTGATCGACTAGACTATCTAGTTCGTCGATTGGCTTGTGGTCAGTGATGTAATCACACTATCTTTTAATATGATGATTAATGCACATCATTATGAATATCATTAATTGTTTGACTCTGTCAAACTGGTTGTTTCATATCTAGTCAGTTGACTAGACATTCTAGTCTGTTGAGTCTGTATTTTTCCCATCTATTGGGAACTTGGGTAGATTGGTTTGACACTCCAACTGATCGACTTGTTGGTTCCATCTGTCAGGGTCAATAAGGTCAAATCAATCAATCGAAAACTCTAGTCTATTGACTGGTACACCAGTCAATCGACTAGACACTCCAATCTATCAACTGGCATAGCCAATGTTGATTTGATTGCCTAAACACCTCTAGTAATCAAGTTAAATCTTGCCCATGAGTAAACTCCTATTCCATGTGTATCCTATGTGTATGACTCTATAGGTCCCATATTACGTTGGATGTGAAGTCCATAACCATTATGACTACACAAGCAATGAGTAGTATTTAGGGACACATCATTGCTACCCAAGTAATTGGAAAGTTGGAGAGAAGCTTCAACCTACATTTGTGATTAGTGTTACCATGATCATATAGTTCCTTTGTATCTGATATCTAGATTGAATCTATCATCATCCTCTTGATACTCAATCTATGTTTTTTGAACTAGAGTAGACTATTGAGATACAATGAGTTCACATATCATATATTGACTCACACAAGTACGACCATGTGTTTGTTAGTCTCTCTTATCAACGATTGGGGATATCAAACTCTCATAGGAGGGGAAAATTTCATCTACATCACATAGTCCCCATGTGTCACAATGTATCCAATCACCACCTTTGTGGAAACCCTATATAGGGTCACGTTTGTTGGTTTCAAAGTTCATTGAATGACATGTGATCAATGTAATGACTTCAGTTCTAAGAACCACAATCAGAATATAACTTTGAGAGTTTATTCTAACTACCATTACTGGTTTCCATGTATCACTCTCAAGGTGATTCTGTCCGGTACATTGTTCTCTAACATGTACCTATGTGTTTGACTTGATATTTAGTATCATGACTTAATGAGAGCATATCATCAGTCAAGACACATTCCATTTTTATGTATTAATGTCATCTATTTGCCAATAATTTCCTACTAGGGACATAACAATAATGTATGTAATCTTATCATACATATGATCTCATTATTCAGGTCCTCAGCCTTAAGGCGTATGTCATCGAGCAACATCATTCTTTAGACATATTACGTTTGTGTCATTACATCATAACTGAGACAATCATAATGAAGGGAATTACCTTTATTAAAATTGTGAAATCAAGTACATGATGCCCCATTCAATCATCAAATGATTCGCTCTACCTGCATATATACCCAAATACTCCCAGTAGCACTTAGATCCAATCACCCACAAATCAAATTCCAAGTAATTTATAATGACCATCATGTTTCTGCTGCATAAGTGCTTTTTTCAATGGGTCAGCAACATTTACTTCTATTTGGTGCAAATCTACACATCTCCTTATTGTACTATCTTTCATATGAGATAGAAGTGTTGTAGTACGTGATTTGGGTTCCTTAGCCTATCCAATAGCTCCATTGTTTTTGTAGCATCTCTACTGCATTGTCAATGGTTGGAACCACCCCAAGTTTACCAATGAACTTATTTATCCATACAATACCATTGTTGTTCCAAAATAGCAATGTAGTCGACTTCTATTATAATCAATAACAAGTGCCTCTTGCTTAGAACCTTTCCATATCATAGTTCTATTATTATGGAAACATAGAAATTGCGATTGACATCTTGGTCATTTTGGAAGCTTGCATTGGGGTAGCCCTTTACACCCAACTCTTCATTATCACCATGATTGAGGAACCAATCCTTAGTGCAACTTAAGGATATTCTATATGGTTGTCTAGTGCCTTCACTGGGATCAGACTGATATATCCTCATCATGTCCAAAAATATGAGACATCAAGATGAATGCATAATGTTGTATACATGATAGATCCAATTGTATACGCATATGTCATCTTACTTATGTGCTCCCATTATTCACAAGAACCAAGATAGTTAGCTCTAGAGAGACTAATTCCATGGGACATGGGAAAATTTCATCTCTTTGAGTCTTACATGCTAAACCTCTTCAGTAGTTTGTCAATGAATGTTCTCTTACTTAGGCCAAGAATCCTTGTAGATCTATCTCTATAGCTCTTTATTCTTATCCCATAGGATTCTTTTCCTAAATCCTTCATATAGAAGTTATTTCCCTACCAGTTCTTTACCATTTGTAGGGTAGGGATGTCATTCCTACAAATATGAGGAATACATGCTCCCACTAACCTTCATGTAAACAAATGTTTCATCTTCATTTTGACTAAAGCAAAACTCTTTGATCGCCTTGTTAAAATGAAGATCCCAGCTTAGAGATGCTTGCTTCAATCCATAATTTGACCTTTGTATATAAGTTGCAATGGCAAGCATGTATCTAATGGATGCCATCCATGTCAGTCTTCTTGTTGAAGATCCACTTGCACCCTATGGGTTTTACCCATTAGGTGGATCCATTAAGGTCTATATCTTGTTGGATTACATGGGTTCTATCATAGATCTCATGTTCTCAAGTCATTTCTCAAACTTTGGTCCCTCAAATAACTTCTAGGTATGTTGTTGGATCATCATCTATGACCAACTCATCACCTTCTTGAGTTATAAGATGTCCAAATTTTTTCAGGCTCAAGGTGTATCCTACTAGATCTATGAGGTTCATGTGTTGTATGAGGAACTTGACATGACACAATAGTTTGTGACTCTCCTTGTTCCTTCTATACATCTACATGTTTAGTGTTTTCTTATTGGTATCAAGCTTCTTCGAGTTATACTTCTCTCCCACTATTTACATTATAATAAATTCCTTTGGATGAACACATAATTCTTTGGCAACAGACACTTTGATTTTAGATGGTCTAAAGGTAGTATCCAAGAAAATAACAATTATCTTGTTTGGGATTTAAGTTTTTAAGTAACTATTTTCTCCTATATGCTTCACATCCCCAAATCTTCATAAAAGACACATCAAGATGTTTCCCATGCCATAGTTCATATGGTGATATGATGCCTTGCCCCATGTTTTCGGGAGGTGAAAGATCGCAACCCTAGGGAGATCTGACCCGCCGACGGTGGCAGTCGCCGCCAGCACCCCTCCGGTTGGGCAACCTGCCCACCGGAGTCCACCATACCATCCTCTCTCTATCCTTTCTGTCCTCGCCGGCGTCCCTAATTCCGCTGGTCTGTGCGCTGGGTAAAGATGCTGCCTTCACCGCTCCTATGGAGGGTAACGCAACAGAGTGTAAATAGTCGGTAGGCACAGAAAGCAGTAGTCAAGCATCGGAATAACTTCGCTTCCACATCCAAACCACCAGATTCTGTGATTCCTGATATCAGAAACCTTCTTAGATCACCCACGTAGTTGACATCGAACGAGGATGCACAACCCATGATCAACACACCAACGCTGACTCCTGATACAATGACAAACTCATCCCCCCCTCCACTGGTGAACGCAGCTCACATGACGCAAGTGCATCCTATGCCTCTGAGGATCGAGCAGTCATAAGGTGTGAACACCGTGGAGTTGCAGCACCAAGAAAATGCAACAGCCCCTCATCCACCATTTCCGTCCGCTAATCAAGCTGGTCTCCTTAATACGCCCTTGTAGCAACCTCTTGCTGGTCATGCAATGACGATACAGGGTCTCCGTCACACACCTTTAGTTCATCAAACCAAGAGACAACCGCTCTTTGGGATCCCCCATGATATGTGCTACAGATGCATGCAGAAGGGGCATTGGCAGTCACAGTGTAAAGAACCCAAAGTTTGCTATTCTTGTAAGCGTCCCGGTCACATTGCCAGACTTTACCATACACCTCATGTCCGTTACTATCCTGTGCCGCCGAATATCAACTCATGGAATAGCTTTCCTAGCCTTCCAGCAGGTATCCCAACCCGTGGAGGTCCCCAACACATGCCCAAGAAAGTGTTTGTTTCTATTTACCCGGATGATGATGACAGGAAAAAAAGGATTAGTTCTCTTAGATGTGCCATCGAGATTTCATGGAAAGACGGCATTGCCTGGCCCCCATTATGTTAATTCCTAAAAGCCTTCTGGCCAAATGCGGTGGATGTATACAGATTTGCTTATCGGAAGGTTGTGATCTTTTTCAGTTATGAAAGAGAGGCAGATACAACATTCAACACAAGAGTTGTTATTTACAAGCATCACAGATTGGCGATTCAGTGTATGAATATTGGAGATGATGGTGCCCACAAAGAAAGCTTTTGGTTCTAGCTTACGGAGCTCCCGATCATTTTTAGAGATGAAACTACCATTCGTGAGATTGTCAAACCATTTGGTGAACTCAAGTATATCTCTGCATGGAAGATTAATGAGGACGACTTGGTAGGTATCCCTATCCTCGTTGAAGATTTCAAGGAGGACATACCTCAGTTTGCATTTTTATCTCACGGTGACAACAGGGCTACAATCAAGTTACACATGATTGCCAGGAAAGATCATCGCGAGGAATCTTTTCGCTTATCTGAGTTTGGTTGGGAACTTGGCATCCCTGAAGATGAGCTGTGGGATGATGGAGAAGCTAGATTTTCTACTGCGACACAGATCCCTATACCGCAATCACCACCCTGTCAGATTGTACAACAAGAACAAGAGCAGCACACCTTTGTCTGGGAAGAAGATATCCATCCTAATAGGAGAATCATTGATCAAGATGGAAATAGAACTGTCCTACAACATCACAGATTGGAAGACTTCATCCCTTCATATGATGACATGACATCGAGGGGAGAGGAGGCTGACTAGAAGATCTGGGAACCAGTTTGACACACAACGGGCCACGTCGAGTCGATCTAATTACAGAAGACGAGTGCATCATGAGTGGAACTCGCCTTATTCAGAAGGTGAGGAATACTATTCTTCTGACTGCTGGGAAGATGGATATGATGAGGACGGAGAAAGAATAAGGAGAGGTAGCCGTTAATCGAACAAAGGTTCTTTGAGTATCGAAGTTTGCTCTTTGTTGATTTCATGTCTGTACAATCACATCTTTTCTGGAACATTAGAGGTGTCGCTAACAACAAAACTCGCAAGATCATTAGAAATCTCTGCCGTAAGCACAAACCTGCCTTTGTTGCGTTATTTGAACCCTTTATTCATGCTGATAGAGCTGAGGAGCTGTTGGATGTGGTGAAGCTAGATTGGGCGACTGAAAATCATGGGGAAGATGGAAAAATCTGGGTATATGCTGATGCGTCCCTGAATCCCACCATTATCTATAAACACAAGCAACATATTACTGTTCGTTGTTCTTCTGCATCTGGATATACTTTCTTTGTGTCCGCCATTTATGCTAGTTGCTCATATAATGAAAGAAGACTTCTTTGGGAATCTCTACTTATTACTGGCCGGAGTATTGGGGATTATCCATGGGAAATTGCTGGTGATTTCAACATTATAAGAAACCTTAGTGAGAATTGTGGAGCAGTTGATCCTGAGTTTCAAGCAATGCTCGAGTTTAATGCTTTCATCTCTGATGCAAACATCTATGAAATACCTTTCGAGGGAAGCAAGTATACATGGGTAGACAAGCAAAGAAGAATGCCCACAAAATGGAGACGCCTAGACCGTGTCATGATCAATGACAATTGGAAGGTCAATCTGCCTAATTCTATATCTCACCACCTCACGTGTTTCCGTGAATCTGATCACTGCCTTATTCTTGTCAAGTTCGGTCAACAACAACATGCAAAAAGGCATCCACCTTTTTCCTTTCTCTCTGTCTGGCTAGAGCATCTGGGGTGTTTGCAAGTTATTCAGGAAGCATGGCATACTGATGCTGTTGGTCACCCTTCTTGTATCTTCTTCTACAAGCTTAAATCGGTTAGGCAGGCGCTTAAAAGCTGGAATAAAGAAACTTTTGGCAACATCTTTCAAAGAAAGGCTGACCTTGAGGACATGGTGCACATCCTTCAAATGAAATTTGATGAGGACCCTACCAATGTGAATGAAGAAAATCTAGTATCGGTAGAGGAGGAGCTTCAAGATATACTTCATCAAGAAGAGTTACTATGGAAGGAGAAATCGAATATCATGTGGTTGAATGATGGCGAGCGCAACACTTCATTCTATCATGCTGTGGTTAAAGCCAAGAGAAGAAGAAGACTCATATCTTGCATTTCTCTACCTAACAGTTCCACATCTGATGATTATCAGATTATGGCCCGAGCAGCCGTTGATCACTTTCAGAATCTATTCGCGACTGCTGCTTCGGCTAATGACGAAGATGTAGAACCTTTCCTTAACCTCATTGAGCGCAACATTTCTACTGATGATAACATGGCCGTGCTTATGGTGCCCTCAGAAGAAGATATTATCAACACCATGAAAGGGATGAACACATTTGCTGCTCCTGGTCCTGATGGATTTACACTCAGTTTCTTCACTGCTGCGTGGGACATCATCAAACATGATTTTTTTTCCTTAGCAGAGGCTTTCTTTAAATCTCAACCTTGTCACAGAAGTTTGATGTATTGTCACCTGGATTTGATACCCAAAGTTCCTCATCCTACTAATTTAATTGCTGACTTTAGGCTGATTGCGGTTGAAAATGTCATTATCAGAATTTTCACATCAATCCTTAGCAATCGTTTGAGGCCACTCATGCACAAGATGGTGTCTGCGTCGCAATGTGCTTATGTTCCTGGGAGAGATATCATCAACCACATCAGGTTGTCTAAAGAGATATGTCATGATCTTAATCATGGGGGTGCTTATCCTAATGCTATTATTAAATACGACATGAGTAAAGCTTATAATAGAGTTGATTGGGAAATGCTATATCACATTATGGAGAAATTTGGGTTTTTTCCTGAGAGAATTTGCTTATGTCTCATCTTTTACTATGGATCGTGGGCATCCATCACTCTGGGTGATGTCACTGAAGGTTTCTTTCAAATACATAGGGGACTCAAACAAGGAAACCTTATGTTGCCCTATCTTTTTGTTATTTTTGAAGAAGAGCTATGGAGGCTGCTGTTGATAGAAACAACATCTACAGATTTCACACTCGGGGAAACGGCATGGCACCTATCATCCTCTTATACTCTGATGATGTTATTATTTTTTATAATGCTGATCCGAACACCGTGGCGAGCATAAATGAGATCATGAGTAGCTATGAAAGAGTTTTTGGGCAAGTGGTTAATAGAGGCAAATCTACATGCCTGATTGGGGGTAATGATATATCTGCTATGACTAGTATTGCAAACTCGCTCAACATCGCGTTGAATACCTAAGCATTGTGACACAAAAATCAAAAGACCATGGGTTGAGAAGTCACTCTTACACATGGATTCTCTTCTAGACATGGATTCAAGGTCCTCTTCTTTGAGCAGGAAGTTGTGGCCATGAATCAAGATTTAGGCCTCAATTCTCAAAGCTAGTTTGATCCTAGGATTCCCAAGATCCTTGGAACCCAAACCCCCCACCCTTACTGGCTTTTGTGGATCACTCGATCATGAACCCCAAGTTGTCACTATGATGACAAAACTAGAAATGAAACTCATGGTGAAAATGATGCTATGGATGATAAAACTCAAAACCAATGTAGGGAAATCTCTGCGACAATGATGCGGCCAGAGACAACCATATTTTGTAGTTTGTCATCAACTGAAAACCAGCAATCTTTATGAAAATCTAGAATAACCATTGTGTTGTAGGATTACCTCTCCCCTCGTTGAATTGAGGGAGTAATAAGATTGATGTTGATTTTGTGAGCAACTCATGTGACTTTGTGTGGTGTGAGCTTATTTGCTCTTCATTACTGATGAAGCTCTAGAGGCTTCAGACATTGGCACTCGTGGGTGGAGGGATTGACCAAAATGCACTGTGAAGATATGCGTGGGAAAGGTCTGTGATGGTTTCAGAAACATGTTTGACCAGACAATTTGGATTGCTATGGTGCTTGTATGAAGAGAGCTCTGAAAAGATCTAGGGAATATAATGACTAGGTTGTGGGGCATAGGGGACTAGTTGCCCACGAGAAGGCGTTGCCATGTGTCTTTGAGATGCATCACCCCAAAGGAGAATGGTGGTCTTGGGTGTTTCTTATACATGGAGAGTTAGCATTCATCTTGGGGCTTAAAATACTTAGGAAAGAATCCTAATTCTCTTGGGAGTGTTTGCTTGGATGGAGGCATCATGGGGAGAGAAGAAAGATGGGAGAAAGGTCATATGGTCTGTGAGGAGTCCAGGAAGTCTAGGACTTAAGGAAGAAGGGCATACTTCTGCTAGATGCTCATCACATGACTCAGTAAGGGTGTGAGATAATCCAACTTATAGAACCCATGTGACAATGTGACTATAGGTAAATTGGATAAATCAAATGTGTACACAATTTAAATAAAAAACAATAAAGTTTGATTTACAATGGGATTAATACTTAGACATTATATTGTCCAATTAAAATTTTGCTATCTAGGATTATCTATATAGCCTCAAAATTGGTACCCAAGCTAATTGGGACCAAATGAAGAGGATTTTTTAACTTAGATTTCACTTTTATGATTATCTTGTATGAGTTTCACCAAATTTAAGTTTTATCTCAATTATCTTGATATTAATCATAATACATCACCTCAATTTTCAGTATTTAGGATTTAGAGTTCAATTATTATCATCTTACTTCCACCAAGGTTACATGACATTTTTTACATGAATTGTGATAATTTACTCATTCAAGTCGTTGTCTCCATTAATTTGATATGAACTTATATCCAACACATTTATTTACCTTTAGTTATATTAAACATACTATCATTATCACACTATGTCCATGAGTCATGTTATTGTCCATATAAGACATTCATTCATTTTCATACACACCTGATTGTTGATTATACACATCTTATATATTATATGTGTAATGGTGAGTGAGGTGGCCTAAATTACATATTCTATGAACCTATTTACATAGTAAATCATGGTTAGGTTTTATTGTTCCCTTGGTTGATTCTTATTAGGAAAAATCACCTTTAAGGTTTAAATCATCTATGAAATTTTGGGAGTTTACAACAAAAAAAGCTTAGGAAAAACCACCTTTAAGGTTTAAATCAGCTATAAATTTTGGGATGTTACAACAACAAAAGTTTCCATGCCTCTACCTAGTTCACGTGATCAGGAACTCCATATTGCACTTCTAAGGCTGACGGGATGGAATTTTGCTTCCCTTAATCAACATGCTAGCGTCGACTTTCTTTCCCCTTCCTATCTCTCCCTTTAGGGTAAGATTGCTAGGCTCTCTCACACATTGCCAAAACTATGAGATAAGAAGTCTTTAGACAATATCTTGACTTTCTCTTTAGACTTTATGTCTATTATGTATCTTGAGCCCTAGACACCCCCTACTTATATATAAGTGGTAGGTCTAGGGTTTTCAAAACCTATGGGATAGGAAATGTCAGATCTCATTGTTTGACGGCTATTGCGCATGACCATTCGGTCGACTGGTACACCATTGATCGACTAGACTATCTAGTTTGTCGATTGGCTTGTGGTGAGTGATGTAATCACACTATCTTTTAATATGATGATTAATGCACATCATTATGAATATCATTAATTGTTTGACTCTGTCAAACTGGTTGTTTCATATCTAGTCATTTGACTAGACATTCTAGTCTATTGAGTCTGTATTTTTCCCATCTATTGGGAACTTGGGTAGATTGGTTTGACACTCCAACTGATCGAATTGTTGGTTCCATCTGTCAGGGTCAATAAGGTCAAATCAATCAATCGAAAACTCTAGTCTATTGACTGGTACACCAGTCAATCGACTAGACACTCCAATCTATCAACTGGCATAGCCAATGTTGATTTGATTGCCTAAACACCTCTAGTAATCAAGTTAAATCTTGCCCATGAGTAAACTCCTATTCCATGTGTATGCTATGTGTATGACTCTATAGGTCCCATATTACGTTGGATGTGAAGTCCATAACCATTATGACTACACAAGCAATGAGTAGTATTTAGGGACACATCATTGCTACCCAAGTAATTGGAAAGTTGGAGAGAAGCTTCAACCTACATTTGTGATTAGTGTTACCATGATCATATAGTTCCTTTGTATCTGATATCCATATTGAATCTATCATCATCCTCTTGATACTCAATCTATGTTTTTTGAACTAGAGTAGACTATTGAGATACAATGAGTTCACATATCATATATTGACTCACACAAGTACGACCATGTGTTTGTTAGTCTCTCTTATCAACGATTGGGGATATCAAACTCTCATAGGAGGGGAAAATTTCATCTACATCACATAGTCCCCATGTGTCACAATGTATCCAATCACCACCTTTATGGAAACCCTATATAGGGTCACGTTTGTTGGTTTCAAAGTTCATTGAATGACATGTGATCAATGTAATGACTTCAGTTCTAAGAACCACAATCAGACTATAACTTTGAGAGTTTATTCTAACTACCATTACTGGTTTCCATGTATCACTATCAAGGTGGTTCTGTCCGGTACATTGTTCTCTAACATGTACCTATGTGTTTGACTTGATATTTAGTATCATGACTTAATGAGAGCATATCATCAGTCAAGACACATTCCATTTTTATGTATTAATGTCATCTATTTGCCAATAATTTCCTACTAGGGACATAACAATAATGTATGTAATCTTATCATACATATGATCTCATTATTCAGGTCCTCAGCCTTAAGGCGTACGTCATCGAGCAACATCATTCTTTAGACATATTACGTTTGTGTCATTACATCATAACTGAGACAATCATAATGAAGGGAATTACCTTTATTAAAATTGTGAAATCAAGTACATGATGCCCCATTCAATCATCAAATGATTCGCTCTACCTGCATATATACCTAAATACTCCCAGTAGCACTTAGATCCAATCACCCACAAATCAAATTCCAAGTAATTTATAATGACCATCATGTTTCTGCTGCATAAGTGCTTTTTTCAATGGGTCAGCAACATTTACTTCTATTTGGTGCAAATCTACACATCTCCTTATTGTACTATCTTTCATATGAGATAGAAGTGTTGTAGTACGTGATTTGGGTTCCTTAGCCTATCCAATAGCTCCATTGTTTTTGTAGCATCTCTACTGCATTGTCAATGGTTGGAACCACCCCAAGTTTACCAATGAACTTATTTATCCATACAATACCATTGTTGTTCCAAAATAGCAATGTAGTCGACTTCTATTATAATCAATAACAAGTGCCTCTTGCTTAGAACCTTTCCATATCATAGTTCTATTGTTATGGAAACATAGAAATTGCGATTGACATCTTGGTCATTTTGGAAGCTTGCATTGGGGTAGCCCTTTACACCCAACTCTTCATTATCACCATGATTGAGGAACCAATCCTTAGTGCAACTTAAGGATATTCTATATGGTTGTCTAGTGCCTTCACTGGGATCAGACTGATATATCCTCGTCATGTCCAAAAATATGAGACATCAAGATGAATGCATAATGTTGTATACATGATAGATCCAATTGTATACGCATATGTCATCTTACTTATGTGCTCCCATTATTCACAAGAACCAAGATAGTTAGCTCTAGAGAGACTAATTCCATGGGACATGGGAAAATTTCCTCTCTTTGAGTCTTACATGCTAAACCTCTTCAGTAGTTTGTCAATGAATGTTCTCTTACTTAGGCCAAGAATCCTTGTAGATCTATCTCTATAGCTCTTTATTCTTATCCCATAGGATTCTTTTCCTAAATCCTTCATATAGAAGTTATTTCCCTACCAGTTCTTTACCATTTGTAGGGTAGGGATGTCATTCCTACAAATATGAGGAATACATGCTCCCACTAACCTTCATGTAAACAAATGTTTCATCTTCATTTTGACTAAAGCAAAACTCTTTGATCGCCTTGTTAAAATGAAGATCCCAGCTTAGAGATGCTTGCTTCAATCCATAATTTGACCTTTGTATATAAGTTGCAATGGCAAGCATGTATCTAATGGATGCCATCCATGTCAGTCTTCTTGTTGAAGATCCACTTGCACCCTATGGGTTTTACCCATTAGGTGGATCCATTAAGGTCTATATCTTGTTGGATTACATGGGTTCTATCATAGATCTCATGTTCTCAAGTCATTTCTCAAACTTTGGTCCCACAAATAACTTCTAGGTATGTTGTTGGATCATCATCTATGACCAACTCATCACCTTCTTGAGTTATAAGATGTCCAATTTTTTTCCGGCTCAAGGTGTATCCTACTAGATCTATGAGGTTCATGTGTTGTATGAGGAACTTGACATGACACAATAGTTTGTGACTCTCCTTGTTCCTTCTATACATCTACAGGTTTAGTGTTTTCTTATTGGTATCAAGCTTCTTCGAGTTATACTTCTCTCCCACTATTTACATTATAATAAATTCCTTTGGATGAACACAGAATTCTTTGGCAACAGACACTTTGATTTTAGATGGTCTAAAGGTAGTATCCAAGAAAATAACAATTATCTTGTTTGGGATTTAAGTTTTTAAGTAACTATTTTCTCCTATATGCTTCACATCCCCAAATCTTCATAAAAGACACATCAAGATGTTTCCCATGCCATAGTTCATATGGTGATATGATGCCTTGCCCCATGTTTCCGGGAGGTGAAAGATCGCAACCCTAGGGAGATCTGACCCGCCGACGGCGGCAGTCGCCGCCAGCACCCCTCCGGTTGGGAACCCTGCCCACCGGAGTCCACCATACCATCCTCTCTCTATCCTTTCTGTCCTCGCCGGCGTCCCTAATTCCGCTGGTCTGTGCGCCGGGTAAAGATGCTGCCTTCACCGCTCCTATGGAGGGTAACGCAACAGAGTGTAAATAGTCGGTAGGCGCAGAAAGCAGGAGTCAAGCATCGGAATAACTTCGCTTCCACATCCAAACCACCAGATTCTGTGATTCCTGATATCAAAAACCTTCTTAGATCACCCACGTAGTTGACATCGAATGAGGATGCACAACCCATGATCAACACACCAACGCTGACTCCTGATACAATGACAAACTCATCCCCCCCTCCACTGGTGAACACAGCTCACATGACGCAAGTGCATCCTATGCCTCTGAGGATCGAGCAGTCATAAGGTGTGAACACCGTGGAGTTGCAGCACCAAGAAAATGCAACGGCCCCTCATCCACCATTTCCGTCCGCTAATCAAGCTGGTCTCCTTAATACGCGCTTGTAGCAACCTCTTGCTGGTCATGCAATGACGATACAGGGTCTCCGTCACACACCTTTAGTTCATCAAACCAAGAGACAACCGCTCTTTGGGATCCCCCATGATATGTGCTACAGATGCATGCAGAAGGGGCATTGGCAGTCATAGTGTAAAGAACCCAAAGTTTGCTATTCTTGTAAGCGTCCCTGTCACATTGCCAGACTTTACCATACACCTCATGTCCGTTACCATCCTGTGCCGCCGAATATCAACTCATGGAATAGCTTTCCTAGCCTTCCAGCGGGTATCCCAACCCGTGGAGGTCCCCAACACATGCCCAAGAAAGTGTTTGTTTCTATTTACCCAGATGATGATGACAGGAAAAAAAGGATTAGTTCTCTTAGATGTGCCATCGAGATTTCATGGCAAGATGGCATTGCCTGGCCCCCGTTATGTTAATTCCTAAAAGCCTTCTGGCCAAATGCGGTGGATGTATACAGATTTGCTTATCGGAAGGTTGTGATCTTTTTCAGTTATGAAAGAGAGGCAGATACAACATTCAACACAAGAGTTGTTATTTACAAGCATCACAGATTGGCGATTTAGTGTATGAATATTGGAGATGATGGTGCCCACAAAGAAAGCTTTTGGTTCTAGCTTACGGAGCTCCCGATCATTTTTAGAGATGAAACTACCATTCGTGAGATTGTCAAACCATTTGGTGAACTCAAGTATATCTCTGCATGGAAGCTTAATGAGGACGACTTGGTAGGTATCCCTATCCTCGTTGAAGATTTCAAGGAGGACATACCTCAGTTTGCATTTTTATCTCACGGTGACAACAGGGCTACAATCAAGTTACACATGATTGCCAGGAAAGATCATCGCGAGGAATCTTTTCACTTATCTGAGTTTGGTTGGGAACTTGGCATCCCTGAAGATGAGCTGTGGGATGATGGAGAAGCTAGATTTTCTACTGCGACACAGATCCCTATACCGCAATCACCACCCCGTCAGATTGTACAACAAGAACAAGAGCAGCACACCTTTTTCCGGGAAGAAGATATCCATCCTAATAGGAGAATCATTGATCAAGATGGAAATAGAACTGTCCTACAACATCGCAGATTGGAAGACTTCATCCCTTCATATGATGACACGACATCGAGGGGAGAGGAGGCTGACTAGAAGATCTGGGAACCAGTTCGACACACAACGGGCCACGTCGAGTCGATCTAATTACAGAAGACGAGTGCATCATGAGTGGAACTCGCCTTATTCAAAAGGTGAGGAATACTATTCTTCTGACTGCTGGGAAGATGGATATGATGAGGACAGAGAAAGAATAAGGAGAGGTAGCCGTTAATCGAACACAGGTTCTTTGAGTATCGAAGTTTTCTCTTTGTTGATTTCATGTCTGTACAATCACATCTTTTCTGGAACATTAGAGGTGTCGCTAACAACAAAACTCGCAAGATCATTAGAAATCTCTGCCGTAAGCACAAACCTGCCTTTGTTGCGTTATTTGAACCCTTTATTCATGCTGATAGAGCTGAGGAGCTGTTGGATGTGGTGAAGCTAGATTGGGCGACTGAAAATCATGGGGAAGATGGAAAAATCTGGGTATATACTGATGCGTCCCTGAATCCCACCATTATCTATAAACACAAGCAACATATTACTGTTCGTTGTTCTTCTGCATCTGGATATACTTTCTTTGTGTCCGCCATTTATGCTAGTTGCTCATATAATGAAAGAAGTCTTCTTTGGGAATCTCTACTTATTACTGGCCGGAGTATTGGGGATTATCCATGGGAAATTGCTGGTGATTTCAACATTATAAGAAACCTTAGTGAGAATTGTGGAGCAGTTGATCCTGAGTTTCAAGCAATGCTCGAGTTTAATGCTTTCATCTCTGATGCAAACATCTATGAAATACCTTTCGAGGGAAGCAAGTACACATGGGTAGACAAGCAAAGAAGAATGCCCACAAAATGGAGACGCCTAGATCGTGTCATGATCAATGACAATTGGAAGGTCAATCTGCCTAATTCTATATCTCACCACCTCACGTGTTTCTGTGAATCCGATCACTGCCTTATTCTTGTCAAGTTCGGTCAACAACAACATGCAAAAAGGCATCCACCTTTTTCCTTTCTCTCTGTCTGGCTAGAGCATCTGGGGTGTTTGCAAGTTATTCAGGAAGCATGGCATACTGATGCTGTTGGTCACCCTTCTTGTATCTTCTTCTGCAAGCTTAAATCGGATAGGCAGGCGCTTAAAAGCTGGAATAAAGAAACTTTTGGCAACATCTTTCAAAGAAAGGCTGACCTTGAGGACATGGTGCACATCCTTCAAATGAAATTTGATGAGGACCCTACCAATGTGAATGAAGAAAATCTAGTATCGGTAGAGGAGGAGCTTCAAGATATACTTCATCAAGAAGAGTTACTATGGAAGGAGAAATCGAATATCATGTGGTTGAATGATGGCGAGCGCAACACTTCATTCTATCATGCTGTGGTTAAAGCCAAGAGAAGAAGAAGACTCATATCTTGCATTGCTCTACCTAACAGTTCCACATCTGATGATCATCAGATTATGGCCCGAGCAGCTGTTGATCACTTTCAGAATCTATTCGCGACTGCTGCTTCGGCTAATGACGAAGATGTAGAACCTTTCCTTAACCTCATTGAGTGCAACATTTCTACTGATGATAACATGGACGTGCTTATGGTGCCCTCAGAAGAAGATATTATCAACACCATGAAAGGGATGAACACATTTGCTGCTCCTGGTCCTGATGGATTTACACTCAGTTTCTTCACTGCTACGTGGGACATCATCAAACATGATTTTTTGACCTTAGCAGAGGCTTTCTTTAAATCTCAACCTTGTCACAGAAGTTTGATGTATTGTCACCTGGATTTGATACCCAAAGTTCCTCATCCTACTAATTTAATTACTGACT
Organism: Alisma plantago-aquatica; assembly: GCA_963693085.1. Lineage (NCBI taxonomy): Eukaryota > Viridiplantae > Streptophyta > Magnoliopsida > Alismatales > Alismataceae > Alisma > Alisma plantago-aquatica. The sequence goes on from OY856415.1 coordinate 297,717,569, forward strand.
TTAGGCTGATTGCGGTTGAAAATGTCATTATCAGAATTTTCACATCAATCCTTAGCAATCGTTTGAGGCCACTCATGCACAAGATGGTGTGTGCGTCGCAATGTGCTTATGTTCCTGGGAGAGATATCATCAACCACATCAGGTTGTCTAAAGAGATATGTCATGATCTTAATCATGGGGGTGCTTATCCTAATGCTATTATTAAATACGACATGAGTAAAGCTTATAATAGAGTTGATTGGGAAATGCTATATCACATTATGGAGAAATTTGGGTTTTTTCCTGAGAGAATTTGCTTATGGCTCAACTTTTACTATGGATCGTGGGCATCCATCACTCTGGGTGATGTCACTGAAGGTTTCTTTCAAATACATAGGGGACTCAAACAAGGAAACCTTATGTTGCCCTATCTTTTTGTTATTTTTGAAGAATTTCTTTCCAGAGCTATGGAGGCTGCTGTTGATAGAAACAACATCTACAGATTTCACACTCGGGGAAACGGCATGGCACATATCATCCTCTTATACGCTGATGATGTTATTATTTTTTATAATGCTGATCCGAACACCGTGGTGAGCATAAATGAGATCATGAGTAGCTATGAAAGAGTTTTTGGGCAAGTGGTTAATAGAGGCAAATCTACATGCCTGATTGGGGGTAATGATATATCTGCTGTGACTAGTATTGCAAACTCGCTCAACATCGCGTTGCAAGAAGGACCCATCTCTTATCTTGGGGTTCCCATCATCCCTAGACGTACCAAGCTAATTCATTTTGATTTTCTTTTGGAGAAGATGAACACCAAGATTGCATCTTGGAAATCAAATCTGTTATCCTTTGTTGAACGACGTCTTCTTATCAAGCATGCGCTTGCATCCACAGTGATGTACACTGCTACAGCCATCAACATCCCCGCTGGTATTTGTGATAGGTTTGATAGGCTCATGTCCAAGTTCCTTTGGTCCGGTAGAGATGCTCAAAAAAGAAAAGCTTGGGTTTCGTGGCACAAGGTCGCTTCTCCTATCAATTGTGGAGGTCTAGGGCTAGACTCCACAAGAATCATTGACAGAGCATTCACATACAAGGCGTGTTGGGAGATTTCTAATGGGTCGTCGCCATGGGCCTTGTTTTGTAGAGACAAATACTTCTCATCTCTTTCCAACTGAGCTAGTTTCTATCCTTCATATCTCAAATTAAGTTCCTATGCATCTCCACATTGGAAGCTGATTTGGAGTTCTTTTCCCATCTTTAATTCCTCATGTCGTTGGATAGTTGGAAGAGGAAACATATCGATTTGGGATTATAGATGGTGTGGTGAATCTCTTGCGGACTACACTCTTAATGAGAATGATAGAAGGCTAGATTTTCGTCTTTCTGACTTCTGGTTACCTGACTCTGGTTCGGACTGGGTATCGCTTGGTCACATTTTTAATGAAGAGGGTATGACAATTATTAGAAACAATAAAATAGTTATTTCTGATCATGAAGACAAGATGATATGGGTGCCCACATCGCGAGGACATTTCTCTGTGCAATCGGTGAAGAAAAATATCCTTTATTCTGCCACTCTCCCCTCCCCCACATAGTCAACGCAATAGCATGTGGATGATTAAATTTCCTAAAGCATGTATGCTTCTTTGGAAGATAGTTCACAAATCCATACCTACTGATGACAACATTGTTAGGTGTCATATCATGTTACCATCTAGATGCTCATGCTGTGAATCTCCTTCGGTCGAGACTATGCATCATCTGTTCTTCGAAGGGCAGACAACATCTTTCTTCTGGCAGAAGTTTACTACTGTTTCTGATCAGCTTCCTCCTTCCAATATTGCTGATATGATGGACATGTGCAGCTATGCAAAGCAACGCGTCTCTGCTATGACTTGGATACATGGACAACTTTGTGGTCTCATTGCATGGTCCATATGGTGCAACAGATGCACGCACATGTTTGAAAATAGAAATGCTAGCCTACATTCTCAATGGAATTTTATCATTTATTCGATTAATCATCTTCTCAAGAACATATCCTTCACAAAGGTGGAATCGTCTGATTTCTATAGAAGATTGGAAACTCATGGCATCAAGATACCACAAACTAGTTTGATGAGTATCTTTTTAATGCAATGGACGCCTCCTGATATTACAAACATGAAGCTTAATCTTGTGGTGGGGCGAGACATGGACCCAAATGGCAGGCGCAGACGTTGGGCCGCTGGGATCATCTGAGACTCAGATTACAGGATGAAACTTGCCTTCAGAGTCTGGTTAGTCACGGAGGACTATACTTGTGCTTATCTGGCTGCATGTGCCGTAGCTTTAAAGATTGCTGATGAAATAAATATTAACATTTCTGTAGTGGAGATAGATGATCTTGTCACACATAACATTATCTGGTCTGATGCTCCTGAGCCATGGAGGGCAACCTCTCTTACTAGAGACATTCGCTCTGTTGTTCAAGAGCAGGCCATCATGGGCCAACATGTTCACAAGCTCATCAATTCGACGCCCAGAGAGCTTGGTAAATGGGGATGCACAATGAGTGATACTTTCATTTGCACTAAGTATGCGCTTCTGCCCATGAAGATCAGGGGTTATCTTATTCTGGATAGGCGAGCAATGCCATATATTGGTAAAAGAAGATAGGTCTCTGTTTTTGATAAAGACTGGTTTCTTTTTTGGTCTGATATGGCTTTTTTTATACTGGGGTGCATATGGTTGGGTATACACCTACATTCATAAGCAGGAGATGTATCTTTTTTGACAACATTTTTGCCCACACGAGGGGGGTGGGATGAATAAAAAGCCCCCTGGGTTCGATAAAAAAAAAGAGTTCATATGGTGTCTTTTTAACTGATTTATATGGTCAATTTTAGTGTAAATGGTGTAGTTTGTAAAGCTTATTCCCTATAAGGAAGTTAGAATACCAGCTAGACTAAGCATTAATAACACTATCTCCAATAGGGTAGGATACCTTCTTTCTGGAGTCCATAGTGGTATAATACCATGGTCTCACGGAAGGTCCTCAAACTTTTGGCTCAAGTATTCTCCACACCAATCATACTAAAGTGCTTTAATACTGGTAACCACTTATAGCATTCAGTCTAAAGGTCCACATATATTAGTATGTATGAGTCCTAATAGATCACTCCCTCTCCCACTATTTCCAGTGAAGAAGATTTGTCATTTTCCCCACTAAATAAGACTCACATTTCTCTATTGATTATAAACATAAGACTCTAGATAATAATATTTATAGAATTAGAAATGTGTCTCATTTATGTTCCCTAGATGATATTGCCAAAGGTATGTTTCGTTTGAGTTATCTATTTTTAGCATTTTGGTATTTAAATCATATTGTCTTGTCTCTAGAACTAATCAATATAAATCATCAGAGATTTGGGCATTGCCATAAAAGATCTTATCTTTAAAATGAAGCATCCATCATTCCTTATATGAAATATGAATCCATTATTGTCTAGACAAGATAAATGATGTTTCTATAAATGGCATATATGTAATAGCAAATCTCTAATTCTATTACAAGGCCTTTGGGTAGAGATAAATTTGGGAGGTTCTAACTGCAGCTAGTAGTAACTCTTCCTCTACACATTTCTACCTCATCTTCCTTATAGGCTTACTTCTTCTCGGATCATGCACGTTATAACATGAGTGAGATCCTCATATCGTATCCAACACCTAAGATGATGAAGTAGTAATATTTATCTCATTAGCATTTATACCTAAAGATGAGGAGTCTATATCTTGCTTCTTGTTCTTGAGTTTCTCTATATCAAGAGGGAAATTTTCTAATGTCTAGCTTGGTGATAGTGGTGAGAATTCTTGAGATGCCCCATGCCACACAAAGTGAGATTACTCAAAATAAAACTGCAGAAGTAAGATTAATGAACTAATTACTGGAAAACACGAAAAATTAAAACTATTTTCATAAAACTGCAAAATTGCAAGAACCTTCACAGACAAGTCATTTCATGCCTCAAAGCATATACAAGACATGTTATCAACTTGTTAAGAAAAAACCTATTCCACAACATGTATACATGATTCCACCACATCTGTACATAACATGTATACAAACCAACAACATAAAGAAAGCACGTTCATAAAACATCTACAAAACATTCCCAAAGACCCAATTGTACAACGACGACTCTAGGACTTTATCAGCAAAAGACATCTAGCAGCATAGCCACCCTCGCTATTGGCCCTCCTACTAATCCTAACCTCCGATGCATGATCTTTGCCTCTTCGTGCTCGTCCACCTAAAAAGGATGTGGTAAACCAATATGGTGTGATTCCAAAACTCAGTGGGAGATATAACTCACCACCAATTCTATTATTACCATAGATAAGATAAACTAAGAAGCATCATAATTACAATTGTGTGAAGTAGGTATTCATTATTAATAGGAAAGACAATTACTGTTAAATTATGAAACATCTTAATAATTTAAAATGAATATGAAGAAGATGTATATTCCCTAACAACAACATTGTATAAAGATCAAGCAAGGCCTCATCCAATGTTTCCGTATTTTGATCCTACCCAATTGTACTACACAGCTGATTACATATTTTATATGCCCCGAAGATTTGAGTTGTACCACCCAAATCCAACCAACCACTTGATAAGTTGAAATTGTCTCCATACAAGGTCTAATAGTAGATTCGGAATCCACAACCTCACCTTCCTTGGTCAGTACGAGTGAATATGCAGTGACATCATAAGTGAACTGCTTCTAGCGTCGTATAGTCTAACTGTGAAGATTTAGCCCACCTTGGTACATGTCACAATGCTAGTGAGTTACGATCATATCCATACCCTTCTGGGTATTGCATGCAGCCAATCTTGTATTACATATCATGGAGATACAGTCCAAAGTTGCACTCTTCCAAGTATGACTCATAGCCAATCCTGTGTTATGTATACATTCAGGACACAAGAAGATACCTCAACTTGCACCCTGCATATTCAACAATATGCGTTCTGAGTTAAACTCATTTAACCATTCAGCAAGTACTATCACTTAATGGATCTATGCCATAGGGCAACTACAAGATAAAGTTCCACTTGATTAATTAGGTTATTTAAACACATTTCAGCATCAATCAAGTTACAACGTACAACCTCTAAACAAAATCTACATAAATAAGGGTATGACACATCACCAGAACATACTAAAGCACATAAGGTGTGATCTCATCACTTACCATCTATTTTTCAACCGGTGCTCATCACAAGGACCACATATCTTGGGGTAACAACCCCTCACCTCATCATTGAGTAAATTATCGCATACAAGGCATCAAGCCATGAATAGGTCATAAGACCATTTACCTAATCTTTCAAGGGTGTCAACAACACTTTATGCCTCACAAGGTCCATTCAAACATATCATAACCACCATAGCTCATACCTGGCTATGTACATCAACTGGTGTTGCATGCATGGTAAGAAATAGATAACAAGAAAGCAATACATCATCAACACCATCATGTCATAAGACTCATGCCATACATTTGAAATCATTAGAATTATGGTTTCTCTTTACCCAGTTAGGGTTTACAAGGTTGGATCAACAACCATCCTTAGATTATCTCTTCCACCATCATTGTTATAACATATGTTATGAGGTATAAAAACATAGCTTTCAACATTATTCCTATGACCACTCCATAGGGTATTACATCATATCGTATAACCCTATGATCAACAAAATGTATTATAAACACCACCACAAGACATGGATTAGGGTTACATCTTAAGATGTTGGATTTACCCTAAAGGTGTCGGGCAACCATACCAACCAGGGTATCGGTTTATAGTATATAAGGTGGTCAACTAGGGTGTTAGCCTACCAACTCAGGGTGTGTATCAGTTCAACATCATGGGTGTATCGGGCACACCACCTCAAGGAGAGGGTATCGGCCAACCCATCCTATTGGGCAACACTATCCTAGAGGTGTGACGGGTGTCAGGGGTAACTAGGCAACACTCTTCTATCGGGAAACTCAAGGTGACAACTTATTAGGGTTCCAACAATGCTAAAAACCATGATGGGCTGTCAGGGGATATTGGACCCCCTTTAAGGAGTGACAGCCAAAGCATGATGGGCAACGCTTGTCTCCAAAAGCAATGTGCTCAAAGGCCATGACATCCAATGTCCACTATATTGTATGTCGGCAATGCGAATGTGTTGGGTTCTGCCCAAGCAGAGCATCACAATTTGTGACGACTAAGGTGTGTTGGGCAGTAGCACCCCCACGGGTGATAGGATAGCCATGACGGCTACCGCCCACCAATGCATAACGGCTAGCAATGTGATGTCAGATATAAACCAGGATTCAAGTCTAAAATGACCTAAGCCTCTCCCAGAATGTGTCAACTTATACTCTACCTAGGTTGTGATGACTATCAGCAAAGCATGTCACTCTAGGCCTTGCCATGACTGTGACGACCTGTCACAAGGTGTGACGGTCAGTGGCAGGCCGTGACAGCCACCCAAACCCTATCATCCTAGAAAACATATCACCCCACTCATCTTCAACCTTAGAACAGGCGTTACAAGCAAGGTAAAAGAATTGCAACACAAAATCATCTTCTAAACAAGATTCTGGTTCCAAAACAATACGCAAAACTACCAAGAAGAAGACACTAACAAGTAAGGAATAACGAGCCAAAGAACAAAGAACAAAATAGCAAGTAAGAGGTGATTATAACAAAGAGGGTTTAGACTTATATAACCCACCTCAAGGATCACCACAAAGCTCCAAGCTCACGAACTTAAGGTAGAAGAAGACCTTCCAAGCTTGGTCACTACAACACCTCCGAGAAAGAAGATGGAACCAATGTTTGGAGAGCAAGAGAGGGAAAAGAAAGTAACCAAGGTCCATGGCCGAGAAGAAGAAAGAAAGAGAAAAAGGAAGCTAAGGATCATGGCTTACCAAGGTAGAGGATGAAGAGAGCACCACAAGCATGGAATTCATCCTCCAAGCTCCAAGGGAGAGATTCCACTAGCTCAAGGTCATCCACCAAAGAGAGAAAACAAGGATAGACAAAAGGATTCTCTTGCATGGAGATAAAGAGGTATATATACAAGAGGGATGTAAGAGAGAGCAAAGGGAAGGTGTCACCACCTTAGAACCCTACATGACACTTGTCTACGAAGAAAGGGCCACATGCAACAACATCCAACAAGGTGATAAGATCTAGGTCTCGCCCACTAGGTCACCCAAGATGGTCAAGGTCGATATACACATCTACCCTCTTCACAAACTAATAGGGGTAAACCCTAGGTACCATAAACTGATATGGTGCATCTCTAGTCAGCACAAAACCTATAGAATGTCCCTCAAGACATCCGAAAACTGATACAAGGACTCTCTAAGGCTCTCAAGCCTGAGATAACATTCCTAAGTGTAAAACACACCTCAGACATGTGTCTAAAACACCACCAAAGATGTCACCACACAACCAAGGTCCAAACAAGATTCCCATCTTTTTCTGTTTCATCTTGATGATTCCAAGAGAGAGAAGGAACACTCTAGAGGTGGAAAACTTGCACATCAACCCTTACTTTGGGTAAATTGCAATTTGAACAAAAAAATCTCCATAAAATACAAGCATCAACCAAACAAGCACAAACAAGGAACTCAAGCTTCCAACATGCCCTAATTACATATCGGTTGATTAGAGAAAGGAGCTAAGCTACATGCTTAAGCAAAACAAATAGGGTTATCCTAAAACATGGGTCAGGGTCCTTATAAGCCATAAACCCCTAACATGGATTTCACCCACAAAATCCTAAGAGAAAAGGGAGGGGTACTTCCTCCTCATCTCTTCCTCGAGCTCCCACATAGCTTCCTCAACACCACGATGATGCCAAAGAACTTTCACAAGCACAAGGTCCTTCCTATTAAGCTTCTTCACTCTCTGATCAAGGATCAACACTGGACCTTCTACATAGGGCATATCCTCATTAAGCTCCACCTCCACATGTTGTAACACTAACTCTGCATTCGAATGACACTTCGTTAAAATACTGACATGAAACACTAGATGTAACATGTGCAACTCAGGTGGAAACTCCAATTGGTAAGCCACCTTTCCAACACTTGCCATCATTGGGTAAGGTCCCATATACCTGGGAGACAACTTACCCTTCTCCCCAAACCTCAGAACACCCTTCCAAGGAGATACCTTCAAATATACCTTGTCTCCCACTTGGATCTCCAAGGGTCTATGGTGATTATCTGCATACGACTTATGTCTATCATGTGTTGCCTTCAACTGTTGTTGTATCACCTTGATCTTCTCTGTTGTCTGTTGTACAAGCTCACAACCAAGAAGATGATATTCACATGTCTCATACCAACACAACAGAGATCTGCAATGTCTCCCATACAATGCCTCATATGGTACCATGTCAATACTACTCTGATAGTTGTTGTTGTAGGTGAACTCTATCAAACTGAGATGTACATCCCAACTTCCTAAAAATTGAAGGACACAATCCCTCAATAGATCCTCCAAAGTATAAATGGTCCTTTCAGACTGATAATCTATCTATGGATGAAAAACAATGATGAATTCAACTGTGTGCCCAAAGCTATGTGCAGTCTCTCCCAAAAGAGACTTGTGAACTGAGACCTTTGTCAGACACGATAGTTGATGGAATGTGCAAATGCACTATCTCATACACATAGATCTGGGCAAGCTTCTCTACTGTGAACGTTGTCTTTACGGGAATAAAAAGCCCTGACTTGGTCAACCTATCAACGATCACCCAAATGGAATCATAACCTTTGGTTGTCCTACATAGACCAACCAAAAAGTCTATAATCACATGATCCCATTTTCATTGATGTATAGCAATAGTTGCAATGTTCCTGTAGACTTCTAATGCTCATCTTTAACTTGTTGACATACTGCACACTTTGTAATGAATTCAACTACAACCTTCTTCAAACTTGACCTTCAATACATATCCTTTAAATTGTGGTACATCTTGGTGCTACCTGTTATGGTAACAAACAGTCCCATCATCCGACTCATGGAATCCATCACACTTCTTTCTACCAAACTCTGATCTAATCTATTGTATCACAATATCTATGTGTTGGGCCTCTCTGATCTGTTATCTCAGTGTAGGCTTGACCTGTAGATGTGCCAGCAAACTAGCTAAAAAGGAAACCTCCAACCTAACATGCATTTGTCGCAAGGAGACCATATGTCTTTCTTGTGGCACATAAAAGAACTCAACTGGCCTTTATTCATGGATGAGTATGAAGAATTCCTACTCAACACATCAGCTACAATGTTTTCCTTCCCTAGATGATAATTGATCGTGTAGTCTTAGCCTTTGATCAACTCCATCTAGCGATGTTGTCTTGATGCAGGGGTTTTGAGTCATTTTTATAGACTGGTTTTGCATATGTTTTATGTGTATTTTGATCATATTTGTGATTAATATCACATGATTCACTACCTTTAGTCTATAATCTCATATTGCATCAAATTTACCTTGCTTCATCTTATTATGTATAAAAGATCTTATTTGTTGGATTTGATTGGTGTTATTCTCTTCATTTCAGGCAATTCAGATATCTAAATATGTCGATACCATCGACCTGGTCACAGTGCATTGCCGGAGAAGAGCAACCAAAAGTCGATACCATTGATGGGACTGTCGATTGTATTGAGAGAGCGTCAGTGAGCCAGATTTCTAGATGTCGATACTATTGACCCAAAGTCGATACTATCGACCTTGCCACACCAGAATCAACTTCAGCGTTGGATTCCAGAGAAAAGTGACACCTAAGGTGTCGATACCATCGACACACAGTCGATGGTATCGAGGCAACATCAGAGAGAACCCAAGAATCACACAAGCGCCGGTACCTCATGCAGGTCAATACCATCGACCCGCGTCGATGGTATCGACGCCGTCAGATCCGGTTTTGCTAAAGATCGTGTCTAATCGTATGGTGGTGATCTTTTGGCAACCAAAAGTGGTGCATATAGCTAATTACGATGACCCTAAGCAATCTATCACGTCGGGAGCCATTGCACAAGTCTTGAGGATGAGAAGGAGAGAAGAACGAAGCTCAGAGCCACGCCCTGATCATTCTGAGAGCCGAGGAAGGAGTTTCCCACTACCGAAAGGCTGTAGATCGCTCATCCTACGCTGGGGAACGTCTGGATCTCCTCCGTTCAGGGGTTTACATCACATCTATTCACGTCTTCCATATGTTTTCCCTTTCTCTCATCATGTCTTTCATTGAGATGAACATGCGAGGCTAATCCCCTTTATCTTTAGGACCGGGAGTATCCCGGGTAATCGTTGTATGACAATTTTGACTTATTTATCACAATTTTTCTCTAAAATCCATGGTATGATTTCATTTTATCCATTATATCATTATGATTGATCACCCTAATGATAATTTAATACCTTTAATTACTTTGAAAGAAGAATTAATGGTTGAAAAGAGACGGATATCACATTAACTAATAAATCCTTTGAACAAGGTGATGTACAGTTAATGGTGGAAACCCAGAGTATGATCTTCATGCACCTAATTTAGGGTATAGGTTACTACTACCATGGAACTGACCTAGATTTAGGTAGTGAATTGTATCGCGACAATGAACAATTCTTACTACAGGTCACTACCTGGAGTAGGAGATGAATTAGGATAATTGTGTAGGAATTAGTACAATGAGAACCTGCAGTGAAACCGCAATCCTAAAGATTCCATCTTTAATTGATTAAACCAACCATTTAATCGATTGTTTTGCTTTCTTTTATTTTTCTTTTATTTTTCAATCAACTCTCAAACCATTTTAATCAGTCTAGCTGATTGCAAACAGTTAGTAGTAGTCTACCAAAAATCCGTTCCCTGAGTTTGACTCAGGCCTCACAAAGTCCTATATTACTTTGGTGCGTGCACTTGCATTTTACGCACGGTAAATTCGTGTCAAGTTTTTGGCGTTGTTGCCAGGGAGCGACAATTTTCGGCACTACGAGGGCTTCAAGCGGCCACTCTAGGCCACATTTTTTTTAAAATTTTAAATTATGGAAATTAATCGTCTATCTTTTATAATACGTAATCGTCTGACACTGTGCCTAATTAAATTTATTACTGTGCAAGTACTAGTGCATGGTGAGTACGTGTAGCACAAACTATGCACGATCATCGCTGGAGGTCCTGTTTTTGGGATCAGACTACGAGGAGAACGACACCCAAAATCAACTCGAGAATGATAATTCAGATTCTGAATCCGAAGTAATGGCTGAGGAACAAACAATTTGGGAGAAAATCAAGGCGTCGTCCTCTTCTGCATCTAAGGGGCCAATTAAGAAGTAGGCCATCAACATTCCTAACTACAAAATTGACCCAGGACTAATCAATTTGGTCAAATATAATGCATTCCATGGACTAAAGAATGAAGATCCGGTGACCCACATTAGCACGTTCGTGGAAAACTGTGATATGATAAAGATTGACAGGTTCCTGCAAGAGACACTCTACCTGAAACTTTTTCCTAGTTCTTTAGCAGGCAATGCTTGGGAATGGCTGCACAATCTGGATGATGAGTATGTTGAATCTTGGGATCACATGGTTGAGGTGTTCTTTGAGAGGTTCTTTTCACCTAAAAAGATGAACGATCTAATGAGGAAGATACACAACTTCAGCCAACAAGCTGGTGAAACTTATTCTGAAACTTGGGAGCACTTCCAGATAATGTTGAGGAAGTGTCCACATCACAACTTAGACAAGGAGAAGCAAGCTAAAATTTTCTACTTCGCCCTAAATGAACATGATAGGAGCAATTTGGACTCAACATGTTCTGGTTTCTTTCTAAACAACACAGGTACAAGGTGCTGGGAGATTCTTAGGAACATGTCCAAAAAGCAGTCTTGGGGTGAAAGAGATGCACCCGAGCAGGTCGGCGTGACACATGAAGCAAAGGCCATCAAAGCGCTTAATGACAAGATGGATCTTATAGCCAAGAAGCTCCTAGAGAAGGAGGACAATGGGTTTGATGATGAAGCACATGCAAAGTATATGCATCAACAAGGATATAGAAATAACAATTATGATTGGAGGAAGGAACAAAATTTTCAAAAGCCACAACCTAGCCTAGAGGAAAAGAACAATGAATTGCTTAGTCAGGTGGTGAAGCAAAGTTAGGAATTGATGGGCTCACTCGCCAAGACAGTACAGTCACATGGTGAGTACTTGAACCAGTTTGGGCAGTAGGTACAAAACCATGGTGCACAAATGAGGATGCTAGAGACGTCCATAACCCAAATTGCAACCGAGGTGGCTGCTATGAAGCAAATCATTCAACAAAAACCAGCTGGGAATGTAGAGGCTACTCAAGTACATCATCAATTGAAGTATATATCTTTGATTAAGGAGACAGAGCCCCCGGTGGGGGAGGTCCATGAAAAGGGCAAAATGTATTTTGAAACGGAGGCTAAACCCAGTGTTCCATACCCCTGTAGCTTATATGGACTACCAGGAGGATTTCACCCGTTCAGCAAATCCCACCAAGAACCCATCACAGTCGTGCCCACACCTAGGCAAGAGGAGCAGGTGAAGGCCATACTTCACAGTGGAGCTACTACCATCGAGAAGGATGAGAAGCCACGAGCCACACCAACCGTGAATGACGTGCCAAAGCCTATGCCAGAGGGTGATATTGAAGCAAGATTAGGGGAGGAGACCCTAAATAGCCCATATGTGCCACCACACAAGCACATATAGGAGCCAAGCGTGCCATTCTCAGATAGTCTAAAGCCGAGGAAAGAGCAAATGCACTTTAAGAAATTTCTTGAGATCTTCCGGAAACTCCACATTAACATTCCATTGGTGGAGGCTATATAGAAAATTCCTTCATATGGAAGATTCATGAAGAACATCATCAACAAGAAACGGCGGATCAAAGATACAGATGTTGTGTGTGTTGATGAAATAGTGAGTTCTGTAATCCAAGGAAGGCTACCAAAGAAAAGGAAAGATCCAGGATGTTTCTCCATCCCATGTTCCATAGGTGGCCAAAATTTTCCACAAGCACAGTGTGAGTCATGGGCAAGCATTAATCTTATGCCACTTGCCACTTTTAAAAAGCTAGGATTGAAGAAGCCAACACAAACTTCCATGACAATTGAGTTGGTGGATGGATCCATTGTAAAGCCGCAAGGTATATGCGAGGATGTGCTAGTCAAGGTCGACAAATTCATCTTCCCTGTTGAATTTGTGGTCATGAACATAGATGAGTTGGAAGGAGGTGAGATGCTATTGGGAAGGCTGTTCCAAGCTACAACTGATGTAATCACTTCCATTGGGCGAGGTTACTTGACACTTGGGATTGGTGATGATAGAGTTGAATTCAAATTGCCAAATGAATCATTAGAGACATCCCTTGACAACCCAGGTTAAAGGTATCTTTATGTCAAGCCTAGGACATTAAACAAGGGCACTTGTTGGGAGGCAAACCAACCATTGGTAGTTCACATTTTTCTAGTTATTTTATTTTCTGTCGTGTTCTCAAGTTAGTTTTGGTTAATTTCGTTTTTAGTGTAAAAATAATACCCTAATAAGTTTGCTCAGTGTGCAATACTGTTTAAAAGTCGATACCATCGACCACAATGTTGATGGTAGCGACGTGGGTGCATGCAAGATGCTACAGAAAATTTTCTGAGTCAATACCATCTACGGCCTCGTCGATGGTATCGACCTACCATCAGCGACATTGGAAAAAAAGAGAGCACCGGGTCGATAGTATCGACCAAGAAGTCAATGCTCACGAGATCCCTGAAGATTGTGAGAGAAATCCACCTCAGTAAAATCAATACCATTGACATCCCTGTCGATGGTATCGACACGAAAGCAGTGAGGAAGTGGCGCCCATGCCTCATGAGGGTATTTGAAATAGAATGGGTCGATACCATCGACCTTCCGTCGATGGTATCGACATGGCCACCGATGCCCCCATATGATCCAAACTTCTAGGGGAAATATCCATCATGGGATCCTAGTGCCCCACAGTACCCACCACCTGAGTAGTAAACAGTATCACTGTTCCACCTGCTGAGATTGTTTTTGACTATGAGGCCATAGTCGAATTCAAGCTTAGGGGGAGATGGAACAATTTCTATCTTTTATTTCCTTTTCTTTTTAGCAATTTTCTTAGTGTTTAGGATCCACGTGCTATCTAGTGTATCCGTGTGTAATGTGTCATCTCTATGCTTTTCACATGGGAATTAGGGGTGCAAAATTTGAGCATATTAAAATTTTTTTTTCTTCAGGAAGTTGTAAGTTGAACTTGTTTGAAATTGAGCACTTAACCTATGAAAATAACTGGGTTTGTCAACTTTAAAACATAAGATCATAACTGTACAGTCGTATGATTCAAGAAATGTGAAAAGACATGGATGTTGAGCCTAAACTGACCAAACAGTAATGGGACTTTAATCGAAAGTGATAGATAGAAACCCTTTGATTTATTGTTACACAGGTCAGTAAAGAGGGAAATATAATCTATTCCAATGGTTTTGTACATTAATCTTGTGATCTATCCATTTCATTTCTTTCATTATCCACCATAAGAACTGGAAGCACTTATAGTTTTCATCTCTTGATTGCATGCCATGTAGATAGGATTTCATTGTAGCTAGATTTTGCATCTATGCATTCACACATTCTCAAGTGCATGCCATTATAGTTGTATTTTGCATACTCTAGAGCATATAGGACTTTTTATGCCTTATTTCTTTTGGAAAATAAGAAAAATAGGAAAATTGTTCTATACCCTCTGAGAAGTAATTTGTAAGGCATCAATGATGTTAGCTAAGTGGAAATAAGCCCGAAAATTAAAAAAAAAATATTGTGAATGCTCTTCTAGTCAATTGAAAATGAAGGCTTGAAAAAAAAGAGAAAAAAAGGGGAGAGGGAGAAAGGAACTTGTTTCACCTGCATGTATATATAAAGAAAAGAGGAATAAGCACATATTGTAGTTTTAGTAGTCATTCCATCTCATCTTGAGATGGAATGATAGTGCATGCACCATTCTACCTAAAATTTAGGCATTAGGTCATTTTCATATGCATATGCATCATTTAGGTCATTTTGTTGATTTTGCATGATAAAACTATTTGGTGCTTCTCTTTCTTCCACAGCCGCCCATATCATCCACTCATTGCTCAAAATGGTAGGACAACCATGATTATCTCCTCATTATTGTATACTAGGAGATCTGCTTCCATTTAGATGGTAGTTAGGACTTGAGCAACGTAGATAGGAGATCATAAGATGCACTAAGTCTGAACCGAAGGAATTCATTATATCAACTGCTTTATTTGGTAGTGTTTGATGATCTTGGGGTGAACATTTCTTATGGACGATCATTGTCACCTCTAGGGTAGTTATCGTTTAGTGGTCAGTGAGGGTCGACATGTGCATGACAGGTGGGAGTCATCTTGAGTTGTCTTTTATGATAATATGTTCTTTAGTTGACTCTCGCAATTCTATTCTATAGTTTTGTGCTCAAGGACGAGCAATGTTCAAGCTTAGCAGAGTTTGATGTAGGGGTTTTGAGTCATTTTATAGATTGGTTTTGCATATGTTTTATGTGTATTTTGATTATATTTGTGATTAATATTGCATGATTCACTACCTTTAGTCTATAATCTCATATTGCATCAAATTTACCTTGTTTCATCTTATTCTGTATAAAATATCATATTTGTTGGATTTGATTGGTGTTCTTCTCTTCATTTCAGGCAATTCAGATATCTGAATACGTCAATACCATCGACGGATGGTTGATACCATCGACCTAGTCACAGTGCATTACCGGAGAAGAGCAACTAGAATTCGATACCATCGATGGGACTATCGATGGTATCGAGAGAGTGTCAGCGAGCCAGATTTCTAGATGTCGATACTATCGACCCAAAGTCGATACTATCGACCTCGCCTCAGCAGAATCATCTTCAGCATCAGATTCTAGAGAAAAGCGACACCTAAGGTGTCGATACCATCGACACACAATCGATGGTATCGAGGCAACATCAGAGAGAACCCAAGAATCGTGCAAACGCAGGTGCCTCATGCAGTTCGATACCATCGACGCCGTCAAATTAGGTTTTGCTAAAGATCGTGTCTAATTGTACGATGGTGATCTTTTGGCAACCAAAAGTGGTGCATATACCTAATTACGGTGGCCCTAATCAATCTATCACGTCGGGAGCCATTGCACAAGTCTCGAGGAGGAGAAGGAGAGAAGAACGGAGCCCAGAGCTGCACCCCAATCATTCTTTGAGTCGCGGAAGGAGTTTCCCACTGCCGAAAGGCTGTAGACCACTCATCCTACACTGGGGAATGCCTGAATCTCCTTCGTTCAGGGGTTTACATCACATCTATTCACGTCTTCCATATGTTTTCCCTTTCTCTCATCATGCCTTTCATTGAGATGAACATACGGGGCTAATCCCCTTTATCTTTAAGACCGGGAGTAGCCCAGATAATCATTGTATGACAGTTTTGACATATTTATCACAATTTTTCTCTAAAATCCATGGTATGATTTCGTTTTCTCCATTATATCATTATGATTGATCACCCTAATGATAATTTAATACCTTTAATTACTTTGAAAGAAGAATTAATGGTTGAAAAGAGACGGATATCACATTAACTAATAAATCCTTTGAACAAGGTGATGTACAGTTAATGGTGGAAAACCAGAGTATGATCTTCATGCACCTAATTTAGGGTATAGGTTACTACTACTGTGGAAACGACCTAGATTTAGGTAGTGAATTGTATCGTGATAGCGAGCAATTCTAACTACAGGCCACTATCCAGAGTAGGAGACGAATTAGGTTAATTGTGTAGGAATTAGTACAACAAGAACCTGCGGTGAAACCACAATCTTAAAGATTCCATCTTTAATTGATTAAACCAACCATTTAATTGATTGTTTTGCTTTCTTTTATTTTTCTTTTCTTTTTCAATCACTCTCAAACTATTTTAATCGGTCTAGCTGATTGCGAACAGTTAGTAGTAGTCTACCGAAAATCCATTCCCTGAGTTTGACTTGGGCCTCACAAATGCCTATATTACTTTGGCGCATGCACTTGCATTTTACGCATGGTAAATTCGTGTCATGTCTCATATTCAACTCCTAATGTGAAAAGATATACTTCAAGTTCTTGTGATCCGTGAAAATTTGACACTTCTCTCCATACAGGTAGTGCCTCCAATCTTCAAGGCATGAACCACGTCTGCTAGCTCCAAATAGTGGGTCGGGTAATTCTCGTCGTGTCTCTTAAGTTGTCAAGAAGAAAAAGAAACCATTTGTTTATCATGCATCAACACACATCCCAAACCATTCTTGGACACTGATTAGTTCAATTGTCTCGGCAGTCAATATTCGATAAATGTTGTTTAAATGGAATACATAAGAACTTTAACAATCAATTTAATTATCATTCTTGACTAAACTCCTATTCGAGTTGTATTCTATGTGTGTGACCCCATAGGTTCCATGTTATGTTGGCAATAAATGACAATAACTGATTTATGACATCACAAAAAAGAGGGGTTCCTAGTCACACATCATTGCTACCTAAATAATAAAAAAAGTTGGAAAACAACTTCAACCTATGATCTGTGTTAGGTGTTATAGTGATTGTCAAATTCCTTTATATCTAATATGTGGAATGAATTCAAGGCACGAAATTGTCATTCTCTCAATGTTCAATCCATGTTCGTTGATCCAGAGTAGACTGTCTGAGATATATGTGACTTTAGTATCATATATTGATTCACATGTGCATGCACATACTTTTCTCAGTATCACTTATCAAGCGCCTAGATATCATTCTCCAGTAGGAGGGACAAATCCCATCTACATCATTCATAGTCATCCCCATGTGTCACAGTATATCCAATCATCACCTTTATGGAAACCCTTATTCAGGATCACGTTATATGATGTCAAAACATACTGAATGACATGTTATGAGTGTATTGACTCCAAGTCTAAGAAACACAATCACCACCTTCACTATGAGAGATGGTTATGACCACCAATTATGGTTTCTATGTTTCACCGTCAAGGTGGGTTTGTCCAATACATTATTCCCTAAAAAATATCTATGTTCTTGGTTTGATATCACATATATCATGACTAATGAGATTCTATCATCAACCAACACATACTTTAGTCCTTAGTGATGTTGTTGTCTATCTGCCATACACAGTAACTTCCGACTAGGGACATAATAAAAGTGTGCATACTTTTAACATCCATATGATCTCATTGTCCAAGCCACATACTTGAAGACATATGTTGATGAGTAATTTTCATTATTTAGACATTCATTATGTTTCCTCATTATCTCATAATTGAGTGAAACATAATGAATTGGAAATTTGCCTTTATTATTAATCAAATCTTTTATATGATATGCCATCACCATCATCATATGATTGGCCTCTGGCCATACATACCAACAAACTCCCACTTGCACTTAGAGTCAATCACCCACAAATCTAATTCTTAGTGATCTTAACATGTTCATCATGTTCTGCTGTGCAAGTTCTAATCCAGTGGGTTAGCAACATTTTTCTACAGTCGGTATATTGAATGTTTCACATCTCTTCACTGTATGATATCTCATATGAGATGGAATTGTCGTAATATGCTATCTGGTATTCCTTGCCTAATAATAGCTCCATTGTCTATCATAGTATTTCTACTATGTCATCAATGGTTGGAATATCTATAAGTTCACCCATATGAACTTCTAGATCCATATAGTATCCACTCTCGTGTTCTCAACACAAGGATAGTCAACTTCTTTTTGTATACTTTTAAATTAATGCTCTATTAGTTCACAACTCTTTCCAACTATTAACTCTTCTCTAAGATTAAACACACACTTTTATATTAGGAACATTCTCTATCATTTGGGATGCATGCATCAATGTAACCCTTATATCCAACTCTTCTTTATTACCATATTTCAACAACAAATCCTATAGTGCCTCTCAAATACTAATGGATATTGTCTATGGCCTTTTAATGACCTTCATTGGTTATGAATAATATCTTCTGGTCATGTCTGGTACATATAAGATGATGGGATGCGTGCAATATTTTGTAGAGAGATCCAAATGCAAATGCATATGGCATCTCTTCCATTCTTCACAAGAATTGGAAGATTGGATTCTTGAGAAACTGATCCCATCTTCATGGATAAATTCTCTCATATGGAATCCTTCATGCTGAACCTTTTCAGCCTTTTGCCAATATATATGCTCATTATTAGGTTAAGAAACTTTCAAGAACTATCTCTATAGATCTCCATTCCTATCACATATGATGTTTCACCTAATCCTTCATTTTGAAGGCGATATCGATGCCATGTTTCAATATTGAAATGTTATACCTCACCAACATGTGGAATATATATATGCTCCCACTAAATGTTTTGTAATCACATATTTTATCTTTTCTCTTGACTCAAGTCAAACTCTTTGATTGTCTTGTCAAATCAAACATTCCAGTTCTGAGATGCTTGTTCTAATATCTAGATTCAACATTGTAGCTTATAGAATTTATTTGCATTAGTGGAGTCATAAAACCTTTAGGATGTGTCACATAAACATACTCTTAATTATTCCTATGAAGGAATGCCGTTTTAATCTCCATATGCCAAATTGCTCAGTCTTAATAAGCTGCAAAAGAATCATGTCAATTGGTGAGAGGAATTTCATCCACTTTGAACTAGTTTGAAAAACCTCTCAACCAACCTATCCTTTATGTCATTCATTTGGTTTTCATTATGAAAACCCAAATGCACCTTTTGGGTTTTATTCCTCTAGGTTGTACCACTAAGGTCATACCTTGTTGGTGTTTATGGATTTCATTCTGGATATAATGGCCTCAAGTCATTACTCAACCTCCGGTTCCTCAATAATTCTTATTGAATTATTGGCTCATCATCTTATGCCCAACTCATAACTTATATGAATTATAGGATTCCCAATCTTTTAATATCAAACATAATTTAGCATATTATGAGTTTTGTGTGTACATAAAGAACTTGAGATTCCACAACCTCTTATGACTCTCTTCGTTATCACTATGCTTCTTATGGTTCAAAATGCTCTTTGTTGAATTTGAACTCTTTGAGTTGTACTTTACTCCCACCGATTCTAATGGAATTCAACCAACCTATCTAGAAAACACTTTTTTTTATTGGATTCAGAATAGTAGTTTTCAACAATTCATGATTTGTAGATAAACCTTTTCCAAGAAACTACTTTCTTCATATAGGTTTCAATACTTTAGACATATCAGGATATTCCCATATCATATCTCATATGATGTCTTTAGAATCATTTTGGATGGTACATTGTTTTAGTGTTAAGCATATTTCTAAAGGAAGTTAGAATATTAGACTAAATGATAATCATATCATGACTCGTCATGTTCAAGTGGACTTAATTGTGATATACTATTACATTATCTCCATACGGGCCTCAAAATATTTCTGTAAAGTATTTCACTTTTTGATCATATCAAAGTATCTTAATACCTTTAAGGAAATTGTGTACTTGATACATGTAATCTTCTTGAACACTTCAACAAATTTGTATTTAATTAAGTATATATCACCATATTATCTATAGATATAATGATGTGCAAACAACTATCTTTAGCATTTATTCCAAAAGCCTTCATACATCATTATGTACATGTAATAATAGAATGTTTATTCTCCCACTACACCTACTAAGAGGTGGTGTTTCATGTTGCTTGTGACTTGCCGTTCAAATAAAACATATTTAACTAATGTGGAGGCGTATTATTAGCAGCGGAATTACTGAAAATCACTAAAAATTAAAACCATTTATCAAGAGATCCATTCACATGAAAACTCTTTCATTCAGAACCAAAGTAAAACATTACATACTGGCTCATTAGTACATCTCTCGTATTATTCCTCTCGAGAGTTACAACATTAACTGCTCTGTTAAACTGTACATCAGTAGTATAAAAATATCGAGGCATCAAGCCAAAATCTCAGATCGAATTGTCAAAACACTAACTCCTAGGACCTGAGAGTACAGAGATGACTCATAGGACTAACTATACAGAACCAGACAACCAATGTCTCCACCTGATGGATCACTGCTATCCCTGTGGCTGCTACTGCTCTCCTCCTTTAGAAGAGTTTCTGCCTTGATGTCTGCGTCTACCTAAAAACATTGAATCCCATGGGGGTGAGACAATCATAAAAATTTCCCCAACGGGAGATATAACTCTCCACCAAAACATTATCATTGTAGTTTAAAATAAATAAACTGAACAATGGGATAATATAAATCAGTAGCATATGAATCAACATCTATGCAGATTAGAGCAACATTCTTATGCAAGTATTATAGCTATAACTTGATTAGGCAGCATGTCTCATATTCAATATGAATTAAAAGGTCATAAATAACATTTATGTATCAGGAAATGTTAAGCAGTTTATCATCAACCAGTGATTCTCATATTTCTATCTTATGCAATTATGCTACACGGCTGATTACATTTTTCAAACATATTTAAGATCTGAGGAGATGAGGTATACCGCTCATACTCCAACCGACCATTTCTAGAATCGAAATCGGTACCATAAATAGGTCAATGGAAGAGCCAGATTCCCATGACCTCCCACATCTTGGTCAACACAGGACTACAAGAAGGACTATGTTGACTGCTCAAATAGCTTTCCAGGGTATACTGGAACTTTGCTATAGAGTTACAACGTCAACTACACTCTCATCGGCAATCGAGAGCATTAATGTTTATCTCCATTGACCCGACATAAAATAACATTGGGAGATTAATGATACATCCATCCCAACCATTGGGAGATTTATGATACATCTATCTCGACACATGAAGGATTGATAGGTTTAGTGTTTACCTTCCGTCAATCGCTTCACCTAGATGTAAAGATATTTTCACCCATTTACCCCCATATATTCAAAATATGCGAATTCCAAGAATTCCATAGAAAACCTATTTCACCATCACCAACTGCTAACGATGATGGATCTATGGTCAGAGCACTACGTGAATAGATTCCACTTGATTAATTAAGTACATTTTCATATTATTTTAGCATCAAGCAAGTTCTCAAATACAACTTTTATGACAATGCTATAAAGAAACATGTACTAATTTCCTCAACTACTTAAGTGTCTTTAACAGATATTGGGAACTCAGTCCCTTATTTCAAAATTGGGAATTCTCATCTCTTCTCAATTTCATCACCATAATCATACGACCCTGGGTAATTAAACCCTTGATTCCTCCTTAAGCATTGTTACCACTTTTCCAGGTAACCATCACCTTTAGGTCAACTGACCAAGGCAATCATGATACTTGCTATTACAAGCATCACACATGGTACTTGAAGCCCATTAACTCTCTTGTTACCTCTTACCAGGCAACAAGGTATATTATGACACTCAAGGTACAATTACAATAATGAATTAAACATCATAGCTCATACCTGGCTATGATCATTATTTCAACATACCTGCATGGTTAGCACAGAGGATAACAGTGATATCAGTTGCATATCAGAACCATGTTCAACAAATATGAATTCACTATTCATGGGTAACACCACTATTCCCTTACCAGGGTTAGAGTTTCCCATTTCATATCATATGAGGATAATCATCCCATTTTCACATCAAAGATATGGTTTATCACCATATTGCCCAAGATTAGGGTTTGTTAAGCATTACATAGAATTACCCTGGATTTGAGCTTCATAGCACATTAAATATCAGGGTTTCTCATGAAACCGTCCTTAGTTAGGGTTTCACATCAAATTCACCCTATGATAGGAACTATATTCAATAATACACAATTAGGGTTTACTATTCATCCCAATTAGGGTTTCATATTCAATTACCCATAATTAGGGTTTACTATTCATCCCAATTAGGGTTTCATGTTTCATCACCCATAATTAGGGTTTACTATTCATCCCAATTAAGGTTTTGGATCACATTACCCTTAATTAGGTCTACACACATCATCATCTCTAATTAGGGTTACATCCATACCTTGGATTAGGGTTTCAATTATAATTGCCCTGAATTAGGGTTAAGGTTCAACAACCTTGTCAATTAGGGTTTATGTTCATGATTAGGGTTTCATGATCTCTTTACTTAAGGATCATACCCTTAATCACCACATGAATCATACTCATGTATCAACTCCATGCTATCATTCCTCTCAACTTGATTAGGTCATATCAACCTTTAGCTAAGTTCATACAACTATGAATGACATAGTGTACCAAGTCATTGCTCTTATTAGCAATTAGGGTTCCTTCCTTAATTGACACTAATCACCTAGGTACTTTTAGGGCTTTAACCTTTGTATCTTTATTGATTATCATTATTAATCATCTATGGATTATTGGAACTATCATTACCTTCAATATCCAAGTAATTGAATTACCATCAACTTCCATGGGGTTTTGAAGTTCCATCACCAAATGGTTTTGAAACCGTTTGGCCCCAAATGGTTTCAAGACCGTTTGGTCTCAAACGGTCTCAAGACCATTTGGGCCAAATCAGTCCCAAAACCGCTTATGAACATGTTGTCATCTTCAACCTTTAGACTCATGGAACTACTGCCATTTTTCCATGGCAACTCCATTAATCAAGCAAGGCTATTACAATAATAACAATTAACTCAATTGCATAAAGAAATCAAATTCAATGACAAAGATTAAGGGTTTAAGCTATATAACCCGCCTTCAAATCTGATCCCAAGCTCCAAGCTTCACGGCTCCAATGGTGGTTGAAGATCTAGCAACCTCCCAAGGTCATTTCTCAAGCTTTTGGAGTGAAAGGATCGACTAGGGTTGAAGATGGAGTGAAGAAATGAAGGAATCATGCATTGTTTTATGATTTTCACCATGAAATCAAGAAGAACGAAGGTCAAAGACTTACCAACAGGTTGGGGGCGTCCTTCCTTCTGTTCTTAGATCTCTTGGTCGGTGTTTCAATCAAGGAGAAGAAAGGACTCTGAAAAGATCCTTAGGTGGGTTGAAAAAGGCTCTTTTATAAGAAAATTGATGAAAGAGAAAATGTTTTATAAAAATCAATTAATTCCAAAAATGTTTCCACCTATTCCTCCTTGGTTTTCTTGCATGCAAAGGCATCTCAAACCCACTGAGATCCCTTCCATTATCCATGGATTAAGGGAAAAGAAATTACGCACCTTAATCTCTTATAATATTAATATATCTACCCGCCCCCTTGCTCCTTCTCGCTCTGGCGATTAGGGTACGCGAGTCGTGGACGCCCTCTCCCTTAGATTAGGGTTTCTCCCTTGCAGGTTCAAGCATGGAGGAGTGCTTTGGGTCTTGGATCTATGGCGTCAGATCTAGCAGAATGTAATGCAGGATTGCACCTGACGGATGATGAAGTGGAGCCGATCGATGGTAACTTGGCAAGCAACAGTAAGGAAGAGGAAGACCCAACAGATCTGGCGTTGGTGGGGCGCCTTCTCACTGATCGCACCTACAACTTAAAGACCATGGAACTGACACTTACACATGCATGGAGTCTCTGGTAGACGGTGTTGTTCAAGAAGCTTGAGGGCGACAACTTTGTAATACAGTTCTCACATTGGCGAGACAAGCAGCGGGCAATGGATGATGCTCCATGGAATTTTGACAGACGCCTCTTGCTTTTCAAGGAGGTGGACAAGGAGAAACATCCATGCCAGATGAAGATTAACCAGACGCCCTTCTGGATACAACTCTATGGCGTTCCAATGGGATATCGAGGCGAGGCGATGGTGAGGGAAATAGCAAGTCGCGTCGGCAAAGTGGTGGCGACGGAGAGAGACCGCTCGGGGTGGGACTCTTCCATCTGAGTTTGGGTGATGTTAGATGTGACACGGCCACTGCGGAAAACCCTAAAACTCAGGGTTAAAAGCGGACATATTGTGGATGTGGATGTGAAATATGAACAGCTAGCCATGTTTTGCTTCTACTGTGGCATGATCAGACACGTTGACAGAGATTGCAGCACCAGCGTGGAGGGAGGCGAGAACCAACAACGATGGGGGTGCTAGCTACGTGCGTCTCTGTGGAAGCAGCAATGGGCCGACGGTAACAGGGAGGAGGTGAACGGAGGGACAAGGCGGAAACTGACGTTCAAAGGGGAAGGATCGACAGGGGGGAGGGTTGCGTAGGGAGGAAGAAGATGAAGGGAGTAGTGCGGGGGGAGGGAGGAAGGATGAGGGCGGCATGTCGGGAGGGGACGGAGGCCAGCGGGAGGGGCAGGGATGGAGGGACAAGGGTGAGACGCCAAGAAAGGCATGAATCGATGGGGCGGGGAGTGACGAAGATCGATGGGGTGGCGTTGGGATGAGGAGGGAAGGGGAGCGCCACGCTCGAATGACGACGAAGACTGACGGGGCATCGGGTGGATGGCAGGAAAACCAGTGGGATAAGGGGATGGAACGGGCGTCGTCGACAGAGAGAGAGGTAGACGAGGCACCTCAAACAACGGAAGAAGACGTTGTGACAACGCGTCGACAGGGCGTCGGCGTTGCAGAAATGGGGAAACCAAAGGAGAAAGTGACGGTGCATTACACGAAGGAGGAACTTGTGGGGCTTAAAGTTGGGACACATCTCGATGAGGAAGCACCAGTGATAGTGTCGGGGGAGTCAGATGGTACAGCAGCAGGAGATAACGACATGCAACATACTGAGGTAGATGGTGAGGTGCACCGCCAACAACCACGTCAACTGAAAGAGGGGAAAAAGGCAGAATCCAGACTTGATGAGGGGACAACAACTAAAGCAAGAAGTAGGGAGGCAGCGCAGGAACAAGGAAAATTCAAGGGACATGAATCCATAATTAGAGATGATTACAACACAGGCACGATAGGTGGATCAAAAAGAATTGTAACAAGAGCACAGAGAAGGAAAGAAGCAGGTACGAGAACGAGGCACGGGACAAAACAGGCTAAGGGGAAGAAGAAGCATCATCCATGGGTATACAAAATGAGTAGGGGGGCGAGGTTGGGAATCCCGGAAGAGGAGGTGGTGTGGGAATAATCATCAGGAAAGAGGGGGAGAGGCGTGCAACATGGACCTGGATGATATACCTATGACTATTGCAGGTGGAAAAAGATACAGGGGGTTCAATGAAGAGGTGATGGATAACTTTGGAGTCACCATGGATCAAGTAGCAGAGATTGGCGGAGCCCAATCCCGTGAAGGACAATGAAAATCCTCAGCTGGAATTGTCAGGGGTTGGGTGACCCTGACACGTGCAAGGCTCTCCGAGCTTGAGTTTGGAGAGAACGCCCAAACATAGTTTTCCTAATGGAAACTATCATTGCAGATAGGAAACTGGAAGATGTGAAGAGGAGCTGCGGTTACAAGGAGGGTTTATGTATTTCTAGTGAGGGGCGAGCAGGTGGGTTGGGTTTTTGGTGGAAGGATGCGGATGTGGAGGTGATAAACTATTCTCAAAGGCATGTGACAATGCGGGTTAAAGAAAACAACAGTGACATAGTATGGAGAGCAGTGGATATCTATGGATGGGTAGATCAGGCGAATAAATACAAGACATAGGATCTGATGAGAAAGAGGAAGGAAGAGGCAGAGGAACCAATTATTTTCTTTGGGGATTTCAATGAGATTACTTCCAATTCTGAGAAGAAAGGAGGTCCGCCTAAGGAGGAAAAATTCATGCAGAATTTTCGTGATGTGATAGATGACTGCGAGCTGATGGATGTTGGTTATGAAGGAAATATCTTCACATGGAAAAGGGGACTGTCTGAAAGAACTCTTGTATAAGAGAGACTTGATAGATTCCTGCCCGAGCTCGAGTGGAGGAACATTTTCACTTACTGCAGAGTTTTTCACCTACCCATATACGAATCGGACCATGCACCCATTATTCTAAAGGAGGATAGGAGAGACACCAAAAGGAAGAGGAGAGGGCATTTCATGTTTGAACCAATGTGGGTGGGGGAGGAAAGCTGCGGTATTGTCATCAAAGAGGCATGGGAAGCTGAGGAAGGAAGTGAGTTGAATACAAAGTTGTGGAGATGTAAAGAGGGCCTAAGATCATGGGCAACCGAGAAGTTTGGGGAAAGAATAAGGAAGGTCAAGGAGCTGGAGAATGAGCTAAAGGGGCTGCAAGCACTTCCACCGGATCAAATAAATTTAGACAGAGCGGAGGAAAATCAAAGGAACTCCAATATTGGCTACAAAAGAACGAGGAGTATTGGGCAGCCCGGGCACGAGTGAAGGAACTAAAAGAAGGGGACCGGAACATAGCATACTTCCATCAAAAAGCCTCAAATAGATGACGGAGGAACATGATTGATTGCTTAGAGGATGAGAGCGGGGTCATGAGATCACAGGAGGAGGACATCAGAGCAATCATCATGAGACATTTTGCACAACTTTTCCAATCTAGCAATCCCAATGGCTTTGAGGAGGCTACTAGGGGGTTGCGGGGAATGATATCGGAGACCCAAAGGGAGGTGCTGGAAAGGGAGATTATGGATGAGGAAATATGGACAGCGTTACAACAGATGCATCCAAATAAGGCACCGGGTCCAGACAGCATGAAGGCAATCTTTTACCAAAACTATTGGAGTATTGTTGGGAAGGACATGGCGAGCTACATCAAAGGGTGGTGGAAAGGGGAAAGGAGTATAGGGGAGGTAAATGACACTCTAGTGGTGCTTATTCCAAAGACTGATACGCCAAAGACTATAGGGGAGTTCAGGACTATTAGTCTATGCAATGTGATTTACAAGTTAGCATCAAAAGTTATTGCGAACAGGCTGAAACCGCTTATGAACAACATAGTCTCGGAGAATCAGAGTGCATTCATACAAGGTAGAATGATCACTGACAATGCCCTCATCGCCTACGAAGTGTTGCATTCCATGAAGAGAGATAAGGGGAGGAAAAAAGGCAGCCTAGCTTTGTAGTTGGACATGTCAAAAGCATATGATAGAGTAGAGTGGAGTTTTCTTGATGTTATTTTGGAGAGGTTGGGGTTTGGGCAGAAATGGAGGATCAAGGTCCAAGAATGCATAACTTCCGTCAAACACACATTCTCCTTCAATGGAGACAAGACCCAAAGCACAACGCCTACACATGGACTCCACCAGGGTGACCATCTTTCTCCATACCTTTTCATTTTATGTGCGGAAGCTTTCTCATCTTTGATTTCTAGTGCAACTAGTGACAACCTCCTGCATGACATTAAGCCAAGTAGGGGGGCACCCCCTATCTCACACCTTTTTTTCGCAGATGATAGTATACTCTTTGATCGAGCTACCACCGATGAATGTCTAAAGATAGCTGAGATCATCAGCCAATATGAACAGGTATCAGGACAAAAGATAAATTTCTCAAAGACGGAGGTCATTTTCAGCAAAGGGATAGCGGCAGACAGACAGGAAGAGTTGAGGCAGCTTCTAGGAGTGAGAGTGGTGGACAGACATGTGAGTTACTTGGGGCTCCCGACAGTCGTGGGAAGATAAAAAAAGCAGGTGTTTAGCTACATTAAAGATAGGATTTGGAGGAAGCTGCATGGATGGACGGAGAAGCTCTTATCAAAAGCAGGGAATGAAGTTCTCATCAAAGCGGTTGCCCAAGCAATTCCCACATATGTTATGAGCATGTTTCAGTTGCTGGCGGGTACCATAATGGAAATCCAAAGGATGGTTACTAGATTCTGGTGGGGAGCAAAAGATAAAGAGAGGAAAATATCATGGATGAGTTGGGAAAACATGTGCAGGCCAAAGCGACAGGGGGGTCTTGGTTTTAGGGACTTCTATACCTTCAACCAAGCTCTCCTGGCGAGGCAGCTATGGCGGATAGCAAACAACCCGAAATCCCTTGTGGCTAGAGTTCTCAAAGCCCGGTATTTTCCTAGAACATATATATGG
Source organism: Alisma plantago-aquatica (assembly GCA_963693085.1). Taxonomy (NCBI): domain Eukaryota; kingdom Viridiplantae; phylum Streptophyta; class Magnoliopsida; order Alismatales; family Alismataceae; genus Alisma; species Alisma plantago-aquatica. The sequence continues at coordinate 297,746,640 of OY856415.1, forward strand.
GAAGCGAGAAGGGGACACAATCCTAGTTTCACATGGAGGAGCCTGTGGGGTACAAAAGTGCTTCTAAAAGAAGGAATGCAGTGGAGAGTGGATGATGGCATGACGGTGAACATATGGGAAGATAAGTGGCTGCCAGGAGAGGGGGAATCTCTTGCACGGTTTAGAAGGGAGAATGGGCCTGATTATAACACAGTCTGGGATCTCATGATAGATGATGGCACCCGATGGGATGAAGACAGAATCAATGAATGTTTTCCTGAGATCTATGCAAGAAGAATTCATGCTATACACAGGAGCATGAGGAATACTGCGGATACAATGATGTGGTGGCCTTCAAGGGATGGGGAATTCAAAGTTAGATCAGCCTATTGGTTGGGGCTGCTTGGGAAAGAGGAAGCAAGGAAGTTTGCACAACAGTGAGGGGATTCTTTATGGAAACATATTAGGCATGGCGGGTGGAGACCCAAGACAACTCATTTTTTGTGGAGGGCAAGCACAGGCAGCCTTACGATGAGGGGACGCCTTTTTGATAGACACTGTGTGGAAGATGGCAAATGCACACTGTGTGGTGCTGAGAAGGAAACGATTCTTCATATGCTCTTCCATTTTCCTAGCGCGGTGGAGGTGTGGGAACAGACGACAAGAGAGGTACAAATATGGGTGAGCGACGTTAGTGACGAAGACATCATATCATCCATGAAGGCAGCGTTAGAGGGGAGGCCTTTAAGCGAGACTGAGCAGATAGTAGCGGGCATGTGGACAGCATGGAGAGTTCGTTGCATCCAGATATTCCAAAGCAGTGACGTGTGCATCAGCTATTTGTTACATGATGCAATGACGACGGTGCGTCAAGGAGGAAGTTGTCACGCACGGTCGGGGCACGGGGCAGACCGAGAGACAACCATGCAGGGTGAACGTAGTGGAGTTGACGACGGGTAGGAGGGTGGGAGAGAGGCAGATGTAGACCACCATGATGGGCAGGGGGGCATCAGTCGTGGAAGGAGAGAAGGCAGGGGCAAGACGGGGAGTAGGTCAGATAAAAGCGGCAACATAACAATGCATACGATCTGCAACGGTGATACGTTGTGGGTGGGAGGAAGCAACGTAGGGGGAGGGTACATTGTGAGAGATAACGCTAACGCAGCGTCGGGTGAGAACAATGATGGCGTGGCATTGCGGGGTGAAGGAAACGTCGACGTGAAATGTATTGGCATGGGTGTCAGCGGACAACAGGGAAGCGAGGGGGGAGGCGTTATGGGGAGTGCTGGTAGGGGGCGTTGTGGATGGAGGAAGCCAGTGCAAGGCATATTGAAGATCAACGTCGATTGGTCTGTCGGGGAGGATGGAGGGGCGGGGATTGGTTGGGCTGTTAGGGATGATGCAGACAGTTTAGTGGAGGTTGCGGGGGAGAAGGTCACCACAGGGATGGGTGTCACTGTATCAGAGTTGTTAGCAGTAAGAGCAGCGTTGCAATGGGCAATCATGAAAGGATACGATGTCATTGAAGTGGAGACAGATTCTATGGAGTCCATCCATGCATGCACAACCAAGAATACACACCGGGACAATGTTGGAGCTATTACGGAAGATGTCAAAGAGTTGAATCATCTTTTTTCCTTCTGTAGTTTGAATCATGTCAATCGTAGATGTAATAGAGTAGCCCACGAGGTGGCCAACTTGGCTCGTCGGGGTCATGCAGCTAGGTTTTCCTTGTCAAGTCATTTCCCTTTGAACTTGAAGTCGATTGTAAACCTTGATTTGACTAGTTAGTTATAGCAACGGGGAGCCCCAATCATAGGGCTTCCCGTCCCTCCCTAAAAAAATATTAATATATCTTTTTTTGAGTGGAAATTCTTTTCCTTATAATAAGTGAGTGGAATTTCACCTCCTTAGGATAAGTTGTGGTCCTTGAAAAGCTCAAGGACGTCCACACACATCTTAATTCCACCATTTTAATTTTGGTTGAAGGCCCTTCAATTATTTTATTTATTTTTTGCATTAATGTTTCCATTATGCTTATAACTTGATTATTTTAATATCAAGATTCTCTCTCCTTCAACTTATATCAAATGAGGCGCCCCTCTCATTTAATTTGCTCCACATGATGCCAAGAAACATTAGGGACCTTTTGAAGTGGTAATTTACATATTGTACCCTAGATTTTGGGTAAATTGCACATTACACCAAAACTAGGTTTTCATGCACAAACATTGCTTTATCAACTCTTTCTTAGAATTCAGGCTATCATAAGCCATAATTCTGCATCATCCTCACTCTCATGATGCTTCAACATATGAGGAACATATTATCATGCACAATTTGCAAATACACCCCTCAACTTGGGTAATTTGCACTTTAGTCCAAAATAAGCAAAATATTGATTTCAACAATATTCAAAAAAGATTAAAATTATAATATAAGTTCCTATTGAGCCTTAATTACTTTTCAAAATATAAGAACATGCCTATAATCATTTTTATTAAGCAAAACACCTAGGGTTAATTCATAATCCAGGTCAGGGATGTTACAAGTTTATCCACCCCTTACAATGATTTCGTCCCCAAAATCATCAACAAAATATTAAGAGAAAAGAGTAGGATATTTCCTCCTCATCTCGTCCTCTAGTTCCCACGTAGCTTCTTCAACTCTATGGTGATTCCAGAGAACTTTCACAAGACTAATGTCTTTCTTTTTCAACTTCTTGATTCTTCTATCAAGAATCAATACAGGTCCTTCAACATAAGACATGTCATCATTTAATTCTACCTCCACAGGTTGTACAACTAACTCAGTGTCAGGATGACACTTCCTCAACATAGATATATGGAACACCGGATGCAATCTATGCAGCTCAGGTGGTAACTCCAGCTTATAGGCTACCTTTCCCATCCTTTTAATGATTGGATAAGGCCCCATAAATCTCGGAGCTAACTTCCCTTTCTTTCCAAATCTCATGATGCCTTTCCAAGGTGAAACCTTGAGGTACACCCTGTCTCCGACTTGGAATTCTAAGGGTCTACGACGCTTGTCAGCATAGGATTTTTGTCTATCCTGGGCTGTTTTCAACTGTTGTTGTATGATCTTTATCTTCTCAGTTGTTTGTTGAACCAACTCATGACCCAAAAGTTGGTATTCACCAGTTTCATACCAACATAGGGGAGATCTACAATGTCTACCATACAAAGCCTCATATGGTGCCATGTCAATACTGTGCTGATAGTTGTTATTATAAGCAAACTCTATCAAGCTCATATGTAGATCCCAACTCCCTACAAACTGAAAGACGCATGCCCTAAGCAAGTCCTCCAAGGTTTGTATCGTCCTCTCAGACTGTCCATCTGTATGAGGATGAAAAGCTGTACTAAACCTCAGCTGTGTGCCCAAGGGCTTTATGAAGTTGTTCCTAAAAATGACTCGTAAACTGAGGACCTCTATCAGATACTATGGTAACTGGTACCCCGTGAAAACGTACTATCTCATCTACATATAGCTATGCCAACTTCTCAACTATATAGGTTGTTTTGACAGGTAAGAAATGTGCTATCTTTGTCAACCTATCAACTATCACCCAAATGGAATCATGATTTTTGGTTGTTCTAGGCCACCCAACCACAAAGTCCATAGTTACATGATCCCACTTCCACTGTGGTATAGGCAGGGGCTGCATTGTTCCTGCGGGCTTCTGATGTTCATCTTTAACCTGCTAACACACCGTACACCACATAACAAATTCAACAACATCCTTTTTCAAACCAGGCCACCAATACATATCCTTTAGGTTATGATACATCTTGGTGCTCCCTGGATGCATAGCATACATTGAAGAATGAGCTTCCTCCAGGACTAACTTTCTTAAGTTGTCAACATCAGGTACTACCATCCTACCATGCTAACAGGCTACCTAATCATTAGAATCATGGAAACCATCTCGTTTCTCACTACCATATTCTGATCTGATCTGTTGAATCATAGAATCAGTCTGCTGTGCTTCTTTAATCTGGTGTCTCAGAGTTGGTTTTATGTGCATCTCAGCTAACAACCCGGCAAACAACGACACTTTAAGTTGTACATTGTCTTGCCTTAAGGAGATAAACATATCTCTCTTAGAGCACACTAAGGAGTTTAACTGTGCTTTATCTAGGGCTGGTGTTGCTGATTTTCTACTTAGTGCATCAACAACCACATTGGCCTTCCCTGGATGATAATCAATTGTACAATCATAGTCCTTGATTAACTCCATCCAACGGCGTTGCCTCATGTTTAGCTCATGCTGAGAAAAGATATACTTTAGATTCTTATGGTCTATGAAAATCTGGAATGTTTCTCCATAGAGATAATGTCTCCAGATCTTCAAGGCATGTACCACAACAACTAGCTCTAGATCGTGTGTCAGATAATTCACCTCGTGTTTCTTAAGCTGTCGAGAAGCGAAAGAAATCACTTGTTTATCCTGCATCAACACACATCCTAATCCATTCTTAGAGGCATCACAGAAAACTATATACCCTTTCCCTTGCTCCGATAGCACCAACACAGGTGCACTTGTCAACCTTTCCTTCAGCAACTGAAATGATTGTTGACACTTGTCACTCCAGACCAAAGGAATCTCCTTCCTTATCAACTTGGTTAGGGGTAAGGCTATTGAACTGGAGTTCTTAACGAACCTCCTGTAATAGCCTTCCAGTCCTAGGAAACTTCTTATCTCTGTCGGTGTCTTCGGCTGTTCCCATTGCAAGATAGATTCTACCTTCATAGGATCAACACGAATACCTGAGGAAGATATTACGTGTCCAAGAAAGGAAACTTTTGGCAACTAGAACTCACATTTTCTAAACTTAGCATATAACTTATGCTCCCTCAGCAAAGTTAGAGCTTGGCGAAGATGCTGCTCATGTTGTTGAGCATCTCTACTATATATCAGGATGTCATCTATAAGGATGACAACATACTAATCCAGAAAAGGTTGAAAGATTCTATTCATGAGTTCCATAAATGCAGCTGGTGCATTAGTTAGTCCAAACGACATAACTGTGAACTCATAGTGACCATACCTCGTCCTAAAGGCAGACTTGGGTATGTCACCCTCCTTGATACATTACTGATGATATCCTGACCTCAAATATATTTTAGAAAAGATAGTCGCACCACGCAACTGGTCAAACAAGTCATCAATACTTGGTAAATGATACTTGTTCTTTATAGTTACTTTATTCAACTGTCTATAGTCAATGCATAATCACATTGACCTATCCATTTTGTTATCAAAAAGGACCGGAGCACCCCAGGGTGAAGTACTCGATCAGATAAAACCCTTCTCAAGCAACTCTTGCAGTTGTTTCTTGAGCTCTGCCATTTTAGAAGGTGCCATCCTATACGACATTTGTGCTATTGGTTGTGTGCCCATAATTAGATTAACCTCAAAATCAATCTCTCAGGGCATTGGAACTCCTAAAAGTTCTTCAGGAAATACATCTTCAAATTCGCTAACTACTTGAACTTCAGAAGGATAAGGACTCTCTATTGTGGTATCAACCACATGGGCTAAGAATGCAAGGCATCCTTGCCTCATCAGCTTCTCAACTACCATGGCTGACACAAGACAGGTTGGAAGAATCTTTCTATCTCCTTGAAAGATCCATGTGTCACCATCATCTGTGAACACAACATGCTTGGAACTACAATCCAATACAACCTTATACTTTTATAAGGTGTCCATCCCAAGGATTATATCAAACCCATGCATCTCAAGTGGTATAAGATCCACTTGAATGCGATGATCAGAAAAGAAAAGATTGCAGGGCGAACACACTTCCCGCAATACTACAAATCCCATCAAAGGTGTCTCTAACAACAAGCTATCTGCTCTATGACTGATAATCATGTTGCACTCATCAATCACTTCTCGAGTGATAAAAGAGTGAGTAGCACCCAGATCAATTAACACAGATACGAAGCAAGATAAAGACATATCAGAATAAAGCAGTTCCATCTGACCTGTTACAACCCAAGGGTTGACTACTGCTTCAGGCTAATTCATAGCATAGAATCTAGCCGTCACTTGCTGTTGACCATGTGCTCGATTATTGGATGTCGAAGAACTGGCTTGGGACGCTTGTCCACGTCCTCTAGCACTACTTCCTAGCTGTTGCCTCAGAGAGCCCTACCATCTTTGCCTCGGTTTCTGGGTCACACTCCTGACTTTCTCAGGATAGTCTCTCACCACATGGCCTTCTCTTCCACATCTATAACAGGTTACATTCCCCCTCAGTGGTCTGGGTGGTCTTGTTATTGATATAGAGGCTGAGCTGTGAGCCCCCTTCGGTGGTAAACTATGACCTCTACCCTTGCTTGACGTCCACTGCGTCTGGGTATTGAACCTCGGTAGTGGTGTAGGCACATAATACCTTGGTTTCTTGAAACTTCCAGAACCCTGTCCTTGAAACTGTGGATATTCCTTCTTACCCTTGGTCTGTCGCTTCTCAACTACATACCTCTCTATGCATCTTACAGATTCCACAAAAGTTTCAAATCTCTCTCAGTTCTCCAGAGCAGACACCGGAGTGGTTAATTCAGCGTTCAACCCCTTCTCGAACCGCCGAATTCTCTCCTCATCATTAGATGCCATGTGTGGACAGAACCGAAACAACTCAATGAACCTAGCCTCATACTCGCTAATGTTCATTGGTCCTTATTTAATCCTCTCAAACTGAGAGATCTTCTCATCGAGATACATCTTGGGAAAGTATCTAGCGACAAATTCAAGCCTGAATTCATCCCATCCAATCACGACTCCATGTCTTTTGCCTTCCTCGATGGTCCACCAATGACCAACACTCCCTTTGAGGAGATATACAACATGCCTGACCTTCTCATCATCAGGAATCATAAGGATCCTGAAGGCTTTCTCCAACTCAGTCAACCATTGGTCAGCATCTGCTGGGTCAGCCGTACCGGCATACTCTAAGGCTCCTACCCTCTTCAGCCTTTTAAAAGTCTTGCCAACACCATATCTTTCATCATGGGCTGGTGCCCTTGGTGCAGGTAATGACATTCTATCTATCATGTGGGTCATAGCTTCCATAAACTGCCCGAACATAGCCTGGAAGGCTGGGTTCCCCATATCAGCTAGGTTGAACTGGGGCTGTTCAGGTACAAGTTATTCCCTGTCCTGGTCTCTTGCACCTCCTCCCGGTGCAGCAACACTGCTCTCAACAGCATGTTCATCGTGTGATCCAGACATCTTTAGTTCTTCTTCTCCTCCTATATGAGCTGAAGGCACTATCAGATAAATGGAAGACACTAGAACAGACTCAACAACCTTAATCCTATGTCTCTATAGACTCAGCGAACCTAGATCTATGATACCACTAGTTTGTGACGTGCCGTTCAAATAAAACATATTTATCTAATGCAAAAGTGTATTATTAGCAGCGGAATTACTGAAAATCACTAAAAATTAAAACCATTTATCAAGAGATCTATTCATAGGAAAACTCTTTCATTTAGAACCAAAGAAAAACATTACATACTGGCTGATTAGTACATCTCTCATACTATTCCTCTCGAGAGTTACAACATTAACTGCTCTGTTAAACTATACATCAGTAGTATAAAAATCTCGAGGCATCAAGCTAAAATCTCAGATCGAATTGTCAAAACACTAACTCCTAGGACCCAAGAGTACAAAGATGACTCATAGGACTAACTATACAGAACCAGACAACCAATGTCTCCACCTGATGGATCACTACTATCCCTGTGGCTGTAGCTGCTCTCCTCCATCAGAAGAGTTTCTTCCTTGATGTCTGCGTCTACCTAAAAACGTTGAATCCCACGGGGGTGAGACAATTATAAAAATTGCCCCAGCGGGAGATATAACTCTCTTCCAAAACATTATCATTGTAGTTTAAAAGAAATAAACTGAACAATGGGATAACATAAATCAGTAGCAGATGAATCAACATCTATGTAGATTAGAGCAACATTCTTATGCAAGTATTATAGCTATGACTTGATTAGGCAGCATGTCTCATATTTAATATGAATTAAAAGGTCATAAATAACATTTATGTATCAGGACATGTTAAGCAGTATATCATCAACCAGTGATTCTCGTATTTCTATCTTATGTAATTACGCTACACGGCTGATTACATTTTTCAAACATATTTAAGCTCTGAGGAGATGAGGTATACCGCTCACACTCCAACCGACCATTTCTAGAATCAAAATCGGTACCATAAATAGGTCAATGGAAGAGCCGGATTCCCATGACCTCCCACATCCTGGTCAGCATAGCACTACAAGCAGAACTATGTCGACTGCTCAAATAGATTTCCAGGGTATACTGGAACTTCACTATAGAGTTACAACGTCAACTGCACTCTCATCGGAAATCGAGAGCATTAATGTTTATCTCCATCGACCCGACATAAAATAACATTTGGAGATTAATGATACATCCATCCCAACCATCGGGAGATTTATGATACATCTATCCCGACACATGAAGGATTGATAGGTTTAGTGTTTACCTTCCCTCAATCTCTTCACCCGGATGTAAGGATATTTTCTCCCATTTACCCCCACATATTTAGAATATGCGAATTCCATGAATTCCATAGAAAACCTATTTCACCATCACCAACTGCTGATGATGATGGATCTATGGTCAGAGCACTACGTGAATAGATTCCACTTGATTAATTAAGTACATTTTCATATTCTTTTAGCATCAAGCAAGTTCTCAAATACAACTTATTATGACAATGCTATAAAGAAACATGTACTAATTTCCTCAACTACTTAACTGTCTTTAACATATATTGGGAACTCAGTCCCTTATTTCAAAACTGGGAATTCTCATCCCTTCTCAATTTCATCACCATAATCATATGGCCCTGGGTAATTAAACCCTTGATTCCTCCTTAAGTATTGTTACCACTTTTCCAGGTAACCATCACCTTTAGGTCAACTGACCAAGGCAATCATGATACTTGCTATTACAAGCATCACACATGGTACTTGAAGCCCATTAACTCTCTTGTTACCTCTTACCAGGCAACAAGGTATATTATGAAACTAAAGGTACAATTACAATAATGAATTAAACATCATAGCTCATACCTGGCTATGATCATTATTTCAACACACCTGCATGGTTAGCACAGAGGATAACAGTGATATCAGTTGCATATCAGAACCATGTTCAACAAATATGAATTCACTATTCATGGGTAACACCACTATTCCATTACCAGAGTTAGGGTTTCCCATTTCATATCATATGAGGATAATCATCCCATTTTCACATCAAAGATATGGTTTATCACCATATTGCCCAAGATTAGGGTTTGTTAAGCATTACATAGAATTACCCTGGATTTGAGCTTCATAGCACATTAAATATCGGGGTTTCTCATGAAACTGTCCTTAGTTAGGGTTTCACATCAAATTCACCCTATGATAGGAACTATATTCAATAATACACAATTAGGGTTTACTATTCATCCCAATTAGGGTTTCATATTCAATTACCCATAATTAGGGTTTACTATTCATCCCAATTAGGGTTTCATGTTTCATCACCCATAATTAGGGTTTACTATTCATCCCAATTAAGGTTTTGGATCACATTACCCTTAATTAGGTCTACACACATCATCATCTCTAATTAGGGTTACATCCATACCTTGGATTAGGGTTTCAATTATAATTGCCCTGAATTAGGGTTAAGGTTCAACAACCTTGTCAATTAGGGTTTATGTTCATGATTAGGGTTTCATGATCTCTTTACTTAAGGATCATACCCTTAATCACCACATGAATCATACTCATGTATCAACTCCATGCTATCATTCCTCTCAACTTGATTAGGTCATATCAACCTTTAGCTAAGTTCATACAACTATGAATGACATAGTGTACCAAGTCATTGCTCTTATTAGCAATTATGGTTCCTTCCTTAATTGACACTAATCACCTAGGTACTTTTAGGGCTTTAACCTTTGTATCTTTATTGATTATCATTATTAATCATCTATGGATTATTGGAACTATCATTACCTTCAATATCCAAGTAATTGAATTACCATCAACTTCCATGGGGTTTTGAAGTTCCATCACCAAATGGTTTTGAAACCGTTTGGCCCCAAATGGTTTCAAGACCGTTTGGTATCAAACGGTCTCAAGACCATTTGGGCCAAATCAGTCCCAAAACCGCAAGGGCTCACTAGGTCATTCATCCATCAAATTGATTTCCAATTGCACCATTGAAGTGACTATTGATTATTCAATTGAAGGGTTCATAAATATAAACCATTAGATCATCATCCATGGGTCAAGGATCAACCAATAACCCACCAAACAGTTTTGAAATCGTTTGACCCCAAACAGTTTCAAGACCATTTGTGCTCAAACAGTCTCAAGACCGTTTGACCCAAAATGTCTTGAAATCATTAGGACCAATCAAGGATTTCTTCAATCAACTTGATTAGGGTTTCCACTTGAAGGATTGTGCACACATTGAATCAATCAATTGATTCCATTGGATCATCATCCAACATGTGATTAAGTTCAGACCTCAAACGGTCAACTATACCAAACGGTCAACTCCTCCATGCGGTTTGGAGTCCAAAGCACCAAACGGTTTGCAAACTGTTTGGTCTCAAACGGTTTGGTGAAACCGTTTGGACCAAAGGTCCAAGACCGTTTGCTCTTGATTTTTGATTAAGGTGTGTGCTTATTAACATGTTGTCATCTTCAACCTTTAGACTCATGGAACTACTGCCATTTTTCCATGGCAACTCCATTAATCAAGCAAGGCTATTACAATAATAACAATTAACTCAATTGCATAAAGAAATCAAATTCAATGACAAAGATTAAGGGTTTAAGCTATATAACCCGCCTTCAAATCTGATCCCAAGCTCCAAGCTTCACGGCTCCAATGGTGGTTGAAGATCTAGCAACCTCCCAAGGTCATTTCTCAAGCTTTTGGAGTGAAAGGATCGACTAGGGTTGAAGATGGAGTGAAGAAATGAAGGAATCATGCATTGTTTTATGATTTTCACCATGAAATCAAGAAGAACGAAGGTCAAAGACTTACCAACAGGTTGGGGGCGTCCTTCCTGCTGTTCTTAGCTCTCTTGGTCGGTTTTTCAAGCAAGGAGAAGAAAGGAATCCGAAAAGATCCTTAGGTGGGTTGAAAAAGGCTCTTTTATAAGAAAATTGATGAAAGAGAAAATGTTTTATAAAAATCAATTAATTCCAAAAATGTTGCTACCTATTCTTCCTTGGTTTTATTGCATGCAAAGGTAGCTCAAACCCACCGAGATCCCTTCCATTATCCATGGATTAAGGGAAAAGAAATTAAGCACCTTAATCCCTTATAATATTAATATATCTTTTTTTGAGTGGAAATTCTTTTCCTTATAATAAGGCGAGTGGAATTTCACCTCCTTAGGATATGTTGTAGTCCTTGCAAAGCTCAAGGACGTCCACACACATCTGAATTCCACCATTTTAATTTTGGTTGAAGGCCCTCAATTATTTTATTTATTTTTTGTATTAATGTTTCCATTATGCTTATATCTTGATTATTTTAATATCAAGATTCTCTCTCCTTCAACTTAAACCAAATGAGGCGCCCCTCTCATTTTATTTGCTCCACATGATGCCAAGAAACATTAGGGACCTTTTTGAAGTGGTAATTTACATATTGCACCCTAGATTTTGGGTAAATTGCACATTACACCAAAACTAGGTTTTATATGCACAAACATTGCTTTATCAGCTCTTTCTTAGAATTCAGGCTATCATAAGCCATACTTCTGCATCATCCTCACTCTCATGATGCTTCAACATATGAGGAACATATTATCATGCACAATTTGCAAATAGACCCCTCAACTTGGGTAATTTGAACTTTAGTCCAAAATAAGCAAAATTTTGATTTCAACAATATTCAAAAAGGACTAAAATTATAATATAAGTTCCTCTTGAGCCTTAATTACTTTTCAAAAGATAAGAACATGCCTATACTCATTTTTATTAAGCAAAACACCTAGTGTTAACTCATAACCCATGTCAGGGATGCTACATTGCTCATAAATAAGACTTGCATGTGTCTTATCAGTCTATCAACCATAAAGAGTCTAGATAAATATCTATATGAATTCTAGAAATGCATTTCTCATATGTGTTTTCTAGATGACAATGCTATCGGTCGTTGATTGTTTGAGTTATAAATTATAATGTTTTGGTATTTTCTTTATGAACATTCATCTTTTGATCCAATTACATAAATATCATAAGATATTTGGGGAATTTCCATACAAGATCACATCTTTGAAATAGAAACATTAACAACTATTTATTTATAATCATCCTTATCTATAAAAGATTCATAAAGTAAAACATTTTTATTTATTGGAATAATGAAATAGAAGTTCAACTAACTCTATTACATGCCCAACGGGCTAATATAAATTCTAAATGCAGATTGAAGTTGTAGAAACTCTTGCTCATCATAGTCCTGTTGGGTTTTAGGGGAGGCAGAGAAGCAGCAGAAACAAAAATTTTCTCCCAAAACCCAGAACAAAAGGAATCGCGTCAACGTCTATACAATAGGAAAGATGGTTTGTGGATGCATACCTTGTCCTGAGGCTTTCTCGACGACTGTACCTCGCGGCTTGCGCGGTCTTCACCTCCGGTCTTGGACGGTGTCTGTGCAGCTCCTGGTCACACCGGGACTGAAGACTCCTGGTCTCACTGGGACTGTCGGGATTGACAGTTGTCCTCCGAGCGGCAGAGGTCTCCTGCCTCTGCAGTCGTCCACACGGACTGCCTGGAACTCTGATCTCCTTGTTGCACAAGGAATCAGAAGGAGTCACACCCTCCTGTTGGCATACTAGTCGCCAACACACTCTCCTGCCACCAGTCGTTTTCTGTAGTTGTCTTTCCCTTGCTGTGCCTCCCTTATCGGGTAGCACTTTCTCGGGCTCTCTCTCGGTTACCAAAACCAGAGAGAACGACAACTTCACAGAGCAACTGGTTGCACTGGGTTGTACTTTGAGAAGCCCCCAATACCCCTATATATAGGAGGGTCATGGGATAGGGTTCTCTATCCCAGGCAATGCGGGACTAAAGCAGGAGTAGAAGGGTTCGAGATTTTCCACAAAAAACAACCAACTCACAACATGAACTGATCATTTCATAACTAAAACGGTCGGTTGGGGATCTGAGCCGGTCGGTTGACACCTCAACCGATCGGTTGGGACCCATGAACCGGTCGGTTCATTTCTGAATCGGTCGGTTCGTGGTCCTGATCAGTTCCCGATTGACTTTCCTTCTTTTGTTTCTAATTGGTATCAAATACGAATCCTTGTTCTAATCAAATTGGGCAAGTGAAATGAAAGGAAATTTCTCACCAATCCTACTTTCCCAACTTGCTCAGTTGCAACAGTTGAACCGATCGTTTCAACACTTGAAGCAATCGTTCACCCTGTCCATGAGCCGATCGACTCACTACCTAAGCCGATCGGTTCACCTAGCTGAGCCGATCGGTTCATCACATGAGCCGATCGGTTGGGAGTGCAGATTGTGCAGAATCAATCAATTGCGGTTTCAATCAATCCAATACTCTAATCAATCAGTCCAACACCTTGAACACTATGATACTGAGCTATCAATTGATTGAGTGTTTAATTGAACTACTAAACTCCTTTAGTAATCAATCTAAACATGTTTTGTGGACAAACTCATATTCCAGGTTAAATCCTATGTGTGTGACCCTGCAGGTCCATTTCATGTTGGTAGTGAAAGTCCATAACACTTATGACTTCACAAGCAAAGAGCGGTGCCTAGTCACACATCAGTGCTACCCAAGTGAAATAGAAAGTTGGAGAACAACTTTCAATCCTTCAATCCGTGAATGGTGTTACAGTGAATGTATAATTCCTTTGTCACTGATATCCTGAATGAACTCGAGGCATGGAACAATCATCCTGTCAACGTTCATTCATTTCCTTGATCTCAGAGTAGACTGGGTGAGATGTGTGTGACATCAATATCATATATTGATTCACACGTGCATGCACATGCCTTTCTCAATCCTACTCATCAAGTGGCCAAGGACATCAAACTCCCTCAGGAGGGACAAATACCATATCTATCACTCACCCCTCAAAAGCCCCATGTGTCAAAGTCACCCAATCATCACCTTTATAACAACCCATGTTTCAGGACTGCGTTTGATGATGTCAAAGTGTACCCAACGACATGTGTTGAGTGTAGTGATTTTAGGTCTAAGAATCACACTCACCACCATCACTGTGAGAGCTGACTGTGACTACCAAGTCATGGTTCCATGTGTCACTCTCACGGTGGGTCTGTCTGGTACCTTGTTCTCTAACAAGTACCTATGTGCTTGGTTTGATATCACTATATCATGACTAATCAGATTCTGTCATCAACCAACACACAATCTAGTCTTTAGTGTTATTGATGTCTATGGTTATTTCCATAATAAAAACCGACTAGGGACCAAACAAGAATGTATACTCTTAACATCCGTATGATCTCATCGTTTAGGTCCTCAACCCAAAAGCATACGTCATTAAGTAAAACAATTCTTTAGACATCTATCATGTTACACCATCATCTCAGAAATAGTTTAAACATATAGATCGGAAATTGCCTTTATAATTATTCAAATCATTTACAAAGTATCCCATTACAATCATCATATGACTTGCTCTATGGGCATACATACCAACAAGTCCATCATTGTCCTTTCATAAAGTCTTTACTTCTTATCAGATCATACACATCAATGTATGTTAGATCTACATTTGGTATCATATACCAGAGTCTAGCCTAGTGACAATGGTGACATTTGCCTCCCTTCTCTATTCCTCCTTTTTCCTAGAGATATGAAGACTTGGGATTTTGGCCAGCTTCTGAACTCTTCTTAGGTTTGCTTTTGCCCTTAGACTTTCCCTTTTCCTTGTTGATTATCATCATAGACTTGGGCTTGTCTTTCTACATTTGTGCCTCAGCTGTTCCCAACATGCCTAATAACTCTGTCAATGGCTTGTCAAAGTCATTCATGTTGTAGTTCATGACAAACAAACTGTAGAATTCTGGAAAAAACTATAGAATCACATAAGTGACCAACTCTTTACCCAAGGGGAATCCCAGTCTTGATAGTTTCTCCACATAGACAATGAGCTTGAGTACATGAGGACCTACTAGATCTCCTTCTTCCAGGTTACATTAGAACAACGCATTCGAGACATCTTATTTCTCTTGTCTTGCTTGATCTTGGAACATGTTCTTTAGATGTGTGACCATCTCAATTACACCCATGTTCTCATGCTATCTTTACAACTCATAGTTCGTGGATCACAACATCAGACACTTAACATGAACGAATGATCGACCTTTTTCTTGCATCCAAAAATGAACGCGGGACAAAGGAAGGAATCAAGCTTTAAATTTATAACCCGAAACTTTCTAGCCCCCACAACTTTATTACGGGGTCGAAGTAGATATACGGGGTCGAACACAGGGACGTGGTGACGTTTAGGACACCACAGATCTCGTTCTTTAGTCAGATAAGCCAAGACGATAGTCGATAAAAGTAAGTGCTAGAACTAGTCTAGCGGGTTGTCATGATATAAAACAAAATAAAGAAAACAAAACAAAACAAAATAGAGCTCATGATTCTACTAAACAGAGAAAGAGAATTCCTGGCTATGTAACCACAAATGGGGCAGTCTATGCACTCGTTCTCGGGCGTAGACAACCCTTGAACACCCAAGAAAGCATCTAGTATGCACGGTGGCATCTGTCTTGTGGGGTCATCCCACTCGCTCTCGCGATGCGTAACTAAAACCATCAACAATATGTCAATGACCCTCTCTCGAGGAATGACATATCAACACCTCAAAATACACTAGGTTCCCTCTCGGGTCTTAGGATATTCTTGGGTGTTAGGAACATAATACCTCAGATCTCCCCCCTCTTAGGTTCGGATCCAAACTATCGTCTCTTAGCTATTCCTACAACGGATCTCTCGATACAGGCAGAAACAATAGTTCAAGCGAATAAGAGATCAACCAAACTAGCAATCATAACTTGGAAAGAGAAAGTAAAACATGCAACATACTAGATCTGATATGAATCTACTTGCTTAAGGCAAAAGTATATAAACATGCCCAGATCAGGCTACATAGCCAAGAAGGAGCTAACTAGCCATAGACAAGCATAGCTGGCACCAAACAAAGATGGATAAACATCATTTGTACAAGAAACAAAGGAATGCAGTAGAATGAAAGTGAAGAGGGAAGAGATATAGCCTGTAGAGGAGAAGTGGCTCTCGCTCCTCGACCTCTGTGTAGGTCGTATCTCAGCCCTTGGGTCTTCTCTTCATCCCTCTAGACTCCTCGACTCTCTCTAGACCATATCGGGCAACCGTATCGGGAAGACCGTATCGGGCAACCGTATCAGGCAACCATATCGGGAAGACCGTATCTGGCAGATCGTATCGGGCAAACTATATCGGGCAACCCTATCAGCAAACCGTATCGGACAGACCGTATCAGACAACCGTATCGGGTAGTAGACTTTTGGGGAACTCGACACACTAGCTCCTTGGTCTAGGCACTAGCTCTTGCAGGGTCCTCCCTCCGGCTCTTTCTCTTTGTAGGTTGACAACTTCTATTTATAGACAGTGAGTTGATGAGAGTTGTAGCTTTTATTGGTCCACGTGTCCTTCATCTGTGGCTTTGATCTTGAGGCATCAGATGGGCTAATATGACTATCACCCCAATACCATGCCGGGTAGGGGGAGTGTCAAGTAGCTGTATCGGGCAGGCCGTAGTGGGCAGCCATATCGGGCAACCGTATCGGGCAGACCGTATCGGGCAGGCCGTATCGGGCAGACCATATCATGCAGGCCGTATCGTCCAGGCCGTAACGGGCAGTCGTATCGGCCAGACCATATTGGGAAACTGCTGGAATTCTTGTCCTTTCATGTTCGGTACTCGAGAGTCCTAAAATTGGCTAGTTTCGGTGCCTGCAAGACAAAAATTGGCTAATTAGCTACATTATTGGCTATTTTAACTACTTTTATCTAATGCGAGGGAGAAAGCATAAAACATGAACAAAAGAGTGCATATTAGGACTAAAGTGATATAAAATCATAGATAAAATGCATAGAAAATATGCGCTAATTTGGGTGTTATCAACTACCCCAAGCTTAAAACTTGCTTGTCCTCAAGCAAGACTGTGCTCAAAGAACAAAAGATAACATACAAATTAAGCTTGGCAATAAATGCTAAGGTTAAGAAAAATAGTTAAAAACATCAATTCTCCTGATCCATGTCGTTTTAGAACAAACCCCCACCTGTCAGGCACAATCCTGCCAAAGCAAGATCAAAGAGTTTCCAAGCAAGATTAAGCAAATTCACTATAGCCTGTCGATACTCATGAGGGTTTGAACCATAATTATTTAAACATGAATTAGTTGTCACACAAGTGATCATGCGAGTGATGAGAAATGAGCCATCACCATGAATCCATGCAAACCAATCAGGAATATCACACCTCTCACTTATTCATGTCCTAAGAAACAAAGCAAAAAGACTCTAGTGACTTCTGAGGATCCCGATCTGCGTCAGGTTGGTCCATGTAGCGAGCAACAGTCCCTGCAGTCTGAGCCAATTGGCCCAGAGCAGTGAGACGAACTCCTTATACTACGCTCGAACCAACCCTGCTACTGGGATGATCTCATAGGTCTCCTAGGGGTTCCTAGTGACTCTCTAATGAGCATTTGGAGTGATACTAACAGGCGCAACATACCCGCGTTCGTGAGTGCAGTCATACACCGGCTGGGCACCATCCTCAACTCTCCTAAAAGAGAAAACCAGTGCTCATTTATTGTTCACACTCAGGCTTTTATCATCTACATTCTATTTTTAGGCTTGGGTGAGAACTATATAGATATTTTTGGGATTTTGTGGGCGGCCAAGCCTCTTTTGCACATTTTTATGTTTTTTATCTTTTTGACTCAATCTAATGTGAGAAGGCATGTAGTCCATCAAGGAAAACATTTCTTCTTGATCATAGCTCAAATCCCATCATAATCCACTTGATACCTGTGTGAGAAGTAGCAATTATGATTCAAGAATCCTTAGAATAGAGGCAAGCTTGTGAAACCGCAACTAGGATTCTTTAATCATTTTTTAGCTCATTCCAATGGTCCTTTACCATGGATTCTCCATTCACAACATAGATCAAGGGAATTTAGCTTTAAGCTATGAAAAAGGGACATAACCTTAGATTTATTACCAAACTCAAGGAAAGAGTCAAAGAGCAAGTCAAGCAAGAGGTCAAGCAATTTTTAAGATGAAAACTGTGCATCTAGAAATAAAGTCAAGCATTTATCTATTAGGTTCACACCATATAGCCATAATTGCAAAGCTGAAAAGCTGAAAATTTTGAAAATTTAAGACTAAATGCAGGAAATAGACATGCATGCAAGAAGGGTGAAGAGAAAATAAGGGCGAAGCCTACCACCCCGAGCTTAAAATTTTTCTCATCCTCGAGAAAGACTCAAACTTGAAATAGTGAGGCAGGAATGCATGAGTTTAACGATTTATTGAAGTTCTAAAGATGATGCATGGGTGCAAGGATATCAAAACAGTTAGAGGAAAGAAATTAACCAACAAGAACATGAAAAGCAAAATTTATTGTAATAAAAGGGTGGGAGGGTGGGTAATAGAAAAGGGGGGTGGTTGCCCCACGATACCGACACTGAGATCCCAAATCCTAAGTTTTGGGACCAGTGTCACCTATGTCTTGCCGCCGGATTCCGCCACATAGTAGGAGTAGAATAGGTGGATGTGTTGGCCCTGTTGAGTCTGAAAAAGCAAATTGAAATCCGACGAATCGGTGAAGTCGTCTTTGTGCTGGAAGTGGCTTGAACTGCACTGGGATGAATTCATCATCATTTCATCCTCAGGGTACCTTTCATTATATGATTCTAAAAATGAAGGTCCTGGGATGTCGACAGAGGATGAGATAGATGAGAGAGGTTGGACGTCATCTTGAGGACTCATATCTTCTCTCTCCATCTCTGTACTTGAGGTTGGATGCTCAGATAAATCTTCATGTACCATCTGAGTCATCCAATCATCTTCTGAGCAAAAAGTACCCCCTGAAGAATCTATTTGTGGTTCTACCACCCCAAGCTTATCACATGGCGTGGAGTCAGGGGTGTCTTCATGCTCATCATCCATGTTGTAGTGAACCGTCCATCCTACCCCCTTGACATCCACCAAGCCTTGTAAAGGTATGGTGGAGAATGATGGCTCATGCTGCTCCAACTCGTCTTCGTTACTATACTCACTGCTCCATGTTGAGCAGCTGTCATCATCATCGTCATCGAACAAATTGTTCCAAACCATGGTTGGTGTACTGCTCAAAGTGAAATGACAAGTCTCAATATGAGAAATGTCACTCTGGTCTGGTTCAATATCTGACTCTGGTTCCTCAAACCAACCTTTTGGTTGTGAGGTCAATTGGCTTTTTGAGTCTTCATCATCGTCATCATAGACCCATTCATGTCTATGACTCATTTCTTCCATTGGTTCATCAGCTGGGTCATCTGGATAGAATGAAGGGCTTCCCCAAGTGGGTTGGTCTTCATAGAAAAATCTTGGTGAATCCAGTTGATGGTCTGAATAGGATGATGGTGCATACTCCACTTTAGACCCAATGGAATGGTCTTGATGACTAACGTCTTTATCGTCTTGTGATGGCAATTGTAAATGAATTGTAACCAAATCGATGAGCTCTTGGAGCCTCTGACCTTGTTCAACATCTTTATCATGAAGTTGTTGTACTTGAGCAGCAATGCTTTCGAGATCTGTCGATTCTGCCATGCACATATAAGGGGAACTTGCTGTATCAAACTCATGCTTTAGGATGAATCCTTGTTCAACAGTTTGAAGTATACTACTACTGCGGTCTGCAGCCTCGGTGGCTACTTTGAGATGATGATCCTACTCTTCTAGTAGTTGTTGCATTGGATCGACATCTTCTTGGAGATGCGGGGCTAAGGAGGTGAGTGCTTGAATACTTTCCCTAGACAACTCCACTTCCTTAATTAGTTCTTGATCCCATGATAGCATGGGGGTCAAGGGATGACTGGCAGTCTCCGTTATTGGAATCTCAACAAATGACGACGGTGGAGGTAAGTATAACTCGACTAGTTGTAGAGCACGACCTTCAATTATTTTCCAGCAGTCGGAACTGCGGAAAAACTCAGGAGGACAGGTGGACAAGACGACTTGTCTTGTGGAAGCAAGGTCCATGGCTGAAAAAGGTATGAGAAAAAGAAAAGTGATTTAGTATATACGAACAAGTATGTGTAAAGCAAGAGGAAAACTATGCATCTATATATAGGCTTATAGTGACAGAACAAGAATATACTAGGCGTGTAAACGTGGAAAACCACATCCCCGGCAACGGCGCCAAAAGTTGATCGGCCTTTTTCTTCCATCCAGAAATGAACGCGGGACAAAGGAAGGAATCAAGCTTTAAATTTATAACCCGAAACCTTCTAGGCCCCCGCAACTTTATTACGGGGTCGAAGTAGATATACAAGGTCAAACACAGGGACGTGGTGACGTTTAGGATGCCACAGATCTCGTTCTTTAGTCAGATAAGCCAAGACGATAGTCAATAAAAGTAAGTGCTAGAACTAGTCTAGCGGGTTGTCACGATATAAAACAAAACAAAGAAAACAAAACAAAACAAAACAGAGCTCGTGATTCTACTAAACAGAGAAAGAGAATTCCTGGCTATGTAACCACAAACGGGGCAGTCTATGCACTCGTTCTCGGGCGTAGACAACCCTTGAACACCCAAGCAAGCATCTAGTATGCACGGTGGCATCTGTCATGTGGGGTCATCCCACTCGCTCTCGCGATGCGTGACTAAAACCATCAACAATATGTCAATGACCCTCTCTCGAGGAATGACATATCAACACCTCGGAATACACTAGGTTCCCTCTCGGGTCTTAGGATATTCTGGGGTGTTAGGAACAGAATACCTCAGATCTTCCCCCTCTCAGGTTCGGATCCAAACTATCGTCTCTTAGCTATTCCTACAATGGATCTCTCGATACAGGCAGAAACAACAGTTCAAGTGAGTAAGAGATCAACCAAACTAGCAATCATAACTTGGAAAGAGAAAATAGAACATGCAACATACTAGATCTGATATGAATCTACTTGCTTAAGGCAAAAGTATATAAACATGCCCAGATCGGGCTACATAGCCAAGAAGGAGCTAACTAGCCATAAAAAATCATAGCTGGCACCGAACAAAGATGGATAAACATCGTTTGTACACGAAACAAAGGAATGCAGTAGAATGAAAGAGAAGAGGGAAGAGATATAGCCAGTAGAGGAGAGGTGGCTCTCTCTCCTCGGCCTTTGTGTAGGTCGGATCTCGGTCCTTGGGTCTTCTCTTCATCCCTCTGGACTCCTCGACTCTCTCTCTCTAGACCGTATCAGGCAGACCGTATCGGGAAACCGTATCGGGCAGACCGTATTGGGCAACCGTATCGGGCAGACCGTATTGGGCAGACCGTATCAGGCAAACCGTATCGGGAAAACCGTATCGGGAAACCATATCGGGCAACCATATCGGGCAGTAGACTTTTGGGGAACTTGACACACTAGCTCCTTGGTCTAGGCACTAGCTCTTGCAGGTTCCTCCCTCCGGCTCTTTCTCTTTGTAGGTTGGCAACTGCTATTTATAGGTAGTGAGTTGATGAGAGTTGTAGCTTTTATTGGTCCACGTGTCCTTCATCCGTGGGTTTGATCTTGAGGCATCAGGTGGGCCAATATGACTGTCGCCCCAAGACCGTGTAGGGCAGGGGGAGTGTCAAGCAGCTGTATCGGGCAGCCATATCAGACAACCGTATCGGGCAGCCGTATCGTCCAGACCATATCGGGCAGGCCGTATCGGGCAGTCGTATCGACCAGACCATATCGGGCAGCTGCTGGAATTCTTGTCTTTTCAGGTTCGGTACTTGAGAGTCCTAAAACTGGCTAGTTTCGGTGCCTGCAAGTCAAAAATTGGCTAATTAGCTACATTATTGGCTATTTTTACTACTTTTATCTAATGTGAGACAGAAAGCTTAAAACATGAACAAAAGAGTGCATATTAGGACTAAAGTGATATAAAATCATAGATAAAATGCATAGAAAATATGCTCTAATTTGGGTGTTATCAACGACATCTTCAATATGATTCTTGTATGCATCATTGTTAACCTTAGGTGCAGTAGGAAGAGGTTCATCATGCTTTGGTGTCTCTAGAACATAGAGCTTGAGCTCTTGTGTGAGAACAATTCTCAGCATCCTAAACCAATCATGGAAGTTTTTCCCATTTTACATGTCCTTCTCAAGTAATGATTATAGAGAAAAGGTGTTGTTGTGTGTTACTATTTGATTCTACAAAAGCTTTTACAATTTTGTCAAAAAATCATTCTTGATCTAATTTGATATGATTTATAAAATTTGACGATATTCAATTAGGTTTTTAATTTACTATCATTCCCACTATGTTATTCAAATTTCTAGCCCTCACATGTCAATTCAGAAGATTGCAGCTTACAACCTTCTAGTGAGCAAATATCCAAAACAATTCAACTATTACTCGACCAACAACAATGTCCATAGTCAATTATTAAGGTATGCAACATTTACCAATTACATCATATGCAATTCTTGGATGATATGCACAACTCTTTTCCATAGTCATATGCATGCCTCTGGTGTTTAATCTCATTGAGCAAACACAATTAAGCCTGACCCAAAAGCCAACATGATAATAATACACGCCATTTGGAAGGCCCACATTATTACCATCACACTTCCATGAGATAGACATTTCACCAACCTTGGGGTGCCCATGCTTAGGCGATCAAGATTTTCATGTGTATTTCTTATGGAAAGAAGCTAAGACTTAATAAAAAATTGAGGGAGTTTGTATTTTAAATAGATATACTTTATCCAATCACCACATATACATAGTACATAACATATACATGCTATATACCACAACGTAAACATGCAATATATAACATCAATGATGGTTATGGCCATAATTTTGTAAGTCCTTCATGCCATAAGGAATTACTACAACCTAGGTCAAAATCACATGCATGAACACATTGTTAGTGTATATCTGTGCTTTCCAATCTGGGTTGATCATTTGATCACTCAGATTGCCTCTTGGTTTTTTGGTTGGTCATTTGAAGTGGTCATCTAGCCTCCCATCTAGTAGATGTCTGGACACCTCCAAATAGGTCGATTGTGTCCACCAATCAGTCGGTTTGATCCTTTTGTGATCTGCCATCCTCGGTCTTCCAGTCAGTTGGTTCATCGAGGCAAATGGTCAACTCACCTAACGCTAATCGTAATCTTTGTTGTTGCAACAAAAGAAATTATCCCATTGCTATTAAACTATTACATGGTATTGAGAAACTCAAGTTACATTTGAGGGGGACATAGGTAGGAAAGAAAAAAAAATTACATTGGGAAGAAGAAGGTAGAGGCTCGGTATGCAAACTGAGATACAACAGAAACAAAAAAGAACCATCCAACCACACACCAATATTTGGGATATTGACCATAACCATGCTACATATCCACCATCAAAAATCACTTTTAGGTGACACATGTAAATTATATATATATATATATATGTTTTTCAGATTTATTTGTCATCTTTGATCAATGTACACATTAAAAAATTTAAGTATTCACATCGTATGCAATAAATAAACAATAAAAACCAAAATCTAATCATATCGATTAACCCAAAACATAGTAAATTGATGTGGCTGTGATACCATTGTAGGGAAATATGGGCATAGAGAAGGCAGCGGAAACAAAATTTTGTCTATCTATATTCCCCAGAACAATAAGACTGCATAAATAACTATGTAATGGGAAGGATTGTTAACGAGTTCTTACCTAATCCTGGAGCAAATCCAATGACTATTCCTTGTTGTAGTAGTGAAGCTCTCCTAGTTGCACTGGGATGGTGTCTGCAATTGCTCCTGGTCTCCACCACAGGCATCAGGTTGACGTTTTCCTCCTAGTGGTAGACAATACTCTCCTCGCCTCTGTGGGAGTCCACACAGAACACCTAGAAGTCCTATCATTCTAGTAGGACAGACAGGAAGTAGTTGTCCCTCCCGTTGGTGTACTACTCACCAACTACTCCACCACAATTGTTCTCCCTTGCTATCACTCCCTTTATTGCACTACAAAAAATATGGTCTTTAACTACAAAAAATTATTGTAGCGAAAACCCCAAAATTTGTAGCTAAAAGCTTTGGCTACATTTATCCTTACATTTATAATGTATAGCTAATACCCGTATAGCTAATTGTTTAGGCTACATTTTTTAAAGTTGTAGTTAGTTATTCCTCTCGCTACAAATTCATATGTAACCCTAATTGTAGGTAAAAATGTCCTTACACATAAACATGTAGTTTCAATTGTAGCCAAATGTATGACTACAGTTCAATTTGTACCTATGATATGTAGGGAGAGATGGCATTGGTTACAATTTGTATTTGTAGTTCATGTATAGCAAAAATTAGCACTTGCTACACATGTAATTATAGCTAGTGTGTAGTGAAAGACACCATGTACTATACATACATATGTAGTGAGAGACATTATGTATCCAGTCAGTCGCTTGCCAATATAGAGTGATTTTCAATAAGAAAACATATGAATGTTATTCAAGATCGAGTTGTGCTTACAATGTCACCAATGATACTTTTATTTATATTTGAAAAATGAGTACACATGGGGAGGACATTAACCTGGCCTCTGTTTTACAATATGCGTGGAAAAAAGACACATGTATACCATATCTTCTTCTGCCTACATCTATCCACTGCAGACTACAGAGCACAATATAAAGAGGGCTCATCTCCCTTAGTTCATCCACATAATTCATAGTGAGTTTAACAGCCCTATGAATCTCAGCTTTACTGGTGAATCTTCCAATCCCAAACATGATAGAGGTATGTTCCATGTCCTCATCAACTCCCAGAGATCGAGTTGTAGCCTTTCCTATTGGCAACACATGTAGAGGTTCATGTATGGTTAGTTTTGGTTGGTGAATCCCCTAGATCAGAACATATTGGCATTTCTTCTCATAATCTATACGTTTTGTACTTTTGTATTTGTGGATCAAGCGCCATCAAGTTGATGGTAGAATCCACTTTGTGCGAACCACCATGGATACCTACAAAGAAACATATAAGTTTTGAGATATAGCTCCCGAAAGAAACTAGAAAACATAGTTTCTCCTACTCATAACTTACGTATTCCATAAGCTTTCTTCTCCCAGTGCATTTAAGAATAAGCTCCTACCTATACATGATGACCTCTATATTACATTTTGTCATTCTCATTGATCTGCAGAATGCTACCAAGCTGATGGATGGACCTATTTTCACTGTTTACCCGAGGTTTCCTCATTGACTGTTGTATAAATTTTGTAAGGAAGACCACTGAGGCAGCTATTAACGATGGAGCATAAGAAATAAAACCGTACTCCAAGAGTGTCAACTCTGCTATATAACTAGCTAAGAATTCAAGTTGCAGAGAAGGAACCTACAACAAAAAAATGGATAAATACTTAAAAACCTGAACTATATTTAAAAGGTGGCAGTAGTGAGAACTGCAGTGCCAATTGCAGACAAGGAACATGATTAGGAAATCTGAGATATCGATACTAGTTAACATACGTCTATGTCAGATAACACCAAGTACTCTTGGGCAAAAAACTAGAGTTGTTCTCAAGAAATTGACGGTTGAATGATACTGCACAACCATTTGTCAAACTGGCAATTTGAGCACGTCCAACTAAGCAAATCATATATAAGAAACTTGCACATGCTCCCACATACTACATATTCTCTATGCAGTTGCATCTCCATACGTAACACAGCATAACTCTTTCCTAAAGAGTGATTCTAAAAGATGCATGGATAAGTATCAATCATAAACGAAATTTCATAACTTCAAGTTGCTGATTTCAAAGTACAAAATTTACAGTAGATTTTCTAGCAAATATATAGCATGTTTTCCACATAAGGAAAGCTGCATGATTAAGGTGACATGCGAAGCATGTAAACTTGTTTTGTAATTTTGTTATAATAGGTATCAGGAAAACTACTCAGAACGATTTCACATATGCATTTCCTCCCCATCTGCATAGACCTAAGTCGAGCCTACAATAGTGTATAGTCTATAACCTCTCAAGAATTAACTAAGCCAACTACTTATAAACTTAAGGAAGCTTTGCAATGAGTTATTACTTGTTCATATTGATGTCTTTATGAACTGAAATTTCTATATATAACCAGAGAACCCTGTAAAGCATAGAAAACATACAAATTAATGCATTATTAGACCTACAAAATAAGTATTCCATACTAGTTTGAGAAAGAAGAAAAGGCGGCAGTTCGTTAATTGTTGTGAATAACATATTCCTTTATATGTCAAGGCTCAGTACCTGTGCACCAATTCCATATTCCCTTGAATCCACAGGCAGTCCTAGTTCCTCATTTTCCTCCACAGTGTCTCATCCATTATCTTGTAGGTTGTAGGCCCGAAGCTTATGACCTAATCCAATGCCTCTTCCTTCATGCCCACGAAGGTAAATCAGCACACCTGTCCCAGCTTTTTCAATAAGCTCCATGGCAAGAGCAAGTTGGTTGCCACAGTCACACCTTGCAGACCAAAATATATCACCTGTTAGGCATTCTGAGTGCACTCTAACTAGAATATCTTGTCCATCACCAATGTCACCCTATCAAGAAGCAAACAATATCACTTAGTCAGCATGCAATGTTTATGTTTAGTTCAGATAATATCAATTCAAATCGAAGCTGAAGATCGGCAGAATTGTGAATGATCACAACCCAAAAGAAAGATTATGTCAAAGATTAACACAACGATTAAGGAATAAAATATCACAACAAAAATGGATTAAAAACACAAAGGCAATATGAACATACTTTCACCATGGCAATGTGCTCCATTCCATCAAGTAATGATTTATAGCAGTATGCCTGAACATTCCCCCATTTTAATGGAAGTCGAGAAATAGCAGAATGCTCAACAAGCCTATCTCTCTTCCTTCTATATCTGTAGATCGTTCCATTTGAGAAGGAAAAACCCATCAAACACAATTTTAAGAAATATCCAATCTTTAGGAACTGAAATATCTATTATATGTTTCAAAAGGACCCCATTTTCAAAATGCAAAGTGAATTAAAAGTTTAAGAAGATGAAGTAGTATTTAGTTTCACATGTTAGTAAGATTAGCAGTGAAACAAGAGTCAATCATATAATATCTCAGATAATCATCCTGCAATATCAAATCATACATATGAACTATACTGTTGAACCTCCAAGTAATTAAACACTTAAAACTTAATATTTCCAAGAGATTATCTGTTTGATAGTAGAACCTTTGAACTTACTGTATTAAATCAACAATAGATATAAGCAATAAGATTTTTGGCTCACCAACCTGAGGATATACTTCTGCAATTCTTATCATAACTAAAGAGACGTTGTTGGTGTAAGTTCCTTGAGTGGCTTTAATCATTGCTTGATGAAAAAGATTTTGAGCCTGCTGCCAGTACCCATGCTGAACAAGTGACAATCCAGCTCTTGTTTCTTCAGTAATTGGTCCTCTCTTCCACAGGCCAAAGCACATGTCTTCTTCGTTAAGAAGCCGATACAACTCAGCCAGTGATTCAGAACATTTTGAATCATTCAGATACAAATGGCTCTCTAACAAAGATATTGAGATATGCCATGCATTGTATGTTTTACCAATAAATTTGATAAGCTCACTGGGCATACGCGGCTGAGGACAACTCAAATAGAGACCTTCAAGAAGAGCTTGAACAACATTGGGCCTGCTGGCTTTCTGTTTCTTGTGGTAATCTTTTGAAAGAAGGTAAATTATTGACTTTACTAGAACCTTCTGCTGACTCTTTTCCAAAGCATGCCAGAGCATAGGCAAAACTAATACCCACATATGGTAAGCAACATTAGCATCAGTATGAAGCCCAACAAGGAGAGAAACCATGATTGCAGTTAGGCCAATCGATATAGGAATGTTTTGTAGCCTCTTTTATCACGATGATCCTGCTGACTTTTAGAGGTCAATGTCATAGATTCCATATTTCAGCTATCAGAGTGTACAATGATTCTTAATAAGTTGAAATGCATTTAGTAACTAGACCAGATCCAATGGTTTTTAATAATATATGCCCACATGGAAGCTCAATTTCAGACAAAACTTGCTGAAAGAAAAAGTATCTCAGGGGAGAATGGTAAGCGTCTTGAACAAGAAATAGGAGTCGAGTTTGACAACCTGAAACTGCTTAATCCGTTAAGTTTATTCACATGGAATTTCATTCATAACAATAAAAACTCTGGTTTTTCTGGAATCAGACCCTCGAGATGGTTGCTAGCAGCATTCCTGAAAAAAAGTTGCAAGTATGTTCAACATTGTTTCATAATACATAATTATAAAGGATATATCATGTTCTTAGCATACAAGTCAAAAAGCTCAATAAAATTTCCAAGCATGGGATGTATCAAACTAGATATTCAATTGCCATTCAGCTCCTTGAAAAAATAATAAACATGACCCTCTAATCTCAGCAGAATGTTGCTAAAAAAATATCCAGAGTTTACATGCTTATGAATAATGAAGTATGATCACGTTACCAAGTTAAGGTCGGATTTGGCAAAAGGTCCTCCTAGTTAACTTAGCATTGTTCCATTTGGCACATTTCAAATTAAAGGGGTATGCTCGCATGTGTTTCATTTTTTTGTAAGAGTATACAGTGCTTGTTGGTTCTCAGACGGAGAACCAACTAGAAAAACAAAACTATCTTTACATCAGAGTATATTATCTATGAGCTCAGTCCTGAGAAAACCCAGAAAGAAAGGAAGCTAACTCAACCACCACCATAGGTGAGAGGGGAGCAAGAATAAAAGAAACACTATCATCAGGCTCTTAAGAGAAAGGGACAAAAATCTAACTCAACAGAACACTGAAGACCCAAGACTTATAACAAGTTGTCCAGCAATGAGCAGTAGAAGAATGCATCACATTTTACCTGTAACCAACAATGGCACTTATAACAGTGCTGGCATGAGACCATAGCCTAGAATTAAAAACAAAGTCCTCCAAGCCTTTAGTAGAGGCCTCAGAGCCTTGAGCTTGTACCAAAAATGATTCAGCTCACTCCTTGTTTGAGTTACTTTCTACAGACTGTATGTTCTCATGGTATTATTATGATTTGTTCATATCTTCACACTTTAGAATTGTTTGCTATTTTAAGGTGGAGTTTTAGAGATAGTGGAGGTTGGGTTAAATGAGCAGTAGTATGGGGATTGCACTTACAAAGAGATATAATATTAAGCACAAGCAATCACAAAGCTTCAGATGAAATGATTACACATGAATGTTACATATGTAGATGTTGAACAATATGAAATCGTCTCAATTACTCATATCTTGGATTTCTAGTGAAGTAGATTCTCACATGTACTTCATCCTAACGGAATGATTAACATATCCATAGATTCAAGAAGAAAATAAAGATGTGATAGGATCATTAGAGAAGGAAAAACCTAAGATTTATTTAGGAGGAAGACCAATTGATATTGCAACTCTAATGGCCTGTGACAAGGACTTATTGATGTTGAGATTCGTATTATAATTTCAAAAATATACCTCATTTATGAAATGTAAATAAGAACCTTTACCTTGATTCACATTCACTTATTCTTCTGATTCTTAAGGCCAACAATTCCATTCTTCACATAATCTAGAGGTAGGTCGAACTCTGAAACCAACATGAAGATTTCAATTGTTCTGATGGAAATGAGCATAGCCAGAACTTCAGCTGGAGCAATGATTGAGAATAGATCTGAATAGGAGGCATACAAAAGACATTTTAGTTCCTCCATTCAGTTGTTAAATGAAAAAATGTTTAAATCCTCTATGGATGTTCCTCATCTGGGTATGAATATCGAATCAATCTTGCTGTTTTCCAGCCTTAATTCTAAAAGTTGCTTTTTGCGAAGGTCCAAATAACACCAGAGAAGTGAGACTGTACCTTGAACTGCCTTTTGTACTTCCCTTCCTATGATTAAGATCATTCTTAATTAATTCTGATTCAGTGTCAACACCATCAATAAAGTAAACATAATATTCTAAACAGAGTAAAAGAATACCTAAAATCTCTCAATGTATGAACTTAACAAAGAACTCCAGAACACGTTGTTGGTGTCACTTCCATCTAGATACCCTATAGGACCTGACTTGGCATGATATAAATACAACCTGCCACAACAGTACTGGATATTAGACAACATGGCGGTCACACAGTTTCATAACAAGAGAAGCATCACCTTTGCAACAATGTGTAGATCTTAAAGATACTCTTAACAAAAACCTCAGTGGTAGAAAATCCACACTAGGATCTAACTCAAAAAAGGCAACCCGATCTGTTGGTGATTGGGATATCTATCCATCTTGACAGGAAAATCTATAGAAATGTTTGACATCTTCATTTCTGATATGATTTACATAAAATGTTGTTTAATGCATATGACATTTAAGTTATGTGCGCATCAGGAACTCAGATTTTAACACATATGTTGTTATATTCTTAAAGACATGTGTTATCTTATATTAGGCTACATGTATTCACTTTTATGTTCAAATATAATGAATCTAGAGCTCCCCTTTAATATATCTTCTCATATCAACTTAGATCTACCTCTAACCGTTTAGTTTCTGTTTGACTTTGACTCAATACTATAGTATTTCAAACTTCTCACTAACCTGGAAAGACACAACCATTTAAATGATACATGAACCCATTAAATGATGACCCTACCTTTGCAAAGGATGTATCATCATGTTCTGTAGGAACCAAGACACGTTATTGTTGATGACATGTAGTTCGAAAGACCTGAATTGCAAAGAGAGAACATATATTATACCTTATACATTTCAGATGTCAGAGTAATTCTTAATAAGTTGAAATGGCTTCAATGATCTGACCAGATCCTGATCTGGTGATTCTTAATAACCTGAATTATAGAGGAGAGGAGCACACAAGTTGCACAACTCAGTAACTGGAAGTAGAGATAGCTCAAAGAGACCTGGAAAACATAATCAATGGCGTGGAAAAGCTTACACCTACCAGGAAAATTGAAATATTTGATTCAAGACAATAACATAAGCTTCATGAGAGGAAGTAGTAGTCAGCATCAACATCTTCAAGTCATAACAATCTTTATAGAGGCTTTTGAGTAGATCACTCTGAATGAGCCAGCAGCTACTACGTTTCCCCCTTGTAACCTTGTTCATAAGGATAACAAATAAAGATAGAAGATAGATCAATAGCAGGGGTATTTGATCCAAAAGATAACACCTTAATTATGGAATGCAGCAGTCACTGGCAACATCATTAAAGCATATAAGGCATCATAGTGGATTTTGAGCTAATTATTCCAAAGATAGAAGATAGGTCATAGTAGTATCTCTATGTTGAACAACCTTCATCAGTATCTTAAGGCATTAGAAAAAATGCACACAAGCCACCTGCAAAATCACAAGGCTCCATGGCACATTATAACCATCAAAACAGAAACCAATGATTAGTTGATAACATTCTGCATCATGACAAGCATCCCAAATAGAAAGATAATAGTAACAAAAACTTGTCATTATTAGTTACAAGGACGCTATATATCAGCAACTTAGATGTATAATTTAGTTTCTAGATTTAATGTATATGAATGGTTGGGAGCACTAGTATTAGTCTTATATAATTTGTTTAGTTAGGCATTTTGTCTTTTAATATGTATCCTATTGTGATAACGCCTTGGGCTTACCATGTTCCTACTTAGTAACAAAACTGGCCATGCTTACAGAGATGAATCGTATCTATCCACATGGGGTCACAGTAAATGATGTGGGACCTAGTGATAACAATCAGAATTGCATGACTCATTATAAACGTTTTATAATATATATGTCTAAATTCGGAATCAATTATCTCATGAAAACCATGCTTGAGAAAAGATTATAAAAATGATAATATACCACATTAACAGACCTTCCTAGGGCATGAATATTCCATCTTACATCAGTAGAGAACAGAATTGCATGAGCAGGATTGGGATTTCCATCTTAGAGAGACATAAAGAAATCAGAGTTGTACATATATAATTATGAATAAGATTATTATGAGTTAATTTAGATGCTGAAAAGAGTAAAGAAAAGTAAAACTATTAGAAAACAAAATAGTAGATATGAAATAAAACTTAGCAAAGAAAGTAATAATCTACATAGTACATTGTTGATTGTCAACTGCAGCAACCATTTCATGAAATCATCAACTTTATTAAACAAATTGTATTTGCTTTCTAATTCTCAGTTGACTAAAATATCTCAAATGGATGGAATTCATGCTACTTATCAAAGAATTCGTCCAGGCGGGTGAGGTATAAAATCTATTTTTAGTCAAAACATTTGCATGTTTATTCTAAGAGAGACAACTTTGACGAAGACAATTGAGCTAGGAGCCATGATTGGTCTTAGCTGGACACACATCAAGATTTGGGTTATCCACGACTATTACAAAATATACAGAAACAAAAGTATGTCAATCTTTGATTAGTACAATTCAGATTTATGGAAGATGCAACTTTATCAAAGTAAGTTCATAGTTGTTGTTTTAGCTGATGCAAAAATGAGGATTCAAAATCCATGTAAGACTCCTTGAGGTTTAGAAATCGTTCTTTGGGTTTTGCAGTCTACATTTTTCCTATAGCTTTTACATGCCTTTTACAAGGAAGCAGTGGCGGACAGAGCATTTTTTATTTGTCAAGGGCCACGGTAGAAGAAGTTGCAGTAAGCTCAAACCAGGAAGAAAAATGTTAGAAAAAGAATTGATCATAGTGGTGTCTATTTTAATACCTATATAAAGAGAGACGAGATCTTGTTGTGGACAATGACCCCAAAAAAGCTTTTTAAATGGAGATCTAGTAGTTACATAGTGTAAATGATCCATAAATCTACAAATACGTAATACCTTACTCAAAACAAAAACGTAATAGATTATTAAACATGAGATCAGTCACTAAACTATAAGAAAATGAACTTAAAGGGGAAAAATTTTTCTTATTGGAGAAAGCCCTTATAGGAATCATTCAATATATATTATTCATCTAGTTGTGTCTTGATGAAACTGGAGGAAAATATATCAATATAATCGAAAAGTGCATTTTAACAGACATGCGAATTTCTTTTGTCTAATCCAAGAATCTGCTTCAGTTGTCACCATGTCACATTGATGAGTCCACCTCCCTACTCGGAAGATAAGCCTCATCATGACTGGTATTTCTTCAAGTTTTTCTAGTAGTAGTGTTGGGAGTCAGTCAGATGTTAGTATGGACAATAATAAAACAAGATATTGAATTGAGAAGAATAGGCAGCCAGTATGCTTGCAGCACATAAAAATGGGTTCCTTATTTTCTATTTCGACTGCTTTTGCTCTCTGGGATGGTGGTACAGTAAACACTTTGTATTTCTGTAGGAAGTTGAGAAAGCTATATCTGTTGTAAATAATTCACACATATCGTAAACACATGAGAACAACTTATCATATTTAAATTAGTGAATTGGAATTACTTACCAGGTAGATCTCGTAAAGATTTGGCTTCAAATGGCCCTTTTCCTCCTGTAATGGTGGCAAAACGATTGCCAATTACCTACTGGACACATTGCTATCTTTATATGAAAAATCATGATAAATAGAGGTTCAAAAAAAAACCCAAATACTACTAATAAGGATTTGAAAGGTTTAAGTAGAAGTTAACATTAGTGTCTAGAATGAAAGACACTCTTACAACCAGGGATCAATGAAGTTCATGGAACGATCCAATGAAAGTTTGTGTACTGATAAATAGGGGTTCGCTGGAATGCAACCACGATATCATAAACACACAGTTTACAAGTTACCAAATCATCAACATTCTATGTATACCAAGAGACACTATGGCAAGGAAGCCTGACGGAAGGGGTTGCTTCACAGTAAAGACAACATACTGGGTTGCCCTACTGGGAAATATCGAGTCCCATAAATCTAGTAAGGTAACTGATGGAGCTACATATAGAAACAACCCTGGGCATCAAAGCTCTCTGATTTCATGTGGAGAGCCTGCAGTGGAAGCCCTCAACCAAAGAACGACACAAGTACATACACACCATGGAAGATGGTCAGCGATATGTAACAAACATCCGCAAATGATAATCCACACTCTCTTTATACGCAACTACACTGATAAGGTCTGCAAATTGCCACTAAACAAGAGAGGGACGAAAGACCTAAAACTAGCTAATACGTGGGAGACTATTTGATAATGTAGCTCGTCAGTGACTGTTCAATTGATAAAATGAAATAGACAACTCCTACTATCCCCATTAATCTAATATCACCAGAGGGAGGTAGTAGATGGATGCAAGAAGACTAACATATAGAAGAAGGAGAAAATGTCAAATAGAGGAGTTAATTACCTATTGGACGACGTCCTTGAGACGCTGTGCTAAGAAGGAGGAGCAAAGCATAGCAACAATGATGAGAGAACACCGGTAGTGTGGGTTTCAGGCTCAAGGGTAGTTGAAGAGACTAAATCTGCCAGTGAGGAGGATCATTACACTACCAACTGTATGACTGGTTGGGGGAGATACCGCCAACGACAATTGGGGGAGAGAGGGAACATACATCTGCCCAGATTTAGGAGAGAGATGGGATCCGTGGTTATTGCATAGACATCTACCCAGATTTGGGAGAGAGATCGGGCAGAATCGGGGGAAAGGGGGAGAACAGTCCGTGGGACGAGGGAAGAGAATTAAAAAATTGGAGTGTTGGGCGGGAAAAACAACGCACATCTTTTTGGATTTTAGATTTTCTTCGGTGATTAAATACATAATTAACTACACTTACATGATGACATCTAATACAGAGAGAAGGTAATTGTAGTTAGGAGTATTATCATATGTTGGTTACATTTATCTTGTTTACATTTTCAAATTTATAGCTAAAAGTGTTTTTAACTACATATAATGCATATGTAATTAGAGAAATTGTAGCTAAATCAGCTATTTTTTGTAGTGTTGGGTAGGACTTGCTCATGTTCTCTATTGTTTACCACAACTAGAGAGGACAATAATTGTCATAGGTAATTGAGTTATGTCTCTAGGAAGCCCCCAATACACCTCTATTTTTAGGAGGGTCAGGGTCAGGGATCCCATTATGTGTGGGAGTGGAAGGGACCAGAATCTCATAGATTTTTGCAAGCTATAATAGGGGAAATGGTTGGTTCACTAGTGAATCGATCGGTTGAAATGTGAGCTGACTAGTTCACCTAGTAAACCTATCATTTCATCACGTTTCCCTATCACAATTGTATTGGCAATGAATATTTGATTTAATGCACAACAATGCGTCAACACAAATCCTTGAATTAATTAAATTGATCCACCAACCGCTCAGTTCACAACCTGAGCCTTCCGATTCATGAACCTGAACTGATCGGTTCACTTCCTGAATTGGTCTGTCAATATTGAGAATTGCCAAATTGGGTTTTATTGATATGACTCACTAAAATGATCAATTTAACACTTGAACCAGTCTGTTCCATTGTCTAGTCAGTCAATATTCAAACAAAGTTGTTTAATTTGAATAAATAAACACTTTAGCAATAAATTTAATTATCATTCATGATTAAACTCCTCTTCTAGGTGTATCCTATGTGTGTGACCCCATAGGTTCCATGTTATGTTGGTAGTAAATGTCCATAACTGATTTATGACATCACAAGCAAAGAGCGGTGCCTAGTTACACATCATTGATACCTAAATAATCAAGGAAGTTGGAGAAAAACTTCAACCTATGATCTGTGTCAGGTGTTATAGTGATTGTCTAATTCCTTTGTCTCCGATATCCTGAAAGAACTTGATGCATGGAATAATCATCCTCTCAATGTTCAATCCATGATCCTTGATCTAGAGTAGACTATTTGTGATATATGTGATGTTAATATCATATATTGATTCACATGTGCATGCACATGCTTTTTTGAGTCTCAGTTATCGTGTGCCTGGATATTATTCTCCAGTAGGAGGGGTAAATCCCATCTACATCACTCATAGTCATCCCCATGTGTCACACTATATCCAATCACCACCTTTATGCCAACCCTTATTCAGGATCACGTTGGATGATGTCAAAGCATACAAAATGACATGTGATGAGTGCTTTAGATCCAAGAACGGAAATCACCACCTTCATTATGAGAGACAATTATGACCACCAATTATGATTTCCATGTTTCATTCTCAAGGTGGGTATGTCCAATACACTATTCCCTAACAAGTATCCATGTGCTTGGTTTGATATCACATATATGATAACTGATGAGATTATGTCATCAACCAACACACACTCTAGTCTTTAGTGTTACTAGTGTCTATCTTCCTTTTACAGTAATGTCTGACCACAAACATAATAAGAATGTACATACTCTTCACATCCATATGATCTCATTGTCTAAGTCACGCACTTGAAGACATATTCCATTGAGTAATTGTCATTATTTAGTCATTCATTATGTTTCCTAACTATTTCATAATTGAGTGAAATGGAATAAATTAGAAGCTTGTCTTTATTATTAATCACATATTTTATATGATATGCCATTAACATCATCATATGATTGGCTCTCTGAGAATACATACTAATAGGGACACCCTAAGATTTTGTCATGAATGGATTAGAAGTGTCATTATTTCTTCCTTATCAACTACATCTACTGTTGTGAGGAGAAAGTAGTAGGTCAACAATGGAGGAGGTTGT
Organism: Alisma plantago-aquatica; assembly: GCA_963693085.1. Lineage (NCBI taxonomy): Eukaryota > Viridiplantae > Streptophyta > Magnoliopsida > Alismatales > Alismataceae > Alisma > Alisma plantago-aquatica. The sequence goes on from OY856415.1 coordinate 297,783,721, forward strand.
CAATCAATGGAAGGAGGCATTGTGGAATAACCCTCTCTCATGGTCTGAACCTTGAAACCTTGGTAGTGTTAAATGTTTCATAAATTGATGGAAATGGTTGAAGGTCTCTAGAGGTCGAAAGTGTGGAATGAAAGTGGAATCCTTGCATCATAAATTGTAGATGATTTTTATTGAGGTGAAGACTTTGTATATATAGGCAGAGGTTAGGTTTGGAATCCTCCCAATCACCATGGAGTTAAGTAGTGACCGCCAAGTAGGTGAAGAGAATGTGCCGACATGAGGAATATGATGCGTCATCAACTTGCATGCCTTTTGTCGGTAGGTAAAACTTCAGGGTGACCATCAATAGGTGAAGGGTCATGAGGAGCATTAGAAGAGAACACAACAAAACCATCAAAAGGTGGGGTCTAGATCTCTATCAAATGAGGAAGTTGAAGTTCCATCAGAAGGTAGTTGTGCTAGATAACCACATATAGGAGAATGTAGAGATTCCTTCCAAATGATGTAGGAACACCATCAGAAGGTGAAACAAAAGTGCCTTCAAAAGTTCGAAGCAGTACCTCCATCAGTTGGGGACTATAGCATTTCCTTCAGTTCTTGATTGTAGAACTTCCTTTAGAAGTGAGTGTAGGAATGCCTTTGGAAGGTGAAGTCATAAGTTCCATCATAAGGCAACAGTAGGAGGTCCATCAGTTGTTACACATAGGATTTGATTCAGAAGGTGGAAGCAACTCTTCCATCAGAAGGTAGTGCAGAATTCCATTTAGTAGTTATATGCAAGTTGGACATCAAAAGGTAACGATGCACATCCATTGGTAGGTGTGTGCACTGGATTCCCTTTGGTTTTCAATTGAAGGAGATACAAAATGATGTAAACCAAAGATTTGGCAGATGTAATGCAAATCGATGGTTTGGAAGAAAGATGTAAATTAAAGGAAGACATCCATCATTTGCCAATTGATGGAAAGGTGGAATATGCAAATCCACCCCAGGAGAGGGGCTATTGTCATGTGACGTAGGGTTGTTCCTATGAAGCATCAACTGACTAGCGGGACCACAACCTCCTACAGTTCTACCATGCAATTATGATCAAGTCTACCATGAAACCAAGAATTTGGATCAAAACCTTAGAAATTATCATAAATTAAAGAGAACCTAAATGCAATCTAGTTCTAAGCTAAAATGATTGGAATGAATGCAAAAATAGGCTGAAAAAGCAACTAAAATTAGGATGAATGTGCATTCTCCACTCGCCACTGCCTAAAATATATTTTATAATAGCTATAAGATTTAGGGTTAGACGAGTGTCAATAGTAAAAACAATCAATAAGTTAAGTTAGAGTATCTGAGAATGTCCATTATGACCCACCAAAACAATTCCTAGGCTATGGGGAACGATGGTGTGATGAAGGGGGACAAAAATGGGGTATAATTTCAGGTTAAATAGAGAATTTGTGTATTATACCATTAACCTGATGAAGGGAATGTCCATGGGGTGTTTAATGTAGAACAACCATTTTGTGTAGAATGGTTGTTATGGATATGCTGTAGAATGACCATTGCGGATAGAACAATTATGGGGAAATATGGTGGAAGTGACAAAAGGTTATGGGGAATTTTCTCTTCTTCAGCTGTCATGGAGGGCAACATGTCATTTTGGCATATTCTGCCATGATCCTTCTAGTGTTCTAGGGTGGGATTCTGGCCACTTCTTCTCATGATGAATTTGTGGTTTTTGGTGGGCTTTGGGAATGACTCTTTTTGTGAACATGGTCATTATGTGGGCTATGCTATGTGCTTTGATTTCTTCTAGTTATATCCTTGGAGCTTCTTGAATTCATTCATTCCTTGAGCTTCTTGGGATAGGTTGGGGTGACTTTGGGTGAGTATTTAAACTTCTCCTTGTATGGTTAAGACTTTGGATACCCATCTATGACCTCCCATCATTTGAGAAAAAGTGTCCGTAAAAGCAGACAAATTAGATCTAAAAGTGCATGCCATCATAATTGATAAATATAGGGATCACATGTACACAAATATATGGAAATGATAAATGAGCATACTTAAAATAAATAGACGTTAATAAGGAGTCTACTAATTTGGGAATGGGATTTTATTTTGAAGAGATGATGTTGTGCAAAAAACCTTCATGTCTCTCCATGAAGGTATGAGGCTTCTTGTCCTTAGATGGGGGGTATACCTTATGTTTTGCATAGATGGAGAGAAATCTGATACAACTTAGACATCATATAGTGAGTCTATTTGTTTTTTCAGAGGTCTCCTAGTGTGAGGGCTTGAGATGCCTCTCTTGAGCAGTGATGTAACTTTGTGATGAATTGTTTTTGGCCTTGGTAGAAAAAAAATACAACCTCCTCGATTTATTGAAAAAAATACATAAAACAAATAGAGAATCAAACTAGGGCCCCATACCCAAGATTAAAGTATACATGTCATCAAGTATGCTCCATCTAGATCATCATATCAATCATCACTCAGAATGAGGTAATGTTTACTAACTAGAGCAAAAATATGTTTACCCGCTAATCAAGTTCAAGAAAAGTTTTACTCATGTAATGTAATTCTCTCCTCACCAATCAAGCAATGCAATTGTGCTTGATTCACAAGATTGTTAGCTTCTTATATAAGGTGCCAAAACGAATTAGAAACAAGAAGGTGTTTCATGACACTTTAGGAAATCTATATGTTTGTAAGAATGATCACCACAATTTTTTGAAAACATATTCACTATAAAACATCTACTATTACCATACTAAGTACCAACAATCGTTTCCGTCCTATCAATTCTCTACTAAAGCTGGGCTCTTCTTTTCCTATACCCTCCCCTCCCGTAAATTGGCTTTTTTTCCGTCCTTCCTATCCACTATTCTTTTAACTAATCAAAACGGTATCAATTGTTCCGTCAACTCGTGTATTCTCACGTGAGTACAAGACAACAACAGTTTCCCTTATGGTTCCCGACTCCTCCACACCTTTCTGCTTTCTACATGACACCAACTAGCAATGTCTTACCAAGCCAGATGTCTCGTCCAAGTGTCCAACTGCTTCCTGGATCTACACTATTCATATAAATAAACATACTGACTTGGCCGGCGGCGATGCAGACTCCATGGCTTCTACAGTATATGTCGGCAAATCCTAGACATTATGCTCTATCAAGAAGAAACTCAGAATATCCATGGTAGTTGTGCCATTATGCACATGGCGATCTCCCATCTTCCACAGGCGAAGCTGTATAGGGGAGTTCGGCAGCGACACGGGGGCATCTGGGTCGTCCAAATACACCTGCTCAGAAATCGTACATGGATCTTGTTGGGTACCTTTGACACCGCTGACACAAACGCTTTCTGTGTGCGTATGACGAGGCATTCAAGCTCGGAGGGAGGGGTTGCAAGGCTTAGCATCCTGCCATTGGCTAGCGCAAAGTCCAGCCGCCAGTCTGTTTGCTAACGTATGATTTTCCCTTAACCTTCCCGTGAAGACGAAGCGAAGAGCTAGTATATATGTTTAGAAGTTGGTAGCCATTGGCAGTGAGCCTGTGCACATCTTCGGCATTGAGAACTCATGCAAATAGGCTGGTCTTGGGAAGGATGAAAGAAGATGCGTGATTACAACGAATTGTATATTGGATTGCTCTTCTCTCGGAGTTAAAGTCTACAGACGGGTTTCCTTTGGTGCGTGCGGTTCTTCTTCTTCTTCTTATTATATTCCTACGAGACTTCTTTTCACAAGGCAAAAACAACCTTTGATTTAGATCTTCCAGGTTAATCTTTTTGCAGCTTAACGTAGCTTCATATTACAAAGCAGTGATGAAGGAGGCATTTTTTTTGGTCGGTAAAAAAGCGTGTTACTATAAAGTCAAAAAACTTTGGGCACTGAGTACCCCATTACATCACAAGGAGCTAAAATCTCGACCAAGGATCATATACCCCACACATGGGGTATACCACTAGAGCTAAAGATAACAGTCTCTGAGGAGAAAATCAAACTAACAAGACTAAAACCAGACATCCCTACGAGGAGAACGATCTATTATAACCTGCAAATACATGCAATATGTCCACCCACAAAAAGTAACAACAGGTTACAATATGACATCCACCGGGTAATCCTGCCTGCAACAACATCGCTAGCTTCAGATCTTCTCAAGATCACCAGAACCATCACATTCCACCGACAGAGGGCTGCAAGCCTAAGAGGTTAGAGACAATCCATTCATTCTTGGCACGGTACCAGCTATCTAATAGAAATACCCACAATATGTGGTCCTATGCCAACAATTAGGGGATTCAACAACCATCCGAAACCACACAAACAACATGTTGATGTTCTACAATAGGAACAACAACCACCTTCTAACAGAGAGGCTGCTCGTCAACACCTAAGGGATGTTCCAACACCCAACAAGGAAGGGGAAGAGGAACTCACCCCAACAACTCCTTGTTGTAGGCTTTACCAGGAGCATGCTCTGAGGAGCATAAGGTCAAACACCTAGAGGGTGCTCTACCTCGCAGCAACAAGAGCCAACCACTCAAAAGCTTGATACCCCTGTTTGCACAGGAGCATTTCTACGAGCAATCGAATGGCGTCCAAGTAGTAGCAACAAGCAGAAGACGTTCAGGGATCGAGCCCTGAGCTAACTCCCCCTATCAAGGACTCCGGAGCAGCATGGACCTTCCGCCAGGAGCGAAAGGCGCACCACGCGTCAAAGACACAGCAACCGCGAGGTCGCTCCAGCACCAGGGATGAGAAGCACCTCCATCCAGCACCAAGCCAGTGAATCTGGGTCTCGCTGGGGGTCGAGGGTTCGCCATCAGCCAAGACAACCATGCTCACCTTGGCCGTTGGAGTAGAAAGTGCCTGAGAAGAAACAAGCGAGCAGCCAGTTCTTCACCTACAAATTGGAGCAACCCGCTTTGTCGCAGACCATGGAGGGGACAGTTGCTCTCCAACCGTCTCTCATGAACGGAACAAGTCGACCAGGTCAAACACCGACCCATGTGATCCAGATCCCGACGAGGTGGCGCATCACGCCCCTTCCACTCCAGACCAGCCGAGGGCCCTGCGATCCAACCAGAACGCCAAATAGGCCTCGTGAACCCAACTCCCTTATCTCCAGTGAAGCCCTCAGCCATCTAACCACACTTCACGAGAGAAGGGCTAAGGGGAGAGCACGCCTGAAGGACGGCGCCCCTCCCCCCAGTAGGGAAAACCCTAGAGAGAAGCGAGAGCTCATGATCTAGAGAGAGAGCGGGTGTCCGTCGACGAAGGAGACATTTATCATAGAGTAAATATTTCCCCCACTTTATGGGCAAAGACCAATGTCATCCTTCGATACAAATTCTTCTTTTAACATCATATGACACCTAGAGGTAAAGCCTTGAATTCTTTCATTCCATGAAGATTAACTACGGGTCAATGGATTCATTGTACTTCTAATGCTGATTTTCGTCCCTATTTTATTAGTTGAGATTGATGTGAATTCCAATAAGGCAATTTGAGCCCCCCTGATAGTTTCGATTGTTCATTTAAGACCCCAACCAATGCATTCAGCTCAGAGCACGAGTTATATTACAAGTCAGAAAGTATATGTAAGTGTTTCTTTTGGTAATTCATTTTATACTACTGATTGATGATGTATCTTGCTATTTCTGCACAAAAATATTTGTATACTATCAAATGTTGATAAATTTCATTTTTTGTTTAGATAATTTCTTAACATGAAAAGAAGCAGTTATAGAGTAACTTAGAAATGGGATCATGTTAATGTTTTAAAACTAATATAAGTTGGTTCCTTCTTGCCATATACCACAAATTCACATCCATAATTCAAGATTTTGACATTTAACAATATTAATGTGTTAGTGGAGTAAAATATGGGCACACATTATTGAGTTGGATATTCAATAATCCATTTTGAAATTTCAAACTTTCCAAAACTTTAAATGCATTTAAACATCTTTTGTATATGTAATGAAATTTTGTTTTATGGATTTAGTTTGAAGTAAATTGAAATATTTCACTTCATTCTGCATGCATTAATGATCACTATCATCTTCGATAGCAATCTTATTAATACTTCAAAATTGCATGCTAAGGGTATAAGTTGCTAATACAGTTCTAGATATTAATGACAACCATATTATGAGATGAATAACGTAATGACGTTTGTTACTTATTAATAGTGAAGGTGCTTTGAATTTCATATAAAAAAATACTTGTGTTTGTTCCACATTTGGGGAAACAATGTTTTTATAATATTAATTCTTTCCTACCTCAATAAATCAAAATAGATTGAGATGATTCATGTAGTCTAATCTAGCATTAGTCATAGACAGCAAAAATAACGACTGAATAACTATTTACAAAAGAATAGGGAATTAGTTTCAACTTTTATTTAAAAGAATCATGTTTTATTTACAATTACTAACATATGGACTTTAAATGTTTATGTATGATTATTTTTTGAGACAACTTAGAGAATAACAAAGTTCATTTGATTTAATATCCATAAAATTGCTTTAAAATTATGAAATGCATAATTGAAATATTACTGCACATGTTTCTTATGTTTATTCCAGTTGATAAAATCATGTCCAATAATTATTAGATGTCATTTATTATGCTAACATAATTTTCATATTTTTAATAGATGAGGTTTAGAATATATATTAATTTGAGATAATGCTACATCAAGATATTGGTTTATACCAAAAAGGTTCCTTTTCACAACTACAATGTTATATAAGCTTCAAAAAAGACAAGTCATGATGGCAATCAAATCTGAAATTGATACTTTTACAATGCAAAGAAAATCAATTCATATTTTTTCGTACAATATGCCTTAAAAATGATATTGTTCTGATCTAGCATGTACTAGAATTGAATTATTTTATAAGTATAGAAGAAAACAAATAACATGTCAGTATTTTTATGAAAATTTTCTTTAACAATTTGTAGATATAAATTACATGTTTACCTCTTGGTAAATTTTCACTTATTGTCTCACATGGATAATATTACGAACTCTGATACTATTTTTCTATAATCATGGTGCCTACATATAAATATTTTCAAATGTCAAGAAACAATTTTGTTTGTTAAAAATTAAGAAAAATCCTAATATATATGCTACCTATGACCTGTGGCATTTGGTAAAAATTCATAGTTGATTTTCTTTTCCATTGTTATCATTCTATTTTCACTTATACAAAACAAAACACGGTAGATGATGATTTGCTCGGGTCTGTGAACTTCAAAATTGTACAAAAAAATGTGAGAAACATATGTAATTTAATTAAAAAGATAAATGGTTGTATTCAATGATTTTCATAGATCATGTCAAGTTCATATACTTTTCTTGATTACATATTAAAAAATAACTGGTATTGAAGAATATAAGTAGGATACTTTACTCATTTTTCATATGAGAAAATAATCTACAAATCAAATTTATACCTTCCATGCATTTTATAGATCTAACATATATATAAAACATGTTATAAATCAGATACATAATGATAAAAATAGGTGCTTTTGTGTCAAACAAAGATTAAAATCCATCTTTTCCTTTGAAAAGTGATATTTGTAACATTTGTTGTTTAGAAATGTATTATCAACTCAATTTTATAAAATGTATTCATAATAAAGTATTCCTATTAAAGATATTTTATGTTATCTTTAACTATCATTTAATATTTTTTTGATAAATAGATAATGCATATGGAAGAAAATATGTGGTATAGATATTTAATACAAAAATAGAGTATTTCAAACAAAAATAGATGATAAAAATTAACTTTTAATTTAAAAATTATACATAATTTGAATTTTCCATATATGTTTTATTCATTATTTTCTTTGTTCTATTCTTCTGAATCAAAATTAAAATCCATGCAAAAGTTCAAAATATTGTATCGAAGCACCTCACTGCCTTATGTATGTGTCAATTTCTTTAATTTCAACCATCGCTAGGCACCACTTTATGAGTATTGATATATGTTTTCATTTATTTTTAGGCCCAATGATCATCAAACAACAAGAATATTTTAGGTGATACTAGGTAGTAGATAAATAAATTCCTAGAATATTAGGTGACACATAACGAGGTTTATTACATAAATGACAATTTATATTCTCAAAATATTTTTTTGGGTGAAGAGGTGCTATGATTTAACCAACCATCTTTACGAAAAAGATTCCACATGGGATATGTCACAATTTAATTGGTGCCATTGGCATATAATTATGTTCTCTTCATAAAAAATATGGTTGATGGACATAATATTGAGGATGAGCTGTTTGAACATTGTTTGAAATATTAGCATAAATTTGATCATCAATTTTCAAATATCAAAGTTGTTTTAAATTTCCACACTAAATTAATAACTTGATATTGAAGTAACTCTCATACGTGTGGTATCCATTCTTTATATAAACTAAAGAAAATAAATAAAAGATTATGATGATTAGCTCGGAGATGGGAAGTAGAAAAATATGTTAATGTGACGATGAAGATGACCATTATGGAGACAAAGATGATGATGATGATGATGAAAACCATCATGGAAATGAACAACTGAATATCCTAACAACTGAATATAAACATATGATATGTTCCATATAAATATGAACATATATCATTATTAATTAGTTTACTATATGTATATATGGTATGGATTTCATATAAGACATTCATAGAAAAAAGTCACAGATTTTTAGGTGATCTACATGTTATGTACTTTACCTTAAACTCACAAAGAATGAACAAGTTGAATTTTAAAGAACATAATTTAGCTAATCCTCTTCCAAAAATATAATAAACAAATGCATAAAACATATCCCTCATTGCACAACACAATCGTTTCATCATAGAAAAAATAACAAAAAAATGATATCGTTCTACACCAGCCATTTCCAATACAGACTAGCATATAAACATTAGAAATCAAGAAGGAGATCAAGATGATAGACTCAACATAGGGAAGACAAAATTTTATCACCACTCTTTGTGTTAAAAAAACATTGTGTTAAAGCATAAACCTAAAATTCTTTATAAATAGGCCATGTATTTTCTATCATCTAAAACTTTAATCCAAATTTTGTTAAATGGAAAATAATTATGGTTCCTGATAAAAAATAATTTTACTTGTTACACATTAGTAACAGTCATTACCTAAAAATGTATGATATCACGATTTTTCCCATTTATCTCCTATAAAGCCATAACTTATTGAAACATATATCCTTATTCTACTTGAATTGATTGTATTTTAAAATACCATCTATTACCTATATTTGGTTAAAATTTGGGAATTGAGAATTTGAGTGACCTAATACATGAGTGTGATTCAATAAATATTTTATGAAGTGACTAATTAATAAAGCATGAAGACGTCCACATATTCACATTCTACATTGTAACTACTACACAAAATTAGACATAGAATGGTTAAAGTTCACAAAATTTTAGACCTTTGTTACATACGACACTTTAAATAAAACAGGAACAAAGACATAGTAAACAAGATTAACTTTATATAGTTCAAGTGAGATTTTTAAATTTTCTACATTCTTAGATTCTTTATAGAAATGACTTGCTAATGTTCTCTTATATTATTTTAGGTAATCCTGTATTGGGTTAGTATATTATATTCGGACGCATACAATATTTCTATATAAAATAAGAAAAAGATCTAACAATAGTCGTACTAGAATAATCTCTATCAAATGAAAAACAAGTATCACAAATAATTTAATTCAATTATACCCATCATATTTTTCCTAATGGCATTGAGGTTAAAAGTTATTATGGTTATGAAGAAAATTGGAGAACATTGAAATGTGACACACAATGAAGAAAACTCCCTATTACCAATGAAAATAACAACAGTTACCTTGTATAACATTAGATACACTCATTTGGTAAAACATTGATGGTTAGACTGAAGCAATGGAAGATCAAAGGAATCCAATGCAATAAGAACAAAAAACAATATTTTCAATAGGCCTATAGTGAAGAAAGAAGTGAAATGTCATTACATAATCAACCAAACATTGAAGCTCAAAGATCATTGAAGACAAACACAAAATTATTTAGACGACAAATAAATTAAAATATAATTTAATGATATTTTACTCATTATATATAAGTTATCATGAAATATAAAATACAATTTGTATAACAATAATTTAATTTCTTTCAACACAATTCGAGTCATGTTCAAATAAGTTACGTGCAAGGCACATGCAATTACTAGTATAACGCTAAATGTCAATCTATTTGACGTGGCCTACTTGGCTGGGAAAAAATTACAAGGGGTTAAGTTCCTATTTGATACCAAATGGATATGAAAATAGAGGGAAGTTATTATTACAAGAGAAGTGAGTTCTACATTACATACGTTCACTCTTATTTTTATTTTCTTTTATGTTGGTACCATTACATAGGAGTACCTTTATTATCCTTTTTTATTCTTATTTTATTGGCCATTTTGTTTTCTAGGTTAGGGTGGTCGGAATAAATTGAGAGGGGGAAGTTCTATCCACCCAAGCTTTTAGAAGATGGCCAAGGTTAACTATTTTTGTAATTTTTGTGAGTTGGAGAGATATGAGATGATTGAGAAAGGAGGTGAAGAGAAACTCCAAGTAGCATGGATATCCATACATGAATTATATAGACAAGGTAACACAAGTAATCTTCACTTTTTCATTGGCCAAACTACAATAATCAATCAACATGGAAAAGAAGAGGTTTCTCATATGTTCTGTTCAAATTCCTAAACGTTTGCAAGTTGCAATGATTATGACTCCCCAAATCACATTCCATAAGAGAAGTTTCAAGCACTTTTGGAACCAAGAAATAAATTTGAAAAGTAGTAAACTAGAGAAGTCACAGATATGCCCACTAAAGGACCAAAAATCAACACCAAATGACTGAGGTATATTTGAAACACCTTTTAAGGCAATATCATTTAAAATTTGGGGTGATAGTGGAAGCATCACTGCAAAACATTCACAATCATCTTAATATATATCTAAAAAGTAGTAAATCACATAAATCAACAAACTAAATAGCATACACAACAAACTAACTAAAAGTAAGTGCAATACAAGATGCATTGTTCCACATGAATCTAGAAAAAATTGAAATTTTTCTCAAAAATACAAGAAATTAAACTAGATGAAGTGTAATGAATACAATACAAAAAAGAATGAAAATGCAAGATAGTCAAGAATTAGGGTGTACTACCCTACTACCCTAAAATTTTGAATAATTATGTCCTCCAAATGAAACTATACTTAGAGTAATAGGAGAATGATCACTACGGTGGTATATTTTTTAGTGGGTTATGTGGATGTTTATCATAGAGACAGGAAGATCCATAGGGGTTGGGTGGTGCCTACTAATACCAATTTTCAAATAATTTGAATGCGAAAGTAGATATCTCCTGGGGAAGCGTGGTATGGTCCAAAAATCTTGAATAAACTCCCTTTAATTCTCTAACTATGTATGGTTGTATCTATAAATAAGGTTCTATTGATGGTGTATCCATTGTTGATCAAGACAAATTCTTATTGTCTCATATGGATTCTCACTAGATGTGACATCATGGACGTTTTAGGTATATGTTGGGATTGTGTCTGCTCAATGTGGTTAGTCTGAAATAACTTTTTCACATAGTGCACATTGCTTTTGTTTTGTTGTGGGGCTTCACTTGGATATAATCTATCTTTTAGATTAGTTGTCGGTGCCGGGAAGATATATCTTAGGCAATTTTTCTCCCCCAAGCAATTCTTTCCAAGATATTAGGTAAGGGTCCCAAATAACTAATAAGTATATGAATATGGTATCACTAGTATGGTGTGAATGTGGAGTAATCAGGATGAAAAATGGTATAATATCCTTCCAACCGTCAATGAAATTATGTGTGCCCTTTACAAGTAATTTTGATCTACCATATTTGAGATGAGTTCTACAATGAGGTGGATTTATAATACAGAAATAAAAGATCACTCGAGGTCACTAAACCTCCCATAAAAATGGCAAGTTTTTCTTTTAGGGGATTAAGTTTATACAATATATTATTATTTTCCAAAGCTAAAGAGTCTTTCATTACATATCACCCTTGAGTGTCATAGTCGGTAAAATTTGTTTTTCTCAAGACCTGAATATACCTTAGCAGGATATTGTGAATCCTACTAGTCTTGTACCTTCTAAGAATGAAATATTCTTTCCTGGTGAATGCATTGGTCTTTTCCATCAAAACATCATGAGAGTTTTCTACCTACTATGGGGTGGGTGCAAAAATCTAATTTTACCTTCTCAAAGTGAATACATGCATGTTTTCAAATGACCACTACTGGATTTCATCTTACTTTTGATAGGTCACATTTTCCAAGGTGGTGATAAACTCTTGAGTGCTCTTAATGTGCATGAATTATGTATCTAAGTTAATTTCTCAATCTCAATATCTATTGTAAATTAGTCATACATGTCTATGATTCCAAAGCTTTCATTGTAGTAGAAAAATCACAGTGGAAGGAGACTACCCTTCTTGACATGTTCTGGGGTAGAGAATTTCATAATTTCTTTTTCTTATCTTATGTGAAGATAGAGCTATAACAATATTTGCCCTTACCTCTTTCCTATTGAATGCTAATTGAGACAAGTTATTTTCCTCTTCATTCACCTTTTTCAGTCAAAATATGTATTATATTCTTCTTAAAAAAGTGACTTATACCTTTTCTCAAAGTTGAACAACACCCTCCCTTGAGAATCATTGGAGGTCACCTATACACATTATGATCTGTCCAACTCATTTTCATCATCTCGGGTGTGAAACTGCCTTCTATCTCTAATAGGTGTGGGTCGTTGCTAGTCTTGCGTGGGTGTAGATGGATCAAGAAGTCCTCTTTGTGAGTCATGTTGTTACTCCACTTGGACTAAATCAAATCAAGATTTTCATTCAAACATGATTATTTTCCTTGATGATCTGAATCTTCTATCAAATCATCCTCAAGGAGAGGGGTTATGTGGTGGAGAAGTGGATATGGAGATGGGTGTGTGAGGGTGGGTGAGGGTTTGAGGCCCTCTTAGTGATTTCATGGTAAGGGATGATATTTTGTACCATCTAACTATATATTTTCCCATCTTCTTCATTTGTGCCCATATATCAAAGAGTTGTTGGGCATGTAGGGGGATTTATGTGTGGGAAATTTTATTCTACCCCAAGTGGAGAGGAGGAGAAGAGGGGTGCTATGGTTGTATTCCCTGAGAGATATCATATGTTGAGTGTAATAGGGATACATTAAAATTATTTAATTGTTAATGAAAGGAAATTCAACCTTTTCATTTCTATATTGAGATAATGAATAAATGTAATAATGTCCTAAGAATATTTTGACTCGATGACATATGGTTTTGTTGAGGACCTAAATATGAGCTCATATGTGTACTTAGAGAATTCATTCTTGTTATGTACCTAGTTGGTTACTATGGTGGAATATATAAGAAAATAATAATACATAAGATTTGTATGTCCGTTGAGTGATGACTATCTCTTTTCTTCATGATATTGGATATCAATTCAGGTCATAGGTACTTGTTAGAGAACTAGTTGTATTGGACAAACCCACATAGAGAATGATACATGGAAGCCATGTCATTGTAGTTAGTGTTGGGAAATACGGGCATAGAGTATAGCAGCAAAAACAAAAATTTTATCTAACCGTACTACCAGAACAACAAGATCATGTCAACTACTATGAAATAGGAATGATGGTTTAATGAGTTACACCTGATCCTAGAGAAAGTCCAGTGACAACAACCCAGCTCAATGCAATTGTCTACTACTTGCTCTTGGACGGTGGTTGTGCAACTCGTGGTCTTCACTATGAACTATGAACATGATAGCTTCTACAGTGACTCTTCTATTCTCACCACAGACTGTAGGCTAACTTTACTCTCCTAACAGTAGCCAAAGGACTCCTGCCTCTAGAGTAGTCCACACAGACCAACTAGAACTATTGTCATTCAACTAGAACAGATAGGAAGGAGTTTTCCCTCTTGTTGGCGTACTAGTCACCAACTTGCTCTCCCACAACAAGGACCCTTAATTATTCTCTCCCATCGCTATCCCTACCTAGTAGAGTAGGACTTGTTTGGGCTCTCTTAGTTACCACAACCAGAGAGGACAACAATTATCAAAGAAACTGATTCTCATTTGTGTTGTGCTCTATGAAGCCCCCAATACTCCTCTATTTATAGGTAGGGTTAGGGCCATCGTTCCCAGTCTATTTAGGATCTATGTGGGAGTGGAAAGAACTAGAAGATCTTGAATTTTTACAATCTACAAACCATGAGACGGTCGTATAGAATGGTGAGATGATTGCTTCATTCAGCCAAATGGTCATTTGGAAGTTTCCCAATCACATACAAAATTGGCAATTTATTTCCCATTAATGTTATACACTAATTTCTTGCATTGCAAGAATTGTACACTAGAAACAAGTTTGGGAAACTTCTAGAACCTTCATTTGACCCCAAACAAGCCAATCTTGCACATGCAAGATGGCCGTCTCTCTCACCTAGACGGCTGTCTAGGGAGCCAAGTCAAGCCGGTCGGTTCATCAAAATGAACCGACCAGTTCACACCTCAATTTAGGCAAAAACTTACCCAATTCGATTTTTGACCATCCTGATGACCCAGATGGACGCCTCAACACATGAGATGCTCATCTGGCACTCCAGACGATCGTCTCACTCTGTGAGATGATTGGCTGGTAGACAGTCAACTAATGTTGTGTGAATTGAGTACCTAAACACTTTAGTAATAAATCCAATCATCATTCAAAATCAAACTCCTCTTCTAGATGAGTTCCTTTGTGTGTGAATCTATAGGTTCCATGTCACATTAACAATGAATGTCCATAACTAACCTATGGCATCACAAGTAGGGAGTGGTGCCTAGTTGCACATTAGTGCTACCCAAGTGAATGGAAAGTTGGAGAAAAACTTCTAACTACAATCTGTGTAAGGTGTTGCGGCGATTGTATAATTCCTTTATAATTGATATTCATGATGAATTCAAGGCATGAAATGGTCATCCTCTCAATGTTCAATCCATTTACCTTGAACCAAGAGCAGTCTGTCTGAGATAATGTGACCTCAATATCATATATTGATTCATATGTGCATGCACAAACATTTCTCAGTCTTTCTTATCAAGTGGCCAAGATATCAATGCCCAGTAGGAGGGACAAATCCCATCTCTATCACTCACAATCAATCCCCATGGGTTAAATTCATCCAATCATCACCGTTATAACAAACCCATGTTTTAAGACCGTGTTTGATGATGTCAAAGCGTACCCAATGACATGTGATGAGAGTAGTCATTTTAGTCTAAGAATCACAATACCACCTTCACTATGAGAGATGGCTATGACCAGAAGTGATGGTTTCCATGTGTCACTCTCAAGGTGGGTGTTTGATGTTCTCTTATGTATCTGTGTACTTGGTTTGATATTGCCATATCATGATTAATGAGATTATGTCATCAACCAACCCACACTCTAGTATCATAACAAGAATGTACAAACTATTAGCATTAGTATGATCTCATCCTCCAAGACACGTACTTTAAGACATACATCATTGAGTATTGTCATTCTTTAGACATTTACAATGTTTCCTCATTATCTCATGACTAAATGAAATAGAATGGATTTGAAGCTTGCCTTTATGAGTATTAATCAAACCCTTTATGGTTTATGCCATGCCAATCATCACATGATTGGCTCTCTGGGCATAACTTACCAACAGACTCCCACTTGCACTTAGAGACAATCACCCACAAATCATATTCTTAGTGATCCAAACATGTCCACCATGTTTCTACTACATAAGTGCTTAATCAAACATGTTAGCAATTTTTTTCTATTAGTCAGTATATTGCATGTTTCTTATCTTTTCGCTCTGAGATGAAACCACCAAAATATGGTATCTGATATCCCTTTCCTAACAAGTAGCTCTATTATTGTCACAATATCACTATTGTGTCCTCAAAGGTTGGAGCATCTATAAGTTCATCATATGAAGTTCTAGATCCATATAGTATCACTATGTTCATAACACAAGTATACTTGACTTCTATTGTAGAATAGCATTAATGACTATTAGTTTGGAACCCTTCCAACTAACAACATTTCTCCTTTTAAACCAAATATATTTTAATTTGTGATCATTTTTTTCATTATGGAAGCTTGTATTGATGTAACCCTTTGCATCCAATTATTCCTTTTATTTCAATCCTTATTGAGTAGCAATCTATCCTTAAGTACTTCACAAGTACTCATGGATGTCTTCAATGACATATCAATAACCCTTATTAGAATTTACCATCATCTTGTCATGACCAATACATACAATATTATATCAGATAAGTACACTTATAGCATTCATGATAGATCCATTGCTACAACCCATGGCATCTTAATCATGGCATTTCCATTCTTCACAAGAATTGGAACATCCAGTTCATGATAGACTAATCTGGATTATCTCTCATTGAATCCTTTCTGTGTTGAACTCTTTCAACATTTTTCCATTATATGTGCTCAAACTTCCATTGTCAAACATTCAAGAACTATCTGATAGGTCTTGATCCTTATGTCCTAAAATGTTTCACTTAATCCTTCTTTGCTAAAGGGGTTCCCCATGCCATATCTTAGTATTCACAATATTGAGATGTTATTCCTCATCATATGTGGAATATTCATATATTCTCCCACTAAATCTTTTGTAATAAAAAAATTCATCTTTTATCTGGATTCAAGTCAAACTCTTAGACTATCTTGTCAAATCAAGAGGTCCCATCTCTGGGATGCTTATTTCAATCCCATATTGAACTTTGTAGCTCATAGATTTTATTTGCATTCCTGAAGTTATAAAACCTTTTTGGTTGTGTCACGTACACATCCTCTGATGTATTCCCTTTAAGGATTCTAGTTTTATCTTCATATACTAAATCTCTTTTAGTCTATTTTAACTACAACTACAAGCTTGACAATTGGTGAAGGAATTTCTACCATGTTAAACATAATGAAATGATTTGAAAACCTATTCAACCAATCCGTCCTTTTATGTCCATGTAGATCTTTGCCACAAGACCTTATTGCACCCTTTAGGTATTACCCCTTTAGGTGGTGCTATCAAGGTCCTACCTTGTTAGCTTACATGGACCCCATAATGGCCTTGAGACATTACTCAGATTATGGTACTTAATACATTCTAGTCGATTAGTTGGCTCATCCTGTCATGACCAACCTATGTGAGTTGTTGGATTCACAATCCTCCCATCTCAAACATGTTCTACTAGAACTATTTTTTTCCATGTTATATGATGAACTTGAGATTCCACAACAACTTGTGATTCTCTTAGTTCTCATTGTACCTCTTTTTTGATCTCAAACATTTTGAGTTCTACTTTTACTCCCACTGATTCTTTCAGAACTCAATTATCATATCAAACAATTTTTTTTTGTTAGTGGATTCAGATTATTAGTAACATTTCCCAATTATGGTTTGTGGATAAACCTTTTTATGAAACTGCATTCTTAATGTAGGTTTTAATACTCTAGACATATTGGGACATTCCCAAATCATATCATATATGATGTCTTATAAAACATTCAGATGGTACATTATTTTGTTATAGGTATGTATTTACGAGGATAAGAATATTACATTAATTATATCATAACTTATCATGGTATAATTCCTTCATTTTGACACATCATCATGTTCATATGGATTTTACTTGTGATACATTATCACAGTCCTTTCTTTGAAGGCATTCAAGGTATCAATGTAAAGTATTTCAACATTTGATCTCATCAAACTTTCTTAATACTTCCATTAAAGTCATACTTTGTTTATAATCTCCTTGAACATTTAAGTAGATTTTCACTTGACTGAGTACATATCATCATATTACCAATAAATGCATAGGAGGTATTATCTATAACATTCATTCCATAAGGTCTTCATGCATCACATGCATGAGGTCTAATGGAAAGATTAGCCTCCCACTACATCTAGTTTAGGATGTCATGTCACATTGTGCATAAATAAGTCTTTGCATGTTTCCTTAGGTTCGATAACCTAGGGAATCTAGATTAACATAAATATTTATTCTAGACATGCATTTCTTATACATACGTCCAAGGTGACTATTGCTAATTATATCCTTAAGTTATCAATTATAATCATTTGGTATTAACATTATGCACATTCATCTCAAAATCTTTTGTACACAAATCATTAGATGTTTGGGGGTTTCCATGCAAGATCATATCTTTTGAAACGGAAACATCAATATCTCACTTTGTTGATTTATCATTGTTGTCATACAAGATGATTTAAAGTAAATGTTTCTATTTGATGAAACAATGAAATAGAAGTTCTACTAACTCAATTACATGCCCATTGGGCTAAGATAAATTTAAATGTAGACTAAAGCTTCCACAAGTCTTGCTCAACCTTTTCCATCTTTGTCCTTCCATGAAGGCTTTTACTTCTTGTCAGATCCTGCACATCAAGTATGTTAGATATCTGTTTGGTATCACATACCAAAATGAAGAAGTAATCAAATTTGTCTTACCACGTTTATACCTGAAGTGGAGGCCTCAATGCCTTCCTTCTTCTTCTTTAATTCCTCTAACCTGAGTGGGTAATTTCTTTTCCAATGTCTAGGCTAGTGACAATCACCTCTTATTTTCTTTACTCCTCCCTTTGCTTTGAGATCTAAAGACTTGGGCTTCTGGATAGCTTTAGAACCCTTCTTAGCTTTGCCTTTTCCTTTAGAATTCCCCTTTGTCTTGCTGATCATCATCATAGACTTGGGATTGTCTTTCTTCATTTGTGTCTCAACTATTCTGAACATGCCCAAAAACTATGTCAACGACTTGTCAAAGTAGTTTATGTTGAAGTCATTACAATAATCACATGTTGTTCTGTGTACTTTATCAGTGGCCCAACATGACTCTAAATAAGGACTTCCATACATGTGGTCATTGGATGCATTATTACACTTGTGGATTATTGTGAGTAATGTAGATGGAAATTTTCCCTCTATTTGAGTGATAACTTGACCACATGATAATATCGACAATGAAAGCATGACCATGGTCACATTGGAGTGAAATATTGGCCGCATTATAAGATACACTATGAAATGCACAACCATGATCATGAGAGACATATACAAAATTAAGCTCACAATATCTCAATAGTATATTCTAGTTCAAGAACCACTGACTAATATTTAAAAGATGAAACCTACGTGCCTGAGTTTCAATATGGATGTATGTGACAAAAAAATTACATGTTCATGGTAACATTGGTAGCTTTCATGGTTAAGTTTGTTCTCAAGTGATTCTAATTACTTGGGAAAAATTATTTGTTACTAAAACCCAATATTTTCTTATGAGGTTTTGAACATCACTCATAAGGTATGCGAAATCTATGGGACCATAAACATAAGGATGCATAAGGTAAATAATAATAACAATAAAACACATGATTAGAATGGTTCTAAATCATGTATAGGCTGATTTCCTATCTAATCGATTAACTGGGAAGTCTAGTTGATCGATTGGATGGTCTAGGTCAATTGATCAGTTGGTTGTCAAACAATTGATTAATTACCAATTTGGGAAACTAGAAAGTCATTCTATTTGATGTCCTAGTTGGTTGACATGATTGAAGTTGGGAAACAACAAGGAATATGTGGTCTGTTTAACTTGGAACCAGATTGGTCTATTGAAATTGGACCTGAATAGGTGTACTATACCACTTGGCATTCCAATTGGTTGATTGGAAAACTACACGATTCCCAACCAATTGACTGGCTGAAAAATAGGATTAGCCAAAATTTAGCATTGTACTAAGTTTGATTCAATTTTGAGTTGTGATTAGGAACAAAATTGGATTTTGGGAAATCCAAAAACATTAATCTCCAATATATAGGTGTGGAATTTCAAGGGGATGAGACACACTCAAGAAACATATTGTGACAACAATTTCCTGATAGTTGTTCCCTGTAGAGAAAGAAAAACTTATCCCCATGACAATTACCCAAAATAGTAGGAGGTGTTTGAGTGATGACTAGCATGTCAATAGCTCTAAGTTCCACTTCCTCTTAGAAAACAAGGTGGTGCACCAACAAATTTTGAATATGTGTGGATAATGTAGAGGCCATGGCCCTTGGTCGGAGGCTTGAGGACAAAAAAGTCTCCATGGAGAAGATAAGATGTTACCACGACAACAAGACCAACAAGGACTTTAGATCCAAAAGTGTGAGTTCTTCACCAACATAAGACATGTCTAGTTGTTGGACAACTAGTGTTTGTTGAGGCATATTCAATATCCCTTCTATGTCTATAATATATTGACATTTTATAGCTGTGATGGATTTAACAGATGCATTCCATTGAGGGAATTTTTTTATTCTACTACACCCCTCTCCCCAAAACCCTTTAGATCTGACATCATATACTTTTAGTGACAATTTAGATTTTAAACAAAAAATGATTCATAATTCTTATGTAAATTGTATCCATGTTAGTCACCAACTATCATATATGATATGATATATTTATCACATAAACCACCAATGTAATGAGTTCAAAATTAGTTTTTAGGTGGACGTGAATGTGGAAGCTAGTTCATTTTTGTCAATTCTTGTGATATGAAACATATAACTCATAGATTTAATTGTGATCTAAAACAATGTAAGATGTAGATGGATAGAATGTCATGCATCTCTCTCTACTTCTCCATGTAAATTTAATTCTATGAATTTGAATAGGATGACATAATGTAGTATTGGAGGACCATGGTGGAGGGGAGGACATGTTCAACAAACAAGGAAGGTCTTTGGAGGGTGCACGATGAAGATGAAAATACAACCCCATCAACAACCAAAGATTTGCCAAAATACAAAATCCAATTGGGTGACTAACTTTCCAGACAGCTGCCTGGAAAACTAGTAGAGGTAGATTTAGAGTCACATAGACATGTAGATATCTTTGGTTATTTTCTTACAAATCTTATTGTATCAGGATGTTGTACTAGTTTTCATCTCCCATTGTATTTCTTTTGGTGTTTTTTTTATAGTATATGACACATATGATAATATATATGCAATTGTGATTGGATTCATTTGATTATAATATCAAATCATATAATACAATATCAATGTTTAAGATTCCTTCCATCGTGAAATACGCATGAAACCTCTATCAACTAAGTTTGGGCAAGCTCACTGTGGTACACCATATATTTTGAGGAAGTGTGATAATAAGTGTGTGGATCCTCTCAGTAGGGTGCTTAACTTATTGTATTGAACTTTTGCTTGAACATTACAAGATGATCTTCATAGCATTAAGCACTCACACCCATAAATACAGTATATAATTCATAAGATGAATTATGTAATAGAGTTGTGCAACCATCTATCTTAGAACTGCATTGGATGCAATTGGTAAAAGTGTACCTATCAAAATAGTTAACTAATGAGAAGTCAACTGTTGTTGAGTCATAACTTAATGTATTGCAATCTCATCTCACTAGAAGATTGCTCTCTATAATTTCTTGAATTAATTTTGAGGGATTTTATTTTTATCACAATGGTGAGAGTGTAACTAATTAAACAAAAATTAATTTCATGAATTGGTTTTACAATTTTAAAATAAATTTTAATCAATTTGTTGACTCGTGCAAATATATTTTTGTATACATCAAGTGGACAAGACACATAGAAAATTCTACTTGTGAAATAGCCTTGAAAAATAAAGTTTAAATGGTAATAAATTTCTTGAGTGTTTTTGGATGTTGAGGATTTTTCTCACGTATGAAAGAACATTTTGTGTCTTTGAGACACATGTACTAGAAGGCCAACTACAAATGCACCTAGGGAAGAAAAGGCATAATATCGTAAGCATGTTGATGATTCCATTTACGTCATGTGACTCATATCTATCCATCAATTATGATTTTCAAAAGAAACATGGGAATTTGAGTGCTCTAGATATGTCCATATATCTAAGGAATATGTTATATGATCAAGCAATACAAGAGTGCTATGATGTCTCAAAGGATTTGTTTAAGTGCAATATGACCGATGGTGATCCACTAGGGCTGTATGTACTCAAGTTGATTGGGTATGTGGAAAGATTTGAGATATTGATATTCCTCTTAGGACAAGAGTTGTCTAGTGATGTGATATTGGATGTCAACAAAACCTTATTATCAATTTGTCACAACAAAACCTTATTATCAAATTGTCACTAGATAAAACATGAACAACTTTCTACCATTGTGGGAGTTACTTGGCATATTGAGAGCTACTGTGAGACAGATTGAGAAACATAAGACAAAGTCCATTCTGATGGTCAATAAAAGAAAAGGCAAGACAAAAGGAAAAGAAAAGGCTAAGAAGAGTTCAATATCTAGAAAGAAAGACAAGTCTTCTTCATTAATAGCTAAATGAGGAGTATGCATGGAAGTCAATTGCCAGCATTGTTATAAAGTTGGACATTGGAAAATAAATTCCCATCTCTACCTAGAGGAAATAAAGAAGAAATAACAGAGAATATGGATCTCCACTTCATGTATATATGTTATTAAGATAAAAAATCTAATTTATCTTAGGTACTATTTACTAGATGTGGATCTCACATATGTTCTCATGTGCATGATCTCAATAGAAGCATACTCTTACTAAAGGGAGAGGTGGGGCTATGCATAGCTAATGGAGAAAATGATTTTATACCTATAGGAACATATAATTTATCTCTACCTAGTGGGCTTGTAATATATTTAGAAAACTGGTATTATTTATCTACCATATATAGAAATATTATTTTGTATCTTGTTTTACAAGAAAAATTTTAAACTTCTAACCAAGAATGGTCTAATTTCTATTTCAATAGATGAGATGTTCTATTATAGAGCCACCATGTGTTATGGTCTTTATTGGATCTTAAGACCAATTAATATAACAGAAATACAAAGAATTCAAAACTCAATGACTCAAACAAAATTTATCTTAAGCACTTTCATCTAGGCCAAATAATTAAGAAACACAGTTGTAGAAACCATAAAGATGTTTATCTGGTCTCTTTTGAATTTTAATCAATAGAGACATGAGAATAATTTTTATCTGGAAAGATGACAAAAAACCCTTCACTACAAACTATGCTAGGGAAAGTAAATGATTAAGACTCATACATACTGATATGCATGTGAACCTTTTAGCACAATTTCTAGTGGTGGGTAGCAATACTCCATCACATTTACTAACAATTTGATAATAATGGCATATGTATCTCTTATGTAACTTAAATTAGAATCACTTGAAAAGTTAAAGGAATTCATGAAAAAATTATAAATACAACTTGGCAAGAACATTAAGAATCTATAATATGATTGTGGTAGAGAATATCTAAGCCAAAAGCTTGTGATCCTTTTGAGATACAATGGTGTTGTATCATAGTTGACTCCACATACAACACCACAAAACAATGTTGTGTTAGAAAGGAGTCACACCTTGTTGGACATGGTGTGATCAATGATGAGTTTAGATAATTTTCCTAGTTCCTTATGGAGACATTCTATTGAAACTATCACATTTACACTTAACCAAATACCTCCTAAAAGCCATTCAAAAGACACCATATGTGATATGGAATGGGGGGAATCCCAATACGTCTTATAAAAATTTTCTGAATGTGGAGATTATGTGAACATAAAATTATGTGAAAAGCTTGGACCCACATTGGATACAAGATTCTTTGTTGAATACCCTAAAGAAATGAAAGGTTATTACTTACATAGTTGACATGAAAATAAAGTGAGTGCTGCTAGAACTGTTGTATTCTTGAAAATGAGTTCATTTCCAAAGGAACCAGTGGATGGAAAATAGATCTCAAAAAGGCTTGACGTCAACAAGAATACATTGAACCTATTGAAGTAGATTAGAAAAAAATAGAATCACAAGTAGTTGTGGATCTCAAATTTTCCATAAAACACAAGAATCTCAAAGTTCTAGCAGGACTCACATGGAGCTTGATAGATTTGGAATTCTCATGACACAATTGGACAATTTGATGGTTATTGATGATGATATAACAACCTATAATGAATCTATTGAGGTATCAAAGAAAGTAAATTCCTCGAGGCCATGATATTTGAGTTGAATTCCCTATGCACCAACGAAGTATGGACTTTGGTGGATGCACCTGAAGGGTAAAACCCACATGGTGCAAATGGGTCTTTAAGAAGAAGAATGACATGGATAGTAATGTACAAACCTACAAGGATGATTGATTGGAAAATATTCCATACAAGCTCAAATTGTTATCTATTATGAAACTCCTTTACCAATTGCCATGGCTAAATCAATCAGGATTATAGTTGCCATCACCACTTATCATGACTATGAGATTTTGCAGATGGATGCTAAAATTGTTTTCCTTAACAAGAATATTATTAAGGATGTGTACCTGACACAACTGAAGGTTTATTGCTCCTAAGGAAGATAATAAGTTTAAGCTACAAACTTAAATCTATAGATAGAAGCAAGCATCTAAAAGCTAGAATATCTATTTTGATGATATAGTCAAAGCGTTTGAATTTGGAAATGAATATAAACCTTGTGTGTAAAAGAAGGTAGTGTTCCTTTTTTGTATTTCTATATTGTATGCAAATAACATACTATTGATGAAAAATGACTTATTTACTTCAAAATTGGCTAAGACCTTGTTAGGAAACACCTTTTTGATGTAGGGATTTGGTGAAGGATCTTATATTCTTGGAATCAAGTCATATAGACATAGATGTAGAAGGATTCTTGTCCTAATATAGAGTACATACATTGACAAGATGTTGAGGGGGTTCAACATGTAAGATTCTAAGAGAGAAAACTTGCCCATGTGTAATGGAACAAGTTTCTCTAAATACCAATGTCTTAGCTCTTTGGAAGACTAGCCAAACACGAATAAGATATCATATGCCTCAACAATTGGATTTAATATGTATGTAATTTCATGTAAAATCTCATACGTCTTGTATTCTTTGAGCATGATGAGACAGTCCTAGTAAGATCATTTCCTCTGGTATCGGATGTAAGGTGTGGTCTTTTAGAATGGTTCCATATTTCCACCAATGATCCTTCCAAACTAGGATGCTCTCGCCATTCATGGGGAAAAGGTAAGAATTTTCCTCAATGAAGATTTTTCTGGATAGGGTAGCATGCCCTAGCCGTGTAGATAACCAACCCCACCATTATAGGCCTTCTTGTACCTCCTTAGATAAATGTTGCACCATGTTGTATTTCTTCGGTTACTGAGGTCCCAAGTGTGTTTGTATAACATGGCTTTGTTCCATTCCCTCATGTACTTGATTCCCAGGCTGCCTTTATCAGAAGGGAAAGTTACTTTGTCCCATGACACTAGAGCGAGGGGATGCTCTCATAACTTCCTCCCTAGATGAACCTCTTGATGATTCTGTCTATTTTGTCACATAGTTGGAGTGGGAGGTAACATGTCTACATCGCATACGTCGACAATGCAGCTAGGGTGGCCTTTGCTAGGAACACTCTCCCCTTTAGCGAGAGTGACCTGGCCGCCCAAGTTGTAACCCGGTTGGACACCTTGTCTAGTATTTATCTGTATGTGTTATTGTCGACTCGTGTGTAGAGGATTGGGACACCCATGTACTTACCTAGGTTGTATGTCACATGGTAGTCATTAATGTTTTTGATCCTTCTCCGTGTATCCTGATTGACGCTCTTTGCAAAGAAGATTCTCGTCTTCGCTCTTGATACAGATTGGCCAGAGACCGCCTCGAACTCTTTGATCAGCCATGGCATGACTAAACAGAATAAGATCATCTGCAAAGCAGATATTGGAGACGTGTGGTCCTTTGGACCCAATTTTCATAGTTTTCCATTCCTTCTTGGACACCTTTTCCTGGATTAATTGGCTCAGTCTCTCTATGCAAAGTATGAACAAATATGGGTACAACAGATCACCTTGCCGCAATCCCCGACTTACCTTGAACAAGTTGTTAAAAAGGGAAAATATATGATAAAATGTAGACATAAAGAAAGGGAAGGGGAATGACATTTCTTTCCTATTATGCATTAATGAATGCTTAAATTTTCTCCTGTTACAATATAGTTACATTTTTTTCCTCAAAAACAAAAATAGTTAAGTTTCTTGCTAGCCAAGCCAAATAGTTCTATATGTAGACCCCTCCCCATGGCCTTCACACACATAGAAATCACTTGACCAATAGGACATGAATCCTAACCTTCTCCCTTATCCCCCGATTCATGTTTTTTGTGATCTCAATAAGAAAATTCATATGGTAATCCCTTCTCAACCACTGGTGTTTCAAACTTGGATCTAAGGCTTTGACAAGTTGAAGAACATCTTGAGGTATGTTACATACGCCATGAATCATATTGAGAAATTATTTTCATTACCCTCTCTCTTGAGCCTCTTTGAGATATTTTGGTGATGAATACCCTCTTTCTTGAGTTGTTGACATGTTTGGGTCTAATCTTATTGACTTTGAACTCTTGATCTATGTTGGACTTTTAAATTATACTTTGATTCTTGATGAGACCTTATTTGTGAAATTTAAACCATGTTGTTCCATATTGTGACACGAAACCCTAATTTTTCCCAATTTTGTGGTGGATATTTTATTTTGTCCATTTATATGATGGTACTTTTACTTGCCTATACATTTTGTATGCTTTGTGATTCAGTAGACCTAGAGTAGTGTAAGTACTTTGGTTTTTGGGTTGCATGTCCATGTTATATTTTTAGGATGGAGGTTGTGTGCCCCATAGCCGGGTTTTGTTACCATACTTTGTATATTTGGGAGTTTGGTTGTTTGCCTTACTCTATCAGGTTTGAAGGTTGTGAGCCTTAGCCACCATTGTATATTTATATTACACTAGTGCTATGCTTATCTTACATGCATGCTGGTTGAATATTATTGAGATGATTTTTGTTCCCTAAAAATTTATATGCCTTTTGTGGCACAACTCTTATATTTTATTTAATGGAAAGTATTCTTCTTGTTGACATCTTATTGCAATTCTTATTCTTTTTATACCCACTTGAGTGGTCCTTTCCTCTTCTATGGGAAGTCTTGTTAATTTTATGTCCTTTATTTCGTTAAGTTGCTCAATCCTTGATTTAATATGCAGATACCAATGTTTTGATGATAACTTCTACTTTGTCTACTTTGCTGGGGTATGATTCCAACCCCAAGTGAAGGACTTTGAAGACTGGACATGGTGACATGAACCTACTAGGTGGAGCTCTTGGGGAGGTACAGTTGAGATATTTGGATATCCCTCTACTTAGATCCTTATGCTATAACTTTCATGTAAACCCTTTATGGGAGATGACAATGTACTTTTGTAAAATTTAATATAGTCATGATATATATTTTCAATGGTATATTTTGGCCTTTTTTATAGCATTATTTCATCTGAGAAAAAAATTACACCTATTTCTAGCATGTGTTTCTAGTATGTTTGGAGTAGATGGATTTATTCCTCAAATTTTGATCCCCTCTCAGGTTCCCACTCCTTACACTTATTATTGTTGTTGTTTTTGTTATTTTCTCCTTTTCATTGTCATAGCACCTTGTCTTCTTCTTGGAGAAGTTTCTTTTCCACAAGTCATTTCCCAATTTCCTTGGCCTATACATAAATCATGTGGATGTGGGAGCTCTTGTTTCACCACCTTGGTCACTAAGATGAAGTGGAACTCAGAGTTGCAATATGCTAGTCGTTTCAAAAACTCATTCTCCTCCCACTATACGTTGTTGTTAGTTGGACTAGGCTCTCTCTCCAAGAGGAAGAACTCTTAGAAAACTTGTGTCAATATGTTCTAAAGTGCTTTTCATACCTGTGGAGTCAACTGCTATATATAGGAGAATAATGGGCTTGGATTTCTCAAAAATCTTCATAATCACAACTCAAAACAGAATCAAACTTGAAAAATTTCTAGAATTTCTAGCCATTTAGTTCATGTACTATTCGACCTTTTTGGGATTGGTTTGGTCATCTACTTGACCAGTTGGCATGCCCTGCCACTTAGATCGCCAATCTAGGTCCAATTCAGTTGACCAATTTGATTCTAAATCATACCGACCAGATATTCCTTATAGTTTTGTCACTTCATTCTAGTCGACTAGTTGGGACACCCACTCAAATGATTGGCTATTTTTACATTTGATAACTGACTATCAATTATTCTGAACTGTCCATCTTGCCAATTGTCTTTCCCAGATGATAAATTGGATAGAAATCAACTTGTACATGATTCATAACCATCATATGTTTCAATGAAAACATCAATTCTCTTATGCATGTGACCCAATAGGTTCCACATTACATTGGTCATGATGACCAAAACCTGATAAGAAAATATTGATATCTAGAAACACATAATATATACCTTAGTAATTAAAATAAATTGAGAACAACTTAAACATTTAATATAAACAATGCTATCATGATCATATAATCCCTTTGTCATAGATATCTAGATTTAAATTAAGGCAAGGACATGTCATCTTCTTAACATTGAATCTATGTTTCTTGAAGTAGATATGACTATTGAGATATTCAAAGCTAAATACCATATATTGACTCACACGAACATGGTCATCCATTTCAGAGTCTAGTTTATCAAGTGACTAGGATATCACTCCAATAGACGGACAAATTCCATATAAAAAACTCACAACAATCCACATGTATCATGGTGCAACCAATCATCACATGTGTAGATACCTTATTAATATTCATGTCGAGCCAATGTTAAAGTACAATGATCGACATGTGATTATTGAGTGACTTTATTTCTATGGATCTTAGTCACCATTATCACATTAAGACATGACTCTGCATGCCATGGCATGGCTTCCATGTGTCATTCTAAAAGTGGGTTTGTCGAGTACAACTTATTCTCTAACAATACATATGTATCCAATTTGATATCGAATATCATGACAAAGATCCATAGTCATCACTCAACATACATGCTAGTATTATTTATTATGTTGTCCTATCATATTTAAAATAATAATTTATGAGGGACATAACCAGAATGATTACTCAAAGTATTCATATGATCTCATGTTCAGGTGCTCAACCCAAACCATATGTCATTGAGTCAAAACATTCTTAGGATGTTATTACATTTATTCATTATCTCATTATTGAAATAAACATAATGATTGAAATTAATTCTATGGATAACCGAATTATTGCATTATGACACAATTGTGATGCGTATGATGTCTCTCAAGGAATACAACCAAGAATTTCTCACTTTTAGTAGAGCCAATAACTCAGGAATCAAATTCTAAGTGATAACATGACCATCATGCTTGTAGAGTGAAAGTGCTTTCATCAAGGGATAGTTTTATATTTTACTCGAAAACCAAAACATCTCCTTGTTGTATGATCTCTCGTATGAGATGATAAATCCATACTATATGCTTGGAATGACAATGCAATATGGGTTCTTGGTCTCCATAATGTCTCCATTGTTGTATCAATAAAGGTATATTGTGTCTTGAATGGTTGTAACCACCCTAATTTCACTAGTGAACTTCTTGATCCATATGTTTTCCTTAGTTTCATTGGATGAAACAACATATAATGCCTAGGCCAGAGAGAGACCATATGATAATGAAGCAGCTGAAGAGTGGTTTACAACTAAAGAAACTTTTAAAGGATGAAGAGGTTTTAGTCTGGCAGAGTACCAAACGGAAATGGTTAAAGATGGTGATCTTAATACCAAAATCTACCATGTTTTTATGAAAAAAAGGAAATGAAAGAGACAAATCATCAACTCATTAATGAGGAAGGGGAGATGGTTGAAGGAGATATGAGATTATTTCTCACACGGTCAACTACTTCGAGTGAATGTATAACCACATTGAAGATAGGAGCTGCATTGATGACAACATCTACCCACCTCCAAAAGTGACCACATAGATGAATGAAAACATGTGCAAAGAGGCTAATGAAGACGAGATCAAAAGAGTAGTTTTTTCCATAAATCCATCTAAAGAGCCTAGACTCGATGGATTCAATAGTAAATTCTACCAATCCATGTGGAATGTTATTAAAACTAACATCATTACAGTAGTGAAATGGTTCTTGAATGGGGGAACATGGTAAGGGTTGTAAATAACACTTTCATTAAGTTGATCCCCAAGAAGAGGGATGCTCATGCTATATCTGACTATAGACCAATGCCATGTTGTTCAATACTTTACAAAATATGTGACAAGTTACTAGCCTATAGAATGAAGACTAATATACCCCACATTATCTTTGAGGAGAAATGGGCCTTCATCCAAGGAAGCAAGCTTGTTGATTGTTCCTTGCTAGCTTTCGAGTTCCTTACTAATTTCAAAATTAAGAAAGCCAATGCCAAAGTGTGCGTTAAACTAGATCTTACATAAGTGTATGATCACGTCAGAATGGATACAATGTGGGAGATCATGGAGGCCATCAGGTTTTCTTACAGGTGGATAAACATAATCAAGCAATGTGTTTCTACATCCTCTTTCTTTGTGCTACTCAATGGAGGTCTAGTGGGACTCTTTAGGGCAGGCAATGGCATATGACAAGGGGATCCACTATCCCCCCTTCTATTCACTGTAGTAATGGAAGGGCTTAACAAATTGATAAAAAAAGCATAACATATGGGAATCATCAAACCATTCTATGTTAAAAGCACATCGATCAAAACACACATTCACTGATGATGTGATGGTCTTCTCTATAGAACACTCTAATAGACTAAAAGAGTTCAAAAGAGTCCTATAAAGGTTTGGGAAGATGATGGGCCCATACATCAATGACATCAAATCATAGGTGTACCTATCTAATTCTTGTGATAGTCAAAGAGGTAGACTCAGAACCACCAATGGGCTGAAGCGAGGCCAACTTCCCACAAAATACCCTGGAGCTCCCTTTGTTGGAAACAAAGGTTTTGCTAAGGATTTTCAAATGATTCTTAATAGAGTGAGATTAAAGATAGAAGGTTGGACATGCATTCAGATGTCTATGGCAAGAAGAATCATGCTGACCAGGACGATGATCTAGAACAAATCGCTAGCTTCATTTACGGGGGGTATAATGGTGTTGTTTGGCCGATAATTGTCAAAAATATAGAGATCAAGGATTAAATGTTACTAGACTGGAGGAGCTAGTCCATAGAAGTCAATTGAAGTTCCTGGATAGATTGCTCAATGACCAAGATGTTGGTATGCATGCCCAGAGAGCCAATCATGTGATGATTGTAATGGCATAACATATAAATGATTTGATTGATTACAAAGGAAAGCTTCCAATTTATTTTGTATATTCAGTTATGAGATAATGAATAACATCATAAATGTCTAGAGAAGATTATTACTCAATGACGTATGTCTTCAAGTATTAGACTTGGAAGAAATGAGATCATACAGATGATAAGAGTACATATACATATTCTCATTATGTCCATGATCGGTTGTGATTGTGGAAGTTTGATAGAAAACAATGACAAATAAGATCAAAGTGTGAGTTGGTTGATGACTAAATCTCATTGGTCATTATATGGAAATATCAAACCAAGCACACAGATACATGCTACAGAATAGTGTATCAAATAGAACCACCATGACACTGACACATGGAAGCCATCATCATAGAAGTCATAGTCAGCTCTCACATTGATGGTGGTGGTTGTGGTTCTTAGACCTGAAATCACTGCACTCATCACATGACATTGGGTACACTTTGACATCATCAAACACAACCCTAAAACATGGGTTGGTATAACAGTGATGATTCAGTCACTTTGACACACGGGGATTGACTTTGAGTGATAGATATGGAATTTGTCCCTCAGACCGGAGTATGATATCCAAGGCCTATTGATTAGCGAGACTGAGAAAAGTATGTCCATACGCATGTGAGTCAATGTGTGATATTGAGCTTACATGTATCTCATGCAGTCTTCTCTGGTTCAAGTAACAAGATTGAATAATAATGAGGATGACTTCTCCATGCCTCTAGTTCAATCTAGATATCAGTGACAAAGGAACTATACAAACACTACAACACCATACATAGATTGTAGGTTGAAGTTTCCCCCCAAATTTCCATTCACTTGGGTAACAATGATGTGTGAATAGGAACCACTCTTTGCTTGTGATGTCACAAGCTATTTATGGACGTTCACAAACAATGTGATATGGGAGCTATAGGGTCACACACATAGAAACTCATCTAGAAGAGGAGTTTGATCTTGAATGATAATTGAATTTAGTACTAAAGTGTTTAGGTACTCAATTCACACAATAGATTGATGGATTGGCTGACTGAACTATCAAACAACCATCTCATTGGGTGAGATGTTTGTTTGGGCAGCCAGACAGGCATCTCAAGTGTAGAGACAGCCGTTTGGATCATCAGACATATCAGAAATTGAATTGGCTTAGTTATGTCTTATGAACTAGCTGGTTCAAGCTGTTGAACCGATCGACTCGACTCAAACTCACTAGACATCCATCAGGGTGATTGAGACATGCATCTCTCTTGTGTGAGATGGCCCAGTTGGGATGAATGAAGGTTATGGAGTTTTCTCAAACTTGTTTCAATTGCACATACTTGGGGTGCAAGTAAATTAATGTATGCCATTAATTAGGAAACAATTTGCCTATTCATATCTTACTGTGAAAGCACAAAATGACCGTCTCGCTTAGCGATACAACCATTTCACATCCCAGACGGTCCTTTTTCTTAGTGAAATGACTATCTCACTTGGCGAGATGATCGTTTCATTGCACACATGTTGTGAAACTTCCAGAAAAGTTGTGAAAATTCAAGATCTACTTGTCCTTTCCACTCTCGCTTTAGTCCCGCATTGGCTGGGGACTGGGAACCCTGACCCTAACCCCTCCTATATATAGAGGGGTATTGAGGGCTTCCTAGAGCACAACTAAGACACATACAGTTGAGAATCAGTTTCTCTAACAAGTGTTGTCCTCTCTGGTTGTGATAACTACAAGAGCCCAGGAAAGTCCAACCCCTCTAGTGAGGGATAGATTGGGAGAGAAACAACTAAGGATCATTATTGTGGGAGAGTATTTTGGTGACTAGTACACCAACCGGAGGGAAAACTCCTTCATGTCCATTCCTGCAGGATGACAAGAATTCTAGTTGGACCGTGTGGACTACTCTAGATGCAGGAGTCTGTTGGTTCCTGCTAGGAGGGAAACGTCAACTCACAGTCTGTGGCGAGATATGAGGAGCCACTACAGTAGTTGTCTGTGTAACACCCCATTTTCCATATCACATGAGCAGAAACATTTTACTCAGTGTGGGTGTCACAATATGCTAATCATGCAATTAAATTAAATCAAACACTTGCATTAATTTAAAATTTTGATTCATACATTGTTCTTGGCATAAAGGAAACTACATCACATGAATCTACAAGACCTAAGCTACTTGGCATCATAACTAAACATAATGGAAAAATATTCTATAACTTTGGATCAGACTGGTAAACAACACCCCACCAGGCTAATCTTGAAGAGGGCCTAGTCCTTGATTGTCCTCTTTATCTTTTACTTGCTCCAATTCCTGCGGACATCGCGTCCCCAACCATGCAAAACAAACAACACGTCATGTGATGACCCATGATTTTAGGGTTTTGAGACTCGTTATAGTATTTGATGTCTATGCATGTTTGTTTTCATTAAATTGAAGCTAAGTTGACTTTTATCTAACCCTAGATTCTTTGACCCTCAAGTATGACTTTAATTCCATGAGAGGATAAATAATATCTATCGAGGGCCATTAATGTATGTTGAGATGATTAATAGTAGTAATAAGTCTATGTTGAGGACATATGAATTTTAGTATTCGATGAAGTGTACATGGATTCATATGAATGAATATTGCTATTGGATAATATTGAAATTTGGAACAAAGAAACAATTTAATTAAATGATGCTTTATGAACCTAGGTCGTTATAATATTTGACACATATTGAGATTCAAGCATGTGTAATGAAACTTTTATTTTTACCTCATTGCATGGTTGTTTCAATTCAACCTACATTATACTTTCATATTAGACAATAGGATACATGGAGCCTTGAAAGCCATAAATTATCATCTAAGTAGTTAATTACTCAGATCCTATATCTATTTCTCACAAAGAAGCTAGTACACTTGGAGACCAAGTCCCGTTGGTTTCACGTATCTGAGATTAAAGGATCTTGATCTGGATACCAAACATGTGATTAGCTTCAGAAGTCTTAGATCTCTATGAAGACCCCTTTTTGTTGGCAAATTGGTGACTTACGCAGAGAGAAGAAAGGACCACTAAACCTAGGATTTCCACCATGGAGTGCAAAACTAAACTTCTCCTCTCTCAAGACTATACCATAGGGTGATGGCTCTGGATTCATGCCCGATTTTGCACGTACTTGATGTTGTTCCAAGAAAGAGGCCCCAATGGAGTAGTGAAGCTGCCCTTTATACCAAGGCTTATGGTCACTATGATCATGATATCTGACCATACAATGAGTGGGGTGGGGCATGTAGTCATCCCTCAGCATTGGTAATATATCTCATCAGAGTCGAGCTTGTGGCAATGACTTGTATAGAGGAGACAATGAGAGTTGAGTTCCCAGCTTGACCTGGTCTAAGCTTTCACGATGGCGGAAATAGGGGCTGGTGAGCTAACCACCCTATGGATCTAGGGTCATTACCACTTGGGTGGGTGACCAAGGTCCTCATGTCGGATCTTGGTAATGTGAGCAAGGCTCGTTGGAGTCTGTAGTGGTGGCATCCCTGACCTCCTCTCAGCGATGACCTCCCAGATGGGTCAGACTAGTTCAATAGAGATGGTGGCAAGCTTGGGTTGTCGTGGTGATGGACCCAACGACCTAGTAGGATTAAGACCCTCAACCCTATCCAAGATCCATGGTGATGGGTACTATTCTAGAACACTAGTGAGGTTGAGATACAAATCTGCCTGCGAGGTGGGTGTTGGCTGGGAACCAAGCCTCTGCACCTGCGGCGCTCACGCAAGATGATCGGAGCATAGATAAAACAGACTGAGTTTGATCAGGAGGGTGAGATGGAGATCGGAAGTGGACCGGAGGTCACAGACCAGGCTGAGACTCAGAGATGGCTATGGATGCCCTTCCTCTTCTCCATTGATCGCCGCCGATGGTTCTGTGGAGGAGCTTTCGGAAGGAGATGCTCCTCTCTATTTCTTGTTGCTTCATCTTGGAAACAAGAAATTCAGGAATGGTAGATCCGTTGAGGTATCAAGATCCCTATGACACGATGGAAGGAGTCGCTCGTTGCTTGCCGAAGAGATGGCTCACGATGACAGACCCAGGAGCTGGAGGTCAAAGAAGCTTCACGTGTCCAGGCAGGCAGACAACGCGATTGGGACTCGCCAGAAGAGAAGACGGTGGCGGCTAACTGGATCCGCCTACCCATGGATCCCTCATGGGATCCGTGACCTGCAGGCCCAAGGCGCTATGGGTGAGGTGAAGTGGCAAGGATCTAACACTACTAGACATGTGAATCTGACGACTGCAATTGACCATAATAGGTAAATCAAATTTAAACCCCAGAAATATCATCACTCTTAGAAAATAGATTATAATTATCTCCCTTAGCCAATAAATTCACCAAAAATACCCCTGGACTCCAAAAAATGTCTATTTTGTCATGAGACCCATAGATCAAACCCTTGAAGAAGTATTATTATTGAGTTTCTATTTACAAGATGATGCTTCATTTTAGGTTGTTTCAGACACAATAAATGATATTTGTTCTAAATAAATTATTATAGACACTTAATGATTATTGGAACCTAATTTAGACCCTGATCTAACTTTTATTGCTCATTATTAGGTATTTCCTCATTAATGACCAATTAGATGTTTATAAACTCATTTTAATTTTAGAAAATAGATCAATAGTTAGAAAACTATGGAAACTAAACCAGACCTAAATAATGACCTCTAGATTAGTAGAAAAATATCAGAGACATGTTTTAGGTCAGTGGAACCTAAGTTTGATCAAAACCCTAATTTGGACCTAAAAATGCTAAGAATAATGATGATCATATATTAATGATGCTCAATTATATTTAATCAGGTCATGGACAAGTTCTAGATGATCTTGGATATGTTAGGATTCTCTGAACTTAGGTACGTGGGCTTTATTTAAGTATATGACTATGGTTTTCTTGGTTGCAATCACGATATGTATGTATGCTCTCTTCTATTTGCAAATATTAGATGTAGTAGCACTATATAGTACTCGATATTTTATCACTTGAAAACATAAATCATGAGTAGATGTTTTGTAGTTATTTAAGGTGTTCATTATCCCTCTCACGAGGGAATGGATTAATGTTGACTAGTACACCTCCCTAGAGCACAAGGTGTAGGGGGAGTTTCCCTAGACTACTTGGTACATGGGGATGGGTCCAATATATATGTTTTGGTACTAGTCCACCTTTATAATGCAACTCATCTAGGAAAATGAATAAAATTGATGTATTTTGCTTAATCAAGATATGTTTTCTATGATTTTCTTCTTTCTTTCTGCAAATCTTTCCAAATTATAAAGACCATAAATATATGTATCTTTCTACCCATGTACTCAACACCTTGTGTGTTGATTTGTTGTTTCACATATGTTTTAGGTTCAGAGATAGCATGGAATAAAAGAATGGGATGTGAGCAGTTGTACATGTTTACCTATTGTGTATATCCTGATTAGCATACATGTTCATAGATTTGTAAATCTTCTTTCAATATGTAAATGTAATTCATGTTGTAATAAGTCATTTTGTATTAATATACATGTTAAATGTTGAGAAATTTTGTTGTGTAAGTTATGTTGAAAGTTCATGTATGCACAAATTTCTTCTGCAACACACTTTGATACAATTGTCTAACATTTTTGTATTTGTCCTCTCGGGCCTTCTAAGTCCCGAGACGGAAGAATCCGGGGATGTTACACATCAGTAAGAAGTATTTGGCACATTATAAGACAAAAAAATAATAACTTGACGTATATAAACTTGACATGAAATACTTTGACATAATTTGACCATGGATTATCTTAAACATTCATGGATAATTTTAAACATGAAGAATTGGAAAAGTAAATATATGCCACCTCTCTTAACGCCCCATAGGAGCCCATAATTTCTAGGAAAGCCCATAATGATAGGAAAGCCCATAATGACCTTTTTAGGTCCATAAATGAGGCACATATAAAAACTTAGCCAATTCCTTAATTTTCATGATTAACATTACTCTTGACTTAAACAATGACTTTTCTTAATCTTAATCTAAACCACAATGGGATTTCTCCTTCTTAATGCCATGATGGGATTTCTCCCTCTTAAATCCTAATAGGGTTTCCCCTTCTTGAACATGATTCCTTAAATCTTAATTTTATAATCATAATCATAATCATAATTGGGTTCATAACATAGACTATAATTAAACAAACAAGCAAGCAATCAATGATAATTATACATGATGCATTCTTAGTAGACATTCACAATTCATTAAATCACATAATGTGCATAATTATAAATAACAACCAATAAACCAAATTACTTGTGCCAAATATGCATAGCCTACTTACCTATATCAATTCACCGTACGGTCAAGTTTCTGACTTGGTTGAGCCTCTAATCACCTACAATTCAATTGAAATCACATATTGTACATAAGTTCATAGTCCTAAAACCCCCGTTTTGTTTATTGAATTATTGAGGGGATTATATGTGCAAAACAACATTTGAAAACATGCCTAATCGATAGAGAATCCAGAAAGCTTTCCGAAACATATTTATTTGTATTTTTCTGAGGTCATATTCAAAAGTTATGAATTTTGCACTGTGGACCAATCAGAAAAATGATAAAAGCCACAAAATCTATTATATCCACTGGGATTCTGTGTTTTACTGAGGTGGAATAATGCTGGTGCACCACGTGTCTCATGCCTCAAAGGGGATGTACATATTTAAGGTCAAAACAAAAGCCAAAAGCCAAAATTGCCATTGCGATTTAATATTAGCTGATTCAGCGATCATGGGCTCCAAGGTCATACCACGACCTTGCTTGTTCCTCATTTGATCATGGCGCAAGGTGCCTATTCTGGAGGTCTAAATTTCACTCAAAGCTTGAAAGGCAGAAGCTAAAAGTGAGCACATGGATTTATAGGAACTTCCCTACACCAAGACAAATCCATAGATTCAAAGATTAGGCTCAAGGGTGCAATGGAGTCCTAGTTCCACTTGTTCACAATCGAGAGCAGCAAAGGATCAATGCCAACTTGAGAAGATCTCCTCGTGCAGAGCATGGAAATCAGGCAAGATGATTCACGAACTAAAGTCAGGGATGAGAGTAACTTCGTCTGAAGAAAAAGGGTCGGGAAACACTGACTCGTCGGAGAACATCGTGAAATAGGGTAAGCTACCCAAAATTTATAAATTGGAGTAACGACAGAGTCAGGGAAAACTAGGCATCGAGTATCATTCCCTAGGGCCTAAAGAATAGGAATGAGGTTTCTTGGAGGTGAAGAGTCCCTGGAATGCCATAGTGGCAAGGCACCAGTGAGGGTTGATGCCGGCTCTATAGGGTACATCCATAGGGGAAAACACGGAGCAAAACGACGATTCCAAAGCGAATTACGGGCGTGGGGGAAGCTTACTGAGTAACCAATTGGGCCGAAGAGGCAGGAGGTGGCTGAACCCAAGTGGCACCCATTGGGGAACAAGATGAGCAGGTCAGTGCATTTGGGGGTGCTATGGGTTCAATTGCGCAGAGAGGAGACTGGAGTTGATAGCGGCAGTGCTTTTGGCACCCTTAAGTAGGTGGGAGAAGCACAGAGGTGTCCACTGCAATTCGGGTGATGAGAGCAGTGAAGCCCTAGATTTGGACATTTCTTATACATAGGGAAAGAAGGGGCTTGTGACGGCTTGATAGGTTCGAGAAAGTCTCACGAACACGTTGGAAAATAAATCGCGGGACGAGGAGGAGAGATGATTGAGAGAGACTGTGAGAGCCAAAACTCGGGAAACTATCCCTGACTCACAAGAGAGTCGAAAGTAGGGGATAATTTGACTTCCCTTAGATGTGAATCATATGGTGGAGAAAACACACATGAAAAAGGAAATAAGAAAAGGGGGCGTGACAATGATGAAATAGGTGGACTTTAGTCCAACTGATGCATTTAAGGCATAATTGAGTAAAGTGGTACTCCTTTTCCTTTCCTTTTAAATTGGATGATTGAATAAATCCCAAATAAAACCAAAATTAGCAAGTAGACTAATATGAACCCAAAGAATCTGATTTTGCAACTCGTTTTTCCTTTTGTGAAACTTTAATACTCGAAACACCTAATTTGAAGGAAACTCTATTTTCTTCATATTAATGCATTTCTTTACTATTTGTTAACCAAATTTTGTGTATACCTCTCTCTTAATGAAACCTATTCTTAGGAAGAATCTAGACCAATGGTTTTCAACTTAAATGCCTCGAATTGATAATTTGCACAAGTTGTGTTCCTAGTTTCCATATGGGTCTTTTAACTTAAATGTGATGCATTAACACTCTTGGTAATTGGGAAATTACTTCTGTTTATGACCCCATGAGTCAAAATTTGATTAATTGACTTATTACTTACTCCAAAGTTATTTCATCTATCTTTTATGCCTTTTGAGCAACGTCTTAGAAGAGAGATAAAAAGGCTAATTATGCTTTCTTATAAAAAGGAGACTTCTTGCCCAAATTAATGTATACCCTATTTTTGAATTCTATCCCCTTTATATTTTTCCTTTATTTGTTTTTAAATAATTTCAAGCATAGGAGTGAGAAAAGGAAAGGGAAACTAATGTTTATCAAATTGAGTTAATTATAACACATAAATAAATGGAGGAAAAAGGAAATGCATTTTGGATATCATTTTTATTTCCCACTCTCATGATATCTTAAGAAAATTAAATTTCGTGGCCTTTTGCATTAAGGCCCTCAACTATTTTTATTTCAGAAAAACTACACTCTGAATTTTAAATTTCTCATAAGAAATTGGGATGTTACAATTCTACCCACCATAAATAAATTTCATCCTCGAAATTTCATTAAACTACCCACCTTAGAACTTTCCATATCCTTAGTGCAAAACTTCAACATACTAATATCATCACGTGAATTCATAGTTCTAAACATCAACATGCAACAAAAGTTTCAAAAGGAAAGGGTACTTTGCTGCTAAACTCTACTCAGTTTTGTCATCTTCACTCTCATCTACCATAGCAAAAATTCTAGCTTGTCTTTTAGGAGGTGTACTTTGGTCCTTGTTCTGGTTCTGTTCCTTCTTCAAGAGCTTTGAACAATTTAGCTTGATGTGCCCTAGTTCTCCATAGTAGTAGCATGCTCCAGTACCCTTCCTGCATGGGCATGCATGATGTCTTTTACAAGTTGGGCACTGGGGTCGTTCAACTTCTACTTCAGGTGCCTTTCTCTTCACAACGTGATTGTTGGGAGGAGGGTGTTGGTTGTGCTTCTGGGGAACTTCCTTCCTGTAGGATCTTCTAGGGTGATCTTCAAGTCTAGGGATGCATCTAGGGCAGCCTGGAGGGTCTTGTGGTCTCTTTGTAACAAGGCAAAACTCAAGTCGGGCTTGAGTCCTCAGATGAATTTTTTTATCCTTCGACATTCATCATAATCATAGCCATACTTTTAGAGGACCCTGAACTTCATGGCGTATTGAGTAACAGTCATGTCACCCACTTGAACCAGGTTGGCAAACTCTAGCTGCTTCTTCTCTATCATGGATTTAGACACGTAGTGCTCCTGGAAGGTTTCAACGAATCTCTCCCATGTGAGTGGAGGTGCATCAACTTCCCTTGAGTTGAGGAAGTGTTCCCACCATGCGCGGGCTGCTCCCTTGAGCATGTGGGTTGCAAAACAAACCTTTGAGTGTTGTGGACAGTCCATGTCTCAGAAGCAATGCTCCATGCCTCTAATCCAGTCCTAACCTTTGGTGACTACATCAATTTCTCCTTCACCCGAGAAAGAGTCGGGCCTTATCTTTAGGAAATCCACTAAAGTTATCTCATGATGTCTAGGTTGATGTTATCCTTGTGCTAGGTCATTGGTGAGTGCTTGGAAAAGATCTTCTATGGTTTCCTTAGGGTTTTCTCTTGGTCTAGTTCCCCCACTAATAGAGCTAGCACCATCATCCTTATCCTTTCCCTTGTTTTCTCTCTTAGGGGCCATCTGAAAAAGGGTCACGTTAACCTAGGGTTATAATATATGAATCATACTTTTGCCAGGAGGTCATTTACCAAAATTTTTCTGATACCATAATGTAACACCCCATTTTCCATATCACATGAGCATAAGCATTTTACTGAGTGTGGGTGTCACAATATGCTAATCATGCAATTAAAGAAGTGAAACACTTGCATTAATTTAAAATTTTGATTCATACATTGTTCTTGGCATAAAGGAAACTACATCACATGCATCTATAAGACCTAAGCTACTTGGTATCGTAACTAAATATAATGGAAAAATATTCTTAAACTCTGGATCAGATTGGTAAACGACATTTCACCAGGTTATGCTTGAAGAGGGCCTAGTCCCTTATTGTCCTCTTTATCTTTTAGTTTCTCCAATTCCTGCGGACATCGCATCCCCAGCCATGCAAAACAAACAACACGTCCGTAAGCGGTATTTGGCATATTATAAGATAGGAAAATAATAACTTGACGTATATAAACTTGACATGAAATACTTTGCATAATTTGACCATGGATTAACTTAAACATTCTTGGATACTTTTAAACATGATGAATCGGAAAAGTAAATATATTCCACCTCTCTTAACGCCCCATAGGAGCCCATAATTTCTAGGAAAGCCCATAATGCTAGGAAATCCCATAACGACCTTTTTAGGTCCATCAATGAGGCACATATAAAAACTTAGCCAATTCCTTAATTTTCATGATTAACATAGCTCTTGACTTAAACAATGACTTTTCTTAATCTTAATCTTAATCTTAATCATGATGGGATTTCTCCCTCTTAATGCCAATCTAACTATTAGTAGCCTTGTTAACCTGGAAGGGAGGTGGGATACTAAATTTCTAGAGTTATGGCTCCCCCAAAAACTTGTTGAGAAGATCAAGAAAAATCAAGTACCAACCCAGATGGATGGGGAAGACATTCGAGTCTAGTCCCTCTCTCAGTACAACCATTACACCACTAGTTCCACCTATAATAAATTGCGAGAGGGAAAGGGAATCCAAACTACTGGTAATTGGAAGGCCTCTTGGAAGGCTAAGGTATCTGTGAGAATCAAAATGTTCACTTGGCTCCTTTTGCATGAAGCCCTCCTTACCAATGCAAGGAGGGTACAAAGACATATATCGGATGATAGCAGATGCCCAAGATGTGGCTCAGGTGAGGAGACAACTTTGCATGCGGTATGAGACTACAACTACGTAAGAGTGACTTGGAGGGGAGTGCTCGCACTGCAATACACACATAAATTCTTTGAGGCAATGAACCTCAAGGAATGGCTAAGAAAGAACATGACCTTTGCGGATTATTATACTATCCTATTCCTCACGACGTGTTGGAACATCTGGAAGTGTAGAAACAACTTTGTTTTTTTATAACAAAGACATCCATACCAACCAACAAGTTAATTATATTAGAAGGGAAGTCTGGGATCGGTTGGAAGCAAAAAGACTGCAAAACTCGACCGCTCAGGAGCTACATGAGACCATATGGGAGAGATCGAGTGCTGGGGAGATCAATCTAA
Source organism: Alisma plantago-aquatica (assembly GCA_963693085.1). Lineage (NCBI taxonomy): Eukaryota > Viridiplantae > Streptophyta > Magnoliopsida > Alismatales > Alismataceae > Alisma > Alisma plantago-aquatica. The sequence continues at coordinate 297,826,734 of OY856415.1, forward strand.
ACATGGATGTTGCACTGAAGAATGATAGAGCAGTATGTTCTATAGTCATTCATGACTCTGACGAACATTGGATGGGTGGGGCAACATGTCACTTGCGAACCAGGGAAGTAGCAGAAGCGGAGCTAGCTGGCATTAAGCTTACACTAGAAATTGCACACCTGAATAACCAGAGCTCATTAATAGTGGAATATGATAGTAAGATAGCGGTGAACATGATAGCAAACATGCCTATTGAAAATACAAGGTATGCTGAGGATCTGTGACACGTTAGAAACATGGTTAAACATGCATGGAAGGTGAGGTTTACCCATAGAGAAGGCAATGTTGTAGCTGACAAATTAGCTAAGGTACAAATCCAGAAACCTTGGGGGTATGTTGCTTTTAGTGCACCCCCTATTGAGATCCATGATCTTCTCACTCATGATTTTTGTAATGGTAGTAGTACTACCATATTTCATTCTATTGAACTTATTAGTGAATGTACTCCTGAATTGAATTTGCTCACAAGGGGAGAGTGAGATGAAAAAGATAGCCTCCCGACTTCCTCAAAATAAAATAAAAAATAAAATTGAGTACTATGTTTATAATGAAGAGACTTCTAAATATCTCATTATGTAATTATACACTCAATGAAAATGTGTATTTTAGTGTACAATTCTCTAGAATATACTTATTGAGTTCCTTTTTTCATTCCATTTATCAATAAAGTATTCATTCTATTACAAAATGACTTTCTCATAATATTATCTTTTCACATTTGAGTCATTTAAAACATGTATAAAACTTTATTTTAATAAAATGCATATATTTAATATCATATATTTTGGATTAATATATGCAGAGGAGATAGGTGTTAGTAAATTTTATACATCCACACTAGTTATTATAGACACATGCATTTCAAATAGAAAAGGTGTAAACATTATCTATCAATCAATTTCCTTTCATTTTTTTATTGTTAACAATTTTAGGAGGTAATAGGGGGTTACTAAGGAAATCATTTGGTCAAGATTGTTACGATATCTTTTATGAGTGAATTAGTTAATTATATAAATTTGGAAATACTATTTGTTTCCAAATAGAATGGAGTTAAAGTATTTGTTTCCTTTATGATAACATGATTTTTTTTCATTTATTTATTACTTTCAAGCATTGCGTAGAGAGAACTAGCTCTTTAAGGTTTGTTCTAATTTGTTAACATATCTCACATATTCTATACTATTGTAATTATCCTGATCACATTGTATTTGGAAAATAAATACATTTCAAAGATTTTCTTCCACGATAAATTTTCCATAGATTTAACATGCATGTACCACATTCTTTCCCTTTATGCTAAAGCACAAAGTTATTTCTTAAAACTTCACCAAAATTATATACATATAAACCTTACAAGCAAAACTAAACATGAGAAACACGATTCTTCCACTAACTTCCCTTTCGTGATTGTTTTCTATATTATTTGATATTTTGGACTTTGAGTTATACTCTCTCTCATAAATAAAATAAGGATAGATAAAATTGTCTAATTCATGTGGAAATTGAAAACTAAACTAATTTTCATATGTAGGATTCTAATTTGGGTTTAATTTCCATTAGTGAAGACATTTAACAATTTATTTAACATTTTTGGCTTTTTCTCCTACTTTCTTCTTTGAATGAAATTAGGATAGTTATTATTGTTCCAATATTGTGAAATTTGGCACCCAACCTAATTGGGTTGCAAGAAACACATTTTTACCATAACATTTCACTTTCCTTTTATGAGTTACGACACCAATAGGAATTTTGGCTCTTTACTAATGTATTATTATAATATTACATCATTACTATTATTATTTATTTTTAGAGTCTTATCCTCTTCGCATTGTTTCCAAAAGAGTTATATTCTATTATTATACATAAAAATCCACGTTTTAGTCATTTAACATATTTAGTCCATTAATTGCACTTTACTTTAAATGATTGTACATGAAAAATTCAGTTGTTATCCTAGTACATGTTTTAAGTACATTATTCCTCTTATCTAACCTTTATGTGAATATTAGTTAGCAAAGGAAATACATGTAACATATATAATTAAGTTACTAACATGGTAGCACATAGTTAAGTTCCTAGGTTAATATCAGATGCAGATATAAAACCTTATGCCACTTAATATCTTATATGCATTAACAATATACATTAAAGCATAACTTTATCCTTGTTTTGTCAAATCTAAGGAACCAAGCATAGTAACCTCCTAATCATGGTATAGGATACAATCATAGATTTTGGGATGTTACAATAAGGACTTCAAATCTAGATATGGATCCAAAAGTGTGAGATTTTCACCTACATAAGACGTCTCTAGTTGTTGGACAACTAGTGTGAGCCAATGTATATTGACATCCCTTCTATGTCTTTAATATGATGATGTTTTAAGGCTACAATGGATCTGATGGCAGGGTTTTATCAACTAATTTTTTTTACTCAGTTGTGCCCCTCTCCTCAAAACCCGAAAGGGTGGAGTATCTTAGAATCTGAGTGGTGAGAAGGCAATTAGAGCTTGAAGAAGTGTTGGGGAATCCTAGTGAAACTTTAATCTGACTCTATCATCGTAGAGATGTTAATGAAGGCAACTAGGAGTCAACATGATACAATAATGGTGGTGGTCGGGTGAGAAAATGAGAAATTGTGGATTTACCCCACTATTTCCACTTAGGTGGATATGGGCCCAGATCTCCATGGCCAATATATAGAATGGAAATGTTGCTACTGAGGTATTAGATTTATTTTTCTTTGAACAATCATTTGTCCTACCATTCTTCCGTATTTCTAGTCAACACTTTTCTCCTCACCCACCAAAACCATTCTAGGCAAAATGATCATTCTTGTGTTGTCCGACCATAATTGTTCTAGTGTAGAGAAACTAAGGTCAATGTAATCAGAACATACATTCTCTTTTGGCTCAATATTTTAGATATATGCAAAAGTACCAATTTTGATCACCACAAGCACTAAGACAACAAAAATTATGGGCATTTTATAGTGGAATTTGAGTCTGATTCAAGAATCTTTTTGTCACTCTCATATTTTTTTTCCAATTAGCCAACACTTATCATTCTTTGTCATGTAGTCATATCCTAAGAAAACATACAAAGACAATAAGTACCTATCAAGTATGTTTATGTGTGTGTTGTTGTAGAATGTAAAATTTAAAAGAAGAATTAAGGAGTGAGGGTTGGAAAATCTCACAACACAAGGGTTGCCTTCAAGAGATATAAATTTTATGCCTTTAGTTAGGTGGTGTTGCTGAATCAATATCATCTACATCTCCGACATTCATATGCTAGAGTCTATTAATTTGAGAATTCAAAATGAATATTGAAGACCTTTTTTTTATCACAGTCATCCTCTTGTAAATTAAAGAAGGATGTTGTCATAGCCAAAATTTTAGAACCCAATAAGTGTATGATAAAATTATTCATAAAGTGAATATAAGATTGATTTTTGTTTATGATAAGCTCCGATCCAATTTTGTTTCATGATATTTGAATATAAGAGAAAAGCATGTAGAAAAGGGTCTTATGTATCATTTTGGTCAATTTTGAAGTTACGTAATATTCAAGTAAGTATTAAAAAAAACATTCCCATGCTTTTGGAGTTGTAATAAGACAATGGTAGATATTTAGTGAGAAGTTTATCGATTATTTTATGATATAAGATATTTTTAATGAGTTATCAAATCAACCAAGATTCATAAAGTATTTAGGAGATATTTGTCTAATCACAATGAAAAATAACCAAATCTTCCGTTATAGTAGGTGGGGACCAAATAAAAGAATATATATACAATCTCCTTCCTTGCGAAGGGAGGAGTCTTGTCTATTTTTAAAACTGCATATCTCTCTCTATTCAGCATTGGGATCTGTGATGGGTAAGACTATGGGGCGTAATTTGTTAAAGGTTAAGTTTTGGGCATTCTCAGGCACTTTCACGCATAGTGACACGTGCCAAAACCAGCCCCCCAAAACCTTCTCCACATGGTAGATTGTGATTGGATTTGTTTTTAAATTATGCAATAGACAAATAAATTTATTTCACTTATAAATTTTGAATCGTAATGAATTTTTTATGAAATAAAAACCATTAGATTCATTACCAATAATGAAATCCAACAAGACTAATGTTGACATATTTTTGAGAAAAAATACAAAAATGATATATATAGGTTAATTGACACCCAAAGATGGTTCATTGACGCCTAGAAATGGTTCATTGACATCCAAAGTATAAAATGATGCTCAAGTAAATATTGTATGTGCTAAATTATATCTAAGGTAATTGATAACCAAACACTTCAAGTAATTCACAATAAAAAACAACATAAGGGTGCTCATAAATCCCTATTGACACCCAAAAATGGTTAATTGACACCCAAAATAGTTCATTGACACCCAGAAGTACAAAAATGACACCCAAACAACCAAAACATTTTGGGCACTATTTTGCCATTTTTGGGCATTATTTAGCCTTTTTGGATGCTATGGCACCCATAAATGGCTATTGACACCTAAAAATAGTTAATTGATGCCCAAAATAGTCCATTGACACTGAGAAGTATAAATATGGTGCCCAAATAAGGTATAGACAACCAAAACAACTTAATTACGCCCAAATATGTCTATTTGACACCCAAGAACAACTTAATGACACTCAAAAATAGTTTTATACGTTAAATAGGGTGTAAGAAACTTCACACCAAATAACAACTTAATGATGCCCAAAAATGGCTATTTGACACCCAAAGATGATTAATTGATGCCCAAAATGGTTCATTGACACTCAAAAGTATAAAGATGTCCATAAATGGCTATTTACACCCAAAAATGGTAAAATTGGTTAATTGACACTCAAAATGGTTCATTGACACCCAAAAATATAAAGATGATGAATTGACATCTAAAGATGGTTAATTGACACCCACAATGGTTCACTGACATCCATAAGTATAAATGTGACACCCCGCCATCACTCAGATAGCGAGAGGACATGTGAAAATGTACGGAACCACATATTACTGAAAACACAGGTTAATTAAAACCGATTGTGGAAAGCATACATAAGAGAACTTTTGCATCCAAATCCTACAGAGAAACATGTTATAAAAATATTACAAGCCTTGATATATGTCCACACCTTATCGGAACTAGCCGTACTGTCAGCACCAGAGTTCATCACCTGTTAATACATCCATAACGGGCCACGTACGGCCAGTAGCCGGCCACGTACGGCCAGTAGCCGGATATACCAAAATTACAACAGCTAGACATCGTGAAACGTCATCAAACACCTCCGAGGACCTGAGAGTATAGGGATGACTATAGGACTCTACTACAAAACCACCAAAATAGCAGCATGTCCATCTCTTGCCTTCTACTGCTCTTCTTGCTGCTCGGCTACAACCTCACGACCACCACCATGTCTAGAGCGATCACCTAAAAAGGTTGTAAACCAGCGGGGTGAGACACACAGTCCTAGTGAGAAACTGATAACGCCCATTTTTGTGATGTTTTTTTGCCTTTATTCTGTTATCAAAACTGCCCTTTTCTGCTGTTTTCCTCACTTTTATATGCATTTTCGCAATAATTGGCTAAGCAATGCTCTCAATCCAATAATTCCACCTTTTGCAGAGTTTCCTCCCTGTTTGGCCCAATTAGTACCAATAAGGCCGTTCCGGCCCACAAATAAGTCCAAGACTGTCTCGGCCCCTTGACGCCCGATACACATGCTAACCGGCAAGGCTGCGCGATATGACGACGCGCGACGCAAGGATGCTGCGCGAGAAGGTACTGATGGACGACACGCCTCTTTACCCGACGGGGAGCCAAGCGCGCCGCAACTACTCCATGTGCCGCGCGATATCGGCCACCCACCGGCAGGCGCTCCTCACCAAGACGCCCGACAGCCAACCTCCTTGTACCGGGCGATACCCGCGTCAGCCGACCACCAAATGAACGGCGGAAAGGAGGGAACGTGGCGCTTCGAGCACCATATCTGCTCCCGACCAGCTGCCTATAAATAGCAGCTACAGGGAGCCAAAAAGACAGCTTAGACAATTCGGACAAGCTTGGTCACTTCAGGTTTCGGATAGTCGAGTGATCTTCGGAGGAGGCTGCGAGAGCAGGCATATCGTGCTCCAGTGTTCATACCGGGAGACACTAGGTGAGCTCTTCCTCATCCCGAGAGGGAGGGGATTGGTTCACCTAGGACTGTACCGGGCGACACTGGGAGCCGATATCGGCCGATGTAGATACGCGACACGAGTACCCGACACCAGTGCCCGACAGTAGGATACACAACTCCATGCCCGACATGATAACGAACCCGATACGCTCCGCCCGTCAGGCGTGTCGCCCAAGAGGGTGTGCCGCATGACTTGAGCATATTGGCCTGGTCCTTGAGCGATACAGTCGCCTGTTGCGGTATGCCGCTTGAGAGAGCGTGCCGCCCGACACGGCTGTATCGGGCTAGGCCCTTTGTCCGATATCGGGCGGGAGGGTTACTGTAGCTTGTCGTCCTTCTACATCAAGAAGGTGACACATATCTTTAATTCTGTTATTTAGTTCTTTACTCATTCATTGTAACTAAGAACTTTAATGCTTATAGAAATAGAAATGCTTACTTACTTGCTGCTCTATGCTTGGTGCAATATGTTGGATGACTGCTATGTTTGGTATCTGAACTCTAGATTGCATGTTTTGGATCACGTTTCTATTAGCTATCGAATCGTGTTTTCCCGTCACAACAACTTCGAGAGTTGTGTTGTGGCTCTAGTGTTTGGTCCGATTCTGGAGTACAAGAGTGCCCAGAACGGAGTTGCTTTAGTAACCCTTCCACTCTAATTTGAGTCTGGTGACCCCGAGAGTGGAACCGATGCCTTTTTAGAGGTGCCCGCTTCGAGAGGAGGGGTACAGGATTGGTTCTACCGCCGCTTGTTTTACCACAGTTCTATCCCTCATACCTCGCCTTAGCTCCAAGTATATTCTTCTGTACTTTCTGTTGCATGAAAACCACTAAAAATTGTTAAATGCTTAAAACCTTAAATCTTTCTAGTAACTCCACTTGGAGATAGTTTTCTTGTTTTGTTCGTGCCATCTTTATGCTTCCCTCTTCGGGAATTTATCATCTCTTTATACCTGCCGGAGTGTAGCATGTCGATTCTGGGTTCTCAACACTACCCCCTTGTCCCTGTGTTCGACCCCGTGTATCTACTTCGACCCCGTAAACAAAGTTGCGGGGGCCTAGAAGGATTCGGGTTTATAAATGTAAAAGCTCGACTACCTCAAATCCGCCTCCATTTTTAGGACGCGCGATTTAGGCCGGTCAACTTTTTGGCACCGTTGTCGGGGACAAAGCAAAGACGGTACTGTTGACGAATCCGAATCTACTAACTACACTCCTGTGCCTCAAGCTTAGAAATAAGCGTGACAGCACACTTTTTCTTTTATCATTTCCTTTTTCATTACTATTATTCTTAGCCTAAGCCGAATAATTCAATTTGCTAACTTGATTTTATATACTCTTACATGAACCTTGGAAGCTGACTTGCTCCACCGAGTTTTGATACCATGTCTCGTTGTGAGCAATCTCTTCTTGAAGGTGAATGTCAGGGCCGAGGCAAGAGGGTGAGCCAGCCTAGATTGGTTGGTCAGCTTTCAACCTACATAAAAAGACAGGACACCATTATCAGCAAACTGGTACAGGGTGCGCTTCCCGGCCCCAGAGTTCAGAATTCCATGCAATACCAGATGGCGAGTCTGCAGATGCGCCAATGGGGAGTCGATCAACGATTGGCCCAATTGGCAGCACTGATGAAGAACCCTGCGGGAAAGACACTCTCCTACCTGGAAACTGCCAGAATGGGGGTACTAAGGTCCGGGAAGACGGTGGAGCGCACTGCTGAAGCCGAACCGGAACCTGAACCGAGGTCTGAGAGCACCAATCCAACAGAGGGCGATGGTGGACAAGCAGAAGCTCAAGAGCCAGCACGGAAGCCTTCAGACGAGCTACCTGGTGGGAGGAATTCCTACGCCCCAAGGCCGCCGTTCCCGTATAAGCGGATAAAGGCAAATCTGAAGAAGCGTCATGAGAGGTTCATGGACTCGATCAGGAAACTGTATCTTGAAGTCCCCTTCCTTGATGCATTGGAAGAGATGCCTATGTATGCCAAGTTCCTCAAGGACCTTATCACAAAGAAGAGAAGGGGAGGAAGGACAGAGATAGTGTATTTAGCTTCTGCCTCCTCCACCTTCTTGAAGCCTGACACGCCAAATAAGAGAAGGGATCCCGGAGCTTTCACAATCCCGTTCGCCATCGGAGACAACGTCGAGCGCAAGGGTCTAGCAGACTTAGGGGCTAGCATAAGCCTCATGCCCCTAAGTTTCGCACAAAGGGTGGGTTTGACCGACATGGTTTGGACTAACATGCGAATCCAACTGGAAGACCACACCTTCAAGAGACCTGTCGGCATTATCAAAGATGTACCGATCCGGGTTGGCGACTTCTTCATCCCTTGCGATATAGTCGTCATCGACACAGCTGAAGATCCCCGTTGCCCGATCATCTTTGGGCGGCCCTTCTTGGCGACAGGGAGAGCGCTAATTGATGTTTCCGAAGGGATGATCACCTTAAGGGTCGACAACAACCATATGGACTTCAAGCTAAAAGAAATAATGAAGAGCCCGTCCCTCTCTGAATCAGCATGTTTCGCAGATAGCTACAATAAATTCTGCAAGGAAGTAGAGGAAGATATCCGGACAGTAGACCCCCTCTTGAGGGCTATAAACTGTCAAGATCCCGACCTCGAAGACCCTGAGGTCGCGAAGCATCTCGACCTTTTCAACCTTTCTGATAAAGATTTGCAAGAAGGGAATACAGAGGTGGAGTCTGTGATGTATGCCTCTCTTGAGGAGGAGCCTCAGGAAAGGGCACCCAGACCAAAGCCAGAGTTGAAAGCATTGCCCGAAGGCCTGAAGTACGAGTTCTTAGATGAAGAGCAGAGAAACCCCGTCATCGTAAACGCTGATATTTCGAGCAACCAGCTGGACCGACTCCTTGAGGAGTTAAGGCTCCACAGGAAGGCTATAGGATATTCGGTAGATGATATCAAAGGCCTTAGCCCCGCCCTGTGCATGCATCACATCAACTTGGATGAATCTGCCAAGCCTCTGGTTCAACCCCAGAGGAAACTGAACTAGATGCTCAAGGAGGTCGTCAAGAAAGAGGTAATAAAGCTTAGGGATGTAGGGATCATTTACCCAATCAGCGACAGCAGTTGGGTAAGTCCGATCCACGTAGTGCCCAAAAAGGGCGGGATGACTGTGGTTAAGGGTGAGAAAGGTGACGAGGTGGCGGTTAGGACCGTCACCAGCTGACGGATGTGCATAGATTACTGAAAGCTAAATCAGGCTACAAAGAAGGATCATTTTCCGCTACCTTTTATTGACCAAGTCCTCGAAAGGTTAGCGCATCACGATTTCTTTTGTTTTCTTGATGGCTTTTCAAGTTTCTACCAGGTACCCATCTTGCCCGACGATCAAGAGAAAATAATGTTCACCTACCTTTACGACACTTATGCCTTCCGAAGGATGCCCTTTAGACTCTGCAACGCCCCCGCCACCTTTCAGCGATGCATGATATCGATGTTCTCGTATTTTCTAGAAGACATCGTAGAAGTTTTCATGGACGATTTTTCCGTCTATGGGAAGGACTTCGATAGCTGTCTGAAAAATCTATCATTGGTTCTTCAAAGGTGCGAGGAGAACAACCTAGTTCTAAACTGGGAAAAATGCCATTTCATGGTGCGGGAGGGCATCGTCCTCGGGCATAAGATCTCGAAGCGTGGGATTGAAGTGGACGCAAGCAAAGTTGAAGCAATATCCAAGCTTCCTCCACCAAGATCCGTGATGGGGGTGCGAAGCTTCCTCGGGCACGCCGGATATTACCGAAGATTCATCAAGGACTTCTCGAAGATTTCCAAACCATTGTCCAATCTTCTGGTAAAAGATGCTGAATTTATTTTCTCTAACGATTGTCTAAGTGCTTTTCAGGCCCTTAAAAATGCTTTAATATCACCACCTATCTTTCAAGTGCCAGAATGGGGGTTTACCTTTTGAGCTGATGTGCGACGCAAGCGACTACGCGGTTGGAGCAGTCCTGGGGCAAAAGAAGGACAAGAAGCACCATGTGATCTGCTACGTGAGTCGCACGTTGGACGAAGCCCAGGTAAATTACACAACAACTGAAAAGGAGATGCTCGCGATCATCTTCGCATTTGATAAGTTCAGGTCGTATCTCATCGGAGAAAAGGTCAAGGTATACATAGATCATGGGGCAATAAAATACTTAATGCAAAAGAAAGATGCAAAGCCCAGACTGTTGAGGTGGGCCTTACTGCTCCAAGAATTCGACCACGAAATTATCGACAAGAAGGGCACAGAGAATGTGGTCGCAGACCATCTATCAAGGATCGTGACTGAGAAAGAGAGATGGCCTCCTATCAACGACGACTACGCCGACGAAGCCCTTATGTTGGCCGAAGCCCAAGAAGAAAGCCTACCCTGGTTTGCAGACATCTGCAATTATCTCGCTTGTGGAGAACTGCCCCCTGACATAACGTACAATCAGAAGAAGAAGCTTTTCGTGGAAGTTAAAAACTACTACTGGGACGATCCTCTCTTGTTCAGAAGATGCTCCGACAACTTATACAGGAGGTGCATACCAGAAGAAGAAACCACGAACATCCTGAAGCAATGCAACGCCTCCCCCTATGGTGGTCACCTAGGTAGTGAAAGAACAGCTGCAAAGGTGCTACAATCAGGTTTCTACTGGCCCTCCTTATTTAAAGACGCTGCACAGTTTGTGAAGGCTTGCAAAGAGTGCCAGTTTATGAGGAACATAGGGCGGAGGGACGAAATGCCAATGGAAAGCTGGATTGAAGTCGAAATATTTGACGTATGGGGGATCGACTATATGGGGCCATTTCCCCCATCTCGAGGGTATCAGTACATACTCGTGGCTATGGATTATGTATCGAAGTGGGTGGAAGCATTAGCCACCCAAACCTGCGATGCCAAGTCGGTTATCAAGCTCTTCGAGAAGACCATCTTCCCTCGCTTCGGCATCCCGCGCACAGTTATTAGCGACAGAGGATCGCACTTTGGAGAAAGACAGTTTGAAGCACTCCTACTCAAGTACGGAGTGAAGCACAAGATCTCTACACCCTACCATCCCCAAATGTCAGGGCAGGTAGAGGTTTCCAACAGACAAATCAAGCAAATCTTGCAGAAAACTGTCAGCCGAACAAGGAAAGATTGGTCCATGAAGCTTGACGATGCACTTTGGGCCTACCGCACCGCTTACAAAACACCCATTGGAACCACCCCCTACCATCTCATCTACAGAAAATCCTGCCACCTACCGTTAGAATTGGAACACAAGGCCCTCTGGGCAATCAAGTTCCTAAATATGGACCTTGACAAAGCTAGAGAAAAGAGATTCTTACAGCTTCAAGAGCTCGAAGAGCTGAGAATGAATGCCTACGAAAATGCAAAAATCTACAAACAGAGGACGAAGTTGTGGCATGATGCCCATCTCAGGAGAAAGGATATAAGAGAAGGGGATAAGGTCTTGCTATTCAAGTCGTCTATTCGTCTTTTCCCTGGGAAGTTGCAAACGAGGTGGTCTGGACCGTTCACTATGTCAAAAATATATCCATAAGGAATGATGGAGCTTTACGACAAGGACAATCTGACCAAGGTATTTCAAGTGAATGGGCACAGGGTGAAAAGATTATATGAGGATGAGGCCTTTGTCAGGAGGGCAGAGATCGACCTGCAGGATATGGGCACATCCAGGGGTGGAACAAGATGATCCTACACCGGTCGAGCTGGCGACACGAACTTCAGCGCTCCTCCGGAGGCAACCCGAGTTTTTCTTTCTTTCATAGAGTAGGATGCATTTTTCTATTATTTGCAAGAACAAACATTATGGCATGTAATAAGGCCCGAGTCAGTGCATGCGCCACATGCGCTGACTCTATTTTATGGGCCACCGCTGTAATAATTTTCTGAGGTGGAGGGCTTAACCCTTGGCCGATGATGTTTTACCCTTTGATCGCTGTTTCCGCTCTTAGGTTTCTCGGCCGCCTGTTTTAACCATGTCGGGCAGCCGCTCAGCCGGCGCGCATGACCGCCCGTACCGAGCTTTGGTCTTTAGGGCATCGCAACGACCGTGACGTTTGGCATTCCTGGGCGGCGTGCACCCTATCGTGCATAAGAATAAATGCCCTTAATGAGACTGATGTGACCATCGTCTCGGGAACCGCCTGACCCGTTGGCCGACGCACGCCCCAGAGATGTCCGTTTCGCCCCCGGCCGAGCTGCCTATAAATAAGAACGGGGATTTCACCGTGTCGGGCAGTCACGCTTTACTCATTTTAGCCACCTGTAACACATGCAGTAGTCTGCCCTTTTGCTCCCGTGTTGGCCAGTTGCCTTCACCGTGGTATAGGGCGATGGCTCCTATGAGAAAAGGTAACACCCTACACGCATATCGTCCGACACACTTATCGCTCAGCAAGCTATCCCCCGAAAGGTTTATCGCCCGACATGAGTTTTTCCTATCATGCGCTACCTGTCGGGATCACGAGCCTTGTCGAATTTTGTATCACCCGACGTAGTTATGCACGACATAGCAACCGATGGTGTTTGCCTGTTACGCCATATCGGGCGGCACGTTTTTCTTTTGTGACGTTCTGTCGGGCAGTTGCTCTTTGGCGACCTTATCGCCCGATATACCCGTATCGGGAGGTATGCTGTGCCGTGCAACCCCTCCTCGTATCGCCCAATCTTGTATCGACTTATGCTTTCTTTTGACGGACGATACTCGGATTTTGAAATAAGTCTAGCATTATCGAGCTTCTTTAACTTTTTCTATCTAACGACTTATAACGGTTGATGAACTTGATAACAGGCAGAATGGATGCCGCAACTGAAGCAACAACTGTCGGTCAGAAACGTCAGCACCCCGAAGAGGGGCAATTCCTTATCATAGTCTGTCTTCTGTAGTAGCCTGGGGCCAACTACAGAGACAACACGAGTACAGCCCCGGTGACTGCCGGGACAGCACAGGAGCTTTCTGTCTACCGAGAGCTATTGCGCATGTTCCGGCTGAGCTGGGAAATAAAATGGAGGGTGAGCTGGGGAAATGTTTTACCGGCGACCTCCAGATGGAACCTGGGCATCCCGGTTCCAACTACTTAATAAGGAGGAAGCAGCCACAAGTGTCCGTACTTGTAGAAGCTGTTTCCAAATGAGAAATAAGGAGGCAGCAACAAAGAAGTATATTGCAGCTTCTACAAGGCACAAGCGAACCCGCTAAATAACCTTCACTGGACTAACATGAACTCACCCTCTTCTTCACTACTCTGGGACAGAGTATTGGATAAGTTTGGGGGGGGGGTACTCATGTAACAGTGAAGGAGGTATAAAAATTCTCTTGTGCCATTTTGCCTTTCCACTATATCATGTGCTTCCACCCTTGCTCATATAAAAATTTCGAAAATTTTACTTATTTTTGTTCCCATGCATATGTACAAAGTCACTATATTAGTAAAAACCCTGATGCAACTGCTTGCAAAGTTTGTTTTCTATATGCTTAATGTGATGCAAGTTTTGTTATATCTTTTTGATAATACTGCTTCAAATGAACAAAAGAATATGTTTTGCCATGTCAAAAATTTTCAAAAATATAATAATCTCGCAGACAGCTAAGAGACGAGTATGGAGAGGGAAAAAGCTGCCCAAACAGCAAGAATCTCTTTGTTTCCCTTACCTGACAAAAATCTTAAAAAGGGAGAGAAACCTTATGAGAGTGAATAAAAGCATGAGAGTTGTGCCCAATAAAAGAAAAAGAAAAAAAAATATACACACACTTGTTTTCCAAAAGTACCCATCTTTAGGCATGGTAGATCCGGGGCAGTGGTACGTAGGATGTGAAATCACTGCTCTAAAGCCAACTGGCTTGGACTGTAGGGACCACTTGCCCGTTAACGAACCCTTACCTGGATGGACCGATGGGAGACAAGAATGAAAAACCCAAAAAGCCTTAGCCTACCCTATTCACAACTTTCTGCCCCAAAAATAAAGCTGTTTGGTGTGTAAGCTAACTTCGGAATTGTACAACAAAGTCTCGCCGAAGCTGTAGAGAAAAATCTTACTTAAACAATAAGGCAATAAAAACGAAGTCTTTTGTTCGTAATGAGGCAGCATTATCTCTAAAGGCATTACGATACTTGTTTTACATCTTGGCCTGAAAAGCATACTATGCAAGAAGAAGCATCGCCAAATAAAGTTTAGATATTGATTGAGGACAATCAAAACGTTAAGTTTGGGGGAGTTGATAACACCCATTTTTGTGATGTTTTTGGCCTTTATTCTGTTATCAAAACTGCCCTTTTCTTCTGTTTTCCTCACTTTTATATGCATTTTCGCAATAATTGGCCAAGCAATGCTCTCAATCCAATACTTCCACCTTTTGCAGAGTTTCCTCCCTGTTTGGCCCAATTAGTACCAATAAGGCCGTTCCGGCCCGCAAATAAGTCCAAGACTGTCTCGGCCCCCTGACGCCCGATACACACGCTAACCGGCAAGGCTGCGCGATACGACGACGCGCGACGCAAGGATGCCGCGCGAGAAGGTACTGATGGACGACACGCCTCTTTACCCGACGGGGAGCCAAGCGCGCTGCAACTACTCCATGTGTCGCGCGATATCGGCCACCCACCGGCAGGCGCTCCTCGCCAAGACGCCTGACAGCCGACCTCCTTGTACCGGGTGATACCCGCGTCAGCTGACCACCAAATGAACGGCGGAAAGGAGGGCACGTGGCGCTTCGAGCACCATATCTGCTCCCGACCAGCTGCCTATAAATAGCAGCTACAGGGAGCCGAAAAGACAACTTAGACAATTCAGACAAGCTTGGTCACTTCAGGTTTCGGATAGTCGAGTGATCTTCAGAGGAGGCTGCGAGAGCAGGCGTATCGTGCTCCAGTGTTCGTACCGGGCGACACTAGGTGAGCTCTTCCTCATCCCGAGAGGGAGGGGATTGGTTCACCTAGGACTGTACCGGGCGACACTGGGAGCCGATATCGGCCGATGTAGATACGCGACACGAGTACCCGACACCAGTGCCCGGCAGTAGGATACGCAGCTCCATGCCTGACACGATAATGAACCCGATACGCTCCGCCCATCAAGCGTGTCGCCCGAGAGGGTGTGCCGCCCGACTTGAGCATATTGGCCAGGTCCTTGAGCGATACAGTCGCCCGTCGCGGTATGCCGCTTGAGAGAGTGTGCCGCCCGACACGGCTGTATCGGGCTAGGCCCTTTGTCCGATATCGGGCGGGAGGGTTACTGTAGCTTGTCGTCCTTCTACATCAAGAAGGCGACACATATCTTTAATTCTGTTATTTAATTCTTTACTCATGTATTGTAACTAAGACCTTTAATGCTTATAGAAATAGAAATGCTTACTTACTTGCTGCTCTATGCTTGGTGCAATATGTAGGATGACTGCTATGTTTGGTATCTGAACTCTAGCTTGCATGTTTTGGATCACGTTTCACTTAGCTAACGAATCGTATTTTCCCGTCGCAACAACTTCGAGAGTTGTGTTGTGGCTCTAGTGTTTGGTCCGATTCTGGAGTACGAGAGTGCCCGGAACGAAGTTGCTTTAGTAACCCTTCCACTCTAATTTGAGTCTGGTGACCCCGAGAGTGGAACCGATGCCTTGTTAGAGGTGCCCGCTTCGAGAGGAGGGGTACATGATTGGTTATACCGCCGCTTGTTTTACCGCAGTTCTATCCCTCGTACCTCGCCTTAGCTCCAAGTATATTCTTCTGTTTCTGTTGCATGAAAACCACTAAAAACTGTTAAATGCTTAAAACCTTAAATCTTTCTAGTAACTCCACTTGGATATAGTTTTCTTGTTTTGTTTGTGCCATCTTTATGCTTCCCTCTTCGGGAACTTATCATCTCTTTATACCTGCCGGAGTGTAGCGTGTCGATTCTGGGTTCTCAACACTACCCCCCTTGTCCCTGTGTTCGACCCCGTGTATCTACTTCGACCCCGTAAACAAAGTTGCGGGGGCCTAGAAGGATTTGGGTTTCTAAATGTAAAAGCTCGACTACCTCAAATCCACCTCCATTTTTAGGACGCGCGATTTAGGCCGGTCAGAAACATAAATCCCCGCCGAAACTATAAAACCTTAAGATAAAAGCAGATAAAACAGATAACTTGATATGAACAACATATTGAGCAAGACTATATTATCCATCATCCTTACCAAGATATCCATGAGGCTTATAACCAAGCACTTCTTTATGAAACATGATTGACAAGATAAGCTTTACATGAACTTACCACAAGATATCAAGATCATATAAGCAACCGTAAGCAGGTAACTGGATTATCTATAAACAAGGCCTCAAATAATGTTTCGTATTTATTCTGTGTAGCATATACTATCCGATTGTATTACATTTTATTATGCCCTGAGGAAATGAGCCTTCCCTTCTCAAATCCAACCATTCGCTGCGAAGCCCAATTTGATGCCATAAAAGGTCTAAGGAGATCCAGACTCCATGACCTCACCTTCTCATGGTCAGTACATGAATCATCAAGCAAGACCATATTCTTATGCTTATAGGGCCTCAGCCTCTGGGTCAGCTCCGCAAGCTACCCATATCTCTAGCTCACCTCATCATAGGTGCTAGTGCATACATTCGAGCCATGAACACATCATTCTCATCATCACGTCCTGAGGCATGGGTCTGTTCACCATGCTCCATATATTCACAGTGGTACTCAGATTCCTCCTATTTTAGGCTAGGGGAAAACCTCACATATTCAACAATATGCGCTCCAGGCTGATCCCGCAGGATAAACTTGTTTCACCATCACCATGATAGTGACGATGATGGATCTATGGCCAGGGAAAACTACATGATATGTTCATCTATAATTAATTAATATATTTTAAGCCAATTTTTGACACAACCAAAGTATAAACATAGCCTTAGAGAATTATATCATTATTTCCATCATCATACTATCCTGGGACCTCAATACCTCATTATATCAACCACTGCCTCTCAAGGCATCATAATCATGCATCAACATTCTAGGAACGCATCCCTTATCTCATCATCAAAGGATAACACCTCAACTAGGCACTCAGCCTTGTATCAGGTCCTCAGACCTATCAACTTGTTATCTCATTACCACATGGTGCTACTCAAGCACATACATCTCATAGCTCTTACCAGGCTATGAATCCACATAAAAATACCTGCATGGTTAGTATACACATCCATTGAGATAACTGAAGTCATCATGGATTAACATGATTATCATACTATCAAGTATAAAGCAACATCCATGAGTATATTGCACATAAGCTGTAGAAATCATAGTTTTATTATCAATCATAAGCATATATCATGCCCCATATTTGTGATCATATACATGTGTCACATTATTATGTGTAGCAACATCATATCCTTCCAAAATTCCTGGTGCACAACCTATCATCTTATCTTGTCATCATAGTTGCAAGATTCAAGGTGATTAATCCATTGATTAGGTTTTTCCCCCGAGTTAACCATATCATCCATATCATCAAAGATATAACTACATGATCAAGAACTATCTTCTAGGTTCCTGGGTTATCAAAACCCTCACCAAAAACTCCTGCTACCATCCCTAAAAGTGTGGCGGGTAGAATGTCCCTCACCATAGGCGGTATCGGGCAGGGTAACAACCCTCACCAAAAGCTTACCGGCCTAGGCATTTAGCCACATATCGGCAAACCCTAGAAGATATCAAACCACCACCCAAGGTGTATCGTGAAATTAGAGAACATGGCATTATCATGCAACCTCGTCATGCACACCAGCTGCACAAGGTGTATCATTGAGCTAGCTCAAGAGGTGTATCGGCTAGAACCCTACCGGATAACAAGGGTTAGGGTTGTATTGGGAAACCATTCTCACCACTGTATCGGCCGAGATCATGGTGCCCCAAGCCAACACTATGTCGCCCAACATGTTCATGACACAGGAGACAAAAAATCACCTCAAGGAAGCCTATCGGTCAACAAGGGCATCACTCCATATCAGTCTCTATCAAAGCAACAACTAGGGTTTCTACTCAACCCATATTGGGCAGCTCAAACTCACCCAACTTGTGTCGCCCAAGGAACCAAATAGAGATCATATCGGCCAAGGGGACGACACCACATAGGTCAAGAGGCCATAATGTACATCATCAAAGTCAAGCTTCTCATATCGGCCATCACTTAAAGCACCTACTATGGTTTCTCTATACCACTAGATCAGGTGCCAAACCAACCATCTCGACTAGGTGTATCGGCCAAGGGTAAAACCCTAGACAAGAGGCTATCAGGAAGCACTACTCCAAGGTCATAATGTACAAAGCACAACTCTACAATGTCTTCTTCAACCTCAAGCACAAGGGCACCAAACCCTAAATGATCAAGAAGACCGACTCACCTCTCAACACCCAAGAGAGAGGGGTATTGCACAATCTCTATCACAAATCGGGCACCCACAAGGATCAACCTCAACTTAGGTCAGCACATATCCAAGAGCTCACCTATCAAATCCATGATGAGAGGAGGGTGTTGCCCAAGCAACTAGAATGTAGAATCATCTCTCAACCTAAATGAGAGAGGCGTATTGCCCACATCACTAGAGCTCAAACTCACTTCCCAAAACCAAGGAGAGAAAGGGTATTGCCCAACAAGAAAACCCCAAGCTATGGTTCGGCCAACTAGATCCAAAGGCATGTAAACCACCAACAACATCATTATCACTATATCCATAAGATCAACAACATGTACTAGAGCAAGAAACATAACATGCAATGGTCAATCATCCACATATATGAATCATGCAACATAAAGAAGGTAGTATAGCTAGGGTTAGAAGTTATGTAACCCACCTTAAACAAGCTCGTCAAGATCCAAAGCTCCAAGATTCAAGCTCCTAGCTCCAAGCACACCACTTTTGGCCACCTCAAGGAAAGGAACAAGAATCATAACCACCATGGCCGAAGTGTAGGAAAGATGGAGAAGAAGATGCTAAGGAGATAGGGAAGATGCTTACCAAGGAAACAAGGTCCACCTAGGGTTCGACCACCAAGCTAGAGGAAGAAGAAGAAGACTTCAAGAAGAGGATCGACCACCAACTTGCTCCACCAAGATGTATCGGCCATCAAACACACCAAAGGGAAGGTGTATCATGCACCAAGGATGAGAGGAGCAACACAGAGCTAAAGGGTTCCTAAGTAAGAAAAAGTCACGACATATATAGATGAGGACCAAAGGGGAACCATGGCAAGGTGTCTCCCCACTTAGGGACACTTGTCCAACGTCTTGCCACCTTGCAAGCCACATGCACAAGACATGCCACCCATCTACAAAGGATAGCCACTTGTCCAAGGTATGGTGAGACAACCAAAGCTAGGTCACATGGGTGATACACCCTCTTGGATGACACACTCCTCTGGGAAACACAACCCTCTGGGTGACACAAGGCTCTCTTGCCTGACACAAGGTCCAACAAGGCAAGGCAAGGCCCAAACAAGGCTCAACCAGGCCCAAGGCAACTCAAGCAACGAGCCCAACCCTTCCTCTCAACTTTAGAGGAAGCAAGGAGAGAGAAGAACATCTCTCAAGGTGACAAACTTTCCTATCAACCCTAGACTTGGGTTATTTTGCAAGTAGCACCTCTAACTCTCAACAAACACAAGCAAACCCTAATCACCACTAAAGGTGATTAGCAAGCAACCAAGCACAGGGTTAAGTCAAAACAAACAGGGAAAGCCCAAAATGGAGGTCAGGGTCCTTACAAGCCATAAACCTCTACAAAGGGATTTTTTCCTCGAAATCCAAAGAGAAAAGTGAGGGATACTTCCTCCTCATCTCTTCCTCAAGCTCCCACGTGGCTTCCTCAATGCCACATTGATGCCAAAGAACCTTCACAAGAACCAAGTCCTTCCTCTTCAGCTTCTTTATTCTTATGTCAAGGATCACCACCGGGCCTTCCTCATAGGTCACATCTTCTTCAAGCCTAACCTCAGCTGACTGTATCACTGTTCCTGTGTCTGGATGACTTGTCTTCAGCATACTGATATGGAACACTAGATGTAACCTGTGCAACTCTGGCGGCAGCTCTAACTTGTAAGCTACCTTGCCAACACATACTATTACCGGGTATGGCCTCATATATCTGGGTGCCAGTTTGCCTTTCTAGCCAAACCTCAGCATGCCTTTCCAAGGTGAGACCTTGAGATACACTTTGTCTCCCACCTGGAACTCCAAAGGTCATCAAACATTGTCTACATAAGACTTTTTCCTGTCCTGTACTGCTTTCAACTGTTGTTGTATCACTCTGATCTTTTCTGTTGTCTGCTGTACTAACTCAGGACCCAAAAGCTGATACTCACCAGACTCATACCAGCATAAAGGGGATCTGCACTTCCTTCCATATAGAGCCTCATAAGGATCCATGTCAATGCTCCACTGGTAACTATTATTGTAAGCAAACTCTATCAGACTGAGATGCACGTCCAACTGTCTAGGAACTACAAAACCCAAGCTCGGAGAAGATCCTCCAAAGTCTGAATAGTCCTTTCCGACTGTCCATCCATCAACGGGTGGATGTGTTCCCAATGCTTTGTGCAACTGTTCCCAGAATAGACTCGTGAACTGAGGACCTCTGTCAGAAACTATCATTTCTGGTACTCTATGCAAATGCACTATCTCATCTACATATACCTAAGCAAGCTTCTCGGCTGTATATGTTGTCTTTATAGGTATGCAATGAGCAATTTTTTTCAACCTGTCCACTAATACCCAAATGGAATCATGATTCCTAGCTATCTTAGGTAGACCTACTATGAAACCCATGGTTATATGATCCCATTTCCATTGTGGTATTGGCATGGGTTGCAACATACCTGCCAGCTTTTGATGCTCAACTTTAACTTGCTGACATACTGCGCACTTAGCCACAAACTCGGATACATCCTTCTTCAAGCCATACCACCAATATAGGTCCTTCAGATTATGATACATATTGGTGACTCCTGGATGCATATCATACATTGATGTGTGTGCTTCCTCAAGCACTAGCTTTCTTAGATTATCAATGTCAGGGACCACCATCCTACCATGATAGCAAACTAGTCCATCCTCGGACTCATGGAATCCATCACGCTTTTTGCTGCCAAGCTCTGACCTGATCAACTGCACTGTATCATCCACCTGCTGTGCATCTTTGATCTGCTATCTCAGCGTAGGCTTGACTTGCATCTGTGCGAACATTCCTGCCAACAAGGAAACTTCCAACTACACATTCATTTGCCATAAGGAGGCAAACATATCCCGCCTATGGCATACCAAAGAACTCAACTATGTCTTCTTCGTGGGGAGAGAAGAAGACTTTCTACTAAGTGCATCAGCTACCACATTTGCCTTACCAAGATGATACTCAATGGTGCAATCATAATCATTGATTAGCTCCATCCAACGTCGCTGTCGCATGTTCAACTCACTCTGTGAAAAGATGTACTTCAAGTTCTTATGATCTGTAAAGATCTGACACACTTTCCCATAAAGATAGTGTCTCCAAATATTTAATGCATGGACTACCGCTGCCAATTCTAAATCATGTGTCAGGTAGTTCTCCTCATGTCTCTTAAGCTATCGCGAAGCAAAAGAAACCACATGATCCTCCTGCATCAACACACATCCTAGGCCCTTCTTGGAAGCATCGCAGAAAACAACATAGCCTTTCCCAGGCTCTGGAAACACTAGCACTGGAGCACTAGTCAGCTTCTCCTTCAAACTTTGGAAAGCTCACTGACAACGATCATCCCAAACAAAAGGTACATCCTTCATGGTCAACTTTGTCATCGGCAACACGATCACACTGAAGTCCTTTATAAACCTCCGGTAGTATCCTGCCAAACCCAGAAAACTACAAACTTCTATTGGCATCTTTGGTTGCTCCCAATCTTCCACTAACTCCACCTTTTTAGGGTCCACTCTAACTCCTTCTGTAGATATCACATGACCCAAGAAAGTCACTTCTTTCAACCAGAACTCACATTTACTAAATTTGGCATATAACTGGTGTTGGCGAAGAAGGTTCAATGCTTGTCGAAGATGCTGTTCATGCTCTTGACTGTCCCGACTATAGATCAAGATGTCATCTATGAAAACTACAACAAACTGATCTAGGAACGGACTGAACACTCAGTTCATCAGATCCATGAAAGCACCAGGCATATTGGTTAGCCCAAACGACATAACCACAAACTCAAAGTGACCATACCTTGTCCTAAATGCTGACTTAGGTATGTCATCATCTTTGATTCTTAACTGATGGTATCCAGATCATAGGTCTATCTTTGAGAACATTGTAGCACCACACAACTGATCAAACAGATCATCTATCCTTGACAACGGGTACTTGTTCTTGATCGTGACTTTGTTCAACTGCTGGTAATCTATACATGGCCACATCGATCTGTCCTTCTTCTTAACAAATAGTACTAGAGAACCCCAAGGCGATGTGCTTAGTCTGATGAAAACTTTCTCCAACAACTCCTGCAACTGCTTTTCAACTCAGCCATCTCTGCTGGAGCCATCCTATACGACGTCTGTGCAACTGGCTGTGTTCCTAGTACCAGATTGATCTAAAAATCAATCTCTCGGGGTGGGGGAACACTGGGGAACTCATCAGAAAACACATCCGCAAACCCACAGACAACCGTCACCTCCTCAAGTCTAGGACCTTTCACCTTGGTATGCACAACATGAGCTAAGAATGCCTTACACCCTTGCCACAATAACTTCTCTGCCACCAATGCTGACACTAAACATGTCAGAAGAATCTTCCTGTCTCCTTGGAAGATCCACTTCTCTCCATTGTCATCAAACACTACCTGCTTGGAACCACAATCCAACACAACCTTATACTTTTCTAAGGTATCCATCCCAAGGATCACATCGAATCCATGCATATCAAGTGGAATAAGATCCACTTGTATATTGTGTCCAGTGAAAGATAGGACACAAGACGGACACTCCTTTTGAAGCATCGAGGATCCATCAAGAGGGGTTTCTAACAACATGCTATCTTTCTTACAATTAACAGGTAAAGGACAACTATCAAGCAGACTATGTGCGATAAAAGAGTGTGTAGCACTCGGGTCAACCAGAACAGATATAAAGCAAGAAGAAGACAAATCAGAATGAAATAACTCCATCTGACATGTCACCACTCGCGTGTTGACTATCGCCTCCGGCTGACTCATAGCATATAATCGAGTTGTTTCTTGTTGTCCACGTCCTCTACTTCCTTGAGCATATGATCCCACTTGTGACGCTTGACCGCATCCTCACCCTCTGCTACCACTGGGCTATTGTCTATCTGATCCTTATTGATTCCGCCTCAGCTGTTGTGTTACTTCGACATCTCTCTTTGAGCAATTTGACCTTAAATGCCCAGTCTGTCCACAAGGATAACATGACCTACCTTCTGTCTATGTCCTAGATGGCCCTGTCACTACCACAGAAGCTGTACTAAGCACCTTCAACGATGAAGAAACATAACCTCTTCCCTTACCCAGAGACCATTGTAATGGTACATGAGAACTCTGCATCGTGGAAGGTGTCGAAAACCTTAGCTTCTTGAAGCCACCAGATCTCTATCCCTGGAACTGAGAAGGCCTTTTCCTTGTCATGGACTCCCTTTTCTCCCTAACATATCGTTCAATCCTGTGAACGGACTCCATGAACGTGGCAAACCGCTCCCGATTTTCCAAAGCAGCAGTAGGTGTCGACAGCTCAACACACAAACCTTTCTCAAATCGCCTGATCCGCTCATCATCTGTCACCTCCATGTGAGGACAAAACCTCAACAAGTCCATAAACTTGGCTTCATACTCGGTGATGCTCATCGACCCTTGGTGGAGACACTCAAACTGGTTGATCTTCTCGTCCAGATACATCTTCGGAAAGTATCTACTGAGGAACTCTCACCGGAAAAATTCCCAACCGATCTCCTCACCCGGTCACTTCTCCTCCTCGATGGCCCACTAGTGGCCAGCACTACCCTTCAAAAGGTAGACATCGTGCTTGACTTTGTCTACTTCGGGGATGTCAAGGATCCAGAAGGCCTTCTCGAGACCTGTCAGCCATAGATTTGCATCCACTAGATCAACTGTTCTAGCATAATCCGAATCTCTGACTCGGCGAAGCCACTTAAAGGTCTTCCCAATACTTGATGATTCACCATGGGGAGCCTGTGCTCTTGGCTGAGGCACTGGCAACCATTCCACCATGTGATTCATCGTATCCATCAACTTCCCCATAAGCTGTTGGTAGGTAAGATTTTCAAGAATGGCTGGGTCAAGTTGGAGGACCTCAAGCCCCCGATCTTCATGGCCTGCACTCTTACTCCATCAATTGATGCAGCATCGCTGCTCTTGGCAGCATGTTCTTCATGGTTCCAGACATCTTTAAGCTTTATCTTCTGCTGAGGGTAGAAGGTGATTGTGAGAAAATCTGGAAAACTCACAAGAATAGACACAACCTAGTCCTAGATCCCTGTAGACTCAGCGAACCTAGAGCTCTGATACCAAACTAACTGTGACACCCCGTCATCACTCAGACAACGAGATGACATGCAAAAATGTACGGAGCCACATATTACCTAAAACACAGGTTAATTAAAACCGATTGTGGAAAGCATACTTAAGAGAACTTTTGCATCCAGATCCTGTAGAGAAAAATGTTATAAAAATATTACAAGCCTAGATATATGTCCACAGCTTATCAAAACTAGCTGTACTATCAGCACCAGAGTTCATCACCTGTTAATACATCCATAATGGGCCACGTATGGCCAACAACATCATATACCAAAATTACAACAAATAGACATCGTGAAATGCCATCAAACACCTCTGAGGACCTGAGAGTACATGGATGACTATATGACTCTACTACAAAACCACCAAAACAACAACATGTCCATCTCTTTCCTTCTACTGCTCTTCTTGTTGCTCGGCTACAACCTCACGACCACCACCACGTCTAGAGTGATCACCTAAAAAGGTTGTAAACCAGTGGGGTGAGACTCACAGTCCCAGCGAGAAACATAACTCCCCGTCGAAACTATAAAACCTTAAGATAAAAGTAGATAAAACAAATAACTTGATATGAGCAACATATTGAGCAAGACTATATTCTCCATCATCCTTACCAGGATATCCATGATGCCTATAACCAAATACTTCTTTATGGAACATGATTGACAAGATAAGATTTACATGAACTTACCACAAGATATCAAGATCATATAAGCAATTGTAAGTAGGTAACTGGATTATCTACAAACAAGGCCTCAAACAATGTTTCATATTTATTCTGTGTAGCATATACTATCTGACTGTATTACATTTTATTATGACTTGAGGAAGTGAGCCTTCCCTACTGAAATCCAACCATTGGCTGCGAAGCCCAATCCGGAGCCATACAAGGTCTAAGGAGATCTGGAGTCCATGACCTCACCTTCTCATGGTCAGTACACGAATCATCAATCAAGACTGCAGTCTTATGCTTATAGGGCCTCAGCCTCTGGGTCAGCTCCACAAGCTACCCATATCTCTAGCTCACCTCATCATAGGTTCTAGTGCATACATCCGAGCCATGAACGCATCATGCTCATCATCACATGTCCTGAGCCATGAGTCTGTTCACCATGCTCCATATATTCACAGTGGTACTCAGATTCCTCCTATTTTAGGCTAGAGGAAAACCTCACATATTCAACAATATGCGCTCCAGGATGATTCCGCAGGATAAACCTGTTTCACCATCACCATGATACTGACGATGATGGATCTATGGCCAGGGCGAACTACATGATATGTTCATCTAAAATTAATTAGTATATTTTAATCCAATTGTTGAGGCAACCAAAGTATAAACATAGACTTAGAGAATTAGATCATTATTACCATCATCATACTGTCATGGGACCTCAATCCCTCATTATATCAACCACTGCCTCTCAAGGCATCATAATAATGCATCAACATTCTGGGAACACATCCTTTATCTCATCATCAGAGGATAACACCTCAACTAGGCACTCAGCCTTGTATCAGGTCCTCAGACCTATCAACTTGTTATCTCATTACCACATGGTGATACTCAAGCACATACATCTCATAGCTCTTACCAGGCTATGAATCCACATAAAATACATGCATGGTTAGTATACACATCCATAGAGATAACTGAAGCCATCATGGATTAACAGGATTATCATACTATCAAATATAAAGCAACATCCATGAGTATATTACACATAAGCTGTAGAAATCATAGTTTTATTATCAATCATAAGCATATATCATGCCCCATATTTGTGATCATATACATGTGTGACATTATCATGTGTAGCAACATCATATCCTTCCAAACTTCCTAGTTCACAACCTATCATCTTATCTCATCATCATAGTTGCAAGATTCAAGGTGATTAATCCCTTGATTAGGTTTTTCCCCCGGGTTAACCATATCATCCATATCATCAAAGATATAACTACATGCTCAAGAACTATCTTCTAGGTTCCTGCGTTATCAAAAACCTCACCAAAAACTCCTACTACCATCACTAAAAGTGTGGCAGGTAGCACGTCCCTCACCACATGTGGTATCGGGTAGGGTAACAACCCTCACCATAAGCTTACCGGCCTAGGCAATTAGCCACATATCGGCCAACCCTAGAAGATATCAAAACACCACCCAAAGTGTATCGTACAACTAGAGAATGTGGCGTTATCATGCAACCTCGTCATGCATACCAGGTGCACAAGGTGTATCGTGTAGCCATCTCAAGAGGTGTATCAGCTAGAACCCTACCGGCAAACAAGGGTTAGGGTTGTATTGGGCAACCATTCTCACCACTGTATCGGCTGAGATCATAGTTCCCCAAGACAACACTGTGTCTCCCAACATGTTCATGACACAGGCAACACAAAAGTACCTCAAGGAAGCTTATCGGTCAACAAGGGCATCACTCCATATAGGTCTCTATCAAAGTAACAACTAGGGTTTCCACTCAACCCATATCGGGCAGCTCAAACTCACCCAACTTGTGTCACCCAAGGAACCAAATAGAGATCATATCGGCCAAGGGGATGAAACCACTTAGGTAAAGAGGCCATAACATCCATCTAAGTCAAGCTTCTCATATCGGCCATCACTTAAAGCACCTACTAGGGTTTCTCTATACCACCATATCGGGCGCCAAACCAACCATCTCCACTAGGTGTATCGGCCAAGGGTAAAACCCTAGACAAGAGGCTATCAGGAAGCACTATTCTAAGGTCATAACATGCAAAGCACAACTCTACAAGGTCGTCTTCAACCTCAAGAACAAGGACACCAAACCCTAAATGATCAAGAAGATTGACTGACCTCTCAACACCCAATAGAGAGGGGTATTGCACAATCTCTATCACAAATCAGGCACCCACAAAGATGAACCTCAACTTAGGTCATCACATATCCAAGAGCTCACCTCTTAAATCCATGGTGAGAGGAGGGTGTTGCCCAAGCAACTAGAATGTAGACTCACCTCTCAACTTAAACGGGAGAGGGGTATTGCCCACATCACTAGAGCTCAAACTCACTTCCCAAAACCAAGGGGAGAAAGGGGTATTGCCCAACCAGAAAACACCAAACTATGGTTTGGCCGACTAGATCCAAAGGCATGTAAACCACCAACAACATCAACAACATCATGCTCACTATATCCATAAGATCAACAACATGTACTAGAGCAAGAATCATAACATGCAATGGCCAATCATCAACATATATGAATCATGCAACATAAAGAAGGTAGTATATCTAAGGTTAGAAGTTATGTAACCCACCTTAAGCAAGCTCCTCAAGCTCCAAAACTCCAAGATTCGAGCTCCTAGATCCAAGCACACCACTTTCGGCCACCTCAAGGAAAGGAACACGAATCATAACCACCATGGCCGAAGAGTAGGCAAGATGGAGAAGAAGATGCTAAGGAGAGAGGGAAGATGCTTACCAAGGAAACAAGGTCCACCTTGGGTTCGGCCACCAAGCTATAGGAAGAAGAAGAAGACTTCAAGAAGAGGATCGGCCACCAACTTGCTCCACCAAGTTGTATCACCCATCAAGCACACCAAAGGGAAGGTGTATCGTGCACCAAGGAAGAGAGGAGAAACAAAGAGAGAAATGGTTCCTAAGGAAGAAAAAGGAACGACATATATAGATGAGGACCAAAGGGGAACCATGTCAAGGTGTCACCCCACTTAGGGACACATGTCCAATGTCTTGCCACCTTGCAAGCCACATGCACAAGACATGCCACCCATCTACAAAGGATAGCCACTTGTCCAAGGTATGGTGACACAACCAAAGCTAGGTCACATGGGTGATACACCCTCTTGGATGACACACTCCTCTGGGCGACACATCCCTATGGGTGACACAAGGCTCTCTTGCCTGATACAAGGTCCAACAAGGCAAGGCAAGGCCCAAACAAGGCTCAACCAGGCCTAAGGCAACTCAAGCAATGACACCAACCCTTCCTCTCAACTTTAGAGGAAGCAAGGAGAGAGAAGAACATCTCTCAAGGTGACAAACTTGCCTATCAACCCTAGACTTGGGTTATTTTGTAAGTAGCACCTCTAACTCTCAAAAAACACAAGCAAACCCTAATCACCACTAAAGGTGATTAGCAAGCAACCAAGCACATGGTTAAAGAAAAAACAAACAGGGTAAGCCCAAAATGGAGGTCAGGGTCCTTACAAGCCATAAACCTCTACAAAGGGATTTCGTACCCAAAATCCAAAGAGAAAAGCGAGGGATACTTCCTCCTCATCTCTTCCTCAAGCTCCCACGTGGCTTCCTCAATGCCACGTTGATGCCAAAGAACCTTCACAAGAACCATGCCCTACCTCTTCAACTTCTTTATTCTTCTGTCAAGGATCGCCACCAGGCCTTCCTTATAGGTCAAGTCTTCATCAAGCTCAACCTTAGCTGGCTGTATCACTATTCCTGTGTCTGGATGACGTTTCTTCAACATTCTGATATGGAACACTGGATGTAACATGTGCAACTCTGGAGGCATCTCTAACGTGTAAGATACCTTGCCAACACGTGCTATTACCGGGTATGGCCCCATATATCTGGGTGCTAGTTTGCCTTTCCGGCCAAACCTCAGCAAACCTTTCCAAGGTGAGACCTTGAGATATACTTTGTCTCCCACCTGGAATTCGAAGGTCGTCGACAATTGTCTAGATAAGCGTTCTGTCTATCATGTACTGCTTTCAACGGTTGTTGTATCACTCTGATTTTTTCTGTTGTCTATTGCACTAACTGATGACCCAAAAGCTGATACTAACCAGAGTCATACTAGCATAAAGGGAATCTGCACTTTCTTCCATATAAAGCCTCATAAGGAGCCATGTCAATGCTCCGCTGGTAACTATTATTGTAAGCAAACTCTATCAGGCTGAGATGCACGTCCCAACTGCCTAGGAACTGCAAAACACAAGCTCAGAGAAGATCCTCCAAAGTCTGAATAGTCCTTTCTAACTATCCATCCGTCTGTGGGTGGAAGGCGGTGCTGAATTTCAACTGTGTTCCCAATGCTTTGTGCAACTATTCCCAGAAATGACTCATGAACTGAGGACGTATGTCGGAAACTATCGTTGCTGGTACACCATGCAAACACACTATCTCATCTACATATACCTCAGTAAGCTTCTTGACTGCATATGTTGTCTTTACAGGTATGAAATGAGTATATTTTGTCATCATGTCCACTAATACCCAAATGGAATCATGATTCCTAGATGTCTTAGGTAGACCAACTACGAAATCCATGGTTATATGATCTCATTTCCATTGTGGTATCAACATGGGTTGCAACGTACCTGCCGGCTTTTGATGCTCAACTTTAACTTGCTGACATACTACACACTTAGCCACAAACTCAGATGCATCCTTCTTCAAGCCAGACCACCAATACAGGTCCTCCAAATTATGATGCATCTTGGTGACTCATGGATGCATAGCATACATTGATGTGTGTGCTTCCTCGAGCACTAGCTTTCTTAGATTATCAACGTCGGGGACCACCATCCTACCATGATAGAAAACTAGTCCATTCTCGGTCTCATGGAATCCATCACACTTTTCACTGCCGAGCTCTGACCTAATCAACTGCACTGTATCATCCGCCTGCTGTGCGTCTTTGATCAGATGTCTCAGCATAGGCTTGACTTGCATCTGTGCCAACAGTCTTGTCAACAAGGAAACTTTCAACTGCACATTCATCTGCTGCAAGGAGACAAACATATACCGCCTATGGCATACCAAGGAACTCAACTATGCCTTCTTTGTGGGGAGAGAAGAAGACTTTCTACTAAGCACATCAGCTACCACATTTGTCTTACCAGGATGATACTCAATGGTGCAATCATAATCATTGATTAGCTCCATCCAATGACGCTGTCGCATGTTCAGCTCACTCTGTGAAAAGATGTACTTCAAGTTCTTATGATCTGTAAAGATCTGACACACTTCCCCATAAAGATAGTGTCTCAAAATATTTAACACATGGACCACTGCTGCCAATTCTAAATCATGTGTCGGGTAGTTCTCCTCATGTCTCTTAAGCTACCATGAAGCAAAAGAAACCACATGATCCTCCTACATCAGCACACATCCTAGGTCCTTCTTGGAAGCATTACAGAAAACAACATAGCCTTTCCCAGGATCTGGCAGCACTAGCACTGTTGCACTACTCAACTTCTCCTTCAAACTTTGGAGAGCTCGCTGACAACAATCATCCCAAACAAAAGGTACATCCTTCCTGGTCAGCTTTGTCATCAGCAACGCAATCACACTGAAGTCCTTTATAAACCTCTAGTGGTATCCTGCCAAACCCAAAAAACTACAAACTTCTGTCGGTATCTTTGGTTGCTCCCAATCTTCCACTGACTCCACCTTCTTAGGGTCCACTCTAACTCTTGCTGCATATATCACATGACCCAAGAAAGTCACTTCTTTCAACCAGAACTCACATTTACTAAATTTGGCATATAACTGGTGTTGGCGAAGAAGGGTCAATGCTTGTCGAAGATGCTGTTCATGCTCTTGACTGTCCTGACTATAGATCAAGATGTCATCTATGAAAACTACAACAAACTGATCTAGGAACAGACAGAACACTTGGTTCATCAGATCCATGAAAGCAACAGGCACATTGGTTAGCCTAAACAGCATAACCACATACTCAAAGTGACCATACCTCGTCCTAAATGCTGACTTAGGTATGTCATCATTTTTTATTCTTAACTGATGGTATCCAGATCATAGGTCTATCTTAGCGCCATGCAACTGATCAAATAGATCATCTATCCTCGGCAACAAGTACTTGTTCTTGATCGTGACTTTGTTCAACTACCGGTAATCTATACATGGCCGCATCGATCCGTCCTTATTCTTAACAGACAACAATGGAGCACCCCAAGGCGATGTGCTCGGTCTGATGAAACCTTTCTCCAAAAACTCCTGCAACTGCTTCTTCAACTCATCCATCTCTGCTGGAGCCATCCTATACTGTATCTGTGCAACTGGCTATGTTCCTGGTACTAGATTGATCTCAAAATCAATCTCTCAAGGTGGGGGAACATTGGGGAACTCATTAGGAAACACATCCGCAAACTCACAAACAATCATCACCATCTCAAGGCTAGGACCTTTCGCCTTGGTATCCACTATGTGAGCTAAAAATGCCTTACACCCTTACCGCAACAACTTCTCTGCCACCAATGCTAACACTAAACACGTCGGAAGAATCTTCCTGTCTCCTTGGAAGATCCACTTCTCTCTGTTGTCATCAAACACTGCCTGCTTGGAACCACAGTCCAACACAACCTTATAATTTTCTAAGGTATCCATCCCAAGGATCACATCAAATCCATGCATATCAAGTGATATAAGATCCACTTGTATACTATGTCCTGAGAAAGATAGGACACAAGACGGACACTCCTTTCGAAGCATCGAGGAACCATCAAGAGGGGTTTCTAACAACAGGCTATCTTTCTTGCAACTAATAGGTAAAGGACAACTATCAAGCAGACTATGTGTGATAAAAGAGTGCGTAGCACCCAGGTCAACCATAACAGATATAAAGCAAGAAGAAGACAAATCAGAATGAAATAACTCCATCTGACCTGTCACCACTCGTGGGTCGACTATCGCCTCCGACTGACTCATAGCATAGAATCAAGCCATTACTTGTTGTCCACATCCTCTACTTCCTTGAGTAGACGATCCCACTTGTGATGCTTGACCATGTCCTTACCCTCTTCTACCATTGGCCTATTGTCTATCTGACCCTTGTTGATTCTGCCTCAGCTGTTGTGTTACTTCGACATCTCTCTTCGGGCAATTTGACCTAAAATGCCTAGTCTGTCCACAGTGATAACATAACCTGCCTTCTGTCTGTGGCCTAGATGGCCCTGTCACTACCACCGAAGATGTACTAAGTGCATTCGACGGTGAAGAAACATAACATCTTCCCTTACTCGAAGACCATTGTGATGGTACACAAGAAATCTGCATCGTGGAAGGTGCCAAAAACCTTAGCTTTTTGAAGCCACCAGATCTCTATCCTTGGAACTGAGCATGCCTTTTCCTGGTCATGGACTCCCTTTTCTCCCTGACAGACCATTCAATCCTGTGAACGGACTCCACGAACATGGCAAACTGCTCCCAATTTTCCAAAGCAGCAGCATGTTTCTACAGCTCAGCACACAAACCTTTCTCAAACCACCTGATCCGCTCATCATCTGTCACCACCATGTGAGGACAAAACCTCAACAAATCCATAAACATGGCTTTATACTTGGTGATGGTCATTGACCCTTGGCAGAGATGCTCAAATTGGTTGATCTTCTCATCTAGGTACGTCTTTGGAAAGTATCTGCTGATGAACTCTCGTCGGAAAACTTCTCAACCGATCTCCTCACCCGGTCGCTTATCCTCCTCGATGGCCCACTAGTGGCAAACACTACCCTTCAAAAGGTAGGCAGCGTGCTTGACTTTTTCTGCTTCGGGGATGCCGAGGATCCAGAAGGCCTTCTCGAGACCTGTCAGCCACATATCTGCATCCGCTGGATCATCCATTCCAGCATAATCCGAAGCTCTGACTCGGTGAAGCCGCTTAAAGGTCTTCCCAATGCCTGATGATTCACCATGGGGAGCCTGTGCTCTTAGCTGAGGCACTGTCAACCTTTCCACCATGAGATTCATCGTAGCCATCAACTGCCCCATAAGCTATTGGTAGGTAGGATTTTTGAGAATTGTTGGGTCAAGTTGGAGGACCTCTGGCACCCGATCTTCACATGCCTGCACTCTTACTCCATCAACTGATGCAGAACACTACTCTCGGCAGCATGTTATTCATGGTTTGCAAACATCTTTAAGCTTTATCTTCTGCCGAGGGCAGAAGGTGATTGTAAGAAAATCTAGAAAACTCACAAGAACAGACACAACCTAGTCCTAGATCCCTATAGTCTCAGTGAAGCTAGAGCTCTGATACCAAACTAACTGTGACACCCCACCATCACTCAGACAACGAGATGACACGCGAAAATGTGTGGAACCACACATTACTAAAAACACGGGTTAATTAAAACCGATTGCGGAAAGCATACATAAGAGAAATTTTGCATCCAGATCCTATAGAGAAACATGTTATAAAAATATTACAAGCCTTGATATATGTCCACAGCTTATTGGAACCAGCTGTACTATCAGCACCAGAGTTCATCACTTGTTAATACATCCATAATGGGCCACGTACAGCTAGCATCAGGATATACCAAAATTACAACAACGAGACATCGTGAAACATCATCAAACACCTATGAGGACCTGAGAGTACATGGATGACTCTAGGACTGTACTATAAAACCACCAAAATAGTAGCATGTCCATCTCTTGCCTTCTACTGCTTCTTCTTGCTGCTCAGCTGCAACCTCATGACCACCACCAAGTCTAGAGCGATCACCTAAAAAGGTTGTAAACCAGCGGGGTGAGACACACAGTCCCAGCGAGAAACATAACACCCCGCCAAAACTATAAAACCTTAAGATAAAAGTAGATAAAATAGATAACTTGATATGAGAAACATATTGAGCAAGACTATATTATCCATCATCCTTACCAGGATATCCATGAGGCCTATAACCAAGTACTTCTTTATGGAACATGATTAACAAGATAAGATTTACATGAACTTCCCACAAGATATCAAGATCATATAAGCAACTGTAAGCAGGTAACTGGATTATCTATAAATAAGGCCTCAAACAATGTTTCATATTTATTCTGTGTAGCATATACTATCCAGCTGTATTACATTTTATTATGCCCTGAGGAAGTGAGCCTTCCCTGCTCAAATCCAACCATTAGCTGCGAAGCCCAATCCGGTGCCATACAAGATCTAAGGAGATCCGGAGTCCTTGACCTCACCTTCTCGTGGTCAGTACACGAATCATCAAGCAAGACCGCAGTCTTATGCTTATAGGGCCTCATCCTCTGGGTCAGCTCCGCAAGCTACCCATATCTCTAGCTCACCTCATCATAGGTTCTAGTGCATACATCCGAGCCATGAACGCATCATGCTCATCATTACATGTCCTGAGACATGGGTCTGTTCACCATGCTCCATATATTCACAGTGGTACTCAAATTCCTCCTATTTTAGGCTAGGGGAAAACCTCACATATCCAACAATATGCGCTCTAGGCTGATCCCATAGGATAAACTTGTTTCACCATCACCATGATACTGACGATGATGGATCTATGGCCAGGGAAAACTACATGATATGTTCATCTATAATTAATTAGTATATTTTAAGCCAATTGTTGAGGCAACCAAAGTATAAACATAGCCTTAGAGAATTATATCATTATTGACATCATCATACTCTCCTGGTACCTCAATCCCTCATTATATCAACCACTGCCTCTCAAGGCATCATAATCATGCATCAACATTATGGGAACGCATCCCTTATCTCATCATTAGAGGATAACACCTCAACTAGGCACTCAGCCTTGTATCAGGTCCTCAGACCTATCAACTTGTTATCTCATTACCACATGGTGCTACTCAAGCACATACATCTCATAGCTCTTACCAGGCTATGAATCCACATAAAAATACCTGCATGGTTAGTATACACATCCATAGAGATAACTGAAGCCATCATGGATTAACAAGATTATCATACTATAAAGTATAACACAACATCCATGAGTATATTACACATAAGCTATAGAAATCATAGTTTTATCATCAATCATAAGCATATATCATTCCCCATATTTGTGATCATATATGTGTGTCACATTATCATGTGTAGCAACATCATATCCTTCCAAACTTCCTGGTTCACAACCTATCATCTTATCTCATCATCATAGTTGCAGGATTCAAGGTGATTAATCCATTGATTAGGTTTTTCCCCCGGGTTAACCATATCATCCATATCATCAAAGATATAACCACATGATCAAGAACTATCTTCTAGGTTCCCGAGTTATCAAAACCCTCACCAAAAACTCCTGCTACCATCACTAAAAGTGTGGCGGGAAGCACATCCCTCACCATAGGTGGTATCGGGCAGGGTAACAACCCTCACCAAAAGCTTACCGGCCTAGGCATTTAGCCACATATCAGACAACCCTAGAAGAACATGGTGTTATCATGCAAGGTGTATCGTGAAACTAGAGAACATGGTGTTATCATGCAACCTCATCGTTCATACCAGGTGCACAAGGTGTATCGTGTAGCCAACTCAAGAGGTGTATTGGCTAGAACCCTACCGTCCAGCAAGGGTTAGGGTGGTATTGGGCAACCATTCTCACCATTGTATCAGCCAAGATCATGGTGCCCCAAGCCAGCACTGTGTCTCCCAACATGTTCATGACACATGCAACACAAAAGAACCTCAAGGAAGCCTATCATTCAACAAGGGCAACACTCCATATCGGTCTCTATCAAAGCAACAACTAGGGTTTCCACTCAACTCATATAAGGTAGCTTAAACTCACCCAACTTGTGTCTCCCAAGGAACCAAACAGAGATCATATCGGCCAAGGGGACGACACCACTTAGGTCAAGAGGCCATAACGTCCATCTAAGTCAAGCTTCTCATATCGGCCATCACTTAAAGCACCTACTAGGGTTTCTCTATACCACCATATCGTGCGCCAAAGCAACCATCTCGACTAGGTGTATCGTCCAAGGGTATAACCCTCGACAAGAGGCTATCAGGCAACACTACTCCAAGGTCATAACGTGCAAAGCACAACTCTACAAGGTCATCTTCAACCTCAAGCACAAGGGCACCAAACCCTAAATGATCAAGAAGATCGGATCACCTCTCAACACCCAAGAGAGAGGGGTATTGCACAATCTCTATCACAAATCAGGCACCCACAAAGATCAACCTCAACTTAGGTCATCACATATCCAAGAGCTCACCTCTCAAATCCATGGTGAGAGGAGGGTGTTTCCCAAGCAACTAGAATGTAGACTCACCTCTCAACTTAAATGAGAGAGGGGTATTGCCCACATCACTAGAGCTCAATCTCACTTCCCACAACCAAGGAGAGGAAGGGGTATTTCCCAACAAGAAAACCCCAAATTATGGTTTGGACAACTAGATCCAAAGGCATGTAAACCACCAACAACATCAACAACATCATGCCACTATATCCAAAAGATCAACAACATGTAATACAGCAAGAAACATAACATCCAATGGCCGATCATCAACATATTTGAATCATGCAGCATAAAGAAGGTAGTATAGATAGGGTTAGAAGTTATGTAACCCACCTTAAGCAAGCTCCTCAAGCTCTAAAGCTCCAAACTTCAAGCTCCTAGCTCCAAGCACACCACTTTCGGCCACCTCAAGGAAAGGAACAAGAATCATAACCACCATGGCCGAAGAGAAGGCAAGATGGAGAAGAAGATGCTAAGGAGAGAGGGAAGATGCTTACTAAGGAAACAAGGTCCACCTAGCGTTCGACCACCAAGCTAGAGGAAGAATAAGAAGACTTCAAGAAGAGGATAGGCCACCAACTTGCTCCACCAAGCTATATTGGCCATCAAACACACCAAAGGGAAGGTGTATCATGCACCAAGGAAGAGAGGAGAAACAAAGAGCTAAAGGGTTCCTAAGGAAGAAAAAGGCACGACATATATAGATGAGGACCAAAGGGGAACCATGGCAATGTGTCTCCCCACTTAGGGACACATGTCCAACGTCTTGCCACCTTGCAAGCCACATGCACAAGCCATGCCACCCATTTACAAAGGATAGCCACTTGTCCAAGGTATGGTGACACAACCAAAGCTAGGTCACATGGGCGATACACCCTCTTGGACGATACACTCCTCTGGGTGACACAAGGCTCTCTTACCTGACACAAGGTCCAACAAGGCAAGGTAAGGCCTAAACAAGGCTGAACCAGGACCAAGGCAACTCAAGCAACGAGCCCAACCCTTTCCTCTCAACTTTAGAGGAAGTAAGGAGAGAGAAGAACATCTCTCAAGGTGACAAACTTGCCTATCAACCCTAGACTTGGGTTATTTTGTAAGTAGCACCTCTAACTCTCAAAAAACACAAGCAAACCCTAATCACCACTTAAAGTGATTAGCAAGAAACCAAACACAGGGTTAAGGCAAAACAAACAGGGTAAGCCCAAAACGGAGGTCAGGGTCCTTACAATAAAGATGATGCCCAAATGCGGTATTGACAACCAAAAATAATGTAACGACGCCTGAATAAGTTTGTTTGACACTCAAGAATTGTTGCCATTTTTGGGCACTATTTAGCCATTTTGGACGCTATTTAGTCTTTTTGGGCATTTTTAGTCATTTGTATATCAACATTACTCTTGTTTGAATATATTTCATATCACAAATTTAATGGTTTTTATTT
The DNA here is from genome assembly GCA_963693085.1 of Alisma plantago-aquatica. NCBI lineage: Eukaryota > Viridiplantae > Streptophyta > Magnoliopsida > Alismatales > Alismataceae > Alisma > Alisma plantago-aquatica. The sequence continues at coordinate 297,864,965 of OY856415.1, forward strand.
CATTTAAAAATTCATCAAGGTTTAGAAATTATAAACAAAATAATTTTCTCTCTCATCACTTCACTTATTCATATTTTTTTGTTAAAAATGTATGAATATTAGTCTTTTTGTAATGTATTTTTCATAACGAATCCAATAATTTTTGTTTCATCAAAAAATTCATCACTGTTCAAAAGTTATAAGCAAAACAAATTTATCTATCAATTACACAATCTCCACCTACCCATCCAATTAAAACCCGCCACGTCATACATGCCAAACCAGCCCCCCCCTTCCCACACACACACACACAGATAAAACCACCCAGCTGGCCGTGTGTAGCACCCACGCGTAAGGGTGTTTCACCTGGCCATAGGGATGTCAATGAGGAGGGTATGGAGTGGGTAAGCCCTTACCATTACCCTTACCCACCAAGTGTGGCGGGTAAAGGTATGGGTAATTGCCCGCTCTAACAATATCCTTACCCTCCCCTTACTCTTACCTTCTTACCCACAGGGTAAACAGTGAGGGTAAGGGTGAAGTGGGGAATTTATGTTTTCTTGAAATTTGTGCTAATATTAATAATAATGGCATGGCTAATACTTTTATTTAATTGACTAAAATATCAACATGTTCAAGAATGGATTTTAAATATCCAAAATGATTCTAAGTATTATTCTAGAACATTATATAAATAATTTATCTTGTATTGAATGCAAATGGTAGTAGCCTAAAATTGGTGTCTGAATAAATAAATTGTTCCAAATATATAAAGATTGGTACATAAAAATGCTACTAAATGACAATATGTGACAAATAATTATTTTTGGAAACATATATATCTTATACCCTCTAAAATGTTGTTGCATCAAAAGAATAAAGTAAAAACAAAGTAGATAACACCATCTACCATATGTATCAAATGTTACATTAAAGATTAAATTTTGTTAATTATACATGTTTGTCTTACACCGCACAAGTATCTAATGAAACATAGAGTATTTTTATACAGTGTCTTGCACTTCCAAAATGGTGTTGCATACACAAAAAAGCTAACTACATAACAAGTAGATAAGAACATCATGCATTGTATAATATGGTGATCACATAACATTAAATATTCCATAAATTCAAACAACATAATCACCATATATTTAATACATTATATATAAATGTTGTCGGGTAGCGGGTTAGAGGGTATGGGAAATGGCTTACCCTTACCCTTACCCACTAAGGTAGCATGTTAGAGGATAGCGGGTAGGTGGGTAAAGAGTAAGAAAATCCTTTACCCCTTACCCTTCCCCTGCATGGTATGGGTAAAGGGTAAATGGGTTTATCCTTACCCATTGACAACCCTACCTGGCCAGATCATTTTCAATTCGTTAATAGGAGGAGACTCTACATAATAAAAAATCTTATGTTTTCGACAGCGTGGACTTATGTATATATAATGGAGTGGCTCGAGGGTTTTGGGAGAGCATAGAGACAATTTTCCAAGGCACCCCCTTTCCGATTAATTTTGCTGTGACGACACTCTGAAGCATAGCAGCGGTGATATCAGATGTAAACATGTGCATCTGTGCAAGGAAGAACACCAATGGGATACTACAGAGATACAAATTAAGAATAGTATAGTTGGTTTATGTGTTCCTCAGTGCTGGAGAATGATCCACATCCACTACAAGGCCTGTGCTAAACCTTACTCTATTTTTCATATAGGAAATAAGACACCATCATGCTGCCTAAGTAAAGAAGGGACTTGCACTCTCCATAGTTAGATCAGGCCAAGGATACAGGCATGGACGCCAATATTGGTGATAAAAATCTTTCTACCACGACTAGCCTCTTCCACTTTGATGGAGGGACAGGGGGAAGCCTACTTGTCCACTTCATTCAGGGCTACCAAAGACAAGGCTAGATAATCATAGAGGTTTGCAATGGACTGAAGGTGATGACTCAATGCAAGGATGACAATCATAGATAGCAAGGACTTGACCTGTGTGAACAGGCTTAGGCGTGCGAGTGGCGTGGCCCAATCACAGTTGCTAGATCAATTCTAGATGACAACAATTTTTCTAGAAGAGGTAATTTTATAAGATTTGTATATTTTAATATAGAGCTCCAATGAAGTTGGACAAGGTATCGATGGATAGGAAATGCCGTCTAGTATATTATAAAAATATATTCAGATATTGTTTTGGATATTTTATTAATATTATATTTTAGTTTTTAAAAGATATAAGATTTCAATATTTTGAACAATAAAAATAGCAAACAACTTTCAAGATTAATAAAATTTTACATAAGGTGAATTTTTATAGGTTCGATATTATTCCAAAATTTGATTATTTTTTTAAAGTTTTACAAGTTTTTTCAATGTAAACCCTAATAAGGGCATTATAGGCATTTCACCCACTGATTCATAATGGAATGATTTGACATTTTTATCCATACCTGAATATACATTGTTGTTACTATTTTCAAAGCTTTAATGGAGTTTCACACTTTATTATATTAGTTTTTGATTGTTGGGCCTAAGTGGCCATAGTGCAAGATGATTTTTGATTATTTTTGAAACAACATGTATTTATGTGTCTATTTGGTATGTGAGATGGATCTAATTGTTCTTTTTATTTGATTTTATAAACAAGTCAGTAAGTGTCGTATTTGCGAGTATGTTTATAGTTTACTCTTCATATATGTGTATATACTTATATATTAGTGCATGTGATACTTTTTGGTTATTATGGATATATCAGTATGTGTATGCTATATTATGTGTAAACTGAGTTTAATTTAATGTTTAGACATTAAATGTACATTAAATCAGAGTTAGTCTTAGTTAAATATGAACCTTAATTCAATTTAGCAAATTAGGATGATGGGGTTTGAGATTTAGAAATAAAGAGAGGAGAATACATATGAACTTATACAAATTTATTGATGAACATGTATATATGTTGTTAATCAAGGAAATTAGACTACATTAAGGACATCTTCAATATAAAAGGTAAGTGGGACATGTCCATTGAATTTCATTATTATACTTTATCCTATACCTTTTCTACAAAGTACCTTATATATTAAGTTACTTTCAGACTTTAGTGTTTCATATTATATCATGCTTAGAGTTATCAGATTACATTCAACTTGAGTTATATTTTCACATTATCAAATTTCAAGTATTTGAGAGTTATATGACTATCATATATTTAGAATTACTATGTTTACTTCATTTTATTCTTCTCAAGTCTTTAGATATAGATGACATATATCTGATATTAGAATGTAACTAAGTCATCTATTAGATAAGATATTTAGATTAAGATTTATCCAGACAATAAGAATCTGGATTTCAGATTTTATATTTAGATTACTCATTGTGAGTAGTCATAAATTAGATCCACATGCCTTATAAGTGTCTCAAACCTAATCTTAGTTGTTTAGTAATCAAGTTACATACTCAGATTTAGATTCAAAGTTCATATTTAGATTTAACGCATAATTTAAGAGCATATATTCAGATCAAGAATTCAGTTCACTAAGATTTTGAGTTTCAAATAGAATGACTATAATGCATCAGTTAAGTAAGAAAAACTTTTTGAGATATTCAGACTAGATCCAGATTCAGAATTCAGAATTTAGTACATTTTCAGTTATCCGTATTCATTTTAGTATATGATAAGTTCAGATTTAGAAATAAGTAAGTTTAGATTTAAGATAATTACGTCAAAACCTTCACGTAAGACATTATATGATAAGTCCTCATTCAGATAGTCCTGGGACAATTTAGAGGCATCTGTTGCCAATTTAGAGGAGTGTTTATTCCAATTCAGAGGCACTTCAGTACCAATTCAGGGTGTAGCCACACCAATTCAGAGACACCTAGTGTCATTCAGAGGCATGTAGTGCCAATTTAGAGGTACTTCAGTACCACTTCAGGGCCTAGATGTGCCAATTTAGGAGGACTTATCATATATTGGTGGCCACAAGAAGATAAAAGATGTAAGTAAAAGACACATCGATTCAGTATAAGTTTACAACTTTCATATATTAGTTTGATTTTCAGTTATATAACATTCATGTTTATTTTATTAGAAATTCAATGCCACTTACTCTAACCTAGGTTTTTCTTTTGTGCATCGCTGGGGACGAGATGTCTGTAGGTACAAAACTGTAGGAGATAGTCATGTCAAGAGGATGCAACTACCACTTTAGGAGGTTCTCTTGATGGGGCACCATCTACACGGTCCCACATATGACATGAGATTCACATAGGGTAGTATTCTTTTCTAAGAATTTATGAGAATGTATTTTTACACTAGTCTGTATTGGTTTTTATTGGTCATTATTGTAATGCATATCATGTTAGTAACACTCCCAGTTGAAAAAAAATTGCTTCCGCTCATGGGATATGAGAATGGGGGTGTTGCAGATGTAAACTAGCATTAATCTTTCAAAGCTATTTCTTACTAGAAAATAGAAAATCTAGAATTTCATGAATTTATGCAATGAGAGTGTCTCCATTGATTAATTATTGCATGCATGTACTACTTTGAGATATGACATTACTAATAAAAAAAATAATGGAATGAAATCTATGTATCAATTAAATTAAATTAAATTAAGAGAAAAACATAGAAACATATAAACTTTTGACCAGTTATCTAGAAGGAATGATTGGGTAGCATATACTTGGAGCTTTGGTACATAGGAGGTTCACTCACCAATCCAATCCAACTAGGTTGGGTCATAGGGACTAACTTCTAGCTAGAAAGCCCCAAGTTTGAGTTACTATGGAAAAATTTAGGAAAAATGTACTTTTTCCATATTAATTTTCTTTTTTTGGAAATAGGTAAATATATTATCGAAAGATAACTATAACAAAGATATATACTACAAAATGGTAATTTAAAATATGGAACACCACAATAAGGTATACCAACACATATTCTACATTCCTGGTATGTTTTAGTTCTATTGTTAAGATTACTAGACACTTCTTTCCTAGATTTGATGGACCAAAAAATGTAACTACAAATGCTTTTCAAAACCATATTGTCTTATCTACTATGTATTTTATGTAGACTCATGATTCTCTCAGCCCAAAAAGAGTAACAATCACACACAATATACAAGCCTCCAAAGCTATCATAGTTTTGTTGTTTTTGAAGCTATTTAGTAACCATTTTACTGCCTCAGTCAAGTTGTAAGGTATATTGGGACCCTACTCATTTTATAAACATATATTGGCCTAGACTGACCCTCTTGGCATAGAACCATTGATAGAAGATATGGTCAGTAGACTCATTTTTCATGTTTCACATGTTGCAGATCATACTAACATCCATACTCCAAGTCATCATTTTCCTTGGTTGGTAATCCATTCTTCATGGCTCTATAGAGAAGAGTTCTCAATTTAGGAAAGTGGGACCCTCCCCAAAGGATTTTCTACCAAGGGAAATTATTTATTGTCAAAGTGTTCATCTATGGTAAATCTAAGAGTCATCACCATAAACATTAAAATTGTATATGTTTCTAATAAATTCATACATATTGTACATGCTTCTCCATATCTGTTTGGGGTTACGTCCCTTTGTAAGGATAATGTTTTAGACACACCCTCTCTTAATTCACTTATTCCAAATGCTATTGGGTTATGCTTTTCAGATATAATAGAAGGTATAATATCTTTATGTTTGCAAGCAAGGAGATTGGATTTAGCTTTGTAAAACATAGAGAAACAAGACATGGAACAATAATACAAGATAGGCATTGCCTCTTTAGACTATTCTATAAGCTTGATGAAAATATGGTTGACTTATTTGACCATGTAATCATCGTTGATGATACTATTTCATGGTGCATCCTATATTTGCCTTGATTAAATCCCACATGAAGTGAAAGAACCATCCAGTAAAATCATCAAATCTAGATGCCTCCTTCATGAGGGTGAAGAAGATGGTTTGCTTAATTCCCTCATATGTAGATGGCCTACATAAAGCCTCTCTCATTGTTTCAATCATAAGAAAATTGGAAAGACGGTGCTTTAATGTCACTATTATATCCTTGTGAGTGGTTGTTGAAGTTGGTGAAGAAATCAATGGCACCCCTAGTGATATCAACACACCCTTCAACCACCTTCCCATTCTCAATGTTGAAATCACAGGAGAATTGGAAAGTTGATGCATTAATGTTGCTATCTGATCCCTACGAGTGGTTGTAGAAATTGGTGAGGAAATCAATATCATCCCTATTGATATCAACATACCCTTCAACCACCTTCCCATTCTCATTTATTAGTTCATGCATTGTTGTTTTCATCTATTTCTTCTTAATGGTAGCTTGATGAATCCTACATTTGTGATCACCAGCAGTTCATCATTTAAGTCTACTTCTCTATTAGAATCTTCAACCTTCTTGAGTTGCATTAGTTGATCTTCCTTCTGTATCTCATCTTTAATAGATTGCTTCCTAAGAGGACTGGATCTAACTCTAGAGGAAATTTGGTCATAGTTTGCTTTAGAACTTCTCAAAAATCTAGGTAGGTTGACTATATACTTTGATGATGAGTTGAGGGATTTATTAGTGTTAAATAACTTTTTAACACATTAAAGATAAAAGTCAGCATGAACATGCTTGCTCCATATTTACTAACTACCTCCTTGAAGCTGGGCCAATCACACAGAAAATTGAGAAACCTAAATGGACCGGGAGGTTGGTAGGAATTAATGAGGTTTAGTCTCATCCAATCATGATACTAAAGAGATATAAAACCAACTAATTATAACATTGGGGGACACATAAGTGTAATATATTGAGTTTTGGGTAAATATACTTTGAGGTATAATTCATAATCTCCCCTAACATGAGTTTCTCAACAATGTTGTCCTTCATTATAAGTCCTACTCGGTTATTTTTATTTAGTTATCATAGCCTTTGAGTGTAGATTTTTCTACAACTAAATCCCTTTTTTAAATGTATTTATTCTCCTCATTTGATTTTTTTTTACAAATTAGTCTATGAATTTGAATTCGTAAATTACTTTGATATATGTTAGTAAAATTTGAATCATTTATCCCCATATATATCTATTTCACCTTGCATTCATTGGGTTGACTTATAGTTACTATTTTTGAAATAAATATAAATATTAAATGTGATAATATATATTAACTTTTATATATAAATTTCTTAAGCTAGATGTATTATTAATCTACAAAAAAAATACAAGACACTAAATGAGTGGTCAAATTTTTGGTGCATATGACCTTATACTTTAGGAGTAATGGAATTTTGAAATAAATGTAAGGATAAAGGTTATACAATTTATTATAATGTATTAGAATTTGATAACTGTATCTACATGTTCCTGTAACGTTAGTGATCTAGAAGTTAGAGAGAATAATAAAACCTACCAATGCTACCTTCCCCACCAACGTACCTAAAACCACCTCTCAAACCTAGCAAAAAAATTGCAATCTCCTCCCTCAAGATGACTAGATATCCTAAAACCCTAGAATCCCCTTACCACTTTAATACTTTATACACCCTCCACCAAAAGAAATCTAAGACTTTCAAATCAACATGCATACATTGCCGCCAAGCCCTCACTACACAACTGGTCACTCTGAAGCACACACCACAACAAATCTAAACGTGAACTAATGTTAGAATTGGAACATAACCAGTCAACAACCTACACAACTTTCATTTGATTCCATCATCATCAACAATCCACCTCCACCAGACACCACAACAGATATATGGATCTATAGATCACCATCTTCAAGATCCATCATGCCACTAACACTGCAATCGCCTACCATCCTCTCCTAACTCTTATTTAATCAAATCTTCTAACCCAAATGACAACCAACACAGCCTATGCAACCTTGTCAAATCTTTGTATAACCTGTCAGATACAGATTCCACTTAAAAACCCAAGGTTAGTTGAACTAATGTTCCCTAAAATGTTTGTCAATACTTGAGTTTGCACTGGTAATTTCTAGTTAAGATATTTACAAATGGGGGCATCATGGCCTCCCTGGAGTCTCAACACCAATAGACCATATGTTTTCAAGTTCATGAAAAAATTCAGTGGAGATTTTCCACAACCATGAGATCTTCCCCACAGGTCGCTCACATTCACAAGTGGAGTCACAACTCCAATTTTGTAGTGTTGTTTGCTAAAATCTGGAGATATTTTGATAGAATTTCAAGGAGAGGGATTGAAATGGTTACCTATGATTTAGATAAGAAGATTCAATTAATTCATCCATGATTTGAAGAATGATCATGAGAGATGAAAGCTACTTGAATAATACTAGTAAGCTAGACTTCACCCTATTCTATTGAGTTATGTGATAAAAATAGTAACTATCAAGATAAAAAATACTGGTAGCTATTTTGTTAACCATCTAACCCTGTATTGTTTATCTACACACACACACACACACACACACACACACACATATATATATATATATATATATATATATATATATATCAATAGATATATGACCACATATTAGGTGGTAATAACTTAGATAATCTTAGAACATATCCATGATATCAATATAGATAAGTTGAGAAACTCTAAGTATGAATCATACATTTTTTCATATGACCACACCTTAGTGTATTAGAAAATATGAACTTTTAATAATAAGTCTTGGAATACATCTATGTACTGATAGTAATATATAAATTACATTCTCATTTTAAGAATATATAGTGGAGTCTCAATAACAAGATCCTACCTTTTAGTCTTGTATATGTTTATGCCCTAGATGTATGTATATGTTTTTCAAAACACAATATGAACTAGTGTATACATTGACATCAGACTAGTCTATATTTATATACATGAAACAATTTGACCTAGTTTGGAATTTTTTGATTTATTCAGAGTAGTAGCTTAACAATATTTTAAAAAAATTATATATTAATGTGTGTATTTTGAAAATGATGCTAGATCATATCGTATTGTGATATATATATTGTTGTATTAAATACATTTGACCCTAAAGTGTATCATATATAAAATTTCCATAAATATGATGACCCAAGATAAACCAAATCTATATCATGGAGTCATATCAATAACTTAGGATAAAAACTAAGGGTAATAATGATAAACTTTCAGCTAAAGTCATTTCATAAGACATTCAAAGCCAATTAGTAACATTATCATCCTAATTTGCAGCTATGTCCGTATCAATTCGTGAAGTCACTCAACTTTGTGGTTTGTGCACCCTTTTGAGTCCTTGAAGTATTAAATCTCCATTTCAATTATATTGCTAATTCATCCCTCTTGAACTTCATTCGTAGAATATACACAAGTAGTGAACCTGATTTGTTTATTAGACTTGTCTTTCCTATTTTAAGATCACAACAACTATATCAGATATTAAATATTGTTTAATGATTGAACAAATTTGGATTATACATTGGCACATAATTAAAATGCTTGCTAGATCTTTGTCTCCTAGATTCGGTAGTTCATATACCCTTATCTTGTGAAATGTATAACGGGTGTGGAGGTACCCTAAAACTGGTTACCCAAACATGAGAAAGTTTCATTCTCGCCTAGAGGGGAGAACACTAGGCAACTAGCCCTGAAGAAGAGAATATTAGATAAAAAATTTGACAATGGATAAATCATCGAATTCTAAAACCTTGTGTATCTTGATGTTTGGAGTGATTGGTACTTTTGAATACACTCTAATTTATGAATAATCATGCAAATATAGTATTTTATGAATCTTGTGAATTCTATCTTACAGACTTACATCCTTGAAATCCTTAGCATATTGACCCTAGTCCACCAAATATTCCTTGCCTAATTTGTAAAACTACAAATCTCCTCTCATTCATGTTTATTTAAATAACTCAATATAAATATTTAGTACCAACTTTACGAATCTCCCCATGCAAATTCATGGATAGGTGATAGAAAGTAAACATCAAAGAGCTTTCCAGGATATGTGCCCTATTGAAGAGTAGATAGGACTTATATATGCTTAAATATTAGTCCTTATGTATAGGCTCTTGTTAACTATGATTGAAAGCACAAATATACACAAGATTTATATACTCAGACATAATTTTTTAAGAGAATAGTCATAAAGGTCATGTCTTTGCAACTTAGCATCATACATATAAATAGTTGACAATCATGTATGTATCATGGAAATTAGAGTTAAATAGCTAGCACAATTAGAACTTAGGTAACTGGTTTACCACCAAACCTAAATTTTTTACCCCTAACTACCTAAGATAGATAAAGAAATTGAGATGGAATTATTTTTAGTCAAAATTTTATAATACACCATAGTAAGGTGTCAAAAGAAGGATGCTTAGTGAATGTTCTGGCATAATTAATATTGATCCACTTAGGTGGTGGTGAGGTTTCTTCACTTTAGTACCAACCTGGATAAAGTAATACCTACAAGTTGGGAAAATCATAAATCCTAAACAAAGTCATCAACCCAAACCAATACGTCAAAAAAGTATGATAAAACATCTGACAATTTTTAAACAACCTAGTAGTTGGAAGGTGAACATTGAGATTAGAAGCCCTAGGTTTGAATTTGTGAATTAGGCTTTTATATAGGACAATATCCTTCTTTCTTATACCATTAGTGAATGTACTATGGTAACCCTTTAGATATCATATATTATTTTCAAAATTGCATCACGTAGTTCATATGGTGTATGTTGTTAGGAGGATTTTTATGTAGTGGTCGCATTTAATTTTTTTCATATTTCAGTTTGCATTGAAAAGTTCATTTATTAAGAAGTTATTTTCTTTATAATACTAAATGTATAAAGAAAAATGATTTACTTTAATATAATTGATGATATCTTGAAATAAGTCACAATTAAGGAGGTATGAGAAAACCTTTAGAGGATAGTCACATGAAGCTCGACTCTCTGAAGCATCATTGACAAAGGCAACTAAAAACCTACAACTCAACCTGTATATACCACCCATCCCTCACAATGCAACCTGATTCTCTAGAGCACACATCAAAACAAATCCAAACCCCAACTAGTAGAATATCTACAACATAAACACTCAACAAGCGACAACACTTATAGTTGATGCCTATTAATATCAACCCTCCACCATTCACCAAAAACCACAAGAGATATATGGATATGTAGAACACCAAATATAGTGATGACTTCAAGATCCATCAACATCCCTGTCATTAAAACCATCCACCATATTCTTTCCCTAACCCTCCTTTGACCATATCTTATAACCCCCAACAACTACTGACCTATCCTCTACAACCTTGAAAAATCACTCTAAAAACTTTGAGATCTAGCCACCACTCAACAACCAAAGGCCACTTGATTAGATGTTTCCTAAAATGTTGATCAATGCTTGAGTTTGCATTGGTAATGCCTAGTTAGGATTCCTTAATACATGGAGCATCTTGGCTTCCATGATGTTTCAGTGACAATAGACCATATGCTAAGAAGCCCATCCAATAGTTTAGTGGAGTTCTGCCACAACCATGAGATCTTCCCTTTTGGTTGCTCACAATCCCAAGTGGAGTCCCAACTCCAGTTTTGCATCACTATTTGCTGAACTTTGATAAAATTTTGAACTGAGTGTCAAGGAGAGGGATTGGAATGTTCACATATGATTTGCATAAAAGCATGCCCAATTTATCCGTGGTCTGAAGATCAAGAAATGGGAGATCAAAACTACCTAAATAATAATGTTAGGATGGCATTGGCCTTCTCCGATTCAATGATGTAATATAGAATAGTAACTAACAAAATAAAGAGCAAACTAATAGCAATTCTATTGGCCATCTAACCCTATATTATGTACGTGTTTTTATATATACATAAATCACAGATATATGAATGTATATAAGGAGACATATATTAGATAATCTTAAAACATATTGAAGACATACATAGAGATAACTCGAGCATCTCTAAGTATGATTCATACTTTGTTACATATTAATTCCTTAGTGTATTGGATGCTAATATGGAATTTTAGTAACAAGTCTTGCAATACATCAATGTCTAGAAAATATGATACATAAAAGGCATTATCATTTTGTGAATATATGTTGGTGTCTCAATAGTTAGATCCTACACTTCACTCTTGTATATGTATATTCCCTATATATATGCATATGTTTTTCAAAATTTAATATGGACTAGTATATTATATTGACATTGGACTAGTTTATATTTAGAGTACATGAAATAACTTTACCTAGTTTAGATTTTTTCAGTTTACATAAATGATTATCTATACAAGATCTAAATTAAACTATTCTATGTATATATGAATGAAATTGGATTTTAAAAATTATGCTAGATCTTATCATATTATGACATATATTATTGTATTGAATAGTATTGACCCTAAATCACATACAATATTTCATAAACCTAATGTATTAAGATAAACCAAATTGATAGCATGGAGTGATGTCATAATCTACTCATAAACTGAGGGAAATAATGATCAAGTTGCACCTGAAGTCATTTACTAAGATGTTCCAAAACAATTAGTAACAAGATCTTCCTAATGTGTAGCTTTATCATTATCGATACATGAAGTAACTCAAATTGTGGTTTGTACATTGTTTGGAGTCCTTGAGGTACTGAATTCCCCATTTCAATTATTGTGATATTTTATCCCTCTCAAATGTCACTCATAGAATATTGGAAATGGTAAACCATATTTCTATATTATCCTTCTTGTACCTATTTGAAGGTCGCCACAAATCCTTTGAATATTTAATATTTTTGACTGATTGAATAAATTTAGCTTTGTACATTGGCACAAAATTGAAATACCGACTAGATCTTTTCCCTCTAGATTTTGTGGACACATATCCCAACCCTTTACTATGGATGATGGATGGCGACACCCCCTAGTACTTGTTACCAGCATAGGAAAAATTGTCATAAACTCATACAGAGGAGAACACTAGGCACCTAGTCATGATGAAGGTAAAATATTATATAAAATGTGTCAATGGATAAATGATAGAATTTTAAATACTTTGATATCTTGATGTCTAGAAGTTTTGTTCCTCTTTAGTTCATTTTGTTATATGAACAATATTGTGAATTGGGTATTTTATTACGCTTGTGAATTTAATCTTACAAACTTGCATCCTTGAAATCCTTAACTTGTTGACCCTAGTCCACCAAATAGCATTTACATAATTGTAAATAGTTTTTTAGTGATCATCACGACATTATGTTTCTTGAAAGACTCCCTCTTTGTCTTTGGCAATCAAATCCTTTAGAACTTTGGAGCAATCAATAGATATGAAAACAATATCTGGGTTCTTTAGAATCTATTTTGATAATTTTTCTACATATTTGTTTTCATCTCTGTTGATCTTTGGAGTGTTCAAACTTTGAAGTTGTTCCCCAAGATGTTGATTCTTTGCACAAGTGGCCAATATTTAGTAGGACTTTGTGAGCTCTTTTCCAGGAATTATACTTATAATTTTGAATAAGATATAATCTCACAGTTCCTCTAGTGGAGACTAGACACTGCACTCATACCCCTCAAAATAGCCAACAATTCACCCTCCAACGGATCAGATCCATGTAGTTTTTGTGCACCTCCAATCACCCATTTACCTTAATCATCTCAGGCAACGAATCTTGTTCTCATCATTCTTGATGGACTATGCACAACACTATCAACTGAGTCTTGAATTTGTCCTGTTCGAGAAGGTGTCCACTTCACATGTTGTAAAGTTGGTTGGCCCTATTGGATCCAAGGTCTCTAAAGGGGGGTGAACAGAGCTTCAAAACTTACACAAAACGAGTTAGACCTTCAAGCTACTTCAAATAATCTTAATTGCAAATAGTGAGTTTGATAGAAATTTAAACATACAAAGCAATGATGAGAAAGATTGAAGAAACCAAGATAACATGCTATTTTAGAAGGGTTCCACTCTCCAAACTAGGAGGGACTCAGTTCATTACCTAGAGAGGTCAAGCTCTAGGATATCTAAGATGTTCATGCCATATATTCACTTTTTAAGAGTTACAACATATGACCATCCTTTTGCAAGACAAGGATACCCAACTTCCATTTTAGGCAAAGGGAACCAACAACCTTATAATTAAGGTCTTACCTATCAAAGAGATAGTTATTTACCTCACAAAGGTCTTACACACTCTTGCAATCAAGTGATTGCCTTAACTAAGGTCCTCCCCTTCATGCAACGAGTCTTTGTCCTTAAGGATTTACCCACCAAGATCCTTGGATCTTTTGGCTTGAACTTTTCCTTCACTTGGAGTAGCCTTGAGCACCTTCTTCCCTAGATGAAGAAGCTAGATCCTTCTTCTTCTATTGGAGAAGCTTTCACCAATGGAGTATTCAAGAAAGGGGATTGGAGAAAGAGAGATATTGAGATCCTCACAAGTGTACAATGAGTTGGCTCTCTCACATGAATCCCATCTCACTCATAATGAATTAAATGAGTTGTAATCAAGAGGGATAAAGGGGATCAAGTGGACTAATAGCACTCAACTATAGCAAGGGCCTTAAATAGGATGAATGAGAAGCCTTCGAATGAACTCCAAGAGGTCCTATTTATAGATGGGGGTATCCACTAGAGTGTGGGATCACTTATACACATTTACTAGCCATTTGGAGGGATGCAAAAAATATAATTTCGAATTTTGCAGCCCTCCAATGGTTAGATTCACTTTTTCTACATTTTCCATACAATGCATCGGTCGAGTTTGAATAAAGATGGTTCGACTGATCACACCATGCAACAAAGACAATTTAAACCATCAGTTGAGTATGTCCTGGTGGAAACTCATTCAATCAATTAAATTGAGTTTTCTCTATAGAGGGATTGGTTGAGTTCTGCAAAATTGAAACTCGACCAATCAACCTTTATTTCAAAAATCCATCAAGGATTGGCCAAGTTGAAAACTCGACTGATGAAGTTGTTGTGATGGATTTTACAAAATGAAATTTAAGTGATCAAATGTTGGAACTAAGAGTCCTTAATTTTTTCTCATCTTATACAAGTCATATCATCAATATAAATGATTACAAAAATGTTCTAAGGTGATTTGGAGTGTTTTCCACAAAAGTGCATTTGCATTGCTTTTGACTTGAAATAAGCCAAGCTAAGGCTTGAGCGATTTGATCCTTTTCATGTACCTAATGCCTGGAATAAATCTCCTAACAAACATATTAGATACATATGAATGGAATGGTTAAGTCATTATCAAAATATGGTCAATGTATAATACTTAGGTCAATATTCTCCCCTTCTTGACAATGATAAACCATTCCTCTATATATTGAAAAGGATATGAAAGGTTAACCTTTTCCTTTGAAAAAGGATATAAAAGTTAATCCTTTACCTTATCAATTGCAAGGGGATTTATGATTGAACAATGTGTATTGATCCCTCTCAATTCATGCTTACATATACCTACATGGTTAGCCTTTCCAACAAATAACCAAAGCACAAATACATACTATATGATCCTCTAGCAAGTCACATGATATGAGATAATTGATAAGAAAGGATCATATAAGTGATAAACCAATATGGCTGAGGTTATTTTTCCCCTTTGTCATATAAAAGCGATGGGGGATTAGAAAGAGCTAACACACAAGTCTTATTCATAGAAACAAGATAAAGCACTCAACCACATATCACAATTAAAACAGAGACGAGGTAAAGAGAAACATGCAATCCAATGTCATAATCAAAATATGGGTAACATACCACCAACTTAGGAGATACAATTAACCAGAGAGTTAAGGGTACATATGATTAAGATTACAACAATGAATAATGTCCTCTCTACATGAATCTTAAATCAATGAGAAAACAACAAAAAGATGAAATACTACATCTCAAATACATATGTCTAAATGTCATAGTATACAAGTGTCTAAAGAAATATCTAATAAACACCTAAAAGACTAAGAAACTATGACATCAAGCTATATATAAGATATCTATGTCCACAACATCATCATCCACATCATCCTTAGGCTTGTAGTCCTCATCTCCATCTGAAGGTGCAGTAGATACAACAACAAATTCATCACCATAGGCACCAAGAAAGCCATCAGAACCAACATCTGGCCATCATCCTCAGTAGCCTTCTCATCATCATCAACATCCTCCTCAGTAGCCTGGTCATGCATCTCCTCATTAACAGGAGGATAGAAACCACAAATGGGCCAAATGACATTCTACTCATCCCAAATCATGCCAAGGTCATACAACTCCTGGACCTAAGGGAATGTGGGAGAAGAAGTGTCAATGTTGGCAAGCAAGGTAGCTAGAGGGTTGGCAGGCAACACCAAGGTAGGAAGCATGCCTAGGGTAGGGGCATGTCCACCAGTAGTAGAAGATGTGGTAGTAGAAGCAGTAGGTGGAGGGGCTCGGTAGAAGTGACTATACGCCTAGGAAGCATAGTCACGTCCTGGGTAAGGCTGGTAGGAGGGATAAGGGTGGTTGCAGGATAGGTTCATGGTAGACATGATCTGGAACAAGTCCTAGTGAAGATGCGCCTGGACCTGAAGGTTATACACATGCTGATGCATCATGTAACCCATGAGGGCTTCATTTGATACATTGAACGAGGCATGGACAAGTCAGGATGGTGGTGGAGGTGGAGGTGCTTATGTGGAGGTAGAGGTAGAGGCTCTAGGTGTGGTAGAAGAGGTATGCGTAAGGTATTCTTGATTTTTCTTTCACTAATGCAAACTCCTTTCTGACTAGATTTGTAGTTAAGATCATGGAAAATAGATTTCTGGGTAGCAAAAGTGAACAAACCACATATCAAGGTAGGGTAGGGTGGGTGGGTACAATGGGTGTTATTCCCTGAGTCAAAATACTTCATGTGATGTACAATGTATCGAGACCATTTGACTCCAACATTCTTCATAAGACAATACATAATCACTGTAGTGTTCTCTGTAATTTCCTTTTGATTCTTTTTTGGATGGACATTGCAGTTAACAACTAATGCGAGCAATCTGTTCTTAAGATCAAGGGAAGAGGATGGTATGGTTGACTTCTTCCTATAGGGTACCTGAGGCTTCTTTAAGAACTTGTAAATGTTCGGAAGAGTAAGATCAAAGTGTTTTTAGAAAGCCTCTGGGTCTAAAAGGTTAAAATATTCATGATTATCCTTTCTCCAAGTGTCGGTACCTCTATTCCAATGAAAAATATGTTCAATGAATCTCCAAAGGTTGTGAATTTTTTTCCGACAATCATAGAAGAGATAATCACCTGAACATTGGGTGGTGGCACTAATGTGTCATAGTTCTATGTAAGATTAGCATAGAATTCATGGACTGTCTTGGTTATTGTGATGGAATTATGAAAGCACTGACATTCTACACACAAGGCTCCTAAGTGATGTGTATAGAAAGCTCAAAAATCTCATTGATGATAAACTTTGTTTTGAGAGGAGTCTCAAACAAAGCTATAAAAGGAAAGGGGTTACTAGGACAGGAGCTCCTTGTAGTGATTAAGAGCTTCAGAAGAGACAAAAGAATTGTTATCAAACGAGATTAGGTGAGTGTTGGTTGAGGATGAGGGTACACCATCTGGGACAACTCTTTTTTTTCGGTTTGAAGCCATAAGGTCAAATTGGAGAGGCAACACAACCAAAGGAAAAAGAGAATTGCACAAAATAGACATCTAACCACCTTGAAGGGTGTAGGAAGAGGAAAGAAAGTGTAGGTTAGGCAAGGGAGAGGATGGTCGCACCTAGGGTTGAGGTCAAGAGGGGCTAGAGCTTAGGAATTGTTCAAATTTTCTCTAGTTGAGAGGGAGAAATGTCAGACAAAACCTATATTAGGTTTGGTCCAGTCCGACAATTGATCCAATTTGTCCTGGGGAAACTCGACTGATCAAGGAAAAAACCCTTGACCTTAGTCTGGGATTGGTCGAGTTGGTAACTCTACCGAGATGTAGCCTATCCAAAACTATGAAATCATAGATTCTACCCTCTATGGTGCTAAGTAATTTTATTTCTATAGCCTATTATGCATTTTAGACATATTAAGACACATTTCACTCATCATAGGGTACTATTTTATGATAAAACAAGTGTTTGTGAAAAATACCCAGAACGAGTAAAACAAGGCATGGAAACAAGATAACTACAACACATTCAAGCAAGAGATAAACAAATTGAGCAAGAAACATATATGCAAGATAAAAACTAGATAGAATGCATGTCAATATCATCTAGAGCAGTTATAATTAGTTTTGATCTAATGGAAGTATATTTCTCTCTAGCTAGCGGTTTAGTGAAAATGTCCGTTAACTGATTTTTTTTATCCACATGTGTGATATAAATATCCTTCTTGGCAATGTGGTCATGAACAAAGTGATGACGAACCTATATATGTTTATCTCTACTATGCAACATAGGATTATATGACATGCTAATTGCACTAGTATTATCACAAAAGATAGGATAAGCATCAAAATAAATGTTAAAATCTTGGAGCATTTTCTTCATCCATATCACTTGGGCACAACAACTTCCAGGTACAATGTATTCAGCCTCGGTAGTTGATAGAGCCACAATGCTTTGCTTCTTGGAGAACCAAGAAACTAGGCAAGGTCCTAGGAAGAAGCAAGTGCCAATTATGCACTTTCTATCAATCAAGCATCCCGCGTAATCCACATCATTGTTAGCAGTTAGAGTAAAGTCCCTTGATTTAGGATACCATAGTCCAAAATTTGGGGTTTTGGCTGGATACCTTAAAATCCTTTTAACGACTGTAAGATGTGATTTCCTAGGACTTAATTGAAAGTGAGCACATAAGCCAACAATAAACATTATATCATGTCTGAGGCAATTAACTAAGTAAACTTCCAATCATACCTCTATAGAGCTTCTCATCTACCTTTATACCTTCTTCATCTCTATCAAGCTTGACAATGTTTGACATGGGGTGTCCATTGGCTTGGTGTTCTCCATCCCAAAGCGCTTGAGTATCTCACTTGTATACTTGCCTTGGTTGATGAATTTCTCATTCTTTGTTTACTTGATTTGAAAGTTAAGGAAGAATGTAAGCTCCCCCATCATGCTCATCTCGAATTCACTCTGCATAGGATCACTAAACTCCTTGCAAAGATCAAGATTCATTTTTCCAAAAATAATATCATCAACATAAATTTGAATAATAAGAAAATTGTTAGAAGTGTGCTTTAAAAATAAGGTAGAATCTACTTTGCCCATGATATAGCCATTAGCTAACAAAAATTTCTTTAGTTTCATATACCAAGCTCGAGGTGCTTGTTTGAGACCACAAAGAGCTTTTTGCAATAAATAAATATGGTTAGGTAGGTTATCATGTTCAAAGATGGGGATTGTGAAACATACACTTCCTCCTCAATTGTACCATTTAAAAGCACACTTTTAACATCCATTTGATAAAGAGGAAAATTCTTGTGAATAACAAAAGCAAGAAAAATTTGAATTGACTCAAGTCTAGATACAAATGCATATGTTTCATCAAAATCTATACCTTCTTATTGATTGTAGCCTTAAGAAATTAACCTTGCTTTGTACCACTTTGGTGCTTTCATCTAACTTATTGAAGTAGACCCATTTAGTTCCAATGATCTTTCTTTCACTTGGTCTTGGCTCAAGAGTCCACACTTTGTTTCTTTCAAACTGCTCGAACTCTTCTTGCATGGCTTGGATCCATTCATCATCCTTTAGAGATTCTTTGACATCTTTTAGCTCCTTTTGAGAGATGAAAGAACTTTCTGCTTATTCTTTGTTAAGTGCAGCCCACACCTTCACCATTTCAAAAGGATTGCCTAATATGAGCTCCTTCGGATGATTCTTTGAAAAGCGAGGAGTTGGATCCTTCTTTTCTTCATTCTTCTCTTCTTCATCAACTAACACCTCCTTTCCTTTGTCATCGATGTTGAGCTCCTTCAAGAGAGGAATCACCTCACCTGAAACATCATCATGTGGAAAAATATCTTTGGAAATAGGGGGTTTAGTCTCAATGAATATAACATCTCTAGATTCTTCTACTTTACATAGTTCTATATTGTGTACTCTATATGCCTTGCTGGTAGTGATATAGACAAGAAAGAAAGCCTTGTACAATTTCAGATTGAACTTGTCACAAGAATCCTTTGTGTTCAAAATAAAACAAGGACATACAAAAACATGAAAGAAATCAATTGAAGGTTTTCTACCATGCCATATCTCATAGAGGGTTTTCTTAAGCAAAGGATGAGTAGAAACTCGATTTTGCATAAAACATGAAGTACTGACGGCTTTGGCCCAAAACTTCTTTGGAGTGTTGTAATCTAGAAGAATAGTCCTAGCCATATCATGTAGAGACCTATTCTTCCTCTCTACAACCCCATTTTGTTGAGGCATTTGAGGTGGAAAGAAATGTGCATAATGAATTCCTCACAAAAGTGTTCAAGCATATCATTTTCAAATTCTCCCCCATGGTCACTGTGGATAGAAACAATCTTACAAGAAGCTTCATTTTACTCATTTACCAAAAGTCGAGAAAACATTGAGAGTATCACTTTCTGAAACAAGAAAGAAAGTCCTAGTAAAGGGAGAGAAATCATCGACAATCAGCAAATAATACTTGCTACCATGAAGTGATTGCATACACATTGGTTCAAATAGATCAATGTGAAGAAGCTCAAGAGCTCTCTTGGTGCCTAGGACTCCTTTGTATTTGAAGGACTTAGTTTGCTTTCCTTGGGTACAAGGTTGGCATTCCTCATCCTTTTCAAAATCCAATTTGGGAAGTCCCTTCACTAGATATTTTTGCTCAACTTCTTTATTTGATGCATATTTACATGACCAAGCTTATGATGCCATAAAGAAATATCATTTGAATCTGAAATAAGACATCTACTAACAATAGGATTTATAGAGTCAAGCACAATAATATAAATATTACCATTTCTAGTTCCCTCATATAAGACATTTTAGGAGAGGGAATCCAGAAGAAAGCTTTCTACAGAAGTAAATATAACAAGGTAAGAATTATCATAGTTGACTAATACTTATTAAATTGTGATGTAGGACATCCACAAGAAGGACATTCATGATACAAAATGAATTTCCCACATCACCCTCACATATTACCTTACCCTTGTTGTTATCCCCAAAAGTCACCGATCCACCATTGTTCTTCATAAAATTTGCTTGAAGAGACTGATTTCACCAGTCATGGATTTAGAACAACCTCTATCAACAATCCATTGGCCTTTAACCTACAATAAAGGAAGATAAACAGTGACCAATTCAAACTTTGGGATTTGGGGTTAGCTTGGGGACCCACTTTATCTTGGGGTTGGTCCCCTTCTCACTATAAGGACAATAAGTAGAATAATGATCATCACTCTTACAATGAGAACAAACCATAGGGTTCTTTGAGCCATATGATTTTCCATGGATGATTGGAGGTTCCTTTCTCTTCTTCTTCTTACCCTTATATTTGTGTTTAGAAGTACCCTCATATTCTAGAACCCTCTTACCACTATGTTTGGTGGAGTGATCCAAGACTTCAATAAGGGACTTCTTCCCTTTGAGGAATGTTTGCAAAGTGTCTCTCAAATTATGATTTTCATCAGTAAGAGTGATAATGGTACAACTCAAACTAGCAACATCATCATTAGCATGCAACAGGTCGGAGGACATATGGATTTAGTAAAGTAAGAAACTTTTTCAATAGTAATAGAAGAAACATCCTTGCTAGGAAAAATAGGTCTAGAAGATAAATCATTTACTACAAAAAGTAACCTAGAATTTTTAGTTATAAGCAATTGAATTTCTTTAAGATAAACATCACTTTCATCCCTACAAACATCACTAATAATCTTAAGTTCAATATTTTCATTTTAAGCAACTCAAGCTCATCAAGGCACTTTTAGTTATCTTCCTTAAAACTAGTGATATTCTTAAGGTAGATCCCATTCTCAACTTCAACCCCATTTATTGGAGCTCAAGATCAAGATATTGGCCTTGCAAAGAGTCAATGCTGCCAAGATGAACTTTGTCACTTTGATCAAGAACGTCAATTTAACATAAAGATCATCAATAATTTTACCCAACTTATTCCTCTTAGATTTACATTTGGAATAAGAAGACCAGGTAACATTAAGCATTTCTATAAGAGTTTCTTTGGACAACTTATGCTCACTTACCTCACTTAGCTCACCTTACTTATGTCTTAACTTGTGGAGGCCATGAATGCAAGATGGCATTAACCTTCATTGGAGCTTGGGACTTTTGAAGATGATTCTTCCCAAGTCGCATGAGTTGCATACTTGCTTCTTTTCTCCTTCTTATCCTTCCTCGTGTACTTGCCTTCCTTCTTGTAATCATCCTTATTCTTATGATTGCTTTTTTGGTGGCTCATCTTGGCCTTTGGGCATTCATTCTTGTAATGCCCCTTTTGTCCACACTCATAGCACCTTGGAGTTGAGGATGAGGAAGAATTTCCTTTGAAGTGCTTGCCCTTAGAGTAGTTAGGTTCATGATCACTGGGGCCATCATATTTACTTGAGGAGGTAGGAGAACACCGACAAAAAAGTTGTTTTTGAAGGATCATAGCCTCCACTTAAGTTTTGAAGACATTGTCTTTAATATTCTTTGACTCCTTGTGTTCTTGCTTTTCATCTTCCTCTCATTTGTTTATCCTTGGCTCATGGGCTTGAAGGTTGCCAATGAGCTCCACCATGGCTAGGTCTCCAAAGACTTCTCACTTCTTCAATTGAAGTCACTTTGGGTTACCATCTCTTGGGAAGAGACCTAAGTATCTTAGAGTTGATTGATCCTCTATCCAAGGGTTGTCCCAAAGTTGCAAGTCCATTAACAACGGTGTTGAGCCTTGAGTACATGTCTACCATTTCTCTCCTTCTTTCCCATCTTGAAGTTCTCAAGCAGCCCATTGAGCATGTAGATCCTGGACACCTTGACTTGCTGCATGCCTTCATATGTGATGCAAAACTTGTTCCAAATCTCATGAGTTATTTCCTAAGATGAGATCTAGTTGAACTCAGAGGGAGTGAGGGCATCATAGATGATGCTAACTGCCTTGGCATTGAGTTCTGCCTTCTTGATTATGTCTTCATCCCAAGTGTGTACATCCACAATTGGCTCTTTGTAGGGGTGGATCACCACCTTCCACATGTCATAGTTGGTTCCTTGGAGGAAGAACTGTATCCTTCTTTTCCAGTAAAGGAAATTAGTACCATTGAAGACTCTTGGCCACAAGGAGAAGCTTCCCTCTAGGTTGACTGGCTCAACTAAGTTTCCCATCTTCTCATCTCATGGGAGATGTGTCAGAGAACACCATGGATCTAATACAACTTGTTGGATCTAAGGGTTCTAGAGGGGGTGGATATAGCTTTAAAACTTACACAAAAACCTTAAAGTTACTTCAAATAAGATTATTTGAAAATAGTGAGTTTGATGGCAATTTAAACATACAAAGAAATGATGAGAGAGTTATAAGAAGCCAAGATAACAAGATGTTTCAGAGTGGTTCCACTCGCCAAACTAGGAGAGAGTCAGTCCACTACCTAGAAAGGTCAATCTCTAGGAGTTATAAGATGTCTATGGTGCACTCCCGCCAATGGCGTTACACACTACTCAATTGGAGTTTGAATAGATGCAATCATGCGGATAGAAGCACATGGTGGATTCACTTTCAAAATTTATAATGGACAAAACTCAACACACTCACACAAACTAGAAATTTACACCCACAAGCACATGAGGCAGTGTCATAGTATAGGAGGGAGGAAAGTATAGGGTCGATCCATAGGGAGAAAAGGGGGCACTAGAGCTAGGTTAGTTTTTGGGCTAGGTTCCTACTACGAAGTCTAGGGTTGAAGGGTTTAACGATGATGTTTTGATTGATTATAATAAGATGAGCAAGAAAGAGAGTAAAGGAAAGCAAGCAAGAAAAAAACCTAAGTCAACCCTAGACAGTTAATTCTAATGAGCAAGAATAGACAGGGCAAGATAAGAAAAGAACAATCTACACTAAGGCGAGCATGGAAAGGTCTACATTGTACTAAACTAGCAAACATGAAAAATAGTGATTAAGGGTCTAAACTAGCAAGAAAAAAGCAAGAACAAGGCAAAAAGGTAACTAAGCAAGTAAAGAGCTAACTAAGCTAACACTATCTAAGCAAGATGGAAACTAGGGTTTTAAAGCAATTAAGGAAGATGTGGGTTGTTTAGTGGATGTACTTATGAATTAGGTTGGGGGTAACATGTGAGCATTATGATTCCATTTAGATTATAAAACAAAACAACAAGCTAGATTCCAATGAATTATCCTAAGCTACTAACTGGCCATGAATATGCTAGGTTGTGTATAGGGGAACTCGAATTGCACAACCCGTTCTTAACTCCACGACCGTTCTGCCTTTGCTGTCACACAGCCGTGCAAGTTGGCACAACCATTTTGGGTCAATTCACCAAAGCCATTATGAGTGGCATGGTTGTGGTGATTTGAACTTTGCTTGAGGATAACTTTGTTGATTTGCATGTGTTCTAGCACATCCGTTTTGTGGTACCACAGCCGTGCTGGCCGCTGGATCATCACTTTGACTTGTTTCCTTGGATTTTCTTGGACATCATTGCTTCAATGATCTTTGGCCACTAAGGGTAGGTTGAGGGAGCATTGGAATTCACTTTAGGTCTCCCCAAGGGTAGAGAAACCTTAGGACCACTCCTTCTCTCTCTCTTCCATCAAGCATGGTCCAAAATCCTAAAAAATATGCAAATAATGTCCATAAGTGCATTTTATACATATACACATATTGAGGGGAATAACATGTAATCTAAAAGGTATATATGTGATTTAAGTGAAATAAGACACAAGATGAAGCCCTAAAATAGGGATGAATCACCACCCCAAACATAAAACATACTTGTCCTCAAGTATGCTCCTACTCAATCTCTCTACAAGTTTTCCACAATCAAGAAATGACAAATGTAATGCAAAAGATTTTTTTTTATGTCACCACCCTTCATCCATTTAGGAAAAAATCAAGGTACAAAGAATACATCATCTTCAGCTGTTGTTTTCCATCTAACAGGCAAGGATACCCGATAGCAAAGATGACCAGCTAGAAGTAATGCATCTTGAGCAACTAGATGAGCCAGAGTGTTGTAGGCTCTTTTTACACGGACAAGACATGCAGAATCAAAAGAAGAAATTAGATGACAAATATCTTCAGCTATCATTCCCAGGTAGTCCGGTCTTTTCCTCGAATCCTTCAAGGCATTGATCACATTTAGCGAGTCCGAGCATAGTACCACTTTGCTTCCTTGATCCAGCTTCGTCAATGTGAACTGAATCCCCTCCCTTGCGGCCATGGCTTCGGCTATGTCAGAGTTCCAAGCCACCCTCACCTTCTTTTGGACAGCACCCAAGAAAACTCCCTTTCCATCCCATATCACCGCCCCTAATCCACATCCTCCGCTCTCCCTCACTGCAGCGTCCACATGCAAACAGCACCAGGTGTCATCGACTCCATGCACGTGAAGCTCTCTCACGCTGGCCACTGACCGAGCAGCATGACCGAGCTGACCAACCCCCCCACTGCTGTTGGTTGTTGTGCTCCTTCCACCAATAACCCTTCTATAGTCCGCAATCAAGGCTCTACGGCTGACAAGAATTGGTCTAGGAAAGGGTGCCTCGTCCTTGAAGATTTTATTATTTCGACATGTCCAAGTAGTCCACCAAACAGCCATAAGCTCTTCAAGCTCTTCCGACGTGCATCTTTCCCAAAGGGATATCAAAGAATCATGCAGATGGTTTTCATTGTCTAGACGTAAGGAGTCATTCAACCAACTAACCTGTCTCACCACTTCCGCCCCTGCACACTGGTCAAGCATATGAGGGATAGTTTCTTCATCTGTTGCACATATTGGGCATATACCTTCAGCCGTAACATGTCTATCCCGCAGCCTTCCTTTTGTTGCTATACTGCCCGTTGCTATACGCCATAGGAAATGAGAAAGCTTCGGGGGCCATCTTCCATCCCATATAAACTTCCATACCTCATGCGGAACTTGTCCTTCACGTATGCACACTCCATTTCTTCCTAATAAACCCAGCCAGTATGTGGATCGGACTGTAAAGTTTCCATCCTTTCCCGGCCACCAAAACACCTCATCCACTATCTCCCTATTAGGCAACGGGATAGACAGAATTTTTGATGCAATATCTCTCGGAAAAATATCAAGAAGTCTTTCCACGTTCCATTCCCTACTATTGTCCAACATCAAGTCACTCACCAAGTTAATATCTGTGTCTGTCGCTGCTCTAGATGTCTCCATGTCCGCCCATTCCTCTTGAAACCATCTGTCTGACCAGATTTTAATGCTTTGCCCATTCCCAACACGCCACATGATGCCCTCCCTAAGGAGAGCTTTAGCCCCCCATAGGCTACGCCACGTATAGCTCGGAGCTAGGCCAAGCCGTGCGTCTAAAATGGTGCTACTCGGGAAGTATTTTTCTTTCAAGAACCTTGCCGCCAAAGTCTCCGATTTAGTATGTAGCCTCCATAATTGTCTAGCAAGCAACACCTGATTGAAGACTGTAATGTCTCTAAAGCCCATGCCTCCATCTCTTTTAGGCTTACACAGCCCTGCCCAACAAATCCAGGATATCTTCCTTTCTCCCATCTTCGCTCCCCACCAAAAACGTGCCACCATAGAGTTGAGATCAGCTATAAGGCCCGCCGGTAGCTGGAATATGCTCATCACATATGTAGGGATTGCCTGGACCACTGCCTTGATGAGGATTTCTTTACCCATTTTGGATAACAATTTTTCCTTCCAACCTTGGAGTTTGATGCTCACCCTTTCTCTTATGTAGTCAAAAACCTTCTTCTTGGACCTGCCCATAGCCGTAGGAAGCCCCAAATAGGATGCCTGCCTATCCACCTCCTTCACACCCAGAATGTCTCGCAACTCATCTCTTTTGCATCTCTGTATCTTCTTGCTAAATGCGATCTCGGACTTGGAGAGATTGACTTTTTGACTCGATGCCTGCTCATATTGGCTGACAATTTCAGCTATTTTCAGGCATTCATTCCTTGTCCCTCTAGAAAACAAGATACTATCATCTGCAAAAAATAAGTGTGAGATCCGGGCCCCCCTGGCAGACGCTTATACCACGGATGGTATTAGCATTGACCGTGAGGTTTAGGAGAGTAGAAAAAGCATCAACACAAAGGATGAAAAGATAAGGGGATAGTGGGTCACCCTGTCGTAGTCCTCGTGAAGGCTGGAAGGTGTTTGATCTTGCCCTGTTGGCTGTAAATGTGTGAGAGACTAAAGATACACAATCCATCACCCTATTCCTCCATTTGTCACTAAAGCCAAACTTTTCCATAACTCTTTCTAGGAAGGACCACTCCACTCTGTCATATGCTTTCATCATATCCAGTTTTAAAGCAATATGCCACTTTCGACCTCCTTTACCTCCCTTCATGGCGTGGAAACATTCATACGCAATGAGGGCGTTATCCGTTATCATTCTTCTTGGAACAAACGCACTTTGATTTTCAGAAATTAATTTGTCCATGAACGGTTTAAGCCTATTCGTCAACACCTTGGTAGCAATTTTATAAATGACATTGCATAAGCTAATAGGCCGGAAATCAGCAACTTTGGGCTTTTTAATTTTCAAAATCAGCATGACCAAAGTATCATTAAAACCTTGAAAAGAATAATCACCCTTCCACCATCCTTTAATGTAGCTAGCTATATCTCTGCCAATCACATGCCAAAATTTTTGATAAAACATAGGCTTTAAACCATCCGGTCCCGGCACCTTATTCGGATGCATTTGGAACACCGCTTCCTTGATTTCCTCCTCACACAGGTCCGTCTCTAAAACCCCCGACATGGCTGCATTGATTTTCTTTTCAATTCCCGCTATTGCCTCTTCTGATCCCACGGTGTGCCCTGCTTCAAAAAGCTTTCCAAAAAAACTTTCAATGATGCCCAGGATGTCTTTGTCGTCAGTTCTCCAAATACATCTGTCATCCCTCAGCCCCGTAATACTATTTTTCTTTTGTCTTTGTGTGGCTTTATGATGAAAATATGAAGTATTCCTGTCCCCTTCTTTCATTTCCTTCACCCTTGCTCTAGCACACCAATATGCTTCATCATCCCGATGTAACTTCTCAAGCTCATTAGCTAACTCCTCACATCTTTGAAGAGTCCTTCCATCTGGACTTTTTTTCTGCTCCTCCCCAAGAAGACGTTCCGTCATTTTAATCTTTTTCTTTATATCTCCAAATTTTACATCCGCCCATTTAGATAACTCCCCGCTAACTATATCCAGCCTCCCTTTAAGATCTACATCCGCATTTGCCTCCCAAGATGCATTTACCATCACCTTACATCCCTCCTCAGATAGCCACATAGGTTCAAAAAAGAAACGGTTTTGTCTTCTTCTTCTCTTCTCCTCGCCCACCGTCACATGCAGAACAATAGGGGCATGGTCAGATTTGTAGAAAGGTAGATGATGAACCCAACTTCCCGAATAAATGCTGCACCACTCTTCACTGACCAGGAATCTATCTAACCTCTCCTCTACCAGTGTTTGAACAGTATTGCCCCTTCTCCAAGTATAAACATTACCCGAGAAACCCAGGTCCAACAGCACACAATCATCAATAACATCTCAAAAAGCTTTCATAAATCTGTCCGGTTTACTGGAGCCACCCCTCTTTTCATCATTATTTATAATTTCATTCAAATCACCGAACAACACTTTCTGGGATATCCCCCTACTTGAAATCTGTCTCATAAGGTCCCACATTTTGTGCTTATCCACCTGTGCTGACCATCCATAAATGCCACATGCCGACCATTTAATGTCCATCTTTTCATCTTCAATCGTGCATTCCACATGTCTATTCGAGTAACCGGAAATATCAACATTCACCCCCCACAACCAAAACCCCAACCCACCTGCCCTCCCAGTGCTAGAAATGCAGAGTCCGTCCACAAAGCCACATCTCCTTTTAACTGATTCCAGAACTTTGTCTTCTACCATAGTTTCCATGAGGAACACTATGTCGGGTCTTTCACCCCAACACAAGGATCAGAGTGCGTTCACCGCTGCTGGGCGACCCAGACCCTGGCATTTCCAGCTAAGTAGTTTCATTGGTGTTCATGGGGTTGGGTTGGCCCAACACCCACTACTTGGTGGTTTACACCCAAAACCGACTCTTTTGGGACATATATGCTCAAGCTTTCTTTTTTTAATTTTTTTGTTTGCTCTGCTGTCTGGTGATGTCCATCTGTTCTTGGTAGTAACAAGACCTGTATATCAGTTTCCTCCGGTTCCCTTTGTCTTTTTGAAGCCCCCAACCTCGTAGTCAACTGACTCTTTGTGTAGACCGCTTGGTTCTCTATATCATGCTCGTGCCCTGGTTTCTTTGCCCCCTTTGATCTGAGCCGCAACCGCTTCTGCTCTTTAGCTTTCCTCCACTATTTCTCCATTACTTCTCCTTCCTTCCCTGGAAACATGTGTAGGTCATTAGGCAGGACGACCTTGGTCACCCTCATACCTGGGCACACAGGTATTGCTCCTCTAGCTCTCTCGACTCTCGACGATAACCATTGTTCTTTAGCTGCAGTTCCCCTTTCACCCCGAGCCACTGCCTCCTGTTCCTGTACCTTCTTGCTGTTCACTGGATGTTTGCTCTGGACTGTAGCCTCATTGACCTGCGTGTTCCTTGTCTTTGTCATGGTGAAAACCTGCTCCTCCGCTTCTAACAACCTGTTGTTCCGCACCCCCTGCTGTTGGGCGTCGAGGTTGATCGGAAACGTTGCACTGGAAGCCCTTCGAAACTATGCTGGCTGACTGTTCTCTTCTGTGTTGTTCTCTTCACGAGCGCCTCGGCCACCCGCACACCCCCCTGCGCCGGTGTCACTTCCATCGCAACCTCCTCCCCTTGGTCTTGGAAAACCCAGTTCGTGGATTGTGTTTCCTCCTCGGACTCTGCCGCCGTCCGCCTTCCTGACGCCATGTCGGAGGCCGGTCTCTGCGAGCCACTCCGAGTTTGGAATAACAACACTCGCTTTGACCTCGATTGAGAGCCTATGAGCAGCTCCTCCTCTACCGGTATTCGTGGGCGCCGCGGTGACGCCCTGAGCCAGGATCCCTAGCCCCGCTGGTTCTCCCCTTCGTCATCAAACTCGCCGCAATCTTTGTCGACATGTCCCATCTTGCCGCAGATGTAGCAGAACGATGACAAGCGTTCGTACTTCAACTCCACCTCTATTGTTGCCCCGTCGCGCCCCCTTACTCGCTGAAACCTCTTCAGTGGCTTATTCACATCGATTCCCACCCGGACTCTCACAGATGTCTCCCAGCCTAGCGCATCACAGTCCAGCTTGATAACTCTTCCTACGCTCTCCGCTATCCTCCTGATCGCCATCTCCGACCGGAAACCTAGCGGCACATTGTACAAACGCACCCATATTTGGCACTCATTGAAGCGTATCCTCCCCGGCTGATCCATCGGATCAACCTCCTTTATAAGCAAGATCTTGTTGTCAAAGTTCCAGGGACCTCCTTCTATCACTTTCTACTTATCCTTCCAGTGGGTAAATTGAATCACAAAGGTTGCAGCGTCGATCGACCGAAACACAATGCCGCTCGTCAACCCCCAAGCCTGTTCTAGGGTTTTCTTCATTGCCCCAAAGTTATAGGTGCGATCAGTGAAGATACGGCCAATCAGCGCTAGCTCTACATGATCAGGCACTCCCCGATCATCCTCTTCTTCAATCTCTGCCACGACCTGTTCTTCGTCCGTTATCCTCAGTCTCTCACACTGCTCTGCAAGAAAGTCTGCCATCTTGGACGCAGAGCAAGAACCCTCAAGTGGGATCAAACACCCACAGCCGAAACTTGGACCTGCAAGAGGAAAGAAAGTCGGGATGAACCCGCTTAGGGGGGTGGCTACCACTGCCTCCAAAACCCTAATCGCCACGTGCGTCGCCGCAGAAGACAACCAGGGAGCGCAGGGAGAGTTGTTAGCTTCGAACCTAGAATTATGTGACTAATGCAAAAGATGATTATTGTTGAATGGGATAAAAAATAACTAAGTGCATGCATTCCATATCTCTCCTCTGTTGCTTTCATAAACCAATCATGAAAAGAGCACAAAGCATATGAACTTCAAATATAGGGTGTACAACACACAAGCTATCCATATTTCTTTCATGTAATTCTGGGTAGACCATTTCATGATGGCATTAATCTAGGATGACTAGGAGTGGTGTTTCACCTCCATGCATTCAACCTTATGTTTTAAATCACATCAAATGACCCACATGGCTTCTGCAAGGGTAAAAATGATCTAGGTTTGATGTTTCCTATCTCAATGGGTGTGAAAATGGAAGAAAGGATTGCAGTAAGCTTTTGGAGTGCTTTTACACACTCATCTTTTCTTTATTTAGATGCTCTTAAATATGAGTATCTTTTATTTTCTTTTTGCTTTTTTCTTTTCATTTTCTTTTTCTTTGCCCTTGGAGTAGATAGGGTACATGGTGATGAGAGTGAAGTGGTGAGATGTAGATGTGTCCACCCCAAACTTTTAGAGGTGGCCACGACTGATGTGTGCACTTTGGCATCCTTTCATGAGGTAGAGAGGTAAGAAGATGGTGAGTGAAGAGTCAGGTCAAAGAGGGGTCACTAGTGTGATTCTCAACATAAGGTCTCCTGCATGAAAATTAATCCAACACTTCATCCAACAATTTCATACCACATGAATGAACAACCTAAAATTGATGCTTTTATAAAGTGATTTCATAGGCACTAAGCGCTCATAGCTTGCTCAAGTCATAATTCAACCAAAAAATCCACAAATACAAGAGAGGTGGTGCACATGTAAAAAGTCAAGAATTTATACCATTTAGAGTCAATGTGAGGTGGAGCACTAGGGATGGTAGGACTTGCAAATAGAGTATGAGGTGGAGCACATGGTATCCAAAAATCAACTGAATGTATCACAAAATCATCTTTGGAAATTTTAATCACAATATCACCACTTGGCTGCCTTTGCTTTTCTTTGTCAACCTTTCTTCAACTTGCGGGCTGCTCAAGAGATTTCCCACTCCTTAGAACTTTCACAACTCCTCCTTGCTCATTGTGGAGAGGGGAAGCTAGTTGTGATTGTGGAGGAGGTGGAGGTGACACTTGGTGTTGAGATTGAGGTGGAGGGGAGAATTGAGGTTGGAAGGTGAATTGTTGAGAAAATGGTAGTGATGGAGGGGGAGGTGGTGTATAAGGCTTGGGATCATCTTGGAAGTAATAGATGGGTTGCACTTGCATGGGAGATGGACTATAGAAAACTTGTGAATAGGGAATTGGTCCACTTGCTTCATTGAAGATCAAGATGGGTTTTGAAGACAATTTTTCTTCTTGGAGAACAATTATGGAAGTTAGATGCTCTATCCTATCTTCAAGCCTTGTCACATTCATTTGTATGTCATCAATTCTCTTGATCCTAGAGAGGAACTCTTCCTCAAACCTTGAGCTGTATCTTGAACTTTGTGGCACTTGGTAGCTATAGGAGTGAGGTGTCTTCTTTTCTTCACCATAGAACTCAATAGAATTGACCGAGTGGCAAGGAACATTTGTTACCTAGTTATGCATCAAGCTCACCATGTCACCAAGAATCTTCATCACTTGCAGGCTTGAGTCATTATGAGTAGGAGGTGTCACACCAAAGGCATAGCCCCTGTCATTCATCATGCTAGAAGCTTGAATTCTTGATCTTTTAGCTAGCTACTCAAATAAAGGCCATATCTCCTCAGGTAGCCTAGCCATGAAAACTCCTCCACAAGATGATTCTACTAGTATCTTGGTCCTTTAGAGATAGATCGGAGTAGAATGATTGAACTAGATACCTCAAAGGGATCTCATGGTGTGGACACTCTCAAGATCTTCTTAAACCTATCCCATGCATTGTAAAACTGCTCATTGCCCATTTGACTAAAACTTGTCACAGCAAGCCGCATTTGTGTTAACCTTGCTATAGAATATAATTGCCTTAAGAAGGCATTCTTCATTGTTTCCCAACTCATGATGTCCCTCCTTGTGTCATACCAATCTTTGGCTTGAGGGGGAATGAGAACAAGGTCAATTGGATTGTTCACTAACTGTCGGTGTCCTGAAGGGGGAGCATACTTCAAGAAAGGAGTCCAAGTGCTTGTAGGGGTTCTCACTCTCTGAGCCATAGAAGATGGGAAGGAGCCCAAGAAGACATGGAGGAATGAATGATTACTCCCCTGGCATTTGATCAACCCTGCTAGCAATGGTGATTTATAGTTTCCATGGATGAAGTAGTCGTGAAATGACTTGTGGGCTGCATTTTGGCCTTCCATCTTGTCTTCTCTCGAGTGGCTTGTCACATGTACAAATCACAACCAAACAAAAGAGAACAAGTTAGTAAACTAATATGCACAAAGAATGCAAAGAATAAAGAATAAAGAATAGCAATGATGAAGGTATTAGGAAAAGTCAAAGCAAAACTAACTAGCTAGGCCGAGTGCCTTTACTCCCCAAAAATGTCGCTAGAAAGCTTGGTGCGCTCCAGCCAATGGCGTTACACACTACTCGATTGGAGTTTGAATAGATGCAACCCCGCGGACAGAAGCACACGATGGATTTACTTTTAAAATTTATAATGGACCTAAACTCAACACACTCACACAAACTAGAACATTACACCCACAAGCGCATGGGGCTGTGTCATAGTATAGGAGGGTGGCAAGTATAGGGTCTATCTACATGGAGAAAAGGGGGCACTAGAGATAGGTTAGTTTTTGGGCTAGGTTCCTACTTTGGAGTCTAGGGTTGAAGGGTTTAAAGGTGATGTTTTGATTGATTACAGTAAGTTGAGCAAGAAAGATAGTAAAGGAAAACAAGCAAGTACAAAACCTAAGTTAACCCTAGACAGTTAATTTTAATGAGCAAGAATAGACAAGGCAAGGTAAGAAAAGAACAATCTATACTAAGGCAAGAAAGGAAAGGTCTACACTACACTAAACTAGCAAACATGACAAAAGAGCAATTAAGGATCTAAACTATCAAGAGCAAAGCAAGAATAAGGCAAGATGCTAACTAAGCAAGTAAATAGCTAACTAAGCTAACACTAGCTAACTAAGATGGAAACTAGGGTTTTAAAGCAATTAATAAAAATGTGGTTTGTTTAGGGGATGTACTTATGAATTAGGTTGGGGGGTGAAATGTGAGCATTATGATTCCATTCAGATTATCAAAACAAACAACAAGCTAGAGTCTAATGAATTAACCTAAGTTACTAACTGGCCATGAATATGCTAGGTTGTGTATAGGGGATCTAGTCCCTAACACTCCCTACTACCCTTGTGAGGCTCAATTGGGTTAGGGTTTGGGTGTAATTCAATTAGAGTCTAAAAAATCCTAGTTTTCTAGGTTAGATGATCTTAGGATGATTAGGGGCTGAGATTAGTAATGGGGGTGAAAGTGAGGTTTTAGGCCTCCCATTACCTGTTAGATGATCTTGAGTGCTCTAGATGCCCTCCACCTGTGCATGTATGGTGGACATGCCATATGCATTCTTTGTGGGCTGCTAGTGTTGTTGTGATGTCTCTACCTCATGATGCCTCACCCTATGGTTCTCTCACTCCTCAGCTATCCTCCTTCTCTAGGCTGCTGCTTGTGACTCTCCAAGCCTCTCAGGTAGATCTCTGGGATGCTTCTACCATGTATCTATAGGATGCTCCTCTTCCCACCTCCTCAAGAGGTACATAAAATCTAGAGATGGACCACATCCCTCTAGGAGAGGTGTGGCATGGTAGGGGAGCTCAAGTGAAACCCCAACACAAGGAGGGTTGACCTGGTAGAAAATCTTTTGATCAACCACTAATAACATCGATGAGCGAGTCAAGTAATGCATGCCAACTAGCTTTCCTCCTTCTACCTTTGTGTAGCCAGATATATCATGTCCTAGGGCCAAAGCAATGTAAGTTACAATTCCTCCAATGATAAAAGTATTCTTGCTCTTGGACGGGATTGTCTTCATATGATCAATGATAAGTGGCCCCAGATTTACCAGCTTTCCCCGTACCATCCATCGCAATACAAAAAGGTCTTTCCTTGTGCAACTTCCTTGTTTTTCATATTGGGCAAAGATGGTGTTAGATAAGACCTTCTAGATGTATCTCAAGATGGGGGTTGTGCATCAGACTAGTCTTTAATTTACCCACCATAAAATTGCTTTGCCCTATGAGTTTATTCCACATTGCAACACAATTTGCATTGGTTTCTCTATCAATGCTTCCTTGATCAAGTGATGCTTTTGCCTCAGGATTTGGAGTAAAGATGCCATTCAAAAATGATGAAGTGATGAGATAGGTGCTACTCCCCAAGGTGACACAGATGGTGTCCTGCGAGACCTTCTCTAATATTGCAAAGAATTGCTGTGTAAGCTCCACATAGGTCTCCTACACTGTGGTCAACACCTCAACTAGCCTAGTGGGCTCCATGATATCTTGAAAAATATCGAAGATGCCCAAAGTTTTCATCATCTCCTAGCATGTGTAGCGAGTGGAAATCACTCAACATGTCAAGCACTTTGGATGCCTCAACTTCTTCCCTTTCTTACTCTGACTGTCAGGTGTTGCCTCTTGACGCACTCCAGGTGCATCTTCTTGTTGTCCATCTGGCATTGCCTCAATCCACATCATATATCAATAGTCGTCATTATGCTCTCGGCGGCTAATGTGGCTACAATGGCGTAGACGTCAAAGGGCGTGAAACTAAAAATGACGAACGAGTTACCAAAACCGATAGATAGGCTTCAGAGACCAATGGTTGGGCTACTTCCCTACCTCCACTGGGTTGTTTAGAAGACTCCTCCATCATGGGATCCACTGCTGCAATCACATGAGGTTATTCTCCTTGTAAACCAGAGGTTGCCGATGGTGCCGGGAGGGCAAGGGGGTCCTTTGGAGCTGAAGAGGATGCGTTCTTGGGCTGGCGTCCATAGGAAATGACCTCCCTGGTCTTAGACACAACCTTATTAGCCATTTGCTTCATTTTGGATCGAAATTGGTGGGGAAATGGGATTTTAGGTTTTCTCCAAAGAACAGGTCTATTGGGGCGGATTGGAGAGAAATGAAGTGCTTTGTAGATGAAAATGTGTGGAATCTGAAGATTAAGGTAGTGGAAATGATGGGGTATTGATTGAAGATGGATTACGGGTGATTTGGTGGAGATTTGAGGGTGGTAGGGTGGCTGGGGGGTGTTGCACGATCGCTATTCATGGAGAACGACCGTGGCATTCATGGAGAAATGATTAGAAGTGATTTGGGATTTTGGCTGACTTAAGTGTTGGAGTCGGGCTACAGTACGAAAGTGTTGTGCTTGCTTGTTGCACGACTGTGCTACAAGACACAGCCGTGGTGGCTTTCTTGTTGAACGACCATGGTGCCCCACATGACCGTTCTGAGTGGGTGGCTACACGACCGTGCTATCTTGCATGGCCGTGGTAGGTCTGTTCTTCAATTTCAACTTTTTTGATTTTTTTTTCCTCAATTCTCTTATTGATTTTGAGTGCACCACCATGGCCGTTCCATGTCACCATGTATGTGGTGAGTGTTGTGGCAATTTTTTTCAACTCAAATCTCATCAAACATCAAATCTTTGGTCCAAAATGCTTTTTCATTGATAACTTGCCAAAATTTCATCTAATTTTTCTCATTTCACCCTATTTTCACCTGCACATATTAAAACTAAACAAATCCTATTAAAAACAAGTGTGTGTGTATGTTTTCTTAGAAAGTGTAAAAATGAAGAAAAAGTATCAAAAATGGAAGGTTGGGTGAAAAATTCCCAAACCTAGGTGGGTGTAAAAATGAAGAAAAAGTATCACAAATGGAAGGTTGGGTGAAAAATTCCCAAACCTAGGTGGGTTGCCTCCTACAAGCGTTGAGTTTCATGCCTTCACCTGGGCTTCTTGGAGATTCTTCAATCATTCATCCACTTGGCATCTTCATGTGCCCATTCTTGCAATAGATACATCTCTCATTTGCAATCAATCTATGTCCCTCATCCCTTTGATCACCAAAGCTGACATCAAATCCTTTATCTAGATTTCCTTCTCTTGAATGACCAATTGGACTCTTGAAGTGACCATATCCAATATCCTCATTTTGAACTCGCCGGTTTGAGGACTTGTACATGTTGATCTTTATCATCATATCCATGAAAGAGAATGCCATTATGCTACTGGGAACATGTATCTCGACATCATTTGTGGATAGGAATGGTCTCATTAAGATGATGGGTATCTTCCTATCATCTGGATCCATGTCAAGAACAATGAAATCAGCCGGGAATACTACTCCTCTTTCCTTGTCAATCATCACCAAGACATCATCCACTCATCCTCTAGGCACTTTGATGGAGCGATCCACTAATTGGAGAGTGTAATGTGATGGTTTCAACTTGCCTAAACCCAACTCAACATAGACACTATATGGCATCAAATTCACACTGGATCCTAAATCAAGTAGATATTTGCCTATGTGATGCCTCCCAATGTATCTAGGTATGATTGGGGCTCCTAGGTCTTTCCTCTTCACGAAGAGTAAGTGTTGGAGGATAGAGCTCACTTGTTCAATCAACTTCACTTTCTTTGGTATCCTCCCTATTGTCCTTCTCTTAACAATGTATAAATTCTTCAAAAACTTGGCATATGATGGAATTTGCTTGATAGTATCCAAAAATGGAATATTAACCTTCACTTGGAGAAACACCTCAAGAATGTCAAGATTATGCTTTTGTCTCCGCCTTGCTTCTAATGGATCATCTAATGATTCAATGAATGGTGGCTCACTTGCTTTGGCCTTTCTTGCATCAATGTGAGGTGGAACACTAGGGATGGTAGGACTTGCAAATAGAGTATGAGGTGGAGCACATGGTATCCAAAAATCAACTGAATGTATCACAAAATCATCTTTGGAAATTTTAATCACAATATCACCACTTGACTGCCTTTGCTTTTCTTTGTCAACCTTTCTTCAACTTGCGGGCTTCTCAAGAGATTTCCCACTCCTTAGAACTTTCACAACTCCTCCTTGCTCATTGTGGAGAGGGGAAGCTAGTTGTGATTGTGGAGGAGGTGGAGGTGACACTTGGTGTTGAGATTGAGGTGGAGGGGAGAATTGAGGTTGGAAGGTGAATTGTTGAGAAAATGGTAGTGATGGAGGGGGAGGTGGTGTATAAGGCTTGGGATCATCTTGGAAGTAATAGATGGGTTGCACTTGCATGGGAGATGGACTATAGAAAACTTGTGAATAGGGAATTGGTCCACTTGCTTCATTGAAGATCAAGATGGGTTTTGAAGACAATTTTTCTTCTTGGAGAACAATTATGGAAGTTAGATGCTCTATCCTATCTTCAAGCCTTGTCACATTCATTTGTATGTCATCAATTCTCTTGATCCTAGAGAGGAACTCTTCCTCAAACCTTGAGCTGTATCTTGAACTTTGTGGCACTTGGTAGCTATAGGAGTGAGGTGTCTTCTTTTCTTCACCATAGAACTCAATAGAATTGACCGAGTGGCAAGGAACATTTGTTACCTAGTTATGCATCAAGCTCACCATGTCACCAAGAATCTTCATCACTTGCAGGCTTGAGTCATTATGAGTAGGAGGTGTCACACCAAAGGCATAGCCCCTGTCATTCATCATGCTAGAAGCTTGAATTCTTGATCTTTTAGCTAGCTACTCAAATAAAGGCCATATCTCCTCAGGTAGCCTAGCCATGAAAACTCCTCCACAAGATGATTCTACTAGTATCTTGGTCCTTTAGAGATAGATCGGAGTAGAATGATTGAACTAGATACCTCAAAGGGATCTCATGGTGTGGACACTCTCAAGATCTTCTTAAACCTATCCCATGCATTGTAAAACTGCTCATTGCCCATTTGACTAAAACCTGTCACAGCAAGCCGCATTTGTGTTAACCTTGCTATAGAATATAATTGCCTTAAGAAGGCATTCTTCATTGTTTCCCAACTCATGATGTCCCTCCTTGTGTCATACCAATCTTTGGCTTGAGGGGGAATGAGAACAAGGTCAACTGGATTGTTCACTAACTGTCGGTGTCCTGAAGGTGGAGCATACTTCAAGAAAGGAGTCCAAGTGCTTGTAGGGGTTCTCACTCTCTGAGCCATAGAAGATTGGAAGGAGCCCAAGAAGACATGGAGGAATGAATGATTACTCCCCTGGCATTTGATCAACCCTGCTAGCAATGGTGATTTATAGTTTCCATGGATGAAGTAGTCGTGAAATGACTTGTGGGCTGCATTTTGGCCTTCCATCTTGTCTTCTCTCGAGTGGCTTGTCACATGTACAAAGCACAACCAAACAAAAGAGAACAAGTTAGTAAACTAATATGCACAAAGAATGCAAAGAATAAAGAATAAAGAATAGCAATGATGAAGGTATTAGGAAAAGTCAAAGCAAAACTAACTAGCTAGGCCGAGTGCCTTTACTCCCCAAAAATGTCGCTAGAAAGCTTGGTGCGCTCCAGCCAATGGCGTTACACACTACTCGATTGGAGTTTGAATAGATGCAACCCCGCGGACAGAAGCACACGATGGATTTACTTTTAAAATTTATAATGGACCTAAACTCAACACACTCACAGAAACTAGAACATTACACCCACAAGCGCATGGGGTTGTGTCATAGTATAGGAGGGTGGCAAGTATAGGGTCTATCTACATGGAGAAAAGGGGGCACTAGAGATAGGTTAGTTTTTGGGCTAGGTTCCTACTTTGGAGTCTAGGGTTGAAGGGTTTAAAGGTGATGTTTTGATTGATTACAGTAAGTTGAGCAAGAAAGATAGTAAAGGAAAACAAGCAAGTACAAAACCTAAGTTAACCCTAGACAGTTAATTTTAATGAGCAAGAATAGACAAGGCAAGGTAAGAAAAGAACAATCTATACTAAGGCAAGAAAGGAAAGGTCTACACTACACTAAACTAGCAAACATGACAAAAGAGCAATTAAGGATCTAAACTATCAAGAGCAAAGCAAGAATAAGGCAAGATGCTAACTAAGCAAGTAAATAGCTAACTAAGCTAACAGTAGCTAACTAAGATGGAAACTAGGGTTTTAACGCAATTAATGAAAATGTGGTTTGTTTAGGGGATGTACTTATGAATTAGGTTGGGGGGTGAAATGTGAGCATTATGATTCCATTCAGATTATCAAAACAAACACCAAGCTAGAGTCTAATGAATTAACCTAAGTTACTAACTGGCCATGAATATGCTAGGTTGTGTATAGGGGATCTAGTCCCTAACACTCCCTACTACCCTTGTGAGGCTCAATTGGGTTAGGGTTTGGGTGTAATTCAATTAGAGTCTAAAAAATCCTAGTTTTCTAGGTTAGATGATCTTAGGATGATTAGGGGCTGAGATTAGTAATGGGGGTGAAAGTGAGGTTTTAGGCCTCCCATCACCCACATTCTAACCTTGAGAAAGCTCGATGCTAAGCACACCAATTTATATAAACTAGCTACTTAGATCTCTCAACTAGGGTTTGGAGAATTGACTAGAATGTAGGAGGATGGGTAGCTAGCTAGGGATCCAAGAATTGGACCTAGGAGCAAATCCAATTCATACATATAAGCAATTGCCTAAATTCCTAATTGATTTAAGCACAAACCAATGAGCAATTCATGTAGAGTGAAAGAGAAATAGAATGTAATCATTAGAAAATGAAATTGCAATGTTTACATATCATTTTCCCCCAACATGGTATCAAAGTAACAGTTTACACCCCCAACAGCCCACCCAAGGGGCCTAGCTACTCATAGCAATGCAAAATACAAAAATAAAGCAGAAAGAGGAAGAAGTAGCCATGGAGCTCGACGTAGATGAGTGAATCCTCCTATATAGGTGTTGCAAGGTCAACCTCCTCGTTCACCTTGGATGGAATGGTGTGTAATGATGGTGGGAAGTGGATGGAAGGCTTGGAAATGAGGGTTTTGATGCTGTAAATGGAGAAATGAAGTGAAATGGAGGTGGAAATGAAGTGGAATGGATAAGGGAAAAAAATGGGGAACTAGGAGGTGGTAGACGATATCTAACCTTGTGATGGATCCACCACCTTGGTATATATAGGTTTGGGGGAAGCACTAGGTCAAGTAGGAGTAGTATGGGAAAAATAACGCAAATGTAGCTAGGTTTTTGTGGGTAGCACGACCGTGGTGGTCACCACGTTCATGGTGAGGAGGAGTGAGAATGGTCTTGGTGGATGGGAATGACCGTGGTGAAAAATGGGGAAAAATAACAGGGAACAGGTTGATTTTGTAGTGAAGGTGGCACGACCGTGGTGGTCACCAAGACTGTGGTGGGGCTAGGGTAGCACGGCCATGGTGGTCACCACGGTCGTGGTGGCTCAGATTACACAACTCGTTCTTGACTCCACGGCCATTCTGCCTCTACTGTCACACGACTGTGCAAGGTGGCATGACCGTTCTGGGTCAGTTCACCACGATCATTCTGAGTGGCACGACCATGGTGATTCTAACTTTGCTTGAAGATGACTCTATTGATTTGCATATGTACTAGCATGATCATTTTGTGGTACCACGACCGTGCTGGCCTCTGGATCAACACTTTGACTTGTTTCCTTGGTTTTTCTTGGACATCATTACTTCAATGGATGTTTGGCCACTAGGGGTAGGTTGAGGGAGCATCAAACTTCACTTTAAGTCTCCCTAAGGGTAGAGAAACCCTAAGATCACTCCTCTCTCTCTTCCATCAAGCATGGTCCAAAAGCCTAAAAAAATGCAAATAATGTCCATAAGTGCATTTTATACAAATATGTATAATGAGGGGAATATCATGTACTAACATGTATAAATGTGATTGAAGTGAAATAAGACACAAGATGAAGCCCTAAAATAGGGTTGAAACAGTCTACTCCTTATATTCCCTTTATAAGAGTTACAACATATGACCTTCTTTTTTCAGGACAAGGATACCCAACGTCCATTTTAGGCTAAGGGACACAACAACCTTACAATCAAGGGATTACCTATACAAGAGCTAGTCTTCTACCTCACAAAGGTATTATCCACTCTTGCAATCAACTAGATGCCTTCACCAAGGTCCTCCCCTTCATGCAACGAGTCTTTGGCCTTGAGGATTTACCCACCAAGCTCCTTGGATCTTCTGCCTTGGTCTTATCCTTCACTCAGAGTAGCCTTGAGCACCTTCTTCTCCAACTGAAGAAGCTTCACTACTACAAAAATGGCTTATAACATCACTTTTAAAGGTGTCGGTTGTAATAATACACTGACACCTAAACAATACAACGTCGGTTTATAAAATAAATCGACATCAATCTGTGAAGGGCGACCAGACACGGGTATCACTTTTATTCAGTGTCGATTCCTTAATAACAAACCGACGCCTAAAAGTAACCGCCAAATCCAAAATTTCCAGTGAAAAAAATTACCTCTAAAATTTAACATATGGTGTCGGTTAGTAACTAATAAACCGACGACTAAAGGTTATTCGCGAGATAGATATTGGGCACATTTTGGTCGTCGGTTTTACAACAGTGACCGACGCTTATGGGTTTTCCCGCGCTGTCCATGGGAAATGTTTTACACCCTTTGAGCGTTGGTTTTTGATATAAATCGACGAGTATGGTCATTAATCGAGAACATTTTTTTAATCAGCATATTTAAATAGACGTCAATTTTTTTTCTAGTTAAAACCGACGAATATCATTGAAAATAAGTGTCAGTTTTTCTGTAGAACCGACACCTTTAGTTTTATGTGTCGGTTTTATTAAATAACCGACACCTAATGTTAACTTAATAGCACCCGCGCGGGACTATCCCCCTATATCTCATCTATGTTTCATTGCCGAGAACATAGGGCTGGCGATTTGCGATTCTGCTGCCGCTTGTTCTGCTCCTACCGCCGCGTGCACCGCCGCCGCTCCTACTACCGCCTCCACATCCTACCGTCGTCGCCTTCTACCACCTCTTACTGCTAACGCCACCATTCCTGCTCCTACTACTGTCGCCGCTCCTGCTCCTGCTCCTTCTACCGCCGCCGGTCCTGCGCCTGCCCAGCTCTCGCCTACCGCACGGCCGTGGTCTACCCACCGCCGCCTGATCAAGCCTGCACCCCCTGCTTCTCACACCGTCGGAGCTCCAGCCTTAGGTCGTCGGAGGAGCTGCTTCACCGTCAAAGCTTGAGCCTGAGGTCACCATAGCTAGCTTCTACTTCCCCTACTAGGTAGGTTACATATCTTCATTTTATCTACTGATTTGTATCTACTGATTTATATTACTTATCTATTTATTTGTATTTATTACCTAATTTGATTTGATTATGTGCTTTGAACCCTTGAAACATGCGTGTTAATGATACATTGATGGTGAATGTCAAAATTAACTCACACGTGGGTCTTCTAAATGATGTTACATGTGGGTCTTCTAATTAGCACCAAAAGTGGATTAACGCGACCTCAACATATATGTTAATGCTTAATGTGATACAGCAAGACATTGAATGATAGGTAACGATGGTGAAATTAATTCCGACCTGTGTTACTTTCATATGATAATTTAGTTCAACCCTTTTATTAATCACAACTTTAGAATAATCAATATTTAATTCAACCCTTTTATTAATCACAGAATAATCAATCTATCCAACTTTTGTCTTAAATATTAGTTAAATAATCACAACCTTAGAAACATATCAGTTTGTCCCCTAGTCAAATCACATCCATACCTGCACAAAGATTAGACCAAGATTTTAAACCATCGCTCATCCATGAGTTTCCTCCACTACATATGTTGCTATGAATAACCTTAATGTTGCTTTTGTTATAACAATCTGGAAAAATGTTGCTTTTGTTATATATTGGGAATGCTACTTAATTTTCTATGGTATAGCTACCACGAGTTTTGTTACAAATATCTGTATATCAGGTTAACGACATGTTTCTATTATGACATGTTGAGTTTTTTTTCTATGTTATACCCACCATGATTTGTGTTATAAAATAATACATTGATTAATTTAGGAAGCATTGATATGTTGTTATGGCTGTCCACAAGTGTTTTTATAAGAAAATTGTGTGTTGAATGAGGTTGTGAACAAGGGACTGGTGTTATATTATGTTGGCCTAGAAACCCGTCCAAGAGTTACTCATTAGGAATAAATCTTGGATAGTCCCCAGTTTGGGACTTTTCTTGAATACCTAATCTCACTTAGGATGTAAGTGTATAATGTGTATTTGATTTTCAAGAAAATTCCGGTAGCATTTCCCCGTTTGTTCTCTATGTACATATGTACTTGGAGAATAGTGGGGAAATGCTGCCGAAATTTTCTTGAAAACCCAATACACATTATACACTTACTAGTGAGATTAGGTGTTCAAGAATGCGATAGGTGGTACA
Source organism: Alisma plantago-aquatica (assembly GCA_963693085.1). Taxonomy (NCBI): domain Eukaryota; kingdom Viridiplantae; phylum Streptophyta; class Magnoliopsida; order Alismatales; family Alismataceae; genus Alisma; species Alisma plantago-aquatica. The sequence goes on from OY856415.1 coordinate 297,909,500, forward strand.
CATTTATTATATATAAGAATGACATCACATGTAAAAACCCTAAAGTTTTAACCATAAACTCTAATCTGTTTACCCTAGACCATAATCTTGTTGTAATATATACTTATTTTCTCTTTGATCATATAATGGATAGATCATGGATGTCCATTCGCAATCGTTGCACCCCAACGTTTATTTTTAGTCTTGATCAGTTTATTAGATTTGCCGAGGAACATAGGAAACAACCTGGAGATAGGTTATACTGTCCATGTAAGCATTGTGGTAACAACTTGAAAGTCAGTATTGGTGATGAAATCAGAAGTCATGTCATGTGCAACGGGATTGTACAAGGCTATACAGAATGACACCGGCATGGAGAGATTTCAAACCCAAAACCAGTGGATGTCGATAGCAGTGCTTGTGTGGAAGAAGAAATTGCCTTCGATGACGTAGATGTGAACGAATCAGTTCCAGTAGACATCGTTGATGCGATGCTGGATAGTTGTGGGGTAGAGCACACCAAAACTGATCCACCTCCCATGTTTAGAAACATTGTGCATGATGCTGAGATACCGTTTTACACGGGTTGTAAGTTTACGAAGCTTAGCGCTGTGTTGAGATTGTATAAACTGAAAGCTAACAATCGATGGAGCGACAAAAGCTTCACGTCATTGTTGTCTTTGTTGAAAGAAATTCTTCCTGAAGGAAACGAGCTGCCGATCTCAACATACCGGTTAAATAAATTGTTGTGCCCAATGGGAATGGAGGCCAAGAAGATACACGCATGCAAGAATGATTATGTATTATTTCAAAAGGACTATGTGGATTTGAAAGATTGTCCGAAATGTGGTGCGTCAAGGTATAAATTGATGACTTCGGGGGAGTCCAAAACTGGTTCTCCCGCCAAGGTGATGTGGTATCTACCTATAATACCACAGTTTCAATGCTTGTTTGCCAATCCTATAGATGCGAAGAATTTGAGGTGGTATGTAGATGTTAAGAAAAATAATGATGGGATCCTACGACATGCGTCTGATTCCCCACAGTGGAAGAAGATTGATTTATTGTAGCTTGAATTCGGTGAAGAGGATAGGAATCTAAGACTTGGGCTTTATACATATGAGATGAATCCGTACGGGACATTGAGAAGCCAACATAGCACTTGGCCAATTATGCTTGTTATATACAATCTTCCTCCCTGGTTGTGTATGAAAAATAAGTATGTTATGCTATCGTCTTTGATATCGGGCCCTAAACAACTTGGAAATGATATCGACGTTTATCTTGAACCTATGATTGATGACTTGAAGAAGCTCTAGGATGAAGGTGTGATGACCTATGATGCTTCACGAAGAGAGACATTTTATTTGCACGCTATGTTGTTTTGCACTGTGAATGACTTTCCAGCTTATGGGAATTTGTCTGGATATAGTGTCAAAGGATCTAAAGCGTGTCCTATATGTGAAGAGAACACTAATTGAATATGACTAAAACATGGCGGCAAGACTGTATATCTTGCTCATCGAAGGTTTCTTCCAAAATTTCATCTGTATCGTAGGTTGCGCAAAGCATTCAATGGACGGAATGAGGAACGTAGTGCACCTAAACCTATATCAGGGGAGGATGTTTATGAAAGAGTGAAAGACATCACCAATGAATTTGGTAAGAGATCACAATGTACAATGGCCACAAGGAGTGACAAGTCTTTATTCAAGAAGAAGTCGATATTTTAGGATCTTCGTTATTGGAGTTCTTTGACAGTCAGGCCTTGTATCGATGTCATGCACGTTGAGAAAAATGTATGTGATAGCGTCATTGGTACTCTGTTGAATATATCAGGTAAGACTAAAGATGGGATAAAATCTAGAATGGACCTACGTGAAATGGGAATAAGGACAGAATTAACAGAAGTAGTTAGTAGCGATCGGAGAACATACTTACCTCCCGCTTGTTACACGTTGTCTAGAAAGGAGAAGAAAGCATTTTGTGAATGCTTGGTAAATGTTAAGGTGCCACAGGGTTACTCATCCAACATCCGTACATTGGTATCAATGAAAGATCTAAAGTTGATAGGTCTTAAATCTCATGATTGTCACACTCTAATGCAACAAATATTGCCTATGGAAATTAGATCTATATTGTCGAAGCATGTAAGGTTTGCAATCACCAGACTTTGTTTCTTTTTAAATAGTCTATGCAACAAAGTTATTGACCCTGATACTCTCGATAATTTGCAAAGAGAAGTGGTTGTTACCCTATGTCATGGTACATCTTGTTGTCCACTTGACTAGGGAAGTGAAAATGTTGGGACCAGTTTTCTTGCATTGGATGTATCCCTTTGAACGATACATGAGTGTTTGTAAAGGTGATGTTCGAAACCGTTATCGGCCTGAAGAGAGTATTATTGAGGGTTATGTGGCGAGAGAGGTTATGGATTTTTGCAATGACTTTCTGAGTGGTAATGATGCTCCCGTGAATGACAAGAATATTGAGGAGCATTTTGGCAAAGGAGTTTTGGGATCACGGGTGAAAGTAATCAGCCGTGAGCAGTTGGAGCAAGGTCACTTGTATATTTTACACAACATGGATGAAGTGAGTGTTTCTATCGAGGAACATACCAATTTCATCAAGAGATAATATCCTTGAGCCAATATAATGTGGCTTTCTAGAGAGCATAACAAGACATTTATTAAGTGGTTTGAAGATAAAGTCTTACATCAACTATCTCAAACACCAGATAATCTTACTGAAACAATCAAATGCCTCACCTTTAAACCAAAATTGAATGTTATGTCTTATGAAGGGTTTGACATAAATGGTTTCTCATATTACACAAAGTGTCAAGATGATAAGAGTGTCGTCCAAAACAGCGGGGTCACCCTTCAAGCGTCTTCATTGTTTTTTGCAAGTGCAAAGGATAAAAGTCCACGTGAAGCTAAAATGTCATATTACAGTGTCATTGAAGACATATGGGAGTTTGACTATGTAGATTTTAGAATTCCGCTCTTTAAATGTTATTGGGTTGACAACAACAAAGGAGTTATAGTGGATGAATTGGGTTTCATGTTAGTGAACTTTGAAAAGATTGGTAAGAAGGGCGAACCATTCATATTGGCATCACAGGAGAAACAAGTATTTATATCGATGATCCTGCAAATGATAAATGGTTGGTTGTTCTTCATGGTAAAAGACAGTTCATTGAAGAACCTATAGATGAAGAAGATTATTATGATAAGTATGATGACTCCAATCCATTCTCAGTTGGGTTGCCAACACCACCAAACATTGAAGCTGGGGATCAGAATGACTTGTATGTTCGCGGGGATCATAATGAAGGATTGTTAATTGATAAAAGATCACAATATTAGAGGCATGGATGTTTATATTTTTATTATGTTTTATTTTTCTGAATGTGAACTTTACAATGTGAATGTGGACTTTACAATGCGAATTACTTTACAATGAGAATGTGAACTTTACAATGTGAATGTGAACTTTATAATGTGAATGTGAATTTTACAATGTGAATTACTTTACAATGTGAATGTGTACTTTACAATGTGAACTTTACAATTAGTGTTACTTTACAATGTGAAATTTATAATTTGAATGTGAACTTTCAGATGGCTGAGCATTCCCATGATGACCATGCTGATGATCACCGTGAGGGTGAGGATGTGCTTGCACCGCCTGACAATGTAAGTTTTAAGAATATATCCCTGAGGTTTCTATCTATATGTTCATTTATAATTATATTATGTAGGTGTGTTTTTTTATCAAATTTTAGGTTGGTGATGTACCCCCTGAAGAAATTACAACACTTGATGAGCAGCAAAAGAAAATTGAGAAAGTGAGGGGCATCCCAATGATGAACAAGTTAATACATCAAAGGGGCAATGGACCCAAATTGGCTGTGGAATTCGATCAGGCAGGAAATCCATATGGAGTGAACCGCAACTCATTTGTTTCATATCTTGGGGTTCTTACTCGCAGCCATTGCAGTCCTATCCTAGAATCATGGCATAAAGTTCCTAAGGGGAAGAAAGACCACATATGGAAGGAACTATGCGTGAGTTATTATTATTTGTAATTCTATTTTTGTAGATTACTACTTTTTAGGATACTAGTTAATAACAATTCTATTTAATTTGCAGAGCATATTTGATCTGGATGAAAAGCTGCATCATAAATGTGTGATGCAACATTGTGGGAGGGTCCTAAGGAACTATAGGACCAATCTCACCCGAGATTACATACGCGACGCTGAGAATAGGTTCTTGATTGATTCCAATTCTAGACATTGATCAATATTTCACTAACTCTACACTAATAATTTTTGTTTGTATTCTCTTTGAAAAATAAATATAGGAAGAAGGAAGCCACACAACAATGGAACTACTTGGACCCCAAAGAATGGGAGGAGTTTGTTACCCAAAGAAAAATAGATGAATTCAAGGTATTAAGCGCCACTCCCAATTTAATTAATATACATTTTTATGTATTCACCTATTCAAGATTAACCTTTAGTGTTACTAACCAAATCAATGTGCTAACTAACTACGCTATCAGTGATGCTCAATGAGCAAGGCGTGCAATGAATGTGCATGACCACACAATGGGTCCAAGAAGATATGAAGGCGTTCACCAAAGACTATAGGCTGAGTCTACTCAGCCTACTGCTACTCAGGAGACTGCAGAGTCCTCTACTGTTGCTCCCGCACCTCTGCCTCACCATGTTATGTGGATAGCTGGGAGGAAAAACAAGAAGGGAGAGATACTGAAGCCTGCAACCGCTGACGCGGCTACAAAAATGGTAAAAATAAAACTCTTAGATCAATCTATCGATATTGATTATTGTTATGTTTACTTATGAATTTTTGTTGATGGTGATTAGCGGGAGATGCATGAGCAGAGGAAGGAAGGCAAGTTCATCCCTCAGGGTACAAGGGATGAACTGACAGTTGCTCTGGGTAACCCAGAGCATCCTGGACGTGTAAGGGGTGCATGCACTGGTGTGGGCATCAAAGCGTTCTTTGGGCCATCCCAGTGCAAACCTGTCCCAGAAGCGGGACTTTCACAAGCTAAGGTAACTTATTCTTATTTTAGAACGTTATTGCAAAAGGGAATTCAATAATCAGAAACTAGCATTTCTTTTATCCATGTGTAGGTAGATTCCTTAATTGATAGGAGAGTCGAGGAAGTAGTTGATAAAAGACTCCAGGAAGCAATTAACAAGTGGCAGGCGTCTCAGACTGCCACTCAGATAGTACATGTGGCGAACCTCTCTTCTCCTACTGCTCGTGATGCAGATGTTAGGAGTAATCCTATAGACCCACAACCTAGCACGTCCTCTATAAGTATTTTTATGTCATATATAATAGCTAGTCTGTTCAAGATGATATGTTTGTGTATATATGAATATAATATTCTTTACATAAATTTTTAGGGGTTGAAGCCATGCCGACTAAAAAGTGAAGGATATATCATTACATAGGCATCGACTTACCCACCCCTTAAAGGGTGCATGTTTCATGGGAGTCCAGTACCAGATGGCATGGTACGTGTGAGCCCGATACATATACTCACTGGATGGACGAATCTTGCACTACCTCATGCACACCCAGATGCTGAAACACTTGGTGAGGCAGTACGCGGAGTGATACTGTGGCCCGAAGCAGATGTCCTCTATACTGATATTGTATGATAAATTTTCGTTACTTTAATTTGTTAGTGTGTATATATATACGAGTCAATTGATATGAAATTATATATACAGGTCAAAAAGATGAGACCCGCTACATCTCAGCCTCCAGCTCCCCGACTACCAAGTTGGCTTCCAGGGGACCTACATGCCTCGATAGGTCCTAATTGTAGGAGTGTGGCAGTATGGATCGACGAACATAATCCAAATTTCCCTATAAATGTTACTATTCTGGAGAATGCTGCAGATAAATCATACGATAACAATCTATTTATACAAGTTTAGCATACGTATTAATGCATACGTAATAGAAGTTCTGGATACGTATTAATGCAGGTCAAACATTCAGAAACAACATATTTATACAAGATATTTTGGATTTGTTTAGTTATGAATGGTTGAACACATCTATGATAGAGCTGTGGATATGGTGAGATTAATATATATGGTAATCTGGTTTATACATCCATATACCTTATTTTATATACGGCAATCTAGTTTCTTATATATTAATGCATACGTAATACATGTTTTGCAGCCACTTACACAAGACATGTACAGATTTTGGGTTTTCCCATGTGGGATTTTTGGTTCCATCTTTGATTAGTCTTGTAGATACATACCCGTATTCAGTTACTTCATACTGGTGCGATGCTTTTGAATATTTTGGTAAAAATAATAAGATGGTGATAATAGCTCCATTCAATGTCGAGTAAGTTTACTTTGCTTGTAATTTGGACTTAAGCAAATTACATTTTTATTACGGATATTGAGTTATTAGTTTTCTACTTTCTTACCTGTAGTACTAAGCATTGGGAGTTATTAGTTATTGTCTCCAAGACATTCACCGTCTGTTATCTAGATCTTGTGGGGAGTGAGTTGGATGTATTATATGGACATGCAATTAAAAGGCCAATATTCTCGTGAGAAATATTTTATGTTTTTATATCTGTTAACATATGTTAGTGCATTACTATTTAATTATGCAATTTAATGTGTTACATTAACATATATAGGGCTTTATAAGAGTACAAAAAAGCTGGAGGAAAGGTTCCCAGGAAAAAAAATCTGACACTCATTTGGGAGAATGTGAAAGTAATTTCCTGACTCCAATGTATATATTATTTATGTGAACTGTGCTTATTTGAATTTTTGAATATTTTGTATGTTTCAATTTATAGTGTGCTACACAAGACAACGGTTGGGCATGTGCCTACTATATGATGCGATTTATGGACCTAATCATCAAACATGCCGTATTGGAAATCAATAACATACAACATGTATTATACATAGTCTCTTTAGATAATATGAAATATATGAATCTTATTATTTATTATTATAATTATGTATATACGTCATTCTCTTTGTAGGTCTTTAAATTTGGGGACTTCAACACAGGTGCAAAGCGTTTCGATGTACATGCTCCCTATACGAGAGGTGAATTAGATGCTGTAAGAGAAGATTGGGCAAAAGCCCTGCAAAGAGTGGGAATTTTTCAATATGATTTTGCTGACAATGATGACAATGATGAATAAAGAATAACTTTGTTCTCATAATTAATTTTTTGTGAATGTGAATGAATTTTTATGAATTGTCATATGTGTGTGAAAATCATCAATACATGAATGTTTCTACATGTGTCTGAATGTGAAAAGAGATGAAATAAATGGAACTACATGTTGCTACTAGTTTATACATGCGTGTGATGAAAAAATAATATGAATTATATGTTCTTATACATGAGTGTGAATCACATATATATAATATTGTCCATCATGTTAATTTTGCAGGTTTGTGGCCTGTTGTTGGCTGATATCAATGGATGTCATAAAACCTACAGTTCATAACTGAACTGCAGGTTTCTCATCCTACGACCAGCCACAACAGGTCTGTAGACTAATAGAAAAAAAATCAAAACATAGATGTCAGTTATTTGTATAAAACCGACGACATACAGTTACAGTTTCGGTTGCTCTACTAGTAACCGACGTCTATTTCCATAATGAGGCCAGACACCACGGCCGTGCTGGGCAGCATGGCCGTGGCAGCGGACCAGACATAAAATAGGCATCGGTTTTGTGTATAAAATCAACGACATATGTTTATAGTGTCGGTTGCCCTACTAGTAACCGATCAATTGCGCAACTAGTTGATCATATGGTTAATAAAATATAATGCAAAATAAAGTAACCAAAGACACTAGTATATTGACTTAAATGACAGTTGAATGACAACTTACATATAGCTTCCCCAAGAAAACATCCCCCAATAAATTAGTTTGATTCCACTCAATCAGTTGATGGGGTGCCCAAGCATTTGAGACATCAATAATTAGTTGATCAATTCATCCATGTGTCGATTGGTTGACTTCTATGATGCATCACCCCAAGCAATCCACTACTCTCATGTTGATCATTTGGTCAATCTGTCAGAAATCTATAATGCATAACTTCTTCAAAAGCAAGTCAATTAGTTAACAATTTTCCCAAGGACAACATAGATCTTTGGTTGAGTGAATTCCTCTCATGTTGACAACTTGAGAAAGGAATGAGAAGGATAACCACCTCTCGACTGACTAAAAAAGTATTATTAATTAGTCTCATTCCCTCTATCCATCAGTTGATTTCTGCATCAGTAATTTGGCAATATGAAAACCTATAGAAACAATTTATCATATTCATTTGGTCTACTCACATGTGTTAAGCCTCCATTAACCAACTGGTTTAACATCAAACAATAGATTGTCCTACATCTCGATGAAAAAAATGTTATAAACTGATTGACTAGGTCACAACTCAATCAATTTGACAACCCAACACCAAAATTATTGAAATTAGGTTTCAATCCTAATGACGATAACTTCGGCCTCGTGTGAAATTATTTAAATACAAACCCTTACCACTACACGGGTATACATATTATTCGTAAAGTAAATGTGACAACGACACAAAGCCAAAGCAAAGTAGAAGAGAAGCAAGAGGAGGATTCCTAATACAAACAACTCTCTAATGAATCCACACAAGAATGTAGAGATTCTTGCTACATCATAGAGTTCCTTTTTTATGTTCACTTGCATCTCACTTAATTATGTATATGCATTCTTTGATCGATTGCCTTTTGGTGACTATGATTACGAGTGAGTATTCCTTTGAATTGGCTAGGGGAGTATCCCCATGAACAAGGATTGATCATTACTATATTTCCTTCATTGTATGCACCTTCTTATCATTATAATTTCATATTTACCCCTTATCACTGCTAAGGTTTTTCCCTTGATCACCATATCCTATGAATTGGTTATCTACATCACAATTTTTGAGAATTGAATCTTGATTGGTGCAGGGAATTATGGTGACAATTCCTATCTAGATTTGAAAAAGGATCTCTAGTAGAATTATGTGATTAGATACTTTTTGATATTTACTATTTTAGAGAATATTAATATCGATGTATGATAAATTTTGTTGACTATTGAGAGATACATACAACTTACTTGTGAGAAATCCTGTTATATACAAATATATTAGTGAACAAAAAAGGGCATATTACATGTTGAAGGAGGTGAAATCCCTAGGCCAATTTCTTGCCATCTCAATTAAATTTGTATTTTCTACATTCTCTAAAATTGTCAATCATTCTTTTTATTTTATATCCAAAAAAATGATTGTATATGTCCAATTCATTCGATAAAGATTAATTAATGTTACCTTGCTCTACGTGGGATTGACCTAAACTAAAACTTTGACATTGTTATCATGCATAGGATTGAAATTGCATCAACACTTTTGGTAATTTTTTTGGTTGATTTATGACACAATCCAAATAATTCAAGGTGGTGACTGGGCTGGAATATATGGTGGGGCATGGGGAGACACCCTTTAATTACATGTCTTATTTATCTGTTGGAATAGGACATTGAGAGTATTTTCATGTTATAATGGAATTTTTCTATTTAGGATAATGAATGGCTATTTAATAATTATTCACCGCAAATCCCCACCCCGATTGGCAGAGGGAGAAGGGGTCACTGAGGGAAAGCGCCCCCTACACTCTATAAATTCTCTAAATAGCAGTAGCAAATGCCCCTCTCAACTCCATAATTTGTTTTAAATAGTAGTAGTAGTAAACACCCCCTCAAGTAAATTATTTTTAATGGTAATTCTGAATGACCCATCTCAACTTAATTGTAACTCTGACCAACAATACTCTGAATAACTAATTGCAATTAAAACTCCGACAATCTCCATTCAATATATATTCATTCTATAAAAAATAAGTTATGTTGACTAGTATAATTGTGGATGTTAAATTTTCACAGAATGTACATGAGAAAGTGCATTAGATATATATTTTTATTTCCATGTTAGTCTTCAAATAATTGACTCGAACAAGGTAATAAAAAAATTACTGGGTCAACACAAAATATAGAAAATTAGATTGTGTTGACTTTACTACAAGCGACTATTTAATTTCAACAGAATATGTGTGAGGGAGTTCATTGAAAGAACATTTTCTCCATAATACTTACATGAAAAAGTGCATAATATATAGTAATAAAAAACATGGTATAACTAGTTTTGCAAGCATATAATTTTTTTAGTGCGATTTGTGATAGATAGAGTGGGCCCCAATTATGATTATGATTTAAATATGGAAATATTTGAATATTATGTTTGTAATTTAGATACATAACAAAACATAATGAGATAGAAATCATTATCTTTTGGTTGTGTCAACACTTATCATACCAAAATTGTCTTTTTCATAAAAATATGAGTTTTTGTTTATTTTATGTCAATCACCATAACCTATACATCTTTTTAGTCCTATAGCCAGATACACACAATACTTACCGGTATGAAAACAATCATTGTATTTCGACCAATCAATATTGTTCCTTATACATTGACAATTGATGATTAACAAACACTATCAAGGTTTTGATCAATTTACAGAGCAATAGGTACACTCCGATATATTTGTTTTAGTTGATTTATTATTTAGTTCTGGAATCACCATAATATAATGGATGTAACAACTATCATATCATAAACATTTTGGTGATTGATGTATTGGATGTACCATCTATTCTTTTATTTTAATTAAGTTATGAGATATCAGTAAATATATACTCTGATCATATTTATTATGAACTATTTGTTATTTTGTTATTCACTTTTTTGATTAGATCAATATAATCTTAAGACTATAAGATATTAAGAAAAAATTATATGCATTATCCAAATAAGCGTCAACATCTTGTTCTTTACTAAATATCACTACTTATGGCATTGAACAACCATCGATACATATTAATGTGAGTAGAAATAAGGATACTAGCTTAATATAAAAATTGAGTAGAATAGAAATTGGCTTGGAGGAGATTGATATGGACCCCGGGTTACAACTTAAATTATATGACCATCAATTACATAAAAGTGATGAAATTTAAAGATTTTATCTATAAAAAGGGATAGTTCAATCATATAATCACAGGTTCCCTCAAAATATGATTGGTAATAAATTGTGAAGGTTTAACAAAGTATTTTTTAAGAATTCTGATGGATAGCACATAGTGTTTCAAAATATGTTATTTATCGTTTATATTTCATATAGAAAGCCCAAAGTCCACACAAATAGAAATATCATTCTCTATCATGAATGTTAATAGCGTTGATATTACTAGTGGCAACATCAACATTGAAAATCTCATTCTCTATCATGAATGTTATTATAAATTATCAAGGCAACTGGATGAATGATAAGTGATCAATGATTTGAAGGTTGCCTATATTGAAATAGAAATATTTGAAACTATTGGAAATAAAGTAATAGAATGATTTTGCAGAATGAGAATTAAATTGAAGTTGTGTGGAAGGAAAGTATTATTTTATTACGGAATGTATTAAGACATTCATGTATTGTAGTTATTAAACATTATTTTGCAACTACTAGTGCTGTTAGATCTGCTCATAAATTTCGTTAATGAATAATTTTATTTGTAATTGTATCCGCATTAAAGATTTGGCTAGCTCCCCCCAAAACACACACCTCATTACAAGTCCCTGCCACACGTTTCATGATTAAAAAACATACCGTTTCTTTTGGCATATTTATATTGAGCTGAATTTCACAGTCCATGTGTTCACTATATTAGCACGACGACAAGGACAAACCATGTAATGTTCAACACAAATTATATATATGGTATGTCATCAAACATGTAGGACAAGCATTTATAAAAGATCCAAAAAGGTATATATATATATATTAATGATATGTATGGATAGTAGAACTGTAAATGACAGTGCTTTATTTTGAAGTTTGTTAACCATTCAAGATACATTTTTAGGTGTGGGACATCATCCTAGAAGGATGCCACCTCTAAATATGAGACTTGAACTATAGTTTCATCTATTCTGCATAGACTTCAGCTATACCATAAACACTTGCAAGCTCGAGTAAAACAGCCACTTCTTTATCTGATCGTAAAACATAGAATCTCTTTTCATTTGGGGCACCGTATATTCTTTCATCTTGGGCATAGTACCATACTTGACGAAGCGAATGGCATCCTAGCTCCAGGAATACCTGTAAAATCTTGGTGTGACATAAAGCAGCTCGGTGAATGTCCATTTGCACTTCTTTACCTTCTAGATATTGGCGATTTGCAAAGTGTCCTCCATAATGAAACTTTATGGGTATAGTTTCACTCGACATGATGGAGTTTGGGTACGGTTTAACTCGTCCTATAAATTAAAAGTTTATCAATAAGAAAATATAGTACGCATAATAAAATCACAAACATACTAACATTAATTTAGATATAGATATACAAAAAGTTTTCTTCAAAATCATATGCATGTAAGCAAAAACTATGTTCAGCTAGTTATATACTTAAACTTTGTTTCTATACTCTATATACTACAAAAAAGTGCCCACTAGCAACCTTATGTGCATCAAATCAATGTCCAAAGATTCTATTTCACTGTGAAAACAAAACAACCCTACCGTAAATCCATTAACAAAGACACAAATTGACATCTTTTATCAGGTACCCAACTTTAGCGCGCAACAACATCAAGTGGTTCAGATAATGATTATTTTGCGTATGAAGAAAACTCTCTACTGAGAGTTAGTGCTAACTCACAGATATTCAAATGTACCAGTAGCGTCAGAATGTACCAGTAGCGTCAGACTTGACGGAAGGTGATACCTCCTCACTGCTGATCAGATGTAGTGTAGGTATGAGTGACTACATTGTTTTGGGAGGCAAAGGTCCTAATATAGCCAGTGGCAGATCCAAGGCAGTGGCCTCACCCGCCCCCGTTCATGGCATAATGCATTCATTAATTGAAACGGCCGCTGGTCTGTATGTAACTTCAGTGTTGCGTTGAACGGCCGCTGGATGAAAGAAAAAGAGAATAAATTAGAGGTTCTGTGAAATCAAAAGAAGTAAACGGAGAAAAATGTCCGGGGAGAGAATAAAACGGGGAGTCCAAGAAATAAATAGAGGCGGGTGGAGAAAATTGTGAAGGGAGAGGCGAAGAAAGAGGGAGAGAGGGAAATGAAAGATCACGATGTGTGTATAATATTTAGAGGACGAGAGAGAGCATTAATTATTCTTTTCCTATTAAAACATAACAGCAAAAAGTTCATAAATCCAACTTTTATTAAAGCAATTATGTAAATGCGGTAGTAGTGGTCAATTTTATTTTTGGAAGTAGCAATTTGGTAGGCTACATGGATACATGCTGGTGTATCTTGCATTTGGAAGTCCCTCAAGATACAAACAAGAGCAAAAATTATCCAGCAAAAATTATCGTTTCTTAGATGGACTACCTTTTCTCTGTTTTCCTGCACATGCTATGAGTCACTAATCGGTAAGATCACACCATCTTTCGAGTTTTATTGTCAAACACAAGTCTAAAATTTACATACACTCCTTTCTGAAAATACTTTATCATGCCCCACGTTACTAAGAAACTATAACAAATAGAACCATATATATACACAAAAAAGATTATTCAAACATTTATAATGGAGAAATATTTATTTCAGAAGAAATACACATTGTACTATCTGGACTACAACTGAAATCAACTCAATCCCAATGTTGGCAATAATCGTTAACCAAACCTCGTAAAACTCAAAAGGGTCCACTCATAAAATAAATTCCCATCAACGTCATAGTCATAACTTTTGCAGACCAATTGCTTTGACGAACACTAACTTTGACTAGAATTTAACGTGATCAAGTAGTCAATCTCTATACTGTTCTATTTGTCCTTCACGTGATTGACATCATATAGACTTTGAGTCGTTTATGTAATTTGTAAGATACATAATTCTAAAACAATCTAATTTTTCACTTTAATTTAAAAAAAGAATAAAAGTTTTGATGATATTTTATCATGATGGTGCTAGTATATCGATTTCTTAAAATTTGTAAAATACAAATTGTTAAAATGATCATTTATATTTTGCCCTCACCCACTTAGAATGGATCCGATACTGAATATCGCTGCATCTAAGAGACTAGTGGCTTGCTATTGATGGTGTACAATTACAAATTGCTTCTAAAATTCAATATCTTTTGGTAATCTGAATTCCAAACAAATTATTACAATAAAAAAGGGATTTTGCAAAAAGAGACAATTTTGAGTTGTACAACGCTGTTGTGTTCTTCCACTACACGATCATCATATTCCCTTCGTCGTATGCATGTATCAACTCAAATACCTTCCTTTCAAAGAAGCCTTCCCTCTTAGATATACCAACGGTCTTCTGTTGATAATTTCAGTTATGCTAATGTTTTTGCGTTGTTACGCTTCTTGAAAAATCCAACAATTTGCTCCTAAAAAGTCAATAACGTATGGCAATCTGAATGGGAAATAAAGTATTACGACCATTCTTTTTTTTCTGACAAAGAGGGATAAAGGCACCTTGTACTCACGTACAATCATTATACACCCGTCGTTAGAGGTTGGCATATAAACCAAATCAAATCAAACCAAACGGACTAGTTCAGTTCGATTTTTTAAGGGTGAATTGTTGTTTTGGTTCCAAAATGTTTTGAACTCACTAACTACAGCTTGGTTCAATTTGAGAGTACAGCTTAACTAAATCAAATCAAACCAAACTAATAGACATATCTACGAATTAGTAACACATATAAGTGATTAATAAATGCAATTAACACAATTCTTTTAATACATAAAATCTAGTATTTTCTAAATAAACGGCTTCGCAGGGGCCGAAACTTTTTTTATATGATTCAAAAAATCATTTATGTTAAAATGTGTAACTAATCTGATATAAATAGGGTTTATGTAAAAAATACTAATATGGTATGATTTATTCATAAGTATTTATAGTTAGTTGTACTATGTCAACACGTAATTAGTAAATACATTATATTACCCACATAAAATAACATATATTTGAAACATGTAATTTTGTAGGAAACCATGTGACAAAACAACCTGAATGGATATAATCCAAAAGAGGCTGAAGGTGCAACTTGTTGTTTGTCTGCCTTCTATTTCATTGTAATTATTCTCTCTATAATAGGATAACATTTGATCCCAATACAAAATTTACGTATAAAGTTAACAAGTATAATATATTTGATATATAATCATTACATTAAATATATATAAAATATTAATGCTTGATATTTTAAAAATATATCTTTTGTTAAGATATGTATTTAATTATAAATATATATAGTATTCACTCTTACACACTATTGATTATTTTCAAATTATAATTTTATCCTTGCAATCTAATTAGCTACATAAATGCATTCGCAGAGAACCGAGCTACAAACTGGTCCGTCAATCTTTTTTTTATGGTAAAACTCAATTATCTAAACACAAAGTCTGAAGAAGTAGATGATTTCATCATCACATTCCTATTTATAATTTGTTGTATTCATTGAAAGAGGGCAATTGAGTCACCAGTAAGTACACCAGATATATCATAGGGAAAGGGGAGGAAATGATGATGACATTGTTTATTCTATGGTTGAAAAGACTCATTTAGGTCTGTTGAGATAAGAATGGTTAGGACGATATAGTCTTTGTTTTGACTGTTCTGACCAAATTTAAAACAATATTGCTCTAGGATGAGAAATATTCAAGCATATGGGATATTGATGAACATAGTTTCACTCTCAATTTCGAGGATAATTTAGGTAGTATTCACATGAAATTCTCCTATATTCATAAGTTGTATGCATATTTTTTCTATATATCATATAAAAGATCATGTATATCCATAGCCCCAATGTTACAAACTTTATGCGTGGCCACATTAGAAGCTATCTGGCCGGCCTTGGGTTATTCAAACCTTTTTCAGTTAATGGAGAAACATGAGTAAAATCAATACAAGTGGGCTTTCTATCATTCCAACCAGGTAACAATATGTTAGTAGGTCTCTAGGTGTGAAGACCATCACTATCTAGAAAGATGACTAGAGCTTCTTTCAAGGCTTTTATACCAACACAAAAAACAATATAAAAGACTACATGTCAAACGACATCATGAATGAACTCAAGTCCTGGACATGTATGACAATGCACTATGTGGTCACTAAGGAAATCAATATTGATAGAATGACAAAAGGGGAAAAGCTCATTGCCAAGATATAGAAGAATCTATAGGGAAATATGGGCACATAGTAGGCAGTGGAATTTTATTTTTATCTATCCATATTACCCAGAACACCAAGATTGCATTTATGATTTAACAAGTTCATATATGGACCTGGAGTAAGTCCAGTGACTATGACTCATTGCAGTAGTCATGCACTCTGAGTTGCACTGAGACTCATCTACAACAGCTCTTGGTCTCCACCATAAATAACAGACTCAGACGACATTGACAACAACTCCTCTATAGACTATAGACTGATATTTTCCTCTTAGAGATGGGCAACGACCACCTTGCCTCTATGGTAGTCCACACAGACCACCTAGAACTCTTGTCGTTCTACTAGAATATACAAGAAGGAGTTGTTCCTCCTATTAGTGCACTAGTCACCAACTTACTCTCCTACAATTATTCTCTCTTGTTGTCCCTCTCTTTATTCGGTAGGACTTGCTTGGGTTCTCTATTGGTTGCCACAACCAGAGAAGACAAACAATTGTCAGAGGCAATTGAGTTATGTTTTGAGAAGCTCCCAGTATCCCTTTATTTATAAGAGGGGTTAGAGTTTGTGTTCCCAATCTATGTGGGAGTGGAAGGGACCGATAGTTCATGAATTTTTACAACCTACGAGTGGTAAACCAGTCAATTCGCAAGTATTTCAGTTAGATCACATGAAATCTTATCGGTCTGCTCAACAAATTGGTTGTTTTGCCATATTTCCCAATTGTATATGAATTGGCAATTCAAATCCAATTAATGCACAACATGACATCAACACTAATCATTGTTGCACTCAAATTTCTTGACGAATCGGGCCTCTCATCCAACCAAATAGTTAATTGGTGAGCTGAGTTGGTTGGTTCAGTAAGTGAATCGGTCGGTTCTCTCCCCAATTCAGGAAACACTCAGACAATTCAATTTGTAATCAACATGACACTTCAACCGGTTGGCTCAACACTTGAACCGATCGGTTGGGAGGCCAGTCATGCAACGAACTGAAGTTTTGGACATATTCTCTTTTTGACCTTTTTTTCCAAGCTTTTTCTTCATTTCTATCTTTTTTGGCTTTGATGTTTAATTTGTGGAATTAATAGTGGTTTTTTGAACATTTGTTCATTATTTATGCCAAGAAATGGGTTTATGCACAAATACCTCAATGAATGCTTTAATCAGGGTCTAATATGCAATTTGTTCACTTATGTGACATCTTGATAAAATAATATGTACTGGAACTTTATATGGCCTTTTGGAATAAAAAAGAGAAAAAGAAATAAAATAGAAAATGCTAAAGTAAAGAAAATAAGGCATCAAATGCTTTCACATGACAAATAGTGATAATATGAGTAATTTGCATAAAAATCATAAAAGGTAAACTCAAAAGATAGTTCTAAGCCCAAATTCATTTTCTTGAAGTTAAAGTTTACTTGAATGACAAGTTTCACAATTTTGGAGAATTAATAATTATCTTTGCATTAATTGGAATTAGAAAATATGAAGTTTTTCTCCAAATTATTAAATAAATTATTATATGACTCTAAAAAATGGAAATAAGCCACAAATTCGTAATATACATGTCAAAATTAGTCTATGTGTGAATTTTCATCTTATTTGGACAATCTTAAATATTTATCTTATTCAGGAGAGAGAAAACGATTTAAAGACCAAAAATTTTAAATAATATGTTAAAAAAAAATCAATAGTGAAATTGTATTCTTCATACATATTATTGCTTTTATATAAAATTTCATATTAATAGAAAGTTTCAACATGCCTCTAATTCATTAAAAGTATAAAATAAGTGATAAGATTTAAATGTAATAAATAAAATAAGAAAAATCTTTAGAAAAATAAATCATAACAAATTCATATTCTACATGATAAAATAGACCTTTGGTTCAATTTTTCATTCAATTTAAAAAATATTTGATGAGAAGGTGAATGTAGGAGAGAGAAAGTGTGTAGAACCTACAAATCATTAATTAAAATAACAAACAACTTCAACAAATGGAAAAATAGCAAATTCATATTCAACACACTTAATATGACTTACAGGTGAAGTTTCATTAAATTTGGAGAATCCTAGAGTCATTAATGCATTAGAAAAGAGAAAACAAGTTTTTCTTAATTCATAAATCAAATTTCTTCAAAAGGCAAATCTAAATTACATTTTTGGATTCTACATATCTGAATAAGCTTAGGTGTCAAGTTTCATAAATTTTGGTGTTCGTTTGCACCCTCAAAGAAGAAAAGAGAAAAAGTTTAATAATTTGAATAGAACTTCATTCGATTTTGATTGGGAATGAAATTAAATGTCACGATTACTCTGATCCAACGACAACCATGTTTCTTCAACCTCACACATTTGTGAACAGTGCAACCGTGGAAAGTGGGATTTTCAAATCCAATTTTCTCGCTCATTTCTTAACAAAATTGTATGACTCTTTTGCCTATGAGTTGCACTTAAGATTTTGCATCCAATGATATATTATTTGGGTTATTTTATTGGGGTTTTAGGAAACAAAAAAATATCCTACATTGAGCTTCGTGACAATTTTCCGCTTCTCTGTTTCTCACACCCCCACCTATATATACTGCTCACTGGATCTTTGTCACCCTCCACTAAGCCTTCCTCCTCTCTCAATTTCTTTGTTGGTCACATATTTTACCATCGTCGCTCAAGTTTCTTCTTCAAGCTTGTGGCTCTTCTCCCCTACTCTTGGAGGCACCCACACCCAAATTGATGGCTTCAATTAGTTCATGAAACCTTCAGATTCATTTTCATATCTTTGTTTTGAAGAACGGTCATGATTTGCAAATTTGCCCAAAACTCCCGTAGCCTCTGCCTATTGCTCATGCAGCCATGGCACGTGCCAGAGGAAGAGGATGATCCTTGGCCAGATTTCACCCCTCATTTGACTTTCTTTCTTTTTCTTCATGAAGGGCAAAGTTGTCCTTTCAACTGTTTTGTTCTTTTATTCGGTTGTTGAGATGGCCGTGGGACCACCGAGTTGGCTAGTGGCTATTGGGCTAACTCAGCACGCCCACCATCTCTTCCTCTCTCTCTTGCTCGGTTTGATGATGTGTCAATTTCAGATTGATCCATATCAGAAAAATCATAATTTTTAAACAATTAATCTAAAATCAATAAAAAATATATTTTGGAATCATGAAATTATGTCCTATCTAATAAAAAAACTTTTGAGGTTTGGTTTTGAGCTTTGGTGAAAGGTGTTTTCTAGAAAATAATTTTAATGCTTAAAATTTACCAAAAATACACTTCAAAAATCATACCTCCTAATGGACAAAATTATATTTTTTTCTTAATTAGGAGAACATAATAAGATCAATGGTGATAATTTCAGAGTCTTAATCGAGATTTTATTCAAAAAGCTCAAAAATTATGGTTTCTTTACGTTAAAGCATATGAAAAACTCTAATACCTGATTATATATGAAAATAGGAAAGACCATGGAATCAATTAAAGTTGTGGAAGTGAGTAATTGAAATTAGTAAAAGAGGTATGTGCTAATCTTACCCTTAAGTTGGGATATTTGTGAACAAACCTTATTTTCCCAAATGAGGCATGAAATGAATCTTATTTCCTTTATTATTGTTTCTCTTGTTCCGATTCCCTCAAATACCAGATTTTCTATATTATTTCTTGGGTCTTGGAACCCCACTTCCATGTTGCAACTATTTGATGATATTTCTTACCACTTTATTATTCCTTGAGCATGATGGTTTATTTGACCATTTAGCTATAGTAGTGATACTTATGTACAACCACCCATAGTTAGGGCTTGTGTTATTTTCCCTAGGGAATGTGTTTATACTCCCCAGAGGAATGTGTTTTTCTCCTCAATATAATATATTTGATAGGTAAATGGGATTGTGATTACCCCCCCCCCACCTATAGGTTGGGGTCCAGTAGGTGCCTCAACCTTACTTAGTTTATTTAGTCCAATATTAATCATTCATGCAATTCATTATTATTTATTAGTTTTGGAAAGAATCCTTTATTATATGACTCATTCTCTTGGCCTTCTCATTTTATGATGAATCTGTATCCTTATGTTTCATTGTTGTTCTTACCTTTGTTTCTTGTTTATATTGTTGACACATACCTTGCTTCTTTCTCTTGCTGGTGACTTCCAAAACACCCAGGTAAAACACAAGGTGTTGAACAAGATCAAGGAGAACATAACTTTTGGCATGGACCTAGCTCTTGAAGATGTTGCTTTGGAGATAAGACTTGAAGCGGTTTAGACTTCCTTCTATCTTAGATACTTTGATGTATCTTACATGTAAACCCTTAATGGGAGATATAGTGGAATTTTGTAATCTTTTATAAAATTGATTATAGTCATGAAAATTATATTCCGCTGCTATACTCTTTGGCCTTTTGTATACCATTATATAAAGATTTGAAAATGTTACACATGTTCGAGCATACCTTTTGAGTATGTTTGGGATTGATTTTTTATTCTTCAAATTTATAGTAACGGGGTGATTTCACTCTTTTACAAATCAATTGATTTGTTTCTTGAATTGAATGCCCAAATACTTTAGTAATTAATTCAATAATCATTCATGATTAAACTCCTCTTCTAGATGTATCCTAAGTGTGTGACCCTGTAAGTCTCATGTCACATTGGAAGTGAATGTCCATAACTAGTTTATGACATCACAATCAAAGAGTGGTGCCTAGTCGCACATCAGTGCTACCCAAGTCAATCGAAATTTGGAGAACAACTTCAACCTACAATCTATATAAGGTGTTATAGTGATTGTATAATTCCTTTGTCTTTGATATCTGCAATGAACTTGAGGCATGGAAAATTCATCCTTTCAATGTTTGAATCATGTTCCTTGAACCTAGAGCAGACTGTCTAAGATATATGTGACCTCAATATCATATATGTTGGTAAGGTATGCCCAGAGATCCAATGATGTGATGATTGACATGTTATATACCATAAAGGATTTGATTAATATTGGTAAAGGCAAGCTTCCAATTCACTATATTTCACTTAGTTATGAGATAATGAGGAAACATTACAAATATCTAAAGATTGAAAATACTCAATGACATATGTCTTCAAGTACGTGACTTGGAGGATGAGATCATATGAATGTTAAGAGTATGTACATTCTTGTTATGTCCCTAGTTAGTTGTTACTGTGGAAGGTAGATAGACACCAATAACACATAAGACTAGAGTGTCAGTTGGTTGATGATGAAATCTCATTAGTAATGATATAGAAATATCAAAACCAAGCACACAGAGGAAACAATGTATCAGACATACCCACCTTGATAGTGAAAGATGGAAACCATCTTTGGTGGTGATAGTCATCTCTCATAGTAAAGGTGGTGATTATGATTGTTAGACTTGAAATCACTGCACTTGTCACATGTCGTTGGGTACTCTTTGGAATCATCGAATGTAGTCCTGAAACACGGGTTTCTATAAATGTGATGATTGAGTGACTTTGACATATGGTGATAGACTATGAGTGATAGAGATGAGATTTGTCCCTCCTACTAGACTATGGTATCTTGGCCACTTGATAAGTGATACTGAAAAACACATGCGCATACACATGTGAATAAATATATGATATTGATGTCACATTATCTCAGACAGTATGCTCTTGATTCAAGGAACATAGATTGAATGTTGAGAGGATGATGATTCCATGCCTTAAGTTCACTCAGGATATCAGTGAAAAAGGAATTATAAAATCACTAAAACACCTTACACAGATTGTAGGTTGAATTTGTTCTCCAACTTTCCATTCACTTGGGTAGCATTGATGTGCGACAAAGCACCGTTCCTTACTTGTGATGTCATAAGTTAGTTATGGACGTTCCCTGCCAATGATATATGGGACCTATAGGGTCACACACAAAGGAACTCATCTAGAAGAGGAGTTTATCTTGGATGATGATTGGACTGATTACTAAAATGTTTAAGTATTCAATTCGTGCAACATATTGATAGATTGGATGACTAAACTACCAAACGACCATCTCAAGTGTTGAGACATCCGTTTGGTCATCCGAATGAGCATCTCAAGTGTTGAGATGGTCCTTTGGGTTGTCAGGCTAATCAAAGACAGAAGTGACTAACTTGTGCACAAACTGAGGCATAGCCGACCGATTCATTCTTATGAACCAATATGCTCATCTCAGATTCACTAGACGGCCATCTGAGTGAATGAGATAGATGTCTCACCTATGTGAGATAGATCGGTCGGGCCGAACGAAGGTTCTCGATGTTTCCCAAACTTGTTCGATTACATAATACTTGTGCTGTAAGGAATTGATATGTAATATTAATTGGAATCAAAATTGTCAAATTCGTGTGTGATTTTGAAATTGCCAAACGAATGTATCATAGTATGAGACGACCATCTCACCTTACCAGACGCCCATATGCGTCACCAAACGGACATTTTGGTGGTCACAGGTTGCGAAAATTTATGTTCTTTCAGTCCCTTCCACTCCTACACAATCCCATACAGATTGGGAACCCTGGCCCTAACCCCTCCTATAAATAGAGGGGTATTGGGGGCTTTCGAAAAAACAACACAACAACATCAACTGAGAATCAGTTGCTTTAAAAAAAAATTTCCTCTCTAGTTGTGGTAACCGAGAGAGCCCAAGCAAGTCCTACCCGATTAGGGAGGGATAGCGACGGGAGAGAACAATTATGAATCATTATAGTGGGAGAGAAAGTTGGTGACTAGTATGCCAATGAAAGGGACAACTCCTTCTTCTCTGTTATAGTTGAACGGCATGAGTTCTAGTTGGTCAGTGTGGACTAATCTAGAGGTAGGAGTCCTTTGGCTGCTGTTAGGAAAGTAAAGTCAGCCTCTAGTCCATGACAAGATCACATGAGTCGCTACAGAAGTTGTTCTATTCGTTGTTCATGGTGAAAACTAGGAGCTTCAAAACCATCATCTAAGAGAAACTAGTAGACATTTCCATTGAAGTGAGTTGTTGTCACTGGATTTTCTCCCAGACTAGTTATAACTCATTTAACCAACTTTCCTATTTCATAGTAGTTGACGTGATCTTACTGATATGGAAATATGAATAGATAAAATTTCTATTTTTGCTGCTATACTTTGTGCCCATATTTCCCCATATTGGTATCATAGCCACGTCAATTTACTATGTTTTAGGATAATCAATATGATATCATTTTTGGTTTAATCATTTTTTATTACATATGATGTGAATAGTTAAACTATCTAGTATATGTATCCGATCAAAGGCCACATCATCCCAAACTAATATATATATATATGTGTGTGTGTGTGTGTGTGTGTGTGTGTCTATATATATATATATATATACATACATACACACACACATACATATATATATATAAAAGATATGATATATATGCAATTTACATGTGTCACCCTAAAAGAGATTTTAATGGTGGATGTGCAGCATGGTTATGGCCAATACCCTATACTATGTGAAGTTGGATGGTTTGGTTTTATTCCTACTTATCTCGGTTTGCGTATTGAACCTCTACCTCCCTCTTACAAATTTAAAGTTAATTCTTTCCTACCTTTGCTTCTCTCAAATGTAACTAGAGGTTTCTCTTTACAATGTAATAATTTATTAGCAATAGGATAGTTTCTTTTCTTGCAACAATGAGGAAAATGATCATCGCCAGATGAGAGAACAAGTTCGTGAGACGAGTCGACCAACTGGAGGACCATTGAGGACAGAATAATGGAACCAAACGATCAATTGGTGGACCCAATCAACCACTTGGAAGGATTCCAAACATCGGTTGGACAAGAAGACATATGACCGTTTGTGATGACCAACCGACTGGCCAAGAGACAAGACAACTATTTTAAGGGTTCAACGGATCTCCTCATATTGGCAAGAACATGTCTACACCAATAATAAGTTCATACATGTGATGTGATGATTGACCTAGGCGGTCATAATTCCTTATGGATCCAAGGAATTACAAGTAGACATGGCCATAATGATCACTTTTTGTATATATTGCATGTTTACATTGTGGGATATAGCATATATATGATACATACTATATATGTGGTGATTGGATACAATATATGTATATATATATATATATAAAATCCTTCAAATCAAATAGTAAGTCTAATATGATTTCCAATAGAAATACACATGAAAATCTTGTTTGACCAATCATAAGTTATGCCAAATCATGGTGCGTCATCTACCTCATGGAAGTTTTTGGTATGTATGCCCATACAGCCAATCATATGATGATTGGGTTATGGAAATAGATACCTGATTTGATAATAATAAAGGAAAGCTTCCAATTTATTTTTTATATTCATTTATGAGATAATGAATTACATAATAAAAATCTAGATAATTATATTACTCAATGACGTATGTATTTTAGTATGTGACTTGAAATAAATGAGATCATACATATGTTAAGAGTACATATACATATCCTCATTATGTCCCTGATCGGTTGTCATTTTGGAAGGTTGATAAACAACAATGAGACATTCATATTGAATTATCCAACTTACATAGCTATCAGAGGACACTGGCATTATTTTTCTGCTAGGAAAGAGGTTATCATGTGTAGGATGATGTATGACAAAAAAGTAAGGATGAAGAATGCATCATCTTCCAACTGATCAATTGCACAACTAGTTGATCATATGGTTAATCAAATATAATGCAAAATAAAGTAACCAAAGACACTAGTATATTGACTTAAACGACAATTGAATGGCAACTTACATATAGCTTCCCCAAGAAAACATCCCCTAATAAATTAGTTTGATTCCACTCAATCAGTTGATGGGGTGCCCAAGCATTTGAGACATCAATAATCAGTTGATCAATTCATCCATGTGTCGATTGGTTGACTTCCATGATGCATCACCCCAAGCAATCCACTACTCTCATGTTGATCATTTGGTCAATCTATCAGAAATCTATAATGCATAACTTCTTCAAAAGCAAGTCAATTAGTTAACAATTTTCCCAAGGACAACATAGATCTTTGGTTGAGTGAATTCCTCTCATGTTGACAACTTGAGAAAGGAATGAGAAGGATAACCACCTCTCGACTGACTAAAAAGTATTATTAATTATTCTCATTCCCTCTATCCATCAGTTGATCTCTGCATCAGTAATTTGGCAATATGAAAACCTATAGAAACAATTTATCATATTCATTTGGTCTACTCACATGTGTTAAGCCTCCATTAACCAACTGGTTTAACATCAAACAATAGATTGTCCTACATCCCGATGAAAAAAATGTTATAAATTGATTGACTAGGTCACAACTCAATCAATTTGACAACCCAACACCAAATTTATTGAAATTAGGTTTCAATCCTAATGACGATAACTTCGGCCTCGTGTGAAATTATTTAAATACAAACCCTTACCACTACACGAGTATATATATTATTCATAAAGTAAATGTGACAACGACACAAAGCCAAAGCAAAGTAGAAGAGAAGCAAGAGGAGGATTCCTAATACAAACAACTCTCTAATGAATCCACACAAGAATGTAGATATTCTTGCTACATCATAGAGTTCCTTTTTTATGTTCACTTGCATCTCACTTAATTATGTATATGCATTCTTTGATCGATTGCCTTTTGGTGACTATGATTACGAGTGAGTATTCCTTTGAATTGGCTAGGGGAGTATCCCCATGAACAAGGATTGATCATTACTATATTTTCTTCATTGTATGCACCTTCTTATCATTATAATTTCATAGTTACCCCTTATCACTGCTAAGGTTTTTCCCTTGATCACCATATCCTATGAATTGGTTATCTACATCACAATTTTTGAGAATTGAATCTTGATTGGTGCATGGAATTATGGTGACAATTCCTATCTAGAGTTGAAAAAGGATCTCTAGTAGAATTATGTGATTAGATACTTTTTGATATTTACTATTTTAGAGAATATTAATATCGATGTATGATAAATTTTGTTGACTATTGAGAGATACATACAACTTACTTGTGAGAAATCCTGTTATATACAAATATATTAGTAAACAAAAAAGGGAATATTACATGTTGAAGGAGGTGAAATCCCTAGGCCAATTTCTTGCCATCTCAATTAAATTTGTATTTTCTACATTCTCTAAAATTGTCAATCATTCTTTTTATTTTATATCCAAAAAATGATTGTATATGTCCAATTCGTTCAATAAAGATTAACTAATGTTACCTTGCTCTACGTGGGATTGACCTAAACTAAAACTTTGACATTGTTATCATGCATAGGATTGAAGTTGCATCAACACTTTTGGTAATTTTTTTGGTTGATTTATGACACAATCCAAATAATTCAAGGTGGTGACTGGGCTGGAATATATGGTGGGGCATGGGGAGACACCCTTTAATTACATGTCTTATTTATCTATTGGAATAGGACATTGAGAGTATTTTCATGTTATAATGGAAATTTTCTGTTTAGGATAATGTATGGCTATTAAATAATTATTCACCGCGAATCCCCACCCCGATTGGCGGAGGGAGAAGGGGTCACTGAGGGAAAGTGCCCCCTACACTCTATAAATTCTCTAAATAGCAGTAGCAAATGCCCCTCTCAACTCCATAATTTGTTTTAAATAGTAGTAGTAGTAAACACCCCCTCAAGTAAATTATTTTTAATGGTAATTCTGAATGACCCATCTCAACTTAATTGTAACTCTGACCAACAATACTCTGAATAACTAATTGCAATTAAAACTCCGACAATCTCCATTCAATATATATTCATTCTATAAAAAATAAGTTATGTTGACTAGTATAATTGTGGATGTTAAATTTTCACAGAATGTACATGAGAAAGTGCATTAGATATATATTTTTATTTCCATGTTAGTCTTCAAATAATTGACTCGAACAAGGTAATTCAAAAATTACTGGGTCAACACAAAATATAGAAAATTAGATTGTGTTGACTTTACTACAAGCGAATATTTAGTTTCAAAAGAATATGTGTGATGGAGTTCATTGAAAGAACATTTTCTCCATAATACTTACATAAAAAATTGCATAATATATAGTAATAAAAATATGGTATAACTAGATTTGCAAGCATATAATTTTTTTAGTGTGATTTGTGATAGATAGAGTGGGCCCCAATTATGATTATGATTTAAATATGGAAATATTTGAATATTATGTTTGTAATTTAGATACATAACAAAACATAATGAGATAGAAATCATTATCTTTTGGTTGTGTCAACACTTATCATACCAAAATTGTCTTTTTCATAAAAATATGAGTTTTTGTTTATTTTATGCCAATCACCATAACCTATACATCTTTGTAGTCCTATAGCCAGATACACACAATACTTACCGGTATGAAAACAATCATTGTATTTCGACCAATCAATATTGTTCCTTATACATTGACAATTGATGATTAACAAACACTATCAAGGTTTTGATCAATTTACAGAGCAATAGGTACAATCTGATATATTTGTTTTAGTTGATTTATTATTTAGTTCTGGAATCACCATAATATAATGGATGTAACAACTATCATATCATAAACATTTTGGTGATTGATGTATTGAATGTACCATCTATTCTTTTATTTTAATTAAGTTATGAGATATCAGTAAATATATACTCTGATCATATTTATTATGAACTATTTGTTATTTTGTTATTCACTTTTTTTATTAGATCAATATAATCTTAAGACTATAAGATATGAAGAGACATTTATATGCATTATCCAAATAAGCGTCAATATCTTGTTCTTTACTAAATATCACTACTTATGGCATTGAACAACCATCGATACATATTAATGTGAGTAGAAATAATTATACTAGCTTACTATAAAAATTGAGTAGAATAGAAATTGGCTTGGAGGAGATTGATATGGACCCCGGGTTATAACTTAAATCATATGACCATCAATTACATAAAAGTGATGAAATTTAAAGATTTTATCTATAAAAAGGGACAGTTCAATCATATAATCACAGGTTCCCTCAAAATATGATTGGTAATAAATTTTGAAGGTTTAACAAAGTATTTTTTAAGAATTCTCATGGATATCACATAGTGTTTCAAAATATGTTATTTATCATTTATATTTCATATAGAAAGCCCAAAGTCCAAACAAATAGAAATATCATTCTCTATCATGAATGTTAATAACGTTGATATTACTAGTGGCAACATCAACATTGAAAATCTCATTCTCTATCATGAATGTTATTATAAATTATCGAGGCAACTGGAAGAATGATAAGTGATCAATGATTTGAAGGTTGCCTATATTGAAATAGAAATATTTGAAACTATTGGAAATAAAGTAATAGAATGATTTTGCAGAATGAGAATTAAATTTAAGTTGTGTGGAAGGAAAGTATTATTTTATTACGAAATGTATTAAGACATTCAAGTATTGTAGTTATTAAACATTATTTTGCAACTTAGATCTGTTCATAAATTTAGTTAATGAATAATTTTATTTGTAATTGTATCCGCATTAAAGATTTGGCTAGCTCCACCCAAAACACACACCTCATTACAAGTCCCTGCCACACGTTTCATGATTAAAAAACATACCGTTTCTTTTGGCATATTTATATTGAGCTGGATTTCACAGTCCATGTGTTCACTATATTAGCAAAACGACAAGGACAAACCATGCAATGTTCAACATAAATTATATATATGGTATGTCATCAAACATGTAGGACAAGCATTTATAAAAGATCCAAAAAGGTATATATATATATATATATATATATATATATATATATATATATATATATATATATATATATATATATATATATTGATGATATGTATGGATAGTAGAACTGTAAATGACAGTGCTTTATTTTGAAGTTTGTTAACCGTTCAAGATACATTTTTAGGTGTGGGACATCATCCTAGAAGGATGCCACCTCTAAATATGAGACTTGAACTATAGTTTCATCTATTCTGCATAGACTTCAGCTATACCATAAACACTTGCAAGCTCGAGTAAAACAGCCACTTCTTTATCTGATCGTAAAACATAGAATCTCTTTTCATTTGGGGCACCGTATATTCTTTCATCTTGGGCATAGTACCATACTTGACGAAGCGAATGGCATCCTAGCTCCAGGAATACCTGTAAAATCTTGGTGTGACATAAAGCAGCTCGGTGAATGTCCATTTGCACTTCTTTACCTTCTAGATATTGGCGATTTGCAAAGTGTCCTCCATAATGAAACTTTATGGGTATAGTTTCACTCGACATGATGGAGTTTGGGTACGGTTTAACTCGTCCTATAAATTAAAAGTTTATCAATAAGAAAATATAGTACGCATAATAAAATCACAAACAGACTAACATTAATTTAGATATAAATATACAAAAAGTTTTCTTCAAAATCATATGCATGTAAGCAAAAACTATGTTCAGCTAGTTATATACTTAAACTTTGTTTCTATACTCTATATACTACAAAAAAGTGCCCACTAGCAACCTTATGTGCATCAAATCAATGTCCAAAGATCCTATTTCACTGTGAAAACAAAACAACCCTACCGTAAATCCATTAACAAAGACACAAATTGACTATCTTTTATCAGGCACCCAACTTTAGCGCGCAACAACATCAAGTGGTTCAGATAATGATTATTTTGCGTATGAAGAAAACTCTCTACTGAGAGTTAGTGCTAACTCACAGATATTCAAATGTGCCAGTAGCGTCAGACTTGGCGGAAGGTGATACCTCCTCACTGCTGAGTAGATGTAGTGTAGGTATGAGTGACTACATTGTTTTGGGAGGCAAAGGTCCTAATACAGCCAGTGGCGGATCCAAGGCATTGGCCTCACCCGCCCCCGTTCATGGCATAATGCATTCATTAATTGAAACGGCCGCTGGTCTGTATGTAACTTCAGTGTTGCGTTGAACGACCGCTGGATGAAAGGAAAAGAGAATAAATTAGAGGTTCCGTGAAATCAAAAGAAGCAAACGGAGAAAAATGTCCGGGGAGAGAATAAAACGGGGAGTCCAAGAAATAAATAGAGGCGGGTGGAGAAAATTGTGAAGGGAGAGGCGAAGAAAGAGGGAGAGAGGGAAATGAAAGATCACGATGTGTGTATAATATTTAGAGGACGAGAGAGAGCATTAATTATTCTTTTCCTATTAAAACATAACAGCAAAAAGTTCATAAATCCAACTTTTATTAAAGCAATTATGTAAATGCGGTAGTAGTGGTCAATTTTATTTTTGGAAGTAGCAATTTGGTAGGCTACATGGCTACATGCTGGTGTATCTTGCATTTGGAAGTCCCTCAAGATACAAACAAGAGCAAAAACTATCCAGCAAAAATTATCCTTTCTTAGATGGACTACCTTTTCTCTCTTTTCCTGCACATGCTATGAGTCACTAATCGGTAAGATCACACCATCTTTCGAGTTTTATTGTCAAACACAAGTCTAAAATTTCAACACTCCTTTCTGAAAATACTTTACATGCCCCACGTTACTAAGAATCTATAACAAATAGAACCATATATATACACAAAAAAGATTATTCAAACATTTATAATGGAGAAATATTTATTTCAGAAAAATACACATTGTACTATCTGGACAACAACTGAAATCAACTCAATCCCAATGTTGGCAATAAACGTTAACCAAACCTCGTAAAACTCAAAAGGGTCCACTCATAAAATAAGTTCCCATCAACGTCATAGTCATAACTTTTGCAGACCAATTGCTTTGACGAACACTAACTTTGACTAGAATTTAACGTGATCAAGTAGTCAATCTCTATACTGTTCTATTTGTCCTTCACGTGATTGACATCATATAGACTTTGAGTCGTTTATGTAATTTGTAAGATACATAATTCTAAAACAATCTAATTTTTCACTTTAATTTAAAAAAAAGAATAAAAGTTTTGATGAAATTTTATCATGATGGTGCTACTATATCGATTTCTTAAAATTTGTAAAATGCAAATTGTTAAAATGATTATTTATATTTTGCCCTCACCCACTTAGAATGGATCCGATACTGAATATCGCTGCATCTAAGAGACTAGTGGCTTGCTATTGATGGTGTACAATTACAAATTGCTTCTAAAATTCAATATCTTTTGGTAATCTGAATTCCAAACAAATTATTACAATAAAAAAGGGATTTTGCAAAAAGAGACAATTTTGAGTTGTACAACGCTGTTGTGTTCTTCCACTACACGATCATCATATTCCCTTCGTCGTATGCATGTATCAACTCAAATACCTTCCTTTCAAAGAAGCCTTCCCTCTTAGATATACCAACGGTCTTCTGTTGATAATTTTTCAGTTATGCTAATGTTTTTGCGTTGTTACGCTTCTTGAAAAATCCAACAATTTGCTCCTAAAAAGTCAATAACGTATGGCAATCTGAATGGGAAATAAAGTATTACGACCATTCTTTTTTTTTCTGACAAAGAGGGATAATGGCACCTTGTACTCACGTACAATCATTATACACCCGTCGTTAGAAGTTGGCATATAAACCAAATCGAATCAAACCAAACGGACTAGTTCAGTTCGATTTTTTAAGGGTGAATTGTTGTTTTGGTTCCAAAATGTTTTGAACTCACTAACTACAGCTTGGTTCAATTTGAGAGTACAGTTTAACTAAATCAAATCAAACCAAACTAATACACATATCTACGAATTAGTAACACATATAAGTGATTAATAAATGCAATTAACACAATTCTTTTAATACATAAAATCTAGTATTTTCTAAATAAACGGCTTCGCAGGGGCCGAAACATTTTTTTTATGATTCGAAAAATAGTTTATGTTAAAATGTGTAACTAATCTGATATAAATAGGGTTTATGTAAAAAAATACTAATATGGTATGATTTATTCATAAGTATTTATAGTTAGTTGTACTATGTCAACACGTAATTAGTAAATACATTATATTACCCACACAAAATAACATTTATTTGAAACATGTAATTTTGTAGGAAACCATGTGACAAAACAACCTGAATGGATATAATCCAAAAGTGGTTGCAGGTGCAACTTGTTGTCTGTCTGCCTTCTATTTCATTGTAATTATTCTCTCTATAATGGGATAACATTTGATCCGAATACAAAATTTACATATAAAGTTAACAAGTATAATATATTTGATATATAATCATTACATTAAATATATATCAATTATTAATGCTTGATATTTTAAAAATATATATTTTTTAAGATATGTATTTAATTATAAATATATATATTATTCACTCTTACACACTATTGATTATTTTCAAATTATAATTTTATCCTTGCAATCTAATTAACTAAATAAATGCATTCACAGAGACCCAAGCTACAAACTGGTCCGTCAATCTTTTTTTATGGTAAAACCCAATTATCTAAACACAAAGTCTGAAGAAGTAGATGATGTCATCATCACATTCCTATTTATAATATGTTGTATGCATTGAAAGAGGGCAATTGAGTCACCAGTAAGTACACCAGATATATCATAGGGAAAGGGGAGGAAATGATGATGACATTGTTCATTCTATGGTTGAAAAGACTCATTTAGGTCTGTTGAGATAAGAATGGTTAGGACGATATAGTCTTTGTTTTGACTATTCTGACCAAATCTAAAACAATGTTGCTCTAGGATGAGAAATATTCAAGCATATGGGATATTGATGAACATAGTTTCACTCTCAATTTCGAGGATAATTTAGGTAGTATTCACATGAAATTCTCCTATATTCATAAGTTGTATGCATATTTTTTCTATATATCATATAAAAGATCATGTATATCCATAGACCCAATGTTACAAACTTTATGTGTGGCCGCATTAGAAGCTATCTGGCCTGCCTTGAGTTATTCAAACCTTTTTCAGTTAATGGAGAAACATGAGTAAAATCAATACAAGTGGGCTTTCTATCATTCCAACTAGGTAATAATATGCTAGTAGGTCTCTAGGTGTGAAGACCATCACTACCTAGAAAGATGACTACAGCTTCTTTCAAGGCTTTTATACCAACACAAAAAATAATATAAAAGACTACATGCCAAATGACATCATGAATGAACTCGAGTCCTGGACATGTATGACAATGCACTATGTGGTCACTAAGGAAATCAATATTGATAGAATGACAAAAGGGGAAAAGCTCATTTCTAGGATATAGAAGAATCTATAGGAAAATATGGGCACATAGTAGACAGTGGAGTTTTATTTTTATCTATGCATATTACCCAAAACACCAAGATTACGTTTATGATTTAACAAGTTCATATATGGACCTGGAGTAAGTCCAGTGACTATGACTCATTGCAGTAGTCATGCACTCCGAGTTGCACTGAGACTCATCTACAACAGCTCTGGGTCTCCACCATAAATAGCAGAATCAGACGACATCGACAACAACTCCTCTATAGACTGTAGACTGATATTTTACTCTTAGAGATGGGCAACGACCACCTTGCCTCTATGGTAGTCCACACAGACCACCTAGAACTCTTGTCGTTCTACTAGAATATACAAGAAGGAGTTGTTCCTCCCATTAGTGCACTAGTCACCAACTTACTCTCCTACAATTATTCTCTCTTGCTGTCCCTCTCTTTATTCGGTAGGACTTGCTTGGGTTCTCTATTGGTTGCCACAACCAGAGAAGACAAACAATTGTCAGAGGCAATTGAGTTATGTTTTGAGAAGCTCCCAGTATCCCTTTATTTATAAGAGGGGTTAGAGTTTGTGTTCCCAATCTATGTGGGAGTGGAAGGGACCGATAGTTCATGAATTTTTACAACCTACGAGTGGTAAACCAGTCAATTCGCAAGTATTTCAGTTAGATCACATGAAATCTTATCGGTCTGCTCAACAAATTGGTTGTTTTGCCATATTTCCCAATTGTATATGAATTGGAAATTCAAATACAATTAATGCACAACATGACATCAACACTAATCATTGTTGCACTCAAATTTCTCGACGAATCGGGCCTCTCATCCAACCAAACGGTTAATTGGTGAGCTGGGCTGGTTGGTTCAATAAATGAATCAGTCGGTTCTCTCTCCAATTCAGGAAACACTCAGACAATTCAATTTCTAATCAATGTGACACTTCAACCGGTTGGCTCAACACTTGAACCAATCGATTGGGAGGCCATTCATGCAACGAACTGAAGTTTTGGACATATTCTCTTTTTGACCCTTTTCCAAGCTTTTTCTTCATTTCTATCTTTTTTGGTTTTGATGTTTAATTTGTGGAATTAATAGTGGTTCGTTGAACATTTGTTCATTATTTATGCCAAGAAATGGGTTTATGCACAAATACCTCAATTAATGCTTTAATCAGGGTCTAATTTGCAATTTGTTCACTTATGTGACATCTTGATAAAATAATTTGTACTGGAACTTTCTATGGCCTTTTGGAATAAAAAAGAGAAAAAGAAATAAAATAGAAAATGCTAAAGTCAAGAAAATAAGGCATCAAATGCTTTCATGTGACAAATAGTGATAATATGAGTAATTTGCCTAAAAATCATAAAAGGGAAACTCAAAAGATAGTTCTAAGCCCAAATTCATTTTCTTGGAGTAAAAGTTTACTTGAATGACAAGTTTCACAATTTTGGAGAATTAATAATTATCTTTGCATTAATTGGAATTGGAAAATAAGAATTTTTTCTCCAAATTATGAAATAAATTTTTATATGACTCCAAAAAATGGAAATAAGCCTCAAATTCACAATATACATGTCAAAATTAGTCTATGTGTGAATTTTCAGCTTATTTGGACAATCTTAAATATTTATCTTATTCAGGAGAGAGAAAATGATTTAAAGACCAAAAATTTTAAATAATATGTTAAAAAAATAATCAATAGTCAAATTGTTTTCTTCATACATATTATTGCTTTTATACAAAGTTTCATATTAATAGAAAGTTTCAGCATGCCTCTAATTCATTAAAAGTATAAAATAAGTGATAAGATTTAAATGTAATAAATAAAATAAGAAAAATCTTTAGAAAAATAAATCATACCAAATTCATATTCTACATGATAAAATAGACCTTTGGTTCAATTTTCATTCAATTTAGAAAAATATTTGATGAGAAGGTGAATTTAGGAGAGAGAAAGTGTGTAGAACCTACAAATCATTAATTAAAATAACAAACAACTTTAACAAATGGAAAAATTGCAAATTCATATCCAACACACTTAATATGACTTACAGGTGAAGTTTCATTATTTTTGGGGAATCCTAGAGTCATTAATGCATTAGAAAAGAGAAAATAAGTTTTGTTTAATTCATAAATGAAATTTCTTCAAAAGGCAAATCTAAATTACATTTTTGGATTTTACATATTTGAATAAGCTTAGGTGTCAAGTTTCATAAATTTTGGTGTTCGTTTGCACCCTCAAAGAAGAAAAGAGAAAAAGTTTAATAATTTGAATAGAACTTCATTCGATTTTGATTAGGAATGAAATTATATGTCACGATTACTCTGATCCAACGACAACCATGTTTCTTCAACCTCACGCATTTGTGAACAGTGCAACCATGGAAAGTGGGATTTTCAAATCCTATTTTCTCTCTCATTTCTTAACAAAATTGTATGACTCTTTCGCCTATGAGTTGCACTTAAGATTTTGCATCCAATGATATATTATTTGGGTTATTTTATTGGAGTTTTAGGAAACAACAAAATATCCTACATTGAGCTTCATGACAATTTTCCTCTTCTCTGTTTCTCACACCCCCATCTATATATATTGCTCCCTGGATCTTTGTCACCCTCTACTAAGCCTTCCTCCTCTCTCAATTTCTTTGTTGGTCACATTTTTTGCTGTCATCGATCAAGTTTCTTCTCCAAGCTTGTGGCTCTTCTCCCCTACTCTTGGAGGCACCCACACCCAAATTGATGGCTTCAATTAGTTCATGAAACCTTCAGATTCATTTTCATATCTTTGTTTTGAGGAACGGTCATGATTTGCGAATTTGCCCAAAACTCCCATAGCCTCTGCCTATTGCTCATGCAGCTATGGTACGTGCCAGAGGAAGGGGATGATCCTTGGCCAGATTTCACCCCTCATTTGACTTTCTTTCTTTTTCTTCATGAAGGGCAAAGTTGTCCTTTCAACTCTTTTGCTCTTTTATTCAGTTGCTGAGATGGCAGTGGGACCACCGAGTTGGCTAGTGGCTATTGGGCTAACTCAGCACGCCCACCATCTCTTCCTCTCTCTCTTACTCGGTTTGATGATGTGTCAATTTTAGATGGATCCATATTAGAAAAATCATAATTTTTAAACAGTTAATCTAAAATCAATAAAAAATATATTTTGGAATCACAAAATTATGTCCTATCTAATAAAAAAACTTTCGAGGTTTGGTTTTGAGCTTTGTTGAAAGGCGTTTTCTAGAAAATAATTTTAATGCTTAAAATTTACCAAAAATACACTTTAAAAATCATACCTCCAAATGGATAAAATTATATTTTTTCTTAATTAGGAGAACGTAATAAGATCAATGGTGATAATTTCAGAGTCTAAATTGAGGTTTTATTCAAAAAGTCCAAAAATTATGGTTTCTTTACGTTAAAGAATATGAAAAACCCTAATACCTGATTATATATGAAAATAGGAAAGACCATGGAATCAATTAAAGTTGTGGAAGTGAGTAATTGAAATTAGTAAAAGAGGTATGTGCAAATCTTACCCTTAAGTTGGGATATTTGTGAACCAACCTTATTTTCCCAAATGAGGCATGAAATGAATCTTATTTCCTTTATTATTGTTTATGTTGTTCCAATTGCCTCAAATACCATATTTTATATATTATTTCTTGGGTCTTGGAACCCCACTTCCATGTTGCAACTATTTGATGATATTTCTTGCCACTTTATTATTCCTTGAGCATGATGGTTTATTTGACTATTTAGCTATAGTAGTGGTACTTATGTACAACCACCCATAGTTAGGACTTGTGTTATTTTTCCCTGGGGAATGTGTTTATACTCCCTAGAGGAATGTGTTTTTCTCCTCAATATAATATATTTGATAGGTAAATGGGATTGTGATTACCCCCCCCCCCACCTATAGGTTGGGGTCCAGTAGGTGCCTCAACCTTACTTAGTTTATTTAGTCCAATATTAATCATTCATGCAATTCATTATTATTTATTAGTTTTGGAAAGAATCCTTTGTTATATGACTCATTCTCTTGGCCTTCTCATTTTATGATGAATCTCTATCCTTATGTTTCATTGTTGTTCTTATGTTTGTTTCTTGTTTATATTGTTGACACATACCTTGCTTCTTTCTCTTGCTGGTGACTTCTCGAACACCCAGGTAAAACACAAGGTGTTTAACAAGATCAAGGAGAACATAACTTTTGGCAGGGACCTAGCTCTTGGAGATGTTGCTTTGGCGACAAGACTTGAAGCAGTTTAGACTTCCTTCTATCTTAGATCCTTTGATGTATCTTACATGTAAACCCTTAATGGGAGATATAGTGGACTTTTGTAATCTTTTATAAAATTGATTATAGTCATGAAAATTATATTCCGCTACTATACTCTTTTGTCTTTTGTATACAATTATATAAATATTTGAAAATGTTACACATGTTCCAGCATACCTTTTGAGTATGTTTGGGATTGATGTTTTATTCTTCAAATTTTTAGTAAAGGGGTGATTTCACTCTTTTACAAGTCAACGGATTTGTTTCCTGAATTGAATGCCCAAATACTTTAGTAATTAATTCAATAATCATTCATGATTAAACTCCTCTTCTAGATGTATCCTAAGTGTGTGACCCTATAAGTCTCATGTCACATTGGAAGTGAATGTCCATAACTAGTTTATGACATCACAATCAAAGAGTGGTGCCTAGTCGCACATCAGTGCTACCCAAGTGAATCGAAAGTTGGAGAACAACTTCAACCTACAATCTATATAAGGTGCTATAGTGATTGTATAATTCCTTTGTCTTTGATATCTGTAATGAACTCGAGGCATGGAAAATTCATCCTTTCAATGTTTGAATCATGTTCCTTGAACCTAGAGCAGACTGTCTGAGATATATGTGACCTCAATATCATATATGTTGGTAAGGTATGCCCACAGATGCAATGATGTGATGATTGACATGTTATATACCATAAAGGATTTGATTAATATCGGTAAAGGCAAGCTTCCAATTCACTATATTTCACTCAGTTATGAGATAATGAGGAAACATTACAAATATCTAAAGATTTAAAATACTCAATGACATATGTCTTCAAGTACGTGACTTGGAGGATGAGATCATACGAATGTTAAGAGTATGTACATTCTTGTTATGTCCCTAGTTGGTTGTTACTTTGGAAGGTAGATAGACACCAATAACACATAAGACTAGAGTGTCAGTTCGTTGATGATGAAATCTCATTAGTCATGATATAGAAATATCAAAACCAAGCACACAAAGGAAATAATGTATCAGACATACCCACCTTGATAGTGACAGATGGAAACCATCTTTGGTGGTGATAGTCATCTCTCATAGTAAAGGTGGTGATTATGATTGTTAGACTTGAAATCACTACACTTGTCACATGTCGTTGGGTACTCTTTGGAATCATCGAATGTAGTCCTGAAACACGGGTTGCTATAAAGGTGATGATTGAGTGACTTTGACATATGGTGATAGACTATGAGTGATAGAGATGGGATTTGTCCCTCCTACTAGACTATGGTATCCTGGCCACTTGATAAGTGATACTGAAAAACACATGCACATACACATCTGAATAAATATATGATATTGAGGTCACATTATCTCAGACAGTATGCTCTTGATTCAAGGAACATAGATTGAATGTTGAGAGGATGATGATTCCATGCCTTAAGTTCACTCAGGATATCAGTGAAAAAGGAATTATAAAATCACTACAACACCTTACACATATTGTAGGTTGAAGTTGTTCTCCAACTTTCCATTCACTTGGGTAGCACTGATGTGCGACAAAGCACCGTTCCTTACTTGTGATGTCATAAGTTAGTTATGGACGTTCCCTGCCAATGATATATCAGACCTATAGGGTCACACACAAAGGAACTCATGTAGAAGAGGAGTTTATCTTGAATGATGATCGGACTGATTACTAAAATGTTTAAGTATTCAATTCGTGCAACATATTGATAGATTGGATGACTGAATTACCAAACGACCATCTCAAGTGTTGAGACGTCCGTTTGGTCATTTGAATGAGCATCTCAAGTGTTGATATGGTCCTTTGGGTTGTCAGGCTAATCAAAGATAGAATTGACTAACTTGTGCACAAACTGAGGCATAGCCGACCGATTCATTCTGATGAACCAATATGCTCATCTGAGATTCACTAGACCGCCATCTGAGTGAACAAGATAGATGTCTCACCTATGTGAGATAGCTCGGTCGGGCCGAACGAAGGTTCTCGATGTTTCCCAAACTTGTTCGATTACATAATACTTGTTCTCTAAGGAATTGATATGTAATATTAATTGGAATCAAAATTGTCAAATTCGTGTGTGATTAGGAAATTGCCAAACGAATGTATCGCAGTATGAGATGACCATCTCACATTACCAGACGCCCATATGGGTCACCAAATGTCCATTTTTGTGGTCACAGGTTGCAAAAATTTATGTTCTTTTAGTCCCTTCCACTCCTACACAATCCCATACAGATTGGGAACCCTGGCCCTAACCCCTCCTATAAATAGAGGGGTATTGGGGGCTTCCCAAAAAACAACACAACAACATCAACTGAGAATCAGTTGCTTTGAAAATTTTTGTCCTCTCTAGTTGTGGTAACCAAGAGAGCCCAAGCAAGTCCTACCCGATTAGGGAGGGATAGCGACGGGAGAGAATAATTATGAATCATTATAGTGGGAGAGAAAGTTGGTGACTAGTATGCCAATGGAAGGGACAACTCCTTCTTGTCTGTTATAGTTGAGTGACATGAGTTCTAGTTGGTCAGTGTAGACTAATCTAGAGGTAGGAGTCCTTTGGCTGATGTTAGGAAAGTAAAGTCAGCCTCTAGTCCATGACAAGATCACATGAGTCACTACAGAAGCTGTTATGTTCGTTGTTCATGGTGAAAACCAGGAGCTTCAAAACCATCATCTAAGAGAAACTAGTAGACATTTGCATTGAAGTGAGTTGTTGTCACTGGACTTTATCCAAGACTAGTTATAACTCATTTAACCAACTTTCCTATTTCATAATAGTTGACGTGATCTTGCTGATATGGAAATATGAATAGATAAAATTTCTATTTTTGCTGCTATACTTTGTGCCCGTATTTCCCCATAGTGGTATCATAGCCACACCAATTTACTATGTTTTAGGATACTCAATATGATAGCATTTTTTATTTAATCATTTTTTATTGCATATGATGTGAATAGTTAAACTATCTCATATGTGTATCCGATCAAAGGCCACATCATCCCAAACTAATATATATATATATATATAAATATATATATATACACACATACACATATATATATACATATATACACACACACACACATAAATATATATATATATATATATATATATATATATAAAAGATATGATATATATGCAATTTACATGCGTCACCCTAAAAGAGATTTTAATGGTGGATGTGTAGCATGGTTATGGCCAATACCCTATACTATGTGAAGTTGGATGGTTTGGTTTTATTCCTACTTATCTCGGTTTGCATATTGAACCTCTACCTCCCTCTTCCAAATTTAAAGTTAATTCTTTCCTACCTTTGCTTCCCTCAAATGTAATTGGAGGTTTCTCTTTACAATGTAATAATTTATTAGCAATAGGATAGTTTCTTTTCTTGCAACGATGAGGAAAATGATCATCGCCAGATGAGAGAACAAGTTCATGAGACGAGCCGACCAACTGGAGGACCATTGAGGAGAGAATAATGGAGCCAAACGATCAGTTGGTGGACCCAATCAACCATTTGGAAGGATTCCAAACATCGGTTGGATAAGAAGACATATGACCATTTGTGATGACCAACTGACTGGCCAAGAGACAAGACAACTAGTTCAAGGGTTGAACCGATCTCCCCAGATTGGCAAGAACATGTCTACACCAATAATAAGTTCATACATGTGATGTGATGATTGACCTAGGTGGTCATAATTCCTTGTGGATCCAAGGAATTACAAGTAGACATGGCCATAATGATCACTTTTTGTATATATTGCATGTTTACATTGTGGGATATAGAATATATATGATACATACTATATATGTGGTGATTGGATACAATATATGCATATATATATAAAATCCTTCAAATCAAATAGTAAGTCTAATATGATTTCCAATAGAAATACACATGAAAATCTTGTTTGACCAAGAATAAGTTATGCCAAATCATGGTGCATCATCTACCTCCTAGAAGTTGTTGGTATGTATTCCCATAGAGCCAATCATATGATGATTGGGTTATGGCAATAGATACTTCATTTGATAATAATAAAGGAAAGCTTTCAATTTATTATTTATATTCATTTATGAGATAATGAATTACATAATAAATGTCTAGAGAATTATATTACTCAATGACATATGTATTTTAGTATGTGACTTGAAATAAATGAGATCATACATATGTTAAGAGTACATATACATATTCTCATTATGTCCCTGATCGGTTGTCATTGTGGAAGGTTGATAGATAACAATGATACATAAGATCAGAGTGTGAGTTGGTTGATGAGTGAATCTCATTGGTCATGATATGACAATATCAAACCAAGAACAAAAATATATGTTAGAGAACAGTGTATCAGACAGACCCACCAGGAGATTGACACATGGAAGCCATCTTCATGAAAGTCATAGTCAACTCTCACAGTGATGGTGGTTGTTGTGGTTCTTAGACCTAAAATCACTACACTCATCACATGTCATTGGGTACACTTTAACATCATCAATTGTAGTCCTAAAACATGGGTTGTTATAATAGTGATGATTGGGCAACTTTGACACATGGGGATTGACTGTGAGTGATAGATATGGGATTTGTTCCTCCTATATGGAGTATGATATTCTAGACCTCTTGATTAGCGAGACTGAGAAAAGTATGGCCATACACATGCGAGTCAATATGTTGAGCTCACATATATCTCATGCAGTCTGCTCTAGTTCAAGAAACAAGATTGAATAATAATGAGTATGACTGCTTCATGCCTCTAGTTCAATCTGGATATCAGTGACAAGTGAACTATACAAACATTGTAACACCATACAAATATTATAGGTTGAAGTTGCTCCCCAAATTTCCATTCACTTGGGTAGAAATGACGTGTGACTAGTCACTAATCATTGCATGTGATGTCATAATCTAGTTATGGACATTCACTGACAACGTGATATGGGATCTATAGGGTCACACACATAGGAACTCATCTATAAGAGGAGTTTGATCTTAAAAATAATTAAATTGATTACTAAAGTTCTTAGGTATTTCAATTCATGTAACAGATCAACTGACTAGACTGTCAAATGATCAGTTCAAGTGTTGAGACTTCTATTTGGATTGTCAGGCTGATTGTATTATACATTGGTTGGAATTTGGCCTGATCTGGGCTACGAGATGCATGTCTCACTTGTGAGAAATGGCCATTTTTCTTGTGCGAAATGACCATTTTTCTTGTTGTAAGACGCCCATCTCACTTTCACCAAATGGCCGTTTGGTTTGGTGTGAGACACCCGTCTCAGTTGCACCAAACACCCATTTTGGGGGTATGTCAAGTTGAGTACTAATTGCAATTGAATTTCCAGCATATGTGCAAAACTGGAAGGTGCGAAATGGCCATTTTGCTTAGAAAAATGGCCGTCTGCACGTGAGATGACTGTCTCATAGGGTGATACAACCGTTTCATTGCACACATGTTTGAAACTTCTAAAAAAGTTGTGAAAATTTTAGATCTACTTGTCCTTTCTACTCCCACTTTAGTCATGCATTGCCTGGAGACTGGGAACCCTGACCCTAACCCCTCCTATATATAGAGGGGTATTGGGGGATTCCCAGAGTGTAACTACTATATAGAAAATTGAGAATCAATTGCTCTGACAAGTGTTGTCCTCTTTGATTATGGTAACAACATGAGCCTAGAGAAGTCCTACCTGACTAGGGAGGGATAGCCACTGTAGAGAAACAATTGAGGATCATTGTTGTGGGAGAGCATGTTGGTGACTAGTACAACAACGAGAGGGAAAAATCCTTCATATGCATTCCTACAGTATGACAAGAGTTCTAGTTGGTCCGTATGGACTACCTTATAGGCAGGTTTCTGTTGGCTATTGCTAGGAGAGCAACGTCAACTCGTAGTCTGTGGTGAGATCTGAGGAGCCCTGTAGCAGTTGTCTGAGTCTGATATCTGTGGAGGCACAATAACATGAGTTTGAGTGTGACTAGGAGTTGCAAAACCATCATCTAAGATAGAGTGTACATCTATATCGATGAGGTTTGTCATTGGACTTACTCCAGGACCAGGTATATCTTTGTGAAACCATCCTTCCCATTTAATAGTTATTAATGCGATCTGCTGGTTAACAAGTAATATGCCAGGAATTTTTTTATTTCTGCTACCGACCTAATGCCGTATTTCCCTACAGTGGTATCAGAGTCATGTGAATTAATTATGTTTTGGGATAATCATTATGATCAGATTTTGGTTTTATCGAGTTTATTTATTGCATGTGATGCGAATATTTAAATTGGCTGATGAGCACCTCTGTCTAAATCACCACATAAGAATCCAAATGAATATATATATATATATATATATATATATATATATATATATATATATATATATATATATATATATATATATATATATATAGAGTCAGGCTAGAATACACTCGAGTGTACGGATCACACGAATACACTCAAGTGTGTTTGCATATCAAGAATATTTTTTGTAAAATGTAAACTGTTGATCTTCACTGTCATACTATAACTAGGCTACATACAAATTTTGAACCCATTTGTATGAGTGTAAGTCACTCATCCAAGGGCAACAAAATCAACGCACGAAACTAATTTGAAATGTATAATTTTTGCGGCCTTCATAACATGAGCTATACATATCCAAATGTGCTCAAATTTTGCGTATGAGTTGCTCACGAGATGTTTAAGAAGATCAACGGATTAGATTTTCAAAAAAGATATTGCATCATGGAAAACTACTTGGGTGTATTCCGTTCCGGATACACTCGAGTGTATCCCGTTCCGGAATACACTCGAGTGTATTCCGTTCTGGATACACTCGAGTGTATTCTAGCCTAACTCTCTCTCTCTATATATACATATATATATGTGTGTGTGTGTATGTATATAAATATGCAATTTACAT
This sequence comes from Alisma plantago-aquatica, assembly GCA_963693085.1. Taxonomy (NCBI): domain Eukaryota; kingdom Viridiplantae; phylum Streptophyta; class Magnoliopsida; order Alismatales; family Alismataceae; genus Alisma; species Alisma plantago-aquatica. Next base: position 297,954,279 of record OY856415.1, read on the forward strand.
GTTTCACCATAAAATCATTTTGATGGTGGATGAGAAGCATGGTAATGGTCAAAATCCCTGATCTGTGTGTGCATGGATTTGGTTTTTATTCCTATTGCTAATCGGTCTGCGTACCGAGCCTCTCTCATCTTTTCAAATGTAAATTAATGTTCTTCTTCCTATTTCCCCTCAAATGTAACTCGATGTTTTATCGATATACAATGTAATAAGAAATATGATAGTTTTAATTTATGTTTCGATGTGAGATGATGATATGTACAAAGACAAAATGATCGACTCGTGAGACAACCTGATCAACTGGAGGACCGAGGAGGCCAGATAATAGGAGGATGAACCGATCGAATGGTGGCCCAAATGATCAGTTGGAGGTGTCCAGACGCTGCTTGGACCTGAGAACCAGACTACCATTTCTGAAGAGCTCAACCGAACAACCAAGAGGTGAGACGACCAGCTCAATTGAGCATAGATCATCACCAACAACAGGATGCATATGATGTGGACCATAGATGGTAGTAATTCCTTTTGGCTCTAAGGAATTACATTAGAATGGACATAATCATCTCTTGTGTGTTTTATTTATTGCATGTTCTCATTTGTGGTTATAGCATATATATGATATGTACTATATATGTGGTTATTGGATAAAATATATGTATTTATAAAAACTCCCTCAAATATAATATTTAGTCTTATATGCATTCTACTAGCAATACATATGAAAAAACTTGATTGACCAAGCGTAGATTTTCACAAAGCATGGTGCGCTGTCTATCTTGTGGAAGTGTGATGGTGATATGTAGATTTGCACAAAGGATGGTGCGTATCTATTGTATTGGCTATTGGGTCAGGCCTAACTTGTGACTTGGAGAGCCCAAGCCCAGAGGCATGCAAATGGTTATGTTGTGCATATCATCTATCCAAGAGTTGCATATGATGCAATTGGCATGATGGCCTACCTAAAGAGTCAGGTTGTCGGCGATCAACAAAAGCCGACTCATGACTTAATGAAATATAGATCTTGGCACACTAGAATATTGTACACTACAATATTTAGAATAGATATTGAGGGCTACCACTTCCAGTAAAATAGTGGGAGTGATACTTAATTAAAGAACTAATTAATATTGTCAAATCTATCAAATCAAAAATGTTTTGAAAAGTTGCAATATTTCTTTGTAGAATCAAATGTCAAACACAAACACGTTCAAATTATGATCAATCATTGAAAAAGAAAAAATGGGATAAAGTTCCACGATTGGTTAAGGACTTTGAGAAATGTTCTCATCAATGACCAAAATCTCTATGTCCTTGATAGACCAATGCTAGAGGAACCCACTCCAAAAGCGCCTAAGGCTAAATGGATGCTTATTGGAATCATGCCAACGATGCCAAAGACATTTAAATACCTAATGATCTATTGTATGAACTATGAGTTGCATGAACACCATGAATACATGGACATTCTCGAGATGGTAACACATCTTAAGAATCATGTAAAGCAAAGAAGGTATAATGTCTCCAAAGTGCTAATTGAGTGCAAACTGACAAAGGAAGGTTCAGGAGATCCCCATGTGCTCAATGTAATTGAACATGTAGAATGACTGAGATTTCTCTTAGGTCAAGAGTTGACCATGAGTATGATATTTATGCAAGCATTTCATGAATCATATAGTCAACTTATCAAATGTTTGGCATATTGATGCCAAATCAAGGAAGGAGAAGGATAAAGCCGTGATGGTGATAAGTGGAAGTGAGTCCTTGGGCAAAAATCAAGGCCAAGAAGTGTTTTGAGTATAAGCATAAGTCCAAGTCTTCTATACTCAATATACGGAGAAGGGTACATGTAAACGGAATTTGTCCTTTTTCACTTAAAGGATAAAATGGCACCATTGCCACTTGTTTGGACATTGGAAAGTAATTATACTCTTCACAGAGGACCTCATGAAGAATATAGAGATAGAGATCTCTACTTCAAGACCTAAGAAGAAGTAAGCTAGAACTATATGGAGCAAGGGTTTCTTCCACTATTGTTAAAGGTTGTCATTCATGAGCACATAATAGAATTAGTATATTTGCTATTATGTACTTTCCAAACATCATATTGTTTGTATGACAAGAACATTATGATCTTTTATGGCAGTTCCCTATGTATCACAAACTATACTTGATAGTTGCAGAGACAAATGTGTATGACACATATATTGAATGACTTGATAACTCAAACAAACTATATACCTATAGCACTATCATCTAAAGCACATAAATGAGAAATGCACTTCTAGAATCCATATGATGAGTGTCTAGACTCTTTTGGTTATTGAACCAATAGAGACATGCATGTCTTATTTGTTATGCAATTTGACAAGAGTATCTTTACTAGATGTAGTGGGAGATCAACTATTCCATTAGGACTACTACATACCGACGTACATAGACCTTTTTGGAATAAATGCTAAAGCTAGTTGCAAGTACCTCATTATATTTACTGATGCGATCAGTAGATATTGAAATTTTTATTTCATGAAATACAAGTTTGGATGTCTTGAAGTGTTCAAGGATATCATACATGAAGTACATAACTAAATTGGTAATTGTATTAAGATACCTCGACATGATCGATGTTGAAATATGTAAACCAAGATGTTGAGGACCTTCTGGGAGATCATGATAGTGTATCATAATGAACTCGGCCTAAAACATATTGGTGTGTCAGAAAGAAGGTATCTCACCATGTTAAGTCATGGTGAGATTATCAATAAGATATAGCTAATCTTGTAATTTCTTTTGGGTACATGCTTTACACTAAAATAATGTACCATCTAAAGTGGTTCAAAAGACACCATATGAGATATGGCATGGGAAGTGTTCCTATGAGTCTTTTGTAGTGATTGTGATTGAAAGCTTGTATAAGAAAATAGTTTGTTAAAAAGTCTGTATCCACAAATCACATAAATGTTATCTTTTTGATTCCTACTTATATCCCAACCCGACAACAAAGAGTTTGTTGCTAGGATTGCTGAATTCCTAAAGGGAACTTAGTTCCAAAGAATCAGTGGGAGTAAAAGTAGAACTCAAAATGTTTGAGACAAATAAGAAAACATTGAACCTAATGAGGTACAACAAGGAACAAGGAGAATCACAAACTGTTGTGGAATCTCAAGTTCCTTATGTAAACACATAATTCATAGTTTTAGTAGAACGCCTTGAGTTTGAAATATTATGATATCTTATAACTCAAGAAGGTGGTAAGTTGATCATAGCAATGAGTCAAATACCTACCTAGAAACTGTTGAGGAACCCGATTCTGAAAAATGGCTTGAGGCCATAAGATCAATGATGGACTCTATGTAAACCAACAAGGTATGACCTTAGTGGATCCACTTGAAGGGGTAAAACCCATTGGGTGCATTTGGGTCTCTGTAAGAAGACCGACATGGAAGTGTAGATTGGTTGTAAAGAGCTTCAAACAAGTTCAAGTTGTTGAACATAATGAAGTCTTTCACCAGTTATCATGGTTAAATCCATCTGGATCATGCTTGTTGTTGCAACTTATTATGACTGTGAGATTTGGCATATGGATGTTAAAACCACATTTCTTTATTAGAATAATTAAGAGGATGTGTACGCGATGCAACCTAAAGGTTTATAAATCCATTAATTCAAATAAAGTCTACCAGCTACAAAGATCAATCTGAGGATTGAAGTAAGCATCACATAGTTGGAATCTTTGATTTGACAAGACAGTTAAAGGGTTTAACTTGAGTCAGAATGAAGACGGAATCTGTGATTACAAAAGATTTAGTGGGAGCATATTGATATTCCACATAATGATATGGAATAACATCCTTATCCTATTAATATTAAAACTTGGCAAGGAAAGTACCTTCTATATGAAGGGTTTAGGTGAAGCATCCTATGTGATAGGGATCTAGGTCTATAGAGATAGATCTGGAAATCTTCTTGACCTAAGTAAAAGCACATACATTGGTAAGACGTTGAAGGGTTCAACATGCAAGAATCAATGAGAGACATGGAGTTAGTCTTTCAAGAGACTAGTGTCCCAATTCTTATGAAGAATAGGAACACATAGACAGATGCCATATGCATTCACAATTGGATCTATCTTGAAAGCAATGCTATGTACTTATCCTATTATCTATTGGACATGAAAAGAAGATATCTAGTAATCTCATATTTATTAGACATGATGAGAGGATATCCAATCACCTCATATGTATTGACATGATGAGAGGACACATATATACCTACTTAGAAATCTCATATGTATTGGACATGATGAGAGGGTATATGTCAGATACCAGTGCGAGTCACTAGAATACCATTATGAACATCCTTATGTGCTTGAAAAACACTTAAAGGATTGGTTCCTTGTTTATGGTAATAAGGAAGAGTTGGATGTAAAGGGTTACACCCATGCAAGCTTCCAAACTGACAAAATGATCACAGTGGTGTTTGACATTAAATGAAAACTGTAATCTAGAAGGAGTTCTGAGCTAATGACAATTGTTCAAATCTGCAAAACAACCTGAGTATCTCTGTGTTACAAGAACCACAAAGGATATTGTATAGATCAACAAGTTCATATGGGTGAACTTATGTGAGGTTCAAAACCATTGATGACATAGTAGAAATACTAATGGAATCAATGGAGCTACTAGTTAGAATGGGAATCTCATATAGCATACTACGACACTTACATCTCATACGAGTAGTCATACATCAAATACATGTGAAAATTGCAAAATAACAACTTAAGGAAAACGTTGCTAAACTCGCTATAAAATCACTATGCAACAGAAGCATGAAGGTCATGTTATGTCACTTAGGATGAGATCCATGGGTGATTGGCTCTAAGTGCAAGTGGGAGTCTATTGGTATGTATGCCTACAGAGACAATCATATGATGATTGAGATATGGCAATAGATACCTAATTTGATAATGATAAAGGCAATCTTCCAATTTATTTTGTATACTCAGTTATGAGATAATCAATTACATGATAAATATATAGAGAATGATATTACCCAATGTCGTATGTCTTCAAGTACGTGACTTGGAATAAATGAGATCATACGGATGTTAAGAGTACATATACATATTCTCATTATGTCCCTGATCGGTTGTCATTGTGGAAGGTTGATAGATAACAACGACACATAAGATCAGAGTGTGAGTTGGTTGATGAGTGAACCTCATTGGTCATGATATGAAAATAGCAAACCAAGCACACAGATACATGTTAGAGAACAGTGTATCAGACAGACCCACCATGTGATTGACACATGAAAGCCATCTTCAAGGAAGTCATTCTCAACTCTCACAGTGATGGTGGTGGTTGTGGTTCTTAGACCTAAAATCACTACACTCATCACATGTTGTTGGGTACACTTTGACATCATCAAATGCAGTCTTGAAACATGGGTTGTTAAAATGGTGATGATTGGGTGACTTAGACACATTGGGATTGATTGTGAGTGATAGATATGGGATTTGTCCCTCCTATTGGAGTATGATATCCTCGGCCTCTTGATTAACAAGACTGAGAAAAGTATGTCCATACGCATGTGAGTCAATATGTTGAGCTAACATATAACTCATGCAGTCTTCTCTAGTTCAAGAAATAAGATTGAACAATAATGAGGATGTCTACTCCATGCCTCTAGTTCAATTTGGATATCAGTGACAAAGGTACTATACATACACTATAACACCATACACATATTTTAGGTTGAAGTTTCTCCCCAAATTTCCATTCACTTGAGTAGCAATGATGTGTGACTAGGCACCACTCATTACTTGTGATGTCATAAGCTAGTTATGGACATTCACTACCAATATGATATGAGACCTATAGGGTCACACACATAGGAACTCATCTAGAAGAGGAGTTTGATCTTGAATGATAATTGAATTGATTACTAAAGTGTTTAGGTATTTCAATTCATGCAACAGACCAGCTGACTAGACTATCAAACGATCTTTTAAGTGTTGAGACTACTGTTTGGAGTGTCAGGTTGATTGTATTGTACAATGGCTGTAATTCTGCCTGACCTGGGTTGCGAGACACCCGTCTGATTTGTATGAAAGAACTGTTTGGCTTGGTGTGATATGCCCATCTCACTTTCACCAAATTGCCATTTTGTTTGGCGTGAGACGCCCGTCTCAGTTGCACCAAACACCCATTTTGGGGGTACATCAAGTTGAGTACTAATTGGAATTGAATTGCCAACATATGTACAGAATAGGAAGGTGTAAACGACCATCTTGCATGTGAGACAACCATCTAACTAGGAGATATGACTGTCTCTCTGGGCAAGAAGACCATTTTGACGCACGCCGGTTGTGAAACTACCAAAAAAGTTGCAAAAATTCAAGATCTACTTGTCCTTTCCACTCCCGCTTTAGTCCCGCAATGCCTGGGGACTGGGACCCTAACCCTAACTCTCCTATATATAGAGGGGTAATGGGGGATTCCCATAGTACAATTACTACATAGATGATTGAGAATCAGTTTCTCTGACAAGTGCTGTCCTCTCTAGTTGTGGTAACCACGAAAGCCCAGGCAAGTCCTACCCGACTAGGGAGGGATATCCATGGGAGAGAAACAAATGAGGATCATTGTTGTGGGAGAGCATGTTGGTGACTAGTACACCAATGAGAGGGACAACTCCTTCTTGTCCATTCTTGTAGGATGACAAGAGTTCTAGTTGGTCCGTACAGACTACTCTAGAGGCAGGAGTCTGTTGGCTACTTCTAGGAGAGGAACATCAACTCACTGTCTGTGGCGAGATCTGAGGAGCCACTACAGTAGTTGTCTGTGCCTAATTTCCATGGAGGAGCAATCAGATGAGTCTGAGTGTAACTAGGAGCTGCACAACCACCGTCCAAGACAAAGTGTGCATCTACATCGAAGAGGATTGTCGCTAGACTTGCTCTAGGACCATATATATCTTCATGAAACCATCCTTCCCATTGCATAGTTATTGATGCGATCTACTGGTTAATTGGAAATATGTTAGTAAAATTTTTATTTCTGCTTCCAACCTAATGCCATATTTCCCTACAGAAGTGTGATGGTAGTAATGTAGGTTCCTCTAAAGTGGGGTGCATTATTATCTTATTGGCTATTAGGTCAAGCTTAACTATTGACTCTTAGAGAGTCGAAGCCCAAAAGAATGTAAATGATTATGGAAAATAATTGTACATATCATCTATCCAAGAATTGCATATGATGCAATTGTAAAGAATTTCATACCTTAATGGTTGATTATTGACGTTGGTGTAGGCCGGGTAATATTTGAATCATTTTGGATCTTGGCTCATTAGAAAATTGTTCACTACAATTTTCCCAATTGATACTTGAAGTTCAGGGGGGAGTTATTGTCTATCGTTGGCCTCTATGGTTACTATTTATTATTTATTATTATTTACAACCCAATACAAATTAAGGTCGTCAATTTGATCAAAATAATGACAATGATAATGAATTAAAACCTAATTATTATCTCCCAAATTTAATAAAATCAAATCAAATAAAAAATGAGTTCTTAACAAAATTTCAAATTTATTTGTAGAATCAAATGGCAACAAACAACAATCACTTTTCTTTGTGATCAGTCCTTGAGAATGACAAACTTACATGGTACAAGTTCCACGATTGGTTCAAGATGTTGAGAATTTTTCTTACACAGAAGTGAAAGGTCTATGTCCTAGAAATGCCAGAACTAGAGAAACCACCGCAAAATGCATCAAGGGCTGACAAGGATGCTTATAAGAAGCATACTAAAGATATCATGGATGTCAAGTGTTTGATGCTATGCTCCATGAGCTATGAGTTGCATAGGTAGAATGAGAACATGGATGTGATTGAGATGGTCACACATCTCAAGAACATGTTCCAAGATCAGGAAAAACAAGAGATATATGATGTCTCCAAGGCATTGTTCAAGTGCAACATGTCATAAGGTGACCCAGTAGGTGCTCATGTACTCAAGCTCATTGGGTATGTGGATAACCTAGAAAGATTAGGATTCCCCTTGGGTCAAGAGTTGGCCACTGATGTGATTCTACAGTCTCTTCCAGAGTCATATAGTCAATTAGTCATGAACTACAATGTGAAGAACTTTGACAAATCATTAACCGATTTGTTGGGCATGTTGAGAACAATTGAGGGACAATTGAAGAAAGACAAGACCAAGTCTGTGATGATGATCAACAAGACAAAGAGGAAGTCTAAAGGCAAAGAAAAATATAAGAAGGGTTCTAAAACTATCCATAAGCTCAAGTCTTAAGATCTCAAAGCAAAAGGTGGAGTAAAGAAAGTAAGAGACGATTGCCACCATTGTCACTGGCCTAGACACTGGAAAAGAAATTGCCCACTCTGGTTAGAGGAATATAAGAAGAAGAAGGAAGGCACTGAGGCCTCCACTTCAGGTATAAACACTATAAGATAAATTTGATTAATTCTTCAATTTGGTATGAGACACCAAATAGAAATCTGACATACTTGATGTGCAAGATCTGACAAGAAGTAAAGACCTTCATGGAAGGACAATGATGGACAAGGCAAAGCAAGAGTTGCAGAAGCATTGGTCTACATTTAAAATTTGTCTTAGCCCAGTGGGCATGTAATAGAGTTAGTTGAACTGCTATTTAATTATTCCAACAAATAGAAACATTTACTTTAAAGCATCTTGTATGACAAGGATGATATGTAAATAAAGTAAAGATATTATTATTTCTATTTCAAAAGATATGATCTTGCATGGCAATGCCCAAACATCAAATGATATTTGTACAAAAGACTTTGAGATGAGTGTTTATAATGTTAATACCAAAGGATTATAATTGATAACTTAGATTATCATGACCAAACGTCACCTTGGACATACGTATAAAATACATGTCTAGAATACATATTGATGTTAATCTAGATTCCTTTAGTTGTTGAACCTAAGTAAACATGCAAAGCCTTATTTACGCACAATGTGACATGATATCCTTAACTATATGTAGTGGGAGTATAAGCCTTCCATTAGACCTCATACATGTGATGCATGAAGGTCTTATGGTAGGAATGCTATATATACTTGCTTATAATTCATTTTAATTACTGGTAATATGATGATATGTACTCAATAAAATAGAAACACAAATCTCTAGAAGTGTTCAAGAAGATTATAAATGAATTATGGTTTTGATGAAAGTATTAATAAAATTTAATGAGATCAAATATTGAAATACTTTACATCGATAATTTGAGTACCTTCAAAGAAAGCGCTATGATAATGTATCACAAATCAAATCCATCTGAACATGATGATGTGTCAGAATGAAGAAATTAAACCATGATGAGTCATGATATAATTTTCAATTAATCTAGTCTTCTTATATCCTCATAAATATAAAGCTATCACTAAGGGTGTACCCTATGAATGGTTTATAAGACATAATATATGATATGATTTGGGATTGTCCCAATATGTCTAAAAGATTGAAACCTACATTAAGAAAGTAGTTTCTTGAAAATGTTTGTCCACAAACCATAATTTTTGAATGCTACTATCAATCCCAACACAATAACAAAATTTTATTTACAAGATAATTGATTTCCTAAAGAATCAGTGGTATTAAAAGTAGAACTCAAAATATTTGAGATAAACAAAGAGGTAAAATGAGAACTAAGAGAATCATAAGAAATTGTGGAATATCGAGTTCATCATGTAACACAGAATAAAATAGTTCTAGTAGAAAACGTCTGAGATTGGAGGACTGTGAATCAAACAATTAAGATGGGTTGGTCAGAATAGGATGAGCCAACTAATCGACTAGAATATATTAAGTACCCAAATTTGAATAAGTGTTCAAGGCCATTATGAGATCCATGTGAACTAACAAGGTATGACATTGATAATACTACCTAAGGGATTAAACCCAAAAGGGCGAAATAGGGTCTTCTGACATAGACCTACATGGACAACATAAAAGGAAATATTGGTTGAATAAGTATTTCAAATCAGTTCAAGTTGTTGAACATGATAGAAATTCATTTACCAATTGTCATTCTTGTTGTTGTAGTTAAAATGGACTAATAGATTTGGCATATAGAGATAGAAATTGGATTCTTTAAAAGGAATATATCAGAGGATGTGTGCATGACACAACCTAAAAGGTTTTATAACTTCAAGAATGAAAATAAAGTCTATAAACTACAAAGTTCAATATGGGATTGAAACAAGCATCTCAGAGATGGGATCCTTTGACAAGATAGTCAAAACGTTTGACTTGAATCTAGACAAAAGATGAAAATTATTATGAGAAAAGATTTAGTGGGAGCATATGTGAATATTCTACATATGATAAGGAATAACCTCTCATTATTGTGAATATTGAGATATGTCATGAAAACCCCTTCAACAATAAAGGATAAAGTGAAAATTTTTATGAGATAAGGATCAAGACCTATGAGATAGTTCTTGAACGTTTCACAATGGAAGTTTGAGAACATACAATAGCAATGTGTTGAAAGAATTCAATACGAAAGTAGTCAATGAGAGAGAATATGGATTGGTCTCTCATGAACCATAAGTCCCAATTCTTGAGAAGAATGCAAATAACATGATTAAGATGTCATAGGCTAAATCTATGGATCTATCATGAATGATATAAGTTCACTTACCCCATATAATCTTGTATGTATTGGACATGACAAGATGATACTAAAATCCAATAAGGGTTATTAGAGTGTCATTAAATACATCCTTTAGTACTTGTGAAATAATTAAGGGTAGATTGCTAGTCAATAAGGATAACAATAAAAGGAAGAGTTGCATGTTAAGGGTTACATTGATGCAAGCTTCCATAAATGACAAAAGTGATTGCAAATTACATTATGTTTAATTTAAAAGAAGAAATGTTTTTAGTTGTAAGGGTTCTGAACTAATAGCAATAAATTTCATTCTACAATAGAATCTGAGTATACTTGTATTGAGAACATAGAGTGATACTATATGGATCTAGAAGTTCATATGATGAATTTATAGATGTTCCAACCATTGATGATAGGGTTGTAAATGGGTAGGGTATGGTACATGTATGGTCATATCCATAACTATAACTGTTTAGTTAAGTGGGTTTGGGTAAGTTTATATACCCACTTCGTCAAAAGATATACCCGTGACATACCCATATCCATATAACCGTCGGGTATATGGATGGGTAATTGGTTATATGGTTATGTTCCACTTACTGTACTTATGTACCACAAACTTTGAGATATAACAAATTACCACACTTAAGTGGATACGTTATGGAGAAATATTATTCGACACAGAGAGGAGAGAGGAGCATAATGAAAGAATTACTTTATGTCTTTCTTAATTTAATGAAATGTACTTTTTTGGCTATAAATCCCCGTCAATAGATTTATTCATTATACTACTACAATGTACTTATGTTTACTAGATGTGAGAACTAGAATATAGATAACTACATTCTAATATAAATATTTACTATTTTAAGGTACATATACTTGCTAGATGTGTCTCATACAATATGCACCATACATTTTATTGTAAATTATTTACACAAAAATATAAGTAAATGGGTGTATGTGTATACATGGTATGGGTACATACATAACCATAACTTTACCCTGTAAGAGGTGGGTATGAGGTTACAAGGGTAAGCGGTTACATGGTTATAAAAATTTATACCCATGACAGGTTTAATGGGTATGTATTTGGGGGTATGTGGGTATACCCATATCAATTTACATCCCTAATTGATGACTCTTTAGTGACACACTGGCAACAATGGAGCTACTTGTTAGGCATGGAATATCAGATTACATATTACGGTAGTTTCATTTCATAGAAAAGAGATAAGTGACATGCAATATAGAGACTAATAGCAAAGTGTTTCTAACCCGCAAGATTAAGCACTTGCACAGTAGAAGCATGATAGAAATGTTTGGATCACTAAGAATGAGATTCGTGGGTGATTGGCTCAAATTGCAAGTGGGAATTTGTTGATAAGGTATGCCCATAGAACCAATCATGTGATGATTGACATGGAATATACCATAAAGGATTTGATTAATACTCATAAAGGCAAGCTTACAATTCATTCTATTTCACTCAGTTATGAGATCATTAGGAAACATTGTAAATGTATAAAGAGTGACAATACTCAATGACATATGTCTTCAAGTATGTGACTTGGAGGATGAGATCATATAAATGTTAAGAGTATTTACATTCTTGTGATGTCCCTAGTCAGTTGTTACTATAGAAGGTAGATAGACACCAATAAGAAATAATATTAGAGTGTGGGTTGGTTGATGACAAAATCTCATTAGTCATGATATGACAATATCAAGCCAAGCACACAAATAGATGTTAGGAGTAGTGTATCAGACAGACCCACCTTGAGAGTGACACATAGAAACCATCTTTGATGGTCATCGTCATCTCTCATAGTGAAGGTGGTGATTGTGATTCTTAGACCTAAAATCACTCCACTCATCACATGTCATTGGGTACTCTTTGACATCATCAAATGCAATCCTGAAAAATGGGTTGTTATAAAGGTGATGATTGGGTGACTTTAAATCATGGGGTAGACTGTGAGTGATAGAGATGGGATTTGTCCCTCATTTTGGAGTATGATATCCTAGCCACTTGATAAGAAAGACTGAGAAATGCATGTGCATGCACATGTAAATCAATATAATAATAAAGTCACATTATCTCAGACAGTCTGCTCTTGGTTCAAGGAACATGGATTGAACGTTGAGATAATGATGATTCTAGGCCTTGATTTCACTCTAGATATCATTGACAAAGGAATTATACAATCACTACAACACCTTACACAGATTATAGGTTGAAGTTGTTCTCCAACTTTTCATTCACTTGGGTAGCACTGATGTGCGACTAGGCACCACTCCTTGCAAGTAATGTCATAACTTAGTTATGGACATTCACTACCAATGTGATATGGGAAATATAGGGTCACAGACAAAAGAACTCATCTAGAAGAGGATTTTATCTTGAATGATGATTGGATTGGTTACTAAAACGGTTAGGTATTCAATTCATGCGACAAATTGATAGATTGGCTGACTGAACTGCCAAATGATCATCTCAAGTGTTGAGATGGCCATTTGGGTAGCTGGACAAGCATCTCAAGTGTTGAGATGGCCGTTTGGTTTGTCAGGTTTATCAAATATTGACTTGGCTAAGTTTTACCCAAATTGAGGCATGAACCAACCGGTTCATTCTAATGAACCAATCGGCTCATCTCAGGTTCACCAGATGACTATCTGGGTGAATGAGATGGACATCTCTCCTATATGACATGGCTTAGTTGGGGCCAAATGAAGGTTTTGGTATTGTTTGATTGCATAATACGTGTGGTGCAAGTAATTAATATGTAATATTAATTGCAATCAAAGTTGCCAAATTCATGTGTGATTGGAAAACTATAGACGACCGTCTCATAGTATAAGATGACCATCTCACATGACCAGACGTTCATTTTGGTGGTCGCACATTGAAAAAATTCAAGATCTTCTGGTCTCTTCTACTCCTGCACAATCCTGTATAGACTGGGAACCCTGACCCTAACCCCCCTATAAATAGAGGGGTATTGGGGCTTCCCAGAATACAACACAACAACATCAACTGAGAATTAGTTTCTCTGACAATTGTTGTCCTCTCTAATTGTGGTAACTAAGAGAGCCCAAGCATATCCTACCCAACTAAGGAGAAATAGCGATGGGAGAGAACAATTGAGAATCGTTATAGTGGGAGAGCAAGTTGGTGACTCTTATGCCAACGGAAGGGACAACTCCTTCCTATTAGTTCTAGTTGAGTGACATGAGTTCTAGTTGGTTTGTGTGGACTACACTTGAGGCAAGAGTCCTTTGGCTGCTACTAGGAGAGCAAAGTTAGCCTGTAGTCTATGGCAGGACCATAGGAGTCATTGTAGAAGCTAACCTATTTGTTGTTCATGGTGAAAACTAGGAGCTTCATAGCCAACTTCCAAGAGAAACTATTAGATAGTTGAATTGAAGTGAGTTGTTGTCACTGAACTTGCTCCAGGACTAGGTATAACTCATTAAGCCATCCTTCCTATTTCATAGTATTTGACGCAATCTTGTTGGCATGGGAATACAGAGAGATATAATTTTTGTTTCTTCTACTATACTATGTGCCCGTATTTCCCTAGAATATATTGATTCACATGTGCATGCGCATGCATTTCCCAGTTTCTCTTATTAAGTGGCCAGGATATCAAACTCCAGTAGGATGGAAAAATCCCATTTACATCTATCACTGTCGATCCCCATGTGTCACAACTGCCCAATAATCACCGTTATGGAAATCCTTATTCAAGGTTACATTGGATTATGTCAAAGTATACCGAATGATAAGTGATGAGTGTAGTAACTTCAGGACAAAGAGCCACAATAACCACTTTCATTATGAGAGATGACTATGACCACCAAGTCTGGTTTCCATGTGTCACTATCAAGGTGGGTTTGTCTGATACACTATTCTCTAACAAGTATCAATGTGCTTGGTTTGATATACCATATCATGATTAATGAGATTTCATCATCAACAAACACACACTCTATACTTATGTGTTATTGTTGTCTATCTTCCTTCCACAACAACATCTGACTAGGGACATAATAAGAATGTATTGTGAGACCCCTGATCTTGCTTAAAGTGTTGAACAATCTTAATTAGCATAATTGGGTGATTCAAACCTTAACCAAGTCATATAAGGTACTTTGATATCATTTGTCAAGCTTAAGTTTCAATTTTGGTCCAATTTTGACACGTTTGTCCAAGTTATGCAATTTTAGGCTCATTTTTGACTTTTCTACAATTTACACAAATATGAGGTTTTTATTGCACTTTGTCACATGAATTATGTTCGTTAGATGTTATCGTATCGTTATTGAGCTTTTTGAGCCATGGGAACTTGCTTGAACCTTGGTTTGGTGGTGATTAACTTTAATGGTGAATTAGGGTTTACCCCTTCATGGATAATTGAGTTACTAAGTGTGCAACCAAGGAGACTAAAGGTTTTTCCTGATGGGGGTGCCAACTGATGGTTCCCCTCAATATTGGGAGGCTAATGGTTGACCCTATAAGTGGTTCAACCTATGGTTGATGTGAGTGAAGGCTGTCAACTGATGGTGGGGTAGAACATACCTTTTCACCCTTTTACAGTAATATGTGATGGCTGATGGTCCTTCTAGTGGTGGAGACTGAAGGCCAACCTATGTGGCATGATTGATGGTCCTTCTAGACATCAAGGACTGAAGTTTAGGCAGCAGGACAACTGGTGTAGCTGCTTCTTGCATGACCATGGAAGCTCTTAGCCATGGACAAATAGAGATTTACTAGGACACCTCATGCTTCTTCTCTCCCTTATCCTTAAGCTATATATACCTATCCTTTGTTATCCAAATAAAACCTTTAGAACCTTATCTCTCCCCTGACATCTAGATCTTTGTCTTCCCCTTCTTGGTGGTGGAGGAGGTTCTGAAGGTAGAAGAAGATGGCGATCTACCTTGTGCAAGTGGTTGAAGCTCAAATCTACCCTTCTTTTAGGGTTTGTGGGACATCTTTTCTTATTCTGACATAAACTAGTAAGTTTCTCCTTCCCTCTTTTGTTTATTTGGATTTTTTTCTTCTTCCTTCCTTCTTCCTAGACATAACCATGGTTTTCCATAGTAAAGCTTGCTCTAAAGATCAAATAACCTACCTTTTTTGTTCCTTCTACCTAGGGTTTTCTTCTTTTGTGAAGAAAGGTGCTAGTTGGCTGAGTTCAGAGCTTATGCTAGGTTTTTCTACCCTCCTTGCTCGAGTTTTCCTGCTTTTTAAGTACTTTTCATCTTCCTAGAGGTGATTTTTATAACCCTCTTCTCGTTTATTTTTCACTACAAGCTTTCTCACTCAAGTTCTTGATCTAAAATGATGATCTAAGCACTTAGAAGCTATGATTGCCTAGGGTTTCCATTTTAATGTTGTTTCTTGTTAAGTTTCCAATTCTAGATGAACCAGAAATTAGGTGTATGATCTTCTAAGGTAGAGGATGACTTAGATCATGGTGATATAGTAACTAATGGTGCTAAGCACCTAGCAATCGGTGGCTTATCCTTAGGGTTAGGCTATTTTCTACCTTACACATAAACTGATGGATGACCTTGCTTTAGAACTGATGGAGTTGTCTTCTTGACAACCTATCATAATGAACAATGGTGAAAACTAGTCCTGTAAATTGGTGGTCACACCTTGGGTTAGTTTGAGATTCTTTTAAAATCAAATCAATCGATGGTTTAATGCCCTAAAGCTGATAGAAACTGATGGTGATAGTAGTACATCACCCAAAGGTGTCAATTGATGGTAGTACTAACCCCATCAAATGATGGTGACACAATAAGACACAAGCAATGGTGGTCCAATAGACTACAGGCGATGGTGAATCTAGGTTTCCTATGTGACGTCTTATAAGCCCAAATTGATGGTTTCTTGGGTCAAATGAGTTAAGGGTTATACCTATACTCCAATCAATCATTTTGAATGATGAACTTGACCGAATGGTTGAGATTGAATGGTTCAACATCCAATGGTTTTAGTTGAATCCTATAGTATTATATGTGAGTTCTAATAGTGTGAATTTAATGGTTTTCCCTATGTGAACAACTTAAGAATCTAGTTTGTTGACAAATGGATGGTTTGCTTTAAATGAAAAATAGATGGTGGGTTTTATGCCGACAACTGATGGTACCCTTTATATTATTAAACAAGGATTTTTTAGAGATAGATGGTGCCTCTTTCTAGGACATAATTAAAGGGGACTATATGTGGTTTGTTCAAGGTGTTCACCTATGTAAGAAACCAACAGTTTTACCTTTTGAACAATCTAATGGTTCTGAGTTGATGTTGTGTTATGATGATATGGTTTGAATGTTGTTGAAACCAATGGAGGTTTTCCCTTATATATGCAATTCTTACGTTCTTCCTCATATGAATAGAATTGATAATCACCTTAATGAGTTAATGGGTAACCCTAATGAAGTATAACTTGTTACACCTAACCCTAATATAACCAAGTGATGAAGATTGATCATGAATAGGCCCCTTGAATGATTAATAGAATCATGGAGTGATCCCTTATAGTGGTTGAACCCTAGTATTCTATAACTTGATGGTTACATATTGAGTTATATATGAACCCATACTTGAGGATAGTATGGAAGGTGATGGTGATGATGCACCTAATGCATCAATGATCCAGTGGGGATGCATGAGTTAGGGTTTGGGTATGAGTGATGATTAGTAACATTAACTTATCTTGTTGAACTTGACCCTGATGTTAATAGATGATGGTATTTAGTTATGGTACCCTTCGTTCAAAACTTTATATAATGATGAAATTTCCTCCCAAATGATTTATTGCATCACCAAAGGGTTAGCTAGTGGTCATTATAGCTTTATGATTTATGCTTTATTATGCTAAACTTGTACACTATTAATGTGATGATGGTCAATCATATAGCTTACGTATATGTTGATATAATAAAGGTGTGCTCTTAATGATAAGATAACCCTACAATGTTATCATGTTAACATCTTTTAGTTTTTGAATACAATATCATGCATGTGCATCACATGTGTGGTGATTTTTATTGAGCCTTCTTATAAGACATGGAAAAATATTGATGAACTTGTAGGGAATGATGTGATGGTCTTAATGACCTTTAGGCATGGTTGCACCTTGAATGAGGTGTAATCTACTTATTTTGACAAAGGTTGATACCCTATTATGTTGTGATAAGGATTTATATCTTGTGATAGTGTGATGACAAGTTACATAAATAAGATGTATGATCTTCTAAGGTAGAGGAAGACATAGATCAAGGTGGTATGGCAACCGATGGTGCTAAGCACCTAGAAACTGATGGCTTATCCTTAGGGTTTAGGCTATTTCCTACATTACACATAAATAGATGGATGACATTGATTTGGAACTGATGGAGTTGTTGTAACACCCAAAGTTTTATATCACATGAGCGGAAGCAATTTTTTTTTCTGGGAGTGTCACAAACATGATAATCATTGTAATAAAAGAAAATGAAACACTTTGCATAATTGGAAAATTGATTCATACATAGTTTTGACAAAGAAAAACAAGTCATCTAATATACTCTACTAAGAAGACTATTCATAATAAAAGATGTCTAAAATATGGATCATCTCGGTAGATGGCACCCCACTAGGCAAGCTTGAAAATCTCCTAGACCTTTACTTGTTCCTTTGATTCTCAGCTGCTCCAAATCATGTAGACATCATGTACCCAACCATGCATTGGGAAAAATAGTCGTTAGAGTAAGTGGCATGAGTATTTTAAAATGTACATGATTAATAATATGAAATTGGCATGATAAACAAGAAATTACTATCAAGCTCTGAGTAAAATTTGAAACATAAAATCTCTTATTTCTTAATATAAAATTCTTATCTTTCTATCTTATCTTTCTCTAAAGACATGTACCCTGGTACATGGATCTCATGACCCACGCCAAAGTGCCGAGGTCCTAATTATCTTATCTAATTCCCTCTCATAATTACTCATGGATGAGAATATGGGCATCTCTAATCTAAGGTGTCTTTTACTTACGATTTTTATCTGACTATGGTCACCATTATACAATAAGCCCTCCTCTATTGACACCGAAGTGTCCTCTATGGTGCAATGCACCCTCTGTTGAAACTGAAGTGTCCTCTATGGTGCAACGCACACTCTGTTGGCACAATATGCCCTCTGAAATGGAGTAAACACTCCTCTGAATTGGCAACAGATGCCTCTGAATCATCCCAGGACTCTCTGAATGAGGACTTATCATATAATGTATTATGTGAAGGTTTTGAGTTAATTATCTTAAGTCTAAGCTTACTAAACTCTGAATCTGAACTTATCTGAAACTGAGTACTAAACATGTACTTAGTTTTGAATCTGAAATCTGAATCTGAATCTTTGCTCTTTCAAATTTGAACTGAATCTATTATGGAATTTGAATATGTATTTCAAATTACAAAATAATTGAGATTGGGTCTATAACCCATATCATGTACCTTTATTCAAAATCGGGCTACTCACATTGTGAGTAGTCTAAGTCTAAATCTAAATCTCTTATTCTTAAATTATAAACAAAATTCATTGCTGGATTTGAACATGTATCTCATTATCTGGGTAAACCTTATTCTAAAACTCTTATTTGGTAAGATTACTTCATTATACCAATTATATCATGAATAAGTCTAATGTCTTATGAGAAAGGATCTGACATGAATATAGAAATACTAAGTGTACAAAGTATCATAAGTCAAGCTTGTAAAAGTATGATAAGTACAACATATCTAAAAATATCAATTCCGACAAGATGGTTCAATCCTTCTTATAAAATATGATGTTACCCTGAAACTTTGCATATGAACTTACATATTAAACCTTAAATATCAAAATAGAAATCTTATGAAATATTGTATTGCAACCTAATCATAAGTTAATGTGTCATTATCTCATAATGCCTTCATGAACTCATTTTTTTATAATACATTGTGATCCCAAAAGTACCTTTATTTCTAAAAGTAGACCATGTCTTATATTCTGAAATTTGTATTCTTATATTGTAATTAAATTCTAGATATTATTCATTCTAAGGAATCTAGTTGTTATATCTATACATATGCATGAAATCTTAATGGCATGTTTCTACTTGAAATCGTAATATATAATTATGCCTATAAATATGAGAAATCCTGATAACAAATGTGTACTTAAATTCTCAATACAAAACTATCCTAAATCACCAACTAAGTATGACTACATTACTTGCATATCTTATCTTACAATCTTATTCATTAATTTCAAACATTTCTAAGAAATCTTATAGGAACATGATTCTTTAACTTTCTCATGGACTTGGTCTATGGGTCACAACTATTTTGAGCGACATGTCTCTATTTGAAATTTTGGATATCTGAACTTACATAATGATAGAGATATGAGAATATTTTTGTTTGCATTAAAATCTTAGAACATTGAACCATATAAATTATAAAAGTCTTATCAGGAGACACGTAAACATACTAAACTGAAAATATGAGTACTCATGGGCATGAACCACTTACCTCTTGTACAGATGGCATCGATAAGGAAGTCTCGATTCTAAGTTCCATAACTTTAATAACCTGGATATCATCATAGATTTATCGGTCCAAGCCTATATTCCCTCTTTCTATTTCTAAATCTCAAAACCCCATCTTCCTAACTACATATACCAACTTAGGGTTCTTATGTAGACTAAACATAACTTTAATCTAAAATCACCATAAAATCTTAGCGTTGAAATAAAATAAAACTCATACTATATAATTAGTATTATCTTTTATACTCAAATAAGACACAAATCGTCTTATGCATTAATATGAACACATACTTCATATAATGAGAATAATTCTAAAAAATAGTCACATATTGTAAACTTACTGACTCAATCAAGTAATCAAAGTAGAATACCATCACATTACTAATATCAGGCCTAATTGGCCATACATATATCACTTATTATCTCAAGATAATCATTTATTATTCTTTCATAATGGCTACTCGTCTAAAATTAATAACTAATATAATAGAACAATAAACTTCATCAAATCACCATAAAAGTATTTATATAATGTAGGAATAATCATGTATTAAAATATCAGGTCATTTAAAAATCAGATCATGGGTGAAATACCCAAAATACCCTTATTAGGGTTTATATCAAAAACCTCAACAAAACTTCATATAATAGAGATCAGGCTTTGAAATCATGTTAATAATATCATAATACACATTCAGTAAAATTTACATGAATTTCTAAAGGCGTTTACTATTTTTAATTGACCAAATATCAAAATCATATAGTTTTGAATACACTATTTTTAATAAATATCATATATCAAGATAATATTATGGAAGTATTTTTATGTGATAGTACTCATCATTAGCTTTCCACATGTATCTTGTTTGATAAAATTTGACTTCCCAATCTTAAGATATGAATTTTAGAAGAATCACCTTATTAAAGCATTTCTGGTCGTTCAAAGTTGACCTGACGGACTGCGTTAAGGGGACTTCCCCTGTTTCACGCCCAAAACAGGGCATCGTCACACCAGTTTCCTTCGGCAAGGTGGAGTGCACCTCCGGTCACAGAAGTGCCAAAGAGTGGCCCCTCATCTACAACCTCCCTTCCTCTGAGTGGGCGACACATCCTCGCCATGAACAAAGGGTCAGGGTGAGAAACCCTAACTGCCAACCCATCTAGCCGCCGCTAGCAGTGCCCCGCCCTTCGGCTCCTTTGCTCTCCTTCTCTATGACTCAGTTTCCAGTCGAATCTTAGCCTTAACTCCGGCTAACCCTAGGCTTTCCAGATCCATGGTTAATATAGAAAACTAGAGTCTGGATCGTGTGGGGGATCATCTCCTTTGTGGACTCTGTTCCAATCTTTTCTAATGGAGGCGGCGCTCTCCAGTCCGTGTTGGGATGGAGTCGCCCCTTTTTTATTTTGTTTTTCTTCTTCTTTTTGATAAAAGTCCAAACGAAAGAAATATTTATATAGCCCATCCTATAGCTCGGTTTGACTTCAAAATTTGGGGTAAATACTATATAATCATCAACTTAACATAAGAAATATTTTAAGTAAAAACTAGTTGTACAAAACTCCTAACATGTCTTTTAAATAAAAACATTATAATTACTAATTTAATTACCTAGGCCACCATATACATCAAAATTATCTGAAATTTCTCCCACCATCTTATATTCTAATTACTATTCTACTAAAAATATTTTTGAGCATTCATTATGACTACGAAATACTTAATTCTCAATTTGTACCCCAATGACATATTTGTAGAACTTAATTGGTCCAATAGGGTTGGAATTGGGCTCTAGGGCACATGGCCCATCCCTTAGTATTTCAAAGGGTCCATGAGCTTGATTGTATTCCAAATCATGAAAATAAGTCTTCAACCAATATAATTTCTCAATTGAAGCTCATGTATGACACATGTGATCAATATTTCTTTAGTTACATAACATGAAGACCTAAGCTAGGTCTAAGGCTCAAGCCATGAACTGGACTCATCATATTATATCTTCATCACATTATTGTTTATAAGAATAATTCATTTATATTCATATAAAACCGACTACAATCATACACATTCAAATAATTATGTGTGTAATGGTTGATCATATGGCTTGGATAGACATTTTGTGTACTTAATTACATACCTAGCCATGGTTACGTTCATTAGGTCCTTTGGCATACACTTACTAGAAAACCCCACATTAAAGGCTTACATTAGCTATGAAATTGAGGATGTTACAGTTGTCTTCTTGACAATCGACACTGATGAACAATGGTGACAACCGGTGGTATCAACCAATGGTCACACCTTGTGTTAATTTTAGATTCTTTTGAAATCATAGCATTTGATGGTTTAATGCCCTAAAGCTGATAGCAATCGATGGTGATAGTAGTACATCACATAAAGGTGTCAACCGATGGTAGTGCTGACCCCATCAACCGATTACGACACAATAAGCCACAACTGATGGTGGTCTAATAGACCATAATGGGTGGTGAATCTAGGTTTCCTATGTTACTTCTTATAAGACCAAATTGATGGTTTCTAGGGTCAATTGAATTAATGGTTAAACCTACACTCTAATCAATAGTTTGAATAATAAACTTGACCCAATGGTTGAGATTGAATGCTTCAATGTCCATTGGTTTTAATTTAAACCTATTGTATTATATGTGAGTTTTGATAATGTGAATCCCATGGATTTCTCTATGTGATCAACTTAAGAAGCTTGTTTGTTGACAAATGGATGGTTTGCTTACATGAACAACCGATGGTGAGTTTTATCCCTACAATCGATGGTACCCTTTATGTTATTAAACAAGGGATGTTTAGGGATAGATGGTGACTCTTTCTAGGACATACTTCAAGGGAACTATAGGTGGTTTGTCAAGGTGTTTACTTATTTAAACAACGAATGGTTTTGCCTTTTCAACAATCCAATGGTTCTAGGTTGATGTTGTGTTATGATGGTATGGTTTGCATGATGTTGAAACCAATGGAGGTTTTCTCTTATTTATGTAAGTCTTACCTTTTCCCTCATATGAATAGAATTGATAATCACCTTAATGAGTTAATGGGTCACCCTAATGAAGTATAGCTTGTTACACCTAATCCTAATATAACCAAGTGATGATGATTGAACATGAATAGCCCCCTTGAATGATTAATAGAATCATGGAGTTCTCTTTTATTGTGGTTGAATCCTAGTATGTTAATACCTGATGGTTACACCTTGAGTTATGTAAGGATCCATAATTGAGGATAGTATGGAATGTGATGGTGATGCTTCACCTTATGCATCCATGATCCAGTGGGAATGTCACGAGTTAGGGTTTGGGTATGAGTGATGATTAGTTACATCAAAGTAACTTACTTGTTGAACCTAACCCTAAAGTTAATAAATGATGGTAGTTAGTTATGCTACCCTTCCTTGAATGGTTAATATAATGATGGAATATCCTCCCTAGTGATTGATTATAATAGTAATGGGTTAACTAGTGGTCATTATAGATTTATGATTTAAGCTTTCTTGTGCTAAACTTATACACTACAAGTGTGATGATGGCCAATCATATAGCTTCCTTAAAATGTTGATATAATAAAGGAATGTTCTTAGTGATAATATAATCCTACAATGTTATCATATAAACATCTTTTAGTTATTTAATGCAATATCATGTTGAACCTATGCATCACATATGTGGTGATGTTTTTTGAGACTTATAATAAGCCATGGAAAGATAATGATGAACTTGCAGGGAATGGTGTGATGGTCTTAATGACCTTTGGGCATGGTTGAGCCCTAAATGAGGTATAATCATCTTATGTTGACTAGGGTTGATATCTTGTGATGTTGTGATAAGGATTTATATCATGTAATAGTGTGATGACAAGTGTAGTCTCATGAATGGCAATGAATAGTACCATGTGATGATGATGTGATGACAAGTATAGTCTCTTGATTGGAAGGTGAATAGTTCCTTTGATGTTGAGATGAGAAATTATGCCTCACATGTTTATATCTTTTAAAGTTGTTATACCTATATGATTGCTAGAAGTGAATTAGGGTTTGTATGTCCACTTATTTGATGAAACCTTAATTCTCCCAATTGGCATAACTAATCAAGTGAAACTCTAATCATGTGATGTCATGTTCCATAGAACCATCTTCGGTGTCAGAATTTGATGGGTAGTGAAACAAGTATTCCCAAGGGAAACTCAGAGCACATATTTTTGATTATGCAGGGGTGGCAAGTTGAGAGTGTATCCTTATCATCCACAATTGCAAGTTATAGAGGACGGATGCGATCATGCCTCAGATATTTGTATATGTGATGTGACTAAGTACGATACAATTGTATCTCAAGTGGTGGGGTTTTTCTTGGCATACCCTAGTGACTAGTGTAGTGACCTGTACTTAGAGCAGACTAGGTGTTAGCAACTTGACTATATGTTGTTGTAGTGGTAGATTGATATGTCACTGCCTTTTTCTCATACTGACCAAGGGGAAGAGATTTTAGGATTTCGACTCTCCTAGATCTTATACAGAATCAAATAGTCCTTTGTAGGGGTCGGTTGATCTTTGGGTGGAACGATTCAAACTCTCCAGGGTGTAACAAAACATGCAATACAACAATGTAGCATATCTATTTAGGGTTATACACAATGCTTCACATTTGATGATAACACTTGTTTGTTCTCTTTATATAAAGATGATGCTTAGTGTAATTAGGAGATAGAAGATATGCTTATGCTGTGGATATGCTCATATTATAGATGGGTACATAAAATAGCCATGCTTATGGATAGATATACTGCTAATGTTGATTATATTGATGATGATAGTTATCACATGAAGTTAACCATGCTTATACTGCTAGCCATGCCTCTATGTTAGAGGTGCTCATATGGATAAGTCATGCCTATGTAGATAGTTATTCTTTTGTTGTTATCTCTACTTATGATGTAGACATGTTCAATTTATTAGACACACTAATACTATTAGCTAAGTTTATGCTTCCAGACTTAATCATGATGATAGGGATGATATGCTACTAGACTTGATTATGATGTTAGCCATACTCATGATATTGAACTTCGTATATTGTTGACAAGGTATATGATGGTAATTCAAGATGATGATGATAATTTCTATATACTACTTTATGTATTTTGTTAATCAATGTTGTTGCTAATCTTTTCTATTATACATGTTTAATCTGCCTACATTATTTAATTACTTAACATGTTGTAATCAATAAGATGTGTTAAGAGTTATATCTCTCACTGGGACATGGGTCTCACCTGTGGGTCACCACATCTTTTTAGGTGATAGGCAACAATGATAGTAGACTTGTAGTAGTGAGGAGAAGATGTGTTGATGGGCCTTAAAGAAGGTTGTTTAGATGTCTAGTGTGTCCTAGAGTTGTCCCTGTACTTTTACGTCTAGGCAGTGAAGCTTATATGCTATGTTTTAACCAATTCAAGATTTATTAGCATGTCGATGCTTGTTTATGTGGTATATATGGGTAATGTTCTCCTATATATATATATATATGTGGCTGAGGTCATGGAACAAATTTTATCAGCTTCTTGGCATAGTATGAATACAAGCAAGATGTTGGGTTTCAATGCAAATGTTTCTATGCATGTGATGATGTTGAAATCAGATTTAATTTACCCTATTTTCTGGGTATGTGTTTAATTAGTGATCATTCATATTTTGCATTTTGAGTAAAATCATTTAGTGTGTGGGGTTCTTTTATGAACATACTCTTAACATATGTATGATCTCATTATTCAAGTCACGTACTTGAAAACATACTTCAATGAGTATTGTCATTCTTAAGATATCATTATTTTCTTCATTATCTCATAACTGAGTAAAAATAGAATAAATGATGATAAGTGAGGGGCTATGTATATTGCATATTTCTCATATTTTCAGCGTGAGATGAAATTGTCGTAATATGCTATCTGATATTTGTTTCGTAGTTGTCATTGTATTTCTACGGTGTCATCAAGGGTTGGAACATCCATAAGTTCATCCATATGAACTTCTAGATCCATATAGTATCCACTCTGGTGTTCTCAACACCAGGGCACTAACCTTCTATTGTAGATTTGTATTATTTTTTTGTAGTTTAGAACCCTTCCAACTAACAACTCTTTTATTAAAACTTTATATTGCGATCATTTTTGTCATTTGGGAAGCTTGCATCGGTGTAACTCTTTACACCCAACTCTTCCTTTTTGCCATGAATTAACAACTTATCCTTTAGTGCTTCCCAAGTACTAATGGATATCTTTAATGAAATTGTAATGACCTTCATTGGAAACCAATATCATCTTATCATATCCAATACATACAAGACTATGGGATGAGTACATTAGCATACATGATAATTCCATTTGTTAGTGCATATGTCATCTCACTCATGTCTTTTCATTCATCACAAGAATTGGAACATACAGTTCGAGAGAGACTAATCCTATGTAAAATGGATAGATTCTCTCTCATTGAATCATTTATGTTGAACTCTTTCAACATCTTTCTATTGTATGTGCTCATATTAAGGTCATGAAACTTTCAAGAACTATCTTTGTAGATCTCAATCCTTATCACACAAGATGTTTCACCTAATCCTTCATTGCTGAAGGTTTTTTCCATGCTAGGTCTTAATGTTTGTAGTTTTGATATGTTATTACCCATCAATATGTGGACTATTTGTAAATGCTCCCACTAAATGTTTTGTAATTAAAGATTTCATATCTTATCTTGGCTCAAGTCAAACTCTTTGATTATTTTGTCAAGTCAAAAGATCCCATCGCTGAGATGCTTGTTTAAATCTCTTCTATTGAACTTTGTAGCTTATAGGCTTTATATGCATTCATGAAGTTGTAAAACCTTTAAGCTATGTCACGTACACATCCTTTCATATATTCCTTTTAAGGAATACGGTTTTAAGCTTCATATGCCAAATCTCACTATCTATACTAGCTGCAACAACAATCATGACAATTGGTGAAGGAATTTCTTCACATCTAGCAATTTTAACTAATTTGGAAACATTTGCATCCAATATGTCCTTTTAGGTTATCCATGTTGGTCTTTGTAATGAAAACCCAACATCACCCTTTGGGTTTTACCCCTTTAGGTCGTACTTTCAAGGTCATACCTTATTAGTGAACATGGACTCCATAATGGCTTTAAGACATTTCTCAAATTCTAGATCTCAATAGCTTCTAGTTGATTTGTTAACTCATCATCTTATGACCAACCTATTTGGAGTTGTTGGATTCACAATCTTTCAATCTCAAATGTGTTATACTAGAAATATGGGGTTCTATGCTACATATGGAACTTGAGATTCCACAACAATTTGTGATTCTCAGTTGTTCTTATTCTACCTTCTTGTTGATCTTGAACCTTTCAATTTCTACTCTACTTCCACTGATTATTTTTAACTCAATTATCCTAGTAAAAAACACCTTTATTATTGGATTGGGATTTAAAAGTAGCATTCAAAAAATATGATTTATGAATAAACCTTTCCAAGAAACTTCTTTCTTTATATAAGTTTGAAAACTTAAGACATATCGAGACATTACCATATCATATCACATATGATGTCTTTAAAACCATATTATACGGTACTATTTTTAGTGTTAAGCATGTATCTTTGAAAATATTATAATATTATATTAACTGATAATCACATCATGACTCATCAGGATGTAATTATATCTTTCTGATACATCATCATGTTTCAAGTGGATTTGACTTGTGATATACTATCACGGTCTATACAGAAGGTCCTCAAACTATTGATGTAAAGTATTTCAACATTTGATAATATCAAAGTTTCTTAATACTTTTATCAAAGTTATACTTCATTTATAATCTCCTTGAAAACTTCAAGAGATTTTTGTTTGTATTTCACCAAATACAAACTCTATATCAACTAAGATCATCAGTGAATATAATGAAGTACAAACAACTACCTCTAGCATTTATTTTGTAAGATCTTCATACATAAACATGTGTAAGCTCTAATAGAATTCTTACCTCCCACTACATCTAGTGAAGGGCATTTTGTCATATTTCTCATAATTAAAACTTGCATGTCTCTTATTGGTTCAATAACCAAAAGAGTCTATATAAACATCAATATGGATTCTAGATATGCATTTCTTATATATGTTCCCAATATGGAAATGCTACATATATTGATTGTTTGAGTTTTAAAATTATAATCTTATAGGTATTTATGTCATAAACATTCATCTTTATATCCTTTCATATAAAGATCACTAGATGTTTGGGCATTTCCATATAAGATCACATATTTGAAATAGAACCATTAAAAACTCTTTATTCATTATCATCCTTATCATACAAGATGCATAAAGAAAAAATGTTTCTATTATTGGCATAATTAAAATAGAAGTTCAACTAACTCTACTGCATGACCAATGGGCTAAGATAAATTCAAAATGTAGGCTAAAGTTGTAGCAATTCTTGCTTCATCATATTCCATCCTTGCTCTTTCGTAAAGTCTTTACTTCTTATCAGATCTTGCACATCAACATATATCAGATCTACATCTTGTATCACATACCAGTGAAGAAGTAATTTACAATTATCTCATAACATATATACCTAATGTGGCTTTATTTCTTAGAATTCCTCCAGGAAGAGAGGGAAATTCCTTTTCCAATGTCCATGCTTGTGACAATGGTGACAATTGCCTCCCTTCTTTACTCCTCTCTTTGCCTTGAGATCTAAAGACTTGGGCTTCTGGCCACCTTTAGAATTTCCCTTTGTCTTGTTGATCATCATCACAGACTTGGTCTTATCTTTCTTATTTGTTCCTCAACTATTATGAACATTCCTAATAACTATGTCAATAGTTTGTCAAAGTCATTCATGTTGCAGTTGATGACAAACTGACTGTATGACTCTAACAGAGACTACAAAATCATGTCAGTGGCCAACTCTTAATGCAAGGAGAATCCCAGTCTAGCCAATTTCTCCACATACCCAATGAGCTTGAGTGTATGGGGACCTACTGGATCTCCTTCTACCATGTTACATTTAAATGATGCCTTGGAGACATCAAATCTCTCATGTCTTTCCTGATCTTGGAACATGTTTTTAAGATGTATAACCATCTCAATAACATCCATGTTCTCATGCTGCCTTTGCAAATCATAGTTCATGGATCATAGCATCAAACACTTGACATCAATGACATCATCCATATGCTTCATGTAAGCATCCTTGTCAACGTTAGGTGCAATGAGAAGGGATTCATCTGGCTTTGGTATCTCCATGACATAGAGCTTGTGCTCCTGCATGAGAATAGTTCTTAGCATCCTGAACTAGTCATGGAAAATTTTCCCATTTAACTTGTCCTTCTCAAGGACTGATCACAGAGAAAATTTGTTGCTGTATGTTGCCATTTTATTCTACAAATTATTTTTTCATTTTGTCAAATCTCATTTTTGATTTGATTTGATCAAAAATTGACAATATTTATTACGTTATTAATTAACTATTGCTCTCATTATTTTGATCAAATTGGTAACCCTTAAAGATCAATTTGGAATATTGTAGAGAACAAACTTCTAATAAGTCAAGATCCCAAATAATTCAACTATTAGCCGGCCAATGCCAGCATCCATAATCAATCATTAAGGTAGGTAAACATTTTCCAATTGCATCTTATGCAATTCTTGGATATATGATATGAAAAACTCTTTGTCATGATCATCTGTATGCCTCTAGTGCTTAATCTCATTAAGGTCACTCAGTTAAGTCCAACCCAAAAGCTGATACAATAATAATGACCCCTCTTGGCAGGACCACATTATTACCATCAAACTTCCACGAGATAGACGTTGCACCTATAACGACCCCGCCTCCCGGTAACCCCCACTTAAGGGAGACCCGTAGGAAAGAGCCGTTAATCAATTAACAAGATCAAAGGTTCGACAAATAATCAGTAATAATTAATAAACTTTACCAACTAAACTAAAAATGAGTATAAAATAAAACTGTTCTTACCTTGGAAAAACTGGGATTTCTAAACTTCTATCCATGAAGATGTTAATCTAACTAATCCTCCTGTGCATGTTATCTCTCATTTCATTTCCACATATGTTGCTTTACTGTTTGTTCTTTTCATTTTTACCTAAAACGCTGACAAACAAAACGTCGGTCAACCGAAGCTGATATGTGGGGGAAACAATAATTGTGCAACTATGTTAACAATGTAATCAACCAAATATCATTTAACATCCAAAATTATGTTTTAAGCAATACTACTCAATCCTTTCCTATCCCCTTTCTCTGTAACGTCCCTGCAGTGGACATGGGTACCACTTCTCTCATATGGTAGATCCTTACCCCCATGGCCCTACCACACAGGTAGCCAATACCTAGGGTATGGAGTCACATGGTCCTACCCAAAGGTAGACCAATCCCTGACTCATGATGACTTGATGGACCTACTCCATTGGTAGCCATTTACTAAGTCATTTAATGAGCTGATGGACCTACCCTCATTGGTAGCCATTTACTAGGTCAATCTATAAAGCTACAGAGGGGACTAGGATCTGAGCTAGTAGGCATATTTCTTATGTGATAGTCATATTCACATTATACTTTGCATGAATTAAATACATCCAACAGTTTAATTCATGCCGCGATGGAAACATCGATAAAATCCCAGAAAACTAATTCGGGTAGTCATAAGCGTAACCACATACCTGTTAAGCAGATTGAATGCAGAAATAACCAAAACATAGAAATCCCAACCAAGCAACTAATCATGCACAAGATCCTGAAATAAATATACCAATTTCCTTTTATCAATATTCATCCAATATCCTCATATTCCTTAGGATTTCTATTCCAATTTTAGGGTTTCTTTGGCAATTAGGGTTTCACTTCATCTTTCATTATTTTAAAACCCTAATTTAACACAATTGAACACAAACCCTAATTATTTCCACATCTAATTATCAATTCCAGATTAAAGGCATAATTAACCATTAATCAAGCTCATTAAACCTCTTTTTATTACAAATACTATTTTTATCCTCTTAATCCATGACAATATCTTTATATGTATTTATTTTAATTCATAGTTCATTATGATCCAAATCACATATGAACTTGATTTGTCATTAATTCCACCTTTTATTCTTGTGAAAACCCTAATTACTACATTTAGAATATTTATCCACAAATGAGGAACTTAATGCTCGAAATAACTTAGATTTAGCATATTCCAATTTTAATCATGAAATTAATCAATTACAACCATTAATAGTCGAATTAGTCAACATTAGGGTTTCAAGGCCCATTAAAATATATTTATGCACAAGAAACTCTAAATTAACTAATTATATGCAAAGTCCATCCTTATTCTTCCTAATGTTCATTTTTATCATTAACAAGCTAAGATCAACTTTAATCATCTATTAAACCGTACTAATCACTTTAATCATACCAAAATAGAGTTCTTTAACTATTAACACATTAAAGTTGATATCTTCCATTACTTTTCGAATTGTAGGAGGAATTAGCTTTTACTAATATTTTTATTGTGTTCCTCTCATTTTTCTGAGCTAAATTGATATATTACATGTCCCCAACCGAGCTACCGTTAAAAAGTTATGAATTTTGGAAGAAATACCTCACTTGAGCCAATCAGAACCCGCCAAGTGTCCAGCTCCTTGCAACGAGCTCTTTTGGAAACATAACGAAATTACGACCTTGCCCTTACATAAGTGGCCGATCCTTTGAACTGCGGGAGGGTACAACGGTTGAATCGACCGAAGGTTGTCTTCAACCTTGAGCCACGCAAGTTGGCCGCTGGCTGCAACCCTAGTCGGGGCTGCCCACTCCTGCCTGGGGCGCGCGGACCCCTACCAAAGGCTTCCCTAGCTTCGCCATCCTCCCCCGCACCTGGAGTACCTTCCGACTTGCGGCCTAATGGGCTAGGCAGTGCGCACAAGGGCTGCAACCTGGAGACACGTTGCAGCCATCTAACAGCCATGACACACGTCCCAATGCTCGGAAAGCCGACCTAGCTCCTCCGGTGTCGTCGTGGGAGTAGCACGCTCGCCTTGCACCTCCTCCACGGCCTTTCATAGAGCCAAGATGCGAGCTACCCTCTCACTAGGGTTTTGAACGTAAGGAGACATGAAGAAGACGAGGAAGAGTAGTGGGAGAAACGAAATTTCTCTGGAACTCGTCCCAAAGGGTCTATCCCTTTTTATAGGAGAGGAGTCCTCGCCCTAATAGGCCTATCTAAGAGGGAATACGCCCCCCCTCCACTTAGGAATTCCATTCCTTCTATGATAAGAAAGATTTTCTCTCTCTCTCTCTCCTATCCTTTGATATTCCCTTTTCTTGTGATAATAGGATTTCGAAAATCCTTTCCTTCATCTTCTTATTACTTGCCTTTTAATTATTTATCACGAAATCATGTTTTCTTTTAATGGAGAATACTTCCTTTTCTCAATATTACAAAATTCATCAATAATATATCACATTATGCTCTTATTTTATAATTATGGTATTTTCTCTTTCTTCTCCTTTATTGCGGCTCCTTGGCAACTAAGAAACTTTAAGAATTTGAAATTCCTTTTAAAGGAATAATCATCATCCTTAAATGCATCAATATGCATTATTCTCATTATCTTGTTTTATTTCTTATTAAAATATTTCCTTTTGTGGATTTCTCTTTATTTCTCTCTTATTTTCCTCATTAGTATTCCTTTTATTATCAGGAATCATTGGGATACGAAATCCCACTAAGGATAACTCAAATATACCTCTTTTCACATATTTTTCCTATTTCATCAATGTTTTCAATTTCTTTATTAACAAGGAAATACTTAATTGATATTTTCTTTTCTTATTGCCTTTTCTTTGCAACATTGGACCCCTTGGGACCCAAGGAATCTAAGAGGCACGAAATCCTCTTTGGATTTTCCTTCTAGAGGTTTCCACACTTTTCTTATCTCAAATTCTCAGTTATTCATTAATTAACTGAATATCCTTGTTATTAGGCCCAATAGCCAATAAAGCCCACAAATCAAACAACAAGGCTATTGTAAATGAAATCCATTTGTTCAAAAATCTTTAATATGAGAAATTATATTTCTCAGCAAATGAACCCAAAATTGGGGTTGTAACAACACCACCCTTGGGGTACCCACTCTTAGTCAATCAAGATTTTCATGTGTGCCTCTAATGGAAAGAATCTCAAACATATGTTTGATTGAGGGATTTTTTATATATCATATATACATATACTTTATCCAATCACCACATAATATAGTACACATCATATATGTGCTATATCCCACAACATAAACATGCAATATAAAATAAAAAGTGATGGTTATGACCATACTACTATAATTCCTTGGAGCCACAAGGAATTACCACAACCTTGGTCTATATCTCATGCATGAATCTATTGTTGTTGTAGATCTATGCTTGAGCCAATCCAAGTGGACCGCTTCAACCCTTGAACCAATCGGCTCCCCTCTTGGGTGGTCAGTTGGTCAACTAAAATGATTGGTTGGCCACCAGACAAACTAATGTCTGGACACCTCCAGATGGTTGGTTGGGTCCACCAGCCGGTTGGTTTGTCATCCTGGGTTTTGTCCTCCTTGGTCCTCTAGCCAGTTGGCTGATCACATGAAATAGTCATGTCTCCTAATGTTGATTGTCATCTTTGTCGTTGCAAGAAAAGAAACTATCCTTTAGCTATTAAACTTATTATATGGTAATGAAAAACCTTGAGTATAATTTGAGGGTAGCAAAGGTTGGAAAGAATGATACTTTTACATTGTGAAGAAGAAGGTGAAGGCTTGGTATGCAAACTAAGATAAAATAGGAATAAAACCAGACCATCCAACCACACACATATATATAGGGGTTATGGGTCATAACCATGCTACACACATCTACCATCAGAATTCACTTTTAGGGTGATGTAGGTAAATTGCATATATATGATATGATATATATATATATACCTATCAATACACACAAATATATATATATATATATATATATATATATATATATATATATATATATATATATATATATAGGGGCCATCTTTATTGCCCGCGCGGGTAGCTACCCGCCCACCCTTCCAACCACTTTTTTTCAATTTTTTTTCTCAATTGTAGAGGACTATTTTGTCTAGCTCTCCAAAAAATTTTAGCCAAAAATAATATCATTTGTCCCTCCAAAATAAAAAACCCGTCCTTATATATATCTGTTGTATATTTTGTACAGAGTTACTTTTTTGGTTAGTAGAGTTACTTTTTTGGCCACCATAGTTACTTTTTTGACAACAGATTTACTTTTTTGCCAGGAGAGTTACTTTTTTGGCTGTCGGGTAGCGAAAATCCAGGCTACCCGCGCGGGCAATGAATGAATGCCCATATATATATATATATATATATATATATATATATATATATATATATATAGTTCATTGCCAGCGCCGGTAGCCTAGAGTTTCACTACCCGACAGCCAAAAAAGTAACTCTTCTGGCCAAAAAAGTAACTCTGCTGTCAAAAAAGTAACTATGGTGATAAGAAAGTAACTAAACAACTAAAAAAGTAACTCTGTACAAAATATGCAGCAAATATATATAAGGACGGGTTTTTTGATTTTGGGGGGAAAATGATATTATTTTTGGATGAAATTTTTTGGAGAGCTAGATAAAATACTCTTCTGCAATTACGTTTTTTTTTTGAAGAAAAGTGGTGGGAAGGGTGGGCAGGTAGCTACCCGTGCGGGCAATAAATATGGGCCCATATATGTATATGTATATATATATATATATATATATATATATATATATATATATATATATATATTAGTTTGGGATTATATGTGGCCTTTGATCAGATTGCACATTAAATAGTTTAAGTATTCATATTGTATGCAATAAATAAAAAATTGAAACAAAAAATGTGATCATATCAATTATCTCAAAACATAGTAAATTGATGTGGCTCTGATACCACTATAGGGAAATATGAGCACATAGTAGGCAGTAGAAGCAAAAATTTATCTATCCATATTCCCGAGAATAACAATATTGCATCAACAACTATGTATTAGAAATTATGGCTTAATGAGTTCATACCTAGTCTTTGATCAAGTCCAACGATTATAACTCATTGTAGTAGTCATGCACTCCTAGTATCACTAGGACTCATATGCAACAACTCTTGGTCTCCACCATGGATAGAATACTCAGATGACATCTACAATAACTACTCCATAGACTGTATCATGATGTTGTTTTCCTAGTGAAGGGAAACAACCACCTCGCCTCTATGGTAGTCCACACGGACCACCTAGAACTCATATCGTTCTACTAGAATAAGCAAGGAGGAGTTGTCCCTCCCGTTGGTGTACCAGTCACCAACTTGCTCTCCCACAATTGTTCTCTCTTGCTATTCCTCCCTTTATCAGGTAGGACTTGCCCATGCTCTCTATTAGTTTCCACAATTAGAGAGGACAAACAACTGTTAGAGGCAATTGGGTTGTTTTCTGAGAAGCCACCAATACCCCTCTATTTATAGGAAGGGTTAGTGTTTGGGTTCCCGGTCTGTGTGGGAGTGGAAGGAAC
Organism: Alisma plantago-aquatica; assembly: GCA_963693085.1. Taxonomy (NCBI): domain Eukaryota; kingdom Viridiplantae; phylum Streptophyta; class Magnoliopsida; order Alismatales; family Alismataceae; genus Alisma; species Alisma plantago-aquatica. The sequence continues at coordinate 297,990,213 of OY856415.1, forward strand.
TGAAAGGTCATGAATTTTCACAACCTACGAGTGGCAAACTGGTCAGTTTGCAAGAAAGCCAGTAATTTCACATGCAAGTCGAGTTTGCACAATGAACCAATCATTCTCCATATTTCCCAATCACATATGAATTGGCAATTCAAATCCAATTAATGCACAACATGACATCAACACTAATCCTTGATGCACTCAAATTTCACCACAAACTGGGTGTGTCACCCAACCAAATGGTCGGTTGGTAAGACGAGCCGGTCAGTTCATTAAGTGAATCGGTAATTTCACTCCCCACTTCAGGCAGAACTCAGCCAATTCAATTTCTAATCAACCTGACACTCCAACCGGTTGACTCCACACTTGTGTCGGTTGGGTGGGAGATCAGTCAGTTGATTTGTTGCTTGAATTTAATACCAAAACACTCTGGTAATTAATTCAATCATCATTCATTATTAAAATCCTCTTCTAGGTGTATCCTAAGTGTGTGACCCTATAGGTCCCATGCCACGTTGGCAATGAATGTCCATAACTAGTTTATAACATCACAAGCAAAGAGTGGTGCCTAGTCTCACATCAATGCTACCCAAGTGAATGGAAAGTTAGAGAACAACTTGAACCTACAATATGTGTAAGGTGTTATAGTGATTGTATAATTGCTTTTTCTCTAATATCCAGAATAAACTCGAGGCATGGAAAAGTCATCCTTTCAATGTTCTATTCATGTTCCTTAACCTATAGCAGACTGTCTGAGATATATGTGACCTCAATATCATATATTGATTCACATGTGCATGTGTTTCTTAGTCTTTCTTATCTAGTATGCAGGACATCAAACTCTAGTAGGAGGTACAAATCCCATCTGCATCAGTCACATTTGAACCCCATGTGTCACAGTTATCCAATCATAACCATTATGGCAATCCTTATTTAGGGTTACATTGAATGTTGTCAAAGTATAGAGAACAACATGTGATGAGTGTAGTGACTTCAGGTCTAAGGACCACAATCACCACCTTCACTATGAAATATGACTATGATCGCCAAGTATGGTTTTGCATGTGTCACTCTCAAGGTGGGTTTGTCTGGTACACTGTTCTCTAACAAGTATCTATGTGCTTGGTTCAATATACCACATCATGACTGATGAGATTTTGTCATCAACCAACGAACACTATAGGCTTATGGGTTACTATTGTCTATCTTCCTTCCACAACAACATCTGACTAGGGACATAATAAGAGCGTACATACTCTTAACATCCATATGATCTCATTATTCAAGTCACACACTTGAAGAAGCACACCATTGAGTATTATTATTCTTTAGACATTCATTATGTTTCCTCGTTATCTCATAACTAAGTGAAAATAAAATAAATTCGAAGCTTGCCTTTGTTATTATTAATCAAATCTTGTATATAACATGCCATCACAATCATCATAGATTGGCTCTTTGGGCATACATACCAATAGAATCATCAAGATAATGTAAAATGGCTCGCTACTCAACCAGAATAATATATATTATTTAAATATGATATAATTATATCTAATATTCAACCTAATTTTTTCAGATTTTGATTCTTAACCAATGTTAGATTTTTTTCAAATGACGATTAAAAATATGAATTGAACACATAACAATTGTTATCTATCTACAATCTTGAAATTCACAAAAATGGTGAATGGAAAGCATTAAAAGTGTGAAACATTTTGATATATCATATACAAATTGCAAATTGTACATAGCATTATAATCTTTTATAATATAGCATAAATATTGTACAAGTATTTATTTTGTGCTATTGTATATGACAATGTATATCAAATTCGGACATGAATTTTGTTTCCAATAACTTTGGGTCAACTATTAGATATTATTGTATCTCATTTACAATATGACTAGTTTAAGTATTTTGAATATATATTATTTATACATTAAATATATCATATCTATTTTATTATAACAGTTATACCTAACATATATATATGTAATAACATTTAATTTTTAATTGTTGATTCAATTCATATAATTCAAATGCAAATAGTACCCAAATAGTATTAGGTTGCTATATGGTAACCTTGCTAGAATATGATTAAATAAAAATTCTCTTATATCCTCAACATATATCCAACCCATGGCAGTGCGATGTTGTGGCCATGGATGGATTTTAGGATTCAATAGAAATGAAGACCCTATTCCATGTCATGTATGGATTCTCTCTCCTCTTTTTGAACTAGTCTAGATTAGGAAATATGATCTTAACATGCCTACATATGTGATTTTTTTATCCAAAGTTGGTATGCTTATTTTTTTTCTCCTTATCATAGTTTGCTAAACTAGATTTGGAAATTAGAACTCGGAATTGTCCCAATGCAATTTCAGACGTCAAAATCAACATTCACTCATTAACAAAATCCAAACACAGAACCAACATTATACGTCATACTAGATTGGTTTCATGAGTTTAATACATTTTGATAGTATTTTATACAATGGCAGACTCAAAGTAACCCACAAACTGATAAGGTACACTTATTTCCTTCAAATTAGGTAGATGTAAGAAAAAAATTACGAATATCTAACATACATGCCCGATGATAACCATGGACGATACTAGATTGGAACCCAATATGCCCATGTCTGACATGCATATTCTACATAGACCAAATACTTATAACATACATGGGAGGGCCCTATTTAATATTATGACCAGGGTAAACGCAAACTGAAAAACCTTGTTACCTATTTTGTGACAATCATCTTATTCACTGATCAATAATAGGGTTACATCTTATGTTGTCTACATCCACATCCATATCCTCTTCATACACATCCCTCAAAGTAATTGGGCACTAAGACGAGTTCCCTTATTGTTTAAGTAGCAACTTAGCTAGAAAACTTATGAAATTATTGTATGACCTACCTATGTGTTGTATTCCCCAAAACCTCAGTTTGGTTTTAGGTCTCCAATCTAGTGAAATATCAAGCCATACTTTCCTACATAGACTGGGAACCCAATGTGACCCATATCTATACATACAAATATAATCACATGTTTACATAAAATATAGATATCTCCCACTACAAGATTTGTGTTACCTTTTTCCTAAGATGTATTAGGAAGGAGATACTAAAAAGATGATAGAGTAGTTTGTTGAAGTACATGTAATGTATAAGTATTCATTTGACATTTAAAAATTTTGTAATAATAGAAAATCATTATGATATTATAGATTTATTTATACTACAAAAGTAGCATATGGGTTTAAAAGTCATCTCAATCAGACATTTCTAAACATTACAACCTATTTATATGTAAGTTATATGTAATCATGATTTGTAACATATGTATAAATGTAAGGTGTACAACTGACTTCCAAGTCATAAATACATCATCATTAATGGAACCTTGCCTAGGATATGGATATACATGGACATGTCACACACCAAAATAGGCTAGATTTTGATTTTGACTCGTTATTGTCCAAGTGAATGAGGCTACTCATAAACAAATCATGTCAAAGATGTTGCGAACCAAAAAAGGGTAAAAAACTACGAGAGTGATCCATCTACAAAGTAATTAATGTATGAAATTTCTATAATATATTTTTCAAATTAGGCAGTTCTATGTTAAAGAGAAACTTTCATGCAACATATCAAAGCAATAAAAGTATAATAGAATAAATGTACTAGGATAAGTACACAAGCAATGCTACATATATTAATTATCATTTCTATTGTTAATCCTTCATGAGTTTTAAATGTACCATCAAAATCACAACCTAAGGAATTTGAATTCCACTAGGCCATCATAGTTTCTCTTAGGATTATCTAGTCTCACAAAGATCCTACCATATCACGATCTTTGTAAGTATGAAAGTAGAGTCTCATCGTCTTGTGATTGACATAAAAACATCAAATTTCCCCTAGGTACTTAGATATTGCCAACCTATCATATTCACCAGTAGGACCCCCCTTTAACATCATATCAATTATCTTTCAATACATCAACATAACTCCAATAAAATAAACAAGAGTTACAACCAAATGGTGTAGTTGGGTGGGGCGACTTCAATTGTATGTGTAGAACTACATCTTTAGGGGCAGCACCAATGTGCATTTTAACATAAATCTGGCTTGTAGTATATTATATATTAATTGATCTTATAAATAAGTGTTGGGAAATATGACATTAGATACAACAACAAAAATAAAAAAAAATACTTCACTATTCTCCTTAGATAGTAGATTGCATCAACAACTATGTAATGGTAATGAGGACTTTCAAGGTTTATACCTAGTTCTAGAGCACAAGTCCAAAAACTATCCCTTACTGCAATGTAATCATTTGTTCAAGTTGCACATGGACAAATGTCAACAACGACCTCCTGGTTGATCACCATGGATGACAATTGACTGCATCCTCCTAGCAAATGGAAAGGCCTCTTCACCTTTGTAGTAGTCCACGCAGACCACTTGGAACTCATGCCATCCTATATGAACAGATAAGAAGGAGTTGTCCCTTCTAATGAACATGCTAGTGTCTACTTGCTCTCCCAATTTTTTCTCCCTCCCTATACCTCCCTTTGACACATAGGACATGCTTGGGTTATCACGTTACCACAATTCTAAGAAGACAACAATTTCTAGAACTTGTTGTTGTGTCTCTAGAAAACCTCAACTACCATTGTATTTATAGGAGGGTCAGGGTCAAGAGTTCTAGTTTGAGTGAGAGTCAAAGAGACATAATTTCATGTATTTTATAGAACCTGCAAACCATGAACCAATCAGTTCACTAGTGAATTGGTCGGTTTACACATGCAATGATTGGTTCAACACTTGAACCGGTCAGTTCAATATATTCCTATTCACAATTGTATTGGAATTTAACATTCAATTAATGCACTACATGACATCAACATCCATCCTTGATTCAATCATATCAATCCACCGAATGGTCAGTCTACAACCTGAACTAATCAGTTCACATAACTAAGCTGATCAGTTCACTTGTTGAACCATTCATTTTAGAGTTTTGATTGCCAATGTTGGTTCAAAATGACCAGACACTTGAGTCAATCAATTTAACTTTTGAACCAGTTGGTTCACAGTAAAGTCAGCCAATATTCAACCACTATTGTTAAAATTGAATACTTAAACACTTTAGTAATCAAGGTAAACATAATTCCTGAATAAACTCCTATTCCAAGAGTATCCTATGTGTGTGACCCTATATGTCCAAGTTATGTTGGTCGTGAATGTCCATAACCAATTTATGACATCACAAGCAATGAGAGGTATCTAGAAACACATCATTGCTACCCAAGTAATTGGAAAGTTGGTGAATGACTCCAACCTACAATTTGTGATTGGTGTTACAATGATCGTATAGTTCCTTTGTCACTGATATCCATTTTGAACTCAAGGCATTGAATCATCTTCCTCTTAAACGTTCAATCCATGTTCCTTGATCTAGAGAAAACTGTCTGAGATATATGTAAGCTCAATATCACATATTAACTCACACAATCATGGACATGTATTTCTTAGTCTCACTTATCAAGTGGTCAAGATATCTTACTCCTGTAGGAGGGACAAATACCATCTACATCACTCATAGCCATTTCCATGTGCCACAATGAACCTGAGCACCACCTTTATGGAAACCCTTGTTCATGGTCACAGTGGCATGTGATGAGTGTTGTGAATTCAGGACTAAGAACCACAATTACCATCAAAACTATGAGAGGTGATTCTGACTACCAATCATTGTTTCCATGCATCATTCTCAAAGTGGGTATGTCTGAGACATTGTTATCTAAAATGTGTCTATATATTTAGTTTGATATCACATATCATGACTTAATGAGTTTGTCATCAACCAACATAGACTCGAGTCATATGTGTTATTACTATGTATTAGCTTCCACAATAACAACTGACTAGGGACATAACAAGAATGTATGTACTCTTGACATCTATATGATCTCATTGTTTAGGTCCTCAACATAAAGACATACATCTTTGAGTAATAACATTCTATAGACATTTATTATGTTACATCATTATCTCATATGTGAAAAAAATAGAATAAATTGGAAGTTTGCCTTTATCACTAATCAAATCATTTACACGATATTCTATTACAATCATCATATGATTGGCTTTCTAGACATACATACCATTAGACTCCCACTTGAACTTAGAGCTAATCAACCATGAAATTAATCCCAAGTGATCTAACATGACCTTCATGCTTCTGCTACAAAAGTGCTTTTGTCATGGGGTCAGTCACATTACTTTCAATTGGTACTCTACAAGTCTTTACATCTCCCCATTGTATGATCTCCTATATGAGATGAAAATGCTTTTGTATGTGCTTGGAACACAGATGTGATTGGGGTTCCTTATCTTGTTCTATATCTCATTTGTTGTCACAATACATCTCAATTTCATTACAGATGCTTGGAACCACCCCAAGCTCATTAATGAACTCCTTGATCTAAACAACCTCCTTTTCTACATTGGATGAAACAATATACTCAATCTATGTTATATAATTAACAACTGGCTCTTTCTTGGAACTCTTCCAGCTTACAACTCCATTTTTCAAGAAAAACACAAATCTAGATTGCAATCTCTAGTCATCTTTGTCAATTTGGAAGATTGCATCGGTGTAACCCTTTACCACCAAATCTTCCTCACCATTATAAATAAGGATCTGATCCTTAGTTCTTCTCAAGTACTTTAGGATCTTCTTCATGGAAGTATAGTGAGCTTCACTGGGATATGACTAATATTTTCTCATCATCATATGAGAAATCTGGACAAGTTCATAACATTGCATGCTTGATAGATCCAATTGTAGACGCATATGGAATCCTACTCATTTATTTCCTTTCTTCACAAGAATTAGGACATTGAGTTCTAGAGATGGTAGAGCCATGAGACATGGGCATGATTCTTCTCTTTGAGTCTATAGGGTGAACCTCTTCAACCCTTCATCAATGTATGTGCTTTGTCTTAGGCCAAGAAGCCTTCTTGAGCTATCTATATATATCTTGCTTCCTAAGATATAGGAAGCTTTGCCTAAGTCCTTCATAGAGACTGTATTTCCTTGCCATGTCTTTACCATCTGTAAAGTAGGGATGTAATTTCCCATTAATAGTATATCACCCATTAACAATATGAGGAATACAATCATTCTCCCACCAACCTTTTTATAAACACATGGATCATCTTCATTTTGACTAAAGCCAAATTCTTTGACTGTTTTGTTAAATTGAAGATTCTAGTTCTGAGATGCTTGCTTCAACCCATAGATTGACCTTTGTGGCTACATACCTTATTTGCATCCTTTAAATTCATAAAACCTTCGGGTTGTGTCATGTACACATACTCGAGAAGATTCCCATTAAGGAATATAGTTTTAACATCCATCTTCCTAATCTCATAGTTGTAATTAGTTGTAATGACAAACATGATCCTGATGGACTTAACCATGGCAATTGGTGAAATGGTTTCATCATAGACAATACCTTGAACATGTCTGAAACCCTTTGCAACCAATCTACCTTTGTATGTCTATACGTTACTATCCATATCAGTCTTATTCTTGAATACCCACTTTCACCCTATGGGTTTTACCCCTTCAGGTGGATCCACCAAGGTCCATACCTTGTTGATGCACATGGATTCCATGTCACATCTCATGGCCTCAAGACATTTCTCAGACTCCAGTTCCTTAACAACTTCTAGGTAGGTAGTTGTCTCATCATCAAAGACTAATTCATCACCAGTTTGAGTTATAAGATAACCAAATATATCAGGATCAAGGTGTATCCTACTAGATCTATGAGGTTCATGTGTTCCATGAGGAATATGAGATTCCACAACAATTTGTGACTCTCTATTTTCCTCTTGTACCTCTACAGGTTCAATGCTTTCCTCTTGGTCCCAAGTTCTACTTTTTTCCCATTGATTCCTTTTAAAATAAATTCCTTTTCTAGATATACAACATCCTTAAAAACAAATACTTTGTTGTCATATGGAGTACAAAAGTAATATCCTTTGGTTTCCCTAGGCTAATCAACAAAACAACATTTATCTAATTTGGGTCCAAGCTTTTTGGACACTTCTTTCTCATATAAGCTTCTCAATGCCAAATCTTCATAAAAGACACATTGTGACGCTTCCCAAACCATATCTTATATGGTGTCTTTTGAACCGATTTAGATGGTACATGTTTTAGTGTAAATGTAGAGGTTTCTAGATCATAAACCCAAAATGAAGTTGGAAGATCAAATAAACTCATCATTGATCACACCATATCTTGTAAATTATCCATTATGTTTCGGGTGGAGTCCACTGTGATACAATACCATGATCTCGTAGAAGGTCCTAAACTCGTGGATTAAGATTCTTCACCTTGATCAGAAAGAAGTGCCTTGATACTTTCACCAAGTGGGTTATATACTTCATTCATGAAATCCTTAAACTTTTCAAGAGTTTCTGACTGATGTTTCATCAAGTAAACATAGACATACCTACTAAAGTCATCACTAAAGGTAATGTTCTAAAAGGGCCACATACATCAGTATGTATGAGTCCTAATAGATAACTAGACCTCTCACTATTGGCATTGAAGGGATTCTTTTCCATTTTTCCCAATAAAAAAGACTCACATGTCTCTATTGATTCAAAATCAAAAGAGTTTAGATAACCAACTCTGTGGAGTCTAGAGATGTGATTGTCATTGGCGTGCCCTACACAATGCAATAGACAAGTTTTAATCTTTTAGTATTTACATTATTAACATTTTTCTTTAGATATAACAAATAAAGACCATAAGACATCGGGGTACTGCCATAAAAGATCTAATCTTGAAATAGAGCATCACCCATTCTTTATATGAAACTCATATCAATCTGGGTTGATACATGATACATAGATAATGTTTCAATTAATGGTAGGTACAAAATAGTAGTTCTTTAATTAAATTACAAGCCCGGTGGGAAGTGATAAATTAAAGGTTCCAACTACAGTGGCAACAAATCTTGCTTCATTCACAATGCACAGTTCAACCTCACCCTTTCTTAAAGGCTTACTTCTTTTAAGATCCTGCATATTCTAATATATGTAAGATCCACATCTAATATATAGTACCCATGATGAAGAAGTAGGCAAATTTATCTCAATAATGTATATACATGAAGTGGAGATCTCTATCACATCCTTCTTCTTCTTGAGTTCCTCTAGGTAGAGAGCAAAATTCCTCTTCTAATGTCCAGGATGGTGACAGTGGTGACAATTTCCTCCCTTATTCACTCCTTCCTTTGCCTTGAGTGCAGAAGATTTGGGTGTATCGAAAACTTTAGAACTCTTATTAGCTTTGCCTTTTCCCTTGGACTTCCCCTTTCCTTCACTGATCATCATCATGGATTTAGGTTTGTCATTTTTCATTTGCACTTTAGCAGTTCTCAACATGCCAAGTAATTTTGACGATGTCTTGTCAAAATTGTTCATGTTGTAGTTCAAGAAAAACTGGCTATATGATTCCAACAGTGACTACAAAATCACATCTGTGACCAACTCTTTACCCAAGGGAAATCCCAGTCTAGCAAGGTTCTCCACATACCCAATAAGATGAGTACATAGGGAATGACTGTATCTACTTCTGCCATGTTTCACCTGAACAATGCCTTGGAGACATCATATCTCTCTTGTCTTGTGCTTGGTCTTGGCACATGTTCTGAAGATGTGTTCTGATCTTAATAATTTTCATGTTCTCTTTCTATCTTTACAACTCATAGTTCATTTAGGATGGAATCAGGCACTTGACATCTATAGCACCTTCAGAGTGATTCTTGTAAGCATCCCTATCAGCCTTAGACATAGTGGGAGTAGGTTCGCTTGGCTCTGGTGTCTCCCGAACATAGAGCTCCCGCTCTTGTGTGAGAACAATTCTCAATATCCTAAACCATCCATGGAAATTATTCCCATTCATCTTGTCTTTTTTAAGCACTAATTGTAAGTAAAATGTGTTATTGGTTACCATTTGATTCTACAAGAAAAATTTGCAATTTTTCAAGACACTTTTGATTTGATTTGATTAAAATAATTTTTGACAATGTTTTATTAGGTCTTTAATTAAATATATCTCCAACTATTTTGTTCAAATAGATAACCCTCGCATATCAATTTTGAAGATTGTAGTGTACAACCTTCTAGTGAGCTAAGACCCCAAAACAATTGAGTTATTACCCGACCAACGCCATCATCCATAATCAATCATCAAGGTAGGCAACTTTTTTCAATTGCATCTTATGCAATTCTTTGATAGATGATATGTGAAATTCTTTGCCATAGTCATCTCCATACTTCTAGGAACTTAATCTCATCAAGGTCACCTAGTTAAGTTTGACCCAAAGCCAACATGAAAGAAATGCACCCTTCATGGAAAGCTCAGATAACTACCATCACACTTCCAAAATATTTGCAGCAGACCACCTTGGCGTGCCCACTCTTAGTATATCAAGATTTTCATGTTTGTTTCTTATGAAAAGAATCCAATGTTAGGAAATTTGGGCGACAAATAAGGCAGGCGAAACAAAATTTTTAATGTCAGATTCCCTAATTAGTGAAATCTCATCAACAAGTATGTATCTAGGAAGTAAGGTAATTAGAGTTATACCTAGTCCTGGAGCAAGTCTAACAACAATTCTTGTTGCAGTGTGATTCTTCTTCAAGCAACACACTAGCAGTCGTCAGCAACGGCCTCCTGGTGCAACACCACAGATGGTGGTTGATGACATCATCCTAGCTGAAAAAATGCCTCCTCGCCTCCAGAATAGACCACGCAGACCAACGGGAACTCCATTTTGTGTTACTAGGGACAACGGGAAGGAGTTGTCCCTTTGAATGTCAGGGTGCTAACGCTGCCTTGCTCTCCCAATTGTCTTTCCCTTGCTATCCCTCCCTTTGAAGGGTAGGACTTGCTCGGGCTCTCTTGGTTACCACAACTAGAGAGGACAACAATTGGTAGAGCACATTGTTGTGTCTTGGAAGACCCCATTACCCCTCTATTTAGAGGAGGGCCATGGTTAGGGTTTCTAATCAATCTAGGAGTCAAAGAGATTGATTTCATGAATATTTTGAAATCTACAAATGGTGAACCGATCAGTTCACTATCCAACCATTCAATTCAGAGGTGAGCCGGTCGGCTTGTGTCTTAAACTGGTTGGTTTAGTAGCTTCCCTATTTTGAGTCACATTGGCATTCAATATTCAATTAATACAAAATATGATGTTAGCATCAATCCTTGATCCAATTGAATTGATCATTGAACCGAGCGGTTCATCACAAGAATTGGTCAGTTCGGTTCATGCCCTGGTTAAATCATTGTTTAGACGATGTTGTTTCCAATTGATCTGGCACTCCAACCAATCATTTCAACACTTGAACGGATCCGTTCATAGTCCATTAACTCAATTTTGAACCAATGTTGTTTAAATTGAATATCTAAACACTTTCATAATCAAATTAAACATCATTCATGAATAAACTCTTATTCCAAGTGCATCCTATGTGTGTGACTGTAACATACTGGATTTTGGGTCCTGATTATATAGTTAGCTAACATTTACAATTTTCCATTTACTTGAGTGCATCTACAAATTCATCCTTCAACATGAAGTCTCACTTATTTATTTCGATTCAACATCATATTCCTTGATATAATTGTTAGTCTTGAATTTTGCTTCTTTTGTCTTGAATCTCTTCTCTTGATAAATGTTTACAATTTGTCCCCCATTCTAAACCTCATTTGACCATTTTGGTAAACTATCATGCTCCCCTTCGTAATATTTGTTTAAATGAATACATTTTTCCTCATATGTGAATATTTACAAAAGAGTCTTTTAATTTATATCTTATGAGTTACCTTGAAAACATTTTGTGCAATTTGAGATTTTGTTCTCCGACGCTTGATAATGTTTTGTAATTCAGTAATATATTCATCTCCATCAATATTGGCTTTGGAATCAATATGTAATACTAATTGGATCTAATATTGTAAAATATATATGGGATTAAGAGAGAAAGATTTCTCCCCCCCCTCTCCCATAACCTGTGGCAGAGGCCGGACGCCCGAGAGGATGATAAATTAAGAGATGCTTCTCCGTGTGATTTCGAACCCGGGTCCCTTCATTGGGGACCAGCGGAATTCGCCAACCGGGCTATTCCCTTGCCGACATTATATATATATATATATATATATATATATATATATATATATATATATATATATATATATATATATATATATATATGTGTGTGTGTGTGTGTGTGTGTGTGTGTGTGTGTGTGTGTGTGTGTGATGACTATAATTAATTTAATCAATCAAGAATCATAAATAATAATGTTAATATTTTGAATATCTAGTCAAATAGAACTATAGTATTCATGGTAAAAATATCGAAGCATTTGAGGACTCCATTTAGAAGTTATAAATTTATGAAGTAATGGGAGGAAGAAGTAATTGTCACCACTTTTTAGGAGCTAGCCTACAAACTAAATAAAGAGAGCCATAAGTAGAGTTATTGGTATTCCAAAATTAGTTTCATGAGAATCTAGCCTCATGGTTTAATCTTTCGGCAATCTTGAATCAAAGGACTTATAAAAGTATTCAAGTAATATCTAATATACACAGAACTTTTTGTTTTGCTTATTGAACGAGACATGTGTAACCTAGCTTGTATAACACCGTCTCCGACGGTTACATGAGTTTCATGATGAGGCTCTTCCTCATCGTCTTTCCAATGGATGGCCGCTATCTGAAACCTATTTCCTCCTCCTTGACCAGTCAAGAGAAAATGGATGTACAGTCGATACATGATTGTACATAACCCTAGACGCCAGGGATCACTGCCTTGAACCTCCCCCACCTCCTATATAAGCTCTTAACCTAAGCAATGAATGAGCACTGATCTGCAAAACCCACAACACCAAATCTCCCTTGATTTCGCCGATGATACTTGCTTCACTGCAAAGTTTTCCCCTTCCACCTCCACCAATTAGTAATTGTTGTTGCCTCGCCAACACCGAGCATAGCCTACAACATAGGTCGACACTCCAGTTCTGCATACAAGAAGCCTGCAGACATCATAGCCCACCCCTTCCATGACGATGCCTCGTCCACCAACTTGGCTTTGCCTACAACAGATCTACAACTTTCTATAGTTGTCGGTGCACCTCCACCCTCATGACCCCAGTTGTGATTGGTCACACAAAACCTGCAACAATAGGTGGCCGAATGACCACGATCTGCAACCATCTAGGTGCCGCCTACCTTGCCTTGTCAGCCTCAGTCCGATGCCCTAGATACTGTCTCGAACTCCAGAAAAAAGGTGCCAACTGATCTCATGCTCGAAGTGATCATCAAAATTTGGACTCTTCTCCCTCACTACACCGTCGGCCGCCCTAGACAACACCTGATGATCTGCTCCTCATTGCGGCCAAGTTGCACCCATTTGTTGCCTCAACCACTGACCATACTATGGATCTACGAGTTGCCAGCCTGCTCAACCCAACCTACAACTTGCCTCCTCCGTCATCATAGTCATGGAAGTTGACCGGAAAAAGTGCGTTCATCATCTTCAACATCAGTTCCATTTGTAGATCTACAGACCGCCAGTTAACTTCCCTCAATTCTAGCATTGCTGTCTCCCTCTTGACTTAATTGCAACTCCAGCGAGAGTTGCGGCAGCCAGACTCCATCGTGGAAACACCAGCACTGCCCGTAACTTGGATAACGTAGGAAGACTCTGTCAACCACCCTACATGCATAAACATGTTGCCGGACACTACATTGTTGGTTAACAATGAGATCAACTCCAGATCTGCTCCTAGGAGGTTGACGGATCTCCTCCGAGGCACCATAGTATACCAGAAGACTGATCGTCAAGGATCAACACCAAATGAAGGTCTGCAATTGATTGGTAACCTGATATTATTTCAATTTGTTAAGAACACGATTAATAAGATAAACCAATAAGAGAGGGAGAGATTAAAAGATAATTGATCTGGAAATATAAAACTCGACGTAGTTGATTTGATAAATAACCTTATACAGAGTTATTGTGATATATATAACAATGTACTATCTACAATCAATCAATTTAGAAGACTGGTTTGTCATAGTCTACCGAACAATAGATTAGAGCTAATTGATATTAATGCATGATATATAGTAGTCGAACCTATATAGCTAATTGTTTGAAGTTTGCTGTGCAAATATTTGTAAATTAGAAACTCAGTAGTAGTAATATTCCTGAATAGTATAATATATCATTCCAGTAAATCAGTTAATAATGACACAATAGTCGTTAGTTTAGATGATTTTTCTGAGGTATCCTAGATAAAAACTCAGACCAGTTAACCTGTCACAGCATCAGTACTATATAAGTACAGCTATTACTAAACTAGTACTAATTCATAGAAGGCTAGTAACTCCTGAGTTCATAAAATTGATTAGGGAAGACATGTTACACATGAGATGTGATATTAATTAATGTATAAGATACACAAAATATGGTTAACTAGTAAATCAATTATCTTTATACTTTTCACACACGTATTGGAAACGTTGATATATATACATACATACATACTTGTATACACATGACAATATTTAGAAATACAAGTTAGATTAATTAGGTATGAACCTATTTTGAACAACATTGTATTTTAGAGGAAGAACCCTTATAGGAAATCTAGCATAGGGTTTGAGATATACATGAATTAGTATTTTTAACCTACTTTTGACAACATGATAGTTTAGACCATACACGAAACTAATATTCATATAAGATTGATATATGATAGTAGTTGGAATAATATTTAATTTCAAAATCCAATTAATGAGATAGATTTACATGATTACATTATACTTTTAGGAGAAGAAAATCTTAGGAATGGGTAATAAAGATATACATGACAATTCAATAACCATTAGTGATTCAGTTTGATTCTAAAGGGCATATATCTACGGAGATGTGAATGTGAAAAGGAAGATAATAGTCTAGAAAGATAATAATATGAATCACTAGGTATTTTGAAACATAATGTATATGTGATTTTGTTTAGATCCACTTACAATAATAGTAAATATATCATAATACCTGGATGAGTGAATGAGTATGGCCACTAAGAAACTCATGCGAGGAATATAGTAGAAAGACAATATGGAGCATTTGATATAAGTCAAAATAGGAATATTGACATTTGAATATGTAACCATGAGACTGATATATGGATATGATCTTGTAATCCCTAACAATGGTGGTATAGGTATATATATATATATATATATATATATATATATATATATATATATATATATATGAGCATAAATTGATATATCTTATAATATCACATTCATTCTCTGAATCATAAATTATCTCGATAAATTTAGAAACTAGAGAGAGAATGTGAAAAATTGATGTGTAAATATTATGGGGTGGTTATCTATATGATAAGTTAAATGAACAAGTTAAATTCATTACATGGGAAATTAAATTAGAAATACTACATGGGAAGATAATTAGAGTACTATAAAGTATTTAGTACCCCTAGATGAGAGCAAAGAAAAAACATAAAGAGAAAAGAATGGACAAATCATTGATTCCATGCGAAGTGATAACACCAATTTACTACTTTGTAGATTTATTGCTCTTGGAGCCATTCTTAGTGTTTGTACAATCTATGAAGTCTTGGATAAATCAAGGTAGTAGATCTTCAATTTACTTATTGAGTTATTTTTTTCCTCTTGAACTCCATATATCTTGTTTGGTGGTGAACCCTAAACTATTCTGCATGCCTTTCCTTCCTTTGAAGGTCACCACCCTTAAATTCATTATTGTTGGATTTGTTGAATATTAAGTTTGCACTGGAATTGAATTCTTGGAGTTTTGACTCCGTGGACTTTGGTTATTTTGGGCTTTGGCCCCTTTAGAGCTTTGGCTCCTAGAGGTTGGGTACGTCCCACCTTGTGCACATGTTGTAATGGATTAGTGGTCCCTCAGTATGCATGTTAAAATAGTAGGCTAGTGTGTCATTCTTTTGTAGATGATTGAGCACATGGCATTGTAGTCACAAATAAAGAAATGACATGACAATGCTGAATCTTGATATTTAAAGTTGATTATTGCAATTATTCTTGAAATTTTGATACTTTGAACTTGGATAATTTTGCAGAGTTGTTAGCCTTGTGGAATTTCTATTTAGAATATTAAACAGTGAAACATCGATGCTTCTTATTCTCATTTTGCTAAACAAAGTCCACCAAATAGTCCCCTCCTAGAATTGATCTCATACCTGAATCATATTTTGCACCTACGTTTTTAATATCTCAATAACTGGATTTAGTACCAGCTTTGTTGACCCATATTTTTCCTCTATGGGGTCCATGTGTGGTTTCATTCCCTCTGGGAATTCATGGATAGGTGACTTATTGAAGATGTAGAAGAGACGTGCATGAAATGTCCTCTGTAGATTGAAGACTTGATAAGACTTACTTGTATTTTGATTTTGTAATCTTATGTATAAGTAAGCTTCTGCAACTCTATTGTAAAAGTGTGATTGTAACAAAGACTTGTTTATATTTATGATATTATTTCATAAATATTCAACCGTAAAGATTGGATCTTGACAGTGACCCTATAGATCCCAAATTACGTTGTTAGTGAATGTCCATATGATTTTGCATATCAATACACCTTAGTGTATTACAAATTAACTAATATGAAATTTTAGTAATAAATCTTAAACTACATCCATGTATAGATGATTTTTATTAATTATAGTGCACATCATAAATAGAAAATATAATATGTAAAAGACAATCTCATTTTAAGAATATATAGTGTTGTATTAGTAATAAGATCATACCATTTATTCTTGTATATATTTATGATCTAGATATATGCATTTTTTTAAAATATAATATGGACTAGTGCATTATATTGACATTGGACTCATCTATATTTAGATACATGAAACATTGACCTAGTTTGGACTTCATTGGTTTTTTCAAGCTAGTAGCTTTATAAGATTTAAAAAAATATTATATATATTTGAATGCCTTGGATTTTTAAAATGATGCTAGATTGCATTGTATTGTGATATATTAATCTATTAATTACATTTGATCCTAAAGCATATCACATATAATATTTCCATAAGTATGATGACCTAAAATAAACAAAATCAGTAGTGTGGAGTGATGTCAATAACATAGGATACAAACTAAGGGAAATAATGATGAACTTCCAACCAATGTCATTTTATAAGGCATTTGAAGCCAATTAGTAATAATATCTTCCTAATTTATAACTATGTACTCATCAATTCGTGAAGTCACTCAAATTGTTTTTTGTTCACCCTTTCAAGTCCTTTAAGTAATGAATTCTCCATTTCAATTATTGTGCTATTTCAACCCTCTTGAACTTCATTCATAGAATATACACAAGTAGTGAACGCAATTTGTTTATTAGAATCATCTTTTCTATTTTAAGGTCATCACAACTACATTGGATATTAAATATTGTTTAATGATTGAAAAAATTATGATTGTATATTAGCAAAAAAATCAAATGTTTGCTAGAGATTTGTCTCCTAGATTCAATGGGCCATATCCCCGAAACTTGTGCAATGATAACAGACATAGAGGTACCTCAAAACTGGATAACCCCATATGAGAAAGTGTCATTCTCACCTAGAGGAGAGAACACTAGGCACCTAGTCTAAGAGAAGAGAATATTAGATAAAATTTTCCAATTGATAGATCATTGAATTTTGAAAAGTTTACATCTTGATGTTTGGAATTATTGGTACTCTTGAGTACATTTTCTTTTATGAACAATAATAGAAAAATAGTATTTTATTACTCTTGTGAATTCTATCTTACAAAGCGTGCATTCATGAAATCTTTAATTGGTTGACCGTAGTCCAGCAAATATTCCATGCCTAATTCATAATACTATTAATCTCCTTTTGTTCAAGTTTACTTAAATAGCTCAATATATCCTTAATTTTGGTAAAATTCAATTATATAAATATAAACTATGAATTCATAAGTAATTTCCTCAATGGAAACATTAATAGAATATTGATTTTTTGCACTTTGTGTCATGAGTGAACAAGACCAAGAAATAAGAGGTTTAATGTATAAATAAAATAGCAATGACATTGTGAAATATTATAAAATAGAAATATGAAATATTGGACATGTTTCAAAATGAAAATAAATATATAATGTATTAGACAATTTAATGAGTAATTATTTTGGACGATTTGTAAACACATGTTGTGAGACATCAATTTGTATTATCTTGATCTGACCTTTGGTATAGTAAAAAATAACAAAGGAAATGAAGAGCAGTCTAGAAACAAGGTTAAAAAGTATTTTTCATGAAATAATGGTATTGTTTTGAATAATATTTAAAAAGAGTAAGTTTTGTATGGAAAAGACATTCTAATAAATCCCAGTTACTAAATATAACTTGTAGAAGGTATTAGGGAGTTTCCTTGGAATAAGATATTTAATTCAATGGAATATATCAAAAAGAGAGTTTTCCCAATAAATTTTAAAGACCAAATATATGTTGGAAAGATAATAATTGTTTTCCCTTTTATATCAAATGTTGTTGAATGCATGCCTTGTGGGGAGATGGAGAGTTCCTTCTCATAACATGGGGATTTATTTAATAAAATCTTGAGAGTTTTTATATAAAGAAAGGTAGGAGGAATATATTCAATCCTTTTCTAGAAACATATCTTGCCTTTTATGATAATTTTTTATATTAACTATTGAATAAAGGAGATATCTTTCTAACAGTTAAGGGACGATGGTTATGATATGTGTTTATAAAATGTGATAACACCAAAAGCACATTGCCTTTTGACATCTTCCTTGCACGCCTAGGGGAAGAGAGGGAAGGAAAACGGTAAGTATATATATATATATATATATATATATATATATATATATATATATATATATATATATATATATATATATATGGGGTTTACTTTGTTTCCCGCATGGGTAGCATCTGTTAGTTACCGGTGTCCCATATTTAAGTGAAAGCAGATTGAGTTATTTACTGTTTATGCCACCGCGTCTTCTTTTTCGTCTTCCTTACGTCTCCTCTTTCTACTAAGCTGTTCTGGGTCGTGGAATGTCATTAGGCAGTAGGACCCATGCGATGGAGCTAGTACATATCGGGTCATCATCAACGATGATTCCCCCACCGTGGGCCGACCTCCCGACGCTGCCACTCCACCACGTCGCCACATGCCTTTCCTCCCTCTCTGACTACTCCTCCTTTGGCCGTGTATGCCGTTCTTGGAGACACTTTACGTCTGCGGCTAGGATGAACTATATGTCCGCTCACTCCCCTCTTGTCATCTGCTCGACAAACGAGGAGGAAGAAGAAACCGATGAGGAGGAAGCCGAACCAGCCGAGGAGAAGGGTGATTGGGAAAAGTTTACTACTACAGATGTTTCCTGCTACAACTATACCATCTACAGCTTCCGCGACCACCGCTTCTACTCGACGCGACTCTCTAGGCCAACCACCACACCAGAGTCTCTCCGCTGCATCAGGTTCTCAAATGGCTACCTCGTCACCCTCCTCGACTCCGCCAAGAGGATCCCATTCTTACTCAACCCGCTCACGGGACTGTTGGACTGTAGCCTGAATAATCTGTCTTTGACACTGGCACACAACGGAATAGAGAACAAGTAGGATACTGGACAGGCAATGACTGGTTTCCAGAAACAAGAACCCAACCAGTAGAAATTACAGCCGAGGGCACAACTGTGCAATCCCTCCTTCTGATTGTACTTCTACTTCCACGCTCACAGACCACAATGCAATATGGTGCAATAGAGAACAAGTGGACATGAAAATGAATAAGGAACATAGTATCTCTACAGAATTTTCATATACAAGAAAATAACAGAGTTGTTCGGTACGTTTACAGACAATGGTGCATGGCTTTATATAGCCATCACACATACATAACTGTCACGTCGGTAATTCCACATGTAACCAACTGCACAACAATTGCAAACTCTCTTGCATAGTCTAAAACATACATAACTGACCGTAGTTACAAGTGCAAACTAACCAGACATCCCTTCACAAGGAATACAACTGACACACACCCCTACATAAACACCCATTCACATATACATTTACTTTTGCATCATATTTCAATAGGGACACCAGCTCGTGTTCCCGGAATCCCCTTTCCCCATTGACACAGTCGTGCTTCTCAACATGGCAGGGAACCGCCGCGTGTTTGTTTCGCTCATGAGCACCTAGTGCTCGTTCCATTCCAGTTTCTGTGAGGGACACAGTCCATTGCAACAGACGCTAAGGATGAGGGTCACCGAGTTCACCAGTGGTCCGTCTGCGGCGGTGATGCGCTCGGTGCCAACGCGTGTTGCATTATTGTTGGCTCTTGCCTATTACAATGTGACTGTCCATATTACAAAATTGTCACCTACATTGCATTTGCCTCTTGTCTATTACAATGTGACTGTCCATATTACATATGACACTTACTTATTATAATATGAGTATCCATATTACAAAATTGTCACCTACATTACGGTTGGCTCTTGCCTATTATAATATGACTATCCCTATTACAGATGACACTTGCTTATTACAATATGAGTATCCGTACTACAAAACTGTCACCTACATTACATTTGGCTCTTTCCTATTACAATGTGACTGTCCATATTACAGATGACACTTTCTTATTACAATATGACTATCCATATTACAAACTGTCACCTACATTACGATTGGTTCTTGCCTATTACAATGCGACTATCATATTACAGATGACACTTGCTTATTACAATATGAGTATCCATATTACAAAACTGTCACCTACATTACGGTTGGCTCTTGCCTATTACAATGTAACTGTCTATATTACATATGACACTTGATTATTACAATATGACTATCCATATTACAAAAGTGTCACTTACATTACGGTTGTCTCTTGCCTATTACAATGTGACTATCCATATTACAGATGACACTTGCTTATTGCAAGTCAGAGGATATGTACAGAACGCATTACTAGTTGAAATTCATTTTAATTTTGTGGCTTCTTTTGTACCTACACATGCTTTTATCTAACAAAGAACAAATCTCAAATACATTTCTATAGCATAAACTTGTGAGCTAGAAAAGCTAATTATCCACTAATCTATTGATTATAAGATGTATATGGTTTTTGGTATGTATTTGTGTTGTATCTTTCTTAGAATCATGTGATCAAAACTATTGGAACTACAAAAATATATTTGTGTTAATTTGGGATCATATAGTCTGAACTAAAGTGTGAAACATATCTTGCTTTATGTAATATAAGAAAAGAAACAAGAGTAGCTTTTTTCGACCACAGTAGACACATCTAGGTTAGTTTGATGAATATTTATTACAATTATATAATACGGACAACATCTCTCACCTTTTAAGTGAAGATGGAAGAAGAGGTGGATGAAATGAGATGAAGAATATGAGAGGTAGAGAGGATCTCGTACCAGGCCACCGGTGAGGAACTGGAGGAGGTAGCAGGCCAAGGATGACCCCACAAGTTGTGCGACTATGTAGAGTGCCGAGTGCAGGAGTGTGATGTGATCGCCGACGACGAGGCTGAGCGTGACGACAGGGTTGAGGTGTCTGCCGAAAATGTGGAGGTCGACTGAGATCATGACCGCCACGACCAACGCGTGTGCCAGTGCCATGACGTTCAACCCTGTTAGCGAGTCCCCACCAACCACCTTCCATGCAACACACATGAGTTCACTAAGGAGTCAGCTGACGGAGTGACAAAGTATGCGGCTAGTTTTTGGATTGAGTTCCTTATGGGCAGACATCACTGAACTGACACCGACAAACACAAAGAGGAATGTGACAATCACCTCAGATGCGACAACCCGAATGGTGTCCGGCTGCGAGGCCTCGTGATGGTGACCTAGAGTGAGCTTCACCATTGTTGCTGATGTGCTTTTCTGACCTCACTCTGCTGCTCCTGCTGCTGAATGATAGGACGACAACCACTACCACTAGCTCATTGCTCGACGTTGAGCTCACCGTGCCCGGCCCCAGCGACGTCCATGGTGGTGTGGTGTCACAGATCTGTTTTTTGAAGGGGACCGTGCTGAAAGATTCCTTGCCCGTGGTGTCGAGGATGCCCACGGGGGAAGAGGTGAAGTTGAGCCCACAGAGGAGGTGATGTGAGGAGGCGCGACAGTGGGCAGGGATCAGAGGTAGTCTGAGAAGCCTTAGTGGAAGTATATCACTTGCAGGTAGTTAGGCAGGATAGCTATGTTTAAAAGGGGACTATGATATAAAGAGCATGGATATAGATGTACTCTTACGTACCAAGCTCGTCGACTAGCGTGAGCCCGTGGGAGAACCGCCCTGTGGGGCCGTTGGGGAAGTCGACGCCGTGCAGGTAGTAATTGGCCGGGTGATAACACCAATTTTTGTGATATTTTAGACTATTTTTCTGTTATCAAAACTGCCATTTTTAGCTATTTTCCTCTCTTTTGTATGCACTTTCGCAATAATTGGCCAAGCAATGCTCTTAATCCTATATTTCTATCTTTTGCAGAGTTTTTCCTCATTTTGGTGCAATAAGGCCGTCCCGGCCCACAGAATAAATCCAAGTCAGTTTCGACCTTCCTGACGCCTGATACAACCTCCGCCCGACAGGGTGGAATGACACAATGACACATGAAAAAAGGACGCCGTGCAAGAAGGAGCAGATGGACGACACGCCTTCTACCCGACAGGGAGCCCAGCTCGCCCAACAGCCCAGCTCGCCCAACAACCCAGCTTGTCGGGCGACACAGTCGCCCACCGGCAGGCGCGCAGTCCATCACGTGATCGATAGCCGACACTCCTGAGCCAAGCGATATCAGTATCGTCCGTCCACCGACCCGCGAATAAGGAGGACACGTGTTACTTCGAGCACCATAACTTCCTCCAACTGCTACCTATAAATAGTAGCTACAGGAAGCCGAAAAGACAGTTTGAATACTTCGGAATTCAGAAGGCGCGCCGTCCATCACATGACCGATAGCCGACACTACTGAGCCAAGAGATACCCGTATCGACCGTCCACTGACCCGCGAATAAGGAGGACACGTGGCACTTCGAGCACCATAACTTCCTCCAACTACTGCCTATAAATAGTAGCTATAGGAAGCCGAAAAGACAGTTCAGATACTTCAGAATTCAGACAGTTGGGAACTTTGAGTCATCTTCGGAGGAAACTGTGAGAGCAGGAGTATCGTGCCCCAGTGCTCGTGTCGGGCGACACTAGGTGAGCTCTTCCTCGTTCCGAGAGGGAGGGGATAGTTCACTTAGAACCGTCCCGGGCGACACTGCGGGCCGATATCGGCCAACGATGACGAGCGACACAAGTGCCCGACAGTAGGACGTGTCGCTCCATGCTTGACACGATATCGAACCCGATACGCTTCGCCCTTCATGCGTGCCGCCCGAGAGGGTGTGCCGCCCGACTTATGTGTATCGGCCAGGTCCTTGAACGATACAGTCGGCCGTCGCGGTGTGCTGCTCGAGAGAGTGTGTCACCCGACACCGCTGTATCGGGCTAGGCCCCTGTCCAGTATCGGGCGGGAGAGCCGCGGTAGTCTTTCACCCTTCTACATCAAGAAGACGACATCTATATTTAATTCCATTAGTTAATTCCTTTCTTACACATTGTATTAAGACCCTTAATGTGTATGGAAATAGAAAAGCTAATTACTTGCTGCTCTATGCTTGGTGCGATATATTAGATGACTGCTATGTTTGATATTTGAACTCTAGCTTGCATGTTTGGATCACGTTTCGCTTAGCTATCGAATCGTGTTTTCCCATCGCAACAACTTCAAGAGTCGTGTTGCAGCTCTAGTGTTTGGTCCGATTATGGAGTATGAGAGTGCCTGGAACGGAGTTGTTTCCGTAACATTCCACTCTAACTTAAGTCCAACAACCTCGAGAGGGGTGTTGACGCTTGGTTAGAAGTACCCACTCTGAGAGGAGGGGTGTAGGGTGTTACTGCTGCTGCTTGTTTTGCTGTAGTCTTATCCTTCGTATCTTGCCCTAGCTCTAGTATTATCTTTCTGCTTCTGTTGCATGAAAATCCCTAAAAACTGCTAAATGACTAAAACCTTAAATCTCTCTTGTAGCTCTAGTTGGAGATAGTTTCCTTTGTTTTATTTGTGACATCTTGTTGTTTCCCTTTTGGGAATTTATATCTCTTTATACCCACCGGATTGTAGCGTGTCGATTCTGGGTTCTCAACACTACCCCCCTTGTCCCTATGTTCGACCCCGTATATCTACTTCGACCCCGTAAACAAAGTTGTGGGGGCCTAGAAGGATTCGGGTTTATAAATATAAAAGCTCGACTACCTTAAATCCGCCCCCACTTTTGTACGCGCGATTTAGGCCGGTCAACTTTTTGGCGCCGTTGCCGGGGACAAGGCAAAAACGGTACTGTAGACGAATCCGAATCCATAAACTACACTCCCGTGCCTCAAGCTGAGCAATGAGTTTGACAACACTCTTTTTCTTTTTCTTCTTATTGTTATTCTTTCAAAAGTAAAAATTCAATTTCCTAAACTTGATTTTTCTTGCCATTTCAGGAACCCTGAAGAACAGTAGTCCGCTTCCCCGAGTTCCGACGCCACTCAACTGTCCAATCAAGTAAAGTTATCAATGATATGCCTCCCCGAGTCAACCCACAACACTCTGAAGGGGAACGACAAGGAAGATCTGGGCATGAATCACCTCCACCAGATGGCAACGACCGCTATGACGACAATAACCAGCTCGAAGATCAGGAATCAGAACACTCTGAGGAAGAAAACCTTCGAGCTAGGCGTCGCCACTGCCACCGAAACTGAAGAAATCAAGATCAGGGACATAACTGACGAGACGACGAAAGTGACGACTCCAATGAGGAAGAAAAGACGTTGAGAGAGCTGGCATCAACAAAAGCCAACAACTCCAGATGTCCCGTCATCACCCTGCAATTCAACGCAACCAATTTTGAGCTTAAGCCTTCTGTGATCTCTATGATCCAGAACAAAAGCTTCAGGGGAAGTTCGAAAAATGACAACCCCTACCACCACTCTTACACTTTTTAGCCACATGTAACACATGCAGTAATCCGCCCTTTTTGCTCGCGTGTCGGCCAACTTGCCTTCACTCTGGTATCGGACGATGGCTCCTATGAGCAAGGGTACGGATCGCACAAGAATCAGAGTTGCGACCGCAGATGAAGCAACAACTGTCGGACAGAAACGTGACTACCCAGAAGAGGAGTACTTCCTTATTATAGTCTGTCTTCTGTGGTGGTTTAGGACCATCTTCAGAGATGCCCCGATGGATTCCGGATCTCATCTGGGCACTCCGGTTCCATCTTCTTGAGGAGGAGGGGGCGTACACAAGTGTTTTCAAGAGCTCTTGGTCTACCTTATGCAAGCTTCGAGCTTCCTTGTTGAGAGCTTTGCACTTGTTCCGGCTGCTTCCAACCGGGGAAATAAAAGGGGCTGCAGCAGAGAAGCATATTGCAACTTCTCGAAGGCACAAGTGAGCCCGCTACACAACCTTCATTGAGATTACATGACCTCACCCGGTATACTTCGCTACTCTGGGATAGAGTAGGGAGTAAGTTTGGGGGGGTACCCATGTACCAGTGAAGGAGGTATAAAAAGTTCCTTCACCTCCACCCTTTGTGCGATTTTGTCCTTACTCTTTATCATTTGTATGTACTCATGCCCGCACGAAATGCCATGCTCATACCAAAATTTTGAAATTTTTTGCTTTTATTCTCCATGCTTATGTACAAAGTTGCTATAATAATGAAAACCTGTTGCAACTTCTTGCAAAGTTAGTTTTCTTTGTGTTTAACGAGATGAGAGTTCTGTTATATCTTTTTGATAATGCTGCTCCAAACGAACAAAAGAGTGTGTTTTTCCATGTCAAAAACTTCGAAAATTACAATAATCTCGCAAACAGCTAAGAGACGAGTATGGAGAAGTAAAAAGCTGCCCAATTAGCAAAAATCTCTTTGTTTTCCCCTCACCCAACAAAAATCCCAAAAAAGAGAGAGAAGCCTTATGAGTTTGAATAAAAGCATGAGAGTTGTGCCCCATATATATATATATATATATGTATGTATATATATATATATATACACACACACACACTTGTTTTCCAAAAGTACCCATCTTTAGGCATGGTAGATCCGGGGAAGTGGTACGTAGGATGTGAAATCACTGCTCTAAAGCCAACTGGCTTGGACTGCAGGGACCACTTGCCCGCTAACGGACCCTTACCTGGATGGACCGATGGGAAACAAGAAAAACCCCAAAACGCCTTAGCCTACCCTTTACACAACTTTCTGCCCCAAAAATAAAGCTGTTTGGTGTGTAAGCTAACTTCGGAATCATACAACAAAGTCTCGCCGAAGCTGTAGAGAACAATCTTACTTAAACAATAAGCAGGAAAAGCTAAGTCTTTTGTTCGTAATAAGACAACATTATCTTTAAGGCATTACGATTCTTGTTTCACCTTTTGAACAGAGAGCTATCCCGAACAGAAGAAACATCACTAAATATAGTTTAAATATTGATTGAGGACAATCAAAATAGTAAGTTTGGGGGAGTTGATAACACCAATTTTTGTGATATTTTAGACTATTTTTCTGTTATCAAAACTATCATTTTTATCTATTTTCCTCTCTTTTGTATGCACTTTCACAATAATTGGCCAAGCAATGCTCTTAATCCTATATTTCCATCTTTTGCAGAGTTTTTCCTCATTTTGGTGCAATAAGGCCGTCCCAGCACACCAAAAAAAATCCAAGTCTGTTTCGGCCTTCCTGACGCCCGATACAACCTCTGCCCGACAGGGTGGAGCGACACAATGACGCATGACAAAAGGACGCCACGCAAGAAGGAGCAGATGGATGACACGCCTTCTACCCGACAGGGAGCCCAGCTCGCCTGACAACCCAGCTTGTCGGGCGACACAGCCGCCCACCGGCATGCGCACCGTCCATCACGTGACCGATAGCCGACACTCCTGACCAAGTGATACCAGTATCGGCCGTCCACTGACCCGCAAATAAGGAGGACACGTGGCGCTTCGAGCACCATAACTTCCTCCAACTGCTGCCTATAAATAGCGGCTACAGGAAGCCGAAAAGATAGTTCGGCTACTTCGGAATTCAGACAGTTGGGAGCTTTGAGTGATCTTCGGAGGAAACTATGAGAGCAGGAGTATCGTGCCCCAGTGCTTGTGCCGGGCGACACTAGGTGAGCTCTTCCTCGTCCCGAGAGGGAGGGGATAGTTCACTTAGAACCGTCCCGGGCGACACTGCAGGCCGATATCGGCCAACGATGACGAGCGACACAAGTGCCCGATAGTAGGATGCGTCGCTCCATGCCCGACACGATATCCAACCCGATACACTTCGCCCGTCATGTGTGCCGCCCGAGAAGGTGTGTCGCCCGACTTAAGCGTATCAGCCAGGTCCTTGAACGATACAGTTGGCCGTCGCGGTGTGCCGCTCGAGAGAGTGTGTCGCCCGACACCACTGTATCGTGCTAGGCCCCTGTCTGGTATCGAGCGGGAGAGCCGCGGTAGTCTGTCGCCCGTCTACATCAAGAAGGCGACATCTATCTTTAATTCCGTTATTTAATTCCTTTCTTACGCATTGTATTAAGACCCTTAATGTGTATGGAAATAGAAAAGCTAATTACTTGCTGCTCTATGCTTGGTGCGATATATTGGATGACTGCTATGTTTGATATCTGAACTCTAGCTTGTATGTTTGGATCGTGTTTCGCTTAGCTACCGAATCGTGTTTTCCCGTCGCAACAACTTCGAGAGTCGTGTTGCGGCTCTAGTATTTGGTCTGATTCTGGAGTATGAGAGTGCCTGGAATAGAGTTGTTTCCGTAACATTCCACTCTAACTTAAGTCCGACAACCTCGAGAGGGGTGTTGACGCTTGGTTAGAAGTACCCACTCTGAGAGGAGGGGTGCAGGGTGTTACTGCTGCCGCTTGTTTTGCTGTAGTCTTATCCTTCGCATCTTGCCCTAGCTCTAGTATTATCTTTCTGCTTCTGTTGCATGAAAATCCCTAAAAACTGCTAAATGACTAAAACCTTAAATCTCTCTTGTAGCTCCAGTTGGAGATAGTTTCCTTTGTTTTATTTGTGACATCTTATTGTTTCCCTTTTGGGAAT
Source organism: Alisma plantago-aquatica (assembly GCA_963693085.1). Classification (NCBI taxonomy): domain Eukaryota; kingdom Viridiplantae; phylum Streptophyta; class Magnoliopsida; order Alismatales; family Alismataceae; genus Alisma; species Alisma plantago-aquatica. The sequence continues at coordinate 298,018,576 of OY856415.1, forward strand.
TTATATCTCTTTATACCCACCAGAGTGTAGCGTGTCGATTCTGGGTTCTCAACACTACCCCCATTGTCCCTGTGTTCGACCCCGTATATCTACTTCAACCCCGTAAACAAAGTTGTGGGGGCCTATAAGGATGCGGGTTTATAAATATAAAAGCTCGACTACCTTAAATCCACCCCCACTTTTGGACGCACGATTTAGGTCGGTCACCGGGGCAGTAAGCGGGAGTGTCTCGACGCGCCCACCGCCACTGCCGATGAGGGAGTTGCCGAAAATGAACATGGCCGGAACCAGGGGTCCATGTCTCTGTGTGGTGGAGGGAGCCACCGTCGTCATGAGGAGCAGGAGCACGTAGGCTGAGAGGAGTGAGAAGAGGACCGGGCGCGAGAAGGATGATTTGCCGTGGGCGGCAGCCATTGTTCAAGCTGGACGTGGAAGTGTTCGGTTGGGCGGTGGGGGCGATAGGGTGGAGATGGAGGTAGCATGAAAGGGGGTGGAGGCTTCTGCCTGCGACGTGGATGTGTTTATGTAGCCTTGCTGCGTGGTGGAACGCTGGGGATATCATACTTATTTACAAGTAGTACCACTGCTACATTGGGCACGGGTAGTAGACGTTGAATACCTGTGTGGGCAACAAAGATATCCTCATATATATATATATATATATATATATATATATATATATATATATATATATATATACCCATGCATTTGTTACCCATGCATCTGTTTTGAAATAGGAAGATACATATTTGTAATGAGACAAACATTGTTTGTAATAAGATGACTAAATTTGTAATACAAATACTCATTTTGTATTACACGTCTAATTAAAGTAAAAATGATATTTATGATAGTAGTTTATGCTGTAATACAAAAAAAGCATTTATATTACAAATTTGGTCATCTCATTACAAATGTTGTCAGTCTCATTACAAACAGGTACCTTTCTATTACAAAAATGAATCCATGGGTAACTAAAGTTAGTTACCCACACGGGTAGTGAATATATACCATATATATATATATATATATATATATATATATATATATATATATATATATATATATATATATATATATATATATATATATATATATATATATATATATATATATATATATATATATACACACCATTGATCATTGTGGTTACAATAATAATAGGCTACATAAAAAATTTGAGCTCATTTGGATGAGTGTAAGTCACTCATACAAGGACAACAAAATCAACACACTAAACTAATTTGAAATGCATGATTTTTGCCTCCTTTAGATGCATGACCTATAAGTGTCCAAATGAGATAAAATTTAGTATATAGTATGTTCTTATGATATTTAAGAAGATCAATGGTTTAGAGTTTTAAAAAGTTATTGCATTTTTAAAAATGACTGAGGTGTACGGTGTCTCCGGTACACTCGAGTGTGCACTAGTCTAACTCTCTCTCTCTAGATGCATGACCTATAAGTGTCCAAATGAGCTAAAATTTATTTTATAGTATGTTCTTAAGATATTTAAAAAGATCACTGGTTTAGATTTTTCAAAAAGTAATTGCATCTTTAAAAATGGTTGAGGTGTACAGTGCCCCCGGTACACCCGAGTGTACATTAGCCTGACTATATATATATATATATATATATATATATATATATATATATATATATATATATATATATATATATATATGAAAGATATACGCATAGCCAACATAGTCTCAGTCATCCTTTCACACCTCTCGATGGCCAGACCAACCTCACTCCTCTAGACTCTATAGCATTGGGAGAAGAAACACATGTCGGTGTCCATGCTCCTTCCTCTCTTCCTTCATCATTCTCCTCCATCCACCCTAGCGCTCTCCTATAAGTTGTATAAGAAACAATGGGTAAACCAAAACTGGTCAAGAGAAGCACACCTAATAGCTACATTCCTCTGAGCTTGCTGGTGATGAGGAAGGGTATTCCCTTCTCACAAGGCTAGGGGTTGGGACAATGAAAACCAATGTCTAGGAGGATGTGCGTAGAGGTCGGCTGGGTTGGAAGGGAGATGCAAATTCATGGCGCATCTATGAAGTGGACCTCAGAAGTTCATCCACTACCAAAAGGGGCCACAGCAGAAGTGCTCCTCCCATGGAGTCAAAACAAGGTTGATCACTGGTGAAGAATGAAGGAAAGGGAAACCTCCCTTGCAATTGTGTCTTTTGTGGGTAGTGACGAGGACACAAGGCGAGTAATGCTGGACGTTGGTTGCCCTGGCTACTGAGAAGCTGACAAGTAGGGGGATGGGTTGCACCACCTATGGTGATAGATGTGACGTATATGCCCGTGTCTGTGTGGAAGGGAAGAGAATCATGGGGAAGGGTAAAGACTTGGGCTCAAATGACACAAACACCCTTGGTCGCATGCTTGGTGCAGGATGGTGTGGAGGCAATTACCCTCAATTACCAAATAGAGATGGAGTTTTAACACATGTTAGACGTTTGCTAATGTGGCATTATATGATTGGTAGATTGATGCTAATTTTGTAAAAAATTATAGAAATTTCTAGGGTATGCTTCGATGCGAACAAGTTATATATGAATTTTGATTAGAAAAATGAGAGAAATCCAAATAAAATATGATGATGAACTACTGCTAATATAGTTCTAAAATTAGTGCAAACATGTATTAAAAGGTGATTAAAGCACATAAACCCTAGTTTTGAGTATTTCCATGTGGAATATGTTAAAAAACCCTCTTTTATGCTATTGCCTGATAATGTGGAATATAATAGTGATTTGACATATTTGTGATCAGAATAATGATACCTAGGGCCCTAATGTGACTAATCTGATATAAGTGTCTCTAATGCAATAACATGGAAGACATGATCATCATGGCTCCACTTAATATCAATTAGGGTTATTGAGTCATTAACTTAATAAATGTGGGAATTGGAGTATCAAGCATGACCTTAATGATAACCCGATACCAAGGAAATATAAATCCTAGGTTAGGACCTGAGTAGGTTTGATATGATTAATGTGATGATGACACTTTAGGATATACATACATGCAGATATAAATTGATTTCTTGGACTCATATTTGTTGATTGGATTGCTTGAACGTACTGAAGCACATTCTACATGATAATCTGCATGGTTCTACAAAAAGGTATGTGGTTACATCTATGAGTACCCCTATTAGTTTCCCGATGTTTTCTAAGTGTTTCTCAAGGATTGAACAACTAAAATGTTGGATGCTTATTTAGTTATGTTCAATTATAATGCAACTATGAGTATCACATAAAGAAAGAATATGTTAATGAAATGACTATTCTTATTTGCAAGTACATGATGGAATATATGTTGTTAGTTTACTTGCACACTTTTGCATGCACTACATGTGCACAATATAACTTGTTATGCTGATTCACGTTTTGGTTTGATGACATTTTAGGTACATGCTAGATAAGATGATGTCAAAATATGATGGACAAATCAAGTCACTTGAAGACATTAAAGTTAACTTGTAAGGAGGATTATATAGACACTTCTTCTCAATAGTTCTCATATGTACAATTCTAACGATGGAAAGATGTGTAACTTATAGAGGAACATTTTGTAAACAATATTTGAATTAATGGAAATTGTTTAATGTTATTTATTATTTTCTAAACCCGGGTCTTTGGGAAAATTTTAGTTAACATATCTCATTTTTTTGGTCTTCCTTAGTTGGGGTTACTGAAAAGTGAGGTTGTTACAAATATAGTACAAATTTTGATGACCCAAACCTTTCTTTTATTCATGTGTAGATTTATTCCATATGGGAATTCATGGATAGGTTGTACAAAGAAGACAATGAAGAGATATGCAAGTTATATGTCCTAATGAAGAGTAGACTTGACTTATATATGTTTTATATGCTACTCCTTATGTATAGGATCTTATTAACTAGCATGATACATAAAATATCTTTTTGGTGGTTGAGAGAACCCACCCCGAGAAAGCCTGACATGGTGAAATCTCAAGGCATGAGAGGGTGTGGTCCAGTCACCCCCCTCTCATGCCAAATCAGCATGGGTTGCCGTTCAAAAAGTGCCTTCTGTGAGGTTTGAACCTTGGTCCTTCATTTTAACTTACCAAGCTCTTACCACCCGAACTACTATGGCCATACATACATTCTGATATACACAAAATATTTGTTTATATATTCTGATAAAACTATGTAAAAAATAATAATCATAAAGGTCATGTCTTTACCAACTTGGTATCATAGATATAAATAGTCAACTTTCATGCATGTAACATGGAAATTAGGGTTCAATATATAACACAACTAGAACTTAGGGGAATAGTTTACTACAAACCCTAAATTTGCTATCCGTAACTAACTAAGATAGATAAGAAACTTAGATGGAATTAGTTTTACATAAAATTTTATAATACACCATACTAAGGTGTCAAAGGAAGGATGTTTAGTGAAGGTTCTAACATAATTACTACCAATCCACTTAGGTGGTGGTGAGGTTCCCTCACTTTACTACCTACATAGATAAAGCAATATCTACTACTTGGGAAAATCATAAATCCCTCTTCCCTATACCATTAGTGAAGTTTCTCTAGTAACCCTATAGGTTTCATGGAAATATTATTTTCAAAATTGCATCATGTAGTTTGTATGGTGAATGTTGTTAGGAAGAGATTTTGACTTAGTTATTTCATTTGTATTTTCATGTTTTAGTTTGCATTGAAAAGTTAAGTTATCAAGAAATTATTTCTCTATAATACCAAATGTACAAAAAAGAATGATATAATATCATAAAAATAGATTAGTAATCAATATCTCTCTCTACCTTTCGCTTGCCTTCTCTCTAGAAGTAGGGCATTTCCATAGCGGGCGGGGGCATTCGACCCCCTCCTACTACTACCAACCCAGCCCCCCCATCCCCACCACCCCTGTCTGCCTCCGATTGGTTTTCCCCTCCTCCTATGTCACCATTGCTGGTGACTGGGTACGCTCAGTGGGAGGTCCTCCTCCTACCATTCGAGGTATCGTCGCCTCTGACCCAAAAACCCCCTTCAGGCGGGAGGGAGACCAGAGAACCTAGACGCAGATGACGAAGCCTATCATGGACGAGATGGCAGACTACCACAAGTACTTGGTCATTGTCCAGATTCTAGGGAAGAAGTGCCACCCCCTATAGCTACGTGGTTGGATGATGAGAAATTGGCGACCTAGAGGCGACATCGAGGTCTTCACTCTTGATGGAGGCCTCTACTTGGTAAGGTTATCCACTGAAGCTGATCGCAAGAAGGCAACCCTCCGTGGGCCCTGGTTCTTTAACAACCAGCTTGTGCTGGTCCGCAACTGGATGCGGGGAGAAGACACTAGATGAGCTGCCTTCACGACGGCACTAGTCTGGGTCTCCCTCCTAGATGTGGGAAAGCACTGGACCCCGAGAGCGATTGCTGTCATAGCACATGCCATCGTGACCCCCAAGGCGATCGATAGGAAGTCAGACGGCACCACGATGGGTTGCGCTCATTTCTGCGTGGACATTGCGGCTGATATTGATCCCCCATAGGTGATGGTAGAGCTACCAAATGGAGAAGAATGGGAGATCAAGGTACACTATGAGGCACTCCCTAACAGATGTGCCGACTATAAGGTCTTTGGCCATGATACATGCCAGTGCCCTGGAGAGAGATGATCATCCAACAATGGCCCCCTATCATCCTTGATCCTCCGCGAGGGCGACCGAGAAGAACAAGGAAGTCTAAACCCCCCAGACAAAGAAGCAAGGGGAAGGAGATAGTGCTGGAGGCAAATGCGACCACAGAGAAAAGAAAGGAAGCCAGAGAGGCTTCAAGATCTGAGGAAATCCTAGAGATACAGGAAGAAGGTGAGGTGTTTGCTGAAGGCGAGGTGTTTGCTGATATGTCTATAGAGACCAATGCAGTTGAGGCAATATCACAAGTTCCTAGGAAGGATAAGACTGACAGAGAGGTAACAAGCTCTACTGTCAACCGATTCGTAGTTCTAGAAAACCTGGAATAAGAGGTTGTCATAGTAGGAGGTGTGAGGAGCAGAAGTCCAAGGAAAATGAGAAGCATAAGCAAGAAAAAATAGAATAGGAGCGGCCCCAGAGAAGGGAGCGGCTCCAACAGAGATTAGTTATGTCAATCCTCACATGGAATGTGCGAGGGGCTTCACTAACTGAGAAACAAAGAAGGTTGCGTGCAGTGATCAAGGAAGAGGAAGTATCTCTTATCTTTGTTCTTGAGATAAGGATAAGGAGAGTTGTCAGTGAATGGGTTGCTACTTTGTTCCCCACAGGTTGGGCGTTTCTCTCCAACATAAACAATAGAGATGGGGCCAATATCACTATAGGATGGAGACCTGATATTTGGGATGTCGATGCGATCAACATCACTGACCAAGTTGCTACAGTTAGCTATTGTAATAGAGGAGGAATGGATTTCATAGTCACGAGTGCCCATGGTGAGAATTTGGAGATAGACAGAGCTAGAATGTGGAGGTCTATAAAAGAAAGTTACCAGAACCAGATCCCTTGGATGGTTTAGGGAGAGTTTAACAACATCTGAAGGAACAGAGAGAAACATGGCAGAAGGCCTATTCCGGAGAGAGTGATGGATATTTTCAACAGCACCATGGATGCGGCAGGCCTAATGGAGTTGAATACAGTAGGGGGAATCACCTAGTGGTATAATAAACAAGGAAGAGGTAGAAGAATATCCAGCAAATTGGATAGGGGACTTATCAATGAGGAATGGTTAAAGATATGGCCCAAGTCAGTGATCCAGCACGACAATGATCTGCTCAACAATCATAGCTGGTTGAAGTTGAACCTCACTACCCCTCCTGATGTGATTAGGACCTTTAGATTTTGAAATTGGTGGTGTGAATGGGAAGGTTTCAAAGTGATGGAAGGGGAAGCATGGGATGAGGAGATTGAGGGGAACCCTCTCGATATTGTCATAAAGAAGTTGTAGAACAGCAAGAAGAAAATAAAGTAGTGGTCCAAGGAAGTGATTAACCTAAAAAACCTGACTATACTAGTGAGACAAAACTACAAGGAGGCAACTACGAAAGCTAGAGAGTACCCTGATGATGATGATATTGATGAAGGCTGGCTTAAGGCAGAATAAAGACTAAAGCAGTTTCTCAAAGCCGAGGAGATATTCATGTGGCAAAGAAGTAGGATGAAATGGATACAAGATGGTGACCTTAATACTAAAACCTACCACGTGGCTGTCAGGAAGAAAGAGATGAAGGAGACCATCCATCAACTCATCACGGCTGATGGATAGCTCGTTGATAACAGAGAATACATAGCCAACCAAGTTGTTGATTTTCTACAAGACGTTGTACAACCACCATAAAGACATAGTAGACACGTCGATGAGGATATCTACCCCCAAGTCAGAGTCAATGCTAGAATGAACGAGGCTCTATGCGCAGACATTGAAGAGGCTGAAGTAAAGAGAGCCGTGTTCAATATAAATGCAAGTAAAGCACCAGGGCCCGATGGGTTTAACAACAGATTTTTCCACTTTATGTGGGACCATATCAAGGAGGACATAACCAAGGCCATGAAATGGCTGATGCAAGGCGGGAATATGGTGAGGGCTTCTAATCACACTTTCATCAAGCTAATCCCAAAGAAGAAAGACGCGAGAATGGTCAGTGATTATCATACCATTGCTTACTGTAAGATTTGGGCTAAAATCTTATCAAATCGTCTAAAGAACATCCTGCCTGACCTGATCTCTGAGGAACAACGTGCTTTCATGAAAGGGAGGAAAATCTCAGATTGTGCTCTCCTAGCCACAGAGTTTCTCATAGGGTTCAAGATCAAGAACGCCAGTGCCAAAGCCTATGTCAAGATCGATCTGACAAAAGCCTATGATCATGTGCGGTGGGACACTATGTGGGACATTATGATTGCCTTGGGTTTTTCTAGCAGATGGATCAACATTATCAAACAATGCATCACTACAACTTCCTTCTCCATCCTCCTTAATGGGGGTCCAGTAGGTATGTTCAAAGCTTCTAACGGCCGGAGACAGGGGGACCCCCTATCCCCTCTCCTTTTCACCTTGGTCATGGAGGGGTTGACTACTATGATCAAGGATGCTAAGGTTAGAAACCTAATCAAACCTTTCAAGATTCAGGGGACCATAGTCAAAACACACCTGATATTTGGCGATGACATGATGATCTTCTCCACTGGGCATGCAAAAAGACTACGCAAATTCAAAAAGCTTCTTGAACGCTTCAGAAAAATCACAGGCTTGTATATCAGGGATATCAAATCCCGCATATACCTATCAAAATCATGTAATAGCAAGAGGGGACAGCTCAAAACTATAATAGGTCTTAGCAGAGGTCGCCTGCTGACTAGAAACCTTGGCGCTCCCATCGCCAGAGGTAGAGGCTTTGCTAAGAACTACCATTCATGCCTGGATAGAGTTAGGGAATAGATTGAGGGATGGATTGGGACCCATACATCGATGGCTGGACGACTTATGCTAACAAAATTCATTATCATTAGCATGATTCGATATTGGTGTGAGGTCTGCAGCTTACCAAACCCCACCATAGACAACCTTACCAAGCAGATGACTAGCTTCATTTGGGAGGACAAAAACCATGCGGTGAAATGGGAAACGATTACTAAAACCTACATGAAGGGTGGACTAAATGTTACTAGAGTTGAAGACATTGTTAAAGATGGTCACTTGAGAAGACTTGATAGATTTCTCATTGAGAAAGAAGGTGTGTGGACCAATTGGATAAGACTACGCTATGGAAGCACTCCCATTGGCCATACCAATGCCTCTAGAACTTGGGAAGCAATGTGCAAAAGCTGGAACGAAGTGCACCATCTGTATCGTGTGGATGACTCCGGTCTCTTCAAGCTGCTTGGGCAATAGAAATCATGGTTCCAAAACCCTACAGGTGATGATGTCCATTGGCACAACCTTTTGTGGGGTAAAGGGCATATTCCCAAATGGAGCATTGTCGGTTACAAGGTGATTCTCGGCAAACACTTGATAAAGGATAGACTTATTCGATGGGGGCTACCCACCAATCCTAAGTGTACCTTCTGTGATGAGAATGAAACCCATGAACATCTAATCTTCAGCTGCAACAAAACCAACTGGTTGTGGGCACTGATGTGGTTAAAGAATGGATGGGGCAATCTTACAACCCATAGTTTCAGTGATATGATTGAGAAACTCAAGGCTAATTGTGCAAACAAGGAGAGAGCTTTTCTTGGGCTATGCCTCTCTTGCATATGCTTCAATATTTGGAAAGAAAGGAATAATCTTAACCATGGTTGTGCGCCAAGTACTAATGTTTTTCTTTCAGTTTCTACAGATGTTTGTAATGTTGTTAAGGCTACAAATGGCCTTAACAAGGGACTAAGTCCCATAGCCAAATGTTACTGGGGAATTTTGTAGAGTCTGCCCCGTACACTTTTTGTAGTCTGTTTTGTATAGTATAGCGTCACTATACACCCTCTTTTGGCAATACATTTACCCTTATTGGAGTTCTTTGACAGTCAGGCATTGTATCGATGTCATGCACATTGAGAAAAATGTTTGTGATAGTGTCATTGGTACTTTGTTGAATATACCAGGTAAGACTAAAGATGGGATAAAATCTAGACTGGACCTACGTGAAATGGGAATAAGGTCAGAATTAACAGAATTATGTGAAATGGGAAATCGGAGAACATACTTACCTCCCGCTTGTTACACATTGTCTAGAAAGGAGAAGAAAGCTTTTTGTGAATGTTTGGTAAATGTTAAGATGCCACAGGGTTACTCATCCAACATCTGTAGATTGATATCAATGAAAGATCTGAAGTTGATAGGTCTTAAATCTCATGATTGTCACACTCTAATGCAACAAATATTGCCTGTGGCTATTCGATCTATATTGTCGAAGCATGTAAGGTTTGTAATCACTAGACTTTGTTTCTTTTTCAACAGTCTATGCAGCAAAGTTATTGACCCTGATACTCTCGATAATTGCAAAGAGAAGTGGTTGTTACCCTATGTCATCTTGAGATGTATTTTCCTCCGTCGTTCTTTGATATCATGGTACATCTTGTTGTCCACTTGACTAGGGAAGTGAAAATGTTGGGACTAGTTTTCTTGCATTGGATGTATCCCTTTGAACGATACATGAGTGTTTTTAAAAGTGATGTTCGAAACCGTTATCGGCCTGAAGGGAGTATTATTGAGGGTTATGTGGCGAGATAGGTTATGGATTTTTGAAATGACAGTCTCAGTGGTAATGAAACTCCTGGTAATGACAAGAATATTGATGAGCAATTTGGCAAAGGAATTTTGGGATCACGGGTGAAAGTAATCAGTCGTGAGTAGTTGGAATAAGGTCACTTGTATATTTTACACAACATGGATGAAGTGAGTGTTTATATCGAGGAACATACCAATTTCATCAAGAGACAATATCCTCGAGCCAATACAATGTGGCTTGCTAGAGAGCATAACAAGACATTTATTAAGTGGTTTGAAGATAAAGTCTTACATCAACTATCTCAAACACCATATGATATTACTGAAACTATCAAATGCCTCACCTTTAAACCAAAATTGAATGTTATGTCTTATGAAGGGTATGACATTAATGGATTCACATATTACACAAAGCGCCAAGATGATAAGAGTGTCGTCCAAAACAGTGGGGTCACCCTTCAAGCGTCGACTATGTTTTTCACAAGTGCAAAGTATAAGAGTCCACGTGAAGCTAAAATGTCATATTACGGTGTCATTGAAGACATATGGGAGTTTGACTACACAGATTTCAGAATTCCGCTCTTCAAATGTAATTGGGTTGATAACACCAAAGGAGTTATAGTGAATGAATTGGGTTTCACTTTAGTGAACTTTGAAAAGATTGGCGAGAAGGGTGAACCATTCATATTGGCATCACAGGCGAAACAAATATTTTATATCGATGATCCTGCAAATGATAAATGGTCGGTTGTTCTTCATGGTAAAAGACAATTCGTTGAAGATCCTATAGATGAAGAAGAGTACTATGATAAGTATGATGACTCCAGTCCATTCTCAGTTGGGTTGCCAACACCAGCAAATATTGAAGCTAATGATGACTTGTATGTGCGCGGAGATCACAATGAAGGATTGTTAATTGATAAAAACTCACAATACTAGAGGCATTTTTATATTTTTATATATGTTTTATGTTTCTTAATGTGAACTTTACAATGTGAATTATTGTACAATGTGAATGTGAACTTTACAATGTGAATTACTTTACAATGTGAATTACTTTACAATGTGAATGTGGACTTTCAGATGGCTGAGTATTCTCCTGATGACCGTGCTGATGATTACCGTGAGGGTGAGGACATCAATGCGCCGCCTCACAATGTAAGTTTTAAAAATATATCATATATTTATATCTACATGTCCGTTTATAGTTATATCTTGTAAGTGTGTTTATTTTGTCAAATTTTAGGTTGATGATGCACATGTACCCTCTGAAGCACTTGAGGCACTTGATGACAAGCACCAAAAAGTTGACAAGAGAAGGGGCATCACTATGATGAAGAATTTAATATAGCAAAGGGACAATGGACCCAAACTTGTTGTGGATTTTGATAATGCAGGAAATGCAATTGGAGTGAATCAAAATTCGTTTGTTTCATATCTTGGGTATGTTACTCGTAGCCATTGCGATTGTAAGATAGATTCTTAGCATAAAGTTCCTAAGGGGAAGAAAGACGTAATATGGAAGGATTTATGCATGAGTTATTATTAATTTGCAATTCTATTTTGTAGATTACTAATTTTTTGGATACTAGTTAATAGCAATTCTATTTTGTAGAGTATATTTGAATTGGATGAAAAGTTGCATCGTAAATGCATGATGCAACGCTGTGGGAGAGTCCTAAGGAATTATAGGACAAATCTCACCCGAGAATACATAAAAGAAGGTGACAAGAGGAAGAAGACAACCACTGAACAGTGGAACTTCCTGGACAAAGAAGAATGGGACACGTTTGTTGCTTCAAGACAAACTGATGAATTCAAGGTATTAGGTGTCACTCCCAATTTAATTAATATACATTGTATTCGCCTATTCAAGAATAACATTTAGTGTTACTAACCAAATCATTAATGTGCATACTAACTAGGCCCTCAGTGAGGCGCAAAGAGTAAGGCATGCACTGAATGTGCATGACCACACAATCGGTCCAAAGGGGTATGCAGGCATTCGCCAAAGACTACAGGCCGAGTCTACTGCTCAGTCTTCTGCTACTCAGGAGTCCTCTACTATAGGTACCACACCTCTACCTCACCATGATGTCTGGATAGCTAGGAGGAAAAATAAGAAGGGAGAAATAAGGAAGCTCGCAACTACTGAGGCGGCTGCAAAAATGGTAAAATACAACTCTTAGAGCAATCGTTCGAATATTGATTATTTGTGGTGTTTACTTAATTACAAATTTGTGTTTTGGCAATTAGAGGGAGCTGAATGACCTGAGGAAACAAGGCAAGTTCATACCTCAGGGCACAAGGGATGAATTGACAGTTTCTCTGGGTAACCCAGAGCATCCTTGATGTGTTACGGTTGTAGGCGCTGGTGTGGGCATCAAAGTGTTCTTTGGGCCATCCCAGTGCAAACATGTCCCATAAGAGGGTCTTTCACAAGAAGAGGTAACCTATTCTTTCTTTATAATGTTACTGTAAAAGAGAATTCAATACTCAGAAGCTAACGTTTCTTTTATCCATGTATAGGTGGATAAGTTAGTTGATAGGAAACTCGAAGAAGCAATGAGCAAGTGGCAGGCATCTCTGACTGCCACTCAGCAGACAATACCTATGGCATCCCTCTCTACTCCTACTATAGAGTTTGAGAGTAATCCCATAGACCCATCACCTAGCACATCCGTTGTAAGTATTTTTATGACATAGTAACTAGTCTTTTCAAGATGATATGTTTTCAAGATGATATGTATATATGTATATAACATTATTTACACAAAACATTGTAGGGGTTGAAGCCATGCCATGTAAAAAGTAAAGAATTTGTCATTGCAGAGGCGTCGACTTACCCATCCCTACCAGTGGAAATGTTTCATGGGTCTCCATTACCAGCTGGTTGGGTTCGTGTGAGCCCAGTACCTATATTACCCAATTGGATGGATCTTCCATTACCATATACCCACCTAGATTGTGAAATGCTTGGTGAGGTAGAAGGCGGAGTGATATTGTGGCCAAAAGCGGATGTCCTCTATACTGAAACTGTATGGTAAATTTACATTACGTTAAATTGTTAGTGTGTGTATATGATGTCAATTGATCTGAAATTATATATATATATATACAAGTTAAAAGGAAGACACCCAGAGCATCTAGGCCTCCACCTCCACCTCCTACATTACCAAGTTGGGTTCCAAAGGACCTACCTGTCCCGTTAGGTCCTAATTGTAGGGGTATGGCAATATGGTTAGGCGAACATGATATAAATTTCCCTATAACTATTTCTATAGATGTGGATTCTGCAGGTCAATCATACGAAAGCAAACTATTTATAAAAGATATTTTGGAGTTGTTTCGATATGATTGGCTGAATACATCTATGATAGAGCTATGGATAAGGTGAGATCTTCTTTATACATCCATATACCTTGTGTAGGATCTGGTGATCTGGTTTCTTATTTATTAATGCATACGTAATACATGTTTTGCAGCTACTTAGACAAGATATGTGTAGATTTTTCATTTGAACATGTAGGATTTTTGATTCCATCTTTGATTAGTCTAGTAGATAAAGACCCTTCGTCAGTTCAACAATATTGCTGTGATGCTTTTACAAATTTTTCTCAAAATAAGAAGATGTTGATAATAGCTCCATTCAATGTGGAGTAAGTTTACTTTGCTTATAATTTGGACTTAAGAAAATTACATTTTTATTGTGGATTTTGAGTTATTAATTTTTAACTTTTTTACCTCTAGTGGTATGCATTGGGAGTTACTAGTTATTGTCCCTGAGATGTTCACTGTCTATTATCTAGATCCTAAGGGGACTAAATTGAATTCAAAATATGGTCACAAAATGAAAATGGCAGTATTCTGGTGAGAAATATTTCATTTTCATATCCGTTAACATATGTTATTACATTACTATTTAATTATGCAATGTACTGTGTTACATTAACATGTAGGGGTTTAGATGAGTTCAAAAAGGCTGGAGGAAAGGTCCCCAGGAAAAAGAACCAGCAAATAATTTGGAAGAACATGGAAGTAAGTTCCTGACTGTAATGTATATATTATTTATGTGAACAATGCTTAATTAGTTGTATTTTTTAATATTTTGTATGTTTCAATTTATAGTGTGCTACACAAGACAACAGATGGGCATGTGCATACTATGTGATGTGATTTATGCACATGATTATCAAATATGCCACAGTGGACATCGATACCATTTCTGAGGTATTATATATAGTCTCATTAGATAATATGAAATATATCAATCTTATTTATATATTATTAATTATATATATACATCATTCTCTTTGCAGGCGTTTAAAACTGACCGCACTATAGGAAAGGCCTTACCAGATGTACATGCTCCCTATACGACGGGATAATTAAATGATGTAAGAGAAGAATGGGAAATAGCCATACAAGTAGTGGGGGTTTAACATATAATTGGGATGTTGATAGTGAATAATGACTAAAGAATGATATTTTTAAAATGAATTTCTTAATTATAATATGTGTGAATGTTTCTACATGTCTGAATGTTTCTACATGTGTCTGAATATTTATACACGTGTGAATGTGAAAATGAATGAAACTGTTGGTTGCTATATGAATGTTTCTACATGTGTGAATGTGAAAATGAATGGAACTGCAGATTACTACATTTATGTTTCTACATGTGTGAAAATCAAATGGAACTGCAGGTTACTAAATGCGTGAAAATTAATGTTATTAATTTTGTAGGTTTGTGGCATGTTGTTGGATGATATCAATGGATGTCATAAAACCTGGAGTTCATAACTGAACTGCAGGTTTCTCATCCTGCGACCATCCACAGCAGGTCTGCAGATTGATAAAAAAAACTTGTAATAGGCGTCGGTTATTTTTTTAAAACCGACGACAAATGATTACAACGTCAGATAAATAATTATAAATGATGCCTAATGCATATGATGTGGCATCGGTTATCAATAACCGACATCCATTTCCCTAATGAGGTCGGACACCACGGCCGTGCTGGCCAGCACACGGTCATGGCAGCGGGCCAGACACCACAGCCATGCTGTCCAGCACGGCCATGGCAGCGGGTGAGATGGTGTCGGTTATCACTAATAAACTGACGCTGATAGTGCGTCAATTTCCCTAATGAAGCTGGACACCACGGCCGTGCTGGCCAGCACATAGTCGTGGCAGCGGGCCAGACACCACGGCCGTGCTGTCCAACACAGCCGTGGCAGCAGGTGAGATGGCATCGGTTATCACTAATAAACCGACGCTGATAGTGTCCTAGATGATGCCCTTTCTGTGGCGTGAAAGTTTTTTGTGTCAGTTCCAAAGCTAATAACCGACGCCTATACCCCCCTACTGGAACGTTTTCGGTGGTGCGCAAAGGGTTGTGGCGATATGCTTCAGAAATAAGCATTAATATGCTAACAAAAGTCTGATTCGTTTGAAACACCATATAAAAACTTTCCTACCTGGACCTGAGAGTACATGGATGACTCTAGGTCACACTAGATATCTAATCAAATTTCTCAAAGATTCATACAGTAGTTCCTCTTTACTTCCACAGTTTGGTTGTCGTCACTGCTGATTACCTAAAAATATATGGCGAACCACAAGGGTGAGACGCATGTCCCAATGAGAGATATAACTCTCTCCAACAGATATTCATTACAACATTTTAAGTAATTGAACAGTTTAAGCAGTTTAATCAGATATAACAAATAAGCTCAGCAACACCGATGATTAACAAAATACATAAAGGAGCGGATAAAAACTATCATCATTTGCTAGACTATCATCCTTTATCTTGTTGACAATATAAGCAACTTAGTAGCATTTGCATATCTAGAATCATGAGCAAGTCTAGTAACATAGAATCTCTATCATTATGAATAAGTCCAGCCACATAAACATAGATAAAAACATTAGCATGTCTAACAGGTTAAACATATCAACATCATAAGAAGAGCTAACAACAAAATCACAACTATCTGGATAAGCATGATTAGTAGTATATGCATCTCTAATTAACCAGGCATGGATAGCATGCTAAACATAACTAACAACATGAGATAGATAACATCATGATTATAATAAGTAGTAGCAGTATAGTTATCAACATAAGCATGGCTACTATATGTACGCATCTACAATTTTAAGCATATCATCAACATAAGTATATCTACTATCTCTTATTGCACTAAGCATCATATTTATGTAAAGAGAATATACAAGTGTTATCATCCAATGTGAAATGTCGTGTATAACCCTAAACAAATATGCTACACAGTTGTATTACATCTTTTATTATTCCCTGAGGAGTTTGAGTCGTACCACTCAAAGTCCAACTGACCACTGCTTGGTCACAATCAGTTCCATATAAGATCAAGGAAGATCCGAAATCCAAAATCTTCTCCATACTCAGTCAGTACGAGTCTGCACCACAGTGACATATATTCAAACTGCAAAATAGCGATATATAGTCTTATAACTAGCCCACCTTGGTACAAGTCATGGCACTAGCCCCCTGGGTGTTAAAGCTCGTTCACTGAGGTACAACCATAGTTTTCCTATAATCACATCATGTTGTAATCATTGAGACCCTATTGTAGTCATTCTCAAAAAGATGGCTAAGTATGACCATAGTCATCCTCCCTAAACACTTTATTTCAGGATGAAAAGCACCCCACATACTCAATAGTATGTGCTTTGAGTTTCCCTTAAGAATGGTCATTTCACCATCTGGCAAGTTCTAACACTCCAATGGATCTATGGCACAGGGAACTACATGATTTGAGTTTCACTTGATTAGCTATGCTAATTGGGTGAATTAAGGCTGCATCAAACAAGTGGACATACAAACCCAAATTCACTTCTAGAAAGCATATAAGTATCACAATTTCAAAAGATATAAAATGTGTGAAACATAATTTCTCATCTCATCATCACATTTTACTATTCACTTTTCATTCATGAGACTACACTAGTCATCATACTATCACAAGATATAAATCCTTTTCACAATATCACAGGGTATCAACCCTTATCAACAAGAGAGGATTACACCTCATAGAGGGATCAACCATGTCCAAAGGTCATTAAGACGATCATACTATTCCATGTAAGATCATCATTATCATTCCATGCCTTATAGCAAGGCAAAACCACATCACTTACATATAATACACCAGATCAGCATAATATTGCATTAATGAGCTAGGAGATATTCATAAACAATCATAGCAGGGTTATATTAACATTAAGAACATTCCTTTATTACATAAACATGCAAGGAATCTAGATATGATTAACCCTCATCATATTCATAATGCACATGTTTAGCATAAGAAAGTATCAACCATGTGGCTATGATAACCAACAATTAACATATTATGCTTATGATCATATTAAGGAGGTTATTTCACCATCATTTCATAATATAAGAATGTTAAGAATGAATACTCATCTTTATCTATTTTCATTAGAGTTAGGTTCAACAAGATAAATTACATTAATGTTACTAATCAACACTCATACCCAAATCCTAACTCACGTCATCCCCATTAGGTCATGGATGCATAAGGTGAAGCATAACCATCACATTCCATACCATTCTCAAGTATGAACCAGAACATAAAACAAAGTGTAACCATCGGTTTATAGCATACAAGGGTTTCAAAAACAATAGCAGAGTACTCCATGGTTGTATTAATAATTCAAGGGCTATTCATACACAATTACCATAATTTAGTTATATTACAGCTCGGTATAACAAGCTATACCTCATTGGGGTTTCCCATAAATTCATTATGATGATTATCAATCATAACCATACGAGGAATAGGGTAATACTATAATTTTAAGGAATTTAACCATCAAATTCTCATTATTAGAATCTTAACATTATGCTATTGGCTTCACCCAAAACCATGGGAATATTGAGACATCAACTTCTAACCATTAAATGTTGAAAAGATAAATCCATTGGTCATTTACATAAGTAAACACCTTGAACAAACCACCTATGAATTCATTGAGTTGTGCTCTAGAAAGAGTCACCATTTAACCCCAAACATCCCTTGATTACCAACATAAAATTTCCATTGAGAGTAGGGTAAAACCCACAATCAATTGTTCATTTATAACAAGACATCCATTGTGAACAAGTAAGCTCCTTAAGTTGATCATATAAAGGAAAACATCTAAATCATATTATTAAGACCAAAATATTACATTCGACATCATTCATCTTTATTGGATGAAGAAACATTAGATGTTAACCATTGGATCAAGTTCATATGTTAAAACCATCAATTGTTGGAGTATAGGTCCGACCACTGCAACAAGTGACCCAAGAAACCATTGGTCTAAGGCTTAGTTGATGCTACAACTATATAATTAACTCACCATAAGTTGTGGAGACCTGATACATCATCATTAGTGACCATTAAGTCACCATAGGTTGTTAGATCAGCACTATATTCATTAATCAACATCAAATATTAAGCTAACGTCATCATTGATTGATAACATTAGTAGGGTACTTAATGGTTGATCATTAAACTTCTAATTGTGCCAAAACCTAACCTAAGGGGGGTGACCATAGGTTGTCACCATCATTTGACACCATTTATCATGACCATCAGTTGTCAAAATAGCAACATCATTGGTTGTTGCATGGTATCACCATCGGTTATGTAGTAGTGAAGGAAATAGCTTGAAAACCCTAATTTGAACCATCGATTGTTTTGTGCTTAGAACCATAGGTTGTTGCTATCAACCTGTCCCATATCATGTTATACTTTACAAAAATCGTACACATGTTTACAAGTTCATATATAACTGGAACAGAATGGGGAACACCATGAAAATCTGTAACCCTAAACAAGCATATGGTTTCTCTATGCTTAGATCATCACATTGAAGCATAAACATGAACTAACAAGCTTCTAGTAAGAAATATAAGTGAATAATATTATATAACTCGCCTATATAGAGTAGGTCAGATCCCAAACAGCAAGAATCTTGAGAAAATAAGGCAAGAAAACCCTAGATTCAGATCTAAACTTGGCCAAGTAGGCACTTCTCTCCACAAAGAAGAAAAACCCTAGAAGAAGAAACAAGAAGGATAGATTTTTTAGTTCTAGAGACACTTTCACCATGGAACCGCAAGGTTTTGACCTGGAGAAATATATGAGGAAGAATAGAAAAAGAAATAAACGGAGGAAATAAGGTAATACTGACAATTTAGGTCAAGATCACTAGGAGGGAGCTTTAGAAACCCTAACGGAAGTTAATTGCAACCTCACTTTCTTCTTCCTTGGATAGGAAATTTGAAGAAGCACAGAGGGAGAACAAGTTTCGTAGAAGGAGGGAGGTGTTGGAGAGAAAATGGTTTGTTTGGGTGCTTAGGGATAGGTATATAAAACTTTAAGATAAAGATAAAAAGAAAGTTGAAGTTTTAGTATCTTTCCAAGTGTCCATGGCCTTAAACTACTAAGAATATACAATCACATACACAAGAAGATCCCCCACTATCCATATATACCTTCTTAGATCTCCTTTGTCTAATTTCTAAGCCAATCAAATAATTCATTAGTTGATAGCTACTAAAGGTAGCTCATCCATGAAGGGTAAGCCCTAAAATACCCTTGAGGAAAACACCTACAAACCAAGGTTCAACTAGGAGCCCCATGGCTCAAAAAGCTAAAGAATGATGATAGAAAATTTAAGGAACATACTTCATGTGAAAAATTGCAATAAAAACCTCCCAATTGGGTAAATTACAGAAAGGTCCAAAATGTACATAAAATTGCATAACTTGCTCAAACATTGCCCAAATTGGACCAAATTTGAAACTTAAGTTTGTCGCATGATACCTATGCATTTAACAAGGTTTTAGTATGGTTATAAGATTTAAATTATGACAATTAAGTATGTTCAATACTTTAAGTAAGGTCAGGGGTCTCTCAACCATAGAATGTTCTCTCTGTCAAGAATTCCTAAGTTAATAATGTGTCTAAATAAACCACTACCATATGGTAGAGGATACATTCTCAAAAGAAGCTCATCAGTATGAAAATATAACTGAGTCTTTTACCTATAGTAGAATTGCCACATGCATTCCACAATGTTCCTACGTCCAATAACAACATCTGGTCGACACTTCATATATGTGCAATAACTCCATTCATCTTTTTAAAGAATAAGGGAAAATAAATGGTACTCCTTTCATAAAAAGAAGGATGGTCGATGTCATTGGGTGGAAGGTATCCACATATTTTAAAATTTTAACTGCATTCAAGTTGTTCTTCTCATTCAGGAACTGTCATTGATAAACATCAACAAAATCATTTCAAAGAATATCCTAACTTTCATGAAAGAATGAGAACTTTGGAAAGTGGCAGGACAATTAGTAAGAAACTCAAAATTCTAGTCCTAGTTTGCAATGCAATAGAATTTTTCTACCATAGTTGGGTGAAGCTTTGCAAACAATCAAACAATGAGCAAACTCATGAAAGCAGATATTTAATGTACAAAAAGTTTAATAATTACATAGCACCAAACTGAAATAGTAGTAAAAAATTGTCACCATTCATACCTAATCAAGTGCATTATGAGAGGAAAAACAACCACCTATCAGGGACTGCTATAGGGGATATTAGGCCCCCTCATGTGACCTAAGGTCATAGGTTCACCCATTGAGAGTGGGGCACAAGTTAATTATCCACTGGATTGGAGAACTAAACTCCTACTCTTCAAATTCCCTGACTTTCAAGAATCATGTTGCTGCAAGCTTTGTGAGAAGCTATAGTTCATAAAGGGTTGTTTCCCTTTACTTTCTTATTTTCCATAAGAGCATTGTTCTCATGCTAAATGTCATAATTAAAGTAAAACAAACACACATACATAGATGACATTCATGCTAAATGTCATAATTATCTAGAGCATTTAATGCATTCATAGGGGTTATAGATTTTTGGTTGTTTGCAAGATGCACATTGAGACATATGGAGATGGGATAAATAGAATCAATGGAAACATAAACATATATAAGATCTATCTATACATCATCTAGAGACTACAGAACAAAGAAGAATTGTGCAAAAAATACAAATCAAAGTTCAAATATGAAAATTTTTGCCTAAATAACTTTTTACCTAATTCTAAACTCTAATGGAAAGTAGACTATTAAAGGTGAGTCTACATTTTCCAGTGAAGCAAATTGATGCAACATAGATGAAGACATGCCCTACAAAATAGATAAAAATAAATAAGCTCTAATTGTACAATATCTGTTATTAGTGCTTGCACTTGAATATAATTTGATAGTAGAACTAGAAATATCTTTATAGTACTGAATTATGAAGAATTTTCTAATGAAGAGCATGCCTTCCTGCAATCGTATTCCTTTTCCCATGATTTCCCTCCTAGTGTTATATCAAAATGGAATTATGTTTGATTAAAATTAAATTAAGGATTGAAGTGTAATGACCATACCAGTTTAGCTATTGTTGATTTAGTTGTAATGAGTTCTCTATTTGTAACCTCTAGTTCTTCACTTTTATCCTTTAGTTTTTGTTGAAGATCTGTAATAATATGATGAAGTGCTTTTCTTTCCTTACGACTGTGCATGTCTGGACGAGATACTTTACCACCGAAACCCATCTCATAATCTCCATGATGTTTTCCACATGATTCATCTAAAAGTGATGTAAACACTAGTGGATCTCGATTGTCTTGAATATCACATTTTATTCATGGATCTATAACATTTCCCTGATATTCATTTAAAAGTCAATATACTTAAGAAATGTGTATAAATATTATATAACTAGAGTCAATACTACTTACAACAATATCTTCAGTTCCATTATCTGTGAATTCCAAATCCTTATTCAAATGGCCTGATACATACACCTCCAATGTTGGATGTTATTTTTTCTATTATTTGATCAGAATATTAGACTATCTATAAAAAATAGGAAATATTGCAAGAGAAAGTATTAATCTAAATTATGTTACCGACATATACTTACTTCTTTATATCGATGGCTTGTGAATGACACAGGTCCATGAGTATTGGTGGGTCTTACGATGCTTCTGATGGCTTTATTTCTAGAGGACACAAGATGAAATAAAGGAAATAATTACTATATTTCATATCAGAATGAAGTGAGAATATTTAAAAACATAGCATAACCTTCATTTTTTCTTGGTTCCAGTATTGCAACAGTTTTGTCCACTACTTGTCAGAAATCCTTTTATCTTTGCAACTTGGGGCTTGTTTCTCTAGAGACTTTTCATCATCATAATTTTTATGCTTCAAGTTGAATCTCCAAGTTCTTAACCATTGTTGAAGTGTTCTTTTGCAATAAATAAGCACACCATCTAGTGGAGCCTGAGTTTCTCCATCTTCCATAACAAACTCAAAATCATCCTACAAGATTTAAATGTCATCAATAGTTACATCCTCTAATTAACATATCCATATACTCAATAATATAGTGTTGTATACCTTCAGCTTATGCATCACATTCTCAAAGATCCTCTCATGTTTTTGTCCCCAACTTTCACCTATACGGAAATATTCCACACACCAAATATAAACCCAACCATTCAACTAGCTTTGAAGCTTCTTTATCAACAGGTACTCCCAATACCTCATCAACTATGCAAACCTATTTTTCCCCATCTTTTGGGGAAACTTCTTTGTAAGTAGTGCACACTCTTGTATTCTTCTTAACTTTATCTGGAACTGTGAAATATTTAAATAACACACATGAACAGTGCAATAACAAGATCCAATGAAAAACATTACCTTCACATCTTAGTTCTTGTTGAATCGCTTCATTCCATCCTACATCTTCTTCTAGATGCATCTCCTCTTCAAGATGATCATTTTTTTCTGCCATAAGATAGAATTTTAATTTATAAAAATAATATGTGTTGTGTGTATTAGCAAGTCGTGTGCTTTGATAATGAAATTATTTAGCGGGGTCACCTAATAGATAGGCAGTTGAAGTTTCATTAAAACTAAAATCCATTTCATTATCTCCATTTCCTAATGTCATAATATTTAAATATAACAATGATTTATGGAGAATAATTATACTAATCAAAATAGCTTCACTGAAAGCACCTAAATTAAGGGTATTTGAAGTTGTTTGAATGTGTTGCTCACACTCAAAATCTCAATAGATATGAATGTCATATCAGATTTAGCAAGACAAATGATAGTGTGAATATTATGTATAAATAGATGCATAACTCCTCTAAATCTTCCCGATTATTAAATTCATCTAGATGTGATACATCATCATCATATGTGTCAAAATTTAGGGGTGACCCACACATATCACCATATATTTCAGTATCATCTTGTGAAAAAGATATCCTCTTGTTGCCTTTTCCATTTCATGTTGATTTAATAATGTTACAGAAAAAATTATAAAATAAAATTTCTTATATATAGGTTTACCTAGGATTTCAGTCCATAGACATGTAGTATGGTTTGAGGTGTTTGAACTATAGTGTACATGTTTTCCCTTCACACATGGATGTAAATGTTTCTTAATAGTATTTGATTCTTCTCTCCTTTTTACAAATTCACCAAACCAAATCAATAAATACACATCAATAAGAGGAGACAATATCACAAAAAAGTCAAATTAATATAGTCATCTAAGTGTTCAGCCCCTAGAGATTTTTTTATTTGATGCATCAGAATTTAACTGCACTATGTGCATACTTTTCTTGAGAGAATGCATATCACTTTTTCCATTCATAGACTTACCTAATCAAATGTAAACATTGCACATAGATAAAGGGAGATGATGTCAAGATCATTTACATGTATAAATTAGTACAATATGGATACCAAAATTTCTGCACTTTTTAAATGCATTGGCGATCAGAACGTCTTCGTCCAAAATAACTAAATTTCAAGCACTTTTTGTTGCTGATAGGATTTGATGCAATATTAGGAATTAGGAGTATATATGTAGGCACTTAAAGTTCTTTAGACTTACTTGACTTTATCTTGTTAAATTGTTCCTTATGTGGATCTTGATCGCCTACTAATGTAATATCTACATTCAATCAATGGATTGTGCAAAATTATTATAATAATTGAAAAAAATTGACCAAATATATCACTTGGACCAAGTGTTTTAGAAATTTCTTGGATTTTAACATTCTTAGCACCTTAATTGATTAGAATATTATAATTAAATATCGTAAAAAATAATCTCTAAATATTATATACATGAATAGGAGGATTTGATGTAAGAAAAGAAGCAAAAAATAATGCAATTACCTAAGAGTTCATTCCTCATTAATTTGGTATTGTTTAAAGCAATAAGAACATACTGATCAGACTTCCCCTTTAAGCTTGGATGCATATTTTTCTTAATTGGAAGTGATTCTCCTTTTCTATTCATAGAACTACCTGTAAAAATTTAATCATTACACATTAATAGAGGGTATGGTGTCAAAATACATAAATTATGATAATAATGTAGCAAATTGATACAATATTTCATACCATAGATTCAAGATTTTTTAAATCCATCGGCAATTGGAGCATCCTCATTCAAATTATTTAAGTTTTCTAGGTTTTCATTATCTGATTTTTCTATGAAATACAAGATTCAAGGTCAAGACTTGGGAGTATATATTCAGTAATGAAATATCTTCAAACTTACTTGACATTATCCCGCTCAAGTTTTCTTTAAGCAGTTCCTTGAGGATGGGCACAGAGTTTCCTTTGGCATTTTCTATTACATATGAATTGTGCCTCACTGTTGCAAATGGAATTTATAATTAATATGTAATGGTTGCTAATAGAGGGGGAAAACTTGTATAGAATATAAGTCATATAGTCGTTGTTGAAGAAAACATGATATTGAACTGATTTTGATCCATTATTGATCAACCGTTCACCTAATTATCCACCTTGATCTTCATGATCATATTCTACAATAAATGGAAACATATCCTCATAATTACCAAAAAATATTTAGATTTATTACTTGTATATTGTGATTTTATTTATACCTGGGATTGACACGATGTGTATCTCAGTTAGTGCTTTTCTCTTCTCTCTTTTAACCACCTCTAGTTTTGAAACTAATAAGTATAACGAAAATGTTGAAATATTTTGTGGTATAATAAAAAGAGTATGCAATCAAGCAAAGTAAATTACATATACCTTCTTTTCTTTATGTAAGATCTCTATCAAGGTTTTCCTTCTTAATGATTTTATTAATGGACTTGAACATTGATTTAGGTGGCATTACTCTACAAAAAATAAAATTGCATAACTCTCAGTAATAATGTTAGAAATAAAAAAGTGATTTCTAAAACATCTTATTGACTGAACCTCCACTCTCTTCCTATTTTTAGGATGTAAAATATCTTTGATTAAACTTTTAGGAACTTGTAATGCCTCGGTATATCACACCTTGTCCATCTAAAATTATGATCATCATCCAACCCACAATTGATATGCGACTCATGACTTCTAGCTAAGTAATCATCTTTTTGTTCAACAATCTCCTTATCAAAATGTATGTTATTAGGTTTCCAATGGCATACAATACTCCATTGTCCATCTACAGGATCCACTGAGTAGAAGACTTGTTCAACTTGTTCAGGATAAATAAATGGTTCATCTTTTAATCTCTTCTTACACGTGTTAACGCATGTGATATTAAGATCATCAATTGATAACCCTTCCTTGTCAACACTGTACCAGGAGCATTTAAAAAGAAAATAAGGATCCATTCCATGATAGTGGATCTCAAAGATGTCATCTAAAAGTGCATAATAAACTTCACCGTTAGGTCATGATGTGGCACTGCCACTATTTTGTGTTACTAGGTCTCTATCTACATCTTGACGCTCAAATTTGTATCCATTCATAAAATAAGCTTTATAAGAATATATGTCTATCTTAGGTCCTTCGGACAAATATTGGATATGCTTAGGAAGTTTGTCAGAATTTTTTCTGGAAGAAACCTAGGAAGAAAACACATACAAAACAAACTAAGAAATACAACATAATTA
This sequence comes from Alisma plantago-aquatica, assembly GCA_963693085.1. Classification (NCBI taxonomy): domain Eukaryota; kingdom Viridiplantae; phylum Streptophyta; class Magnoliopsida; order Alismatales; family Alismataceae; genus Alisma; species Alisma plantago-aquatica. The sequence goes on from OY856415.1 coordinate 298,044,922, forward strand.
ATACAATATGCTAAATAAAATTATGGTTTCATCTTACATGATCTTCAAATCACTCTACAAATGATTGATGGTGATGCAATAGAAATCTGAAATCATCCTAATTAGGGTGTTGACATATCAAGACATCCTTATGCTTCCTGTATTTATATATGCTAGCTAAGATTTTTTGGGTATTTTCATAAATGTACCAGAATGAATAACATGTACTTACTTGACATAAGGTTGAAATTCCTCTGTATTAATTAATATGAAACGTTCGACTTGATGTATCTCTTACACAGATGCACTCACTATAAAATAAGAACCAAGTGGACCATCAGGGGACCTTACAGGTCTATGTAGCTTGGTTTCTACATCATGTAAATACCTATCACAGAATATGCTTGCTTCCTCCGTTAAGTACCCTTCAGCAATACACCCTTCTGGTCTACTCTTATTATGAATGTAATTCTTCATTGTGTAAAGATATATCTCAATGGGATACATCCACCAAAACTGAACTAGTCCATCAAGTTTTGCTTTTGTCACTAGATGCACGGATAAATGGGTCATGATATCAAAAAATGTAGGAGATAAAATCCTTTCTAAATTGCATATTATCGTAGGAATTTTCCATTCCAACTCTTCCATCTTTTCAACAGTAATGACCCTTGCACTTAGTTCTTTGAAGAAAACATAGAACTCAATTAGATATTTTCTGATGGGCTTTGTTAATGCCTTTATCTCAACTATTAGAAGGATACATTGTAGAAATATGTGGTGATCATGACTCTTCACACCCATTAACTTCCTTTCTTGTACTTGAACCATGCAAGAGATGTTTGATGAAAATCCTTTGGGAAGTTTAATGTCCTTCAATACAGACAAAAAGTTTTCCTTTTCCTCTTTTGTCATATTATAAATTACACCAGGAAGCTCCCGAATATTATTTGATTTAAAACATTAGGCGACAATTATTTATGGATCTTCAAGTGTTGCAAATCAAGTCGATCTTTAAGATTTTCCTTTCTTTTACCATCCTTATGAAGTAACCATGCCAAACTATTTTCACTAACAATTTTTTCTATATGCATAACATCTAGATTGTGTTGAACCAGTAATGAGCTCTAGTAAGGGAGCTAAAAAAATACTTCTCTTTTTCCACCCCTCTAGTAGTTCTTGTTTCTCTTGTAAATTATAACTTGAAACCTTTCCGAAGACAACATTATCATAATATTCCCACAAATGTTCAACTTGTTTTCCATCTAAAGGTTGAGGCACGGGTTCTATTTCCTTATTTCAATTGAAGCTTTTTTTGTCTACATGCCATGGGTTGTTTATTGGTAGAAAACTATGATGCCTCAGATAGACACAGTTTTGATTATATGGAAGGTAAATAGAACCACGGTCAACATGCCAGTGGGATATGCCTTGTAACCTTTTGTACTCCAACCAGACAACAAACTGTATGTAGGAAAGTCATTAATGGTCCATCGACGCATTGCTGTCATGCTATATACCTCACCCAAGTTTGCATCAAAAGTGTTCACAATAATCCACAACATCTTCAATTCATCAATCCATGGTTGTAGGAAAACATCAATGTCATTTCCAGGTGACTTAGGACCATCAATAAGAAGTGACATCATTAAGAAAGACTAATGCATAACAAGCCAGGGAGGAAGATTGTAACAGATTAAGATGACGGGCCAAATACTGCTACTTCTCCCCATGGCAATATTAAAAGGATTATACCCATCAATTGCTAAGCCAAGTCTAAAATTTCACGGCTCATTGCTGAATGATGGATGGTTAGTGTCAAAATCTTTCCAAGCATCGATATCCCTTAGATGTTCCATTTTCCCCACCGTGCCAATTGTACTTGTGGAATGCCAAATCATCCAAGGGATAGTCTTTGTTGAACTAAATAATCTTTTCAATCTAGGAATCAAGGGAAAGTGGCGAAGAACTTTTTGTGGTGCCTTTTTGTTGATCTTTATCTGTCTTCCCGGGTATGTTTCAATCCACCTTGAGGTAGAACAATTTGGACATTTGTTTAAATTCTTGTATTCACCTCTATAAAGTATACAATTATTGGGACATGCATGGATGGTTTGATAATCCAATCCAAGAGAAGACATAAGTTTTCTACATTCATACCAACTTGTTGGCAATTGTCCCTTAGGCAACACCTTAGATAGAAGGTCTAGATATCCATGCATCGCCTTGTTGCTTATTTTATTCAATCATTTGTGTCTTAATAGATGAACAACAAAGGAATGCTTTGAGTAGTTATCACAACCTGGATATAATGGTTCACAAGCATCTTTCAATAGATCCTCAAAATTTTTATCATCATGAGTAGGATTTCTAGGATAACTACCACCATCATCATTAAAAGCATGTTCATTACCACTAACAGTAAAGTCTGTGTTCATTTCTACATCATCATAACATGCATCACTAATCAACCCCTCCATATCATCACAAGAGTTATCCATATTTTGACTCACCATATGATCTTGTTTGTCAGTATCACCATGATATACCCAATCAATGTAGATCGATAGGAATCCAGATTGAATAACATGTCATGTAATTGTCTTCCTATTATAGAAAAATTTGTTCTCACATTTCACACATGGAAACTTGACCTCAATATTATTCCTAAATGAAAAATCCAAAAAAGAATTAAATCCTTGCATGAATGCCTCTTGGAAACGTTCATGTTTCAATTTTCCTCTACTCATCCAACTTGTATCCATGGCTCCCTGAAAAATGATCATGCAAATTCCTTAATTTGTCCTTAATGTACAATAACTATTGTTTCTAAACATGAAAATAAATTTTTATCGAACCTAAAAATTTAATGATGTTTCTTAACATAATATACCTTATTTATCAAGGTGTTTGCCTAGACGCCTAGGCTTAAGGTAGGCCACCTCAAACTGGCACATTAGGACAAGCTAGGTCAAAATTTAGGGCAAATTAGGACAAGCTATTTATCATAGATACTATTTCCAACACTATCTTGTTTCTAACCTGATCTCATAGTTGTTCTTGAATGATTATATTATCCTAGATACTATGTCCTAAAGAAATCTAGGTCTAAATTTAGGGAAAATTAGGACAAGCTAGGTCAATTTATATAAAATATACATAAGTCATTTCAAATTAGGGCCAATCAGGTCAAGTTTTGGTCATGTTAGGTGTGTTTTAGCCTAGATACATTTAACTACAAGAGAGGTAATAAAATTGTCCTAGATTGTTCTCAGTCCCAATCTTTGGGCTTGACAACTCTAAAGTTTGGTTTGAGTTGAAATTAACTCACCAGTGGCATGCCTAGGTACTAGTCATGTCAAAATTACGTTCACCTTGTGAGTACAACACACTCTCAAATGTGAACAACTTAATTCAAGTTTGAATTATGTTGACATTAGGTTTATTTGCTTTATAAATAAAGTTAATGTTTGAATTAGAATAATGGGTTGAAGTATTCATATGATCTGGTTCCTATAAGGGTGAGAATCACCCTAAGAAATAAATGAGAATATACTAAGAAATAATAAATACATGAGAATGCACCGATTTCAGTTTCATTTGAACAATAATTCAAAGAAATGCAGAACATTATAGATATCTGATTTAGTTCCTTTTACATCATTTTAAAACTAGGTCTTCTTACATGTTATGCATTTTTTACAAAAAGAATTGGAATCTCAAACGTATTGGTTATATTGCTTTTTATAATCTTGGATACTTGTCTTTCAGAGCCAGACTCAAATTATTTTTAGTATGTTCATAAAGTAGGGGAAGAATATACAAATCAAATGTACTAAAAGAAAGCAGTGACCACAAACAAGAGCAAGGGGTAAGGGCTAGGTATTCAACAAACAAAAAAATTGTTTCAGGTTGAGTGGTTGGGGATTCTTATTTTTGAACAAAAGTCATTCATATATTAAAATGATAAGGCTACATGATCTAAAGAGCACCAAAAGTGCCCAAAACATAAAAATAGTTGTGGTCTATTTACGATATTACAAGCTTAAGGGTTTCTCAAATCCATGAAATCGGAGCAAAGCAAAGAGAAAAAGACTGAGAAAGAGGGGTGATTGACAAAGGAGGAAGAGGAAAGAAGAACTAACCCAGAAAGGTAACAAACTTCATAGGGGTCAGATCTCCTTCTACTTGTGGCCAAACTTCATTGTTGTTGTGTTTCTTGTGTTAGTACCTAGCATATCAAATTATATCAAATATGAATTAAGTAAGTTCAAATTAGGGCCGATCAGGTCAAAAGCAAATCTGATTTGAGGCAAATACTTTTGATTTGATGAGTTTAGGTCAGAATTTGAATTCTAGTTAGACATCAACAACACTATATGTAAAAATCATCATATCTAAATGTTACTACAAATGTTAGGAAAGAGAAATTGACCACATTGGGTTGTTCATTCCTTGGTAATTAAGGCTCAGACCTTGATCCTAGGTCAAATTTAGGACATTTGGTATGGTACAACAACCTACATGCCTAGATAATATTGCCAAATCGGCCTTAAATATACCAAAATCAGACATTGGCCTCAACTGGGAAATAATCTGGCATTTTAAGTGCTATATAAAAGTAGAAGTGCAAGACTAGAATGTATGGAATGTTAAATTATCTCTTAGTTTGTAATATTCACATGGCCACTAATTCTATGTTCACTATAAGAACCTAGCACTAAAAAGTTTGGTAGCGAGAATCTAGTGTAGATGCTAATATGGGATCATTTGTCCTTTATGGGGTGTTAAATTTGATTTGGGAAACAAAACTAATTTAGAGGAAATAGGTTTGATTTTTAGGTCTGCTAGGACCCCATTGACTCTGGTCAAGGCACTTCAAAGTGGGTGCCTAGCTCCTAAGGTATAATTTGGTCATGTTATGCATGATTAGGTCTTATTTATAGGCCAAATTAGTTAGGGTTTGTTCAAATTATGTCTCCTTGGGTGTAAGAGCACTACATAAATGACTAGTTAATGTTCCCAAAATCAGACCTATTCTAGCCTAGTCAGGCCAATCAAATCTAATTACACCCAACAATACCTCAACTACAAAATAAATAAGTAGGAGTCTAGTCTAGTTAGGCCAATGAGGTCTGATTTGACCCAAACCATGCCTCAATTAGAACATATGATACTAGAAATTTGTTAAACAATTTAAGACTTAGATCAGGTTTGGTCACATAATGCAAAGTCAATTTGAGATCCAAGCAAGCTTTTTTGGGTTAGTCTTTCTATATTGTCACTTGCAAACTAAATGTCCTACATGGTTGCAGAAGGATCAAAGATTGATTGCTTTTGGGTGAGTGGTTGGTCCCCTAAAAGGTTTGCAGATGTCCCTTTTCCTGGATGCATGTCCCTTTGGTTTGTAACATATATCACTGCAACTTATTTCCTTGTATGAATGGCACAGTAATGCATCTAGGTCATGAAATTGTAATTTTTATTAGTTTTTCTATAATCATAGTTTTACAAATGTTTGTTTTAAGAAGTATTCTGATGAATTATTATAACTTTTCATTATAATGTGATTGTAATCCATAGGTTTTCATATAATAGGTTGAGACTAGCAAACATGAAGTTTTCATACAAAGTAGTATTATGACTACAAAAACCAGCATTGTCAACCTCAAGCTCCAATTTTTTATTTCTAAGTAGAAACAACATCACATGCAGTTGGACTAGCTTTGTGACATTAAACTAAAAAAGAGCTAATAGAATTCTCCTAGGTTGTTCTCAATGTGAATCTTTGGCCTTAAAAACTCTAAAGTTGGGTTCGAGTTGAAACTAACTCACCATTGGCATGCCTAGGTATTAGTCATGACAAAATTATATTTTCCTTGTAAGTACAACACAGTCTCACATGTGAACAACTTAGTACAAGTTTGAATTGTGTTGACCTTAGTATGATTTGCATTATAAATAAAGTTGATATCTTAATTAGAATTATTGGTCGAAGTTTACAGATAATCCGGTTCCTATACTGGTGAGAATCACTATAAATTTCAATTATTAATATACAAAACCAAACACAATATACTAAGAAATAAAAAATACATGAAAATGCAAAAATTCCAGTTTCATATGAAAAATAATTCAAAGAAATGTAGAACATTAGAGATCTCAATTTTAATTCCTTCTACGTCATTTTAGAATCAGGTGTTCTTACATGTTATTTATATTGTATTAAAACACTTAGGATCTCAACTATATAGGTTAGATTTCTTTGTATAATCTTGGATACTTGTCTAACATATCTGAACTCAAATAAATTAAAAGAAAGGATTGACCACAAACAAGAGTAAGGGGAAAGGGTTGGATATTCAACAACAACAACAAACTATTTTAGGTTGAGTGGTCGGGGATTTTTGTTTTTGAGTAAAAGTCATTCATATATTAAAAGATAAGGCTACAGGGCCTAAAGAGAACCAGTAGTGCCCAAATTATAACTGTTGGGGTCTATTTATGATATTACAAGCTTTAGGGTTTTTGAAATCCATGAAATAGGAGTAAAGAAAAGAGAAAAATACTAAGAAAGATGGGATATTAACAAAGGAGGAAGAGGAAAGAAGAACTAACCCGAAAAGGTAACTACACAGGGGTCGGATCTCCTTCTAATTGTGGCCAAACTTCACTATTGCTCTGCTGCTCGTGTTAGTACCTGCCCAATAAAATTATAACAAATATAAATTAAGTCAGTTAAAATTAGGTCCAATAAGGTCAAGAACAAATCACATTTGAGGTAAATAACTCTGATTTGATGAGTTTAGGTCTAAATTTGTATTCAAGTTAGACATCAACAACACGAAATGTACATATCGTCATGTATACATGTTAAAATAGAAATGTTAAAATAGTTGTTAGGTTAGAAACATTAATGACAATGGGTTGTTCATTTCTTAGTAATTAAGGCTCATACCTTGATCCTAGGTCAAATTTAGGGCGTTAGGTATGGTACAACTACCTAGACGCCTAGATAATATTGCCAAATCAGCCTTAAATATACCAAAACCAGACATTGGCCTCAACTAGGAAATGATATGGCATCTTAAGTTTTATATAAAAGTAGAAGTGCAAGACTAGAATGTATGTAATCTTAAATGATCTCTTAGATTGCAATATTCCCATAGCCACTAATTCTATGTTCAATATAAGAACCTAGCATTAAAAAGTTGACATCATTTGCTAACGAGAATCTAGTGTAGAGCTAATATGATAATGTTTGTCCTTTATGCGGTGTTAGATCTGATTTAGGGAAATGAAACTGATTTGAGGTAAATAGGTCATGGTTGTTGATCTTCTCAGATTAAGATAGAATAAAAAATAAATTTTTTAAAGAGCAAAAAAGATAAACAATCATTAGAACATGTTGGTTCTGGATCTCCTCATATTTTTTAATAGAAGTCATGGATTGTTTCATTCATCGCACCAACTACTATATCACAAAATATTTACTAGATAAAGAAGGTAATTTTCAAAAACATTTGTGCATGGTGAATCTTGTTAAAATGGAAACTCACATAACTATAAAGAAACATACACGTTTGACTATTACAAACAAGTATGTGAGCTAAAATCATGTACACGACCTTGAATTAAGCATCTAATATTCATGGGCCTAAGCTATTAAGTTAATCTCTTTGTCTATTGTATGTAAGGCATAAACAATGTTATGCTTATTATATTATGATGGAAATAAAAGCACTAAGAAGTCAACTTAAAGATGAGAAAAAGGTGAAATCAGTATAGTAGAGGGATAATGGGATTCTAGAAGATCGAACATATCAAAATTGCAATAGGATGGACCATGGATCCGAGGAGATCTAAGTTATAAACAAGAAAGGGTGCATCTTTATTGAGCCCCTTTCCATTGTCATGTGAGAGGGATCCACAATAGAGAAAACCCTCACCTACGAGCACTACTACAGAATACGCCTTTGGCGTTGATTGTTTAACTCCCTTTGGTGACGGTTTTAAAGCGACGCCTATGTGGGCGCCGCTAAAGGTCGAACTCTTCGACGTCGGTTTTCTAACCGACACCTATATGATCTATAGGCATCACTTATATATATTTGGGAGACGTCTATAGGGTTCGCGCCACAAAGAAGGGCACCACCTAGGACACTTTCTGTGTCGGTTAACAGCTGAACAACCGATGCCATACTCCCAGATGACACGGCCGTGCTTCGCTGCACGGCCGTGTTTAGTACTTTAGGCGTCGGTTTTATACGAATAAGCGACGCCTTTTCCACCACGGTCGTGGTTTCCTGCACGGTCGGGTTGTTTGTCATATTAGGCGTCAATTTTTATCTAATAACTGACGATGTAGGCCTTTGATGACGGTGTTTTATAAATAACTGATGCCTATACTTTAATTTTTTATTTTTCTTATCAGTTTGCAGGCCTGCTGTGGCTGGTCAGCAGGATGAGAATCTGCAGTTCAGGTTTCTGAACTGTAGGTTTACGACATCCATTGATATCAGCCTACAAACATGCCACAAACCTGCAAAATCAACAAATACTTTTTCACACAAGTAGATACATTCAGACATCAATTCAATTCTCACATTCACACATGTAGAAACATTCAAATACACATATAAACATTCAGACATGTATAAACATTCAGAAATATTCATTTACAAAATATCATCCAGCATCGCTATCAGCATCCCAATTATATCTTACAATCGCCACTGCTTGTATGGCTTTTGCCCATTCTTCTCTTATTTCATTTAATGCTTCCATCGTATATGGAGCATGTACATTTTTTAAGCGTTTACCTATAGTGTTGTCAGTTTTAAACACCTGCAAAGAGAATGATGTATATATATAAGTAATAATATAAAAATAAGATTGATATATTGCATACTAACTAATGAGACTATATATAATACCTCATGTATGGTATTAATATCCAATGCGGCATGTCAGATAATCATCTGCATAAATCGCATCACATAGTATGTGCATGCCCAACCGTTGTCTTGTGTAGCGCACTATAAATTGAAATATACAAAATATTAAAAAATACAACTAAGCACAATTCACATAAATAATATATACATTGGAGTCGGGAACTTACTTTTACGTTCTCCCAAATTATTGGCTGGTTCTTTCTCCTTGGGACATTTCCTCCAGCATTTTTGAATGCATCTAAACCCCTACATGTTAATGTAACACAGTAAATTGCATAATTAAAATAGTAATGTAATAACATATGTTAACAGATATAAAAATGAAATATTTCTCACCAGAATAATGACATTCTCAATATGTGTCCAATTTTAGTGTTCAATGTACTTCCCGCAGGATCTAGATAATAAACAGTGAATGTCCTGGGGACAATAAATAGTAACTCCCAATGTCTACCGCTAGAGGTAAAAAAGTTAAAAATCAATAACTCAAAATGCACAATAAAAATGGAATTTTCTTAAGTTCAAATTATAAATAAAGTAAACTTAGTTGACATTGAATGGAGCTATTATTATCGTCTTCTTTTGCTGACCGAAAATTCTAAAAGCATCTATACAGTATTGTTGAACACTATCAGGGTCTTTAGCTACTATACTAATCAATGATGGAATCAAAAAACCCACATGATCAAATGCAAATTGTTTGCATTGATCTTCGACTAAGTAGCTGCAAAACATGTATTACGTATGCATTAATATATAAGAAACCAGATCACCAGATCTTACACAAGGTATATGGATGTATAAACAAGATCTCACCTTATCCATGTCTCTATCGTTGATGTATTCATCCAATCATACATAAACAACTCAATAATATCTTGTATAAATAAAGAGCTATCGTATGATTGATCTGCATTATCTGCTTCTAAAGAAACAATTATAGGGCAATGTATATTATGTGCCTGTAGCCAACATGCCATTCCCCTACAAGAAGGACCTAACAGGTATTTTAGGTCAGTTGGAACCCAACTTGGTAATGTAGGAAGTAGAGGTGGAGGCCTAGGTGCTCCGGGTGTCTTCTTTTTAACCTGTATATATAATTTCAGATCAGTTGACCTCATATATACACATTAACAATATAAAATAATGTAAATTTGTCTTAAAATTTCAGTAGTGTAGACGACATCTGCTTTGGGCCACAATATCACCCCGCCTTCTGCCTCAGCAAGTGTATCAATATCTAGGTGGGGATATGGCAATGTAGCTTCCCTCCAATCGGGTAACACATGTATTGGGCTCACACGAACGTAGCCCTGTGTCATTGGAGTCCCGTGAAACATTGCCCCAGGAAGGGACGGGTAAGCTTGCGCCTCTGCAACAACATAGTCTTGCATTCTTAAGCGGCATGGCTTCAATGCCTACAAATTTACATAAAGAATATTATACATATATAAATATCATCTTGAAAACATATCATCTTGAAAAGACTAGCTACAATGTCATAAACAATACTTACAGCAGACGTGTTAGGCGATGGGTCTCCAAGATTACTCGCAGTCTGTGCATCAGGAGAAGAGTGGGTTGCCATAGGCTGATTGGAAGCCTGAGATGCCTGCTACCGCACTATTTCTTCCTTGACCTTCTCAACAACTATATCATCGACCTTCTTGGCAACTATATCCTCGACTCTCTTATTCTCCTATACATAGATAAAAGAAACATTAACTTCTTATTATTGAATTCCCTTTTGCAGTAACATTCTAAAAAAAGAATAGGTTACCTCTTCTTGTGAAAGTCCCGCTCTGGGTTTGAGCTGGGATGGCCCAAAGAATGCTTTGATGCCCACACCAGCGCCTGCACCCCTAACACATCCAGGATGCTCTGGGTTACCCAGAGCAACTGTCAATTCATCCCTTATGCCCTGAGGGATGAACGTGCCATGTTTCCTCTGCTCGTGCAGCTCCCGCTAATCACCATCAACAGACATTGGTAAGTTAACACCACAAATAATCAATATTCAAACGATTGCTCTAAGAGTTGTATTTTACCATTTTCGCAGCCGCCTCAGCAGTTACGGGCTTCTTTATTTCACCCTTCTTGTTTTACTTCCCAGCTATCCAGATATCATGGCGAGGCATGAGTGTGGCAGACTCCTGAGTAGGAGCAGACTCCTGAGTAGCCGCAGACTCCGCCTGTAGTCTTGGGCGAACGCTTGCATAGCCCTTTGGACCCATAGTGTGGTCATGAACATTCAGTGCACGCCTTGCTTTTTGTGTGTCACTGAGGGCCTAGTTAGTATGCAAATTAATGATTTGGTTAGTAGCACTAAATGTTAATCTTGAATAGGTGAATACAACGTATATTAATTAAATTGGGAGTGACGCCTAATACCTTAAATTCTTCAGATTTTCTTGAAGTAACAAAATTGTCCCAATCTTCTTTGTCCAAGAAGTTCCACTGTTCAAGAGCTAACTTCTTCTTCTTATCACCATCTTTTATGTATTCTCTGTTGAGATTTGTCCTATAGTTCCTAAGCATCTTTCCAGTGCATTGCATCACACTTTTACGATGCAGCTTCTCATCCAATGCAAACAGATTCTATAAAATAGAATTCTTATTAACTAGTATCAAAAAATAGAATTACAAATAATATAATTTGTAATCTACAAAATAGAATTGCAAATAATAATAACTCACGCATAAATCCTTCCATATCAAGTCTTTCTTCCCCTGAGGAACTTTATGCCAATTATCATACTTAACACCACAATGGCTTCGAGTGACACACCCAAGATAGTTTACAAAATTATTGCGGTTCACTCCAATTGCATTTCCTCCATTATCAAACTCCACAACCAATTTGGATCCACTACCACTTAGCACTATTAACTTCTTCAACAAAGTGATGCCCCTTTTTTTGTTAAGTGTTTGGTGCTGCGCATCAAGTTGCTCTAGTGCTTCAGTGGGTACATGTGCATCATCAACCTAAAATTTGACAAAAATAAACACACTGAATTAGCGCAATATAGAAATATGGGATATATGACATAACTAGAAGATAATGAATTTTATAGAAATACAGGATATGTTTTTAGAACTTACATTGGTATCCTGGCCATGCTCGTCATGGACAACATGCTCATCATGGACTTCATGCTCATCATGGACATCATGCTCATCATGGTCAGCCATCTGAAAATGTCATTAAAAAGGCAAACATTTAGCATTTGTATTAACTAGAAGATAATGAAACATCAAATCTGAAAATGATCTAAAATCCAAAGCCTTAGAATGGGTCAAGTTCAAGTCAAAATGGCTACAAGTGTGCGTTTTGGGTTTACTATGTAAATGACCTTAGAACATCTATGTAATCACTTGTAATGATGAATTGACTTGTAACTTAGAAGAGAAAAATGATTGGGACAAATTTCACCAAGAGCTAATCACTTTAAATAGAAATTAGAAAATGGATTACATGCACTTGGTCGGTCGAGTTTTCCTGGATGTCATTAAAAAGGAAAACATTTAGCATTTGTATTAACTAGAAAAAGGCAAACATTTAGCATTTGTATTAACTAGAAGATAATGAAAAATCAAATCTGAAAATGATATTGATATTAAAAAAGCAAACATTTAGCTTCAATAAAAAAATATAAACATACATGCCTCTAAAATTGTGATCTTTTATCAATTAACAATCCTTCATTGTGATCTCCGCGCACATATAAGTCATCATTAGCTTCAATATTTTTCTTAGATTCCTATCTTCTTCACCAAATTTGGGGTACAATAGATCAATCTTCTTCCACTATGGGGAATCATACGCATGTTGTAGGATCCCATAATTATTTTTCTAAACATTTGCATGCCACCACAAATTCTTCGCATCTTTCGGATTTGCAAACAAGCGTTGAAACTGTGATATTATAGGTAGATACCACAACACCTTGGCAGGAGAACCAGTTTTGGACTCCCTTGAAGTCGTCAATTTATACTGTGATGCACCACATTTTGGACAATCTTTCAAATCTACATAGTCCTTTTGAAATAATACACAATCATTTGGGCATGCGTGTATCTTCTTGGCCTCCATTCCCATTAGGCACAACATTTTCTTTACCCAGTATGTTGAGATTGGCAGCTCGTTTCCTTCAGGAAGCATTTCTTTCAACAAAGTCAACAATGAAGTGAAGCTTTTGTTGCTCCATCTATTGTTAGCTTTCAACTTATACAATCTCAACACAGCGCTAAGCTTCGTAAACTTAGCACAGCCTGTGTATAATGGTATCTCAGCATCATGCACAATGTTTCTAAAGATAGGAGGTGGATCGGTGTGCTCTACCCTACAACTATCCAGCATCGCATCAACGATGTCTACTGGAACTGGTTCGTTCACATCTACGTCATCGGAGGCAATTTCTTCTTCCACCCAAGCACTGCTATCGACATCTACTGGTTTTGAGTTTGAAATCTCTCCATGCCAGTGCCATTCTGTATAGTCTTGTACAATCCCGTTGTACATGACATGACTTTTGATTTCCTCACCAGTGTTGACTTTCAAGTTGTTACCGCAATGCCTACATGGACAGTAGAACCTATCTGTAGGTTTTTTCCTATGTTCCTCGGCAAATCTAATAAACTGATCAAGACCAGATATAAACTCTAGGGTGCAACAATTGCGAATGGACATCCATGATCTATCCATTCTATGATCAAAGAGAAAACAAGTATATATTAGGACAAGATTAGGGTATACACTTGCATCCTATCCAAGATTTACTCCTATTACAGTCCCAAACCGGGGACTATCCAAGATTTACTCCTAATGAATAAATCTTGGACGGGTTTCTAGGCCAACAAACACATGTGATGTCATTCTTATATATAATAAATGTGTACCACATCCCATCCTTGAACACCTAATCTCACTAGTAAGTGTATAATGTGTATTGGGTTTTTAAGAAAATTTCGGTAGCATTTCCCCGTTGTTCTCTAAGTACATATGTACTTAGAGAACAAACGGGGAAATGCTACCAAAATTTTCTCGAAAACCCAATACACATTATATACTTACATCCTAAGTGAGATTAGGTGTTCAAGAATAGTCCCAAATCGGGGACTATCCAAGATTTACTCCTAATGAGTAAATCTTGGACGGGTTTCTAGGCCAACAAACACATGTGATGTCATTCTTATATATAATAAATGTGTACCACCTATCCCATCCTTGAACACCTAATCTCACTAGTAAGTGTATAATGTGTATTGGGTTTTCAAGAAAATTTCGGCAGCATTTCCGTACTGTTCTCTAAGTACATATGTACTTAGAGAACAAACGGGGAAATGCTACCAAAATTTTCTCGAAAACCCGATACACATTATACACTTACATCCTAAGTGAGATTAGGTGTTCAAGAACAGTCCCAAACCGGGGACTATCCAAGATTTACTCCTAATGAGTAAATCTTGGATGGGTTTCTAGGCCAACAAACACAATAATAGATATGTACATGTTAGGGTTTCATCACAATTGATGTTAGGGTTTCATCAATGTTAGGGTTTAATCAAATCAAATTAGGATGTTAGAATGGACAATTTTAAATCTTATTTCAACATGCATCAAATTAAAATTTACTGAATTAGGTCAAGCATTAGGATTAGAAGCACAAATATATGCAAGCAAAAGATTTGTTCGTATCCTAGAATTAACATAAAGCATTACATATAGATTTGTTCATATCCTTACCAACAGCAAACACGGCCTTGGTAGGCCATTCTTCTCAGTGAAAGAAGTAGAACACTAACTAGTCTTTAACGAAATTGATTGATTATTTAGTCGGGAAGAAAGTGAAGTAAGGACTTCTATAACTAGAAGGTATCTCACTGAATTTCTAGGTAACCGTAGACAAGTGGCTAAGGTGCTTAGGTTTTGAAGTCAAGAAGTGTTGTAGTTAAAGAGCTAGGGAGAAAGAAGAACAGAGGCTACAGCTGATACCTAGAGAGCAGAGCAGCAAGCAGCGGGCGGCGGCAAGGAAGAAGACAGTGCCACAGTAGGACGTGAGCAGGGAGGAAGGAGTGTGCCGCAGTAGGGCGTGAGCAAGGAGGAAGGCGGCGCGGCGGCGACGTAAGGAGGAAGGCGGCAGGCGGCGGCGACGACGCAGAGCAGCAGCAGGGAGCGTCGACGGAGAGCGAGAAGCAACAGGCACCAGGCGGCGATTTTGGGAGAGCGGTGACGAGCAGCGCACAGGAGAATCGATGAAATAGGAGGAAAGGGGGAAGAGCCGAATGATCGGGCCTCTATTAAGTTGGTCAACGACGTCGGTTATCTACAAAACCGACGCCTATTACGATTTAGCGTCGGTTGATAGTAAAACACCGACGCCCAACTAGACAACCTTTACCCTAAATTATTTGGCGGGAACCATTATCAACGTCGGTTATCTAAGGATAACCGACACTGAAAGTGGGACTTTTCGCGCAAATTTTCATTTTAAATACGCGTCGGTGAATAGTTAAAAAACCGACGTTGTAGGTGACCTAAAATGTTTTTGCTCGAAAATTGGATTTCACGGGTGATTTTAGGTGTCGGTCTGTTATAACCAGCCGACGCTGAATACAAAGAGGTACCCGTGTCTGGCTGGTCTTTGAATATAGACGTCGGTTTGCATAAATAACCGACGTTTAATATTATAGGTGTCGATTTTCGTAAATAACCAACGCCCAAAAAAGCGACACTGAATGTTGTTTCTGTAGTAGTGAAGCAGTAGGTTGAGGATAGGAGAGACTAAGAAATGAAAAGAACAATAGGAGATGAGATGTGAGACTAACACATTTAGGCCAGTGGAAAAATGTATCTATTTTGAATATGAGATGTTCATAGGAGTGTTTCTTCTTCCCAGCAAGAATTTGGATCTTATTATTATGATTGAAACACAATGGAGTAGAGTCTGAATCCCTCATAATTTTCACAAACACCTTATGAGCAAGCGACGCAACAACAATATTACCCCCACATACCACCCTTCCACCCCAAACAAATGACACCCACTAGCATGACAAAGACGGAAGGGACATTCATGGTAAAGATGCAACTGATTCAAGTGCGAGAGGTGAAAGAAATACATGAAATTTTTTATTCGGCAGAGGCAAAAATGAAAATTTTAGAGATAGAGAAGGGGGACAGACCATTTCTATTCCTTACCGTTAGAATTGGGAGCCCAAGCTAGGGCGTCCATCAGTTTCTAGATTTGCAACTGAAGATGATGCTCTGCTATCGGCAAGTTCTTCTTATATACTTAGTTTTGGAGAAGAAAATGGGATTGATCTTTGAAGAAAGCAAGGCTTATAAACCTGAAGCATCGCCTAACTGCGCGTGGGTGCGGGTGCTGTTGAGATAACCCTTTTTACATGAATGGGGTACTGGAGTGTCGTTGGGATATCTTGCACTAATATACGTAGCGGCAAGGGTTTTTCAATCATGAGATTAATGAGAGGGAAATTAAGCCGTGTGACTAATACAGGGAAATTTATATCCTGGGAAAAGCAGTTACATAATTCAGCATGTAATCCCATGAACACAGTATGTGCAAAAAAAGAAAACATGGTATATTAAATTTAAACATTTAAGATTTGATTAAATGATACAACAGAAACATGTGTGGAAAAGGAAAAATAATTAATTACATTGACTTTCTTTGGAATTAAATTCATACTAGAATTATTTAGTATTTAATACTAAATATACATCCATACACAACAAAATTAGATTTAAACATTGTGTAAAAAAGGAAACATGGATATATTATGTGGACTATCGGGTTTTTTGGTTGAAATTAAATTCGTACTGGAATTTTTTAGTGTACTAGTTAAAACATACGTGCACATGCACGTGCCGCATTGAACGTGTTTATTTTACATAAACATTTGAAAAATAAAAATTTCCAAAAGAATAATGGTAATTCTCGTAACTGTTTTGTAAAAAATTTGAAAACATATTATTTATTAACTCTGAAATGTACCTTTAAAGGAAGGAATGTGACGGAGAGGTTGAGAGGTTTGTGGAAATTGATTTTATCATAAAAGAGAAAAAAATAAAATAGAGTACATATAAAAAAAGTTGAGAAAAATTGTGAGAAGAGAGAGAATCAAGGAGAGCAAAATATGAACTCACTCTTTTTATAGTAGTATAGATAATACTAAATATATGACCATACACTAAAATCAAATTAAAGCATTTAAACTTTAAAAAATGGACACATGACTTAGGCATGTGCAAAAAAGGAAACAAGACTATATTATGTTGACTATCGATTTTTTCAATTGGAATTAAATGTGTACTAGAATGGCTTAGTATACAATACTAAAAATATGTCCATACACATAGAAAGTAATTTAAACATTGAAAAATTAAAAAAATGATAAAAGTAAGAAAATATGGCTATTTTATGTTGAATATTAAGAAAATATGGCTATTTTATGTTAAATATTGATTTTTTGGCTGGAATTAAATTCATACTAGATTATGCAGTATATGATACTAAATATATGGCCATACATATTGAAATTAAATTTGAAACATTAAAATTAATTTGATGAAAGTATATTATCAATGCATCAATATATTTCTTTGATAAATTTTGAAACTATTAAAACAAATTCTCTCATATTTATTTATATGTTATAACATTGAAAGTTATGCATGCCATTATATATAGATCATTTTTTTTAAAAGTATACTAATTTAAATAATTTTTTTGTTCCCCGTATTTCCCTTTCCTCACATTCTTTTCAATTTTTACTATTATATTCAAGAGAAAAAAATGAAAATTGACTTTCTCTGTCTATGTTAATTAACTACATCATGTCCTATCCTTGAAAAGTCCAATTACATTAACTCATTTTTTCACTCCTTCTCTAATTAACTAAAATCTAAAATTGCCATTCAACTCCCTGGTAGTACGTTATCTCAATTTAAATGAATTACCATTAAATTGCTCCATTTGAAACCTCTCCATATATGTCATAACATCAAGTTCTTTATTTTCTTTTTTGGGTTTACATTTACTCATTCTCTCTCTCTCTCCATTTCCGATAAACTCTCTCATTGATTTGTGAGCAGAATCATATTAACTCTATGTCTTTAATACCAAACCCCATTGATCTCATCATATTTTTTAGTCTCTCAATTTTTGAATAAAAATGACATTTTAAAAAGGTTATTTTTCCTAAACATGTCATCTTATTATATTTATATTTATTTTTTCTATTTTGGGCAAAAGAAATGCTCAAATAAAACCCTCTATATCAGCATTAAATGTATAATGACATCTCTATTCTAGTTTTCAATCACTATACCTTTTTTCCTCTATATCTCTAATCTGTTAAAATCCAAAGTTAGTTTTGACCTTCCATTCTAAAACACTCTTTTTGTTAAAAAATAATTTATTTCCGCTCTGTTTGCAATCACATTAATGCTTCTTATGTCGTTTTCATCTAATCAAAATTTGGTGAAGATGGCTTGACCGATCTCTCCATCCCACACTCAGTCCATTAGTGCACCATATCACCAATCATTTTGAATTTTCATCTGCATCCCATTAATGGTAACACTTTAACCTCTACTCTCACTTCGAATCCAACAATAATTATGTATGATACTCTCACTAACTTCAATCGTTCTCTATAACAAAAATTCTATCAAATTAAAAATATGAAATCAATGCATTACACGGCTCCACCATGCATCCCCAATTATCTAGGATAGTCTCTCCTTTGGTCTCCCTCAATAGTGAAATACAATTAATTTCCTTTCCACGTTCTTAGTCTCCTTGTTTTCCTTGCAAAAAGAATATAAACGTGTGTGATATTATCTATTATAGAAACATTACATGTGGAGTTTAATGTTATGTAAGTTGATTGTATGTCAACTAAAAAGAAAGAATTCATGGTCGGTGAAGCATTACAAGATTTATATTATTTGTTTTAATAAAATAATCAATAAAAGCTCTATATATAAATTTGTAATCATGTTAACTCATATTCTCTCTCTTTCTTTGACAAGTGGATTGCACTAAAGTTACAATGTTTGGTTAAACATTGTAATAAACTCTCTAATTGTAAACAAAATTAGATAAATATTTTCTTTAATAATTTTAACCATTTATTGGAATCTCTTAAATCTCTCTCTCTCTAACTATCTATCTATCTACCTACATTTATATATACCCTTGATCAATTATAGGAACTATATATATATATATATATATATATATATATATATATATATATTATACTTGATCAATTATATGAACTTCTCGAGGGAAATCAGTTTAATCTGAATACGAGTTTTATGATCTGTTTGAATTAAAATTGGTTTGATCTCCAAAAATTGTCTTTGAGTATGAGATTCCATCATGTGTGATTAACTTGATTAAATTTTCATCTAAAAAAGAGTTAAGATAAAGTGAAAGGAGAGGGAGAGATAAATTTTGGAGTTAAATTCCTTAGCTTCACCTATTTCCTTGTTGTAAATTAGAGTCCAAATTGCACATACATTCAAAGTATGATTATGCTTTATTTTTTTTAATAAAGACTGCTCGAGAAGTTGTGACAAGATAAAGGACAACATACAATGTATTTGAGTATTGGATAGAACAAGCAAGTAAAATGAATAGTCTTTACATGAGGCACACATCTGAACTGTAGATAGAACATATGAAGACCATGATGTCCACATTATTATCACCCACTACGTATTTGTGAAATGAGTGGAAGAAGTGCAAACAAGTAGCATCACCTAGTCAAAATACATAGTTCAACCCCATCCAACTAAATAATGTGATAAGCAAGACAACGGAGATCAAGAAAAGTGTCCTCTCACAAAAAGTCCTTGAAAATGCATTTTGAAGGAGTTAGGATCAATATCTTGAGTACGTCCTCTCATAGAAAGTTCTCTAAAATGCATTTCTAAGGAGTCATGACTCAATATCCTCTCACTTCAAGTCCTTCAAAATACATTTGGGAGGTGCCATGGCATACATGATGAAAATGTCATCTCAAAGTAATTCCTTAAAAATATATTTGGGAGGTGTCATGTCCCATATCATGATAAACATTATCTCATAGAAAGTCCCTTGAAATGCATTTGGGAGGTTCCATGACCCATAGCATGATAGTGTCCTTTCACAATAAGTCCCTGAAAATGCGTTTGGGTGAAGTTTGGGCCCATATCATGACAATGTTCTCTCATGCCAAGTCCTTGAAAATACATTTGGGAGGTGCCATGGAACATATGATGACAACGTCATCTCATTTTGTTCTGAAAAACGGTAATCGGTGTACGGGCGGAGAGGGTACCGGATAGAGTATATACAGTATGCAGGAGTATAAGCGGGAGAATATTCGGTTTTAATCAGTTTTGAATTTTTTTTTAAATATTAATCATAAATATATGTAAATTATATATTGACCATATAATAATGATAATGATAAGTAATTAAAAACATTTATAAGTAATAGACTAATATTGAATTCATAAGTAGTTAGAAACATTGATGAAATTAGAGAAGAAAACATTGATAAGTAATTACAAACATTGATAAGTCATAGACTAATATCACATTAATAAGTAATTATAAACATTGATAAGTAATAGACTAATATTGCATTAATAAGTAATTACAAACATTGATAAGTCATAGACTAATATTGCATTAATAAGTAATTAGAAACATTGATAAGTAATAGACTAATATTGCATTAATAAGTAACTTGAAACATTGATGAAATTAGAGAAGAAACATTGATAAGTAATTAGAAACATTGATAAGTCATAGACTAATATTGCATTAAGAAGTAATTACAAACATTGATGAAATTAGAGAAGAAAACATCAACGATAAGGATCAGTTCAATAAATATTAACTATAAACTTATTGAGAAAATATGAGGAGAAAACCAAATAGGTAAAGTGGAAGAAGAGAATGTAATTGTAATGACCAATAGTAGTATTAGAAAAAAATTAATGTAAAAAAAAATTACTAGCATTTGATTTTGAAAATCGCCGATTAATCGGCTGATTATTCCCCCAAACGGCCGATTAATAGGTCCTAGACCGATTATAGGCCAATTATTCATATTCGGAGCGGTAGACCCCCAAAATCGATTATTCGGCCGATTAGGCCGATTTTCTGAACATTGTGTCATCTCATATTAGGTCCTTGAAATGTATTTGGGAGGTGTCAGGTCTCATATCGTGATAATATCCTCTCACAACAAGTCCATAAAAATGCATTTGGGAGGTGTCAGAGCCCATATCATGACAAATGTTTTCTTACAGTAAGTACCTAGAAATGTATTTGGAAGGTGCCACGACCCATATCATGATAGTGTTGTAGCTATGCTAATTAGATAGTATCTCAGGTAGGGAAAGAGGGAAAGGGTTTTAGGGTTAATTAATAAAAAAATTGGTTTCGATGATATGTAGCATTGATTGCTTTTAGAAGAGACTAATAACAAAAAAAACTACATCCTATATTTTCTCAGCTGGTCCAATTGTGGTGGTTGTCTACTTAGAACCCACAATATATATATAATACCATCAATTTTTCTTGAAAAAAAATCAATGCAATATGTCATATATGTACTAGTGTCATGACAATATTGTATCATAGTAAGCCCTTGAAACAAATTTAGAGGAGCCAAATCTCATATTATGACAGTGTGCTCTCACAACAAGTCTTCAAAAATGTATTTTTGAGGAACCTGGGCCCATATCACGGGAATCTCCTCTTATAGGAAGTCCCCTAAAATGCATCTACGAGGATCTTGAGCCCATATCAGAACAATATCCTCTCACAACAAGTCATCAAAAATACTTATTGGAGGTGTTAGGACCCATATCATGATAGTGTCCTTTTACAAGTCCATGTAAATGCTTTGATCAAGAAAGTCCCACGAAATGCATGTCCGAGGAGCCACGACCCATAACATGACATATCCTTTCAGATAAGTCCATTAAAATTCTTCTAGGAGGGCCCATGGCCTATGCCATGACATTGTCCTCTCACAAAAAAGTCCTTGAGATGTGAATATGTGTATTGTTCTCTTAATTATTCATAAATGGACATCTATGAGTTTGGGAACGATTGAAGCCTAGTTATTTGGGTGCTTGTGGCAGCTACCGCCCATTTGTAATAACAGTTGCTGGGGGTGGGAGGTTTATGTAAGATGTTGCTCAGGAGAAATTTTACTTATAAGAAAAAGGCCCATTAGTCTTAGAATGATCATAAAATATACATGTATGAGTTTGGGGATAATTTTCATGTCAATATTCCTTTATGAATCACCTAAAATGACTCAACAAAAATTTCTCCCACACATCTCCTTTATAAGTTGTTAAATAAATGTACTGATATTATCCCCATGAAAATGCATTTGGGAGGATCTGTGAACCATACGATGACAACGTTCACTCACAAGTTCTTTGAAATACAACTTTGAGGAGTTTTGGTCCATATCTTCATAGTGTCCTCTCACAATAAGTTCCTAAAAATACATTAGTGACGAGATTGGGCCCGTATTATGAGAATGTCCTCTCCCAAAAATCTCCAAAAATACATCACTGAGGAGCCATGGTTCACATCATGATAATATCCTTCAATTGAATGTCTATAAAAATACTTTTGGGTGGAGCTAGGGGTCATATCATGATAGTGTCCTCTATCAGCAAGTCCCTATAAATGCTTAGATTCAAGACATGTATACATATATTTTCCTCTTCACTATTCATAATAGAGACATGTATGAGTTCGGGGACGATGGGAGCATGGTCGTGCGAGTTCTTTCGGAAGCCACCGCTCATTTGCAGCAAATATTGTTGTGGGTGGGTGGTCTACACAAGCCGCTGTCAAGGGGAAATTTGTCTTGCAAGACAAATGCCCATTAGCCTTAGAATGATCACAAAAGAGGCATGTATGAGTTTGGGTAAGATCTTTATGCCAATATCCCTCTATGAACGACCTTCTGAATGACTTAGAAAGACTTTCAACAACAATTTCTCTCGCATATCTTCCTTTATGTATTGTCAAATAAATATATTGATATATCTCCATATAGCTGCATTGAGAAAATCATTGATGCTTGTTATTGGTTGGGAGATGTTGAATGACTGGCATGTTTGTCACCTAAAATTTAGGTGACAAGCACATGTGTCATCTAAATGTTTGGTGACGTACATGTATGTCACCTAAATATATACCCCCTTATAGATCACATGTGACTCATACATGTCACTTATATGGTAAACCCCCGTTAGAACATAGGTGATTCAGATGTATGTCACCTATTCGGTGTAACCCTTTCAAGTATGATAAAATATATGTCATCTATATTATGCAGGATTATACAGATTACAGATGATTTACATGTATGTCACCTAAATTATGTAACTCTTTCAAAATACTAAAAGGTATGTCATCTATTTTACACAGGTCTATACAGATTGTAAGTGATATACAAGGATGTCACATAAAATGTGTAACATTTTACATGACTGTCACCTATACTATGTTTTTTTTGGTAGTAGGAGGACCTCCTCGTCAATTCTACTGTGATGATTTTTTTGTGCGAATACCAAATTCGACTGAGTGTACCTCTTCGTTCCACAGTACCCAAATCCCCTAGAGAAGCCCTGAGACTCAACTCTGTGGGATCTATCGAGACCAATACTCTTGATGATACCAAAAGCGTGCTCACCACTAGTTCGATGTTTCAAGATTGGCAAAACAGACACTCAATATTTAAGAATCAGGTTTTTCAGCGAAGGTTGGGTATCTGGTGACAGTTACCGTGTACATTCCAGGACATTACTATCATCAAACAAACAATGATTTGGGTTCCCCCTTCCCCACAATTGCTCTCGCTTCCTCCTCCAGTTCTTGCTGGTGCGACTGCTTACCCTCTTCTTTGTGTTTGGTCTTCCTTTGTCCAGAGGGGTGATTATCTTCCTATTCCTCCCACCGAAGAGTTGGTTCCCCTTGGAGTACTCATGGATACAAACTCACCGGCAGTAAATCAAATATTTCGAAACGGGCTTGGTGGCCCTTCTAACCCTTCAATCATTGTATCACTCGTCATTGTAGCTAATGTATGTCTGGTAGTCTGGTCCTTCTCCGATACTGCAGATAACATCAGTTTTGTGGTGGCCGTGGGTGTATGGTTTTGCTCTTGTGACACCATGTGTGTCTGATCTTATTGTGGTATGTTATTTATGACGATTCTCTTCTTTTCCCTCCGGTCAACCTCTTCTACCTCATCCTCGCTTTTGGATTCCAGTAGTTTTTCAAACTTGTTATGCTGCCGCACACCTACAGCCCATGACATTTGACAAATTTGAATTGTATGTATAAAGTTATTTTCAAATCTTTATAGACAAGGAGCAGCTAGCCGAATGGTAGATTCCAATTACTCTCAGTTTGAGGTCGCTTTTTAATTTTCTTTTAACAAAGCTTAGTTCTCAGTATCTTTTTTATCACAGACCCTCTTATAGTAAATTTCTAAATCCGCTAGTGATTGTAGTCATCCAGGAGCTGCTAAGTCGGCAGTAATGGACTTAAAGTAATGAAGAAATTAATAGCGGGAGATTGCCCACCAAAGAAGCTAATGACAAGTCAATAAAGAAAAGAGTAAAGTCAATAGAGCAAAACCACCATTATACAGAAGAAAAGCATTCCAGACTTCTGATCTTCTAGAATACACAGGGGTACTGCACGTGAACCAATTATCCAGAACGACGAGATCGCCACCGGCCCACCAAACTCCATCCATCAACCACAAGTTTCAGTTATATATCCCTCTTCCAGCCACTTCAAAAAGTCAGCGTGCTTTTATGTTATGCCATCTCAATAATTTTTTTAAGTAAGCAGAAGTTTCCCTCTTCTTAGACGGGAATCAGACGAGTCACGCGGATTGTATACGTTTTAAAGATAGTAGGAGATAATAATATGTGGCGGTTGATGTTCTCACGTCCTCCGTGTCTACATGTATAGCCTGAAGTTTCTTCCCAGAATTTACCACGGTCACCCTGACCCAGTAGGTCCAGCTGTTCCCGTGTGCGATCAGCGCGTAGCTTCGTCCCTTAACCCATCGAAGCCTCCAGGAAAACGGCTGCGGCTATACATATAAATACATACGACGTTGCGAGACCGAAAGCTCAAACGCATCAATTCAGCTTCATCTCTAAAGGAAATCCATCAGTCAGCGGACCGCAGTTCTACACTCGTCTTCTCTCTCTCTCTGTCTCCGAGAGATTATCGATCTAAACTACTACTCCCATACACACACCACCATGAACGCCAAAGACGGCGGCTTCCAGAGCACCACCGGCTCATCATGGGCAGACCAGTGGGACTACGGCCATGATCCGGCTCAGGCGCCGGTGAAACCGAAGTCGTCCACCGGAGACAAAGTAGCGAAGACAAAGAAGGCGGCTGCTGCGGCGGGGGAGAAGGCCAAGGCCGCCGCGTCCGTGGGGTTCAAGAAGGCGAAGGTAGGTGCCGTGCTCGGATTCAACTGGATCAAGGACAAGTACAACAGTACCAAGAAGAACGGCGGCCGGAATTAGAACTAGCTATTAATAGATTAATTGTTTGTAAATATGGACGATGCACGTCATCCGCGCGGGGATTAGGGCCGCACCTTCGGTAAGGGTGTGGAGATTTTTCATAGAGCTGTGTATTGTTTGATTCATATGTTTCTGATTATCATTCTTGCGGTCGATCTTTTTATGTAAGGCGCGTTTTTCTAAGTGGGATTGGTGAATCGACACAACCCTCACTTGTTCCTCTTGCAACTAATCCATTCCACACTCTAGAGATCTTTGTTTAGTATCGATTCGACGCTGTCCAATTAATTTGTACCTTCCGCGAACGTTCGTCTCTTGTAATACTCATACTCTGAGACTTTGTTTCGTTTTAGTAGTTATTAAAATTTGAATGATGTAGCCTAATTGCTAATTTTGGAATTTCTCTGTCGCAAACGCTTTGACGGTCAAAGTCCCCAAATTTTGTTCGGTCAATTAAAGTTTTTTCAGTCAACATTCTATAATTGGAAAGTTAAAACTCAGAATTCCCAACAAACTTGCCAACTATGTCGGACTTAGATTAGTCTTGAACTCTCGTGGCATACCTAAATTGAACCAAAATCACCAAAAGTCATGAAAATCAACGAGTGGATAAGAGTCAACACCAAAAAGTTCTTCATAGGTAATTTTTGGATTTTTCTTTAGGGCTCGTTTGGTTCTACTACAAATGAACACGTGTTGTTCCAAGTATGTCTGTTTTCCAACTACCTACGTTTGATATTACGTAGTTGCAACTCAACTTAGGAAATTAAACTACAACTATGCTTTCAATTGTACAGAAAAATAAGCAAACCAACTGCGTCTATTTTGGGCGTAATTCCTTTTCTCAGGAGCTGTCAGAGTCTGTGCTTTATCTACAAGATGCACATGCTTTCTCGGTAGCTCCACTTGCAGATTGTGTCAAGTGTTGACAGTACAATCACAAACTGAAACGCATGCAACCAAACCGATTACAAAGCAGTTTAATTTCCTGTTTTCATTTTCGTATCTAAAAATTCGCAGTGCTAGTTCCAACCGCGTACAATCAAACATGCCCTTAGTGTCGCACATGCTCCTTCATTTAACTATAAAACTTATACGGCCTTCCACCATATATTGCCTGTGTGATAGAGAATTAATCTTTGTTTTCTTTTTCTTGTTCTTAAAAATTGTAATGTCTTCCTAGTTATGATTGAATCTCCCATTTACATAACCAAATGAGCCCCCCTTTCACGAGATTTAATTAAAGAATATTAAACATATGCTTCACCATTATCGTGAATATCTATCTTACTATTTCATTTCCATTCTTTTTTTAGGGCAAGTTTGCTTCTTCTTCTTCTCTATCATCCTAATCATCTTTTCGTATGTCTCTTCTTTTTATTCAATAATTCACATAATATGTTTCTAGGATTTTGTCTATAAATCAGCTGATCTAATATCACTACTACAGAAATGGCTTATAAAGTCACTTTTCAAGGTGTCGGTTGTATACATAAACGGACACCTAAACTCTACAGTGTCGGTTTATAACATAAACCGACATACAATCTGTGAAGGTCGACCAGACACGGGTATCACTTTTATTAAGTGTCGGTTAATTAATAAAAAACCGACACCTAAAATCAACCGCCAAAATCAAAATTCCAGCGAAAAAATTACCTCCAAAATTTGACATATGTCGTCGGTTCATAAATAAATAACCGACGACTAAAGGGTATTCACGAGACAGGAATAGGTGTCGGTTGACCTTTAGTTAAAAACCGACGACTATAATCTAGTATAGGTGCCGATTTTTGGAATAGAACCGACACAGTTGGTTTATTTGTCGGTTTATTAGAATAACCGACGCTTATTGTCAACTTAATAGCTCACCAGCGCGAGCTTCTCTTCCCCTTTCCCAGTTTCATTCCTGATTTCAGTTAGGTCCGGCGATTTCTTGCTCGCCCCCGCCGGTCGTTGCTCCTCCGCCGCCGCTGCCGTTCTCCTGCTCCTGCCCTCGCCGCTGCTCCGTGCTCACCGGAGGCCGTGCTCCTGCTCCTGCCCTCTGTGCTCACCGACGGCCGTCTGTGCTCCTGCTCCGTGCCCTCGCCGCTGCTCCGTGCCCTCGCCGCCGCTGCTCCGTGTCCTCGCCAGCGCTTCTCCTCTCTTTGCCGCCGCCTCTGCCGGTGGTTGCTGTGCTCCGGCCGCTGCTCTCCTCTGCCCTCAAGGTATGCCCACCCGCCCTACCTTCTTCCTTCTTCCTCTGCTCTGGCGGCTGCTTGGGCGGTGCAAAGGCACGCCCAAGCAGCTGCTGGGCATTTTTTTTTAAGTTATTTGCTTATTTGTGTTTAGGGTTTAGGTACGGATTTTGTGCTTCTACTGAGTTGAATCCTCTATTGTCTATACAATACATGTAATTTTGATCAAGTGATGATATGTAAATGTAGAAATAAGTTAGTAAGGTATCAATGATAAGTCTGCTGTAATGTGATGCAAAATAGTTATTGTATCATGCATATCTTAATACTTTTTTGTTTTATAGTTGTATAGGGTGTTTTATGTGTGACAGGTCTATTGTTTAATAGTTTAGCTATAATCATTGTTTTATAGTTGTGTTATAAAGTATTTGGGTGTTTAGTATGGTTCCAAAAAGTATAGTATATATATGCATACATGTGCATTTTTTTATAAAATTGTATAGAAAATCAAAACCCGTTCTTGGTGAGAATCCTAATCACCCTTCTTGCTTAATGACGAACTGTAATGCACACATGTGACATGCTTGGAATGTAAATGATGAACTTTTCCCTAAATTGCCAATTGTCGCCTACTTGTCCGCCGCCGCTACCGAAAGGTATGCTTCCTCCAGTACTGCTCCGCCACAGTTGTCTAGTTGTGCATACCTGCGAGTTATCAGGAACACCTAAATGAATGTCTAACACCTAAATGAATATCTAGTTGTGTATTTTCCTAGAAACCCGTCCAAGATTTACTCATTAGGAGTAAATCTTGGATAGTCCCCGGTTTGGGACTGTTCTTGAACACCTAATCTCACTTAGGATGTAAGTGTATAATGTGTATTGGATTTTCGAGAAAATTTCGGTAGCATTTCCTCGTTTGTTCTCTAAGTACATATGTAGACTTCTTTTCAAGCTATCATGTCTACCACAATAAAGTTGGTTATGACAAGCAATAAAAGGTTAACTGATGTTATACAACTTTTTCTGAAAATATATAACATCGTTATATGTACTTACACTTTGTTAATACTAATATTGTCCACCCATAACAGTCACTATGAACTAGGCCTCTATGTCAATGTTAACGTTTCCTATTGAAGAACAATTGGACATCATCCTAGATGATCGTTCCTTAAACCAATTGGTCATACCCAAACATTGGCGTTTTCTAAAAGGAAGACACTACATGCCTGGTAAAGTGACCCTAACTTTTGGCAATTATTCACATGTTATCGAGGTTGAGTATGATTTGGCGGGAAATCTTGTATCAAAATCCGGTTGGCGTGATTGGATTGGAGAGATGCATGTGGTCCGTTGCAACAGGCTTTTTTTCCGTCCAGTTGGCCATAATTCTATCAAAGTTTGGATAACCAACAGCAACTGCGAGACCCCCGATCATCTACTGCGGTATGAGCGCACGGCGTCGCATATCAGCTCGGACAAATCTGAATCTGAGGCCCCTGTCAATTCAGATTCGTCTAAATACAGTGAGGAGCTTCGTGACACAGCTTCATCATCAAAAAGACCACGGTAAGTCCAATTAACAAATATAATTGTCAACACAAAAAGACCACGGTAAGCAATCAATACTCATAGCTACTTTCTATTCTGAACTTTAGGAGAAGATCGCCATAATGATAAGTCCTCGAAGTTACTGATGTGGGACCATGTTGGTGTAGTATTTAGTTGTCTATATATCTAGACTTGTCTGTATTAATAGTTTTTTTAATTATGCGCATGTTTAGGGGTACACCAACCCCTTTGTTTAGTTACTGTTTAGGGGTACACCCCTGTGTGTGGATGTAAAAAGAGATTAATGAATGGAACTGAAAGTTGCTACATGAATGCTTATAACTGAAGTGTGTGTTCCCATGAATGTTCCCATTTGCATGATTACACTACTATTTTCTCATATTGTATAGTCTATTTTAATATGACATAATTGAAAGTTGCAACATGAACGCTGTGTTGAGATTGTATAAGTTGAAAGCTAACAATAGATGGAGCGACAAAAGCTTCACGTCATTGCTGTCTTTGTTGAAAGAAATGCTTCCTGAAGGAAACGAGCTACTAATCTCAACATACCAAGTAAAGAAATTGTTTTACCCAATGGGAATGGATGCCAAGAAGATACACGCATGCCCTAATGATTGTGTATTATTTCAAAAGGACTATGCGGATTTGAAAGATTGTCCAAAATGTGGTGCGTCACGGTATAAATTGACGACTTCGGGGGAGTCCAAAACTGGTTCTCCTATCTAGGTGATGTGGTATCTACCTATAATATCACGGTTTCAACGCTTGTTTGCCAATCTGATAGATGCAAAGAATTTGAGGTGGCATGCAGATGTTAAGAAAAATAATGATGGGATCCTACGACATGCGTCTGATTCCCCACAATGGAAGAAGATTGATGTATTGTACCCTGAATTTGGTGAAGAAGTCAGGAATCTAAGACTTGGGCTTTGTACAGATGGGATGAATCCGTACGGGACATTGAGCAGCCAACATAGCACTTGGCCAGTCATGCTTGTTATATACAATCTTCCTCCCTGGCTGTGTATGAAAAATAAGTACGTAATGTTGTCGTTGTTGATATCGGGCCCTAAACAACCTGGAAATGACATCGATGTTTATCTTGAACCTCTGATTGATGACTTAAAGAAACTCTGGGGTGAAGGTGTGATGACCTATGATGCTTCATGAAGAGAGACATTTCGTTTGCATGCTATGTTGTTTTGCACTATTAATGACTTTCCAGCATATGGGAATTTGTCTGGATATAGTGTCAAAGGAGCTAAAGTGTGTCCTATATGTGAAGAGAACACTGATTCAACAAGACTAAAACATGGCGGTAAGAATGTATATCTCGGTCATCGAAGGTTTCTTCCAAAATTCCATCCGTATCGTAGGAAGCGCAAAGCATTCAATGGATTGAATGAGGAACGCAGTGCACCTAAACCTATACCAGGGGAGGTTGTTTATGAAAGAGTAAAATACTTTGTCAATGAATTTGGTAAGAGATCACAATGTACTACACGGAGTGACAATTCTTCATTCAAGAAGAAGTCAATATTTTGGGATCTTCCTTATTGGAGTTCTTTGACAGTCAGACATTGTATCGATGTAATGCACGTTGAGAAAAATGTCTGTGATAGCATCATTGGTGCTCTGTTAAATATACCAAGTAAGACTAAAGATGGGATAAAATCCAGACTGGACCTACGTGAAATGGGAATAAGGTCAGAATTAACAAAATTACGTGAAATGGGTAATAAAAGAACATACTTACCTCTCGCTTGTTACACGTTGTCTAGAAAGGAGAAGAAAGCTTTTTGTGAATGCTTGGTAAATGTTAAGGTGCCACATGGTTACTCATCCAACATCCGTAGATTGGTATCAATGAAAGATCTAAAGTTGATAGGTCTTAAATCTCATGATTGTCACACTCTAATGCAACAAATATTGCCTGTGGCAATTCAATCTATATTGCCGAAGCATGTAAGGTTTGCAATCACCAGACTTTGTTTCTTTTTCAACAGTCTCTGCAGCAAAGTTATTGACCCTAAGACTCTCGATAATTTGCAAAGAGAAGTGGTTGTTACCCTATGTCAGCTTGAGATGTATTTCCCTCCTTCGTTCTTTGATATCATGGTACATCTTGTTGTCCACTTGACTAGGGAAGTGAAAATCTTGGGACCGGTTTTCTTGCATTGGATGTATCCCTTTGAACGATACATGAGCGTTTTTAAAGGTGATGTTCGAAACCGTTATCGGCCTGAAGGGAGTATTATTGAAGGTTATGTGGTGAGAGAGGTTATGGATTTCTACAATGACTTTCTCAGTGGTAATGACACTCCTGATAATGATAAGAATATTGTCGAGCTATTTGGCAAAGGAATTTTGGGATCACGTGTGAAAGTAATCAGCCGTGAGCAGTTGGAACAAGGTCATTTGTCTATTTTACACAACATGGATGAAGTGAACGTTTATATCGAGGAACATACCAATTTCATCAAAAGACAATATCCTCGAGCCAATACAATGTGGCTTGCTAGAGGGCATAACAAGACTTTTATTAAGTGGTTTGAATATAAAGTCTTACATCAACTATCTCAAACACCAGATGATATTACTGAAACTATCAAATGCCTCGCCTTTAAACCAAAGTTGACTGTTATGTCTTATGAAGGGTATGACATTAATGGATTCACATATTACACAAAGCGCCAAGATGATAAGAGTGTCGTCCAAAATAGTGGGGTCACCCTTCAAGCATCGACTATGTTTTTTGCAAGTGCAAAGGATAAGAGTCCACGTGAAGCTAAAATGTCATATTACGGTGTCATTGAAGAGATATGGGAATTTGACTACATAGATTTCAGAATTCTGCTCTTCAAATGTAATTGGGTTGATAACACCAAAGGAGTTATAGTGGATGAATTGGGTTTCACTTTAGTGAACTTTGAAAAGATTGGCGAGAAGGCTGAACCATTCATATTGGCATCACAGGCGAAACAAGTATTTTATATCGATGATCCTGCAAATGATAAATGGTCGGTTGTTCTTCATGGTAAAAGACAGTTCATTGAAGATCCTATAGATGAAGAAGAGTACTATGATAAATATGATGACTCCAGTCCATTATCAGTTGGGTTGCCAACTCTACAAAATATTGAAGCTAATGATGACTTATATGTGCGCGGAGATCACAATGAAGGATTGTTAATTGATAAAAGATCACATTTTTAGAGGCATGCATGTTTATATTTTTTTATTGAAGCTAAATGTTTACTTTTTTAATATCAATATCATTTTCTGATTTGATGTTTCATTATCTTCTAGTTAATACAAATGCTAAACATTGTGGGAGGGTTCTAAAGAACTATAGGACCAATCTCACCCGAGATTACATACGCGATTCTGAGAATAGGTTCTTGATTTATTCCAATTCTAGACATTGATCAGTATTTCACTAACTCTACACTAATAATTTTTGTTTGTATTCTTTTTGAAAAATAAATATAGGAAGAAGGAAGCCACACAGCAATGGAAGTACTTGGACCCCAAAGACTGGGAGGAGTTTGTTACCCAAAGAAAAATAGATGAATTCAAGGTATTAAGCGCCACTCCCAATTTAATTAATATATGTTTTTATGTATTCACCTATTCAAGATTAACCTTTATTGTTACTAACCAAATCAATGTGCTAACTAACTAGGCTATCAGCGATGCTCAACGACAACTACATGTTACGACCACACAATGGGTCCAAGAGGATATGCAGGCGTTCGCCAAAGACTACAGGCTATGTAGGACGGCCATGACATAGCTATGCAGGATATGCAGGCGTTCACCAAAGGTTATATAGATATACAGGAAGCAAGCCATGAAACAGTAAAAGAAGCCCCAATGAAGAGAAGCAGGATACAAATACAATACATAAAGTGCAGCACACACAAGTGCTTCAGATTCATATAACAACATGACAGACTAACACATATATAGTGCATAACAACAGCAGCGTCGAATTTACATACAACACTAGCTTAGTACATATATAGTGGGACTAAGGTGACGATCCCACCTGCTAAAATAGGTTATCAACAACTACATGTTACGACTGGGAGGTCGTGATTCAGCAACCGTATGCATTAGTAGGAGGACAAACATATGGTGATCTGTTTGTCCTCCTGCTAATGCATACGGTTGCTGAATCACGACCTCCCAGTCGTAACATATAGTTGTCGGTAACCTGTTTTAGCAGGTGGGGTCGTCACCTTATATGTACTAAGCTAGTGTTGTACTAAGCTAGTGTTGTATGTAAATTCGACGCTGCTGTTGTTATGTACTATATATGTGTTAGTCTGTCATGTTGTATGGACATCGATTGTATTGCTCAGGTATTATATAGTCTCATTAGATAATATGAAATATATCAATCTTAATTATAGTTCATTAATTATATATATACATCATTCTCTTTACAGGTGTTTAAAGCTGACCCCACTATAGGAACAAACTTACCAGATGTACATGCTCCCTATACGATGGGAGAATTAAATGAAGTAAGAGAAGAATGGGCAACAACCATACAAATAGTGGGGGTTTTAAAATATAATTGGGATGTTGATAGCGAATAATGACTAAAGAATGATATTTTGTAAATGAATTTCTGAATTATAATATATGTGTGAATGTTTCTACATGTCTAGATGTTTCTACATGTGTCTGAGTGAAAATGAATGAAAGTGTTGGTTGCTATATGAATGTTTCTACATGTGTGAATGTGAATGAATGGAACTACAGATTGCTAGCTACATGAATGTTTCTAAATGTGTGAAAATAAAATGGAACTGCAGGTTGTATTGCTAAATGCATGTGTGAATATTTTTGTTGTTAAATTTGCAGGTTTGTGGCCTGTTGTTGGCTGATATCAATGGATGTCATAAAACCTGCAGTAACTACAGGTTTCTCATCCTGTGACCAGCCACAGCAGGTCTGCAGACTGACAGAAAAAAAAAAAAAACAATAGGCATCGGTTATTTGTATAACACCGACACACACAGTTATAGTGTCGGTTTTATATAGATAACCGATGCCTGTTTCCTGTGGCGCGAAGGTATATGGCGTCGGTTTATTATCTAATAACCAACGTTGATAATGGCCAAGATGGCGCATATGGCGTCGGTTTATTATCTAATAACCGACGCTGATAGTGGCCAATATGGCGCCCTTTCTATGGCGCGAAGGTATATGGTGTCGGTTTCTTATCTAATAACCGACGCCTATACCTTCGCGCCACAGGAAATAGGCGCGATTTCGGTGGCGCGCGAAGAGTTTGGGCGTCGGTTTTGAAACCGACGCGTAATGGGTGAGCTTTTAGTGTCGCCCACATATGTGTCGCTTAGAAACTGACACTAAAGGCCTTAAATAACCGACACTAAAGGTAGGTTCTGTAGTAGTGTATTAAGGGGCATTCTTCCAGCAAGAGAGATGGTGCGGTTGCCCCACTAGTATAGAAATGGGTTATAACGTCCCTACGTGTAGGGTCAGTTTTTCCAAATAACCGACCTTATATGTCTAAAAAAATGCGGGCACCACTTCAGACCTCTTGGGTCAGTTTTCTTAAAAAACCCGACCTTGTAGTGTAACTCTATAGGGTCGGTTTTCCAAATAACCGACATTATATGTTTATAAAAAATGCGGGCACCACTTAAGACCTCTTGGGTCACTTTTCTTAACATAATCGACCTTGTAGTGTATCTCTATATGGTCGGTTTTCCAAATAACCGACCTTATATGTCTATAAAAAACACGGGCACCACTTAAGACCTCTTGGGTCACTTTTCTTAAAATAACCGACCTTGTAGTGCATCTCTATAGGGTCGGTTTTTATAAAATAAGTGACCTTATAGACAATTGGTTTAGAAAGTCAATTACAAGTTTCCCACGGCAAAAATTTGCTTGATTTTGGCTTCGCGCCTCGATCTATAGGGTCAGTTTTTCCTTATAACCGACCCTAAAGGGCTCCTCGGTCGAGAAATTTGTCGACCGAATAAGAGCTAGATTTCACGTATACGAGCACCTTTAGGGTCGGTTTTTTCCTTATAACCGACCCTAAAGTCCTCTTCGGTTCAGCACCTCTAAGGTCGGTTTTTCCTTTAAAACCGACCCTAAAGGCTCCTCGGTCGACAAATTCGTCGACCGATATCAATTATGGATCCAGTTTATATACCGAGGCCACATACTTTGATATAAAGAATGTTGGATTCTTAGTTCCTTCGATCAGTAGTCAGGTGGAGACACATATTGAGGATGTGAATGAGTACTTCTCTGATGCATTCAAATATTTTGCTAGTGAGGGAAAGGAAATTATCCTAATTTCTTTTAACGTCCAGTAAGTATTATTATTCAATATAATTTTAATAATGAATAAAATTATTTATTTTAATGTTTGTTTTATTCTTACTCAGAGCTAGACATTAGGAATTAGTGGTGATTGCCCCAAAATTGATGACTCTTTATTATCTTGACCCAATGGGTAAAACAACAAGGAGTCACAAACTGAAATTGCCAACTATGGAGTAAGCATAAATTTAATCAATGCTTCAACATGATATTTCTATTTAGAATTTCTATTTTACCAACTATCGTTTAATTTGATAGGGGTATAAAGGCTTTTCGTGAAGCTGGAGGACAAATACTCACAAAATTAAAGACATTAAATTTGAAAAATGTCAAGGTAGCTACTTTGACAACTGCTTACTCTTATATGTATTAATTTTCAACTGTAATATGTCAACTCCTATACTCTTATCTCAATTGATGTTTATAGTAGTTTACTAACATTAAGTATAATTTGTTATTTGTAGTGTCCTATGCAAAATAATGACTGGGCTTGTGACTACTATGTAATGAAATATATGCAAGCTATTTTCAAACAAGCATCACATGGCATTCAGACTATAAGTCAGGTAATAAAGAATAACATCATAAATTTACAAGTGATTGTAGTCATTTTATAAAATATTAGCATGTGCATTTTCTATTACAGATCTTTACAACCCAGTCTTACACACATGTGGACTTGGATGAATTCCGAGAAGAGTGGTCAGAGTCTTTTATAAATGAAGTCGATATAGCATTGGATTAAATATTTCGGCTCCATTTATGTATGTGGTTTGAGTACTCTTTCATATTTACTTTTGTATCTGTCATCTCAGACTTGCACTCATTTTGTAAATTATGATGTGATTATGAATTATTTTTGTTATGAATGTGTGGTTTTGAATGGTGACGGTTGAGCATCAATGCTCCCCTCTCCCAGAATATATGAATCTTCTTGTTCTTCTGTTCTATTTCAATTTCTGCAGAAATTTTTTAAAAAAATCGTAACTTCTAGCGTCCATTTTTTAAATAACCGACCCTAAAGATTGAATTCAGTGTACCCTCTTCGGTCGAGCAAATTTTCGACCGAAATATAACTTCTAGCGTCGGTTTTTGTACAAAACTGACTCTAAATGTCCTCTATAAGGTCGGTTATTTATAAAAACTGACCTTAAAGATTGAATAAACATTTTTAGTGTACCCCTCGGTCGACAAGTTTGTCGACCGAAATATTTTCAGTCGATAATTTTCTCGACCGAGTTTTACACTAAAATATTTATTCAATATTTAGCGTCGGTTTTTGTACAAAACCGACTCTAAATGTCCTCTATAAGGTCGGTTATTTACAAAAACCGACCTTAAAGATTGAATAAACATTTTCAGTGTACCTTTCGATCGACAAGTTTGTCGACCGAATTATTTTCGGTCGACAATTTTCTCGACCGAGTGTTACACTGAAATGTTTATTCAATCTTTAGGGTCAGTTATTTCAAAAAAACGGACCCTGTAAACTCTCTCGGTCGAGAAAATTGTCGACCGAAAAACTTTCTGTCGATAATTTTCTCGACCGAGACCGTTTACATGGTCGGTTTTTTTCGAATAACTGACCTTACAGGCTCCTTTTTTTCTCGCCTAGGTCAGATTTTTTACAACCTGTTGCGTCGGTGTTTACTATGTAAGGTCGGTTATATTTGGTTAAATAAACCGACGCTATAGAGCAAATTCTATAGCGACGACCACTTAGGCGTCGGTTAAAAAGTGACACTGCAGGCTTAAAAAAACCGACGCTACAGACCATTCCTGTACTAGTGCCCGTTTCGTTCTCAATTCAATCCTAACATATACGATGCAATCAACCAAGCTTCCAATGTCAATCTGTGATAGTATTGACCAGACAATCCACAACTTCTTATGGGGTCATAAAAGTGATACTAGGAAGATACATACGATCTCCTGGAAGAAAATCATAGCACCTACATCAAGTGGGGGACTGGGTGTGCGTCCTGCTAGAATTCAAAATGAGGCTCTTCTCTAAAAAAATGTATGGGACTTTACTACTAACAGACATATCCATTGGCGGGATCTCATGCATTCCAAATATTACCACCTTAAAGATAAAGGTATGGCTACAGGTTCAAGGTTATGGAAGCATATCCACTCTCATACCAGCACCATACATAATCATATGGGACACGTAGTCTTAAACGACGTCTCTACATCAATTTGGAAGGACAGATGGATAAATTCCTCTCAAACTCCTGTTTTGAAACTCAGAAGAATCATTCTAGAAGATATTGCTGGTCTTAAAGTGAGTTCGATGACGGATCAAGGTCAATGGGATACCAGCTTCCTACTATATTGGTTTGACGAGGGCACTTGCATCAAGATACAGAATATGATCCCTCCCGACCCAAATGCAGGTGAAGATGAATGGCATTTCATCCATAATCCTAATGGCAACTTTAAAACTGTAGTCATTTACAGTGATCTGCTCAAGAACCAGTGCGTGACGACACATGGATGTTGGCAACGAATCTGGAAACTACCTATTGCACACCGCACAAAGTTCTTTCTTTGGAAAGCACTACATGAAGGTCTCCTGACAAATCATAATAGATCTATGAGGGGCATTACCATAGATCCTCGATGTCCCCGTTGTAATAACAATAATGAAACCACCATTCATGTTCTTAGGGACTGTCCATACGCATCCAAGATTTGGGAGGAAATCACACTCCGTCAAGGCATGTATGTTGGCAACGATCCATCTATACAACAATGGTTTTCAAGAAATACTAAAAAGAAAGCTTCTAACACCCACAAGACATGGTTCGCTTCAACCACTGAGTTTCTCTGGAAAGCTAGAAATGATCTCATCTTCTCGAACAAGACTATAACTACTACAGAAGCCTTGAACATTCTGAACAAGCAAGTTAATACCACAATCTATGCCTTCTCACGTCTCATTCAACCTCCAAGAACTGTGGAGCCTAAAAATATCAAGTGGACAAAGCCAGCACCCCAAACTCTGAAACTAAATGTAGATGTTGCTCTCTACAAACGTCTTCACAAGGCTAGCATGAGTTTGTTCTATGAGATGCAAATGGGCTATGGATAAGTGGAGGAGCCCAACTAGCCCCTTGCACAGATCCATTACAGGTGGAAATACAAGTAGTGATAAGAGGAGTCAAAAGAATCATCAATGAACCAAAAGACATTATCATAGAAATAGACAGTCTATTGGCGTTCAAAATTCTCACTGATGTTATACAAACACCCCGGAGATTCAAGCCATTCAAGCAGAACCTACATCATCTTCTCACTTTGAAAGGAAATATCAAAATCATCCATAACAGGCGATCATCTAACAGAATTGCAGATATCCTAGCCAAATGGTCTGCCAAAAATGACGTCCAGCAGCAAGAATGGAGAATTTGCCCAGACCTCTGCCTCAAAGAATATGAGGAAGAGGTTCAATCATCTCCTGTATCTGTAACAAACTTAAACACCGCCTACCGAGAGCGGTCTAAATAATATAAAACTCGGGTATTTATTTTAAAAAAAATCAAGGGGCATTGCAAGAACCTTGTTTTTCTACGGTCACTTTCTATAACATATACTTGAGTATGATTTGTAGTCATTGTGTTCTATTGAAGATCTACCAAAGGATGGTGAACCATCATGGAAGCGAATTTGTTTGCTCATTGCAGCATTGTAACATCCGGGCCCACTGCCCAAGGCTCTAATAGAGTTTTAGAAATGATGACTGACCCCACAGGCCACACCAGTTCTAACTACGCGCTTTGTCCTCACTCACATGCAAGTTGGGATTAATTTTTTGACTGGTCACCCATCCTAGTACTACTCTAGGTTGAGCACACTTAACCACATAGTTCTTTAGTGATGGACTCCTTGAAAAGGAGTTGCACCTTGGTGATATGGGGTAGTCTAACCATTCCTTTTAAGATTATTTTATCTAAGATCTCAAATCCTGGAACATTACAATCTCCTCCATTTAGACTCTTGACATCCTCGTCAAGGCTCAACTATATGGCCCATAATATTTCTACATTTCAATGTAGGCCAAAAATGAACCATAGACACCCAGCTCCCGATCATGAATAACTAGCATACGAGTTGATACATCACCATGGATAGCCCTTTCCAACATGTCTGAATCGCACGGCTCAAGACTGACATGCCACATGCCCATGTGGGCCCCACCACTGGAGGGATTTTGACTCTGATACCATTTGTAACACCCGACCCACTGTCCAAAGCTCTAGTAGAGTTTTAAAAATGATGACTGGCCCCAAAGACCACCACCAGCCTTGATTGTTCACTTTTTCCTTCCTCACGTACAAATCGGGATTAACTTGCCGACTGATCACCCATCTTAATACTACTCTAGGCTTAGCACACTGAACTACAAATTTTTTATTGATGGACTCCCTGAAAAGGAGGTGCACCTTGGTGAAATGGGTAGTATTAATCATTTTTTTAAGATCATTTTATCTAAGACCTCAAACCCTAGGATGTTACATACATGGCTAGTCTAAAGTTCCTACAATTACCTATGATATAACATGTTCATGTAGAAAGTCAAACAAGGATAGAGAGAAATGAGAGGGAAAAAACTATGGTGGACGAAGAGGAATCTGAAATACCATTTTCACATTAACAAACTTTTATGGTGAATGCACATATGATGATTTGTGCCAGATGACTTCACAAGGTTATTACTAGAGGTATAACTGTGATCAACACATATTATGGTGGTATGAGGTCATAGTTGATGTTTAACGTGTTATTTGTTTAGTTAAGCACCCTATTCAAGTTTCTTGTGGAAGAAATGTTACATTTTCTCAGGTCAAGTTGGAGTCGAGGACAATACAAACATATGGAGGTGACAATGGTAACCATCAAAGTTGAAGGTCACAATGTGTGTCATGTAGGATTCTACCAATTGAATAGGGAATCTTACCATCCATGAAATTGATAGATAAATATTTTAGTCGGACATGAGAATTTATTACCTTTAAAAATGCTTACATGCATCAGATGCAATGCTTGTTGGATTTCCAAATTGTATGTGACAAGGGATAAACACAAATTGAAAACCAAGCATCATAGTTAAATTGCAATCTTTGTTGCCTTTCCGAGAGTTCACCTATTCCTAAAGAACATACTTAGAATCAAATTATTGTGATTTAATGGCTATTTAAATGTCCACCAAAGATGAAGTAACTGTTCACTTGAAACATTTTGACATGATTCTTGGGTGATCTACAGTTAAACTTTTTAACACTAAGAGCTATTTTGGCTTGAGTAAACTTTTTATATGACAAAAATTCCTAGTACCATTTCTTCAAGCCCAATTTTGACTAATTCATAGACTCTTGAAGCCATATATATAATCATAGAGAGCCCAACACCAGTAAAATACATTGGTGACAAAACCAACCAGACTTATTAGTTGAACCAAGTGACAATGCTCTCTTTCATGTATTGTTGTGATATGCTTGGATCTCTCCTCTCTCGCATGACACCAAATAATAGTTATGATTTTATGGACTTCTACTCATTTTGTGATATGGTAAAATTTTACATGTTCTCCAATGTGGTTTTATATTTCGAAACAGCTAGCCTGTTTTTGCATAGATACTAGTGCTACCACAAACATAGATACTAGTGCTACTTGTCTGTCAAGCACGCGAAAAATTGCTTTTGTATCCCATCCACCGAATAAGTCCTTCAGAAAAAGAACGAAACGGATCAGCAAAACAGGGAATCGATGCATCCGACTATGCTTCGTTGTCCATCTTTAGCAGCTATGCTTCTAGAAAAAGTATCAAGTGGCTTATTAAAAGTATTGTTATTCAATACTTATGATGCTTCGTTGTCCATCTTTAGCAGCTATGCTTCTAGAAAAAGTATCTCTGTCTTCTCTTTCGGCGTGCTTGTGGTGGGGACTTACGGATACTTGGTGTTGAATACCGAGTATGCATCACGTTATAGATATAAGAAATTTGGTGTGGTGACTTAGTATAGTTAGAAAATACACGTGTCACCGATATTTCAAGATTGAACTAAAATAAGTACCCCTAGTCTGAAATTCAAATATCGTCACCCAATGTAAGATAGATTTATTCCAATCTTCACCACCGCAGCAATATATCCTCATAATGCTAGAGGTGCGCTTTCCTTGAAGTACGGTAGCAGTAATAAATGAGATCAGAGGGGGGCGGGTTGGGGAGGTGATCTGCTACTCAACCCGCATGAAGCCCATCAACCTCCATGTACACAAGTAAAGCTGGTAGGAGCCGTAATTCGCATACTATAGATAGAAAGGGTCACATGGGTTAGATAGCGAAAATTCTAAAGATGACAGATGAGTAAAGTCAGTTCCACCTGGACGTTGAATAGCTAGCGCTTTATCGGTGGTGTCACGAGGAAAGAACATGGTAGACATGGGTAGATATGGGGGATGAAAACCTTGGGCGGACCGTGACCCCTAGCTTATGTATGTTTACATATGCTGTTTATTGGTCGACACTACATGTGTAATACATTTATAGATGCATGACCACTACACTAGACTTAAGCATATGTATATTTAACACTTAGATGTATGATTCAGATTTTTAACTTCATTAACAATTTTTTCCATCTTATATCCATTTCTAGTGTTTATATATCCAATTTCATCTTGAAATATATGTTGGCCTGGATACCTACATTAATAAAAAACCAAGAAGACAATGGACGAGGTACACGAGATTTCCAAGGGAAAACAACGTTCAAAATATATCATGTTTTGTTATTTCTAACTTGACGTTCAAGTGATTACAACATACTAAGAACATAGAAGTGAATTTCTAAGTAAAACAATGGTCCATAGACAACATGAGACCGTGTCCAAACATTGTACGACTCAACTTATACTTGCTAAATTGGGGCATTACCGCAGACACGACCCTAGTGAGTTGGGCTTATTGCTCACATTCTTCCCTTTCTTCCCTTGAGGCCGTGTCCAACCATTGCACGGCTCAACTTATACTTGCTAAATTAGGGAATTACCACAGACACAACTCTGCTAAGTTGGGCTTATTGCTCACATTCTTCCCTTGAGCATGACTTGGCTCCAGGTGCTTCACACCAAGCAGTTCCCGCATCTCGGCGAGCTTGACCCTTGGTAGAGCTTTGGTTAGGACATCAACACATTGCTTTGTAATGCCCACATACTCCACCTTGATCTATTCCCGTTCTACATATTAACAGATGAAATCACTACTACAGAAACGGCCTTTGGCGTCGGTCGTTTAACCCCATTTGGCGTCGGTTTTCGACCGACGCCTATGTGGGCGCCGCTAAAGGTCGAACACTTCGGCGTCGGTTTTTTAACCGACGCCTATTTATTCTATAGGCGTCGGTCGATTAGTATATAACCGACGCCAAAAGTGTTCGCGCCACAGAAAATGGCGTCATCTAGGGCACTTCCTGCGTCGGTTATTTACTAAACAACCGACGCCTATATGGAATATAGCGTCGGTCTTTTAGTAGATAACCGACGCATAAAGTGCCCTAGATGACGCCATTATCTGTGGCGCGAACACTTTTGGCGTCGGTTATATACCAAAAGACCGACGCCTATAGATTAAATAGGCGTCGGTTTGATACGAATATCCGACGCCATTTCCAGGACTGCTTTGGCCACATCAGGCGTCAGCTTTTTGAAAAAAAATCGACGCTGTAGGTCTTTACTGACGGTTTTCTATAAATAACCGACGCCTTTTTTTTTTCATATCAGTTTGCAGGCCTGCTGTGGCTGGTCAGCAGGATGAGAACATGCAGTTCAGTTTTCTAAACTGCAGGTTTACGACATCCATTGATATCAGCCTACAAACAGGCCGCAAACCTGCAAAAGTCACAAGGAAAATTTCACACAAGTACATACATTCAGACATCAATTCAATTCTCACATTCACACATATAGAAA
The DNA here is from genome assembly GCA_963693085.1 of Alisma plantago-aquatica. Lineage (NCBI taxonomy): Eukaryota > Viridiplantae > Streptophyta > Magnoliopsida > Alismatales > Alismataceae > Alisma > Alisma plantago-aquatica. The sequence continues at coordinate 298,088,587 of OY856415.1, forward strand.
CATTCAAATACATGTATTAACATTCAGAAATATTCATTTACAAAGTATCATTCATTATCACTATCAACATCCCAATTATATCTTACAGTTGCCACTGCTTGTATGGCTTTTGCCCATTCTTCTCTTACTTCATTTAATGCTTCCATCGTATATGGAGCATGTATATTTTTTTAAGCGTTTACCTATAGTATGGTCAGTTTTAAACACCTGCAAAGAGAATGATGTATATATATAAGTAATAATATAAAAATAAGATTGATATATTTCATACTAACTAATGAGACTATATATAATACCTCATGTATGGTATCGATGTCCAATGCGGCATATTTGATAATCATATGCATAAATCGCATCACATAGTATGCGCATGCCCAGCCATTGTCTTGTGTAGCACACTATAAATTGAAACATACAAAATAATACAACTAAACACAATTCACATCAATAATATATATATTCGAGTCGGGAACTTACTTGTACGTTCTGCCAATTTATTGGCTGGTTCTTTTTCCTTGGGACCGTTCCTCCAGCCTTTTTGAATGCATCTAAACCCCTACATGTTAATATAACACAATAAATTGCATAAGTAAATAGTAATGTAATAAAAGATGTTAACGGATATAAAAATGAAATATTTCTCACCAGAATAATGGCATTCTCATTACGTGTCCAATTTTAGTGTTCAATGTACTCCCCGCAGGATCTAGATAATAAACAGTGAATGTCCCGGGGACAATAACTAGTAACTCCCAATGTCTACCGCTAGAGGTAAGAAGTTAACAATTAATAACTCAAAATGCAAAATAAAAATGAAATTTTCTTAAGTCCAAATTATAAATAAAGTAAACTTACTTGACATTGAATGGAGCTATTATTATCGTCTTCTTTTGCTGACCAAAAATTGTAAAAGCATCTATACAGTATTGTTGAACATTATCAGGGTCTTTAGCTACCAAACTAATCAATGATGGAATCAAAAATCCCACATGATCATATGCAAATTGTTTGCAATGATCTTCGACTAAGTAGCTGCAAAACATATAGGCGTATGCATTAATATATAAGAAACCAGATCACCGGATCTTACACAAGGTATATGGATGTATAAACAAGATCTCACCTTATCCATGTCTCTATCATTGCTGTATTCAGCGAATCATACATAAACAACTCAATAATATCTTGTATAAATAAAGAGCTATCGTATGATTGACCTGCATAATCTGCATCTAAAGAAACTATTATAGGGCAATGTATATTATGTGCCCGTAGCCAACATGCCATTCCCCTACAAGCAGGACCTAACGGGTATGTTAGGTCAGTTGGAATCCAAGTTGGTAATGCGGGAAGTGGAGGTGGAGGCCTAGGTGCTCCTGGTATCTTCTTTTTAACCTGTATATATAATTTCAGATTAGTTGACATCATATATACACATTAACAGTCTAAATCAATGTAAATTTATCTTACAATTTCATTCGTGTAGACGACATCTGCTTTGGGCCACAATATGACCCCGCCTTCTGCCTCACCAAGTGTATCAATATCTGGGTGGGCATATGGCAACGCAACTTCCCTCCAATCGGGTAATACATGTAGCGGGCTCACACGAATGTAGCCCTGCGGCATTAGAGTCCCATGAAACGTTGCCCCAGGAAGGGACTGGTAAGCCTGCGCCTCTGCAACAACATAGTCTTGCATTCTTAAGCGGCATGGCTTCAATGCCTACAAATTTACGTAAAGAATGTTATACATATATACATATAATCTTGAAAACATATCATCTTGAAAAGACTAGCTACAATGTCATAAACAATACTTATAACAGACGTGCTAGGCGGTGGGTCTCCAGGATTACTCGCAGTCTGTGCATCAGGAGAAGAGTGGGTCGCCATAGGATGATTGGAAGCCTGAGATGCCTTCCACCGCAGCAATTCTTCCTTGACCTTCTCAGCAACTACATCGTTGACCTTCTTAGCAACTAAATCCTCAACTCTCTTATTCTCCTATACATGGATAAAAGAAACATTAGCTTCTTATTAATGAATTTCCTTTTGTAGTAACATTCTAAAAAAAGAATAGGTTACCTCTTCTTGAGAAAGTCCCGCTCTGGGTTTGCGCTGGGATGGCCCAAAGAATGCTTTGATGCCAACACCAGCGCCGGCACCTCTAACACGTCCAGGATGCTCTGGGTTACCCAGAGCAACTGTCAATTCATCCCTTGTGCCCTGAGGGATGAACGTGCCTTGTTTCCTCTACTCGTGCAGCTCCCGCTAATCACCATAAACAGAAATTGGTAAGTTAACACCACAAATAATCAATATTCAAACAATTTCTCTAAGAGTTGTATTTTACCATTTTTGCAGCCGCCTCAGCAGTTACAGGCTTCTTTATTTCACCCTTCTTGTTTTGCCTGCCAGCTATCCAGATATCATGGCGAGGCATGGGTGTGGTAGACTCCTGAGTAGGAGCAGACTCCTGAGTAGCAGCAGACTGCTGAGTAGCCGCAGACTCCGCCTGTAGTCTTTGGCGAACGCTTGCATAGCCTTTTGGACCCATAGTGTGGTCATGCACATTCAGTGCACGCCTTGCTTTTTGTGCGTCACTGAGGACCTAGTTAGTATGCACATTAATGATTTGGTTAGTAGCACTAAATGTTAATCTTGAATAGGTAAATACAATGTATATTAATTAAATTGGGAGTGACGCCTAATACCTTGAATTCTTCAGATTTTCTTGAAGCAAAAAAATTGTCCCAATCTTCTTTGTCCAAGAAGTTCCATTGTTCAAGGGCTGACTTCTTCTTCTTATCACCCTCTTTTATGTATTCTCTATTCAGATTTGTCCTATAATTCCTAAGCATCTTTCCAGCGCGTTGCATCACACTTTTACGATGCAACTTCTCATCCAATGCAAACATATTCTGTAAAATAGAAATGTTATTAACTAGTATCCAAAATAGAATTGCAAATAATAGAATTTGTAATCTACAAAATAGAATTGCAAATAATAATAACTCACGCATAAATCTTTCCATATCAAGTCTTTTTTCCCTTGAGGAACTTTATGCCAATTATCATACTTAACACCACAATGGCTCCGAGTGGTACACCCAAGATAGTTTACAAAATTATTGCGGTTCACTCCAATTGCATTTCCTCCATTATCAAACTCCACCACCAATTTGGATCCACTACCACTTAGCGCTAATAACTTCTTCAACAGAGTGATGCCCCTTTTCTTGTTAAGTGTTTGGTGTTGCGCATCAAGTTGCTCCAGTGCTTCAGTGGCTACAGGTACATCATCAACCTAAAATTTGACAAAAATAAACACACTAAATTAGCCCATTATAGAAATATAGGATATATGACATAACTAGAAGATAATGAATTTTATAGAAATATAGGATATGTTTTTAGAACTTACATTGGTATCCTCGCCATGCTCGTCATGGACAGCATGCTCATCATGGACTTCATGCTCATCATGGACATCATGCTCATCATGGTCAGCCATCTGAAAATGTCATTAAAAAGGCAAACATTTAGCATTTGTATTAACTAGAAAAAGGCAAACATTTAGCATTTGTATTAACTAGAAAAAGGCAAACATTTAGCATTTGTATAAACATACATGTCTCTAAAATTGTGATCTTTTATCAATTAACAATCCTTCATTGTGATCTCCATGCACATATAAGTCATCATTAGCTTCAATATTTTGTGGAGTTGGCAACCCAACTGAGAATGGACTGGAGTCATCATACTTATCATAGTACTCTTCTTCATCTATAGGATCTTCAATGAATTGACTTTTACCATGAAGAACAACCGACCATTTATCATTCGCAGGATCATCGATATAGAATATTTGTTTCGCATGTGATGCCAATATGAATGGTTCACCCTTCTCGCCAATCTTTTCAAAGTTCACCAAAGTGAAACCCAATTCATCCACTATAACTCCTTTGGTGTTATCAACCCAATTACATTTAAAGAGCGGAATTTCGAAATCTATGTAGTCAAACTCCCAAATGTCCTCAATGACACCGTAATATGACATTTTAGCTTCACGTGGACTCTTATCCTTTGCACTTGCAAAGTACATAGTCGACGCTTGAAGAGTGACCCCACTATTTTGGACGACACTCTTATCATCTTGGTGATTTGTGTAATATGTGAATCCATTAATGTCAAACCCTTCATAAGACATAACATTCGGTTTTGGTTTAAAGGCGAGGCATTTGATAGTTTCTGTAATATCATTTGGTGTTTGAGATAGTTGATGTAAGACTTTATCTTCAAACCACTTAGTAAAAGTCTTATTATGCTCTCTAGCAAGCCACATTGAACTTGCTCGAGGATGTTGTCTCTTTATCAAATTGGTATGTTCCTCGATATAAACACTCACTTCGTCCATATTGTGTAAAATATACAAGTGAGCTTGTTCCAACTGCTCACGGCTGATTACTTTCACACGTGATCCCAAAATTCCTTTGCCCTCCTCAAAATTCTTGTCATTATCAGGAGTGTTATTACCACTGAGAAAGTCATTCCAAAAATCCATAACCTCTCTCGCCACCTAACCTTCAATAATACTCCCTTCAGGCCGATAACGGTTTCGAACATCACCTTTAAAAACGCTCATGTATCGTTCAAAGGGATACATCCAATGCAATAAAACTGGTCCCAACATTTTCACTTCCCTAGTCAAGTGGACAACAAGATGTACCATGATATCAAAGAATGAAGGAGGGAAATACATCTCAAGCTGACATAGGGTAACAACCACTTCTCTTTGCAAATTATCGAGAGTATCGGGGTCAATAACTTTACTGCATAGACTGTTGAAAAAGAAACAAAGTTTGGTAATTGCAAACCTTACATGCTTCGGCAATATAGATCGAATTGCCACGGGTAATATTTGTTGCATTAGAGTGTGACAATCATGAGATTTAAGACCTATCAACTTCAGATCTTTCATTGATACCAATCTACGGATGTTGGATGAGTAACCATGTGGCACCTTAACATTTACCAAGCATTCACAAAAAGTTTTTTTCTCCTTTCTAGACAACGTGTAACAAGCGGGAGGTAAGTATGTTCTTTTACTACCCATTTCACGTAATTCTGTTAATTCTGACCTTATTCCCATTTCACGTAGGTCCAGTCTGGATTTTATCCCATCTTTAGTCTTACCTGGTATATTTAACAGAGCACCAATGATGCTATCACAGACATTTTTCTCAACGTGCATTACATCGATACAATGCCTGACTGTCAAAGAACTCCAATAAGGAAGATCCCAAAATATTGACTTCTTCTTGAATGAAGAATTGTCACTCCGTGTGGCCATACTACATTGTGATTTCTTACCAAATTCATTGACAATGTCTTTTACTCTTTCATAAACAACATCCCTTGGTATAGGTTTAGGTGCACTCCGTTCATCATTCCATCCATTGAATGCTTTGCGCTTCCTACGATTCAGATGGAATTTTGAAAGAAACCTTCGATGACCAAGAGATACAGTCTTGCCGCCATGTTTTAGTCTTATTGAATCAGTGTTTTCTTCACATATAGGACACGCTTTAGCTCCTTTGACACTATATCCAGACAAATTCCCATATGCTGGAAAGTCATTAATAGTGCAAAACAACATAGCGTGCAAACGAAATGTCTCTCTTGCTGAAGCATCATAGGTCATCACACCTTCAGCCCAAAGTTTCTTTAAGTCATCAATCAAAGGTTCAAGATAAACATCGATATCATTTCCGGGTTGTTTAGGGCCCGATATCAACAATGACAACATAACGTACTTATTTTTCATACACATCCAGGGAGGAAGATTGTATATAACAAGCATGACTGGCCAAGTGCTATGTTGGCTGCTCAATGTCCCGTACGGATTCATCCCTTCTGTACAAAGCCCAAGTCTTAGATTCCTATCTTCTTCACCAAATTTGGGGTACAATAGATCAATCTTCTTCCACTGTGGGGAATCAGACGCATGTCGCAGGATCCCATCATTATTTTTCTTAACATCTGCATGCCACCTCAAATTCTTCGCATCTTTCGGATTTGCAAACAAGCGTTGAAACCGTGATATTATAGGTAGATACCACAACACCTTGGCAGGAGAACCAGTTTTGGACTCCCCCGAAGTCGTCAATTTATACCGTGACGCACCACATTTTGGACAATCTTTCAAATCTACATAGTCCTTTTGAAATAATACACAATCATTCGGGCATGCGTGTATCTTCTTGGCCTCCATTCCCATTGGGCACAACATTTTCTTTACCTGGTATGTTGAGATTGGCAGCTCGTTTCCTTCAGGAAGCATTTCTTTCAACAAAGTCAACAATGAAGTGAAGCTTTTGTGGCTCCATCTATTGTTAGCTTTCAACTTATACAATCTCAACACAGCGCAAGCTTCGTAAACTTAGCACAGCCTGTGTATAACGGTATCTCAGCATCATGCACAATGTTTCTAAAGATAGGAGGTGGATCGGTGTGCTCTACCCTACAACTATCCAGCATCACATCAACGATGTCTGCTGGAACTGGTTCGTTCACATTTACGTCATCGGAGGCAATTTCTTCTTCCACCCAAGCACTGCTATCGACATCTACTGGTTTCGATTTTGAAATCTCTCCATGCCAGTGCCATTCTGTATAGCCTTGTACAATCCCGTTGCACATGATATGACTTTTGATTTCCTCACCAGTGTTGACTTTCAAGTTGTTACCGCAATGCCTACATGGACAGTAGAACCTATATGTAGGTTTTTTCCTATGTTCCTCGGCAAATCTAATAAACTGATCAAGACCAGATATAAACTCTGGGGTGCAACGATTACGAATGGACATCCATGATCTATCCATTCTATGATCAGAGAAAACAAGTATATATTAGGAAACAAGTATATATTAGGAAAAGATTAGGGTATACACTTACATCCTAAGTGTATAATGTGATGTCATTCTTATATATAATAAATGTGTACCACCTATCCCATCCTTGAACACCTAATCTCACTAGTAAGTGTATAATGTGTATTGGGTTTTTGAGAAAATTTCGGCAGCATTTCCCCGCTGTTCTCTAAGTACATATGTACTTAGAGAACAAACGGGGAAATGCTACTGAAATTTTCTCAAAAACCCAATACACATTATACACTTACATCCTAAGTGAGATTAGGTGTTCAAGAACAGTCCCAAACCGGGGACTATCCAAGATTTACTCCTAATGAGTCAATCTTGGACGGGTTTCTAGGCCAACAAACACATTTGATGTCATTCTTATATATAATAAATGTGTACCACCTATCCCATCCTTGAACACCTAATCTCACTAGTAAGTGTATAATGTGTATTGGGTTTTCAAGAAAATTTCGGCAGCATTTCCCCGATGTTCTCTAAGTACATATGTACTTAGAGAACAAACGGGGAAATGCTACCGAAATTTTCTCGAAAACCCAATACACATTATACACTTACATCCTAAGTGAGATTAGGTGTTCAAGAACAGTCCCAAATCGGGGACTATCCAAGATTTACTCCTAATGAGTAAATCTTGGATGGGTTTCTAGGCCAACAAATACATGTGTTGTCATTCTTATATATAATAAATGTCTATAAACTACAGGCAAAATGGTTAATCCTAATCAACAGAGCATTATTAAATAATAAATCAAGAAATCAATAGTTTCAAACAAAAGGTCTAGGAATCTTTACTAGACATTATATGTATCCCTAATCATCATATTTAACATACTACATTATTATGAACATCCAGATTAGATTAAGATCATACTATGTTATAACCATTGCTTTAATAACCCTATTTCCGCATGTACATGTTTATCAACTTTAAAACCCTATAATTCATGAAATCATTCTAATTCAATTTAATATGTTGGGATCACATAATTATATAATGACATCAGAATATATAGAAGAATCATAATTAACATGATTAACAACATGCTCATCAAACTAGGGTTTTCTTGAATATCATCTAATATTTGTGTACTAGACATTATATGTATCCCTAATCATCATATTTAACATACTACATTATTATGAACATCCAGATTAGATTAACTCTAATCAAATACATTACATGCATTTTTATCACAACAATTTAATCGATGCAAAAAAAAAGTAGAGCAGCTAGCAGCGGGAAGACCAACCTTGTCAGAGGGAAGAAGGTCGAGGCTCCGGTGGCTCTGGCTGGAGGAGTAGCTAGCAGCGACGGCGGTGGAGGAGCAGCTAGCAGCGAGGCTAGAGATGATGGTTGCGGCGGCGCGACGGCGGTGGAGGAGCACCAGGGGCGTGGCGGCGCCTAATCTCAGGCATGGCGGTGCCTAATCTCAGGCGCTGGCGCTGGAGCAGCAGGGGCGGCGGAGAAGGGAAGAAGGTGCAGGAGTGGCGGCGGAGAAGGGGGCGCCGGAGAAGAAATTGCCGGAGAAGGGGGCGCCGGAGAAGAAATCGCCGGAGAAGAAATCAGCGGAAGCAGAGAAGAAAAGGTAATCGGCTCACAATGAAAAAGAAGAAAGGGGAAGAGTCGGGCGATCGCGGGTAATGAAGTTCCCAAATAGCGTCGGTTGTTTCAAACAACCGACGCCTAAACCTCTTTAGCGTCGGTTGTTTGCAACAACCGACGTCCAATTGGACGATATTTTCATGAAATTGTTTGGTGGGAACCACCTTCAGCATCGGTTATAAAAGGATAACCGACGCTGAAAGTGACACTTTTCGCGCAAATTTTCATCGCACATAGGCGTCGGTTTATACCTACATAACCGACGCTGAAAATGACACTATATTTTTTGATCAAAATTTGGATTTCGCGGCCGACTTTAAGCGTCAGTTTGTTATAAACAACCGACGCTGAATACAAAGCGGTACCCGTGTCTGGCTGGTCTTTGAATATAGACGTCAGTTTGCTTAAACAACCGATGCCTAACATATAAGGCGTCGGTTTTCCTTAATAACCGACGCCCAGAAAAGTGACACTGAATGCTATTTCTGTAGTAGTGAATGGAAGTGAGTGTGTTGGAGTTTTAAAAGAAAGATCTCAACTGGCTTATCACCCGCAAGTGTACGGGGTCAATTGTAGTCAAGTGTCAAAATCAGAGATCTAGGTTAGTTAGGTGCATAATTGTTAACTTTCATTAATCTAGGTCGAATTACAAAAGTTGAGTTGATTACGAATAGCTAAAAGGCAAGTAACAATAAAGAGCTTGGGTTTAGTTGAAATTAGAAATTAGAGAATCCTAGATATGGGATTTCACTACCACACCATCACATCATGCATAACTAAGAAATTAAAACATGAAGTAAATTTGCAAGGAGATTGTCATGCACCTCCCGATGGCATGTGATGGTTCTCTTCATAGCATAACACTCCAATGTTTATGCTAGATTCAGACACAATCTAAAACCCTCCACATAATCTAGCCATTCCCATGGTCAATAGCATATTTCCATGCATCCTACTCTCTAATTCCTCATATATTCTCCCGAATAGTACAAGAAAGTATAAAACATGTATAAAAGGTGGCCAACCAAACATACAAGCAACAAATCACTGTAGACATCCAAGTAGAAGTAAATTAACTAACAAAAGATATAAATTTTGAGTTCACATGAGTAATGACATGGGAGCTATTGTCCTATACCCAACAAAAGAGTTCTACTCGTACATAATGGAGATGTACAAATACATTGTAAAATTTTTAGAGTTTTGCATGGTTAAAGAGAAAAAAAACTAAAGAAACTAAAACTGTAGTCAAGTAGAAGTAGAACTCCATCTAGAGGATGAGATTCCACCCTTGGAGCTACTCCAACTCGGACAATCCTCCCTCCCAAGAAGCTTGCGTGATGAGAACACCTTTATTGCACCTTTGGAGAAGAAATGGAGAAGAAATGAAGTAGAATGGAGGCTCTTTCCAAAGAAAACCTCTTCTTCCACCCCCAAAATTGCCTTCCTCTGCTCTGGAACTTCTCTTGGACAAAAAGTGCTTACAAAATGAGGAGTGATAACCGCCCAAAAGGTTGCATTCCTCTTTTAAAATTAGGGGCGGTTGCTGTTTATTTCTATATAAACTGATAACGACATAGTGTGTCTTTGAAGGGACACACCATGTCTATTCATGTAACTTGTCGATTAACTATTGCTGCACGAGAAATACAAGGCATGTTCCGTTTGATACACACCGTGTAGATGTCGCTGGAGTCGATCTTGGCATAAAGCACATGGCATGTTCGATTAAGTACATGCTTGTGTGCGTTGGCAGCAAGTCAAAGTAGGCCTCTAGATCGCAAGGACACACCGTGTCTTAACAAGAACATGATGTATTGTCTACTCTGCACTTCGAGCAATGAGGTTGCTGGAATCTTACATGCCCGTGTGTTGAATAACACACGACATGTTTGTCATTAAGCGAGACTTTTTGGGGCATTACACGTTGTGTCTTAAATTAAACACATCGTGTATAATGTTGTTTCTTCAAGAATGAACTCCGAGTCAGCTGCAAATTGAGGGGAGGTCCCATTGAGGTCGGATTTGAGTTGGGCTATCTCCAATTTGGCATTTTGAATGTGTGTCTGCAATCAACATCATGCAAAAAGTAAATTAGCTAACAAATGGAAAGTTAAGTATGATTAGAGGCTAAATGCAAGGCAAAATAAACTAAATTTGTGTGTGGATGTGTGTAAAAAGTAGATATGAAATGCGCACATAAGCCCCCCCAAGCTTGAACTATTGCTTGTCCTCAAGAAAAAAGAGCATAGAACACAAATGAAGAAAATACAAAGATCATATACAGATCAAATGAAATGGAAGATATAAAAGGGATCAACCCAACCATAATTATCAGATTTGTACTAATAGCCTTGGTTTCAACTTAAACATTCAAGAAAGAAAATTAAGTTCAACAAGGATGGTAATGCATTAAATGAAGCAGTCAACTAGGCAACACTAGAAGGAACTTTGATGACTAGGCCAAACAATCACTGAATATGCAACAAAACCTTCAGCTATTACTGGTGCGAATGACGGAATTTTAGTTAATGTTAGCAAACTTTAGCTCTCTCATCTTGTTTTCCCAAAAGATGTGATATAAGATTGGTGATTCCGGTACTCGGCTGCTAATGTAGGCTTATGCACATAAGGAGCACCAGTTGGGGCATTTTACCCTCTTTTAGGACATATCACCTAACCGTCGTGGCCAGATCGGACTTACATTAGGTTAGTATGACATGTGGGCAGTTTTAGCCATCTTTTATGGGGTAATTAAGGTGAAGTAAACTAGAATATGAGTTAAATTGGTGGAGGGCTTCACTTATTTTTCTCAGATAAGAAGAGAGTTAACCAAATTGTAACATCACCCAGATTCCATTCATTTGTTTTGAAAAAATTTCATTGAAAGGGGACGTTGTAAAATCACTGAGAGTTTGGCAAAATTATCTTGTGTTCTAAATAGTATTACAAAGTTGACATATTCATAAAATTTGTTACCAATTACATATATTAGGCAATCCAGGATGAAAAAGGTGAAATTTTAGGCTACAAACATAAGTCTGACATTTAAACACGTGTTGGTGACCATAAAGTTTCATTTGATTCATGCATGCTCTTACAATTTCTTCAATTGAAAATTATGATGAGGGAGGACAAGATAGTTCAAACTTGTGAAGTAAGCTAGTTCATTACACAAAATGAGCCTCACATCATACTAAAATTGCCAAGACAAAAGCAAAAATTAAAAATAGAAATTATAACCAGAGACAAAAACTAAAGAACTAGAAAGTGAAAAATAAAAAACAACTACATTACCGACAGGTTGCATTCCCTCTAAGCTTAAAATTTGCAGTGTCCTCACTGCATTAATTAAAACCAAAAGAACATGCAACTGGGTACCTGTCATGGATGGCATCAATAGGAAGGACTAGCTCCCCCGTGAGCATCAGGGAAACACTGGTTGATAAGATCATCATCATCTGGAATGTCGACCGACATAGGTTGTGGAGCGGGCGTGGGCTACGACGGAGGTGGTGTGGCTGAGGCATTGGATAGTGGGCCTGAGAGATGTGCCACATCTCCATGTGTTGAACCATGTCATACATCACAGAATACCATTGCCCTATCAGATCAAGGTGGCTGTCCAGATCATCAAACCGATGTTGAACATAGCCGTAAAGATGTCTAACATCAGGCATCACCCATGTGTACTCTGTTTGAGTGCTAGTGGAGGGTGGCAATGTTGTGCGCGACTGAGCGACTGGAGCTTGATCTTCAGGTGCATTATCTTCATTGTCTTGGGCACTAAGTTCAACTGTGATGACCCGACATCAAATCAAGTCATCACTAGTAATTAATTGGGGAATAACCATAAGTAGAAGATTAACAAAAATCACTAAAAAATAAAACCATTTTGCAAAGAGATCCTCTTCCAGGAAACTCTTACTGAAAGAACCAAAACTTTATATACATCAGGGTTCACATTGTACATACATTGTACCATCTCATCTTGAGGATAACATATAATAGGTGCTTTGTCAAAACATATACTGAAGTAACATAAAACCTCGAGGCATACAAGCCAAAATCTCAAATTGTTTATAAAACCTTTACATAATAACTTCAATGACCTGAGGGTATAGAGATGAAACATATGACTTCTATCTATAAGACATGATAGAAAGTATACTCAACCTAAGTTATTACGGATGCCCCTTCTGTTGGTGTTCTCCCTCTGCATTATGATTTCTACCCCCTCATGTATGCCCACCTAAAAATAAATGTGGATCCCACGGGGTGAGACAATTATCCTATTGAGAGATATAACTCTCCGCCAGTAATATTATTATCATAGGTAAACGTTATAAAATTGAGCAGAGGTTCTTTTATATTAATAGGCAAGATTAATCACTGTCATAAGTAGAATAGAGTAATCTTGTTACAACCTGTTCCTAGCTTTGCTGGTGATCCAAGAGATTTAAGATAATATTGATGCTTGTCATGCTTTTTTTAGTAATATTCTATTTTGTGCTTTATCTTAACTTTGGTAACCTTAAATACTCACTTGGGCAAGTCAAAATCATCACTTAAGCATACTATAAAGATCTGAGTTGGAGTTAATATAGCATTAACACATACACGTGTGCAAGAAGAGAGTTAATGATATTAGAGGAAATAATTAATAAATGATTTTTTGTTTGAGAATATTGTCAAAATAATATTTTTGGATTATATAGAATTAAATTATGAAGCCAAAAAAAAAAGAATGAACCAAATCAGAGTTAAAATGAGAGAGTTATGCCCTTTTTAGTAAACATGTATTGAGGACCACGACCGACGTTGCGTCGACACCGCGACCCACAGTCTACACCGCGACCGTGACGCTGCGTCAACACCGTGCCCCGTGGTCTACACCGTGACTGTGACGCTGCATCAACATCGCAAACGACGCCGCCCAAGACAACAAATCGTAAAACGATCATATCTTGAGCAATACTTATCCGTTTTCAACAAAATGAAGTGTGTTGGAACCGCGATTCAATCCTCTATCATCCCAAACATCTTGATCTATGAGGGGGCGACATCGAGGGTGATTTCTGGGGTGAGTTTTGGAGAAGAACGTGAAGAACAACAGAAATCAAAAGTGGTTGCTATAAATTCGACTTGGTAAGTAGTTTTAATCGTGAATTCCTTCTTCTCTTAACTTCCCCTTGATCAAAACCCTTGATCCAGTGATTTGGAGGTTTGGTTTAACCTCTAATATCGTCTTCTACCTACAACATGCCCCAATTAGGGTTGAAAGGAAGAAGAAATCCGGATTTTTCTAGGGTCTTGATATGGATTCGAGATCTTCAAAGATGGGCTATGTTTTTAGGGTGTTTTCACAACTTAGGGTGAGTGGGTACTTCTTTTAAACATTATATTGTACGAAAATGAGTTAAATCATCAAATATCTTCAATTGCTTAGCATGCGAGTACAAACCTTAAGTTGCCTTTTTGATCTAGCTTTTGCAAGATGATATGAAATGGATTATTTCTCTATTGTGATGAATTTCAGATTATGAAATTACATTAGAAATGACTGCAGTCCATCTAAATGAGAAATTTTAAAGTAATTGTAGAGGTTACATGAATATACTGAAATCTACGATTTTCGGCTATGATTGAAATTGTTGTATAATTGAATAAAGAAGTTTGTCTAGTTGAATATCTTTGGTTACGAATGATTGTTTTATTTGTGTATGTATTACATATATATTAGATAAGATCATGGATTTCATCTGATGATATCAATGTTTGCGTGATATATCTATAAGAGTGTGAAAACCCTAGTTCAGTTCATTACACGGTTTCATATATATATTCAATTATATATGAACTGCTGAGAGAAATTCTTATTGAATGATGTTATGATGTTTTCAATCCTTATGTGAGTTATGTGATAAGTGAATTAGGCAAATGAAACCCTAATGATAGGGTGTTCTATGAAACAAGTATTGTGATATCAATGTTTCTCAGTTTGAGATGTGGTGATACTTAACAGATCAGTTGTGGTAAATGCTATCAGATGGTTTATGAAATGAACAGTTTATAAAGATGAACAAAGATATGTTGATGTGATGATTGAATTGTGAAACTAAACAGTGAGTTAGACATGTAGATGCCCTGAACACTGTAGAATCCTCACAGGATGAGGCTTGCACTGTGAGGAGGAAATGGCTTCCCGACTGGAGGTAGTCCAGATCGAGGTAAGCTGGAGCGCACTAGTAGGGTGTGGGGGTCTTGACCAGTAGGGAAGACTTGTTACAGTTGTGTAATACCCAACATCAACTAGGGGTGCCGGTGGTACCTGTGTAACATGTTGAGTGATTAGTGGTCAGTAGGTCCACTGATGCACAATAAGCCCGAGGGCTTTGACTCACTGCCTGAGTACCCAAGTTGAGAGGTGGAGTATGATATATCCGACTACTTCCATTAGCCTCCATGAGGTAGACGTGTCGAGGCCTGCTATAGATGAGGTCTTACTCAAGATATAGGCTTAGGAACCCAAGCATGCTTCTAAGCCTTGTACAAGGAGATTGTAGCTTGCTATGATTCTTTCACATGTTGTGGTACACCTCATGTGGGTTCAGGGCATAATAAGATGAATGAGATGTTAAACAAGTGTGCACAATTATTCAATTATTCTTTGTTGTTTCTGAGTTATTAGCTCTCTTTGAGATTAATCAAGCATGTTCATATATTGATTCACTCTTGTATATGTCTAGAGTATCCTGACATATTTATGATTGTCAATGATTAGACTCTTTAAAGCTTACTATTGTTATAATTGATATCAGTTTCTTGGCAATATATCTGTAATTATATAAGTGTTGTAAAAGTATTTCTTTGAAGTACTCATTCACTGAGCGAGTAGGCTCACCCCTCTAATCACAATTTTTAGAGAAACCACATGGACTTGAAGAAGGTCAAAGCATCAGAGTAGATCTACAACATGAATTAAGTACAAGATCAGTTAAGTTCAGTCGGTCCCTGTCACTCTAGGTCCTTGTATAGATGTGAGAGAGTTGTAAATGATGTTTTGTATCTTTGTTTTCCTTGATAAGAGAGAATGTATTTGAATGTCATGTCGTATGTACAAGGAAGTGTGAGAAATAGAATGAATGTATGGATGTGTATCATTAATGTTGAGATCATATTAGAGAAATAAAAGTTTAATTCTCTTGTAAAGTTTGTTTATGTGATTGGATGAGAGAAAACAAGGAGTTTGAAATGAAATAAATGAAGAAAGAAAAAAATAAGGGAGTGAACTTTGTATTAAGTATAATCCTCAAACTCATGCCCTAATATCATGGTTAGTGGTAATTGTGGGATGTGGGTGTGACAAATTTTTGGTATCAGAGCTTAGGCTGAGTTTTCAGGGACCATTAGGATAGAAAGTCAGAGTAATAAGTGTGGCAGATAGTAGCTGATGTGTCTATAGCTCTGGGAGGTCTGAGTATTTATATATCCTGGCCCGATATCTGAATACTTAGGCTGACCAGTATAAAGATACTCTGTCTATTCTTCTCTGGATGCCCTGGCCAGGTATGCAGGAGGAAGGATGGGCTAGAGAGAAACCCTAGAAATCTTAGGGTTAGGAGACCGAAAATTAATGAATGAGTAAGCGATCAAACATAGAATGTGATACAACTCTTGCTTTATATTTCTTCTTTGATTGGAGATCAATAGAAATGTTCTTATATGTATGAATTCATACTATCAATTTGTAGAATATGTATGGTTCTTTTAGATTGTTGTGTATCATGAAGTTGATTCACTTATTCTTTGTATCAAGTAGACCAGAAGTTATGTTTAAATGAGTTTTCCCTAAGTGGATATTCTTTCCACATGTTTGAGATTAATAGGAGATGGTTAATCCTAAGTAGCTCTTGGCTTCAGGATTGTAGGTTCGGCCTGGTCTGGCTGGCAGGGTGCATTACTGGGATCTAATGACTCCTATTAAAAATATAATAAGAGTAAACTCTAGATAAATTAGACCCACATCATAGTGATAGTGTAAATATACTAAGATGTTGAAACATATGGGAAAGAATAGAATAGCTAAGAATCAGTTGGAACTAATATCTGAGATCCAACTTTGGGGCCTCATATGAGAAACCCTTAATTGGGAATAAATGAACATGACATAAGGTTCAGATTAAGTTTAATGATTAGTATTATATGAACTCTAAATATGAAATATGGAAAAGATATGAGAAAAGTATGCCAGGGCCATGATAGTAAGAATCAATCATGAGGAATGGATCATATAATTGAGTACAATGATTTTATGTACTCCAAAGCAAAGGAAAAATAGAAGAAAAAGAGTTGAGTATACAATAAGTACATAGAAGTGAAGAGTCTTCAGAAGAGTTAAAGTAAAGAGAATTGGATGAACATGTAAATCATAAGAGTAGAATATCAAACTTGGTTGAAACAAAGAGAAATGTAGAAATAATGAGTTTGATTAAGGAATGAGGATTGTGATATAATTGAGAGCATGGAATGTATACCTTTATTATGAAGTTTAATACATTCATCATTACTACCTTTGGACTCTAAGTCTCTATAGAACAACAAACTAGTTTCTAAAAGAAGAACAAAAGTGTAGCTTAACAAATGAATAAGTCATCCAAGGGTAGACTATATTCAGGAAGGAAAAACTTGATTGAAAGAGAAACTAAGTTTGACTCATGCATGAGTTGTTTGATTTAAAATGAAGGATATGTAATGTATTAAACATGAGGTGAAACTAGTAGAGAGATTATTGATTCAGAATTTCAACTTCACATTAGTAAAAAGATAAAAAGAAATATGTGAAACATGGTATACATGATCATACACATGGATAAGTAACATGATCCATAAGAGAAAATTTGAAGTAAAAGATGACAAGTGGAAAAGTAGTACATGGTAAGAGGATTATGGAAAGTAAGGAAGGGTTTGAAACATGATGGAGTAATGTAGATTATAAAATAAAGAGGTTAGGAGATTCAAGCAAGTGCTAATTAGTCAAGTATCCTTGTTGATAACCAATTAAACCTACATATGAGAAATGTATTAAGGGAATGTTTGAAGATAAGAATTCTAAGTCTCAGAATCATCTTCTCTTTCATATCTTCCTTAATGAGAGCAATGTGGGAATAAAGTGATAAGAAAATGAATCATATATGATGCATAACCACCATGGTAGAGACATTTAGTGAATGTAATAATGACACACAATATGTTGATGAAACCCTAGTAGGGTAAATTGAGAATGTAATCTATCTAAATGGTCAAGTAAGAGAAAGGAAATTCAATTGATAAGATAAGGAAGACTTTAGTAAAACTTGTGAGATCCAAAGTTTGAATTTCAAATTAAGGGAGCAAAGTCACATCACAATAATGTCATGCTACTGATAAGGACAAAACCCTAGAATGTTTAGAGTTGTAGTAGTTCAAAGGATGTCACTAATTATTTGACCTTGAACATTAGCATCTCTATAAAACAAGATCATGAAATTTGCACTATGAGAAGTAAACTAGCACTGATAGTAATCCAGGGTTTAAGGGTAGCTAATCTGGAAGGTTGATAAGCAATATGGAAATGATTCAGAGCAAAGAATAAGAAATAGATTTGAAATATAAGAGGTGTAATTTGAACAAAAGTAGAAGTGCAAGATGAGCAAAGTGTAATCTAAAACAAATTCTTATAGTGATGTCAAGAATGATGAATAATCTATTCTTACCTTGTATGTTTCAATTTTAGTGATGTTTATTCTATATGATCAAAATGAGAAGGATAAGTAACAAGAAGTAAGTAGTAATGAATGAGGAGATAAGAGAAAACAATGGCTTTCAGTAATACGTGAATTTGTTTTTAGAAGTGTAATTTGTTAAAGGTATAATGAGGGATGTAAATTGGTTCTACGTATGATTTCAGTGTACATATGCAAGCAATATGTTAATTAAAGGTGTCTGATAGTTGTAGTCATTCATACTAGTAATCCGTCTTAGTATTGTACAATTGTGGTATGCTGATATGGGTCAAATAATGATAAAATAGATGGAGGACTACCCTGAATAAGGTAGTCTTACCTATTCACTCATATGAATAGAAGGGATGATAACCATATTGTATTTATATGTAACCCTAATGAGGTATAACTTGTTATACCTAGCTTTAATATAACTAAGTGATGGTAATTGGGTATGAATAGTATTTGAATGACTAATACAATCATGGAGTACTTTGTTACTATTGTTGAAACCCTAGTATGCTATAACATGATGGTTACACCTTGAGTTATTTGTGGGTTCATACTTGAGAATAGTATGGAATGTGATGGTGATGATTCACCTTATGCATCCATGATCCAATGGGGATGTCGTGAGTAAAGGTTTGGGTATAAGTGCCGATTAGTAACATTAATATAATTTATCTTGTTGAACCTAACTCTAATACAAATAGATAAAGATGAGTATTCATGTTTAACATTCTTATATAATGGAATTATGGTAGAATAACCTCCTTAATATGATCATAACCTTACTATGTTAATTGATGGTTATCATAGCCACATGGTTGATACTTTCTTATACTAAACATGTGCATTATGTATCTGATGACGGTTAATCATATCTAAATTCCTTGCATGTTGATGTGATAAAGAAAGGTTCTTAATGTTAATATAACCCTACTATGAGTGTTTATGAATATCTCCTACCTCATTAATGGAATATTTTTTTGATCCATTGTATTATATGTAATTGATATTGTTGAGCCTTTCTATAAGGCATGGAAAGATAATGATGATCTTGCAGGGAATAGTATGATGGTCTTAATGACCTTTGGGCATGGTTGAACCCTGGATGAGGTGTAATCCTCTTGTGTTGATAAGGGTTGATACCCTATGATATTGTGAAAATGATTTATATCTTGTGATAGTATGATGACTAGTGTGGTCTCATGAATGGCAAGTGAATAGTGCCTTATGATCATAAGATGAGAAATTATTTTATGCACATTTTATATCTTGTAAAAGTTGTGATTTAAAGAGGAACAAATGACTCAATGTTGAAAATAAAATCCTAGACCGTGGTATTCGAAAGCTTAAAAGGAGAGAGATACCCCTAGTAAAGGTTTTTCAGAGGAATCATGTTTAGAAAATGTTACTTGGAAATTAGAATCAGAGATGTTCAATAAGTATCTTTTACTCTTTTAGAAATTTTGAGATGAAATTTTTATTAGAGGGGGAGAATTATTACAACCCGTTCCTAGCTTTGCTGGTAATCCAAGAGATTTAAGATAATCTTGATGCTTGTCATGCTTTTGTTAGTAATATTCTATTTTATGCTTTTATCTTAACTTTTCCAACCTTAAATACTTACTTGCACAACTCATAATCATCACTTAAGCATACTATAAAGATCTGAGTTGGAGTTAATATAGCATTAACCCACACATGTGTGCAAGAAGAGAGTTAATGACATTGGAGGAAATAATTAATAAATGATTTTATATTTGAGAATAATATCAAAATAATATTGTAGGATTATATAGAATTCAATTATGAATTCAAAAAAAAAGAATGAACCAAATCGGAGTTAAAATGAGAGAGTTATGCCATTTTTAGTAAACATGTATTGAGGACCGCGACCGACGCTGCGTCGACACCGCAACCCGCGGTCTACACCGCGACGCTGCATCGACACCGCGACCGCGATGCTGCATCGACACCATGAACCGCGGTCTACACCGTGACCATGACGCTACGTCAACACCACGACCGCGACGCTGCATCGACACCGTGACCGCGGTCGACGCCGCCCAAGACAACAAATCGTAAAATGATCATATCTCGAGCAATACTTATCTGTTTTCAACAAAATGAAGTGTGTTGGAACCACGATTCAATCCTCTATCATCCCAAACATCTTTATATATGCGGGGGTGACCTGGAGGGATATTTATGGGGCGATGTATGGGGAAGAATGTGAATAACAACAAAAATCAAAAGGGGTTGCTATAACTTCGACTTGGTAAGTAGTTTTAACCATGAAGTCCTTCTTCTCTTCACTTCTCCTTGATCGAAACCCTTGATCCAGTGATTTGGAGGTTTAGTTTAACCTCTAATCTCATCTTCTACCTACAACATGCCCCATTTAGTGTTGAAAGGAAGAAGAAATTGTGAAATTTTCTAGGGTCTTGATATGGATTTGAGATTTTCAAAGATGGGATATGTTTTTAGAGTGTTTTCACACCTTAGGGTGAGTGGGTACTTCCTTTAAACAGTATATTATATGAAAATGAGTTAAATCATCAAATATCTTCAATTTCTTAGCATGTGAGTACAAAATGTAAGTTGCCTTTTTGATTTATCTTTTGCTAGATGATATGAAATGGATTATTTCTCTATTGTGATGAATTTCAGATTATGAAATTACATTAGAAATTATTGTAGTCCATCTAAATGAGAAATTTTAAAGTAACTGTAGAGGTTACATGAATATAATGAAATCTATGATTTTCGGTTATGACTAAAATTGTTGTATAATTGAATAAAGAAGTTTGTCTAGTTGAATCTCTTTGGTTATGAATGATTGTTTTATTTGTGTACTTATTACATATATATTAGATAAGTTCTTGGATTTCATCTGATGATATCAATGTTTGCTTGACATATCAGTAAGAGTGTGGAAACCCTAGTTCAATTCATTACACCGTTTCATATATATATTCAATTATATGTGAACTGTTGAGAACAATTCTTATTGAATGATGTTATGATGTATTCAATCCTTATGCGAGTTATGTGATAAGTGAATGAGGAAAATGAAACCCTAATGATAGGGTGTTCAGTGAAACATGTATTATAATATCAATGTTTCTCAATTTGAGATGTGATGATGCTTAACTGTTCAGTTGTTGTAAATGTTATCAGATAGTCTATGAAATGAACGGTTTACGAAGATGAACAAATATATGTTGATGTGATGATTGAATTGTGAAATTAGAGAGTGAATTAGACATGTAGATGCCCTGAACACTGTAAAATCCTCACAGGATGAGGCCTGCGCTATGAGGAGGAAACAAATTCCCGACTGGAGGTAGTCCATATCGAGGTAAGCAGGAGTGCACCAGTAGGGTGCGGTTGTCTTGACCAGTAGGACAAACTCCTTACACTTGTGTGGTACCCAACACCAACCGGGGATGCCGGTGGTACCTATGTAACATGTTGAGTGATCAGTGGTCAGTAGGTCCACTGATGTACAATAAGCCTGAGGGCTTTAACTCACCACCTGAGTACCCAAGTTGAGAGGTGGAGTTTGATATATTTGGCTTCTCTCATTAGCTACTGAGAGGCAGATGTGTTGAGGACTGTTGCAGACGGGGTCTTACTCAAGAGATAGACTAAGGAACCCAAGTGTTACGACCCCACCTTCCAGTAACCCCCAATTAAGGGAGACTGAGAGGTCGAAGCCGCACACATAATTTTTGGATCAAAGGTTTGGCAATTAACCAAGAACAATTATTAAATTTTAATAGACTAAACTAGAAAGATGTAAGAAAATAAACTTTTGCATACCTTTTTGAAAACTTGGATCTCTAAACTTCTATCCACATTTGAATTCTACTCTAACTATTCCTCCTTGTGTTTTTATTTATGTATTTCACAATATGATAATTTACTGTTTGTCCTTTTGGCTTTGTACCTAAAACACCAACAAACAAAACGTCGGTTAGCATAAAGTTGGTATGTGGGGGAAACAATAATTGTGCAACTATTCATAACAATGTATTGCAGCCAAATTCCATTTAACAAACAATTTTACATTTTAAATATAACTGCGCGATCCATGCATTCCCGATCCTCTACACTGTCCCTGTTGTGGACCTGGATACTACTTTCCTTATAGTAGGTCCCCATTAAACCCCTCATGGTCCCACCTATAGGTGAACTGGTTTCTAGGGTTGAGTCACATGGCACTACCCGTAAGTAGCCCACTCATTAACTCATGGCATGCTAAAGGGTCTCATGGAACTACACTTGGTAGCCCAATTTCTAACCCACAATAACCTAGACCTTACTCTAGGTTACCCCTTTTTAGCCTTTACAAGCCATAGAGGTGGATTCAGATATAATCCAGTTATATATATATATATTCATGGTGATAATCATAGTCACTTTATAGTTGCATGAAATAAAAGGCATCCAATAGTTATTTTCAAGCAACCGATAAACCCGTTCAGAAATTGCCGTGAAACTAAAGAGATTATTCATAAGCGTAACCACATACATGTTCAGTAGATTCAATCTAATATCAATTCCAACCAAGAAGGCAATCCAAGCAAGTAGTTCAACCATACAATCAAGAATCCTAAAAATCACATGTACTCGATTTACTACACACTTTATCAAGATTATTTCTATTCAACTTGAAATTGCTTCCTATGGTTTCCTTATCCATTTTAGGGTTTCATTTTGCATTTAGGGTTTCACTTCATTTACTATTTTAAACCCTATTTCTATTCAATTACTTACAAACCCTAATTTTAGATTAAAGGCAGACTTAAACATTAATTAAGCCCATTATGCCTCTTTTATGTTAAAACTACCATTTTATCCTTTTAATCCATGGCAATATCATTATACTCATTTATCATCAATTCATAGTTCATTATGGCCTAATTCACAAATGAACTCTATATATCATTAAATCCACCTTTTATTCATTAGAAAACCCTAATTACTATATTAAGGGTATTTACCCATAATTAGGAATATTTGTACTCGAAATAGATTAGAACCATCATATCTCAACTTTGTACATGAATTTGACTAACTAAAATCATTAAGGATCATAATTACCACAGTTAGGGTTCAAGGTTCATTAAATCATATGGAACCCTAAATTAATCAAATTATGCATGAAGATCATCCTTTTAGATCTAATATGCCCTTTTTATTAACAATAGGTTAATATCTATTTTAAACACTCACATAACCCCTTTCTAATTCATTAATCATCAAAGGTTAGGGTTTTTCATTGATTAAACTATTGAAGATAGCATCTTGATATATTTCTTAAATAAAAAGCGGAATTAGGCTTCAACAATAATTTCTTTGTGTTCCTCTCATTCTGAGGATCAATTTTCATACATTACTTGTCCTAATCGGAGTTACCAATATATAATTATGAATTTTACAAAGTTTACCTTTTTGGACCAATTAGAGGACGCCACGTCGCCTCTATCTCCATGCAGCTGTGTTGGAAACATTTTGAAATGTCTAAAATGCCCTCGGTTAAGTTAAATGTTCTTTTAGCCCGTGGAGGGCAGAACCGTCCAATGCCACATCGTCTTCAACCTCTGCAAGCTCTATTTCTTGGCAATATATCTATAATTATATAAGTGCTTTAAACTATTTCTTTGAAGTACTCATTCACTGAGCGAGTAGGCTCACCCCTCTACTCACAATTTTTAGGGAAACCACATGGAATTGAAGAAGATCAAAGCATCAGAGTAGATCTACCACATGTGTTAAGTATGAGATTAGTTAAGTTCAATCGGTCCATGTCACTCTAGGTCCTTGTATAGATGTGAGAGAGTTTTAAATGATGTTTCGTATCTTTGTTTTCCTTGATAAGAGAGAATGTATTTGGATGTCATGCCATATGTACATCGAAGTGTGAGAAATAGAATGAATGTATGGATGTGTATCATTAATGTTGATATCATATTAGAGAAATAAAAGTTTAATTCTCTTGTAAAGTTTCTTTATGTGATTGGATGTGAGAAAACAAAGAGTTTGAAATGAAATAAAGGAAGGAAGAAAAAAATAAGGGAGTGAACTTCGTATTAAGTATAATCCTCAAACTCATGCCCTAATCTCATGATTAGTGGTAATCATGGGATGCGGGTGTGACAAATCTCTTCTCTTAAAGTAATGAAGCTATCTATGATAGAGAAATAAATCATCTATTCACTTACAAGGAATATAAAGAAACATGTATAACATCTAGCCAATTAATATGTATAAAAGAAGTGTACATCAACCAATGTCTTCCGTATTCGATCCTTAAGAAAATACACTACATGGCTAATTACATATTTATAATCACACTTATTCCCTGAGGAGATGAGGTATACCGGTCATGCTCCAACCGACCATGATTACATTAAGCATCGGTACCATACAAGGTTAGTGGCAGAGCTGACTGCCAAGACCTTATCTGTCTTAGTCAGTACGAGACTACTGGTAGGACATCTCATATCAACTACAATTAGCTTACCAGGGCATACTGGTATCTTTGTTATAGAGTTACAATCGTAACATGCACTCTCTTCAGGGAGATTTTAGTTATCCATCCCCAGATTCATTGAATTATGGTACATAACCATAATTTGAGCCACGAGCCAGTTCACCATGCTCATTACTGAGTCTACGACCGCAGTCGCACTCAAGCCAGGATATGGCATATAGCCAATCCCCAAGATCATTGACGTAAGGGGTTCGGCTAACATATGGCCGTCCAAGCTCATGCCCCCGCATATTAAAAAATATGCACTCTAGGTAATCCCGTGGGAAAAACCCATTTCACCATTTCAGCAAATTCTAACGCTGATGGTTCTATGGCCAGGGAAACTACATGATGAGATTTCACTTTTGATTAATTAGGTGCATTACAATATCTTTTAGCATCAACCAAGTTTCAAACATGAATTGTAACGTATGCTACAAAGAAAGGTGTAATATGTTTATCAAATACTTTCATGATTCTTTGGGACACATATAACACTTAGGATCTCAATCTCTTATCATCATCATGCTTAGGTATTCAAACCCTTAGTTCATCGCTGAGTATTGTTACCATTTATCAGGTAAACATTACCTCTAGGTCATCATACCAAGGTATTCATTTATTGTACAAGTATTTAACATAGCTCACAAGGCCCTTTAAACATCTTGTCACCTCTCACTAGGCAACAACGTTTCTTTTAGGTCATCAGATTACATAACATTATACTTGTTATACAAGTATTTCACATATCTCACAAGGCTTATGCAATAAGAGAAATACAACCTTCTCATTATTAGGGTTAGGGTTTCCCTTTATAACCGAATAGGGTTTCAAGTTCATATTATCAATCCAAACCTTAATTCATTTCTCCACACATCTAGGAGAATGCATTAATATCATAAGTATTCAATCATACTTATTTATTCTCATTATTTATCATTACATGATTATCAACACAAAGTATGAGTTCATCTCTCATCCTTACTAGGATATTGATTACATCATACTTTATTAACTTGGCTTAACCCCTTTCTCAAGGCATGTTAGCCTACACTTATCAAAGTGCATTAAACCCATTACATCTTAATGTAACAATTGACATGACAAACTTCATGTGTTACTCATCCAAGTATATTGGATTTGAGATGCATCAAGGTATATCAACCTTGAAGTGCTGGATGTGATATTTATCATGCCTTGGTGTATCAATTCCCTCATCACTCTTGACTTACT
Organism: Alisma plantago-aquatica; assembly: GCA_963693085.1. NCBI lineage: Eukaryota > Viridiplantae > Streptophyta > Magnoliopsida > Alismatales > Alismataceae > Alisma > Alisma plantago-aquatica. The sequence continues at coordinate 298,114,681 of OY856415.1, forward strand.
TAAGTTCATCAACTTATCTTTTATTAGGGTATTTCCCATCCGAATACTTTATGCACTAACCCATCACATTTATCCTGTAGTGTATTGGCCATAAGTCACATACTTGAATTACCCAACTATCATCAAGTGTTATGGACTCATCTTGGGTTAAGGCATTGTGGATATATGGTTGACCATTATCAACCACTTTACGTGTTTCACTTATCAAGGTATTAGCCAAACCACTACTTGGTTTTACACTCCTCAGTCCTAAGAGTGTTTTTCCCTCAACTTTACAAGGTGTATCGGGTTGAATCATATATATAAAGTTGAACACATGTATTGGGTTAGGTGTATATCTATCTTGGCATCATCATATCCCTCATCACTTACCCATTAAGGTATCAACCTTACCAATCATATGGTGTATCACCTTCACCATATATGGGTGTAAGATCCTTACCTAACTTGAAAATATTTCCCACACCATAATTTATTAAGTTGACTTAATTCTCCTCTTTAAGGTACATTACTCACAATTATCAAATTCCATTAAACTCATTACCTCTTAATGTAGCATTTGACACAATACATGACATGTACCACTCAACCAAGTACATTGGATTGAGATATTCTCACCATATCAGGTATCAAGGTGTGTGTATGCTACCATATAGTGCTTGAGATGCAACCTTATCAGCATATCGTGCATCTGTATCGGGCATGTGGTGTAGCCATATCACCATATCATGTTTAGGGTGTATCCTTCTTTTCCATAACGTGCACCCATATTGGGTTGCCTAACATTTATATTTTATCATCTCAAGTTAGAGAGTCTTAACTTCATATCGTGTATGAGCTAAATGCTTGACCACATATCGAGTATAAGGGTATACTTGATACCATATCGTGCACAAGATGTGCACCATGTCAGACATATGATATATGCTTCATCATGATATTGTTTTAGTAGTATATACAAAATACTATATCATGTTACCATATTGGATTGGTATATCAAGTTACCATATCAGGTAGATCGTTATACTCATATCTATGCATTTCTTGAAAGGATCAGTCTTATCACTTATGTAAACGTCAAGCTAGATATCTGGTTAAGCTCTTTCTCAAACAACCCTTTACAAAATGATAGGGGTGTGGATTCAAAAGCATGCTGAGTTTCACTTCATCATCTAGGGTTTCAACACTATATCGGTTAGAGTGTAAAATTGACACCATATCATGCATGATGTATGGACTTGACCTCATATTGTGTATAAGGTGGAAGTAGGTGTCACTCATATCATTCACGAGGTATCACTTATACCTATATCGTGTTACCGATCATCTAGGGTTTTCATACCGGGTTTAAGGTACTTCAACCCTATATCGGGTTGTACCATGATGATGTCACCATCATCAACCTCTAGACTATTATTCTTACTTCCTAATTCATGGAAAACAGTCCAAACATACTTTTTGGAACTCAAAGGAATATCTATTAATCATAAGAACTCGAAATTGAAATTAGATCAACAAGTTTAACCATATTTTTTTTGGTCGGTAAAAAACTCTGTTGCTATAATATTGCCAAAAAACCTTGGGTACAAAGTCTTGCACCCCATATTACAAACTAGGGTGAAAAAATCACCAACCCGGAAAACAAAATACAAAACACAAGCAATATAGGTATCTGGATCTACGAAAAGGAAGGGAAAAGATACTACTTAGCGAACAGATTCCCATAAAACCAAGTGAGATAGACCTAACTAGCCAAGGTAACACTAACATAAAAACCAACCTATGAAAGTGTGCATCCTTGGCAGAAGAGCTAAAACACCAGTTGCCTGAGCCTCCAGTACGCCCAACAGGATCAAGCCCGACTTAATCAAAGAACCAGATCAGTAGGCTACCAGCTTGTAAGATATAAATCACCAAGTTTTCATACCCTGAATCACAAGAACAGGTCCAAGCCCTACAAACAACCAATCAAACACTAAAATAAAACTCCATTTCTCTGAAAGTGTGCTGACTAACCACCAGAAGAAGCTCGAACTGACCCATGGGACAAAATAGATTTCCTGAAGAAGATAGGATGCAGGCTAGAAACCTTACCAACTAGGGAGAGACAAAAGAGATAATTAAACACCCTCTCTTTTTTTCCTAGTTGTTTTCCGATTTCTCTTAGACCATGATTCCTCATACTCTAGAGAAACATCTCTCAAGTGATCTGAATCAACATCAGAGTTGGAATCTCCAATGCATTCTTCATCATCCTTGAACAACTTTTCTTTGCCCTGTTGGAAATCAATCAAGAACCCACAACTCTCCCAAATCTTGTTGATCTTCCAAGAGTCGGAGACGCTTCTATTGAGCTCAAGCTCCCAATCCAAATTGATGCTGCTCACATTGCAAATTGGAGAAGTGCCAAACATATCTGGCTCAACCAATGAGATATGGGCCACATTGGTCTGGACTGGAGGGTCTAATCTAATCCCTGTGAGAACTACCTCTTCGACCTGCTGCTCGATGACCTTCAACAGGTTATCTTCATCAGTGGTATGGGAGACAACATCCCCATCTTTCAACTGAGTAGCCTTGTCCTGATCGGAGTCAACAACATTGCTACACTTTGAAGCATTCTTACGAGAACCTGTGCTCTTACCAAACCTCAACTGTAAATCCTTGTATGGGGGAGGCTTCCTTGCTTTCTGAAGGTAGGAAGGTTGGCGATGACCGAATTTCTTACATCACAGGCAGACGAGAGGCTTCAAGATGACTTCAACCTTCAGTTTCTTGAGAATGGATTCCACCATTGCCTTCGTGAATCTAGGCAGGTTGGACTCACATCTGACATCAACACAGAAGAGGGCAGGGCCAAGGCATCCCACCGTGATAGAGGTGTCATCGATATCAACATGTCTCCCAACAGTGTTGATGACTCTAGCAATGTGGTCGTGAGACCAAGGAAGTCCTGGATTGTCGATCTACACCCAGATGGAGACCTACGAGAAGGATAAAGGTAGAAGAGAAGATCCTGGCCTCCATGAATGCGCCACAATTAGTGACCCATCCATAAACCATTGAGCCTCATCTAAAACTCGATCTCGCTCGCTTGATGATGGGAGCTTGATGATGTAGCCTTCTCTTTCCTCTGAGAAGATCTCAATAGGTCCACTTGGCCGCCACTGTCTCCGGATCCATCCAGCGAGCTGCTCGTGGAAGGGCTTCCTTCCAATGAACCTGATCGAGACGAACTCGCCCCAATCAGGAATGGAGGAGTCTTGACTAGAAAGTGAGGCACACTTCTCTCGATCTACATCGATGGGCTCGATGAAATCGATGGCCGTGACTCCCTCAACGCCTCGACCTAGTCTACTGGATAAGAGCTAGTCGACAATCATTGAAGACAAAGAGGCTATGTCACCATCTGTCTGATTCCTTGGGGGGGCTTTTGGAGAGTCTCTTGGGGAGGCATTAGCCAGAGCCACTACTTCCTTCCCTTCGCGGTGCACTACTTTTCTGGACCAGGGGGTTGGGTAGGGATGCCTTCATCTCTAGTCCTCGTCGATTGAGGAGCAGCATGAGTCGAAGACGACTCCACGACACCATGATCCTTCTCCCCACCGGCACTAGGGTTGCGCCCACGACCGCACCCTCAAGTTTAATAATATTGAAGGTGAATAATAACATAGTTGGGTTTAAGTTATATAACCCACCTCAAGAACAACTTCAAAGCTCCAATCTCCAAATCTTCACATTACCAAGGTTGAAGATGAGTTTATCAAAGACATAAGGCTTGAGCTCCTCATCACTAAGCACAATATCTTCACCACTTGTGGCTGATATGCCTTACTTGTGGCTGATATCACCTTACTAGGATGATATCCCTTCTCTATGGCCGATATCGAGGCTCTAAACTCAACACTCCTTCTCTTATGCATGATACTAAGATTTTGTGCATGATATTTAAGGGAAAGATGATCGTAAGATTCGAAAATTTTACTAATAGGTGAAAAGAGTGGTATATATATCTGAGGTTCATGAAAAAGAGTGTAAGAGGTGTCATCACCTTAAACTACTAGGTGCCACGTGCCCATGCATGGCTGAAACATGTACATGCATGCTATCTCATTTATATTGACATGAAAAACTCTTGAGGATAATCTAGAGATGATATCTCGGCCATTACTTTTCTCTTTGGATAAGATATATCAACTCTATCCCTACTTTATTCATAACCCGATACAACTTTTCCAAGGAAGTTGTAAAACTGATACACTTCACCTCCTTGATGTGCTTTGCCCATCATGGCCTTTTGCATGAGTCCAAAAACTAATATGCGGTCCCTTTTTATGGCTCCTTGGCCTATAGGCACTCCCATATCAAGTCTACAACTCGATACAGCTCATATAAGGGCTTCACATACAACCCTTTATTGTCTTATCATCACCAAGAATACTATCACACAAAGATGATTCAATAATGGTGTATCCTTCTTTCTCTCTCTTCTAAATGATACATAGAGGAAGTAGGGACACTCTAGAAGTGGTAATTTTCACATCAACCCTATATTTTGGGTAATTTATAATTTTTACCAAAATTGGTGTACAAAGCACTTAACATTATTCAAACAAGTTCTAACTTGGAATTTAGGCTTTGCACAAGCCACCACTTAGCATCATTCTCTCTCTTATGATGTCGAAATGCCTAAAGTACTTTCAAAATGTGACATTTTTCTATATACCCCTCATCTTGGGTTCATTACACTTTATACCCAAACTATCATATAATGCACAAATAGTTTGCAAATAAGCTCAAACTTGAAAATTAAACTCACAAAGAGTCTCAATTACTTTTCAAAAGATTAAAGCGAGTTTGTTAATAACTTACTTAAGAAAAACTTATAGGGTTAGGCCATAACCCAGGTTAGGGATGTTACATCAACCTTCCAATTGTCCTTGTTGGTCAAAGTAATGTTCTCCCAATCAGACAAGTCTATGTATTGATCATTGTCAAAATATTGTCTGAACTTGGCATCATTGTTGGGGACCCTACTGATCAGCCCTACAAAGATCATGTACTGAATGTACACTAGGTTCCTTCCTTGTGCAACTTCTAGGCCTGTTAGGTTCACTTCAAGCTTGGTGTCTAGGAGGGTAATTAATCCTCCACACATGATGTCCCTGGATTCTCTCTTTTTGATTTTCTTGATATCCAAGAATCATGTGAGGATGAAGTAACCTGTATTGATTTGGAACTCATAGACTATTCCCCATAAAAATAACAAATCTTCTCTCCCACATACGCCTTGTGTTTCTTTCTTGGCGAAGACGCATGTGTTGAGCAGGTGATGGAGGTAACAGAAAATGGGGTTATGGATGGAAGAAGCTTTGGACTTAGTGGCGTCCTGTCACTCTTCATCTGTTCTCATGGCATAGGGCTTGTTCATGTACTTCGGGTCCTCCTCAACCATAAGAGTAGTAAGGAATTCATAGACATGGCGAGGGTAAGTTTTCATTACCAAAAAGCATATGTACTCGAGGCCAATATCTTTGAGGTTGTTCTTGATCTCATTCTTGATCCCTAGATCTTGAATAGTATCTTCGCAGGTGAAACAGGTAGGGAGGACCCTACATGAGATAAAGAATTGATAAGTGGGGTCTTTTTCCTCTGTCACCATAAAATGGTTCGAGGAGATGTAGTTGCGGGTAGAGGAACATCTCACTTCATGCTTGTGGTTGGAAGTTTTCTTTAAGGGAACCATTGCTGCTGAAGATGTTGCTGAAGTGAGCTTGAACATGGCATGTCTGAAGGAGGACATGATGTGTATCTGGATAGAAGGGGCTTGAGAATAGGGGGTAGTACACAACATGTGTTTGGAGAAACACAAGAGTGTACCTAGGGTGTTTTGGCGGCCAGTGGTTGAAGACGATGGTGTTTCCACACGGCAGTTGCTTGGTTGCTTCTCGTGTGTCTTTGGCAGTAGGTGGAGAAGAAGAAGATGGAGATAATAGAGGCGTTGCTCATGAGTGTTTCTTACTATGATGGAGTACTTGTGGGAACGACGACTCCTTCTTGGCGGCACCTTCTTGCTGGTGATTCCTTACAACGATGGCAGTTTGGGGTGGAGAAGAAGAAGAGGAATCGTGGAGATTTTCTCTTGGAGCACCGGTGCTGCAGTTGTAGAGGCTGCTTGCTGATGGCGGTTGCATGATGGTGCGATTGCTGGACCTTGGTTGAGGATCATGACATCGGCAGAGCTTGATCTAGAGGTGGGGGTGGCACACATGGTCACTGGATCGCACACGGATGATTAAGAGTGAGGGTTAGAGTGGCGGCTTGGAATTAGGGTTAAAAAACCCCTTTCTCATCCTTGGACATGGTGTGTATTTTTTGGACACAGTGTGTTCTTTTACAGAGGTTGCCTTCTTGTTTTATGAACGAGCTTTTACTACAAACTGCATGACATGTACAAATTAAAACATGTCATGTGAGATTCCAAAAATCAAGGTTGAAGTCCCCTTCACTGCTAACGACACGTTGTATGCAAATAAAGACATGATGTGTTATTTTCCAGAAAGATAGCTTCATTTAAACGAACAAAAGACACACCATGTTCTATATAAAACATGTTGTGTGATTTTCTAGATATATATTCACGGTCTTCAACATGATAATGACATGTCGTGTGCAAATAAAGACACATTGTGTGACATTCTAGTTGGAATCTGCACACCCTTTACCTGATATCTACATGTCGTGCCAAATAAGGACACATTGTGTGTTTTCCAAAAAAACTTAAAGATTTTGAGATATCAGTAAGACACGATGTGTTTGATTAAAAATAGGTCGTTCTTGATTCCAACGAGTGTTGTCTGTGATCTTGCATGTTGTGTGGAAAGTAGTACATGTCGTGTACTTTTTTGAATCTTCATAGTCAACCCTTCTGTGGTTGATGACACGACGTGCAAAAATTGAAACACGTCATGACTTTCTAGATTTCTATAGAAATTTGTCTTCTTTGATTTGTACCTGCAGAGATGGTGATACGTATCTATGAGGGTCTACACTATTACATTCATCCATGACAAGTTTATTTGGAAAATTGAAAAATGTTCTTGAGTGATACTAATAAATGAAATCTATCCTAATTTGGGGTCAACTCTGACAAGTTCCTCTATTTAAAGTCTAGAGTAAGACTCTTCAACTAGTTGATCAAACGTCTTGGAAGGAGCAAGAGGCTCCCTTATCAATCTCCTCTCCTGCGGTGTACATCTTGCACCTTTGTCCATTAACCTTGAATGTTGATTGCTTCACTTGAAGCTCCACTGTCCCGTATGGAAAGAATTTTAAGACTAAGAACGGTCCAGACAACTTAGATCTCAATTTTCCTAGAAATAACTTGAGTTTGGAGTTGAAAAATAGAACTTGGTTTCCTTCTTTGAACTCTTTGACGTTGATTCTTTTGTCATGCAATCTCTTTGTCTTTTATTTGTAGATGTTGGCATTCTCATATGTGTCCATTTTGAGTTCTTTGAATTCCTAGAGTTGTAGAAATCTTTTCTCTCCTGCTTTCTTTAGGTCATAGTTAAGGAATTTGATCACCCACAATGCTTTGTCCTCCAATTCTATGGGTAAGTGACATGATTTGCTATAGACAAGCTCAAAAGGAGTTGTCCCAATTAGAGTTTTAAATGTTGTATTGTACCCCCATAGTGCTTTGTCTAGCTTCAGTGCCCAATCTTTCCTTGAGCTGGAGACAGCCTTTTCTAGGATAGATTTTAGTTGTCTATTTGAGATCTCCACCTAACCTGATGTTTGAGGATGGTAAGGTGTGGGAACCTTATGCTTCACTCCATACTTTCTACATAGGTTGTTAAAGTTTATTTCATTGAAATGGCTACCACCATTGGATATTATTGCTCTTGGAACTCCAAACTTGGGAAAAATAATCTTCTAGAATAGTTTTATTATTGACTTTGCATTTGGTGCTTGAGTAGGGAATGCCTCCACCCATTTGGATACATAATCACAAGCTACTAGGATGAACTTGTAGTTGCATGAGGATGGAAAAGGGACCATATAATCTATACCCCACACATCGAAGACTTCTATTTCCAAGATTGAGTTCAATGAAATTGTGTCCCTCTTTGAAATTCCCCTACCTCTTTGACAATTGTCACAAGCCTTGACAAATGTGTACTCGTCACGAAATAGACTTGGACAATAGAAACCTGATTGAAGAATCTTAGTTGTAGTCTTATCCACTCCAAAGTGTTCTCTATAGAGAGAGGAATGACAATCTGAAATCACACTAGCAATCTCTTCATTGGGAATGCATCTTTTGATAAGTCCATCTATGCATTTCTTAAACAATAGAGGATCATCCTAATAATAGAATTTGACATCATGAAGGAGATTTTTCTTTTGCTGGTATGTGAAATTAGCTACAAGACATCTGGTGGCAAGATAATTTGCAAAATCAGTGAACCATGGCATAGAAAGAGAATTTACCACATAGAGCTTTTCAATAGGAAATTTGTCATTAATTGAAACCTTGTCTTCAATACTAGTACAAAGACGTGAGATATGGTTGGCTACATTGTTCTCGGTCCCTTTCTTATCCTTGATTTCCAAGTCCAACTCCTGTAATAGCAATATCCAATGGATGATGCAAGGTTTGGTGTCTTTTTTTCTCATAAGGTACCTTATCATAGCATGATTTATATATACTATGACCTTGGAATGCAATAGATATTGTCTAAATTTATCAAAGGCATAGACTATGGCAAGCATCTCCTTCTCAGTGGTAGCATAGTTGATTTGTGCATCATCAAGGGTCTTACTTTCATAGTGTATGGCATGGAGTGTGTTGTCTTTTCTTTGTCCCAATACTGCCCCTATAGCATAGCCACTCACATCACACATTACTTCAAAAGGAGCACTCCAATCTGGTGGTTGGATGATGTGAGTTGAAACTAGGGCATATTTCAACCTTCAAAAGGCAATTTGTCAATCATCATGGAACACAAACTCGACATCCTTTTCTAGAAAGGAACATAAAGGCTTTGCAATCATTGAGAAGTCCTTTACATATCTTCTGTAGAAACCCACATGGCCCAAGAAGATGCAAATTTCTTTCACATTGGTTGGAGCTGACATCTTTTCAATATCTTCCACTTTAGCTTTATCCACTTCAATTCCTCTACTTGAAATAAAATGGCCTAGAACAACCCCCATCTGCACCATAAAATGATACTTTTCCCAATTAAGCACTAGGTTGACTTGGTGGCATCTCTACAAAATTTTAGTTAGATTTAACAAATAATCATCAAAGGAATTGACCTACACACTAAAGTCATCCATGAATATTTCCATTATCTTTTCAATGTAATCAGAGAAAATGGCCATCATATACCTTTGAAAGGTGGAAGGGGCATTACAAAGCCCAAAGGGCATCTTCTTATAAGCATAAGTTCCATAGGTGCATTTGAAAGTGGTCTTTTCCTGATCCGGTGTGTAAGGACCCTGACCTTCGTTTTAGGCTTATCCTATTTGCTTTGCCTAACCTTGGTGTTTAGTTGCTTGCTAATCACCTCAAGTGGTGATTAGGGTTTGTTTGTGCTTTGTTGAGAGTTGGAGGTGCTACTTGCAAATAACCCAAGTTTAGGGTTGATGAGCAAGTTTGTCACCTTGAGAGATGTTTCTACTAGTACATAACCGACCTTTAGTGTCAGTTATTTAAGGCCTTTAGCGTCAGTTTTAATGCGACACCTATGTGGGCACCGCTAAAAGGCAAACCGTTAGGCGTCGGTTTTCAAACCGATGCCACAACCCTTCGCGTGCCACCGAAAACGTGACAGTAGGGGGGGGGGTATAGGCATCGGTTATTAGTTTTGAAACCGACGCCATAAACCTTCATGCTACAGAAACGGTGCCATTTAGGGCACAATTAGCATTGATTTTTTATTGATAACCGACACCATATCACTGGCTAGTACGGTCGTGGTGTCTGGTCTCATTAGGCATCAATTTTAGCTATTATCCGACACTGTAAGCATGTGTCGTCGGTTTTTTCAAATAATCGACACCTATTGTATTTTTTTAAATTAGTCTGCAGGCATGCTGTTGCTGGTCGCAGGATGAGAAACCTACAGTTCAGTTATGAACTACAGGTTTTACGACATCCATTGATATCATCCAACAACAGGCCACAAACCTACAAAATTAACAACATTAATTTTCACACATTTAGCAACCTACAGTTCCATTCGATTTTCACACATGTATAAACATTCATGTAGCAATCTGTAGTTCCATTCATTTTCACATTCACACATGTAGAAACATGGTGGTAGAAACCAGCAATTTCATTCATTTTCATATTCACACATGTAGAAACATTCAGACATGTAGAAACATTCACACATATTACAATTCAGAAATTCATTTACAAAATATCATTCTTTAGTCATTATTCTCTATGAACATCCCAATTATATTTTAAAAACCCCACTCCTTGTATGGGTTTTGCCCATTCTTCTCTTACATCATTTAATTCTTCCATCGTATAGGGAGCATGTACATCTAGTAAGGCCTTTCCTGTAGTGTGGTCAGTTTAAACACCTGCAAAGAGAATGATGTATATATATAATTAATAATATATAAATAAGATTGATATATTTCATATTATCTAATGAGACTATATATAATACCTCAGGAATGGTATCGATGTCCACTGCGGCATATTTGATAATCATGTGCATAAATCGCATCACATAGTATGAACATGCCCATCCGTTGTCTTATGTAGTACACTATAAATTGAAACATACAAAATATTAAAAAATACAACTAATTAAGCATTGTTCACATAAATAATATATACATTGCAGTCGGGAACTTACTTCCACGTTCTTCCAAATTATTGGCTGGTTCTTTTTCCTGGGGACCTTTCCTCCAACCTTTTTGAACTCATCTAAACCCCTACATGTTAATGTAACACAGTACATTACATAATTAAATACTAATGTAATAACATATGTTAACGGATATGAAAATGAAATATTTCTCACCGGAATAATGCCATTTTCATTGTGTGTTCATATTTTAAATTCAATTTAGTCCCCTTAGGATCTAGATAATAGACAATGAACGTCTCGGGGACAATAACTAGTAACTCCCAATGCATACCACTAGTGGTAAAAAAGTTAAAAATTAATAACTCAAAATCCATAATAAAAATGTAATTTTCTTAAGTACAAATTATAAGCAAAGTGAACTTACTCCACATTGAATGGAGCTATTATCACCGTCTTGTAATTTTGAGCAAAATTTGTAAAAGCATCACACAATATTGTTGAACTGATGAAGGGTCTTTAGCTACTAGACTAATCAAAGATGGAATAAAAAATCCTACATGTTCGAATGAAAAATCTGCACATATCTTGTCTAAGTAACTGCAAAACATGTATTACGTATGCATTAATATATAAGAAACTAGATCACCAGATCCTACACAAGGTATATGGATGTATAAAGAAGATATCACCTTATCCATAGCTCTATCACATATGTATTCAGCCAATCATATCGAAACAACTCCAAAATATCTTGTATAAATAGTTTGCTTTCGTATGATTGACATGCATCATCCACATCTATAGAAACAGTTTTAGGGCAATTTATATCATGTTTGCCTAACCATATTGCCATACCCCTACAATCAGGACCTAACGGGATAGGTAGGTCCTGTGGAACCCAACTTAGTAATGTAGGAGGTGGAGGTGGAGGCCTAGATGCTCTGGGTGTCTTCTTTTTAACATGTATATATATATTCTAGAAGTTGTGGCTAATAATCCTATTATTGAGATGATAAAAAAAGGAGTACATGGTTCTCTTTTATAAGACAAGAGATGACCATAGGATTTAGAGATAACCCATGTGGGATAAGACTAAACACAAGAATAACACAGTAGAGAAAAATAGACTAAGTAAAAAACACAGGAAAGTCTATATACTAATACTCCCCCTCAAGCTGGAGGGTAGATGTCTATCATGCCCAGCTTGGATGTCATAGAAGTGAACCTTGTCTTTGGTAGAATCTTTGTGAAGATGTCAGCCACCTGATCAGTCGTATGAATGTAGGGAGTAGAGACCTGGCCAGAGAGAACAACTTTGTAGACAAAATGACAATCCACCTCAATGTGCTTGGTCCGCTCATGAAAAGTAGGTTGGCAATGAATGTAGCTAATTTGTTGTCACAATACATTAGAATGGGAGACGAGTCAGAGATACCAAAGTCCTTCAGTAAGATCCTAATCTAGAATAGTTCACAGGTAGTGTGTGCCATGGCACAATATTCAGCTTCAACACTTGAGCGAGCAACTACAGACTGCTTCTTGCTTCGCCAAGTGACAAGGTTGCCTCCCACAAATGTGCAGTAGCCAGAAGTAGAACGACGGTCAACCTTGCTGCCAGCATAATCAGAATCCGAATAGCCAAGAAGTTTGTAGTGTCCATGTTTCTTGTAAAGTAGGCCTTTTCCAGGAGAACTTTTTAGATATTTCAGAATATGACAGACAGCGTCCCAATGACATTGTCGAGGCTTATCTAGGTAATGACTAACCAATCCAATAGAAACAGTAATATCGGCCCATGTAATAGTAAGATAGATGAGTTTACCAACCATTCTTCGATATTGATGATTGTTAGGATAGGCAGGAGAATTCTCATCATCCCAGTCAGTGTTTGGATCCATAGGTGTGCTAGCAGGCTTAGCACCTAGAAGACCAGTTTCAGATAGTAGATCCAGAACATACTTGCACTGAGATAAGCAGAGGCCAGAAGAAGACCGGGACACCTCTATCCCAAGAAAATACCTGAGAGACCCAAGATCTTTAGTGACGAAGTTTTTTCCAGATAGTGCTTGGTGGACTGAATACCAGTAGGATCACTTCCTGAGAGGATAATATCATCAACATAAACAATGAGAATAATAATGCCAGCAGGAGTATTCTTGACAAAGACTGAGTGATCGGACTGGGAGCGCTTGAATGCAAAATTCTAAAGAATAGTGCTTAATTTATCGAACCAATCTCTGGGACTCTGTTTCAAGCCATAGATCGCCTTTTTCAGTCTGCATACTTTAGAGGACTCCCCCTGAGCAACAAAACCAAAGGGTTGTGACATGTAGACTTCTTCATGAAGGTCACCATATAGGAAAGCATTCTTGACATCAAGCTAATACAGAGGCCAGTCAGAATTAATAGCAACAGAAATAAGAATTATCACAGAGTTCAACCGTGCCACCGGAGAGAATGTCTCAAAGTAGTCGACCCCGTAGGTCTGTGTATAGCCTTTAGCCACTAGTCTCACCTTAAGTCGTTCAACAGTTCCATATGGTTGATACTTGACTGTGAAGACCCAGCGACAACCAACAGGAAAGCAATCAGTAGGTGGATCAGCAAGTTGCCATGTATTGCGCTTAGTGAGCGCCTGCATTTCGGTTTCCATAGCCTGACGCCATGCAGGATTTTTAATGGCCTGAGTAGCAGTTTTAGGGACAGATATAGAGGAAAGGGCCGTAGTAAAATTAGCAAAATTAGCACCCAGATTATCAGTAGAACAAAAATTCCCAATGGGATGCTTAGTAGAAGTTTGTGTCCCTTTTCTCAGGCTAATAGGGAGATCAAGGTCAGAAAATACATGCGGAGGTGTTTGATCTGGCACAGAGGATGAAGACGATGGAGAGGCCATAGAGGGAGCTGTTAGCTTCTGTCTTCTGTGATACACTTTTAGAGGTGGCATTTCAGGTGGGGAGGCAGGATCAGAATTATCAGTGAAATCATCAACAACAGGTAAAGGTGTATCAGCCAGTAAATCTGATGTGAGTGCAGAACCAGCCGGAGAATAGAAAGGCATGTGCTCAAAAAATACTACATCCGCAGAGACAAACCACTTTTTAGAAACATGATCGTATCATCGATACCCTTTTTGAGTGCGAGAGTATCCCAAGAAAACACACTTAGTTTCTCTAGGATCCAATTTGGTAAGGCCAGACCAGATATTTTTAACAAAGCACGTGCTCCCAAAGATACGAGGAGACACAGAGAAAAGAGGTGCATCAGGAAACAAGACTTGATATGGAATCTTATTGCCGAGCACAGAGGATGGCATACAATTAATGAGGTAGCAAGCAGTAGATATTGCCCCGGGCCAAAAAGACTGAGGAACATGGTAGTGAAAAAGAAGGTTACGCACAACTTCAAGGAGATGACAGTTTTTGCGTTCAGCGACACCATTTTGTTGCGGGGTATAGGCACATGAAGTTTGGTTGATGGTGCCCTGGAGACGACAAAAACTACTAACAGAGGCTTGCATAAACTCCAAAGCATTGTCAGTGCGCAAAATTTTAATGGGCTTAGCAAACTAGGTACGGATTTCAACAAAGAAGTCAGTAATTTTCTCAAGAATGGTAGATCTATCTTTCAGTAAAAACAGCCAGGTTGCTCTACAGAAATCATCAATGAAGCTCAGAAAAAATTTAAAACTAGAAGTACTCGTCACAACACATGGACCCCAAACATCAGCATGTATAATATCGAAAATAGCTTTAAAACTAATGCAAAATTTTGGTGACAAAGTAGCACGAGTTTGCTTGCCAAGCTGGCATGTCTCACAATGAAAAACAAAACTAACTACATCAGGTAATAAAGCTTTTAATTTTGCAGCAGAGGGATGTCCCAATCTATAATGCCACTGAATGTCGGCCACAGATGATGTCAAATATGCAGCTGGCTTCGGATCGTCCAAGTAGTAGAGTCCATACGGTCCCTCATGGCCTGAACCAATCGTTATCCTCGTGCGCAGATCATGAAACAAAAAACCATCCAGATCAAACGTAATTGAGCAACGAAGGCTCTTCACAGCTTTACTGACAGATAGTAAATTAAGGGGAAACTTAGGGACATAAAGAGTGGACTGTAGTGGCAGACTACCAGTAGACCTTATATCACCAATTCCAGTAACCAGTGATTTAGAGCCATCAGCTAAAGTAACAGGCGGTATAAAAGATGTCTTGTGCAATTTAGAGAATAAAGTAGGATTGCCAAAAATATGAGAGGTCGCACTAGAGTCAATCACCCATGAAGGTTTACCAGTCTTGGTTAGAAGGGCGGTGCTACCATCATTTGAAGCATCAGTGGAGGAAGCCATACGAGCTTGAAGTAGTTTTTCAAATTTTGAGCAGATCCAGTCAGCTGATGGTGGAGCAGGTTCAGTCTGGTCAGAAGTCACTTTATTGGCCCAGTCAGGTTTGTCGTATTTGATCCAACAACGATCTTCAGTATGGTTGGTGCACTTGCAGTGAGTGCAGTAGCGGGACTCTATAGGATTAGCTCCAGAGCCACGACTAGGAGAAGAAGAATGTCCTCCATGGCCACGACCACGACCATGAAAGGAATCACCAGAGCAGACAGCGAGGGCTGCCCCATCAGAAGAGTCAGGCATGGACTGGGACACAGAAGGTAAGAGATGGACCCTTTTGAGCACATCGCGGAGAGTGGGTAAAGGGTCGCTGGAGAGAATTTGGTCCACAACACTAGCAAAGGAAGTAGGTAGGCCCGTGAGGAACTGAACTAACATAAGTTTGTTCCGCTGTCGATGAACTTCATCGATGTTAGTAGAAAGAAGATGATACACCTGGAACTCATCCCAGAGGGCACAATAGGAGTTGTAGTAATCCTCGACGGAGTCAGTAGCAGAATACTCCTATTTGGCAAGTTGCTTGAAGATCTCAAAGACCTTCTTAGGATTTTGTTGGTGTGAGTAAACATGGGAGAGTTGCTCGCACATTTCTTTGGCAGTCTGAAGACGGAGTAGGGACTGGCTGATCTTGGCTTCAGTGTTGTTGACCATCCATGTCATGACCCCATAGTCCTCTTTGGACCAGAGATCATAGGCTTGTTTCGTCTTCTCGTCAGCATCAGGAGAAGGAAGAGACAGGCCTTTTGTAGTCAAATGAGAGCGGCGACCTTGGGATTTGACACACAACTCAAAGGAGGAAGCCCATAGGTGATAGTTGGAACTGTCCAACTTCACCGTAGTAACGCAGAGAGTGCGCGGGAGATCTGGAGTCGCCATCAGACCAGAGTAGAACATTAGCACGGGCACAACAAGGATCAGCAATAGCACTAGTTAGTAGCAGGAGTCCACCACATGGACTAGTAGTCGTAGCAAGTAGGAGATCTCCACCTAACCTGATGTTTGAGGATGGTAAGGTGTGGGAACCTTATGCTTCACTCCATACTTGCTACATAGGTTGTTAAAGTTTATTTCATTGAAATGTCTACCACCATTGGATATTATTGCTCTTGGAACTCCAAACTTGGGAAAAATAATCTTCTAGAATAGTTTTATTATTGACTTTGCATTTGGTGCTTGAGTAGGGAATGCCTCCACCCATTTGGATACATAATCACAAGCTACTAGGATGAACTTGTAGTTGCATGAGGATGGAAAAGGGACCATATAATCTATACCCCACACGTCGAAGACTTCTATTTCCAAGATTGAGTTCAATGAAATTGTGTCCCTCTTTGAAATTCCCCTACCTCTTTGACAATTGTCACAAGCCTTGACAAATGTGTACTCGTCACGAAATAGACTTGGACAATAGAAACCTGATTGAAGAATCTTAGTTGTAGTCTTATCCACTCCAAAGTGTTCTCTATAGAGAGAGGAATGACAATCTGAAATCACACTAGCAATCTCTTCATTGGGAATGCATCTTTTGATAAGTCCATCTATGCATTGCTTAAACAATAGAGGATCATCCTAATAATAGAATTTGACATCATGAAGGAGATTTTTCTTTTGCTGGTATGTGAAATTAGCTACAAGACATCTGGTGGCAAGATAATTTGCAAAATCAGTGAACCATGGCATAGAAAGAGAATTTACCACATATAGCTTTTCAATAGGAAATTTGTCATTAATTGAAACCTTGTCTTCAATACTAGTACAAAGACGTGAGATATGGTTGGCTACATTGTTCTCGGTCCCTTTCTTATCCTTGATTTCCAAGTCCAACTCCTGTAATAGCAATATCCAATGGATGATGCAAGGTTTGGTGTCTTTTTTTCTCATAAGGTACCTTATCATAGCATGATTTGTATATACTATGACCTTGGAATGCAATAGATATTGTCTAAATTTATCAAAGGCATAGACTATGGCAAGCATCTCCTTCTCAGTGGTAGCATAGTTGATTTGTGCATCATCAAGGGTCTTACTTTCATAGTGTATGGCATGGAGTGTGTTGTCTTTTCTTTGTCCCAAGACTGCCCCTATAGCATAGCCACTCACATCACACATTACTTCAAAAGGAGCACTCCAATCTGGTGGTTGGATGATGTGAGTTGAAACTAGGGCATATTTCAACCTTCAAAAGGCAATTTGTCAATCATCATGGAACACAAACTCGACATCCTTTTCTAGAAAGGAACATAAAGGCTTTGCAATCATTGAGAAGTCCTTTACATATCTTCTGTAGAAACCCACATGGCCCAAGAAGATGCAAATTTCTTTCACATTGGTTGGAGCTGACATCTTTTCAATATCTTCCACTTTAGCTTTATCCACTTCAATTCCTCTACTTGAAATAAAATGGCCTAGAACAACCCCCATCTGCACCATAAAATGATACTTTTCCCAATTAAGCACTAGGTTGACTTGGTGGCATCTCTACAAAATTTTAGTTAGATTTAACAAATAATCATCAAAGGAATTGACCTACACACTAAAGTCATCCATGAATATTTCCATTATCTTTTCAATGTAATCAGAGAAAATGGCCATCATATACCTTTGAAAGGTGGAAGGGGCATTACAAAGCCCAAAGGGCATCTTCTTATAAGCATAAGTTCCATAGGTGCATTTGAAAGTGGTCTTTTCCTGATCCGGTGTGTAAGGACCCTGACCTTCATTTTAGGCTTATCCTATTTGCTTTGCCTAACCTTGGTGTTTAGTTGCTTGCTAATCACCTCAAGTGGTGATTAGGGTTTGTTTGTTCTTTGTTGAGAGTTGGAGGTGCTACTTGCAAATAACCCAAGTTTAGGGTTGATGAGCAAGTTTGTCACCTTGAGAGATGTTTCCACTAGTACATAACCGACCTTTAGTGTCAGTTATTTAAGGCCTTTAGCGTCAGTTTTAATGCGACACCTATGTGGGCACCGCTAAAAGGCAAACCGTTAGGCATCGGTTTTCAAACTGATGCCACAACCCTTCGCACGCCACTGAAAATGTGACAGTAGGGGGGGGGTATAGGCATCAGTTATTAGTTTTGAAACCGACGCCATAAACCTTCATGCTACAGAAACGGTGCCATTTAGGGCACAATCAGCATCAATTTTTTATTGATAACCGACACCATATCACTGGCTAGTACGGTCGTGGTGTCTGGTCTCATTAGGCGTCAGTTTTAGCTATTATCCGACACTGTAAGCATGTGTCGTCAGTTTTTTCAAATAATCGACACCTATTGTATTTTTTTAAATTAGTCTGCAGGCATGCTGTTGCTGGTCGCAGGATGAGAAACCTACAGTTCAGTTATGAACTACAGGTTTTACGACATCCATTGATATCATCCAACAACAGGCCACAAACCTACAAAATTAACAACATTAATTTTCACACATTTAGCAACCTACAGTTCCATTCGATTTTCACACATGTATAAACATTCATGTAGCAATCTATAGTTCCATTCATTTTCACATTCACACATGTAGAAACATGGTGGTAGAAACCAGCAATTTCATTCATTTTCATATTCACACATGTAGAAACATTCAGACATGTAGAAACATTCACACATATTACAATTCAGAAATTCATTTACAAAATATCATTCTTTAGTCATTATTCTCTATGAACATCCCAATTATATTTTAAAAACCCCACTCCTTGTATGGCTTTTGCCCATTCTTCTCTTACATCATTTAATTCTTCCATCGTATAGGGAGCATGTACATCTAGTAAGGCCTTTCCTGTAGTGTGGTCAGTTTAAACACCTGCAAAGAGAATGATGTATATATATAATTAATAATATATAAATAAGATTGATATATTTCATATTATCTAATGAGACTATATATAATACCTCAGGAATGGTATCGATGTCCACTGCGGCATATTTGATAATCATGTGCATAAATCGCATCACATAGTATGAACATGCCCATCCGTTGTCTTATGTAGCACACTATAAATTGAAACATACAAAATATTAAAAAATACAACTAATTAAGCATTGTTCACATAAATAATATATAAATTGCAGTCGGGAACTTACTTCCACGTTCTTCCAAATTATTGGCTGGTTCTTTTTCCTGGGGACCTTTCCTCCAACCTTTTTGAACTCATCTAAACCCCTACATGTTAATGTAACACAGTACATTACATAATTAAATACTAATGTAATAACATATGTTAACGGATATGAAAATGAAATATTTCTCATCGGAATAATGCCATTTTCATTGTGTGTTCATATTTTAAATTCAATTTAGTCCCCTTAGGATCTAGATAATAGACAATGAACGTCTCGGGGACAATAACTAGTAACTCCCAATGCATACCACCAGAGGTAAAAAAGTTAAAAATTAATAACTCAAAATCCATAATAAAAATGTAATTTTCTTAAGTACAAATTATAAGCAAAGTAAACTTACTCCACATTGAATGGAGCTATTATCACCGTCTTGTAATTTTGAGCAAAATTTGTAAAAGCATCACACAATATTGTTGAACTGATGAAGGGTCTTTAGCTACTAGACTAATCAAAGATGGAATAAAAAATCCTACATGTTCGAATGAAAAATCTGCACATATTTTGTCTAAGTAACTGCAAAACATGTATTACGTATGCATTAATATATAAGAAACTAGATCACCAGATCCTACACAAGGTATATGGATGTATAAAGAAGATATCACCTTATCCATAGCTCTATCACATATGTATTCAGCCAATCATATCGAAACAACTCCAAAATATCTTGTATAAATAGTTTGCTTTCGTATGATTGACATGCATCATCCACATCTATAGAAACAGTTATAGGGCAATTTATATCATGTTTGCCTAACCATATTGCCATACCCCTACAATCAGGACCTAACGGGACAGGTAGGTCCTGTGGAACCCAACTTAGTAATGTAGGAGGTGGAGGTGGAGGCCTAGATGCTCTGGGTGTCTTCTTTTTAACATGTATATATATATTCTAGAAGTTGTGGCTAATAATCCTATTATTGAGATGATAAAAAAAGGAGTACATGGTTCTCTTTTATAAGACAAGAGAAGACCATAGGATTTAGAGATAACCCATGTGGGATAAGACTAAACACAAGAATAACACAGTAGAGAAAAATAGACTAAGTAAAAAACACAGGAAAGTCTATATACTAATACTCCCCCTCAAGCTGGAGGGTAGATGTCTATCATGCCCAGCTTGTATGTCATAGAAGTGAACCTTGTCTTTGGTAGAATCTTTGTGAAGATGTCAGCCACCTGATCAGTCGTATGAATGTAGGGAGTAGAGACCTGGCCAGAGAGAACAACTTTGTAGACAAAATGACAATCCACCTCAATGTGCTTGGTCCGCTCATGAAAAGTAGGTTGGCAATGAATGTAGCTAATTTGTTGTCACAATACATTAGAATGGGAGATGAGTCAGAGATACCAAAGTCCTTCAGTAAGATCCTAATCTAGAATAGTTCACAGGTAGTGTGTGCCATGGCACAATATTCAGCTTCAACACTTGAGCGAGCAACTACAGACTGCTTCTTGCTTCTCCAAGTGACAAGGTTGCCTCCCACAAACGTGCAGTAGCCAGAAGTAGAGCGACGGTCAACCTTGCTGCCAGCGTAATCAGAATCCGAATAGCCAAGAAGTTTGTAGTGTCCATGTTTCTTGTAAAGTAGGCCTTTTCCAGGAGAACTTTTTAGATATTTCAGAATATGACAGACAACGTCCCAATGACATTGTCGAGGCTTATCTAGGTAATGACTAACCAATCCAATAGAAACAGTAATATCGGCCCATGTAATAGTAAGATAGATGAGTTTACCAACCATTCTTCGATATTGATGATTGTTAGGATAGGCAGGAGAATTCTCATCATCCCAGTCGGTGTTTGGATTCATAGGTGTGCTAGCAGGCTTAGCACCTAGAAGACCAGTTTCAGATAGTAGATCCAGAACATACTTTCACTGAGATAAGCAGAGGCCAGAAGAAGATCGGGACACCTCTATCCCAAGAAAATACCTGAGAGACCCAAGATCTTTAGTGACGAAGTTTTTTCCAGATAGTGCTTGGTGGACTGAATACCAGTAGGATCACTTCCTGAGAGGATAATATCATCAACATAAACAATGAGAATAATAATGCCAGCAGGAGTATTCTTGACAAAGACTGAGTGATCGGACTGGGAGCGCTTGAATGCAAAATTCTAAAGAATAGTGCTTAATTTATCGAACCAATCTCTGGGACTTTGTTTCAAGCCATAGATCGCCTTTTTCAGTCTGCATACTTTAGAGGACTCCCCCTGAGCAACAAAACCAAAGGGTTGTGACATGTAGACTTCTTCATGAAGGTCACCATATAGGAAAGCATTCTTGACATCAAGCTGATACAGAGGCCAGTCAGAATTAATAGCAACAGAAATAAGAATTCTCACAGAGTTCAACCGTGCCACCGGAGAGAATGTCTCAAAGTAGTCGACCCCGTAGGTCTGTGTATAGCCTTTAGCCACTAGTCTCACCTTAAGTCGTTCAATAGTTCCATATGGTTGATACTTGACTGTGAAGACCCAGCGACAACCAACAGGAAAGCAATCAGTAGGTGGATCAGCAAGTTGCCATGTATTGCGCTTAGTGAGCGCCTGCATTTCGGTTTCCATAGCCTGACGCCATGCAGGATTTTTAATGGCCTGAGTAGCAGTTTTAGGGACAGATATAGAGGAAAGGGCCATAGTAAAATTAGAAAAATTAGCACCCAGATTATCAGTAGAACAAAAATTCCCAATGGGATGCTTAGTAGAAGTTTGTGTCCCTTTTCTCAGGATAATAGGGAGATCAAGGTCAGAAAATACATGCGGAGGTGTTTGATCTGGCACAGAGGATGAAGACGATGGAGAGGCCATAGAGGGAGCTGTCAGCTTCTGTCTTCTGTGATACACTTTTAGAGGTGGCATTTCAGGTGGGGAGGCAGGATCAGAATTATCAGTGAAATCATCCACAACAGGTAAAGGTGTATCAGCCAGTAAATCTGATGTGAGTGCAGAACCAGCCGGAGAATAGAAAAGCATGTGCTCAAAAAATACTACATCCGCAGAGACAAACCACTTTTTAGAAACATGATCGTAGCATCGATACCCTTTTTGAGTGCGAGAGTATCCCAAGAAAACACACTTAGTTTCTCTAGGATCCAATTTGGTAAGGCCAGACCAGATATTTTTAACAAAGCACGTGCTCCCAAAGATACGAGGAGACACAGAGAAAAGAGGTGCATCAGGAAACAAGACCTGGTATGGAATCTTATTGCCGAGCACAGAGGATGGCATACAATTAATGAGGTAGCAAGCAGTAGATATTGCCCCGGGCCAAAAAGACTGAGGAACATGGTAGTGAAAAAGAAGGGTACGCACAACTTCAAGGAGATGACAGTTTTTGCGTTCAGCGACACCATTTTGTTGCGGGGTATAGGCACATGAAGTTTGGTTGATGGTGCCCTGGAGACGACAAAAACTACTAACAGAGGCTTGCATAAACTCCAAAGCATTGTCAGTGCGCAAAATTTTAATGGGCTTAGCAAACTAGGTACGGATTTCAACAAAGAAGTCAGTAATTTTCTCAAGAATGGTAGATCTATCTTTCAGTAAAAACAGCCAGGTTGCTCTACAGAAATCATCAATGAAGCTCATAAAAAATTTAAAACTAGAAGTACTCGTCACAGCACATGGACCCCAAACATCAGCATGTATAATATCGAAAATAGCTTTAAAACTAATGCAAAATTTTGGTGAAAAAGTAGCACGAGTTTGCTTGCCAAGCTGGCATGTCTCACAATGAAAAACAAAACTAACTACATCAGGTAATAAAGCTTTTAATTTTGCAGCAGAGGGATGTCCCAATCTATAATGCCACTGAATGTCGGCCACAGATGATGTCAAATATGCAGCTGGCTTCGGATCGTCCAAGTAGTAGAGTCCATACGGTCCCTCATGGCCTGAACCAATCGTTATCCTCGTGCGCAGATCATGAAACAAAAAACCATCCAGATCAAACGTAATTGAGCAACGAAGGCTCTTCACAGCTTTACTGATAGATAGTAAATTAAGGGGAAACTTAGGGACATAAAGAGTGGACTGTAGTGGTAGACTACCAGTAGACCTTATATCACCAATTCCAATAACCAGTGATTTAGAGCCATCAGCTAAAGTAACAGGCGGTATAAAAGATGTCTTGTGCAATTTAGAGAATAAAGTAGGATTGCCAGAAATATGAGAGGTCGCACTAGAGTCAATCACCCATGAAGGTTTACCAGTCTTGGTTAGAAGGGCGGTGCTACCATCATTTGAAGCATCAGTAGAGGAAGCCATACGACCTTGAAGTAGTTTTTCAAATTCTGAGCAGATCCAGTCAGCTGATGGTGGAGCAGGTTCAGTCTGGTCAGAAGTCACTTTATTGGCCCAGTCAGGTTTGCCGTATTTGATCCAATAACGATCTTCAGTATGGTTGGTGCACTTGCAGTGAGTGCAGTAGCGGGACTCTATAGGATTAGCTCCAGAGCCACGGCTAGGAGAAGAAGAATGTCCTCCACGGCCACGACCACGACCATGAAAGGAATCACCAGAGCAGACAGCGAGGGCTGCCCCATCAGAAGAGTCAGGCATGGACTGGGACACAGAAGGTAAGAGATGGACCCTTTTGAGCACATCGCGGAGAGTGGGTAAAGGGTCGCTGGAGAGAATTTGGTCCACAACACTAGCAAAGGAAGTAGGTAGGCCCGTGAGGAACTGAACTAACATAAGTTTGTTTCGCTGTCGATGAACTTCATCGATGTTAGTAGAAAGAAGATGATACACCTAGAACTCATCCCAGAGGGCACAATAGGAGTTGTAGTAATCCTCGACAGAGTCAGTAGCAGAATACTCCTATTTGGCAAGTTGCTTGAAGATCTCAAAGACCTTCTTAGGATTTTGTTGGTGCGAGTAAACATGGGAGAGTTGCTCGCACATTTCTTTGGCAGTCTGAAGATGGAGTAGGGACTGGCTAATCTTGGCTTCAGTGTTGTTGACCATCCATGTCATGACCCCATAGTCCTCTTTGGACCAGAGATCATAGGCTTGTTTCGTCTTCTCGTCAGCATCAGGAGAAGGAAGAGACAGGCCTTTTGTAGTCAGATGAGAGTGGTGACCTTGGGATTTGACACACAACTCAAAGGAGGAAGCCCATAGGTGATAGTTGGAACTGTCCAACTTCACCGTAGTAACACAGAGAGTGCGCGGGAGATCTGGAGTTGCCATCATACCAGAGTAGAACATTAGCACGGGCACAACAAGGATCAACAATAGCACTAGTTAGTAGCAGGAGTCCACCACATGGACTAGTAGTCGTAGCAAGTAGGAGATCCACATGGACCTCAGAAGACCCTCACGGGGCAGATAAAGAAGTAAGAAACCTACGCCATCATGGAGAAAAGATCACTCCACCATGAGGCATAGGCAGGCAGAAGCAAAAAGCTGGTTTACGCCTTCAACGTGCCAGTATTAGAAAAGACACAGGCTGTACGTAAGCTTTGTCGGAAGAGCGTACGGAGACGAACGGAAGCCTGTAGCTGAACTAGATGGTGAGCGAAGAACGAGGGAAGAGAAACAAGAGAGAAGAGGGGATGAGAAGGGTGGTTGTGGCTGCGGGAGATGGTAGTGGTGGGTGTGGGGTGGTGGCAGGCAGCAGGGGGCGGTGGTGGAGATATAGGAAGAAGGGGGGGCTGCAGTAGAGAAGAAGGGAGGGAAGGAGGTGGGCGGCAAGGGAGAAAGGTAGGGAAGGGGGTGACGGTGGCTGGAGGGGCTGGTGGTGTTGGCTCCAGCAGGAGGGGGGTAGGGTGGGCGGCGGCTTGGGAGAAGGGAAAGGGGTAGGGTTAGGGCGGACCGGGAGGCTCTGATACCATCTAGAAGTTGTGGCTAATAATCCTATTATTGAGATGATAAAAAAGGGAGTACATGGTTCTATTTTATAAGACAAGAGAAGACCACATGATTTAGAGATAACCCATGTGGGATAAAACTAAACACAAGAATAACACAGTAAAGAAAAAAATAGACTAAGTAAAAAACACAGTAAAGTCTATATACTAATATATATAATTTTAGATCAATTGACATCATATACACACACTAACAATTTAACATAATGTAAATTTACCATACAGTTTTAGTATAGACGACATCCGCTTTTGGCCACAATATCACTCCGCCTTCTACCTCACCAAGCGTTTCACAATCTGGGTGGGCATATGACAATGGAAGATCCATCCAATCCTGGAATATACGTAGCGGGCTCACACGAACCCAACCAGCTGGTAATGGAGACCCATGAAACATTTCCCCTGGTAGGGATGGGTAAGCCGACGCCTCTGCAATGACATATTCTTTACTTTTTAGACGGCATGGCTTCAACCCCTACAAATTTGTGTAAAGAATGTTATATACATATATACATATCATCTTGAAAAGACTAGTTACTATGTCATAAAAATACTTACAATGAATGTACTAGGTGGTGGGTCTACATGATTACTCCCAACCTCTGCAGTAGGAGTAGAGCGGGACACCATAGGTACTGTCTGCTGAGTGGCAGTCAGAGATGCCTTCCATGTGCTCATTGCTTCATGGAGTGTCTTATCAACTACTTCCTTGATTCTCTTATCAACTACTTCATCGACTCTCCTATCAAATATCTTATCTACCTATACATGGATAAAAGAAACGTTAGCTTCTGATTATTGAATTCTCTTTTACAGTAACATTCTAAAGAAAGAATAGGTTACCTCTTCTTGTGAAATTCCCGCTTTTGGGACATGTTTGCGCTGGGATGGCCCAAAGAACGCTTTGATGCCCACACCAACGCCTGCAGCCCTAACACGTCCAGGATGCTCTTGGTTACCCAGAGCAACTATAAATTCATCCCTTGTGCCCTCAGGGATGAAGTTGCCTTGTTTCCTCAGCTCGTGCAACTCCCTCTAATTGCCAAAACAAAAATTTGTAATTAAGTAAACACCACAAATAATCAATATTCGAATGATTTCTCTAAGAGTTGTATTTTACCATTTTTGCAGCCGCCTCAGCAGTTGCGGGCTTCCTTATTTCTCCCTTCTTATTTTGCCTCCCAGCTATCCAGACATCATGGCGAGGCAGAGGTGTGTTACCTATAGTAGAGGACTCGTGAGTAGCAGCAGACTGAGCAGTAGACTTAGCCTGTAGTCTTTGGCAAAAGCCTGGATACCCATTTGGACCCATTGTGTGGTCATGCACATTCAGTGCACGCCTTTCTCTTTGCGCCTCACTGAGGGCATAGTTAGTATGCACATTAATGATTTGGTTAGTAAAACTAAATGTTATCTTGAATATGTGAATACAACGTATATTAATTAAATTGGGAGTGACGCCTAATGCCTTGAATTCATCAGTTTTTCTTGAAGCAACAAACACGTCCCATTCTTCTTGGTCCAGGAAGTTCCATTCAATGGCTGTCTTCTTCCTCTTGTCACCTTCTTTTATGTATTCTCAGGTGAGATTTGTCCTATAGTTCCTTAGGAATCTCCCACAGCATTGCATCACGCATTTGCGTTGCAACTTTTCATCCAATTCAAATATACTCTGCAAAATAGAATTGCTATTAACTAGTATCTAAAAAATTAGTAATCTACAAAATAGAATTGCAAATTAATAATAACTCACGCATAAATCCTTCCATATTACGTCTTTCTTCCCCTGAGGAACTTTATGCCAATAATCTATATTACAACCACAATGGCTACGAGTAACACACCCAAGATATGAAACAAACAAATTGCGATTCACTCCAATTGCATTTCCTGCATTATCAAAATCCACAACAAGTTTGGGTCCATTGCCTCTTTGTGCTATTAACTTCTTCATCATAGTGATGCCCCTTCTCTTGTCAACTTTTTGGTGCTGCTCATCAAGTGCCTCAAGTGCTTCAGAGGGTACATGTGCATCATCAACCCAAAATTTGAAAAAATAAACACACTTACATGATATAACTATAAATGGACATATAGATATAAATATATGATATATTTTTAAAACTTACATTGTGAGGTGGCGCATTGATGTCCTCACCCTCATAGTAATCATCAACACGGTCATCAAGAGAATGCT
Source organism: Alisma plantago-aquatica (assembly GCA_963693085.1). Lineage (NCBI taxonomy): Eukaryota > Viridiplantae > Streptophyta > Magnoliopsida > Alismatales > Alismataceae > Alisma > Alisma plantago-aquatica. Next base: position 298,142,130 of record OY856415.1, read on the forward strand.
CAGCCATCTGAAAGTTCACATTCACATTGTAAAGTTCAAATTGTAAAGTAATTCACATTGTAAAGCTCACATTGTAAAGTTCACATTCACATTGTAAAGTAATTCACATTGTAAAGTTCACATTCAGAAAAATAAAACATATAAAAAAATATAAACATGCCTCTAATATTGTGATTTTTTATCAATTAACAATCCTTCATTGTGATCTCCGCGCACATACAAGTCATCATTAGCTTCAATATTTGTTGGTGTTGGCAACCCAACTGAGAATGGACTGGAGTCATCAGACTTATCATAGTACTCTTCTTCATCTATAGGATCTTCAATGAATTGTCTTTTACCATGAAGAACAACCGACCATTTATCATTTGCAGGATCATCGATATAAAATACTTGTTTTGCATGTAATGCCAATATGAATGGTTCACCCTTCTCGCCAATCTTTTCAAAGTTCACTAAAGTGAAACCCAATTCATCCACTATAACTCCTTTGGTGTTATCAACCCAATTACATTTGAAGAGCGGAATTCTGAAATCTATGTAGTCAAACACCCATATGTCTTCAATGACACTGTAATATGACATTTTAGCTTCACATGGACTCTTATCCTTTGCACTTGCAAAAAACCATAGGTGAGTCTTACTTCCTTGGTAAGCATCTTCCCTCTCCCCTTAGCATCCCTTCTCCTTCTTGCTTGCTCTTCAGCCATGGTGGTTATGAGCTTTGTTCCTTTCCTTGAGGTGACCGAAGGTGGTGTTCCTTGGAGATAGGAGTTTAAAGCTTGGAGCTTTGAGGAGCTTTCTTAAGGTGGGTTACGTAACTTCTAACCCTAACTATACTACCATCTTTTATGTTGCATGTTCATATATGATCATGATCGGCCATGCATGTTGTTAGATATGTTTCTTGCTCTAGCATGTACCTTGAATCTTGTGGATATAGTGATCATTTTGTTGATGATGTTGTTGATTCTTATGTACCTTTGGACCTAGTTGGCCGAACCCATAAATTAGGGTTTCCTTTGGGGCAATACTCCTTTCTCTCCTTGGTTTTGAGAAGTGAGTTTGAGCTCTAGTGGTGTAGGCAAAACCCCTCTCTTCCTTCATCGTTGAGAGGTGAGTCTATGCTCTAGTTGCTTGGGTAACACCCTCCTCTCACCATGGATTTCAGAGGTGAGCCTTTGGATGAGTGATGATCTAAGTTGGAGATGATCCATCATGTTGCCCGATTTGTGATGGAGGTTGTGTAAAACCTCTCTCTCTTGGTTCTTGAGAGGTGAGCCAACTATCTTGATCAATTAGGGTTTGTTGCTAAGGAGTTTGAGGTTGAAGATGACCATCTTGGTGAGGTTCTTGTACCCTAGCACGATACACCCTTTTGTAGGTTTTAGCTTGGCCAATATGTTCAGTGAAGATCTGTTGGCTTTGTGCCCAATATGACCCCTTTCACCTTGTTAGTATCCTTGGACGATATGCTTTGGCCGAGATGATTTTCCTTGCTTTGGATGTCCCCTTGGTCGACATGGTGGCTGATAAGTTATCTCTATTTTGGGTGACATGGTTTGGTCTTGAGTTGCCCGATATGATGTTTGCATGGTGAAACCCTAGTAGGTGCCTTAGTGGTGGCCGATATAAGGTGCTTGACCTAGTTGGATGATAGGACTTCTTGTGGTGCCTTAGTATTGTTTGTTATAGGTGGATGACACCCTAGCCTCTTCCTTGAATGATATGAGTAAGATGGGTAAACCTTGTGTCGGGCTTGGGGTTTGTGTTTGTACGACACACCCTAAGTTGAGTTAGCCGATATGATGCCTTAGTGGCCACTTTTCCCATGGATGACATGATGCTTTGGGTGATAGAGTGCCTTAGCTGACATGAGGGTCCCTTGGACGACATGGTTTGATGGTTGGGCGATAGGGTGTCTTTGGAGCCATGCTCCTGGTCGATATGATCCTTGTTGAGAGGGTTGGCCGATAGAAACCCTAACCCTAGTAAACTATAGGGTTGTTGGTCGATAGGATACGTTATGATACTCTAGCTTCTTGTGCACGATACACACCTCTAGTTCAAGCTGCACGACACACTCAGTGCTGGTTGCTCTCTAGTGCATGATAGGGTGAAGTGTTGATGGCCGATATGGTGACATAAGCGCTTTAGGGTTTGAAAACCCTAGTCGATAGGCTTTTATGAGGGATAAGATCTTGCCCGCTTTTATTTTGATGAGGGTGGCGCTACCCGCCACACTTAAAGTGAGGGATATTGAAATCTTTGGTGAAGGTTATGTTTAACCCGGAAATCCTAATAAATGGATTAATCACCTTGAACCCGTATCTATCACTACTACAGAAATAACATTCAGTGTCGCTTTTCTGGGCGTCGGTTATTAAGGAAAACCGACGCCTATAATATAAGGCGTCGGTTATTTAGACAAACCGACGTCTATATTTGAAGACCAGCCAGACATGGGTACCACTTTGTATTCAACGTCGGTTGTTTATAACAAACCGACGCCTAAAGTCGCCCGCGAAATCCAATTTTCGAGCGAAAAAAATAGTGTCACTTTCGGCGTCGGTTTTGTAGATAAAAAACCGACGCCTATGTGCGATGGAAATTTGCGCGAAAAGTGTCCTTTTCAGCGTTGGTGATCCTTTTATAACTGACGCTGAAAGTAGTTCCTGCCAAATAATTTTATGAAAATATCGTCCAATTGGACGTCGGTTGTTTCAAACAACCGACGCTAAAGATGTTTAGGCGTCGGTTGTTTTAAACAACCGACGCTATTTTGGAACTTTATAACCCGCGATGCCCGACTCTTCCCCTTTCTTCTGTTTCATTGCGAGCCCTTTTTTCTTCTGTCGCCGTCGATTTCCCTTTTTCTCTGCTCCTTCCTCTCCATGACAGCGCCGCCGTGCCGCCACTGCTACTCCGGCGCCCCCTTCTCCGCCGCACCCCCTTCTCCTGTGCTGCTGCTCCTTCTCCTCCGCCTGCCTGCCCACCGCCGCCTGCCACCGCCGCCTTCCTGCCTGCCGCCGCCTGGCCGCCTGCCTGCTGCCGCCGCCTGGCCACCTGCCTGCTGCCGCCGCCTGACGCTCCCTGCTTGTCGGAGTCGCTGCCCCTGGTTCTGGAGCTCGTCGGCCGCCGCCCACGTACTCAACCAGCTCGACCTCGCCCTACTCTGCTTGCCCAGGTACCTGCCGACCTACCCAGGCGCGAAATTGGTTCTTTATGTGCCGACCTAATCTGCTTGCCTAATCTGTTTGCGTGAAATTGGCTCCCTACTCTGCTTGCTTAATGTGCCTAATCTGCTTTAAGTGGTCCTAATATCATAACATGATAGTTTTATAATCATGGCTAAACATAATATGAACTAGATCTTTTTATGTCATTAAATCAATGAACTTAGGAATTGGGGGTTCAAGAATAACCCTAATGATAACAGGATAATAAGGAAACCTAAACTCTAGATTAGGACTTGAGTAGCGTTTAATGTTATTATATGATTTGTGCCACTTTAGGATGTATATACATGCAAAAAAAGTTAATTGCTTGGTTTTCTTATTTGCTTGGATAATATACTCAGTGAATTAATGTATGATTTGCATGGATCACCATCAAGGTACGTGGTTGTACTTATGATTACATGTATTTACTTCCTATGTTTGTCAAGGTTTCTTGAAGATTGAATAAGTGATAAATGCTGGATGTTTATTTATTTCATGCAAATTATAAAGTCCTTATGATTATCACATTAAGTAAATCATGATATTCTGAACCCTAGGTTACACAGATTGAAAGGTAACACACTTTGTCCTAAGTTGCTAATTTTTATTCTAATATGAACTCTAGTCTCATCTATCCATGTTGCCTATAGTTTATAACATTGCATTGTGAATTATTGCATGTTTGAAACTATTAAATTCTTGATTTATTATTTAATAATGCTCTATAGATTAGGTACTTATCATGTCTATTAAAATCCTACCAGTATAATTATGTGATCCCAACATATTAGGATTAACCATGTTGTTGGCCTAGAAACCCGTCCAAGATTGACTCATTAGGAGTAAATCTTGGATAGTCCCCGGTTTGGAACTGTTCTTGAACACCTAATCTCACTTAGGATGTAAGTGTATAATGTGTATTGGGTTTTCGAGAAAATTTTGGTAGCATTTCCCCGTTTGTTCTCTAAGTACATATGTACTTAGAGAACAGCGGGGAAATGCTGCTGAAATTTTCTTGAAAACCCAATACACATTATACACTTACTAGTGAGATTAGGTGTTCAAGGATGGGTCAGGTGGTACACATTTATTATATATAAGAATGACATCACATGTGTTTGTTGGCCTAGAATGTGAACAATCATTGTTCTTTATATTACTTGTACATTGGTATAAATTAGAATGAACAATCACTAAATTATATACTGTTTGTATGGAGTCCGGCTTCATTGTAGATATCTATTATTGTGTTTGTTGGCCTAGAAACCCATCCAAGATTTACTCATTAGGAGTAAATCTTGGATAGTCCCCGGTTTGGGACTGTTCTTGAACACCTAATCTCACTTAGGATGTAAGTGTATAATGTGTATTGGGTTTTCGAGAAAATTTCGGTAGCATTTCCCCGTTTGTTCTCTAAGTACATATGTACTTAGAGAACAGCAGGGAAATGCTGCCGAAATTTTCTTGAAAACCAAATACACATTATACACTTATTAGTGAGATTAGGTGTTCAAGGATGGGATAGGTGGTACACATTTATTATATATAAGAATGACATCAAATGTGTTTGTTGGCATTTCCCCGTTTGTTCTCTAAGTACATATGTACTTAGAGAACAGCAGGGAAATGCTGCCTAATCTTTTCCTAATATATACTTGTTTCCTAATATATACTTGTTTTCTCTGATCATAGAATGGATAGATCATGGATGTCCATTCGTAATCGTTGCACCCCAGAGTTTATATTTTGTCTTGATCAGTTTATTAGATTTGCCAAGGAACATAGGAAAAAACCTACAGATAGGTTCTACTATCCATGTAGGCATTGCGGTAACAACTTGAAAGTCAACACTGGTGAGGAAATCAAAAGTCATGTCATGTGCAATGGGATTGTACAAGGCTATACACAATGGCACTGGCATGGAGAGATTTCAAAATCGAAACCAGTAGATGTCGATAGCAGTGCTTGGGTGGAAGAAGAAATTGCCTCCGATGACGTAAATGTGAACGAACCAGTTCCAGCAGACATCGTTGATGCGATGTTGGATAGTTGTAGGGTAGAGCACACCGATCCACCTCCTATCTTTACAAACATTGTGCATGATGCTGAGATACCGTTATACACAGGCTGTGCTAAGTTTACGAAGCTTAGCGCTGTGTTGAGATTGTATAAGTTGAAAGCTAACAATAGATGGAGCGACAAAAGCTTCACTTCATTGTTGACTTTGTTGAAAGAAATGCTTCTTGAAGGAAACAAGCTTCCAATCTCAACATACCAGGTAAAGAAAATGTTGTGCCCAATGGGAATGGAGGCCAAGAAGATACACGCATGCCCGAATGATTGTGTATTATTTCAAAAGGACTATGTAGATTTGAAAGATTGTCCAAAATGTGGTGCGTCACGGTATAAATTGACGACTTCGGGGGAGTCCAAAACTGGTTCTCCTGCCAAGGTGTTGTGGTATCTACCTATAATATCACGGTTTGAACGCTTGTTTATAAATCCGAAAGATGCGAAGAATTTGAGGTGGCATGCAGATGTTAAGAAAAATAATGATGGGATCCTACGACATGCGTCTGATTCCCCACAGTGGAAGAAGATTGATCTATTGTACCCTAAATTTGGTGAAGAAGATAGGAATCTAAGACTTGGGCTTTGTACAGATGGGATGAATCCGTACGGGACATTGAGCAGCCAACATAGCACTTGGCCAGTCATGCTTGTTATATACAATCTTCCTCCCTGGATGTGTATGAAAAATAAGTACGTTATGTTGTCATTGTTGATATCGGGCCCTAAACAACCCGGAAATGATATCGATGTTTATCTTGAACCTTTGATTGATGACTTAAAGAAACTTTGGGCTGAAGGTGTGATGACCTATGATGCTTCAGCAAGAGAGACATTTCGTTTGCACGCTATGTTGTTTTGCACTATTAATGACTTTCCAGCATATGGGAATTTGTCTGGATATAGTGTCAAAGGAGCTAAAGTGTGTCCTATATGTGAAGAAAACACTGATTCAATAAGACGAAAACATGGCGGCAAGACTGTATATCTTGGTCATCGATGGTTTCTTTCAAAATTCCATCCGTATCGTAGGAAGCGCAAAGCATTCAATGGATGGAATGATGAACGGAGTGCACCTAAACCTATACCAGGGGATGTTGTTTATGAAAGAGTAAATGACATTGTCAATGAATTTGGTAAGAAATCACAATGTAGTATGGCCACACGGAGTGACAATTCTTCATTCAAGAAGAAGTCAATATTTGGGATCTTCCTTATTGGAGTTCTTTGACAGTCAGGCATTCTATCGATGTAATGCACATTGAGAAAAATGTCTGTGATAGCATCATTGGTACTCTATTAAATATACCAGGTAAGACTAAAGATGGGATAAAATCCAGACTGGACCTACGTGAAATGGGAATAAGGTCAGAATTAACAGAATTATGTGAAATGGGTAATAAAAGAACATACTTACCTCCCGCTTGTTACACGTTGTCTAGAAAGGAGAAGAAAACGTTTTGTGAATGCTTGGTAAATGTTAAGGTGCCACATGGTTACTCATCCAACATCCGTAGATTGGTATCAATGAAAGATCTGAAGTTGATAGGTCTTAAATCTCATGATTGTCACACTCTAATGCAACAAATATTGCCCGTGGCAATTCGATCTATATTTCTGAAGCATGTAAGGTTTGCAATTACCAGACTTTGTTTCTTTTTCAACAGTCTATGCAGCAAAGTTATTGACCCTGATACTCTTGATAATTTGCAAAGACAAGTGGTTGTTACCCTATGTCAGCTTGAGATGTATTTCCCTCCTTCGTTCTTTGATATCATGGTACATCTTGTTATCCACTTGACTAGGGAAGTGAAAATGTTGGGACCAGTTTTCTTGCATTGGATGTATCCCTTTGAACGATACATGAGCATTTTTAAAGGTGATGTTCGAAACTGTTATCGGCCTGAAGGGAGTATTATTGAAGGTTATGTGGTGAGAGAGGTTATGGATTTTTGCAATGACTTTCTCAGTGGTAATGCCACTCCTGATAATGACAAGAATATTGAGGAGGGCAAAGGAATTTTGGGATCACGGGTGAAAGTAATCAGCCGTGAGCAGTTGGAACAAGCTCACTTGTATATTTTACACAATATGGATGAAGTGAGTGTTTATATCGAGGAACATACCAATTTCATAAAGAGAAAACATCCTCGAGCAAGTTCAATGTGGCTTGCTAGAGAGCATAATAAGACTTTTACTAAGTGGTTTGAAGATAAAGTCTTACATCAACTATCTCAAACACCAAATGATATTACAGAAACTATCAAATGCCTCGCCTTTAAACCAAAACCGAATGTTATGTCTTATGAAGGGTTTGACATTAATGGATTCACATATTACACAAAGCACCAAGATGATAAGAGTGTCGTCCAAAATAGTGGGGTCACTCTTCAAGCGTCGACTATGTACTTTGCAAGTGCAAAGGATAAGAGTCCACGTGAAGCTAAAATGTCATATTACGGTGTCATTGAGGACATTTGGGAGTTTGACTACATAGATTTCAAAATTCCGCTCTTTAAATGTAATTGGGTTGATAACACCAAAGGAGTTATAGTGGATGAATTGGGTTTCACTTTGGTGAACTTTGAAAAGATTGGCGAGAAGGGTGAACCATTCATATTGGCATCACAGGCGAAACAAATATTCTATATCGATGATCCTGCGAATGATAAATGGTCAGTTGTTCGTCATGGTAAAAGACAGTTCATTGAAGATCCTATAGATGAAGAAGAGTACTATGATAAGTATGATGACTCCAGTCCATTCTCAGTTGGGTTGCCCACTCCACAAAATATTGAAGCTAATGATGACTTATATGTGCGCGGAGATCACAATGAAGGATTGTTAATTGATAAAAGATCACAATTTTAGAGACATGTATGTTAATACAAATGCTAAATGTTTGCCTTTTTCTAGTTAATACAAATGCTAAATGTTTGCCTTTTTCTAGTTAATACAAATGCTAAATGTTTGCCTTTTTCTAGTTAATACAAATGCTAAATGTTTGCCTTTTAAATGACATTTTCAGATGGATGACCATGATGAGCATGATGTCCATGATGAGCATGAAGTCCATGATGAGCATGCTGTCCATGACGAGCATGGCGAGGATACTAATGTAAGTTCTCAAAACATATTCTGTATTTCTATAAAATTCATTATCTTCTAGTTATGTCATATATCCTATATTTCTATATTGGGCTAATTTAGTGTGTTTATTTTTGTCAAATTTTAGGTTGATGCACCTGTACCCACTGAAGCACTGGAGCAACTTGATGCGCAGCACCAAACACTTAACAAGAAAAGGGGCATCACTCTGTTGAAGAAGTTATTAGCGCTAAGTGGTAGTGGATCCAAATTGGTGGTGGAGTTTGATAATGGAGGAAATCCAATTGGAGTGAACCGCAATAATTTTGTAAACTATCTTGGGTGTACCACTCGGAGCCATTGTGGTGTTAAGTATGATAATTGGCATAAAGTTCCTCAAGGGAAAAAAGACTTGATATGGAAGGATTTATGCATGAGTTATTATTATTTGCAATTCTATTTTGTAGATTACAAATTCTATTATTTGCAATTCTATTTTGGATACTAGTTAATAACATTTCTATTTTACAGAATCTATTTGCATTGGATGAGAAGTTGCATCGTAAAAATGTGATGCAACGCGCTGGAAAGATGCTTAGGAATTATAGGTCAAATCTGAACAGAGAATACATAAAAGAGGGTGATAAGAAGAAGAAGTCAGCCCTTGAACAATGGAACTTCTTGGACAAAGAAGATTGGGACAATTTTGTTGCTTCAAGAAAATCTGAAGAATTCAAGGTATTAGGCGTCACTCCCAATTTAATTAATATACATTGTATTCACCTATTCAAGATTAACATTTAGTGCTACTAACCAAATCATTAATGTGCATACTAACTAGGCCCTCAGTGACGCACAAAAAGCAAGGCGTGCACTGAATGTGCATGACCACACTATGGGTCCAAAAGGCTATGCAAGCGTTCGCCAAAGACTACAGGCGGAGTCTGCGGCTAATCAGGAGTCTGCTCCTACTCAGGAGTCTGCCACACCCATGCCTCGCCATGATATCTGGATAGCTGGCAGGCAAAACAAGAAGGGTGAAATAAAGAAGCATGTAACTGCTGAGGCGGCTGCAAAAATGGTAAAATACAACTCTTAGAGAAATCGTTTGAATACTGATTATTTGTGGTGTTAACTTACCAATTTCTATTTATGGTGATTAGCGGGAGCTGCACGAGCAGAGGAAACAAGGCACGTTCATCCCTCAGGGCACAAGGGATGAATTGATAGTTTCTCTGGGTAACCCAGAGCATCCTGGACGTGTTAGAGGTGCCGGCGCTGGTGTTGGCATCAAAGCATTCTTTGGGCCATCCCAGCGCAAACCCAGAGCGGGACTTTCTCAAGAAGAGGTAACCTATTCTTTTTTTAGAATGTTACTGCAAAAGGAAATTAATTAATAAGAAGCTAATGTTTCTTTTATCCATGTATAGGAGAATAAGAGAGTTGAGGATTTAATTGCTAAGAAGGTCAACGATGTAGTTGCTGAGAAGGTCAAGGAAGAATTGCTGCGGTGGCAGGCATCTCAGGCTTCCAATACGCCTATGGCGACCCACTCTTCTCCTGATGCACAGACTGCGAGTAATCCTGGAGACCCATCGCCTAGCACGTCTGCTGTAAGTATTGTTTATGACATTGTAGCTAGTCTTTTCAAGATGATATGTTTTCAAGATGATATATATATATATGTATAATATTATTTATGTAAATTTGTAGGCATTGAAGCCATGCCGCTTAAGAATGCAAGACTACGTTGTTGCAGAGGCGCAGGCTTACCCGTCCCTTCCTGGGGCAATGTTTCACGGGACTCCAATGCCACAGGGCTACGTTCGTGTGAGCCTGATACGTGTGTTACCCGATTGGAGGGAAGTTGCGTTGCCATATGACCACCCAGATATTGATACACTTGGTGAGGCAGAAGGCGGGGTCATATTGCGGCCCAAAGCAGATGTCATCTACACAACTGAAATTGTAAGATAAATTTACATTGATTTAGACTGTTAATGTGTATATATGATGTCAACTGATCTGAAATTATATGTACAGGTTAAAAAGAAGACACCAGGAGCACCTAGGCCTCCACTTCCACTTCCCGCATTACCCGATTGGGTTCCAACTGACCTAACATACCCGTTAGGTCCTTCTTGTAGGGGAATGGCATGTTAGCTATGGGCACATAATGTACATTGCCCTATAATTATTTCTTTAGATGCAGATTATGCAGGTCAATCATACGATAGCTCTTTATTTATACAAGATATTATTGAGCTGTTTATGTATGATTGACTGAATACATCAATGATAGAGACATGGATAAGGTGAGATCTTATTTATACATCCATATACCTTGTGTAAGATCCAGTGATCTGGTTTCTTATATATTAATGCATACGCCTATATGTTTTGCAGCTACTTAGTCGAAGATCATTGCAAACAATTTGCATTTGATCATGTGGGATTTTTGATTCCATCATTGATTAGTTTAGTAGCTAAAGACCCTGATAATGTTCAACAATACTGTATAGATGCTTTTACAATTTTTGGTCAGCAAAAGAAGACGATAATAATAGCTCCATTCAATGTCAAGTAAGTTTACTTTATATATAATTTGGACTTAAGAAAATTCCATTTTTATTTTGCATTTTGAGTTATTAATTGTTAACTTCTTACCTCTAGCGGTAGACATTGGGAGTTACTAGTTATTGTCCCCGGGACATTCACTATTTATTATCTAGATCCTGCAGGGTGTACATTGAACCCTAAAATTGGACACGTAATGAGAATGCCATTATTCTGGTGAGAAATATTTCATTTTTATATCCGTTAACATCTTTTATTACATTACTATTTACTTATGCAATTTACTGTGTTATATTAACATGTAGGGGTTTAGATGCATTCAAAAAGGTTGGAGGAAAGGTCCCAAGGAAAAAGAACCAGCCAATAAATTGGGAGAACGTACAAGTAAGTTCCCGACTCCCCGACTCCAATGTATATATCATTGATGTGAATTGTGCTTAGTTGTATTATTTTGTATGTTTCAATTTATAGTGTGCTACACAAGACAATGGCTGGGCATGCGCATACTATGTGATGCGATTTATGCAGATGATTATCAAACATGCCGCATTGGACATCGATAGCATACATGAGGTATTATATATAGTCTCATTAGTTAGTATGAAATATATCAATCTTATTTTTATATTATTACTTATATATATACATCATTCTCTTTGCAGGTGTTTAAAACTGACCACACTATAGGTAAACGCTTAAAAAATATACATGCTCCATATACGATGGAAGCATTAAATGAAGTAAGAGAAGAATGGGCAAAAGCCATACAAGCAGTGGCAACTGTAAGATATAATTGGGATGTTGATAGAGATAATGAATGATACTTTGTAAATGAATATTTCTGAATGTTAATACATGTATTTGAATGTTTATATATGTGTGAATGTGAGAATTGAATTGATGTCTGAATGTATGTACTTGTGTGAAATTTTCCTTGTGACTTTTGCAGGTTTGCGGCCTGTTTGTAGGCTGATATCAATGGATGTCGTAAACCTGCAGTTCAGAAAACTGAACTGCAGGTTCTCATCCTGCTGACCAGCCACAGCAGGCCTGCAAACTGATATGAAAAAAAAATATAAATAGGCGTCGGTTATTTATAGAAAACCATCAGCAAAGACATACAACGTCGGTTATTTATAGATAACCGACGCCTGATGTAGCCAAAGCAGTCCTGGAAATGGCGTCGGATATTCGTCTCGAACCGACGCCTATTTAAACAACCAGGCGTCGGTCTTTTGGTATATAACCGACGCCAAAAGGGTTCGCGCCACAGAAAACGGCGTCATGTAGGACACTTTATGCGTCGGTTATCTACTAAAAGTTCGACGCTACATGGAATATAGGCGTCGGTCTTTTAGTAAATCACCGACGCAGAAAGTGCCCTAGATGACGCCGTTTTCTATGGCGCGAACCCTTTTGGCGTTGGTTATCTACTAAAAGACCGATGCCTATAGGTTAAATAGGCGTCGGTTAAAAAACCGACGCCGAAGTGTTCGACCTTTAGCGGCGCCACACATAGGCGTCGGTCGGAAACCGACGCCAAATGGGGTTAAAAGACCGACGCCAAAGGCCGTTTCTGTAGTAGTGTATGTTAGTAATGGGATATGATGGTAGGTTGTGAACCAGGGTATGATGGGAATCTAAGATGCTGCTACATAAGATGATAATATACATGGTTATGTTCTTAAGAATAGGGCATAGTGTATGCTCATTCTTTGATAATAATAATATGATTGATATAGCTTATGCTTCATATAATCATGGATGTTGTTCCAAACATGATAGCATGATAATCATAAAGAACTATGTTCAATGATTTAAGTTATCTCTCTTGATATGTATGCTAACCATATAGGTATATTAAATGGATTCATAGCTAGGTAAGAGCTATGAGGTATATGTGCTTTGAATAACACTAAAAGATAATAATCCTTGTTGATGAGATAACATGCATCACTGGTATGATGAGATAGGTCTGAGGACCTAATAAAGGCTAAGTGCCTAGTTGAGGTATTATCCTCTGATGATGAGATAAGGGATTGCTATCCCAAGATGTTGATGCAAGATGTTGATGCCTTGAGATGTGGTAGCAATCTGTGAGGTGGGATTTAGATCCCATGATAGTGACAGTGATAATGTAACTCGATGCTGTATAACTTGGTTGCCTCAACAACTCACTTAAAATAAACTAATTAATTATAGTGGAACATATCATGTAGTTTTCCCTGGCCATAGATCCATCATCGTCAGAATTTGGTGATGGTGAAACAGGTTTATCCCGCGTGATTACCTGGAGCACATATTGTTGAATATGTAGGATTTTTTGCTAGCTGAAAATAGGAGGATTAGAGTACAACTACGGTCGTAGACTCCGTATGGTAAAGAGCATGGTGAACAGGCCCATGACTCAATGAGTTAGAGCATGAATGTGTTCATGGCTCATGAGCACGGTGATCAGGACCGTAGCTCAAAAGGATACTAGCACCTATGTCAAGGTGAGCTAGAGATATGGGTAGCTTGCAGAGCTGACCCTAAGGTTGAGGCCATATAAGAATGAGACTGCGGTCCTGCTTTGGTTTTCATGCACTGACCACGAGGAGGTGAGGTCATGGAGTCTGACTCTCCCATTGACCTTGTATGACATCGGTTTTTGGGCTTCGCAGCCAAAGGTTGGATTTGAGTAGGCATAAATCACTTCCTCAGGGCATAATAAAACATAATCCAGCCGAATAGTATACAACTTAGAGCAAAACACAAAACATTGATTCAGGCCTTGCTTATATAGCCGATCTAGTTATACCTTGCAGTTATGTGTACGATCCTTATATTTTGTGATAATTTCTTATAAATCTTATCATGTCAATCATGTTCCATAAGTAAATACTTGGTTATATGCCTCCTGGATATCTTGGTAAGATTGATGGTAATAATAGTCTTGCTCAGTATGTTGCTCTTATTATATGTCTTTACCAACTAACTACTTTATCTGCTTTAAACCTTTTGAGGTTTTATAGTTTCAGCGGGGAGTTATGTTTCTCGCTGGGACTGTGTGTCTCACCCCGCTAGTTTACAACCTTTTTAGGTGATCACGCTAGACGTGGTGGTGGTCGAGAGGTTGCGGCTGAGCAGCAAGAAGAGCAGTAGAAGGCAAGAGATGGACATGCTGCTATTTTTGTGGTTTTGTAGTAGAGTCCTAGAGTCATCCCTGTACTCTCAGGTTCTCGGAGGTGTTTGACGACGTTTCACAATGACTAGCTATTGTAATTTTGTATATCCTGCTACTGGCCTTATGTGGCCCGTTATGTATGTATAAATAGGTGATCAACTCTGGTGCTGATAGTACAGCTGGTTCTGATAAAATGTGGACATATATCAAGGCTTGTAAATGTTTATATAACATGTTTCCTTGTAGGATTTGGATGTAATAGTTCTCTTTCATCTACTTTCCGCAAACAGTTTTAATTAACCTGTGTTTTCGGTAGTATGTGGTTTATGGTGTTTCCGCACATTTTCGCGTGGAATTTCGTTGTCTATGTGATAGCGGGGTGTCATAGGGTGGGCAGATGGGAATCTGAAAGAACCCTCTATACCCATCAAGATAGAAAAAGTAAGAGTGATGAGCAACCCTTTCTAGCATTAAGTCAATAAAAGGTAAAGGGAAATGATCTTTCCTGGTGGCTTTATTTAATTTTTTGTAATCAATGCACATTTGCCATCTAGTGGTGATTCTTGTTTGTATTAATTCATGATTTTCCTCTTTAATTATAGTTGTTCCTCCTTTCTTAGGCACAACATGTATAGAACTCACCCAGGGACTATCACTTATTCTATAAATAATCCTGGTGTCTTTAAGTTTGAGAATTTCCTTTTTTACAACTTCAATCATATTTTGGTTCAGTCTCCTTGGGGGGTCTATGCGTGGTTTGACATTTTCTTCCAAAGCTATTCTATGCATACAGATAGATGGGTTAATTACTTTGAGGTCATCAATGGAGTAACCTATCACATCTTTATATCTTCTAAGTTCATTTAAGAGTTTTTCTTCTTAATCATTATTCAATTCAACATTTATAATAACTGTAAAGGTGGAGTTTGGGCCTAAGAAAGCATACCTTAACCCCAATGGGAGGGGTTTTAATTCAACCTATTTGTTTAGATCTGTGGTATTTCTTTCCTCACTCTTCTTGGAATCTTCATCACTTGGTGGTATCGGTTTTAGAAATTTCTTCATTGAAAATGACATTTGCATCTTCTTCTTCAAGTTCATCAAGAGTAGTCTCAATAGAATTCTTTTCTTCCTCAAGTAGTGTATAAATAGTATCAATAAGACAAAGATACTCCTTGGAGATGGGTGCTTTCATGGCATCATAAATAGAGAATAAAGTTCTTTGTCTCCAACTATGATGGTGTGTTTTCCTTCTCTAACATCAACTAAGCAACCTACAGTACATAGGAAAGGTCTTCCAAATAGGTTTGGATTGGTTGGGTCCTCATGCATGTCTAAAACTACAAAGTCACATGTAATGAAAAACTTCCCTACCTGTATGGGGACGTCTTCAATCACTCCTCTAGGATGCTTGATCGAGAGATCCACTAGTTGAATTGTCATCGAGGTCGGCTTCAAATCTCCCAAATCCAACTTTTCCCACAAAGAGAGGGATCAAGATGATGCTAGTGACATGATTAATAAGGCCTTTATCAAAAGAGTCTCCTATCTTGCAAGGGAGAATAAAATCACCATGGTCATCTAGCATTTCAGGCATACAGTTCTAGATGATGGAGCTTAGCCTTTCAGACAACATGATAGTCTCGACTTGTCTAGATCTTCTTTTCTTTGTTAGGATGTCCATCAAAAACTTGGCATAGGAGGGCATTTTAGGTATGACTTCAACTAGAGACAAATTCACATACAACTTGTTCAGAATGTCCATGAACTTATTGAACTTCACATCATATTTGGTGTTAGAAAACCTATAAGGGAAAGGGGCACTAGGCTTGCTAGAAGAATCACCTTGGTGCATGTTTCCAGTAGATTTCTTCCTTTGATTTTCAACAGTCTCCTCAATAGTAGTGTCAATAACCTCTTCAAATTTCCTCTTGGAAGGCAGTGTAAACCCTCCTATGACTGCTTCACTCCTCAAAGTTACATATTTACACGTCTCCTTAGAATTCATAACTAGTTGACTGGGAAAAGAACCTGAAGATGTTCCTTGGTTGGCTAAAGCTTGTTGAGCTATCTAGTTCTCCAACATCTTGGTGTGGTAACAATATCATCAACTTTAGAAGGAAATTGTGTGATAGCATCCTTCAAAAGATTGCCATGTTCCTGTAACTCGTCATTCTTATGGATTTGTGGGGTGACAAAAATCTCAAGGAGGCTTTCCGTGCTGGATTTTTGTGGTGGAAGATTCACCTGTTGAAATTGATTGAAGTTTCTATTGTTGTTGTTGTTATTGTAACCTGGTGGTTGTTAACGGTTGGCATTCATTGGCTGACGATTGCTCATAGGTTGTTGACCTTGAGCTTGATCTTGCTTCTAGTTCTATGAATTGTTGTTCCTGTAAGAAAAGTTTGGATGGTCTCTCCATCCTAGGTTATAGGTTTTAGAAAAAAGATTGTAGGCTTGTCTGTTATTAAAATTGCCTACAACATTGACTTGTTCTGGTGGTTCAGTGAGATTCAGCTGTAGTGCAAAAGAAGAAGAAGAGTTGCGGTCAGAAGTTCCACATGCCTCACATACTTTCTCATCTTCTTAAACTAAGTGAGTGGTCAACTTTTCAAATTTCTGAGTCAAGGCGTCAAGTTTGGTTGCAATCAGGTCCACAACGTCCATAGTGTGTTTCCCACTGGACTTCTAACTTGAGATGGAGGAAGAGAATGGATGACTGGTCCTTTCAGAACTGTACTGGCAATGGTTGAGTGCCATATCTTCAATAATGGCAAAAGCTTCACTATATGACTTGTTCATCAAGGCTCCATTTGAATCAACATCAATGGACATACAGATGTTGTAGAATAACCTATGGTAGAAGGTTTGCAGTAGCAACCAGTTGGTCAAACCATGGTGTGGATATAGGCATTGCAGATCCTTACATCTCTCCCAAGTTTCATAAAGTGCCTCTCCTTATTGTTGCTTGAAGTTTGTGATCTGGTTCCTCAGCTGGGCCAACTTGCTAGGAGGAAAATACTTAGTTAGGAAAGCATTTAACAATTCACCCCAACTCTTTATGGAACAGTTAGGCAATGAAGACATCCACACCTTGGCCCGGTCTCGTAGAATGAATGGAAATAGGAGTAGGCGTACTCCTTCAAATGGAACACCGTTGATATTAAAGGTGTTCATATACTACAAAAACTCCACTATGTGAAGATTTAGATCTTCCATATGAGTTCCCCTGAAGTGATTTTAATGGATCATCTACATGATTGTAGGGCTGATGGAGAAGTTGTTTGCCTCTATTGCAGGATGATCTATGGCCCCACAAATATTGATGGCAGCTAGCATAGAGAAATCTTTGAGTGGAAAGTTGTCCTCCATCTCTAATTCTTGAAGAGGATCGGGTGAAGGTTGTGGGGAAGGTGAAGATTGCATTGATGAACAATGTGATTCCTCCAAACTTGAAGAGTTTTCACTCCTCCTTACTCTCCTGCGGCTACTAAAGGTTCACTTTATTTCTGGGTCTAGAAAGATTGATGTTTGTAGATCCCTCTTAGAATGACGCATGCAACCTAAAAATAAAAAATTGCATGAGATTCACAAAAGCTAAGAGGTACCACGATATGAAATACGAAAATGATGGCTTAGTCTCAATTACTAGTTAACTCTTCTACTCCAACTAATATTATCATAGCTCCCCGACAAAAATGCAAAAAACTTGTTGGAGTTTTAAAAGGAAGGTCTCAACTCACTTATCTCCAGCAAGTGTACATGTCAGTTGTAGTCGAGTGTCAAACTCAGTGAGATAGGTCAGTTAGGCGCATAATCGTTAACTTTCATTAATCTAGGTCAAATTATAAAAGTTGATTTGATTACAAATAGGTAAAAGGAAAGTAACAATAAAGAGCTTGGGTTTAGTTCAAATTAGATGTTAGAGAATCCTAGATATGTGATTCTACTACCAAACCATCACATCATGCGTAACTATAAAATTGAAACATGCAATCAATTTGCAAGGAGATTGTCATCATCATGCAACTCTCAGTGGAATGAGATGGCTCTCTTCATAGCATAACACTCCCATGTTTATGCTAGATTCTAAAACAATCTAAAACCATCAACATACTCTATCCATTCCCATGGTAAAGAGAATATTTTCATGAATCCTACTCCCTACTTCCTCATATATTCTCCCAAATAGTACAAGAAAGCATAAAACATGTATAAAAGGTGGCCAACCAAAGATACAAGCAGCAAATCACTGTAGACATCCATGGAGAAGCAAATTAACTAACATAAGATATAAATTTTGAGTTCATATGAGTAATGGCATGGGAGGTACTCTCCCATACCCAAGAAAAGAGTTCTACTCATCCATAATGGTGATGCACAAACACATTGAAGAATTTTCAAAGTAATGCATGGTTAAAGAGAAGAAAAATCTAAAGGAACCAAATGTGTAGCCAAGGGGAAGTATAACTACAGCTAGAGGATACAATTTCACCCTTGGAGCTTCTCCAACTCTAACAATACTCCCTCCTGAGAAGCTTGCATGAGGAGAACCGTTGTGCTGCACCTTTGGAGAAGAATTAGAGAAGAAATAAAGTAGAATGGAGTCTCTTTCCCAAGAAAACCTCTTCTTCCACCCCAAAATTGCCTTCCTCTGCTTTGGAACTTCTCTTGGATGAAAAGTGCTTGAAAAATGATGAGTGATAACCGCCCAAAAGGTAACATTCCTCTTTTAAAATGAGGGGCAGTTGCTGTTTATTTATACAAAAACTGATAACGACACTTCGTGTTTTTGAGGGAACACACCGTGTCTCTTCGTATAACTTGTTGACTAACTACTTCTGTGTGAGAAATACACGGCGTGTTCCCTTAGAAACATGTCATATAGTTGTTTCTGGAGTTAATCTGGGCATAAGGCACACAACATGTTTGATTAAGTACACGCTTGTGTGTGTTGGTAGCAAGTCGAAGTATGCCTATGGATCATAAGGACACACCATGTCTTAACAAGGACACGACATGTTGTCTATTATGTAGTTTGGGCATTGAGGCTGATGGAATCTTACATGCCGTGTTCAATATTATTTTTCAAGAATGAACTCTGAGTCAGCTGCAAATCGAGGGGAGGTCCCATTGAGGTCAGATTTGAGTTGGGCTATCTCCAATTTGGCATTTTGAATGTGTGTCTACATTCAACATCATGCAACAAGTAAAATAGCTAAAAATAGCAAGTTAAGTATGATTAGAGGCTAAATGGAAGGAAAATGAACTGAATTTGTGTGCGGATGTGTGCAAAATGTAGATATGAAATGCACACATCAAAGTGTCAAAGTTCTTCCTGGGGCCATGGAACACTGAATTCTTCGTCAAGGAAATTGCATATTTGTTGACAATATAAAGGGTGACCATCTAAAAATCAAGGCCAGTCACATCGCTTAACAAATTTCTTAACCACAATGCCTGGCATGCTGCGGAAGTTGCCACCATGAACTCAACTTCACATGAGGACAACACCACAATTGTCTACTTCTATGGTGCCCACGTGATTAAGTTCTGACTAAGATAGAATGTCTTTCTGCCAGTGCTCCTACCAACAACATCTATGCCAAGATCACTATTAGTGAACCCAACTAGTTCTTTAGTTATATGACCTTTTTGATACATTAGACTATAATTGATGGATACCTTCACACAACAAAGTATTTTCTTGATTTCCTGGTGATGCATGGTAGTTGGTTTTTCCATTAACCTACTCACCATCCTGACTGTGTATGAGAGATCTGGCCAGGTGTGGGTTAGGTACATGAGGCATCTGCCTACTTGTCTGTACTTCATTGGATCCACTACTATTCCTTTGTCATCCTTCCTAATTTGAATATTTGTTTCCATGGGGTACTTTCTTGGGATACACTCTGTCATCCCAAACTATTGTAACACCTTCCTTGTATAGGTTGATTGCCTCAGTGTGTTGCAACCTCATTTATAGTCCACCTCAATCCCAAGGTAGTAGGACAACAAGCCAAGATCACTCATCTTAGACTCATTCATCATTTGTTTCTTGAAATCCATGATCTCATTTACACTCATGTCGATGATGATCAAGTCCGTAAGATACACTCCAACTATACGCATGTTTGAGCTATCGCTTCTTGTGTACACTACTTGCTCTTGTGTGCATTGCACAAACCCGAGATCTTTTGGACTCGGGTCCAAGCGCATGTTCCATGCCCTCAATTTTCAGTGTAGACCGTAGAGATCCTTATATAGCTTGCACACTTTGTGTTCTTGGCTCTCAATGACAAAACCTTCTGGTTGAGCAATGTATACTTCTTAATGGAGGTCGCTATTAAGAAAGGCTGACATGATGTCTAGGTAATGCGCCTCCCAACCATGTTGAGCTAAAAGGGTAAGGATAAGCCAAACAATGTTGAGTTTGGCCATCAGCGCAAAGACCTCATCAGAATCAACACCTTATTTTTGCACATAGCCCTTTGCCACCAATCATGCCTTGTGCTTGAGGATGTTGCCTTCACTATCCTTCTTAAGATTAAACACTATTTTAGACCAATGGGTTTGTGACCTGGTGGAAGGTCATTCAACGTCCAAGTCTTATTTTTTCAATGGCCTCCAACTCCTTTTGCATGGCTCCCTGCCATGCCTTATCAACCAGTACCTCATGGTAGTTTGTTGGCTCCTCAATAATGTGTATTAATAGATAGTCAGAGTCTAGATCCACTTCATGAAAATATACATAAATGTCTGCTAGGCATCAAAATTTTCTTGGACCCTTGTCATTCGTGGACCCATTAGGACACTTATATGGTATAGGAGAAATTTATATGGTTGTGGGTATAATAGGAGATAACTTGCTTAGTCTTGACAGTGTTGTCATTCTAAGTAGTGGCGTGACCCTTACATGTGTTACATTATCTTGTGTAGGGCTTGATGTGCCCTTTTTGGGATGGTGTTATTGACGTTGATGCACATGCCATTAGTACTTCAATGATTGAGAACTCCACCAAGGTTTATGTGTTGTCACCTATTATTCTAGTCCAGTCTCCCTTCATTTCTTACTCAAATACAACATTTCTACTCACATGGAGCTTGCCGTGACGAGGCTCAAAGAGGAGATTGGCTTTTATTCCTTCTTCCACCCCGATCTACACCATTTGTGTACTCCTATCATCAAGTTTCTTATGGTGTCACACAACAATCTTCATGTGTGCCACACTACCAAATACATTTGAATGTTCTAGGTTTGGTTTCTTACCAATCCATGCTTGGTAGGGGGTGTAATTTCCCAACAATTTTGTTGGTAGGCAATTCAAAAGGTAGACTGCATGCTACATTGCCTCCCCCCAGAACCCCACTAGGGCTTGCATGATTTTGAGAAGACTTTGGGTAGTTTCCATCACAATGTGGTTTCTTTGCTCTACTACACAATTTTGTTGTGGAGTGTATGGTGCTATGAGGTGATGCTCTATGCCTTCTTCTTCATAAAATCTTATAAATTCATGGGACATGAACTCTCCATCCTTATCAATTCACGAGGTCTTGAGCTTGTGTTGGGACCCGTTCTCAATAAGCTCTTGAATTTATTTAATGCATCGAGTGCATCTCCTTTTGCCCTAAGCATGTAAACCCACATCCACAAACTATAATCATCAAGGAGTAGGAGAAAATACTTGTTACCAACGAGTGATGTTGGAGTGATCAAGCCACATAGATTAGCATGGACCAGCTATAATGCTTGTTCTGATAAGAAATTTCCTTGGTGTAGGAAATGGCAACCTAGCTTACTTTATGACTAGAAAACCCTCACATAACTGGTGTGGGTGTGTGATCTTAGGAACACTGAGTTCCATCTCCTTATTTCTCATCATCTTGAGTGCATAAAAATTTATGTGCCCCAGTCTTGTGTGCCATAACTAGGCTGGGTCACTCAGTGCCATCAACAAACATGTGGGTTGGCTGGTCTCAAGGAGTAGCTTACATAAATTATTTGAAGACCTCTTAACCTTGAATAATATGACATTGTTTCTATTTAAATTCCTTATAAAGGGTCCATCTATCTAAACCTTGCCTCCATCCTCCATCATCTGACCAAGGATGATAATATTACCATTTAATCTTTGGAACGTATTATAACTTAGTCAGTAGATGTTGATCACATCCTTGCATTGGAATAGGATTGATCCATTTCCCTTATACCTCCAAAATTGAGTCATATCAAAAGATCACATGCCCTATAATGTTCTCATCAAAATCCTTGAATTTTGTTAGATGAGCGATCATGTGGTTACTTGCACTGTTGTTGAGATACCATACATTGGTATCTATACTATCTTCTCCAGTTGTAAGCAAGTTAGCCACAACTTTCTCTACATTGACTATCAGCATGTTTCGTTTCTCCTCCTGAGACACGACCTTCATAAGTGCTAGATTTTCCTCATACACTTGTGCAAGGTTTGCCTCCTCATCATGACTTTTTCCACGACTCCCACATGCATAGTGTCTATAGTCATTGCACGTGAAGTGCTTTACCTTGCTCTTGTACCTATGGTGGTTCTCACCATCACGATGTGGTGAGGTGTTGTCACAACTTTCTCTATCGCATCCGCAACCACAGAAGCACCCTCTACCACAACCAAGAACATCGTCATAGTTACTTCCGTGACCCTTTGAGGTCGAGCATGATTCACCTCCTCTACTCTTCTTCTTATTTCAAACCTCCCACTTCATGTGTGTGAGCAAAAAATATTGACTCTCATCCTTCCCATTGTATCTTCATAACTTTCCTCATGGACTTTAAGATGGATAATGAGATCCTTTGGGATGAGCATATTGAAATTGACTAGTTGCTCGATTGAATACACAATTTGTAGGAATCGTGTTGGGATGGCCAGGAGGAATCTCTCGATGATGTGGACTTTCTCCATTTTGTTTATGTGTGCATTGATGCCATTGATGATTCCCATCAACTACATGGCAAAGTCATCCACTGACTCCCTATCTTTCATGTGGATCGCCTCGAAATCATCTTTTAAGGTTTTCACCTTTGCCTCCCTAACGCGTTTTGTGCCTATCTACACCATCTTTAGTGTCTCCCTTGCTTCTTTGGCCGAATCCTTCTCAGCCTACATAGGGTGCATCTCCTCCGGGGTCTTCTTGGAAGATGGCAACGAGAGTTGTCTGGTCTTGACACTCATCAACGTCGTCGTTCTTTATGGCACCCCATACCACTTTCTCCTATAGGTTGACCCTCATATTTAGCGACCAGGGTGCATAGTTTCTCCTTGTGAGAACTGGGTAATGGAGCGTTACACTACCATCCTTCCCTACCTTCTATGGTGGAGGTAGTGACTTAGACCTCATCTTCTTTGGCATGGCTTCTATCATGTATTAACATCCTGAAGCTCTTGATACAAAATTATAGTTTTGGCCCAGATCCCTACGCTAATTAGAAACTAAGAAGAGAATGGATGAGGTGCACAAGAAATGTAAGGGAAAGCAACATTGGAAAATATATCCTATTTTGTTGTACCTGACTTGATGTTCAACTGATTACCACATGCTATTTATATACGAACATAGAAATGAATTTCTAAATAAAGTAATAGTCCAAAGGCAACATGAGACCGTGCCCAAACAATGCATGCCTCAATGTATACTTGCCAAATTTCACATTATTGCAGACACAGATCTAGTAAGTCGGGCTTATTGCTCACAACTTTTACCCACATGATTCCCTCGTTACCTTGTGATTCCCTCATTTGAGCTTACCTTTGTAAGTATATGCTTATGCCTTGAATTGATGATAAGGATAGTACAAAAAAGAGATGATTGATGGATGAGAAACACGAAATGACCTCAAAGAAACCTTACTCATTATCCAAGTATACTTCACCAAGAAAATCACAGGAAAATAGTCCACTTGACATTGGGAATGACTTGTCTCATGGTGTTGTGATGAAGGTCAAATGTCCCCTTTAGATGGTCAGTGGTGACTTTTCAAATAATCACACAATATGTTAATGCAAAACTTATACACTTGGTTCCTCCTCCTTCCACTTATTCATGACTCTCCTTTGATAAAGAGTTTTCTTCCAAAGACACCACTACATATTTCTTTTGTTGGCAACACCCACCCCCACTTAAACACACATGGAGCGAGTTAGAATTTGATCGCAGGAAGGGGTGTGGATTTGATCGTAGGGAGGCGGTGTCAAAAAATTACCTTATGCATAGTTTCTTATACAATATTATTTAGTTTTACACAATTTTTATTTTTGTTTCACATAATTTATATGCTATGTTTTTTTACTTTGTCATGATTTCTTTCCCAAACATCTCTGTGTGGTATTAAAATTTCTTCATCATGTTGTTTCATTTAACAACTCTTTTGAATATTGTGATTCAAATTCATCATGACAAAATAAATTTTATTCAACTCAATACTATTGAATGTTGTGTCAAACTACTAAAATGTTTAGCTTGTAATTTGGATACATCAAAAATGGTAAATATAATATATATAATAAAAGAGATCCACATCCACATTTAAAATATTGTCAATTAATTCCCATATACTCTTACTATATAAGAGGTAATTTCTCGATTGAAAGTTTTCACAAGTATCAATTTTTTTTGACGTTTATTTCCTTCACAAAGAAGTTATAACATTTGACCAAATGGTTATGCTCTGCAAAACTACTTAGACATTTTTTTAATGTATAAAAGTGTTTCTGAAGATAAATTGAATGATTAAGTAAGATAGGGTTCTTGATGATCTGAAAGAGTTTTTAATATTGACTCAAAATCCATGTTTTATTAGAATGTGAGCTTTCTACTCTTTATTTGAGTAGAGTCTATACTGGTATATGTTTGATGCTTAGGAATCTTGATGCATTTCGATTATTCTCGAGTCAATGAGGTCTCTTGTTTTGATTAAAAATAAAACAAAGATGTCCATAGACCCTCAGTCCGAGAGGATATAATTTTCATTTAACATAACACCACTAAATGTTGTTTAAACTTTCAAAAAAATAGAAAGTATAATTTTGTATCAAAAATAATAAGGAATGTAACATACCTAACCAAAGATATGTAGATACTCTTTTAAATCGTGTCAATCAATTCCCTTGTTGTCTTAGTGTATAGTATAGAGTTATGTTGAATTGATTTTTTTTATAAATATCAAATATTTATGACATCTGTCATTCATTAAGTAGTTAGAAATATCCATCCATTTTTGTTGTGTACTCCTAAAGGTACGTAGATAATTATTATCTTGCTTGAATATTTTTGTAGGGATATGATGGATGAATTAAGGAACTTGATGATCTCGAAGTATTTTCTTTGTAATAATGTTTGAAGTCAAGTATCCACATTTTTTTGCAATGTGAGTTTTCTGCCTTGTAGTGTACAATGGAATATTTTGATATTTGGTGGTTGCTTAATAATCTCAAAGAGACCTCTTGTAAGGATTATAAATAAGAGGTCTTCCTAAAACTCAAATGTTCATAGTTTTATAAATTGTGATCAATTTAGGTGTTGATTTGAAATTTTTGCTTAGATTAATAACTAAACTCAAATAAAATAGATAGATATAGAGTATTATATGATGCATTTGAAGAAGTTATTACTAATTATAATAAATAAAATAGTATATTCTTGACATATAACAATCTTGAGTAAATAATAGAGATGCTCATCATGTGTCTCAGTTTGAAGGTCTAAAGGAAGATACCACAAGCACAAACCACTGGACCATGGTCATTAATTTAATTTGGTTGTGTTGTAAATTTAATATATGTTAAAAATAACCTAAGTGTTGGGAGGAAAAAAGGGAAGTTGTACACATGAATCAATCACAGGGCCTAAAAAAAACACAACCTTTAGCCCACTACACTCATACCACAATAGTGAATATTATTGATAAAAACAATACTGATGCAGAACCCAGGAATCGATTATGAGCTCAAAATAATAAATTACAATACATGAGACACTATGAAAATTCCATCTTATTATAATGTATGTGTTGTAAAGTGTATATTAGTAGCACTAACTTACAAACATATGCATACAAAAATTTTCATTTTTCATTTTTGAGGGCATGTCTCTTTCTTACGCCTAGATCGGCCCCTTCACACACACACAAGATAATTCTAACATTTTTGTCTCAAAAGAAAAAAATCAAATCCTTAATTTTTACAAGTACCACTATGGTTCTTTATTAGTTGCTTTAGCATGAAATCCATCATAGAATTGTTTGTTACCCAAATCCTAACTCCAAATGACTATAAAGTCAATGGAGATAGGACTTAGGCATACATCTCTAGCATGGTATTATCAAAGTGTGAATGCAGACGCAGAAAGCATAACATATATGAATAGATAATAATATAAAAGCAAAAAATCATAGTCTGAACAGTTGACAAGTTATATTAAGCAATATTATATTATTACAAGAATTCATATACATATTCAAGAGTACGTTTTTACAAGTCTTCTCATGTATACTAGGGATCTTACAATAAGTACATCTTACCTAGATCACCAATCCCATCAACTTGTAGCCATGTCGGAACCTATAAAATACTTGAAACAAGGTGGTTCAAGTATACAAGGTGTTGAGTAAAGGGCTGAAAGATACATATATACATAACCTTTACATAATTTGAAAAGATTTGCAGAAGTAACAAACAAGTATAAACAAGTTAAGTATTTAACAAAGTGAGAGCACGTATTTTATGTCATTTTAATCCAGTTATACAAACAACATCATATATCATAAGGTATTTGACCAACTTCCCACAAGAAGGGTCCGTAAGGGTGCTCAAGATTTGCTGACTCTTTTATCAAAACTGTCTGCCCTATCTTGACAACTCAAGTAGGATGCCCAACCTCGTGTCCTTACCACAAGAATACAAGAAGGTGCACGAGTTTTGTATAATGGAGTTTGTATATTATATTTGCAAGTCAGAAAACTACAACACGAGAGAAACATTGAGTACAATACTAGAGTACTACATGGCAATATTTGAGAAAGTAAACAACATGCATATGCATCACATTTCATACAAGAAATCCATAGTCATTCTATTATTGAAGCCCATACCTGATTCAAAGATTTCGTACTAAACTTAGCCTTGACGATCTATCCATAAGCCACACCTAATTAAGAGCAATATTACATACATGTATTAGATTCTCATCATTAATCATAGTCAGATTCATTTTAGGATTTTGGCCAAGATAAGTACAAGGTTGCTTATTAGTACATTTGGTGACCTTATATTGATCTTGAGGAAATTATCAAGGTGGGGTTCACATTTTAGGTCATTTTGGTATTCCATCAATTTTATATGATCATCACAAGGCGTAGGTCACTTAATACACATTTTACAATTTAAAGGCTCATAATAGGGCAACCAAGGTCATGATTCATTTAGTCAAGGGATCCAATTAGAAAAGATGGCTTATATAAGCAAGATAGGATATAAGAATTCAGATTCGAACATAGGTGGATGTCCCTTAGGGTCTAGGCATCACATTCCCAATCCTTAGGTTACAACATTTCAACATACACGTAAGCATCAACATAGTCCATCATATTGTTAACACATGAACAATATGTGATATCCCCATCAAAGGGGTCAAGAATGAAAGAGTAAACTCTGATTTAAAAAAGGAGAACAATACATTATGACTTACATCTAGATTAGGTCATAAGAGATATAAGCATGGCATTAGTGTCATACTAGGTCACCACTAGTGGACTTAGAGTCACATGTAACATCATAATATAAAAGTGGGAGATCATGAATAATCTACTATCTTACCAATCTAAACGTTAGGACTCGTTTCCGTCCTAAGACGTGGCCCTATGATGCGGCTCAAACGAGTCCGGTTTATAAGAAGAAACCCTATAGCTAATTCTGGTTGTTGACTATCGAGCGGAAGAAATAAATTATTGGAGACAACTTAGGTCGCTTGTTGTTCATCCTGTGATAGACTGATATTTTGGAATCTCTAAATCTCTAATGACATATTTGAATACATGTCTTTGGTTTATATTATGAGTTCCAAGTGTTTTTATGGAGTTTGTAAGAGGATCGATTTAGTACTTATGATTGATATGATTGAGTCTCTACCTTGTGAAATAATTATTTGACCGTTCATACGGAGGTATACTTATAGAATTTTGGATATAATGTAAAATATGTCATTGGAAAGCTATGTTTCCTATTGTTTCGATGATCTTAGAAAAGGTCATGTAGTTTTGAATGTGGTGAAATCCTTGATGTTTTTGATAATAGAAGAAAAAGTCTCTCAACTAGGTTGTGATCTATATACACGTTAACCCCTTTTAGCCTTTTTTGCGAGAAGCCACGGTTCGGCCCAAAGGAGGGTTGATCCTGACCCTTGGTTGTTATTAGACAGCAGTGAGTCATCTGTTGCACACTAGTTGAGGTTGACGATAGCGACCATCCACGACGATGGGATGTGGAGATCGTGGGGTAAAGGAGTCATGCTCCCCACCCCTCCATGAAAGTAATCGTGGGTCAGAGCAGTTTCACTATGAGTAGTTATCTTGGCATCGATGACAGCCACTGCTAGACCCTTATTTTGGGGTGGGATTTGTCTTAGAAACAACAAAGAACGAGTGGTCGTCCCCCTACCTTCTCCATTGCCCATGAAGACCACAGATGGACTAACGATCTGGAAGAATGAGGTAGAGGTAGGAGTTTTTCCTGAGGAGGAGACACCAGACGCCTCTTTTCATCTGCTGTTCAGCGGCAGCTATAGTCGGCGGCTCCAGGATGTGGAGTTTTCGAGAAGTTGTCGAGTAACCCTGTAGCTGCAGAAGTCCAGAAGAGGTCATAGAATGTGATGACACCTTCCAGGATGGAGAGGAGCACCTTGGCATGGTTGCTAGCTTGATGGAGTAGAGTCGTGCAACGACGCCCTACCGAACAAAGGATGCAGGCGCAGCCCTATTGAGCACAAGAGGCGGATGGGCAGCATAGACCGTGGCAGCGTCGGAGAACCATCAAGCGGCCAGCAGCGCTGAGGGAGTAGTGTGTTGGCCCTTCTATTGGTCACACGTTGGAGGAGATCTGGAGGCACTGAGGCAGGGAGGAAGATCTATGCTGCCAAGGATAGAGCACAATTGGCAAGCAAAGAACACTGATCTTTCACCGGAGATCAGCCCCACGACGACGTCTCCTAGTAAGAGCAGCCGAAGCTCTTGGTCATGAAGGATCCTGAGGCAGAGCCACCTCGACCTGGGGAAGAACGAGCTTCAATGCCAAATCAAGCGGAGATGGAGGAGATGCCATCGATGGACCAGCAGTACCAGGCGGCGACCAAGTCCTCGCCCAAAATCTGCCCGACGACGGCACTCACACAGATCCCAGGGCGGTTGCTTGCTCGCCGGAGGTGAAGCCTATAGTGGTGCCCTTGCCAAGCAGAAAGAGGTCACGAGGAGGAGGGATCGTCCATGGGCACCTCGTCGTTGCCTTGCTTTAAGGCGGCAGCTTTGGGTGGAAGAGTAATGCCCACACACGCAGAGACTCGCGAGGGCAGAGGACATGTGAGAATCAGAAAGGGAGAGTGGGCGGCCCAGAAAACCGGAACCAGACCGGGTGGCCAGCCTTAAGTGAACCAAACAAAGGAGCAACACACCCTCAAGGACACGTGGCACATTATGGTTGGGTCGAAAAGGTAAAAATCTCAAACATGCTATGTTCGTATATAATTCATAGAAATTAGTACGTTTATGAGAAAAATACAAACAAGGTACCATTATTCTCAGAAAAATGTGTAGGACAACATGAAATCCTAATACCAGGCTTTTGATGCACTAATCACAATGATATCATGCAAGATGCATTATGCTTGTTTAATGGATAATAAATACCAAACGATGACATAAAATTATGAGAGAATACCTATAAATCATATTTCATGTTCATAATGCATTGATGTCAGTTATGGTCATGATGATGTACGAAATCATGTAATTTGCTTAATATGGCTAATTATGGTTAATAACACCAAAGATAATGCAATTAATGCATAGATGTTCAATAAATTGTGAAATGTATAGAATAAGCTCATATCTATATCTGGAACCTCAGATTTAAATATGAGATCAGTATGATACACATAATCCATGTTATATGATGTTGACCTTAATACATGTTTTAAAATCCTAGTTACGTTAATAATGTAACCTAGGGTTAATGTGTGACATAGTGTTAATATGTTCATCTAATGATGGAAAATATGATTATCAATTATTGAACAATAATCTGGAATATGATATCAGTAAGATAAATATAAGACAAGAATATAAGTAATGATGAGAATATCCTAATGAACTAGGAGAAACCCTAATGGATTAACTAGGGTTAAGATGATGAGAATCTGATGATACTATATAATCTTGTCTTGATCAGGTTTAACAAAGTTTTAGATGACATCGAGAATATGTGATTAGGATATCTTGATCTAAGGTACGCCATTACCTCTTACTTGGCTTATTATACAATATGCTTGCGTTATATGGTAGTACAAACTTGGCATATGATATTGATTGAAATGATTGTTCTTGTATGATATGTTGCATGATTTTCCATACTTATTGCTATGAACACATGAAACATAAGATATCTGGTCCATTATATGATAGCACTAAATCTCTTTGGTAGAATAGTGCATTGATAAAAGTACTAAATCTCTTTGGCAGAATAGTACACGTGAGCACTAAATCTCTTTGGCAGAATAGTGCATTTATGAAGTACTAAATCTCTTTGGCAGAATAGTACATGTGAGCACTAAATCTCTTTGGTAGAATAGTGTATGTGGTTGATCAAGTTTACATATACTGGAAATGTGCCTAAAAGATGTGTTCTCTTGTAGTAACAAATATCCTTGTGCAAGTATATGCTTTTCTTATATTCTTCTGTTACTGCCAAGTATATTAGTTTTATCTTATTGCCAAGATATGATGAGAGGTATATAAAAGACACGTAGGCGTACTCAGTGCAATATTCATGAAATATTGTGCTGATGTGTACCGCATGTAATCTTTTATTTAGGTTGTGGTTATGCTCTTGAAGATCTAGGATAGTTGTGAGTTGTGTGGCGAGCTGATGTTCAGGTGGACCTGTTGTCTTAAGATCCTGTAGTTTAGATGTAGTACATGTATATGTTAAGTTTTCTGTTCAATATGTAATATCAAATGTTGTAATAATTCATGTTGTAATTATATGTTGAATGGTGAACATGTGTGTATGGTTTTATTACTGTTCATGTACATGTGCTACTGTTGTTTCCTTCTGACTCCCTTGATTTTCTTCTTCTTAGCCTAGTGTGTGGTGTTTAAATTGGGATTCTCGCTGAGGTGAGGGTTTCAATTTGGACGTCACACATCAGATTAAGTTTTAGAAAATCCGGGGACGTCACACATCCCTTCCACCACTACCAAAAAACATAGTATAGATGACAGTCATGTAAAAAGTTACGCACTTTAGGTGACATGTTTGTACATGACTTATAATATGTGTAGGCCTACATAAAATAGATGACATACATTTTTGTATATTTGAAAGGGTGACATACTTTAAGTGACATGCATGTATGTCACGTGTAGTCTGTGCAACATAGGTGATAGACATTTTATCATACTTGAAAGGGTGACACACTATAGGTGACATACATTTGAATCACCTATGTTTTAATGGGGGTTTACACATATATATGAGTCAAGTGTAATATACAAGGAGACATAACATTTAGGTGACTTGTATATGTGTGTCACCAAAGTTATAGATGACATAAATTCATGTCACCTAACCTAAGAATTTTTATAGAATTACTATGAGAGGACATTGTCTTGATATGGGCCTTGAATTCTCACAAATGCATTACGGGGGACCTGCTGTTAGAGGAAGTTCTCGTGATATGGGTCCCAACCCTCACATATGCATTTTTAGAGAATTGTTGCGAGTGGACATTGTCACTATATGGGCCCCAGTTCCTAAGAAATGCATTGAAAGAGACTTTTTATGAGAAGAAATGTGTCATGGCTCCTCCCGAGTATATTTTTGTTGGAATATATCAACACTTATTTGGTCACCATGTGCTGGACGATGATGTGATGCGAGGGCGCCGAGCTGCTGCATGTGACATGGGCACCAATGATGATTATGTTTGTCTCCCACCTACCTCTGATTAATTATTGCACCTACCACAGTGTCGCTGATGGCAGGGGTTCTCTGCTCATCTTGTTCCCCCACACCATAGTATCCATATCCGACTTACCATAGTGTCTCTCGAATGCAGACGGAAGGAGACCAGAAAGGTTCGGCGATAACTTCAAGTCTGATTCAACTTATCAACTTTTGTTGGACTTGGCCATACTGGTAGTGGTTGCCCTTTTTTCAGAAACCACGCCCATAGCAGCAAGGGATTAGGGCAAGAACGTGCTCAGAGCATCCCTGGTACCTAGAGGTCCAGGTCTCAACACGTCGAGGATCGATACAATAGAGTCCAACATCGATCCCCGGAAGCGGCAACCCATACACGGTTCCCTACAGTCATGTGTTAAGTAGGCTTGGCACTGGTCAACCCAGTAGGAAGGACTTCCCTGCTTGCCGCCATACACGAGAGGGTTCCCTCCATGTCTCAGTTCCGCTCTCTTTAATAGCAAAATTCAGTTTTCCCACATTGGCAATGACACATTATGACCATCTTGTTGTGTCACAAGTGAAAATCCGTGTGGTTGTTCCTGTGGTCCTTTACCGTGCGGGGCCTACATCCTGCATGGTCGGACCTGCTACACAAGTTTCATGTCCTTTTAGGAGCCTCCATACATGTCACGGCAAACCGTTAGAAGCTAATAGTTTTGGTAATCATCTTTGGGTTGTTCATTTATCTTCATTGAGTTGTGTTGATGGAATCTGTAAGGCGTTGGAGTATGCGGATGTTTGGGAGGGCTTGGTGTTTGCTCTTTGTTCTTCCAAGCATTGGATGTGTGGTGTCTACCTTGGAATCGTGCCATGGTCTAAAGCATGTCCTTATCAAGCTTCTGATGGCTCTGATGTTACTACCATTCTACCTCGATAGCCTGGTGAGACATCACTCAATGTGATAGTTGGTTTGCCTGCTCCCATCAATTCTGGCTTTCTAGATTCTGTTCCTTGCACCCTGTCAGCTCGTCAGTGTATTGAGCCACCGCCTCTACCTATTGACCGACTATAGCTCGACATAGATCTTCTAGATTCTATCTTCCACATGGGTATCCCTACCGTAAAGAGCATCCCTCTTCTTTGTCGTTTGCCCTTTGCTGACATTCTTCGTGCTTGCTTACTCTAGGTAACTTCTTGCCCATGCTCTATTGATGCATGGATTCATCTTTTGTTGCTTCCACCATGTGTTCTATATCGCTTCTCCCCTAAGTCTTCTCAAGAACAGTCTTCTCGAAAACGCATCTCTCTACAACATTTTATGATCCTTAAGGCTTTGGAGACTTGGAATTCAGGACCTGATGGCATTCAACAACTCTTCGCTCAGATTTTGGCTCATTGTTGTCCTACCAGGAGAGAACATTCTTTTGAAGCTTGTATTTCACGTGCCAAGTCTAAGATCAAAGATAGCCAATTTTCTACTGCCATCCGTGTTCTATCCTCTAGTGGTGTTACCCCCACAAAAGCTGCTAATTATTCTTATCTTGAAGCTAAACACCCTCAACCTCCACTGCCATTGGTACAACCTCAGTATGAAATTTCTAGCTCTCCATTTATTGTTTCTTGCTCTATGATTGAAGAATCCATTTTATCATTCAAGAAAGGGACCGCTTGCACACGTGATGGCTTACGATCACAACATCTTATTGATTATATGTGTGGGGTTGCCAATACAGTGAAAGATGATTTTTTTAATGCAGTTTCAACTGTGGTGAATCTTTGGCTCACTGGTCGTTGTCCAGATTCTCTAGCTCCCTACATTTCCAGTTCTCCATTGACTCCTTTTCACAAACCAGACAATGGCATTCAGCCTATTGTTATGGGTACTATTTGGCAGCGCCTTGTATCCAAAGTTGCGGAAAAGGGTGTAAGTTCTGATGTCGTC
Organism: Alisma plantago-aquatica; assembly: GCA_963693085.1. NCBI lineage: Eukaryota > Viridiplantae > Streptophyta > Magnoliopsida > Alismatales > Alismataceae > Alisma > Alisma plantago-aquatica. The sequence goes on from OY856415.1 coordinate 298,176,396, forward strand.
CCTTATCTTATGGATCATCAATATGGTGTTGGTATTTCTGGTGGTGTTGAGTCCCTTCTACATGTTGTCACTCGACTTGTCTATGAAAAACAACATCACACTACAGTCACCATGGCTCTTATTGACTTCAACAATGCCTTCAACATGGTTGATAGATCTACCATATTCCAAGAGGTTCATCTTCATTGCCCTTCTATTGTATGATGGGTTGAGTTTTTCTATAGCTCTCCATCTCCTCTCTATATGGATCATGGCGAGCCTCTTTTTTCTTCTGTCGGGGTACAACAAGGTGACCCATTAGGCCCCCTACTTTTTTCCCTGGGACTCCTCCCTCTTATTTTACAGACAAAGGATGTACGTCAACTTGACCTCCTTTCTTTCTACCTTGATGATGGTACCCTCATTGGGGACACAGAGGTTGTTTCGAAGGCTCTATCCCTCATTCGAAGGGAGGCCCGATGTATGGTCTTCATCTCAATACTAAGAAGATAGATTTTTTGGCCATCTGATGACCCTAGATGAGGCTCGAATGTGAGCTTATTTCCAACTGACATCTCTCATCCAGAGCATGGAGTGAAGATTCCAGGTGGCCCAATTTTCTACAGACGCATCCTTTGTGAAGGAACTTCTCTAGAAACGTGTGATGAAGACCCTTGATATGATGGATCGCATGTCCTCACTCCAGGACCCACTGTGTGAGCTTCTTCTTCTTAGGTCTTGTGTTGGGATGCCCAAACTGTTGTTTGATCTTCATACAACACCTCCTTCTTCTATGACACCTGTGTTGGATATTTTTTATCACGGTCTTTGTCGTTGTCTGGAGCGTATTGTGGTTGGTGATGGTCCATGTTTTGGTGATTTACAATGGTGTTTGGCTACACTTCCTATGCATCTAGGGGGATTGGGGATCAAGTCCTCTCATGATGTCAGTAAATGTTCTTTTGTTGCCTCTCAGATACACACTAAAGATCTCCAAGACCATATGTTGCATGAGGTCACATGCGTGCCTGTAGGGCTCCCCTGTGTCCAAGCACATGCTTGCATATGCAATATCTTGCCATCTTTATGTTGGTCTATGTTGACAAGTATGCATTCTATCACCCCAAAGACCCAGTATATTTTGGTAGATGCTTACTACAAAATGGTCATCCAGCAAATCATGGCAAGTGACCTATCCTTACGGCAACATGCTATTCTCACTTCTTTACAAGCCGATCATGCACAAATTTTTTTTAGGGTTGTTCCTATTTATGGCCTTGGTCTGTCTATGTTACCCATTGAGTATCGAGCTATCCTTCGATATTAGCTTATGATTCCCTTGTATCTAGGTGATGAACATTGTCTAATTTGCAACATCACAGATCTTGATGCCTTTGGTGATCATGTAGTAAACTGCCGCTCGCGGCCTGGTTATAAGTTTCATCATGATGTTGGCACTCGATCTGGGTTAAAGTTTTTGAAAGAAGCTCCTTTGGCCTTCCTTAGCACTCAATCTGATGGTGTTCATTCGTTGTGACCTGTAGACATTCTTTTATTTCACTAGATGAATGGAAAACATGCCTATGTTGACCTAACAAGAGTTTCTCCCTTGACAGGTATCCTTTCAAAAAACTTTAAAGTAGGGCAGGCAGCGTCCGAGGCAGCAATACAAAAAGTTCATAAACATGGAACAACATGTGAGGCCAATCAACATCATTTTCTACCTTTCACCTTTGATACCTTTGGGGTGCCTGCCGACGATGCAATTTCTCTTCTTTGACACCTTCAACATATATAAATAGGAATCTTATGATGCCTTCATCTACATGTAATGATTTTATTTTTGGGTCCTTGGGTTTTTCCATCCAACAAGGATTGGCAACCCAGTTTGTTGCTTGCGCTTCTGTGAGAGCTTTTATATAATCTTTTGAGCAATTATATGAAACATATTAAGTGACATGTTGTGAGACGACACCATCATGACATGGGCCCTGACTCCTCAAAAATTTATTTTCAGGGGCTTACTGTGAGAGCACACTATCATGATAGTGGTCACATATCCTCCCAAATGCAATTACAATGACATGTTGGGAGAGGACATTATCATGATATGTGATGTGGCTCCTCTCAAATGCATTTTCAAAGACCTGATGTGAGAGGATGCCATAATGATATGGGCCCTGGTTCCTCCCAAAAACATATTCAGTGACATGTTGTGAGACGACACCATCATGATATGGGCACTGGCTCCTCAGAAATTTATAATTTTTGGATCCTCCTAGATGAATTGTTAAAGACTTGCTATGAGATGACATTTGTCATGATATGGGCCCAAACACCTCCCAAATTCATTTTCAGAGACTTGTTATGAGAGGACACTTTCATGAGATGAGCCATAGTTCTTCCTAAAAGCATTTTTGGGGACATGATGTGAGAGGACAACATCATGAAATGATTTGCGACTCCTCACAAATTCATTCTTAGAGACTTGATGTGAGCAGACATTGTCATGATATGGGTCGTGGGTCCTCCCTAATACATTTCTAGGGACTTTCTATGAGAGGAAACTGTCATGATATGTGACATGTCTCCTCCCGAATGCATTTATAGAGACTTTGTGTGAGAGGACAATGCCATGATATGGGCCTTGGATCCTCCATAATACATTTCTATGGACCTTTTATGAGAGGACATTATCATGATATGGGTCGTGGCTCCTCCCAAATGCATTTTTTGGGACTTACTGTGAGATGAAATTTGTAATTATATGGGCCCCAAATACACACAAATGAATTTTTGGGGACTTGTTGTGAGAGGACACTATCATGATATGATCCCTGGATCCTCACAAATGAATTTCAAGGGACTTGTAGTGAGAGGACACTATCATGATATGATCCCTCGATCCTCAAAAACTTGACGTGTATTTTACTACGCGCTAAAAACGCAAGTATACGCGTCGAGTAGTACATGCCTTTATGAGGCCCGAGTCGAACACAGGGATACTCAGAATTGTCGGAGACTCCTACTAACTATTTGCGATCAGCTAAGCCGAATAACAAATTGGGGTTTGTTGTCAAAATTAAAAGAAAATAAAAATAAAACAAAGCAAACAATCGATTAAAGGTTAATTTAATCAATTCAAAAAGGTATCTTTAGGATTGCAGTTTCACCACGGGTATTCATTGTATTAGATTTTATATAATGCCTCACTCTTCTCTCTCTATCTGGGTAGTGGCCTGAAAACAAAATTGCCCACTGTCGTGGTACAATTCACTACTTAGGTTTAGGTCGGTTCCACCGTCGTAGTAACCTATCCCCTAAACTAAGTGCATTACAAATGATCTCTCAGTATCCACCATTAATTTTACACCACCTTGTTCAAGGGATTTATCGATTAATGTAGGTTTCATCTCTTTTCAGCCGTTAATCCTTCTGTCGAAGTGATTAAGGGCATTAGATTATTATTATGGTGATCAAGCATATCAATATATGGAGAAAATGAAGCTATACCATGAATTTAAGAGAGAAAATATGAATTACTATTATAAAACTGTCATACAATGAATTCCCGGGCTACTCCCGATCCTAAAGATGGAGGGGATTAGCCCCGCATGTTCATCTCACACAAGTACATGGTAGAAATAGGGGAAATCATATGAAAAACGTGAATTGAATGGGAAAACCCCTGAGAGGAGAAGAACCGATCGATCCTTTGCGTAGAACACGTGCTTTCCCACCTCTCGGTGGTGAAATCCATCTTCGGCAGCGTTCGGATCGACTGGTATGAACTTCTGGCCTCTGTTCTCCTTTTTCTCTCTCCTCGGCACTTGTGCAATGGCTAATCCGATCTCCTCTCTCTCTGGGCGGCCGTCCTTAGGTATAAGTCCCTAATTAGGTCGCTAATTAACTCCAACCGTCCGATTGAGATCATTCGATGGCAAACTCATATCCTACGGCGTCGATACCATCGACGCGAGTCGATGGTATCGACCCGCTATAGTAGCAGCTGGCTGCAAACCCTTCCTTTATCGCGCCCGACATCATCTCGATACCATCGACTCGGGTCGATGGTATCGATTCCCTTTTTGGCGTCGGTTTTGTCATTTTGCGATGCTGTAGCCTCCATGTGTCGATGGTATCGACTTGGTGTCGATACTATCGACTGCTCCTTCGCCAGCAATCTGAAGACGTCTCGATACCATCGACATCAGCATCGATGGTATCGACTCTTTGCTGCTCCTTTCGGCTGGCAACCTGCGGTCTTGTCGATGGTATCGACTTCCGTCGATGGTATCGACGGAAGCAAATACTTATTTTTCCTGAAATTCAAAGACAAGATCAAATAAATCCACACAAATAATAATAATGTGATAATGAATGCTCAAAATGATGAAACTAAGGGGATTTGACATAAAATGATGGCAAAGACCAAAATGGATGAATTATGCAATATTAACCATAAAAATGACCAATAAAAGCACAAAACACATATCAAACAGGTCTATAAATGCGACTCGAAATCATCGCATCAAACTCCCCTAAGCTTGAACGTTGCTTGCCCTCGAGCAACTAATCCTTAGAATAGAATTACAAATGTCAACTGAAAAACAACACACCAACCCAACATCCCATATGACTCCCACTGAACATTCACAAACCGGCCTTTTCTAACCACAGAATGGTAATTACCCTAAAGGCGACAGTAATCATCCATAAAAGAAATTGACCTCCAAACCGATGAACACTATCACATAAGGCAGTTAACATAATAAAATTCACTGGTTCAGCATTGGTGCATCTTGTGATCGCCTATACTACGTTGCTCGCCCTAACTACCATCTACATGGAAGCAGTTCTCCTGATATTCATTAGTGAGGAGAAATTCACGGTGGCCTACCAATCCGAGCAACGGGTGGATGAAAATGGGTGGTTCATGGAAGAAAGTGGAAGTATTGTACAGTTTCAACATGCATAATACAAAAATGTCCTATATGATGCAAATGCACATTAGAAATGCCCTAATGCCTAAAATTGGGTGGAATGATGCATACACTAACCATCCGCCTCAAAATGAGATGGATATCTAGTTAAGCTACATCATGTACTCAATTATTCTGAAATGCAATTGATATCATGTTCCTTCCTCCTTATTTCACTTTCTTCTAAATTCTTTTTCTTTTCTCTTTTTTTTTATATTGCAGATTTTCAGATTTTTCTTCAGCCCACGTATCCATAATTGCTTAAAGATAATTTTATGGGGCTATTTTCTTCATACTCATAAATTTTTGCACTATTTAGAAGGTATGGAACAGTTTAATTCACCATTGGGAAAAATCGAGATACATGATGTACTTTATGCATGAAGATCATGAATGCAACTACATAGCATGCACCTAAAGGTAATGTGCATGCATCACTATATTTTTTTTATGCAAACATATGGAAAATACCAATGCAAGTCCTATCTAAATGCTATGCACACAAAAAGAAATTAAAACTGTACTTTACTTCCAATTCTTAGGTGGATTATGGAAAAATGAAGTGGAACGATCACAAGACTAGATGACTGAACCTTAGAAAGATATTATGTGTCCCTCCTTACTGACCTGTGTAGTAGTTTAGAGGGTTCTCTCTCTTACATCCAATTAAGGTCTCATTACCATTTGGTTAGGTTAGGCTCAAACAACCATTACTGTCCACTTTCATGAATCATTAGGAGTACATGTATGAAATGTTGTTTTAAAGTTGACATAATCAATCATTTTCATAGGATGTGTTCCCAAGGTCAAAACAAAACAAGCTATCCAAAGACACAAACTTTTTAAATTTCCCTTGAATTTCCCATGCACTAAGAGCAAGATGACACAACTTTTATGACATCCACAATTACACTAGAAAGCATGTGGATCCTACAAAAGCTAAAATTGCAAGAAAACAAATAACAAGAGAACAAAAGCAAAAAATGCTAAAAACTAAAAACAATAAAAGATAGAACTGTTCCAACTACCCCCCTAAGCTTGAATTCGACTATGGCCTCATAGTCAAAAACAAACTTAAAGATTGGAACAGGGATACCCGATCATTCTTGTGGTGGTGGAGGCGGATATTGCGGCGTCGTGGGGTCCCAAGACGGGTATTGCCCCTGAAAAGTCGGATCATACTGGGGCATCGGAGGAGGCTGTGGATACCCCCCAAAATAATTCTGGCTCCAGTAATGATCGTAAAACGGTTGCTGCTGCTGCTCCATCCTATGCAGCCGATCATGGATATTCTCTTGATTTGCAAAAAGAAGGCGTTCATTCTCGAAGATCGCCTGCTAGTTGACAAAAAGCCGGTTGGTGGTATCTTAAATACCGGCGTACGCAGTGGTGTGGCTGTGCTGCGTCTGCTGAATATCTTGGAGCATGTTGTACATGCCTTGCATGGAATAGGCATCCTCGCTAGGCTGCGAGGGCTGTGGTGATGGCGGCGTAGGCTGTGATGATAAAGACGCACCCGGATGCATCCGAGGACGCTTCCGGGGTGCTACTCGTGCTCGAAGAGGTGTAAATGCCTCTTCTTCCTCCTCAGCCTCGTCGTCCTGTCCGTCATCGCCACCGTCATTACCGCCTTCTTCATCATCGGATTCGATGGCTATGATCGGCCATCTGAAATGATGTGCGCCCGCGATGTTGAAGACGGGATCCGGCAGCGCGCACTCCTGGTATACTTGATTTACGTGGCAATGCGCAAAAGCCACGCCAGCTCGGAGAAGAACGAGATTGGCTCGATGTAGATGTTGCAAGTTGACATTTCTTCTCATAGAAAGAGGAGTCAGCTGATCGAGATTCAAGCCCAAGTAGAGGGCTACCTTGGTGACAAGCCCCCCAAAATGAATCCGGGCTTTTCTCGTGCTCCTCTTCACCGCCAACACTCGTTGTAGAAAGAATGCACCCTAGTTGCATTCTTGGCGCTTCAGGAGATGATATAAGAAGAAAAGATCCGTCTCCTAAAATTTGCTTAGCGCCAGATCACTTCGAGCAAAGATGGTGGAACTCAACATCCGGTGCAATACCTGAACAAACGGGTGCTCGAAGTCGGCTACCGCAGCGTTGTGGTAGCTCACCGACCTCCCTTGTGGCACCGTCACCAACTCGGAGAAGAGAGCGTCGTAGTTGGTGCGGTTATCCGGCCGCCGGTGGTCGTATGGAGAATGCATACAATTGAATATCCTGTTGAATTGGCGAAGCGTGAGGGTATAGTCACGGTTGTACAGCCGGAAAGACACCCGACCCTTTATCCATTCGCGGTCGGTGGCGACGATGTCGTTGGGCACGACGCAGACGTCAAGTGACACCATGAACTCTGCCACCAACTCTTTGTAGGTTGGCCACTCGCCGAAAAATGGCTGGCCATCTGCATGGTACTGTAACTCATCGGGCCTCCTGCTTGTACGTTTCGCCTGCCCCTGCAGAACATAGGCCAGATTGGCCTCGAATCCGAGGTCTCGGATCATTTCCCGGTCCACATACCGGGTGGGTTCGATCTTCCTTTTTAAGATCTCCGCATAGATCTTCTTCACCTCTATGGAAGGATGCATCATGCGCGGCCATGCAACCGACCCGGGAGGAGGTGGCACAAACTCCTGAATCTCCTCCGGGTCCGCACGTGAAGAAGATGCTCCAGCGACGTGAGCCATGTTGGCGATGAGAAAAGGATTAGAAAGAGAGAGCTCGGTGCAGAATGGAGATATGAATCTCCGCTTGAGGAAGATTGTCACTTGGTGACGCTGTTCTTCGCTCTTGGATGGCTCGGGGGAGTGCTCGGTGCAAAGGGAGGAGATCACTCTAAAGGTGTGACGTCAAATGACGTATTGGTTCTCCTTAAATAGACTTGGCCAATGCTACTGTTGGCCCGTCGATACTATCGACGCGAGTCGATGGTATCGACTTGGGTCGATGCTATCTGCCCCTCACTGGTATCAACGGTCGTCGATTGCTGGATCTTGTGACCCAGATCACTATCGTGTCGATACCATCGACTTGGGTCGATGGTATCGACGCTGCACCCGGATCGATGACGTGGAAGCCACGATCGCCGTCGATTTCTTTGCTCGGATCGGTGACATGGATGGTTGATACCATCGAAAGGTGTCGATAGTATCGACTTGGCTTCATTGCGACACCGCTTTTTTTCATTTCAACCTGGAACCATGTCGATACCATCGACGAGGCCGTCGATGGTATCGAGTTGACTGAGACAAATCGGTATGAACTTCTCTAGAGATCTCGATGGTATCGACGCCTATGTCGATACTATCGACGTTTCCTTCTCGACCACCTGTAGGTATGTCGATACCATCGACGAGGCCGTCGATGGTATCGACTCAGAATGAAATCTGTAGTCTTCAACCTGTACCCTTGTCGATACCATCGATGAGGGTGTCGATGGTATCGACTCTGCCTCAGCCTGCACAATGAACAAACGGATCAAGGTATCTTCTTTATACTAAAAATTGAACAAAAATAAAGCAACCTACGATTATAATGAAACTATCCTAATGTATCGATGGTTGGGTTGCCTCCCAACAAGCGCCCTTCTTTAACATCTTAGGCTAGACGGCTTCTGGGCATCTCATTCATCCAAAAGTGCAATGAGTTCAACCTCATTCACCTTCCTCTTGTAATTCTCACCAAAATAGAGCTTCAGCCTCTGTCCATTTACCAAGAACGTGGTATCACCATCACGCACTAAAATCGCGCCGTGTGGTTTGACCTCTTCCACCACGAACGGTCCACTCCACCGGTATTTGAGCTTCCCGGGATGCAACTTGAGTCGGGAGTTGAACAACAAAATGCTATCTCCTTTCTTAAATGTGCGCAACTCGATGTGGCGATCGTGGATCAGTTTTGTGCGCTCCTTGTATATCCGGGCATTCTCATATGCCGTCATCCGTAACTCATCCAGCTCATTCAATTCGAACATTCTCTTCCTCCCAGCTTCATCATAACTTAGATTTAGCCTTCTAAGCGCCCAATGGGCCTTGTGCTCCAACTCCACCGGTAGGTGACAAGCCCGGCCATACGCCAACCTAAAAGGCGTGGTGCCTATAGGTGTTTTGTAGGCCGTTCTGTACGCCAACAGTGCATCCGGTAGTAGGACACTCCAATTCTTCCTCGTGGATGCCACCGTTCACTCTAAAATCTTCTTAATCTCACGGTTGGAGACCTCCACTTGGCCTTGAGTCTGCGGATGATATGGGGTGCCAATGTTGTGCTTGACCCCATATTTCTTCAATAATGTCGAGAACTTCTGATTCTTGAAATGTGTACCCCCATCACTGATTATCATTCGGGGTATCCCAAACCTGTAGAAAATATTCTCCTTCACAAACCTGCACACTACAGTGGAATCATTAGTCCTTGTGGGAATTGCTTCCACCCACTTCGACACATAATCAACTGCTAACAAGATATATAAATTGGAGTTCGAGGACACAAAGGGTCCCATGAAATCTATGCCCCACAAATCAAATACCTCAACTTCCTGAAATACATTCAGGGGCATCTCCTATCGCTTCGAGATATTACCTGCTCGCTGACAAGGATCACATTGCCTCACAAAATCATAGGCATCCCGAAACAAAGTTGGCCAATAAAGGCCGCTCTCCAAAACTTTAGCTGCCGTTCACGAGCTGGCGTGGTGTCCTCCCGTAGGTGATGCATGGCAATGATGGAGAACACTCTCGTACTCCACTTCAGGCACACACCTGCGTAAAATACCGTCCCTGCATTGCTTAAGAAGAATTGGATCATCCCAAAAATAGTATCTCAAAGAATGAAAAAATCTCTTCTTCTCCTGATATGACCAATCTTCCGGGATGATCCCGCAAGCTAAATAATTTACAATTTCAGCGAACCAAGGCTCTTTAGAGTTAATTTTCAAAAGTTGTTCATCCGGAAATGTCTCGATTATGGGTATATGTAAATCTTTTTCATCCACCCTTTCTAACCTAGACAAATGATTAGCCACTACATTCTCAATCCCAGATTTATCCTTGATTTCAATGTCAAATTACTGTAATAGCAAAATCCACCTAATGAGTCTAGGCTTTACATCTTTTTTCTCCATCAAGTATTTTATTGCAGCATGGTCAGTCCATACAACTACTTCAGATCCAACTAAATACTGCTGGAATTTTTCGAAAGCAAACACAACGGCAAGCAATTCTTTTTCAGTAGTTGTATAATTCAATTGAGCATCATTCAGAGTTTTTGAAGCATAGAAAATCATAGCGGGCTTATTATCTACCTGTTGCCCCAATACAGCTCCTACCGCAAAATCCGAAGCGTCACACATTAATTCGAAAGGTTTTGTCCAATCCGGCGTTTGAACAACCGAGGCAGAAATCAATTTTTCTTTCAAAACATCGAATGCATGTAGACACTTATCATTGAAATCGAAAACCGCATCTTTCTCCAAAAGCTCGGATAAAGGTTTTGCAATTTTAGAAAAATCCTTTATAAATCGCCGATAGAACCCGACGTGTCCCAGAAAACTTCTCACCCCTTTTACAGAATTTGGTGGGGGCAACTTGGAAATGACCTCAATTTTCACCGGGTCCACCTCAAGACCTTTTCTAGACACCTTGTGTCCTAGCACTATTCCCTCTGTCACCATCATGTGACATTTCTCCCAGTTAAGGACCAAGTGTGTGTCCTCACAACGCTGCAACACTTTGTCTAGGTTATAGAGACATTCATCAAATGATGCACCATAAACCGAGAAGTCATCCATAAAAACCTCGAGACAACGCTCTACCATGTCAGAAAATATGGCGAGCATACAGCGTTGAAACGTCGCCGGTGCATTGCATAAACCAAACGGCATCCGACGGTAAGCAAAAGTCCCATAGGGACAAGTGAACGTAGATTTCTCTTGATCCAAAGGATCAATTGAGATCTGGTTGTAACCCGAGTACCCGTCTAGAAAACAAAAGTGCGATCGCCCGGCAAGACGTTCTAAAATTTGATCAATAAACGGTAAAGGAAAATGATCCTTAAGTGTGGCAGCATTCAGACGACGGTAGTCAATACAAACTCGCCACCCGGTTACCAATCGGGTGGTGACAGGTTGATTCAATAAATTTTGAGTAACATTAATTCCCCCCTTCTTAGGGACTACCTGTGTGGGACTCACCCATGTCGAGTCTGATATGGCATAGATAATCCCTGCAGCGAGAAGTTTAATAACCTCTTTCTTCACCACCTCCATCATGCTCGGATTTAGACGTCTCTGAGGCTGGATCACTGGCTTGGCTCCCTCCTCGAGCCGAATCTTGTGCTGACATAGAGTAGGGGAAATCCCCTTGATGTTTGCAACGGACCACCCAAAAGCTCCTCGGTGGTTTTTCAGCACTATCAACAGTTTCTCCTCCTCTTCCACACTCAAATAAGCAGAAACAATCACCGGTAACTTGTCTTTCTCAGCTAGAAAGACATACTTGAGATGCGGGGGTAGTGGCTTTAATTCCAAATCCGGCGGGCTGATAAGAGATGATTGCAGCGGTGAGGGAAGTGCACCTAAATCTTCATAGTGCCTCGCATAGAAGCATGGAAGCATCTGAAGCATTTTAGCACACTCCTTGAGTGATTTACTCCGCATCCAATCATATGTAATATTAAACAAACAAGCCTCCAGCGGTAGTTCTGGATATGCATCAACAACAGAAATAGCAATGGCATCATCCTCCCAAGAAGGTGGAATGTCCTCATTCTCATCATTCAGAAATCCCACCGCTTTACACAAAGAAACTACCTTAGTCTGCTCCATGATATCTACAGCTAAGGTTCCATTGTCCACCTTGCTCATCACATGAGCCATGTCCAGAAATGGTTTTCCAAGGCAGAGTGAAATATTGCAATCCAGATGTTTCACCATATTACATTGTTCTTTTGCTTTAGATGACGCAGTGCTAGAAGGCATGACCATCTCAAAGCGGTCATCTGCTATGCCCAAGGTCAGGCGACCTCTCCCCATCTCTAAGATCATGTCGGCTGTAGCTTGTAAGGGACGTCCAAGTAACAACTCGTTGCCATGCTCATCCTGCATCTCCATAACTACAAAATCAACCGGAAAGACAAATCTATCCACCTTTACTAAGACGTCTTCACAGATTCCATATGGCTTCACCACAGAGTTGTCGGCCAATTGAATAGTCATATTGCTCGGCCGTGACTCCTTCAGTCCCAACTTTTTAAATGTCGAAAGGGGCATCAAGTTGATGCTTGCCCCTGAATCACACAATGCTTCTCCAAATTTACACTTCCCGATATAACAAGAAATGTTGAAACACCCTGGATCCTGTCTCTTTGGCGGAAAAGTGCCCATAATGAAGGAACTCACTTGCTCCTTTAGCACAACGACCTCATTATCTGGTATTTTCCTCTTCTTGGTAATAACATCTTTTAGAAACTTCCCGTATGAAGGGATTTGCTCAATGGCTTCCAGTAACGGGATATTGACTGAAAGCTTCCTAAAACTGTCCAGGAACTTCTTGAACTGTGCATCTACCTTCCTTGCCTTCACACTATTTGGATAAGGGACCGGAACAGCTTGTGTCCTTTGATGAGGTGGCACATAAGCCATCTTTTTCTGCGGTTCCTCCTCAGCATCCTGTTCTTGAGTACTCTCCACTGCTATGTCTTCAACTTGCCCTGAGACTGGTGTGGGCTGCTCCACATTGGTTTCACCTTCAACTTCATCTCACGGTGTGCTTGTTTCATCAATTCTTGGATTCAACACTTTCTTACCGCTTCTCAGCAGAATAGCCTTAGCTTGCTGGTTTCCCCCGAGAACATTGGTATTCCCCGAAAAACCCGGATGTGCCGGTTTCTTCAAACTAGCTATTTCGGCTGCCATCTGCACCATGGATGTCTCTATGGTCCTCATTTGAGCCCCATGGCTCTGCAATGTCTGCCCAAATTGATTCATATATTCTCCTTGTTGCTTGATTTGCTGCCCGAATGTATTCATTAACTCTTGATTTTGCTTGATGACCTGATTGAGCAACTCTGTGCTCTTGTCTTCTGCAGCCGGCGCGGTTTTGGCTTCCGGATCCTGTAGAAAATTGTTCGGATCCTTCCATGAGAACTTTTTGTCCTTTCTCCATGAGTAGTCATTGTTCCTATACCCTTGCTGTTGTCTCATGTACTTGACTTGAGCCTCATCCTCGGACTCATTATCTTCCTTTTGTAGTAACTTCTTTGCAAGAAGATCCATCTTCTCATTCAGCTCTCTCATTGCCTTTGATTCACTGGCGACTCGTGCTTTCTCAACTGGGCCTCTCTCTCTTTCTCCCCAAGACTACTTTCTAGCCATGTTCTTGAGTATTTCCCAGCATCTAGTGTCTGTGTTGTTTAGAAAAAATCCCGACCCGGCTGAATCCAGATTACTCCTATCATGCTCGGAGAGATAAAAATAGAAGATTTTCACCTGCGTTTCCTTGTCCAACCCGTGATGCGGACACCTCCTCAACATAACCTGGAATCGCTCCCAGGTCTCAGAATATGTTTCACCAGCCTGTTGGTTGAAATTATGAATCTTTCGGATCATGTCGTTAGTCTTCTCAGGAGGGAAGAACCTCTCAAAGAAGACCTCCACCATATGGTCCCAAGACTCCACGAACTCATCGTCTAGATTATGTAGCCACTCTCGTGCTGCTCCCGCCAAGGAACTTGGGAAAAGCTTGAGATACAATGCATCTTGTGGAAACCTGTCTATTTTTACCATGTCGCAGTTTTCAACGAACTGGCTGATGTGTGCAACAGGATCCTCATTCTTCATCCCATGAAACGCATTTGATTTCACCAAATTAATCAACGCTGGATCGATCTTATATGTCGGTATGTTGATCGCCTACTTCTTTATAGGCCCATTTGAAGTTGATGAGGAAGAAGCTTTGATCTTCTCCCATATGGTCTGTGGTTCGGCCATCTCTTCTGGTTTAGATTCAGAATCTACCTCTTCTTGGTACTCTTGCTCGGAATGCTCCTCGTCCTCAGGTCCCGAAAATGGAACCTCGGATGCGCGTTCCGCGTAGTCAGTACTACGCGTCTGCACCATACACAGTACCTGAAATGAGAAAATTCGAGTTCAATACAGTGTTATGACGAGTATAAAAATTATGAAACAATTTAAAAATATTTGAAGTTGTTTCAATCTAAATAAATAAAAAAATTTGCCTAGAGTGGCCGCTCGTAGCACTCGAAGTGCCAACAATTCGCCGTATGCCCAGCAACGGTGCCAATTGCGGCGCCGTGGGAGTATAGTGGTGAGTATTCCCGCCTATCACGCAGGTGACCCGGGTTCGATCCCCGGCAACGGTGCCAAAAACTTGACGTGTATTTTACTACGCGCTAAAAATGCAAGTATACGCGTCGAGTAGTACATGCCTTTGTGAGGCCCGAGTCGAACACAGGGATACTCAGAATTGTCGGAGACTCCTACTAACTATTTGCGATCAGCTAAGACGAATAACAAATTGGGGTTTGTTGTCAAAATTAAAAGAAAATAAAAATAAAACAAAGCAAACAATCGATTAAAGGTTAATTTAATCAATTCAAAAAGGTATCTTTAGGATTGCGGTTTCACCGTAGGTATTCATTGTATTAGATTTTATATAATGCCTCACTCTTCTCTCTCTATCCGGGTAGTGGCCTGAAAACAGAATTGCCCACTGTCGTGGTACAATTCACTACTTAGGTTTAGGTCGGTTCCACCGTTGTAGTAACCTATCCCCTAAACTAAGTGCATTACAAACGATCTCTCAGTATCCACCATTAATTTTACACCACCTTGTTCAAGGGATTTATCGATTAATGTAGGTTTCGTCTCTTTTCAGCCGTTAATCCTTCTGTCGAAGTGATTAAGGGCATTAGATTATTATTATGGTGATCAAGCATAACAATATATGGAGAAAACGAAGCTATACCACGGATTTAAGAGAGAAAATATGAATTACTATTATAAAATTGTCATACAATGAATTCCCGGGCTACTCCCAGTCCTAAAGATGGAGGGGATTAGCCCCGCATGTTCATCTCACACAAGTACATGGTAGAAATAGGGGAAATCATATGAAAAACGTGAATTGAATGGGAAAACCCCTGAGTGGAGAAGAACTGATCGATCCTTTGCGTAGAACACGTGCTTTCCCGCCTCTCGGTGGTGAAATCCGTCTTCGGCAGCGTCCGGATCGACGGGTATGAACTTCTGGCCTTCGTTCTCCTTTTTCTCACTCCTCGGCACTTGTGCAATGGCTAATCCGATCTCCTCTCTCTCTGGGTGACCGTCTTTAGGTATAAGTCCCTAATTAGGTCGCTAATTAACTCCAACCGTCAGATTGAGATCATTAGAAAGCAAACTCATATCCTACGGCGTCGATACCATCGACGCGAGTCGATGGTATCGACCCGCTACAGTAGCGGCTGGCTGCAAACCCTTCCTTTGTCGCGCCCGACATCATCTCGATACCATCGAATCGGGTCGATGGTATCGACTCCCTTTTTGGCGTCGGTTCTGTCATTTTGTGACGCTGTAGCCTCCATGTGTCGATGGTATCGACTTGGTGTCGATACTATCGACTGCTCCTTCGCCAGCAATCTGAAGACGTCTCGATACCATCGACATCAGTGTCGATGGTATCGACTCTTTGCTGCTCCTTTCGGCTGGCAACCTGCGGTCTTGTCGATGGTATCGACTTCCGTCGATGGTATCGACGGAAGCAAATACTTGTTTTTCCTGAAATTCAAAGACAAGATCAAATAAATCCACACAAATAATAATAATGTGATAATGAATGCTCAAAATGATGAAACTAAGGGGATTTGACATAAAATGATGGCAAAGACCAAAATGGATGAATTATGCAATATTAACCATAAAAATGACCAATAAAAGCACAAAACACATATCAAACAGGTCTATAAATGTGACTCAAAATCATCGCATCAAGGACACTATCATGATATGATCCCTGGATCCTCACAAATGAATTTCAAGGGACTTGTAGTGAGAAAAGACTGTCATGATAGGGGGCTTGGCTCCTCCAGATACATTTTTGATAACAAGGTCCATAGAAATGGATTATGGGCCCTGATTCTATTTATTTGAAGGGACATGTTATGAAGGACACTATCATGATATGGGCCATGTATCCTCCATAATGCATTTGAAGGGACATGTTATGAAGGACACTATCATGATATGGGTCGTGGAACCTCCCAAATGTGTATTTAGGGACTTGATGTGAGATAACATTTGTTATGATATGGGCCCTGACACCTCCCAAATGCATTTTCATGGACTTGTGGTGATATTATGTTGTCATGATATGGGACCTGACACCTCCCAAATGCATTTTTAAGAACTTACTGTGAGATGACATTATCATCATATGTGCCATGGCACCTCTGAAATGTATTTTCCAGGACTTGGCGTGAGAGGAAATTGTCATGATATAGGCCCAAACTTGAGAGGACATTGTCATCATATGTGCCATGACACCTCCCATTTTCACTTAAAACTTGTTGTGAGAGGAAACTGTCACAATATTCATCCCAAATGCAATTTTTGTGAGTTAATGTGAGAGGACACTGTCATGATAAGGGCATGACACCACACAAATACATTTCTAGGGACTTGGTGTAAGAGGTTAGTGGCACAATATGGGCCATGGCTCCACACAAATGCATTTTAGGGAGTTGGTTTGAGAGGAGACTCTCATGATATGGGCCCTGTCTCCTCTCAAATGCATTTTTATGGAGTTTCTTTAAGATGTTTGATGACACTTAGCTTCTAGGAGGAATTAGAGTGTATGTTGTATCATGTTCTATCGCGGTCACAACGTGCATTGTGGAGATAGTCATGATTTTGCATTGTGAGAAATGATTCATGGCACCTCCCAAATGCATTTTTAAGGACTTGATGTGAGATAACATTTGTCTTGAAATGGGCCTTGACACCTCCCAAATGCATTTTGATGGACTTGTTATGAGAGGACGTCGTCATGAAATGGGACCTGACACCACCCAAATGCATTTTTAAGGACTTATTGTGAGATGACATTGCCATCATATGTGCGATGGCACCTCTCAAATGTATTTTCAAGGACTTGGCGTGAGACAACATTTGTCTTGATATGGCCCAAACTTCACTGAAATGCTTTTTTAGGGACTTATTATAAGAGGACTCTACTGATATATGGGCTATGTATCCTCCTTAATATATTTGAAGGGACATGTTATGAAAGGAAACTATCACAATATTGTTCGTGGCACCTCCCAAAAGAATTTTTAGGGACTTGATGTGTGATAACATTTGTCATGGTATGGGCCCTGACACCTCTCAAATGCATTTTGATGGACATGTATGAGAGAAGGTTGTCATGATGTGGGCCCAAACTTCACTGAAATGCATTTGAAGGGACATGTTGTGAAAGGACTATCACAATATTGGTCGCGACATTTGTCATGATATGGGCCCTGACACCTTCAAAATGTATTTTGATGGACTTGTTATGAGAGGACGTTGTCATGAAATTGGACCTGACACCACCCAAATGCATTTTAAGGACTTATTGTGAGATGGAATTATCATCATATGTGCGATGACACCTCCCAAATGTATTTTCAAGGACTTGGCGTGAGAGGGAATTATCATGATATGGCCCAAACTTCACTGAAATGCATTTTTAGGGACTTATTATAAGAGGACGCTGCTAATATATGGGCTATGTATCCTCCTTAATGCATTTGAAGGGACATGTTGTGAAAGGACGCTATCACAATATTGGTCATGACATTTGTCATGAAATGGGCCCTGACACCTCCCAAATGCATTTTGATGGACTTGTTATGAGAGGACATTGTCATGAAATGGGACCTGACACCACCCAAATGCATTTTTAAGGACTTATTATGAGATTACATTGTCATCATATGTGTGATGACACCTCCCAAATGTATTTTCAAGGACTTGGCGTGAGACGACATTTGTCTTGAAATGGGCCCTGACATCTCCCAAAAGCATTTAGAGGGACATGTTATGAAAGGACACTATCGTGACATGGGTTGTTGGGTCTTGTTTTGGTCAAGATTGTCGTTTCTCTTGTGTTTTGGGTCGAGAAAGAAGTACACCATTTGCTTTTGAGGTCGATACAGTTGGTGTTGTTTTGATTGTGATGGTTGGCCTTGTTTCATTCTAGTATGAATTCAATTCCAATAACATAATATAGCTGTGTTTCCTCTTTTACACATGCTCCCGCCGAGCAAAGTGACAGATGATTTGAATAGAATGTTGTGTGGGCCAGTATCTAACACCTCCCAAATTCATTTTTAAGGACTTACTGTGAGATAATATTGTCATCGTATATGCCATGGAACCTCCCAAATGTATTTTCAAAGACTTGGTGTGAGAGGACATTGTCATGATATGGGCCCAAACTTCATCGAAATGTATTTGTAGGGACTTATTATGAGAGGACATGTCACGGGTTAACAACCTAACTCCACTGTACACCTCAGGCGCCATCATAAGGCGTACAATAGAGTTACAATTGCCTGTCCCTGAGTGGATCAAACACATGAATATATAAATGCACCGAATAGAAAGCTTCCATACGTAAACCAAATTGTTCATTACATAGGGGCCCGAAGGCATAGGAGTTCTACAGAAGAAACTTAATACATGAGAAACTAATACAGAAGAAAAAGAAACATAATCTAAGAGTCCCATTTAGCTTTAGCATCCCCATGATAGATCTGATTTGTGAGCCAGCATATAGAGTAGCAACATCATCTTTCTTTCATCATAAGCATCATAAGCAGAAGGTACCTATAAAACATGTACAATTGGTACGCGTCAGCACAATATATAAATATATTGTACTGAGTACGCCTCCGCATTATTCAAATTCAACTCTCATCATATCTTGGCAATAACGTTAAAAGTAGACTTGGCAGTAATAAGCGGTATAACAAAAACATTATTGAACAAAGAAACTGTATGATTAACAAAGAGATCTCATAGATTTTAAGCATATTTTCCATTATATCATCCTTGCATTTACTACCTCAGAGTTGAATGCATCAAGGCCCTTTATGATCTACTACCAATGAGTTGGATCATTTCAATACATGATCTACTACCAAAGAGTTGGATCACCGATAAGTACTTTACTACCAAAGAGTTGAAGTACTATAATTCCCAGCACTTTACTTCCAAAGAGTTGAAGTGCTTTGGATATAATGGACAAGAATATATTATGTTCAGGTTTTTGCAATATATATATATATATAAAGCAAACGTCATCAAAATTGGATACTCATATAGCTCTACTTCAAACAATACCATATGCCAAGTTCGTACACTATTTACAACCATACATTATTATAGGCCAAGTGAGAGTTAATGGCGTACCTTCTACTCAGAAGTGGGGAGTCCAGAGATGCTCCTCACTGGTACCTTTGATTTCCTGAAATTATTAGAGATTTGACATTTATTAGATATATTGTTCAAATTACCCTTATTCCAAAGAGTATATAAAAAGGCCCTTTATAGATTTGGGGTCGTGAGAGTTGAGTATAGATCTTAGAGTATGGATTTGAGTTCAAGATTGGTAGAGTCACGTCAGAGTAGGTTTATAAGGTCAAAATCATGGTCTAAAGATCATATTAATTAATTATGCACATATTGGTAGGTCAAAATAGGGAAAAGAGTGATAAATTGGTTTTATTGATAATTGAGCAATAATAAAAGGATCTGATCATTTCATGATGATATAGATGCAAAAAGATGATGATCACAGGTTTTTGGTAATTTAAACAGGTTCGAGTATTTTCCAAATAATTACTCAAGGTATACACAAAAATAAGCATGAGTAATTACTCGAGTTAGATTTAGGGTCAATAGATGTCAAAATCGTGATCCTCGTATTTTTCTGATAAAAAATAGAGTACTTATTCATATTTTTTTGACACTCCTACTAATTTTTACGAATTTCCCAATATTAGGTTATTTACTGACTTTTGAGTTAAAACAACAAAATCTAGATGCATTAAGGACCGTTGGATGCTTAGATCCAACGGTCGAGATCTCACTCGCGTATAAGAGGAAAAGATCTACAAGTCGAGGTGGATTTACCTCACTGGTCCAACTGGACGATGGTGGGCCCCTCTCTCTTGCCTTCAGCTAGGTCAGGCTTGCTCTGCTTCCAGCTCCGGCGAGCTCGAGTGAAGGCTGTGCTCGTCCTTGCGCGAGAGGGAGGTCGGGTTCACCTTCGGGAGGGGGATCCGAGCTCGGGCGGCTAGCTTGCAGGTCGCAGCTCCCCGCGAGGTGCTGGGTCGGCTAGGAGTCCGGCGAGTATCACGGCTCGCGGCGGAGGAAGGTAGAAAGGGAGCGGTAGGTGGAGGAAGCTCGACTGCGAGGTGCCGGTTGGATGGAGTGGAGCTTTGCGGAGCTCGAGGATCAGTTGGCGGTGAGAGAGGAGGTCAGGGGTAGCCCGCCCAGCTGCTCGACGGCGGTGGACAGAGCTCAGAGGGGAAACCTGGGGAAAAGAGCGATGTGAGCTTTCTTTGGGCGAATTGAAGGCAAGGGTGAACTAAAGAGGTGCCGGTGGAGCTACGAGGGGGTTTAAGTAGGCACGGGATTGGTTGAGGAGTGTATGCCCGATTGGGCTCAGCCGCGGTTGGAGACGGGGTCTCGCTGGTGAGGTCGTGCGAGGGTTTGTGGTCACGTTCGGGGGTCGTGTGAGAGGTCAGCATGTTCGTGGAGGCGAGGGGAGTCCATTCCCTCAGTCAGTTTCGCGCTAAGTGGATCAGAACGAGGGGGAGTTGTCGGTGTAGTGGGCTCGTGGCTGTGGCCACGACATCCCGGGTCAGGCGGAGGTTAGGGACGACTCCATAGCCGTCAGATCCATCTTGGACGTTGTTGGATGGTCAGGATGACCCCATGTGATCGATCCGCGGATTGCTGACCTAGGCTCCGCGTGACAGGGCAAAAATACCCTTAAAACGATCAAAACTTTGGTTTACATAATGATGTGATTTAAAAGGGAAAGAAAACTTTGAGAAATCTTTGAAAAGTATAGAGAGGGCTAGGAACGTCCAATTGACATGAAATTTGGACCATAGCTCCAAAACAGCATACCCCACATTGTGGTAAAGTTTGGGATCGAGATTCCTATCATTGAGTGATCCATTAATCTTTAGGTGAATTAGGGTTTTGAGATATACTGAAGATTAAAGGAACAAAGTATAAAAGAATTAGAAAACTCACTTTATCACATCCTACTCACCTTAAAAGAAATTTTGTCCTCAAAATTAAACTGGATGAAAGGGGTGAGGAAAACGTCGCTCCATGTCTGCTCGTAGCTCCCAGGTGGCATCTTCTGCACCGTGATGGTTCCACTGTACCTTCACCATCGGAATCTGCTTGTTCCTGAGCTCCTTTACCCTAGAGTCGAGAATCTTTGTAGGTTGTTCTGGATAAGAGAGATTCTCCCGTAACTCAAGAGGCTCGTGATTCAGCACATGACTATCATCCTTCACATACTGTTTCAAGTTGGATACATGAAAGACATTATGCATCATGCTGTACTGCGGAGGAAGAGCAAGTCGATAAGCACATTCACCAATGCACTCCAGAACTTCAAAAGGACCCACATATCTCGGACTAAGCTTCCCCTTGTTCTTGGCTATGGCACGGATAGGTCTGATCTTCAAGAATACATAGTCGCCATCATTAAACTGTCTGTCTGACCTGTGTGCATCTGCATACGACTTCTGACGATCCTGGGCCCGTTTCAACCTCTGCTTGATCAAAGACACCTTATCAGCATATAATTGTAACTCCTCGGACTTTAGCATCTTCCTTTCCCCAACTTCATCCCAATGGAGAGGGGATCTACATGGCCTACCATAGAGAGCTTCATAGGGTGGCATATCAATACTAGATTGATAGCTATTATTGTAAGCGAACTCTGCTAATGGAAGGTAGTAATCCCAAGATCCTCCCCAATCTAAGACACATGCTCTGAGAAGATCTTTTAAGATTTGGATCGTACGTTCTGACTGGCCATCAGTTTGGGGATGATATGCTGTGCTGAAGTTCAACTGTGTACCCAGCTCATTCTGCACCCGCTTCCATAAATGTGATGTGAACTTTGGATCTTGATCTGAAACTATCGAAACTGGTACTCCATGCAGCCGTACAATCTCCTTTATATACAACTCAGCAAGCTCAGGAACCTTGTTCGTAGTCCGCATAGGTAAGAAATGTGCAGACTTGGTCAACCGGTCTACTATGACCCAAACTGCATCATGACCCTTCCTGGTCCTGGGTAGTCCCACCACGAAATCCATGGTGATATTTTCCCATTTCCATTCAGGAATTGGTAAGGGTTGCAATAGACCACCAGGACGTTGGTGCTCGGCCTTAATCTGCTGGCAAGTGAGACACTTAGAGATAAACTCAGCGATATCATTCTTCATACCCCTCCACCAAAAGTGTCTCTGCAGGTCCTTATACATCTTAGTGGATCCAGGATGTATGGAATACTTAGACCCGTGTGCCTCTTGCAGGATACGCTTCTTAATCTCTGACTCTTCAGGTACCCACATCCTATGCTTGTACCTTAGTCCACCGTCCATACCAACAGATAGATGTGTCTGGGGCTTTGCCACAAGAGTTGTCATCTCCTCCAAACTAGGGCTGTTCTTTTGAGATATCAGGAGTTCAGAAAGAAGACTAGGAATAATATTGATATTCGCCAGAATAATTGAGCTAGATTCTGCTTGAGATAACCCAGAAGATGAAGGTTCCAGATGCATTGATGCACAAATCGACTTCTTACGACTAAGAGCATCAGCTACAACATTGGCTTTGCCTGGATGATATGCAATAGTGAAATCATAATCTTTAAGATACTCCAACCATCTCCTCTGTCGAAGATTGAGATCCTTCTGAGTCAAGAGGTATTTGAGACTTTTGTGATCCGTGAATATATCAAAAGTAGCACCATACAGATAATGTCTCCAAATTTTGAGAGCAAAGACAATGGCAGCTAATTCCAAATCGTGAGTTGGATAATTGACCTCATTAGGTTTCAATTGTCTAGAGGCATAGGCAACAACTTTACCGTCTTGCATGAGGACACAACCCAGACCCATTTTAGAAGCATCAGAATAAATTACAAAGCCATCATTCCCAGAAGGTAGGGTCAAAACAGGAGCAGAAGTCAAGAGAGATTTCAATTCTTGGAAACTAGCTTCACACTCAGGAGCCCAAACGAATTTGGCGTCTTTTCTGGTAAGTTTAGTCATGGGTAGGGCTATTTTACTGAAATTAAGGATGAAACGACGGTAATAGCCCGCTAGGCCAAGGAAGCTACGAATTTCAGAAGCATTGGTAGGGGCTTTCCAATCAAGGATAGCTAGAACTTTGGCAGGGTCAACAGAAATTTTCCCACCCGAAATGACATGGCCAAGAAACATGACTTGGTCAATCCAAAACTCACATTTAGATAATTTAGCATACAATTTTTGGGCTCTCAAAACATCAAGGACTTTCTGGAGATGTTCACGATGTTGATCAACAGAATTTGAATATATAAGAATGTCATCAATGAAGACCACCACAAAGCTGTCAAGGAATGGCTGGAAGACAGTGTTCATCAGATTCATAAACACTCCAGGAGCATTAGTCAAGCCAAATGGCATCACCATGAATTCATAATGTCCATATCTAGTTCTGAAAGCTGTCTTTGGAATATCACAATCTTTTACTCGTAATTGATGATAACCTGATCTAAGGTCAATCTTGGAGAACACAGTGGCAGTACGAAGCTGGTCAAACAAGTCATCAATTCTTGGAAGGGGATATTTATTTTTAATGGTGGCTTGGTTGGTCATGCGATAATCAATACACATTCGCATTGACCCATCTTTCTTTTTGATAAAAAGAACAGGAGCACCCCAAGGAGAAGTACTAGGACGGATGAAGCCTTTATCAAGAAGTTCCTCTAGTTGTTTCTTGAGCTCTGCAAGCTCGGAAGGTGCCATCCTATAAGGTGCCTTAGAGACTGGTGCGGTGCCCGGTGCTAACTCAATTGAGAACTCAATCTCACGATCTGGAGGTAGCCCTGGAAGCTCCTCAGGAAAAACGTCCGGGTAATCTCTCACCACATCCAAGCTCTCTATAGGTCTCACCTTAGGATCAGGCATGGATACAACAGCAAGATAGGCTCTACATCCTTTGGCAATCAAAGTTTCGGCTTTAAGAGAAGAAATAATCATATTTTGGTGTCTTTCATTTCTCCCGGAAATAGTCAAAGGTTTTGAATTGGGTGCACAAAAGATTACTTTCTTGCCTCGGCAATCAAGCATAACAAAGTTGGAAAAAAGCCAATCCATCCCCAAAATTAGATCAAAATCTTCCATATCAAGAAGGATAAAAGCAGATTGAAATTTATGACCACCAAAAGAAAAAGGCAAGGTTTTGGTTTTCTGAAGAGAAGTATAAATTTTGCCACTGGGATTTGTCACATCCAAGATATAACCTAGATCATTAATCTCTAACTTGAGCATAGAAGCAAGATTTCTAGATATGAAGGTATGTGTTGATCCTGAATCGAATAGGGCCACAACAGGATGATCTTGGAGACATATCATACCTACATTATGATTTTATATGAGATCATGGTTTTCAAAGATTTATTTCAATAAAGAAATTTTAACATTATTACCTTCAATCAGACGGTTATCATTGGCTTTAGCTTCCTCTGCATCAATTGCAAAGACTCGGCCCTGACGATGTTCTGGCTGAGCCTGAGCTATCGGGACAGCTGGTTGAGCAGGTGGAGCTCCAGGTTGAGGTAATGGGGCAGGACGATTCTGAGGTGCCCCCTGGACCAGATTTGGACAATTATACCTCATATGCCCTTCATTCTTGCAGTAGTAACACACTGGTTTTTCGAACTTGCACTTTCCCCCATGCATACCTCCACAGATCCTGCATCTGACAGTATTAGGGGGTGGGCCTCGGTGTGGCCCACCTCGGCCTCGGCCTCCCCGGTGTGGTCCTCCTCGGTATGATGGACCCCTATGGTGATTTCCTCCTCCTCTTCCCATGCCATGGCTGTTAGGCTTCTTCTTATCATTTTCCTTCTCCTTGCCCTTGGTGACGGATGCATCGGTTAGACCCAGGTATCCCAAGCTTGGTGTTTTGCTCTTCCCTAAGGTTCTTTCTTGGGTGAGGGCATTGTTGATGGCAGCTTCAAAGGTAGGATGGGTGGAGGTGCAAAGGTGAACTTTGATTTCTTGGTTAAGGCCATCTATGAAGTGTTCAATCTTTTCATCTTCATCCAGGTTGCGAGCATGACGCTCTAGGAGTCTAAAGGCCCTAACATAGTCAGCAACAGATAGGTTTCCTTGGGTGAGGTTATTGAACTGTTTCTTCTTCTCCTTCCTAGCTGATATGGGCATGAAACGGTTGGTAAAGATCCCCTTAAACTCCTCCCAACCTATGGGGGCATCTGGAAGTTCTCGTGTATGGTAATAATTTTCCCACCACAACTTCGTGGACCCCCTAAGTTGGTAGGTAGCAAAGGTGACCCTATCTTCCTCAGGACACTTAAGGGCTCTAAAGGCATTTTCAACAGATATGATCCATGCATCAGCTTTATCTAGAACTTCACCTAAGTCTTCTCCATGAAAGGATTCGGGTTTGAGTTTAAGGAAGTCACTAATGGTGGTTTCATGGTTGGTCCTAGAGGATGAGGCACTATTGCTGGTTTCTTTTAGGGCTAGGGCATGCATGCATTCCAACATCACCTTCTTTTGTTCTTCCCAATTGCCTACAGCCTTGGTCTTATTAGGGCGTGATTGAGATTCATCACCAGAGTCATCACTAGACCTTGTTCTCTTGGACCTAGTTTTTGGAGGCATCTGCAAGTTTGTATAAAAAGGTAGTTTAGAGATTAATTTGAGATAGATCGTAATGCAATCAAAAAGATTTAGCAATCATGGCATGTATATATATATTTTTTTTTCCAATTTTTCATGTCTTTTAGTTGTTCCCATTTCTCCTAATCTACCCACATAATAGAGAGAGTATATCGTTGATCATGGTCATGAGAGAGAAAGTAGATGAGAAACCTAGTGTATATTATTCACTAAATAGGTTGGTTGGGGGGGTAGTCCTTAATTGAGAAAAGATGAGAGGAAGGATTTTTCTAAGGTAAGGGTGCCCACTTTAACAATAATTGTGTTAGCCAGGCAGATAGCTTGCGACGGGAACCCTCGCACCGTGAAAACGGATGGGGAGAGTATTATGTCAAACCTTCCGCAAGGTACCCTTCTAGACACCTCGGCAATTTACTGCTAAATGTGGGTTACCCTAGGTCTAGGTAAGGTTACTAATTATTTGATACATCTATATTGATTCATGTGCCTGCTCTGATACCATCTGTCACGGGTTAACAACCTAACTCCACTGTACACCTCAGGCGCCATCATAAGGCGTACAATAGAGTTACAATTGCCCGTCCCTGAGTGGATCAAACACATGAATATATAAATGCACCGAATAGAAAGCTTCCATACGTAAACCAAATTGTTCATTACATAGGGGCCCGAAGGCATAGGAGTTCTACAGAAGAAACTTAATACATGAGAAACTAATACAGAAGAAAAAGAAACATAATCTAAGAGTCCCATTTAGCTTTAGCATCCCCATGATAGATCTGATTTGTGAGCCAGCATATAGAGTAGCAACATCATCTTTCTTTCATCATAAGCATCATAAGCAGAAGGTACCTATAAAACATGTACAATTGGTACGCGTCAGCACAATATATAAATATATTGTACTGAGTACGCCTCCGCATTATTCAAATTCAACTCTCATCATATCTTGGCAATAACGTTAAAAGTAGACTTGGCAATAATAAGCGGTATAACAAAAACATTATTGAACAAAGAAACTGTATGATTAACAAAGAGATCTCATAGATTTTAAGCATATTTTCCATTATATCATCCTTGCATTTACTACCTCAGAGTTGAATGCATCAAGGCCCTTTATGATCTACTACCAATGAGTTGGATCATTTCAATACGTGATCTACTACCAAAGAGTTGGATCACCGATAAGTACTTTACTACCAAAGAGTTGAAGTACTATAATTCCCAGCACTTTACTTCCAAAGAGTTGAAGTGCTTTGGATATAATGGACAAGAATATATTATGTTCAGGTTTTTGCAATATATATATATATATAAAGCAAACGTCATCAAAATTGGATACTCATATAGCTCTACTTCAAACAATACCATATGCCAAGTTCGTACACTATTTACAACCATACATTATTATAGGCCAAGTGAGAGTTAATGGCGTACCTTCTACTCAGAAGTGGGGAGTCCAGAGATGCTCCTCACTGGTACCTTTGATTTCCTGAAATTATTAGAGATTTGACATTTATTAGATATATTGTTCAAATTACCCTTATTCCAAAGAGTATATAAAAAGGCCCTTTATAGATTTGGGGTCGTGAGAGTTGAGTACAGATCTTAGAGTATGGATTTGAGCTCAAGATTGGTAGAGTCACGTCAGAGTAGGTTTATAAGGTCAAAATCATGGTCTAAAGATCATATTAATTAATTATGCACATATTGGTAGGTCAAAATAGGGAAAAGAGTGATAAATTGGTTTTATTGATAATTGAGCAATAATAAAAGGATCTGATCATTTCATGATGATATAGATGCAAAAAGATGATGATCACAGGTTTTTGGTAATTTAAACAGGTTCGAGTATTTTCCAAATAATTACTCAAGGTATACACAAAAATAAGCATGAGTAATTACTCGAGTCAGATTTAGGGTCAATAGATGTCAAAATCGTGATCCTCGTATTTTTCTGATAAAAAATAGAGTACTTATTCATATTTTTCTGACACTCCTACTAATTTTTATGAATTTCCCAATATTAGGTTATTTACTGACTTTTGAGTTAAAACAAAAAAATCTAGATGCATTAAGGACCGTTGGATGCTTAGATCCAACGGTCGAGATCTCACTCGCGTATAAGAGGAAAAGATCTACAAGTCGAGGTGGATTTACCTCACTGGTCCAACTGGACGATGGTGGGCCCCTCTCTCTTGCCTTCAGCTAGGTCAGGCTTGCTCTGCTTCCAGCTCCGGCGAGCTCGAGTGAAGGCTGTGCTCGTCCTTGCGCGAGAGGGAGGTCGGGTTCACCTTCAGGAGGGGGATCCGAGCTCGGGCGGCTAGCTTGCAGGTCGCAGCTCCCCGCGAGGTGCTGGGTCGGCTAGGAGTCCGACGAGTATCACGGCTCGCGGCGGAGGAAGGTAGAAAGGGAGCGGCAGGTGGAGGAAGCTCGACTGCGAGGTGCCGGTTGGATGGAGCGGAGCTTTGTGGAGCTCGAGGATCAGTTGGTGGTGAGAGAGGAGGTCAGGGGCAGCCCGCCCAGCTGCTCAACGGCGGCGGACAGAGCTCAGAGGGGAAACCTGGGGAAAAGAGCGATGTGAGCTTTCTTTGGGCGAATTGAAGGCAAGGGTGAACTAAAGAGGTGCTGGCGGAGCTACGAGGGGGTTTAAGTAGGCACGAGATTGGTTGAGGAGTGTATGCCCGATTGGGCTCAGCCGCGGTTGGAGATGGGGTCTCGCTGGTGAGGTCGTGCGAGGGTTTGTGGTCACGTTCGGGGGTCGTGTGAGAGGTCAGCATGTTCGTGGAGGCGAGGGGAGTCCATTCCCTCGGTCAGTTTCATGCTAAGTGGATCAGAACGAGGGGGAGTTGTCGGTGTAGTGGGCTCGTGGCTGTGGCCACGACATCCCGGGTCAGGCGGAGGTTAGGGACGACTCCATAGCCGTCAGATCCATCTTGGACGCTGTTGGATGGTCAGGATGACCCCATGTGATCGATCCGCGGATTGCTGACCTAGGCTCCGCGTGACAGGGCAAAAATACCCTTAAAACGATCAAAACTTTGGTTTACATAATGATGTGATTTAAAAGGGAAAGAAAACTTTGAGAAATCTTTGAAAAAGTATAGAGAGGGCTAGGAACGTCCAATTGACATGAAATTTGGACCATAGCTCCAAAACAGCATACCCCACATTGTGGTAAAGTTTGGGATCGAGATTCCTATCATTGAGTGATCCATTAATCTTTAGGTGAATTAGGGTTTTGAGATCTACTGAAGATTAAAGGAACAAAGTATAAAAGAATTAGAAAACTCACTTTATCACAGGACACTACCAATATATGGGCCATGTATCCTCCTTAATTCATTTGAAGGGACATGTTGTGAAAGGACACTATCACGATATGGGTCGTGGCACCTCCCAAATGTATTTTTAAGGACTTGATGTGAGATAACATTTGTCATGATATTAATGCATTTTTAGGGACTTGATGTGAGATAACATTTGTCATGATATTGGCCCTGATACCTCCCAAATGCATTTTGATGGACTTGTTATGAGAGGAAGTTGTCATGATATGGGACCCGACACCGCCTAAATGCATTTTTAAGGACTTACTATGAGATGAAATTGTCATCA
This sequence comes from Alisma plantago-aquatica, assembly GCA_963693085.1. Lineage (NCBI taxonomy): Eukaryota > Viridiplantae > Streptophyta > Magnoliopsida > Alismatales > Alismataceae > Alisma > Alisma plantago-aquatica. The sequence goes on from OY856415.1 coordinate 298,205,996, forward strand.
TATGTGCGATGGCACCTTGCAAATGTATTTTCAAGGACATGGCATGATGGGACATTGTCATGATATGGGCCCAAACTTCACCGAATTGCATTTTTAGGGACTTATTATGAGAGGAAACTGCCAATATATGGGCCATGTATCCTTCTTAATGCATTTGAAGGGACATGTTGTGAAGGGACGCTATCACGATATGGATCATGGCACCTCCCAAATGTATTTTTAGGGCATTAAAACACTTGCATATTATCAAAAAGGTTGGGACAGTTGGTGTTGTTTTGGTTTGCCTTGTTTCAGTCATGATGGTCCATTTTGCTTCTGGATGTGACACTCCGTTTTGGTATGGTCTGGTCACGTCACTGCGTTTGTTATGGTCGCGACGTTGTGTTGTGAGGGTGGGTCACGACCTTATGTTGTGGGTTGGTCGTGAAGCCTATTGTAATGCTATTGATGATGCCTTGCTTTAACATTGTTGTATCACGTTCTATCTCGGTCGCGACGTGCGTCATGGAGACCGTCGTGAAGTTGTGTTGTGAGATATGGTTGTGGCACCTCCCAAATGCATTTTTAGGGACTTGATGTGAGATAACATTTGTTTTGAAATGGACCCTGACACCTCCCAAATGTATTTGGAGGGACATGTTGTGAAAGGACACTATCATGATATGGGTCGTGGAACCTCCCAAATGCATTTTTAAGGACATGATGTGAGATAACATTTGTCTTGAAATGAGCCCTGACACCTCCCAAATTAATTTTCATGGACTTATTGTGAGAGGACGTTGTCATGATATGGGATCTGACACCTCCCAAATGCATTTTTAAGGACTTGTTATGAGAGGACGTTGTCATGATATGGGGAACTGACACCTCCCAAATGCAGTTTTAAGGACTTTCTGTGAGATAACATTATCATCAAATGTGATGTGGCACCTCCCAAATATATTTTCAAGGACTTGGAATGGTTTTGGTTGTGATGGTTGGCCTTGTTTCAGTTGTGATGGTCCATTCTGGTTCTAGACGTGACACTCCATTTTGGTCTGGTCACGACACTACATTTGTTATGGTCGCGATGTTGTGTTGTGAGGGTAGGTCATTAGTAGATTTGTAGATTACTTGTATCATAATTTTATCTCGATTCTCATATTTGGCTCTGTAATATTTTTGCAAACATTTAAATTCCTCATCCCATATTACAGATACCCAATCTGGATTCCCAAAGTGTGTAATTTGAACAGTGCTTCTACTGATCTATATATCAAAGTTGATGATAGATTACTGAGTTAGTACTTATATAGGTTTTCTCCTTTTCTTTATGGATAAGATGGGTTGATGTGGTTTTTATTTGGTGTTGGAATAGGTGGTTTTTGAGGGACGTGGTTTGTGCAATTTGAAATAGTAGGCAATATGAATTTTTTGTTTTATGGATCATGCGCCTGGAACCTTTTTGATAATATTCAAGTGTTTTTTAAACTAAATGGGACACACTTTAGGCCCATCATTAGGATAGATGTGCCAAGTGCAACCTATTAATTAAAGTCAATCTATTTTTCTGGATATTAGGATACATGTGCCAAGTGTAACCTACAATGGACCTTATTGATAATTAAGTTTTATGAAACCTAATGCTCTTTATTTTAGAAGAAAAAAGAGTTCACATTTCAATGGGGAAATGTTAGGTTTTCTAGACTAAATGGGACACGTTTTAGGCCCATCATCAGGATAGATGTGCCAAGTGCAACCTATTAATAAAAGTCAATCAATTTTTCTGGATATTAGGATGGCTGTGCCAAGTGCAACCTACAATGAACCTTACTGATAATTAAGTTTTATGAAACCTAATGCTCTTTATTTTAGAAAAAAAAAGTTTACATTTCAATGATAATGTCTGATGCATGTCTAAGGAGTTACTAGTATGTCCATAGGATTTTTAGGATTGAATTGACCAACCTCCTTGCTACATGCCAGGATGGTTGTGACATGTCCTAAGATAGGAACTTACACCATTTATTCGAAACGCGATCTTAGGGTGGGAATATAACCCAAATGACATTCTACTATGAAGAAAGAGTTACCTCACTTACTGGCCATTCACAATATCTATCTGGTACAATGTACATAACAATTAATTTAACTCAACCAAGGCTCCCTTTTGAGGACATAACTCCACTGACCTTGTAGTTCAGCCTAATTCTATACGAGTCAACTTATATATCATGATCATAGCTCCAAATCAAGCAACAAGCTACATCATGAATTCATTTTACTACGCCGCCCTCCCAACAACAACAACATGTATTTATGATGGTCATATCCAACTTGTAACAAATTTAACTTGGCCTAAATCACAATTATCAATATTGAAACATGTCTTGTACCAATGAGACTGAATTTCCCAAATTTGATCTATCTTTTCCTATAAACCAGACCCACTTTATGTATCACATGACCCATCAGACCTCATGTCCCCTAATATATCCAATATTGATTTAAATGGTACACAATTTAGCGAAGAAATATTGTTTGTGAAGGATAATAGCCCAAACAAGTTAAGGGTTGAATTATTTATTTTAGTTCAAGTTTACGTGTGTTTGGGTCTAATTAGGGACTTGCTGTGAGATAGAATTTGTCATGAAATGGGCCCTGACACCTCCTAAATGTATTTTGATGGACTTGTTATGAGAGGACGTTGTCATAATATGAGCTCTGACACCTCCCCAATGCATTTTCATAGACTTTTTGTGAGAGGACGCTGTCGTGATATGGGACCTAACACCTCCCAAATACATTTTTAAGGACTTGCTGTGAGATGACATTGTGATCATATGCTCCATGGCACCTCCCAAATGTATTTTCAAGGACTTAGAGTGAGAGGATATTGTCATGATATGGGCCCAAACTTCACCGAAATGCATTTTAGGGGCTTATTATGAGAAGAAACTGTCAATATATGGGCCATGTCTCCTTCTTAATACATTTGAAAGGATATGTTGTGAAAGGACACTATCATCATATGGGTCGTGGAACCTCCCAAATGCATTTTTAGGGACATACTGTGAGATAACATTTGTCATGAAATGGGCCCTAACTCCTCCCAAATGCATTTTGATGGACTTATTATGAGAAGAAATTATCATGATATGGACTCTGACACCTCCCAAATGCATTTTGATTGACTTGTTGTGAGAGGATGCTGTGGTGATACGGGACCTAACACCCCCAAATGCATTTTTAAGGACTTACTGTGAGATGGCATTGTGATCATATGCTCCATGGCACCTGCCAAATGTATATTCAAGGACTTAGCGTGAGAGGATGTTGGCATATATGGGCCCAAACTTCACCGAAATGAATTTTAGGGACTTATTATGAGAGGACGTTGTCAATATATGGCCTTGGATCCTCCTTAATGCATTTGAAAGGACATGTTGACATTATCATGATCTGGGCCATGGCACCTCCCAAATATATTTTCAGGGACTAATTGTGAGAGGACACTATCAATATATGGGCCCTGGATCCTCCTTAATGCATTTGAAGGGACATGTTGTGAAAAAACATTATCACGATCTGGGTCATGACACCTCCCAAATGCATTTTTAGGGACTTGATGTGAGATAATATTTGTCTTGAAATGGGACCTGACACCTCCAAAATGCATTTTCATGGACTTGTTATGAGAGGACATTGTCATGATATGTAACCTGACACCTCCCAAAGCATTTTTAAGGACATACTGTGAGATGACATTATCATCATATATATCATGGAACATCCCAAATGTGTTTTTAAGGACTTGGGATGGTTTTAGTTCTGATGGTTGGCCTTGTTTCAATCGTGATGGTTCGTTCTACTTCTGGACGTGACACTTCATTTTGGCCTGATTACGATGTTGCATTTTTTGCGATCGCAACGTTGTGTTGTGAGGGTGGGTCGCGACATTGTGTTGTGGGTTGGTTGCGAATCCTATGTGTAACGCTGGTCGTGATGCCTTACTTTAATGTTGTTGTATCACATTCTATCGTGGTCGCAACGTGTGTCGTGAAGGAAGTCATGATGTTGTGTTGTGAGATCTAGTTTCCTTCTTGTTGTTAATTACTTGCAATTGAAGCATAATTAACCAAAACCAGCCTTTAAACCCTCAAACTTTACTCTCCGCTTTAGGAACATAGGTCAAATTAACTTATTTCTAGTGGCCCCTCTATCCCTGAGGATTGACCCTACTCTTGCCACTTGCCTACACTATAGCACGACCTCGTGCTCTTACAGGCATGTGTAATTAGTTAAGACAGTGTGTCATACTAGGTCCATATATAAATTTTGAAAGATCCATCGTGTGTGTCTATTCATGGGGTTGCATCTATTCAAACTCTAATTGGGTAGTGTGTAACACCATTGGTAGAAACACATCATTGCTCGTTTTAGGGTTTGATGATCTTGGATCTATGAGTTTTGATCTTGATGACGTTGGTGTTCTTACCGTTGGATCTTGTTTTGGTCAAGACTGTCATTCCTCTTATGTTTTGGGTCTAGAAAGATGTGCACCATGTGCATTTGAGGTCGAGACAGTTGTTGTTGTTTTGGTTGTGATGGTTAGCCTTGTTTCAGTCATGATGGTTCGTTCTGCTTCTAGACGTGACACTTCATTTTGTTCTGGTCACGACACTGTGTTTGTTGCGATCGCAACGTTGAGCTATGAGGGTGGGTCACGGCGTTGTGTTGTGGGTTGGTCATGAAGCCTATGTGTAATTCTGGTCATGAAGCCTTTCTTTAAAACTATTCTATCATGGTCAAGACGTGTGTCGTGGAGACAATTGTGATGTTTCGTTGTGAGATATTGGTCATAGTACCTCCCAAATGCATTTTTAGGGACTTGATGTGAAACAACATATGTATTTAAATGGGTCCTGACACCTCCCAAATGCATTTTAAGGGACATGTTGTAAAATGACATTATCATGATATGGGTCATGGCACCTCCAAAATGCATTTTTAAGAACTTGATGTGAGGTTTTGTCTTGAAATGGGCCTTGACACCTCCCAAATGCATTTTCATAGACTTGTTGTGAGAGGACGTTGTCATGATATGGAACCTGACACCTCCCAAATGTATTTTTAAGGACTTATTGTGAGATGACATTATCATCATATGTGCCATGACACCTCACAAATGTATTTTCAAGGACTTGAGATGGTTTTGGTTGTGATGGTTGGCCTTTTTTCAATCATGATGGTTTGGTCTACTTCTGGATGTGACACTTTGCTTTGGTCTGATCGCGACGCTACATTTTTTGTGATCGTGACTTTGTGATGTGAGGGTGGGTCACGACGTTGTGTTGGTCGCGAAGCCTACATGTAATGCTGGTTGTGACACCTTGCTTTAACACTATTATATCATGGTCATGACGTGCGTCATGGAGACAGTTGCGATGTTGCGTTGTGAGATATCGGTCGTAGCACCTCCCAAATGCATTTTTAGGGACTTGATGTGAGATAACATATGTCTTTAAATGGGCCCTGACACCTCCCAAATGCATTTGAAGGGACATGTTGTAAAAGGACACTATCATGATATGGGTCCTGGCACCACCCAAATGCATTTTTAGGAACTTGATGTGAGATAACATTTGTCTTAAAATGGGCCCTGACACCTCCCAAATACATTTTCATGGACTTGTTGTGAGAGGACGTTGTCGTGATATGGGATCTGACACCACCAAAATACATTTTTAAGGACCTAATGTGAGATGACAGTGTCATCATATGTGCCATGGCACCTCCCAAATGCATTTTCAGGGACTTATTATGAGATGACGTTGTCAATATATGAGCCCTGGCTCCTCCTTAATGCATTTAAATGGACATGTTGTACAAGGACATTATCATGATCTGGGTCAAGGAACCTCCCAATTGCATTTTTAGGGACTTGATGTGAGATGAAATTTGTCATCATATAGACCCTGACACTTCCCAAATGCATTTTCATGGACTTTTTGTGAGAGAATGTTGTCATGATATGGGATCTGACACCTCCCAAATACATTTTTAAGGACTTATTGTGAGATGACATTGTCATCATATGTGCCATAACACCTCTCAAATGTATTTTTAAGGACTTGGTGTGAGAGGACATTGTCATGATATGGGCCTAAACTTCACCCAAATGCATTTTCAAGGGCTTATCATAAGCCCATGTAGTGAGTATTGCAAGCTAGCAAGCCAGTGCCACAATTGTTGCAAGTACCACAAGATAGTGTCACAATTGTGAAATTGGTCTACAATGGATGTTTATCCATGTACCCCAAATCTTTTGGCACCATTATAAGTTGGAATTCTTTTAATGACCTAGACTCAATGTTCATTCTAAACATTTCCTCTCCACAATCATATGTTTAGAAGAGCTTGCCGATACTAGAGACCTAGAATTTAGATGGCCTCATTTGCAGTTGAAAATCCACCATTATTGTGGAATCCCTAGCTTTGAATCAGAGACTATAACCCCTAGTAGTCGTCCTCCTTGTTGAATCCACCATGTTGAAGGATGGTTTACAAGGGTGAATTTATACTTGTGTTACCTCATCACAAGGAATTTATGATAATGACGAGGACGAGTGGGCGATCTATAGTGCTTCCCATTATGTGCTATCTTTTTATCTGGGTACAGACAACCCTCAACCGTTTGTAACATTTTTATCTGGGTAAGATTAACTAACATGTTCACATAAACTAAATGTTATATGAAAATAAAACTCTCAGAGCTCTTGAATGATGTTTGGATCTTTAGGGATGATTATATAAATTTTTGAAATTTTTGGACCTAAGATATTGGAAGAAAACGACTTTATCCCTCTCAATTATTTGTAACGAGGTATTACTAAAATAGAAATTAAAATATAGCCCAGGCTATGCAATTTTAATGACACCCCTAAATTTAAGCAAGACATCGTGCCCACTCTCACGGTCTCACCATGCACACACTAATATCCCAGCGCGTAACCCCTGTTCCGACTCCTCACGGACCTCGCCCCGACCGGAAATTCCTCATCTTCCTCCCTCGGCTTCCGTCGCCTTTGCTTGATCCGCGCCCCTAACCCCAACTCTGGCTCTATGGCCGCGCCCCCCCCCCCCCCCCCCGCACCCTACTCTGACTCTAAGGCCTGTGCACCCCTGTGCCCGCGTGCCTTAACCTTCTCTTCGGTCCTCCACACCCTACCACTTACAGTTTTGCATCCTCTGCCCCCTTTCTATTCTTGCTTCGCATCCTTTGAGATCCAAAGAGGGGGCCGCGATCTTACCGAGCGTGATGGCAGCGTCATTCATTACGTAGTTGAGTTGGAGGGAAAATATGATCCTAAAGTAGGAATTGGCAGAAGCAAGGCACCCTGGACGCCTCTATAGCCTAGTACATCATAAAGACATGACTCTTGACTTGGGAATGGAGGCTGCAGACACTGCCCCCACCCCCGAATGCTCTGTGTGAGTTTGAGGGCTCTCTAAGGTTGGGGCTTTTGCTTGTTTTCAATGCTTATCCTTGTATTTTCCTCTGTATACGTTTATCAATTCTGTTATCACCAACGTAGGAGGCATGTTTGAAAAAATGTGTTAGAAACCTCTCTCTCCCAATCTGAATAGCATTTTAATTGTTCTATGTATCAAATGTCTTTAGCTTCTATGGTCCCTAGTTGTTGCATTTCCTTAGTGATTGCTACTCTCCAGTGGTTGTCTCAAGGTGTATGGTGTTTTGTATCATCTTCAATATATGATGAATGGCTGTTTAAGCTTTATTTTCTGCCATGAATGAGAACCCATAATTAGTTTGAGTGGCCATTCTTGAAGGGAACAATTCAAGTTGCAATGATTGTCATAATGTGTTCTGTTCTTACTCACTTTTTCTTACATGGAATTCTTTCAATCTTATTTTCTCTATACTAATCTTGGAACAAATTTGGATATTGCAGATTCTTTTTGTATTGGGAGGCAAGGAATTCCGTTGGCTTTAGATTCTAGTGCAGATGTTGTGAGAGTGCAGGATGTCCCTACTGTCATGGTAGATGTTTACTCTTTATATTAATCTAGTTTGACTGATTTAGTACTTTAATATGAGATGAGTATGCTTCTTTAGTGTCATAGAATGCATGTTAAGTTTTGATCCTAACATGTTCATGTGATATCTACATGTCTCAAGTTTTATTTTTTTCTTATCATTCACCCATTTCTACAAGTTGTTGACCCAAACCACAACTCATATTATCTTTATCTTCATCTCAGCTATCTTTTTATGTATGACTATACCATGTAGGGTGAGGTAAAAAAAGAGAAATCATATTATGTTGTATATATATAACACTCTAAAGTCTAAATCAAAATTTTGTGTATACTTTTGTTGATGCTTTAAAGTCTCGAGTTTCATGCAAGGGTCTATTAGGGGTTGTTCGGGTTGTGTGATCTGAACTGCAGTAGTTATACACATTTAAATCTGTTTGATGCTTTACTTCTCTAAGCACCAGACGGGTAGGATGCTAGAACAGCCGGGTAGGATACCAATTTTCAGGCTGTCCTCGTCGGCAAAAGAGCAATCTGGAAGCGGCAGTTTTAAATTCTGCCAAAATAGGTGTGATTTGAAGACCGTCAATTTATTAATGTGCCTGGTATTCTAAATACAAAACTAATCACTAACACTGATCGCTATAACTTTTCATACGCTAACTACTGGGATTCTCGATCACCTACTCCGAAGGGCCCCTTATGGTATACTTGTTTTTGCTATTGTGTTGGAGTCTTTGGAGGTGCAACTATAGTCTGCTTTGTGTGTAGTGAATGAGTGGTACATGATCTGATATTCTATGAGAATGTGTTCTAATGTCATGTGGTTGCTGATGGACTATAGTGTGAGAAGTGGCTGCCTTGGTATGTATTGTTTGTTAAAATGTCAATCAATCTTTGGAGATTTATGCTATAGTTTGCTATGCTTTCAAGCCTCACGCTTATCATACCTGTTTTTGTGGTTTCATGTTGATTCTTGTTAATTTGCTCCAGCTATTGTTACTAAAGGAGTTGAAGCCTCATGCTGTGGTTGAGTTTCAATTTGAAATTATTTTTTTCTAGAATGATAGGAATGTGAACCTATGATGATCAAGAGATCTTGGTCAATGGCACCAGACTACATCTCATAAAGGTAGCAGAGACCTTGCTGGAATCCCCCAACACAAGGTGTTCAACATGGGGGCCACTAACAACTGCTTAAGACCAAGACACATAGACTGACTGGATAAATTGTAAGATCAAACATTTAGCATGTGTATAATAATTGTCGATAGAATCTTTAGCCTAACTAAGAGTTATGGAAGGCTGCTATAGAGTACGACATGGGTTCAAGAGATTCATCTCGATTCTCTCTGACGCAGGACTCGGGATATGTTCAGCTTGGGTAAGTCATACATGCGATTTCATCTAACATTCACCATAGAGATACACTCAGATTACTACATTAAGTTACTGCCTTTAATAACTACTCCTGTGGAATTAGTCTAATGGAGATGTGATGAATAACGTGTATGTCTCTAGTTATCTATTTAAACTTAACTTGCAGGTATGTTCATGGCTCTGCAACCAAATATCATAGCATGTGGTGAGTCTGTGGCCGCCATCTCCACGACCATCAGGTTCCCCACTTAATTTGCAGGTCTTTTCAGCCTTCCCTAAGGCTTTGAAGTGAGATCCAAGTTCTACCTTCCTTCGCATTGCAACTTCAACATCTGATTGGATCTGCTGGAGCGTGACAAGGATGTCTCTGCAACATCCATAGGCATCAACAAGGCAAAGGAAATCATCATGAGGTGTACTTCCCACAAAGATTAGTGACAACAACTAAGGGATTTCTCCGGGGTAGCCACAAGAACTGGTCTAGGGGCGTCCCCACCCCTTGCATCTCCAGTATGATGATTAGTGATAATTAATGATAATTGATAATCCAACTCTAATATTTCACTAGTTTAATTGTTTATATATGAGGACAATTGAATCCATGTGGCATGTGTCTGAAACATGGCATACTTTGATCTCACCATCTCATTGAATGAATCTACAATTCTCTCTGCGGTTGGTGGGATTTACAAGGCAGCAAGCTTACTGAACCAAGGTAATCACGGAAAATTCCATTTTTGTACATCTTCAATTCTAAGCACTTGCTCACTAGTTAATTATGATTTTAATTTAAACCCAACAACTATTGCATAGAATTGACTCACAACTCCGAAAGTACTAACTGATAGAAGATTCATCCGATTCTCTTTAAAGACAAAGATAACATATAAGATTCATTTAATTTTGTTCAAATTTAAAGATCACAATTGTATACATATGCAGATCTTTGCTGCCATCCTCATCCTGTTGTTCATGGTGCAACACTTTGGAAGAGATAAGGGGGGTACTCCTTTGCTCCCATCATCCTTATCTATGTGTAGTGAACTCTGATATTTTGTTACCTATTGTTTCTCTGGCATACATCAGTCAAGCAGCATATTTGACGAAGTATCTCGGCAACGTGGGTGACACTTACTACAAATCTATTCCAGGTAATGAGCAGAAGTTAGATTTGCATGAAACTTTGCAATTATTGTAGTTACTAATTTTACACGATTAAATAAATTGAAAAGTTATTAAAGTTTTCCTTTTAAAATGTTGGATATTGACTGCAGACTCTTTGTATTAGCCAACTTTTGTGGTTACAGAAGACGAAAAGGTGGCTCATCGCTTCGTTGTTGGTTGTACTTGGTGCTATTGAGATCTTGCATATGTCTTCAGTGCTCTACAAGTTCACGGCGGTTGGTTCTTGCCGCTGTTGTTGGCACTAGTGCTCACTGCTCCTAGGAAGCTGGAGTTGAAATGACCTGCTCCCATACACGGATAGAGGAGGTTTCATCCTCAATCTAGGAAATGAGAGGGTGAGACCGGCTAGGTATACTACAGGTGTGGCGGCGAGAGCAGTAGCCATTGTGTTGTCCTTGAGGACAGTTGCCAGCGCGACGTCGTCGACGTACAGACCTGAAAGCAGCCATGAAGTCAGCTAGAAGAGCAAGGGATATATATGATCAGAAGATCTTCAAAATAGAATGTCGGCGCACGATGTGTGTGGTAGAGGAATCAACGTATGGACTGAAAGGCATTGGTACACTTACCGAAGGCGTAGATCTTCAGGTTGGTGACAATCAGGTTCATCTTCCTTAGCCCCAACACCGCCAGAACCTTCCCGTCATCCAATTTCTTAGGGAATGAGAACTCGGTCCGGGACTCCACTATCACGCCCTCGTTGTCAGCCTGCTGATCAGTTTGAGTCGCCATCTCCGCTTCAAGATAATGGGTGGAGGTACTAGTGAACGATCTATTGGGAGGAGGAGAGGGTGATCTAATAAGATCTGGTGGATCATCTTACGTGGTAGGTGACCTTGCGTTCTTTGATATCACATTTGGAAGATGGACCGGCAGGAAGAGATGAGCTGTGAAATGATGTCCTAATCATTGTAAATGTATAAATCATTGTAAAATGAAAATGTACTGTTGTTGTAATTATAGTTGTATATTTGAATCATTAGTCACTTATAGAAATGAAAATACAACAGAAGAGATAATGTATACATTGAGTTCTAATAAAATTCTTCCGTTTCTTTCTTTTTTGGTCAAATCTTTGTTTCTTTCTGGCCACCGTATGTCACATTACATAAAATTTCTGATTGCCTTCAACATAAAATTATCTAAGAATCATGATTCATGTAATCTTTGATACAATTTGTATTGTTTAGGTGACAACAAATGTCATCATCATGTATTAAATAGGTGACAGCTATAATTCTGATGATGATGGTGTTTGTTGTCACCTATTGACATTCTTTAGTAGACCTGGAACCAACTATAGATGACGTACTTTAGAAGAGCCTACATAGTACAAAGATTACACCTAAAAGATGACGTACATTAGGTACATGACAATTAACAATGTCATCTATTAAGATAAAGATGACATACTTGTATGTCATGGTTGAAGTATTTTCTAGTAGTGCACCAATCCATATTAGTAGAGAACTTTGTTATCACCGCTAGGTCGGGCAAACAAAGAGCCATGGTTGTTTCCAGATTTCATTTTCTGGGGGTAACCATTACAGGTGGAGCCTGCAGTTACAACCCCGACGTTATCGTCCCTGCATCTTGATTTATCAGAAGAAACCCTATAGCTAATTCTGGTTGCCGACTTCCGAGCAGAAGAAACAAATCATTGGCGCTAATTTAGCTCGCTCGTTCTTCATCCCTTTCACTGATCCAGAGTAGTAGAGAGCTGCTTAATCATCGATAGGTTGAGCAAAAAGAGCCAGGTTGTTTCCAGATTCCAGTTTCTGGTGGCAACTATCACAGACGGAGCATGGAGTTACAACCCCGACATTATCGTCCGTGCGTGTTTGAAAAAATTCACCGGAGTTGTTGTTAATTATGACAGAGGTGAAACGTCTAATCTATCCATTTTTTGGAATAAGCGGTTACTGGTTATGCTGATCGTCCTTTCCAATATCCCAGCAGTTTAGGCCAAATGCTCCATTTGTCTGCCTGACGTCTCTCTTTCAGCCATCCTCTAGGATCGTATAGAGATCCACGGGAGTCTTCCTTCACGGAAGCCAACTTTATGGACCATCTGACTGATTAAATATGGTTGTGCTTTCCATTATTCTTCATTGATCTAACATTTTCAACCCACGTAATCCGATTGAATATAGTTTATTAAAATCTGTTTGTTAATGCATTTTTTCCTGAACTAGATCTACTTCATCAGCCCATTTTTCTTTTATTTTCTTTTAATGTATCTTCCTCCAAATTCTGATCAGAGTTGTCCATGGCATTGTGAATATTTCATGTATGGAATATCCTGAGTAGTTGGTGTTACTAAAAGATTAGCTACCGCATGATTGAATACTATCATGGCTCCAAAATCCACGAACCTCGTTCCTTTGGGTGTGTGAAAAAGCCAACTGAAAGGATGCCTCCCAAAAGGTTAGTTTTATATGATGAACTTGTGCATTTAAGATCTCAAACTGATACCCGGCCGCTGTGGCTCGGTTGGTTAGGCACGGCTTGGCCCCCCTGGGGGTCCCGGGTTCGAAACTTGCTGTTTCACAGTGTATTTACAACATCTTGGATCATCCGGGCTCTGGCACCTGTTTGGAGAGTGGGGGGGCCTAATGGCCCTTTCATATCCAAAAAGATCTCAAACTGATGTATAATTTTTGCACCTTATATTCTTATGCAATCATGGCGCACACTCAGATAATTCTTCAGTTTCATACCGTGATCCAATTCATGACTACATCTCTACACTATTTTGATCTACCCACCATTCAATATCATTTATGATAAGTAATATTTCTCCAGCTTTCTAATCCTATAACCTGTAACCTTGTCTATTATAGTCCTCGTCCTTAGCACGTATGTTGCAACTACAATTTTTAATTCAAATGACTTAAGTGGAATGTGGCATCCTTACACCCTTCTCACCTTTAGATAGATCACAATAGTATACCTTTCGTACATTGATAATACGTACTTAAAAATGTCTTACTAGCTTCTCAAATCAGCCAAAAGCTGGAATATAAAATACATAATTCACATCAGACTCTGTATAACTGACATAATGAATAATGTTTTACTTTTGAATGACAAAACATACCGACCATTTTCACTCCCTAGAGATTGGTTCAAATAATGTTTCCGATTTTCTATTTCAGATCGTAAATTTAAGTTTTCACAAACCTCGCCATACTTGATGTACATTGTCCACGAGGTTGTAGATCCACCAAGACGCACACCTCAACTATATAAATTCATACATAAACTTCATCACGGTTGACACCCAACAATTGACTCTTATATATAAATTATAATGTGTAAACATCATATTTATCTTTGGGACCAACTTTATATGAGATTTCACCCAACCTTATTTAAATATTTGTCTTTCATCTAGCTAATAACTAGGATCATTTTATGTAATATTCATTTATAACAATTAAATAAAAAAATACATATCTTCCACTATTAAATATATAAAGCATGACGAGGTCTTAAGATGCGGTCCAATTCTATGTTTCAAATAATTTAGTATTATATAACAACATCCTACGAAGTTATAGTATAATGATTTCTGCATACCACTAACCCAAGAACAACATATTCTTCTTGTTTTACTTGTCAAAAATGGTTTGCCTCCATCACAGTGGATCATTAGCTTCCATTTGTTGATCATTGACTACAAAATAATTTATCACTTACAGACACAGTAAAAAATTTAGGATTCGGAAATATTTTCAATAGTAAAAAAATGAGATTTCATGTAAAATAATTGGGAAAATTCCAAAAAAATAGAAAATTTTGGTCAAGAGTTCAATCAACTATTCGTAAGGAATCGAGAAATAGTTGTCTTATATACATATATATACATATCAGATTTAATAAAAAATTAGAGTCACAAGACATGCAAACTTATTGATGAGTAAGTGGTAAAAGTATTTAAAAATAGTTTAATAATAACAATGGACTATTGGGAGAGTAGAGTTGAAGATTTAGTGTTTATCAGGAGTTTGATGTACATGGTTTGGTAAAAAATAGCAAGAGATTAAGAAGAAAATTTGTGAAAAGTCATGTAGACTCATGAAAAATCATACAAGTTCGGAAAAGTAGGATAATTCATCAAAAATTAGTGAATGGCGTGCTTATTGTGTTGGACATTAGGGAGCCTATAATATTGTGAAAAATTTTCAATCTTCATAAAAGTTCAGAGACTTTTGTTAATATGCGCATAGATACAAATAAGTAACTTCTTGAGTATAGATAAATCTCCACTTACATATACTATCCCCAATCTACTAAATAGTGACCACAAATAAATATAATTTCTTAAAGATGTATTATGGCAATACACTGAGAATTTTTTTTCCATCAAGATCTTTGTGAATATGTACTTGCATACATATAAGACATTGAGGACACAAATAAGTAGTGTTGCTAGGGATAGAGAATTATACACTTCCACTTCATTCATACTATATAGATCATAGTTATGACTTAAGGATTCTTTTATAAATTATCCATTATTATATTTTTGCTAATGATATGTTGTTGTTTAGAATAAGGAAATAGCACAAAATGTATATACAATATCCATATAGCCTCATGATGATGTTATGCTTTGTGGATAATTTTTACATGGAAATATACGTATTGAGAAAGCTAAGTTTTTTTAATCTGATAATATATCTCTCAGCTTATTCATGCCCAACCATATTGTGCTATGATTGTAAGAAGATCTTTCATTTGTAAAACACCACTTACAATAATATATATAAAGTATGATACATTACAGTTTATAAATGGAAGTTCCATGCAAAAATGTCATTTTCTTCCTACATAATTTTTGTATTAAATTCTATAAACTGGAGTTTTGTCATTTTTTCTATCCTCAACAATAAGAAGAAAAAGTTCCTCTACTAGGATTTTGACCTAATCACATCTTTTACACAAGGATGTCAACCAAAAAATATAATTAAGTATGTCAACTATTGTTACATATTTATAAAAAGAAAATTAAATTACATAAATGTCATTGGAAAGTTTTGTTCATATTATGAAAGATACAATTTTTCCACAGTCACCTTTAATTATCGAATGTTGAACTCTTATGAGCGAGGTTGTACAAACTCGATTAGTTGTACGAACACTTTATGCTCTAAGTGGGTAAGTTGAATTTAACATAAATATATGGTTGTACACACTCAATTGTTATCTCACTTTCTACTCTAAGTGGGTAAGTTAAATTTAACCTAATAAAACATGTTGAAGTCATATATCAATTTGGCAAGAATTCAAAATTAAAAAAATAGAAACATAACACATTTCTCTCACGATCAGAACACATTACATTTGCCTATCATCTATTTAGAAAAAACACTTTTGAGTAAACAAAAGATCGAATGCTTTCCTTATGCGTGTAGGAAACACAATCACGACGTTGTTCAGTGAACTGGGATTTGAAAAGGTTGGAAGATCTGGCCAAAAAAGGTGATAGCCTTGCATATTCATTTCCCATGATTCGATCCTTCCAAGTAAAATGTGGCGTGTTCGAATGATGATTGGTTTTAAACGAGAAAGGGTGATCACCCGCTGATGCTTGATGTATTCCTCAATGAATGATAACATACAAGTATCATTAGATAAAGGTGAAAAGAACCCCCATCGAAGAGTGTAATAGACAACCTGAGATCCAATGCAAATAATCAGTCGAAGGAGCAGAGTGTGGGTGCACTGAATCAGATGAAATACCATTCACATGATGGATCCGTGAAGAAATGGGAATAACTGCTTAAGACATTAAGTGTAGGCGCTTATGAAGAGTTACACATAAATTATAGAAGTATAATGTATGATAACAATGATAGTTGGGATACAATAATTACTACATACATATAAAAATCTAAAAATACAATGAATTAAATGTTCAAAAGAAGTAAAAAAAACATATGAATAATAAAATCAAAAGAGTAGGTGATTGACATATATAAATTAGATATAATTATGATGACTATAAACAACTGTGATGTAAGTTTGCCAATAAAACTTTAACTATTTAATAAAACAAATTACCTTCTTGATAAATACACTCTACATGTATGGCACTGATATCCTTTTTCTTCATGTATTCTTTTGATTAATTAATATCACGTGCAGAGCACGTGCATTAACTAGTTAGTATCACTAAAAGTCTATTAAATTCATGACTGTAAAGGAGGTTTGCTGCATGAGGTGAGAAAGATTCACATTTGATTAGGTTATAGTCGTGCATCACCATGAAGGGGTTATATTCATGCATTTAGTACCACATGCATCACACATAGTAAAAAGGATATGAGGGGATGATATAAGAGTCATAGAGAAGCACAAAGTTACCGATCCTTGATGTTAGGATGATTGTAGATGACAATTACAAGTAAACTAGAAATCCATGGTAAAACACATTATTAAGTCCCTTATTAGCCCTAGTTATACATTAGAGTCATCCAAGGGAAAAGGGGGTGGTTAGGAGTTCAAACATATTCAAATATGCTAATAAGTTTCTAATTTAAATAATAGTAGGTAGATTGAGAAATAAAGGTACAACTTTCTTCATCAATACCCATCCCACATGGTCAATATAGTCAAAGTTTGTAGTTTTAGCAAATCAAGAGGACTAGAAGAAGATTTAGAGTCTAAAAGTGTGTTCATTGTGTAGGGTTCATCAAGTTGATTATTTTGGTATAATTATCTGCCTAATTTTTCCAAGGGGTTTGAGAGTTATGCATTTTTGAATGTATGCATCAAAAACTTTAGAGAAACTAGGGGGCATCATCATACATTTTTTAGGCAATTGCAACCCTTGGATGCCAATCTTACTTCGACTACCCATGCCCCACTGTGATCCCTAGCCTCCCCGATTGCAATCAAGACAGGATCGGGGCCCACCACCCTCTGCTGATTCCAATGGTGGCATGAAGTTGGCGGTCGGATTTGATTGCTTTCCCATGGTGGAGAGTCATTTGTCCCTATTGCAGACTGCTAGCTTCATCCAACATATGCGTGCATGAAACTCACCTGGCCACGGATGAGGGTCTGGTGCTGCTCTCCGGAAGGATTACCAAGCAAGGCATAGAGGCCCCATGGAGGGAGAAGATATATCAGCGGAGGTTGCCTCGCCCTCACGAAGCTAACAAAGAGGCCAATTGGGCCAGGAAGTAGGGGAACATTGCTCGTCGGAGCAGTGGTGGAACTGGTAGTGCAGGGGAAAGAAGGGGCTGAAGAAGAGAGGAAGGGGTGCGCTGTGGAGCACAAAAACAACTAAATGAAGGGGGGATGATTAGAGTGATAAAACAAAGAGTTTTTTCCAGTCAATTGTGCCAAAGAAAGCAACAACGCCGCTGATTGGAGGATGGAAAAGGAAGATTAGGTGAGCTCATCACCAACTGTGCCAACTCACCGAATGGAGGTCAGGGAAGACTTCTCGACCATTGATCTGGGGGACAATATGTGGCTCATCCTTCCTACAGTGAGGATTAGTTCATCCAAAGCAAGTTGGATGGCTGTCAAAAGCGAAGAGGTACTGGGCCGCACGCCCAAATGGGCCCAACAAGGGATGGAAAACCAAAGAAATCAATTAAATCATGATAAAAACAAAGGCAAATTTGAAGTATCATAACTTGGGCTACAAATGTCCAACTAGGGTGATCTTTATGTCATTGGAAAGATAAGTGAGAGATCTACAACATGAAATTCATTGTAGATCAACTTGGCTACGATTTTTAGATTTATTTTCACTTGCAAGAGGGATACATATTAAGGTTTGGAACTTAGCTTAGTTATGAAAATACATGTTCCACATTTTAGAATTGATAGTTGATGTGATCAAATTGGGTCATCAACACATTCCAGCACTATGATTGAAATTAAATTGAGTGAGATGGGCATATTGAAGAGAGAGAGAGAGTGAGCATAATAGATGAGAGAGAAAACTAGATTGTTACATCCTTTCCTCCTTAAAATAAAATTTTATCCTCGAGATTCATCCATTTTGTGCTCAAGACTCAAACTCTACATCCCTCATATCTTCGTATCCAACCTTAGGTATCAAGGCACTCCCCACCATGGGGATACCCACTTAGGTGGTCATCAACAAGGATGTACCCATCCCAATACATATACACATTTTAAATTAGGATTCCTTCATGTGATAACATCATCTTGACACTATGGTTTTCACATCCCTTAATTCGATTACATTAGGGTTTTTGTCCATGTACTCATATGAGCTCAAAGTGTGTTATCAACTTGTATATTATCAATTTATCAAGTGGAAATGTTCATTATCATGAGTTTCAACAAGATTATCATTGGACTTGTATTTGCATCATTACACTAGATTTCATGCATGTTTAATTTTCCCCAAGATTCTACCAACTCTAGTCAATATGTTTATTTTTTTCATTTTGGGTCTGGAATTAAACAATTTATTAATCATGTTTATTCAAGTTATGATGCCAAGAGCATCATTGTATGGAGTTCATCATTTCAAACTTATATCTTTTATGTATAGTATGTCTTCATATTAGGTCCATCTTATGTCTAACTTGTCGTGCATATATCAAGTGTTATCTTAAGTGAGATTCATTTACATATGATGCATCATTTGATGGTCAACATTATTATAAACATTGAGTTTTATTTATCTCAATTGTATCTAGAGAAAGCCCCGTAGGCTTGATCCACTCGGGATAAGACCTCTCTCTATCCAACATGACATGCTAGCCACAACCATCTACCCGTAACCAAATTTCTACCCAACTTTCAAGAAACAAGTGAAACCACTAGATTACTTTGAATACATGTTCTAAACTAAGAATGGGGCTAATCATGGATATCATAGATCATATAAATCATCTTAGGGTCTTGGGACATCTCCCCCACCTATATAGAAAACATCATATATTCAAATGCCTCTTTTTCTAGGGTTAGCTCTTTTCATAGGAGATCTAGGGTTCAAAATTTTCAAGGAAATGACACACTAGGAGACTCAACTCACATACTTAGTAGTCTAGATAGGGAATCATCATCATATATTTCATCATGCATATTTTCTAACATGTTACTTATCTTGGAGTTTAGGTGCTCTGACCTTTTCCTGTGTCGGGTCAAATCATATCATGAGGTTGCACTTTTCATATGTCCCATGGTATAGGTCTTCCTTTATAAAGAGATTGAGACCAATGTTGGTCCTGGACCATATCTCACATACCATATCTCAACATATACAAGAGTAGGCACAAACTAGCATTCCAACCTACTAGTTATGTTTAACACATCAACCAATTCATATGTACCATACATGGTGCTAGGTGTATCTAGAGTTGCATGATCAAACTCATCTCATTTTGTTAATCATACTTGAATCCTCCAATACCAAATGAAGGTAATCATGAAGCAACTCTTATCATCAACCTCAACATCAACATTGACATCCTCATCAACATCATCATCATCATTGTCGTCATCATCATCATCATCATCATCGTCAGCATCATCGTCGTCGTCGTCATCATCATCATCATCATCATCATCATCATCATCATCATCATCATCATCATCATCATCATCATCATCATCATCATCATCATCATCATCATCATCATCATCATCATCATCATCATCATCATCATCATCATCATCATCATCATCATCATCATCATCATCATCATCATCATCATCATCATCATCTTAGGTCATCTAGGCTACACACTAGCCTAACCTTTATCATGGCTCTAGACAACGCTGAAGACTAAAACTATCATCTGAACTCTCTCATCTAAACTTGTATTACTCTCTTTCTCTTAGGGTACATGAACACTCACTGCCTTTCTGTGTGTGGTAACATTGTCATATGTACATATGCTAATACATGAAATAGGTTTTATACAACGTTGAAATAGGAATTGGAAACAACCGTACTTTGTTTGAATAAAACCAAAACCAAAATGAGTTACCACACTCATTATGCAGCCTGGTACCAAGACACCTTAGAGAACTAGTAAGTACATGGTGCATACTTGTGTAGTTACCCTAAGCATGCTGCGAACATATGTCTAGTTTTGTAGTAAGAAATCCATTTTCTCACCCTCCTGATCCTACATCCCATACTACAAGATAAAAGGAGGAGAAAGAAAGGTTCTTGGGATTACACAAGCCTACACCTATTTCTAGAACATCTAGGTTCTAACCTAGAGGCTATGTCAACTTAGTCCACAAAGGAAAACTCATTAGGTTTCTAGGTTTGAGATGTAAGGTTGTGTTTCGTTTGTGTTTAATGTGAGTAATGTTGGGTGTACTTATTGCTCATGCTCTAATAGCATCTATCATGGAACCTTTTGGTACCCAAATCCTAACTCCAAATGACTATAAAGTCAATGGTGATATGACCTAGACGTCCGTCTCTATAATGATATTATCAAAGTGTGAATTTGGATGCCAAAATCTTATCATACATGAATAGATAACAAGATGAAAGCACCAATCATAATCTTAACATTGGACAAGATATATTAAGCATCATTATTTTATTACAAGATTTCTTATACATATTCAAGAGTACATTTTTACATGTTTTCTCATGTATAATAGGGATCTTACAAAATGTATACCTGACATAGCTCACGAAGTCCATCAACTGCCAGCCATCTTGGAACCTATAAAATACGTGATATAAGGCGGGTCAAGCACACGAGGTGATGAGTAAAGAGTTGACATATATATATATATATATGTATAGATATATATATATATATATGTATATATGTATATATATGTATGTATATATATATGTATATATATAGATATATATATATGTATATATATGTATATATATATATAATATTTTCATAATTTGAAGAGATTTGTAGAAGTATCAAACAAGAATAAATAAATTAAGTATTTAACAAAGAGAGAGCCTATATTTTATGTCATTTTACTCCAATTATATAAAAAAACATCATATATTATAAGGTCTTTGACCAACTTCCCATCAAAAGGGTATGTAAGGGCGATTAAGATAACCTAACCCCTTTTATTGACATGGTCTGCCCTATCTGGACAACTGAAGTAGGACGTCGAGCCTCGTGTCCTTACCATGAAAATATAGGTAGGTGCATCAGGTTTGTGTAATGGAGTTTCTATATTATGTTTGCAAGTTATAAAACAACGGTATGAGACAAACATCAAGTACAATAGTACATTACTACATGGAAGTATTTGAGTAAGTAAACAACATATGTATGTTGGATAGCGATGCTAAGTGCGAAAGATGTGCAAACGGAGAGGAAACACTGACTCATGCGCTACGAGATTGCCCATATTCAAAAATAGTTTGGTTGGAAATGTTGAACATCGCCCAAACTGATCCTTTCTTCCAGTCCAGCTCTGATGAATGGTTTAGAGAACAAATACAGAATAAAGGTTTAAATGCTGCTACTTTCCTCATTACCTGTTGTTTGTTGTGGGGCGCAAGAAACGCCCAAGTGTTTGAGAAAACCAACCTACCACCCCAACTCCTTGTCCAGAGGATCGCACGAGAAGTCAAGCTAAATGATTTGGCATGGGACAGAGAAAATCACAAGAAGATGACGCCGGTGGGTAGGAAACAATGGGAAAGACCAACAGAGGGCTTCTTGAAGATTAATACAGATGTGGCATGGAAGAAGAACAAGACTACCGTAGCTATTATAAGTCGGGACCATGAGGGAAAATGGGCAGGTGCGCATGTAAGGGACACGACTATAGAATCCGCTTTACATGCAGAAATCTTGGCAGTGGACATGGCCTGTGAAATGGCGAACCAGTCACACATACCCAAGGTAGTCATTGAAACCGATTGCAAGATTTTTGTAGATATGTTGCAGAACAATCCAAGGGATAACCCAAAGTTCGCCAGATTCATTGAAAGAATACAATGCAAACTACGCGAACAAAAGGAATGGACTATCAAATTTTTTGTAAGGGAAAGTAATAAGGTAGCAGATGTTTTAGCTAAATATCACCAAAAGCAAAAAACTGGGGTATTTAATTATACCAGACCACCAGAGTGTGTTAGGAATGTATTAGTTGAAGACAATTGTAATGTTAGTAGTACTACCAGGATTCAATTTCCGTTAGATGCTAGTTCATGTATTTGTTATCCTTATTGGCTTGCAAGAGGAGGGCGAGATGAATAAATAGCCTCCTGGCTTCTCTAGAAAAAAAACAACATATGTATGTATCACATTTCAAACAAGAAAGCCTTAGCCATATAATTATTAAAACACATACCTCATTCAGAGATTTCATACTTAACATATTCTTGATCATCTAGCCATAAGCCACACCTGATAAAGAGCAATATTACATACTTGTATTAGATCCTCATCATTAACCCTATTCAGTTTCATTTTAGGGTTTTGTCCAAGTTAGGTTCAAGATTTCTTATTAGTACATTAGATGACCTTTTACTGATCTAGAGAACATTATCAAGATGGGGTTCACATTTTAGGTTATTTTGGTATTACACCCATTTTATATGATCATAACAAGGTTTCAGTCATTTACTACACATATTAGGGTTCAAAGGCTCATAATAGGGCAACCAAGGTCATGATTCATTGAGTCAAATGATTCAATCATAAAAGATGGTTTATGTCAGAAAGGTAGGACATAATATTTTAGATTCAAATATAGGTGAATGTCCCTAAGGGTCTAGGCATCACATTCCCAATACTTAGGTAACAACATTTCAACATACACGTAAGCATCAACATAGTCCATCATATTGTCTGCACTTGAACAATATGTGACATCCCCATCAAAGGGGTCAAGAATGAAAGAGTAAACTCTAATTTTAAAAGGGAGAACAAGACATTAGGACTTACATCAAGATTAGGTCATAAAAGATATATGCAAGCCATTAGGGTCATACTAGGTCTCCACTGGTTGACTTAGAGTCACATGTAATATCATAATAAAAAAGAGGGAGATCATGAACAATTAGTGTCTCCAAAATTATATCGATTTCATGACTATAAAGGAGCTTTGTTGTGTGAGCAAGATTCACATTTGATTAGGGTATAGTCATGCATCACCATGAAGGGGTCATATTCAAGCATTTAGTACCACATACATTAACATAGAAAAAAGGATATGAGAGGTTGATATAAGTGTTACAACCCACATCTAGGTTAGTAAGAGAATACCTCGATTAGCATGAAGTACCTTGATTAGTACAAAGTATCTTGTTAAACATCATGGTTAATCAAGATAATCTAAGATGTAAATCAATAGTTGAGATTGAATCATCTGAGGTAATTAATGATAATCACAGTCTTAATCGTTAAGTTAAATAAGTGCCCAAGAAGCGATTAGTAATTTGATTAGTTGAGACAAGCTAATTAGCAAGATTTCATGCCTTGAGTTTTTAGTGGATTACGTGCTTGAAGTTTTGCAAAAAGAATAATTTGATTTGGACCTACGAGGCGAAAGTTGTGACATTTTCAGTTTCCAGGGTCGAAGTTGTAATTTTTCCAAGTTTTTTCTTTATAATCTTTTTCCTTTTTCCGTTTCCCTTATCTCCTTTCTTCCCCAAAAGGGAAATGATGCCCGATCAAAAGAGCACCGCTTGAAAGCGGCGCTCAGCTGCTAACTCGATCGGCCAGCCAAGGAGGAAAAGGGGCGACACGACCTAGGGCTTGAGAGAGAGAGAGAGAGAGAGAGAGCTCTGACCAGCAACCCTTGCTCCTCCTTCCTTCCTCCATCTTCCTCCTCCTCTACCCCGCATCTATGGCGTCCCAACCTGCAGCTTGATCTGCTGCGCGGTGTCCCAACCTACAGCGCGCGACCAACAACTAAGGGAAGATGAGGGGCGGCTCCGCAGCACCCTCAAACCTCCACGACACCGCATCCGTCCTCCCCTTCATCCTAGCCCTAACCGTGATGCCAAGCAGCAAGGGGTAGCCCCCCCCATCCAGTCCAAGTAGCAGCAGCTGCTGCCATGTCTTTGTGCTACCTAGGGCGCGAGGAGCATCAATTTGAAGCCCTTGAGCTCAGCTAAGAGTCTAGAGCTCGAATTCATAGCCAATAGCTACAGCTAGTAGCTGGTCCAGCTCCCCATTCAACCTGTACGTGTGAGGAATGTACTGTTCGATTGCAACTGGTCCTGATACAGGCCATTCTAAGGTTGAAGACAATCCAACAAACACTGGAACCGGGACTCTGGACGCATTTCCAGACAAATCCAGACATCCCGAATCGCTGTGAGTAGGGTTTCATTTATTTATCATTAATAAACTCAGGCGTTTGAATATTTTCTATTTTTTGCGCGAATTACGCTAATAACAGGCGTTATCAGGCGTCGGGCAGCGTTTGGCGTTGCCCGACCTTTTTATTTCATAAACTGCTTCTAGACACTGTTATATGATTAAATTTAGCATTTGAACAGTACGGATTGAATCAGTAGATTTATATGGTTCATCGAAACCTATATTGTTCAGTGTGAACGTTGAAATTAGAAATACACGCCTGAAAATGGTACGGGTTGGGTATAAAGTCAGACAGTATAGATTTTAGTAAATTAGCAGAGGCATGATATAAGGATAGGGTGTTGCCATGTGATAAGTGAATGTGGTAACTGAAACCCTAAGGATAGGGTGTACAATGAATCAAGTATTTTGATATCAAAATTCTCAATATGAGATGTGGTGATGCTTAACTGTTGAATTGTATGTTTCTTGTGCATTTAACTTTATGTGCTTATTCTCTTTGAGTTGGTATATATATACTACAGGGTTTCCTATTTTCACAATACATATCTCGTGAATTGCAGGTGATGAGATATGACATGCCCTAGAAAGGGATGTTACTGAGATCATGCATATATGTATGAAATGTTAGAATGAGAATACTTGTTGGGCAAACATGATATATGTTGAATACATGAGTTATGATGTTTCTTATGATATGATATGGCAGGCCGTGTGAGACTTGTAAGAAATGTTAAATGAGTTATGATTTCTGTTTAAAATGTACATATAATGTTAATGTTAGACTTAGGTGCCCTGAACACCGTAGAACCCCTTCGAGAGATCTGCTTCTTAGGGGTGAAACTCGTGTTGCAACATTAACCGTGCGGAGTCATGGTGGCACCAGGATAGAGAGGCAGTGTTCAAACAATAATCCGTGCGGAGTCACGGTGGCACTGGAGAAAATAGGGGTTATTGCAACAAGATCCGTGCGGAGTCATGGAGGTAACCCCGTGAGACTCTCTGCCTGTGTGCTCAAGTTAGAGGAGGAGTGTAGAGCACTCAGAGTAATGCATTAAGGCCGGAGAGCCTGTGGTCCTGTAGCAGAACAGGGCTGGCATCAGACTTTGCATTTCCCGGGTGTGTCGCTAAGTCTTGTACGGTGTGGCCGTAGTGCTCTGCGAGTCTCTATGCAGATTACACTGCATAGATCAGGGCATAAGCTAAAATATGATCATATAGGTTCACAGAGTTCCTTATAAATGAAAGAGTTAAGGAAGACTAGAGCATAGTCTTCTAGTAGTTATTCTTTGGATGCAATATTTACATTCTTTGTTATTTCAATTATATTGTTTTAGAACTGCTCAGTGTAGTATTTCTTGTATATTAAACTGAATAATAAACTTAACGAGTTGTTTAGTGATAGTTAAATGAAAAACTATTCACTGAGCGAGTAGGCTCACTCCTCTACTCAAACATTTTCAGGTCAGCGACAGTTCTAGGAATCTGAAGGATCTTACCACCCTAGTCAGTAGAAGGTATATGTAGTTAGTTAGATAGTGGTCTCTTAGTCCTTTCCCCTCGGTCCTTGGGACATGGTGTGGGTGAGAGAAAGTATGTATGGCGAATGTGTAAAAGATGTAAATTAACTATTATGTTTACTTTCTGTTAAACAATGTTACATGTTGTAAACTTTGTTTATGTTCTCTAGCCAGGTTAATTGAAATGCTTCCGCAACAGTTTATTATGTTTTAGTTTACAACAATAATCTGGATATCATTACGAGGTTTTAAAAAGAAAAAGTTCTCAGTGATTTGTTTATGTGATAATCCCTCCGTCGTGCCCTAATCTCATGATTAGTGGTTAGTGTGAGATCGGGGTGTGACATCTTGGTATCAGAGCATAGGTTGAGTATATGAATACTCTAAGTCAAGGTCAGGGGACGATAAGAGACCAATAGGATTAGGACTTAGGTGTCTTCCTTCTAACTGCAATTTTCTAACAGGAAGTATTCTGTTATACTATTGCAGATGGCAGGAAGAGGATGTGGTCATGAGAACCAAGTAGAGAGCTTAGGCTGAGTCATCAGGGATCATTAGGATCAAAAGATAGAATTATAAGTGAGATACATAAGAAGTGATGTGTCTTTAGCTCTGGGAGGTCTGAGTGTTTAGATACCCTGGCCAGGTGTCTGAATACTTAGATTGACCAGTATCAAGCTACTCTGTCTATTCTTCTCTGGATGCCCTGGCCAAGTATGCAGAGGAAGGATAGGCTAGAGAGAAACCCTAGAAATCTTAGGGTTAAGAAACTGGAAATTTATGCAGGAGTAAGAGATTAAACATAGGATGCGATGCAACTCTTGCTTTATATTGCTTATTTGATTGAAAATCACTAGAAATGCTCTTATATGCATGAAATTAGATTTTCAGTTTGGAAAGTAAACATGATTCTTTTATGTTGTTGTGTGTTATGAAATGATTTATTTATTGTTTATATTCTTTGCATTAAGTAGACCAGAAGTTATGTTTAAATGAGTTTGCCCTAAGTGGATATTCTTTCCACATGTTTGAGATTAATAGGAGTTGGTTAATCCTGAGTAGCTCTTGGCTTCAGGACCACAGGTTCGGCCTGGTCCGGCTGGCAGGATGCGTTACTGGGATCTAACGACTCTTATTAAATATATAATAAAAGTAGATTCTGGATAATTTAGACCCGAATCATGGTGAAAAATGTATATACACTAAGATGTTGAGATGTAAGGGAAAGATTAGAACAACTAAGAATTAGTTGGAACTGATATCGGGGACCCAACATTGGGACCTCATATGAGCAATCCTTAATTAGAAATAAAGGAACACAATAAGGTTCAGATTAAATTTAATGATTAGGTGAGAAATACCCTTAATGGTACTAATCAATAATGCATAACAAATGCATGGATCCAATACATGATTAGTAAACCCTAGTGGAGGGTGTATCCTTGTGAAACCCTAGTTGAGCGTGTATCATTGCGATTGTTTATAGGCAACTTTATAAGTTATGCCTTAAACTAAGATAAGTCCATATCATGTGAGATAGCTGGACAATTCTAATGTGTGGCCTATGCATTATATGCTTAGGGTGAGTATTCTGTGATGGAATGCATTAAGAGGGGAAATACCTTAATACAAGATACAGTTGGTTAACTCAAGAGGGTCTGAATTAATGAGAAATGGGGAACCCTAACCCTAATTTGGGGAAAAGGGAATGATAAGCCCTGTTTGATAGTGAACCCTAATTCCTGGTTAAGGAATGATGGTATTACTATTGTATCACATGATGTGATGAATATCTTGTATGACTGTTATCATGCCTAATAACCATGCATGTATGATGAAATGATGAATATAGCCAAGTTTGGGCTGTGACATTTATATAATAAATGATTGATTGGCTTTTTGTGTGTTGATGTTGTTGTTGCTTAATAAAAGTAATAATGTGTACGGATTTTATGAGCCATGTGAATAAGTTGTTGCCTAGTGAGAGGTGACAAGATGTGAATGGCCTTGTGAACCATGTGAATAAGTTGTTGCCTAGTGAGAGGTGACAAGATGTGAATGGCCTTGTGAGCCATGTGAATAAGTTGTTGTCTGGTGAGAGATGACAAGATATGAATGGCCCTGTGAGCCATGTGTGATGCTTGGGTAACAAGTATCATGTTTATTTGTAGCATTTGTGTTAATAAGTTATGCTAGAGAACTTGGCTGATGTTACATTTCTGTTATATATCTATAGTTCATTGATGATTATTCATATCTGTTGTATTCATTACAAGTAGATGGATGAACTTATGAGATCTAAAGTTTGATTTCAAACTAAGGAAGCAAAGTCACACCACAATAATGCTATGTTACTGATAAGGACCAAACCCTAGAATGTTTAGAGTTGAAGTAGTTCAAGGGAGGTCGCTAGTGATTTGATTTTGAATACTAGCATCTCTATAAAACAAAATCATGAGATTTGCACTATGAAAAGTAAATTAGTATTGATAGTAATCCAGGGTTTAAAGGTAGTTAATCTGAAAGGTAGATAAACAATATGAAATTGATTCAGAGAAAAGAGTAATATACAAATTTGAAATGTAACAAATGTGTTTGAAACAAAAGGAGAAATACAATATAAGTGAAGTGCGAAATAAAATAAATTCTTACAGTAATAATAAGAATGAGAAATAATCTATTCTTACCTTGTGTGTTTCAATTTTTGGGATGTTTATTCTATAGAATCAAAATGAGAAGGATAAGTAACAAGAGGTAAGTAGCATAGAATGAGGAGAATTACTCGTCACATGATCTGGAATTAGTTGTTGTAGTTCATGCTCATAAGACATGACGTTACTATCTTTATGGTGAGGTGTGCCAGGTGTTTATACATCATAAGAGCTTAAAATATATCTTTACCCAGAAGGATCTGAATCTTAGACAGCAGAGATGATTAGAATTGATTAAGGATTATGATATAATGATAGATTATCATCCTGGAAAGGTGAATGTGGTAGCAGATGCCCTCAGCAGGAAGTCAAGTTCAACAACTGATGCATTCTCTATGGCATGTTTCGAGAGAGACATGCTAGTAGAAATGTGAAAGTTGAACTTAGACTTAAGGGTGACATAACATAGTGGTTTGATTGCATATATGCAAGTCAAGCCTACTTTTTATGATCAGATCAAGGAACTTCAACAGAATGACAGTGAGTTACGACAGATCATGCGTGACATGACAGGGGAAAAAAAAGACCAGAGTTTAGGTTTTCAGATGATGGTTTGTTGTATTAGCATGACAGGTTGCATGTACCTCGAGATAATGATTTGGAAGAATAGATTCTTGAGGAAGCACATGCATCGATGTATGCCATGTATCCAGGTAACACTAAGATGTACATGAATCTCAAGGAGTTGTACTGGTGACCTGATATGACAATGGATGTAGCTGACTATGTGACTAGGTGCAGTGTGTATCAGCAGGTTAAGGCTGAGCACCAGAAACCTACAGGTACCTTGCAATCTCTTCCTATACCTGAGTGGAAGTGGGAACATATCACAATGGATTTTGTGATAGGGTTTCCCAGGACACCTAGAGGTTGTAACTCTATATGAATGATTGTGGATAGATTAATTTAGTCTGCTCACTTTCTTCATATTAAGTCAACCTTTGTTGTCTTGAAGTTGACTAAGATATACGTGGATGAAATAGTCAGATTGTATGGTATCCCAGTTTCAATTATATCAGATAGAGATCCTAAGTTCACATCCAGGTTTTGGAATCAGTTGCTTTGTGCTTTGGGCATAAAAATTAAGATTCAGTACAACTTATCACCCACAAACGGATGGTCAGTCCGAGAAGACCACTCAGACTCTTGAGGACATGCTGAGAGCAGTAGAAAGCTGCTCAGAATAGACAGAAGAGTCATGTCGAGAAGAGGCGTTAACATCTTGAGTTTCCGATTGGTAATGAAGTGTATCTGAAAGTTTCACCATGGAAGGGAGTGCTGAGTTTTGGTAAGTGAGGTAAACTGACTCCTAGGTTTATGGGCCTATATCCTGTCGTTGAAAGGATTGGACCTATAGCCTATAAGTTGGAATTGCCATCTGTGTTGACTAGTCTACATGATGTATTTCATGTATCGATGTTGAAGAAGTGTTATACTGGTACAGAGAAGATAGTGGATCCATTATCTGCTCAACTCCGACCAGATGTATCTTATGTTGAGGAATCAATACAGATAGTTGATCGAAGAAATCAAGGAGCTCAAGAATCGAGATACCGTTAGTGAAGGTTTGGTGGAGAAATCATAACCTATAGGAAGCTACATGGGGGCTTGAGTCTGAGATGCGTAGCAATTTCCTTTTCTCTTTTAGGAATTTCGAGACGAAATTCTTATAAGGGAGGGAGATTGTTACAACCCACATCTAGATTAGTAAGAGAATACCTCGATTAGCATGAAGTACCTTGATTAGTACAAAGTATCTTGTTAAACATCATGGTTAATCAAGATAAGCTAAGATGTGAATCAATAGTTGAGATTGAATCATCTGAGGTAATTAATGATAATCACAATCTTAATCGTTAAGTTAAATAAGTGCCCAAGAAGCGATTAGTAATTTGATTAGTTGAGACAAGCTAATTAGCATGATTTCATGCCTTGAGTTTGTAGTGGATTACGTGCTTGAAGTTTTGCAAAAAGAATAATTTGATTTGGACCTACGAGGCGAAAGTTGTGACATTTTCAGTTTCCAGGGTCGAAGTTGTAATTTTTCCAAGATTTTGCTTTATAATCTTTTTCCTTTTTCCGTTTCCCTTATCTCCTTTCTTCCCCAAAAGGGAAACGACGCCCGATCAATAGAGCACCGCTTGAAAGCGGCGCTCAGCTGCTAACTCGATCGGCCAGCCAAGGAGGAAAAGGGGCGACGCGACCTAGGGCTTGAGAGAGAGAGAGAGAGAGCTCTGACCAGTAACCCTTGCTCCTCCTTCCTTCCTCCATCTTCCTCCTCCTCTACCCCGCATCTATGGCGTCCCAACCTGCAGCTTGATCTGCTGTGCGGCGCCCCAACCTACAGCGCGCAGCCAACAACTAAGGGAAGATGAGGGGCGGCTCCGTAGCACCCTCAAACCTCCACGACACCGCCTCCGTCCTCCCCTTCATCCTAGCCCTAACCGTGACGCCAAGCAGCAAGGGGTAGCCCCCCCCCCCCCCCAGCCAGTCCGAGTAGCAGCAGCTGCTGCCATGTCTTTGTGCCACCTAGGGCGCGAGGAGCAGCAATTCGAAGCCCTTAAGCTCAGCTAAGAGTCTAGAGCTCGAATTCATAGCCAATAGCTACAACTAGTAGCTGGTCCAACTCCCCATTCAACCTGTACGTGTGAGGAATGTACTGTTCGATTGCAACTGGTCCTGATCCAGACCATTCTAAGGTTGAAGACGATCCAACAAACACTGGAACTGGGACTCTGGATGCATTTCCAGACAAATCCAGACATCCCGAATCGCTGTGAGTAGGGTTTCATTTATTTATCATTAATAAACTCAGGTGTTTGAATATTTTCTATTTTGTGCGCGAATTACGCTGATAACAGGCGTTATCAGGCGTCGGGCAGCGTTTGGCGTTGCCTGACCTTTTTATTTCATAAACTGCTTCTAGACACTGTTATATGATTAAATTTAGCATTTGAACAGTACGGATTGAATCAGTAGATTTATATGGTTCATCAGAACCTATATTGTTCGGTGTGAACGTTGAAATTAGAAATACATGCCTGAAAATGGTACGGGTTGGGTATAAAGTCATACAGTATAGATTTTAGTAAATTAGTAGAGGCATGATATAAGGATAGGGTGTTGCCATGTGATAAGTGAATGAGGTAACTGAAACCCTAAGGATAGGGTGTACAATGAATCAAGTATTTTGATATCAAAATTCTCAATATGAGATGTGGTGATGCTTAACTGTGAAAATCTCTAGAGGGGGGGTGAATAGAGTTTTATGATAATTTAAAACAATTTAAACTCAAACAACCAAAGTAAAAGATAAGAAGAGAGACACAGGTGTTTAGAGTGGTTCCACCTTAGCAAATGCTAAGGAGTCAGTCCACTACCCGGTTGCTTACCCAACCGGGATTTTGAAAGTATTGAATTTTATTACCTTTTAAGGATGTTACATAAAATTACAACACTCTCTAAACACCCTTTGGACAGCCTTCACCTAGAAGTAATCTTGCCAACCTTGAAGCAGCCTTCCTTGGAGTAACTTCAAGCTCCCCCTTGAAGTAGCCTCCCTCCCGAAGTAGCTTCCCGTCAAGATAGCCTTCTGAAGTAGTCCAAAGTCCTCCTCTTCACATGAAGAGCTTCACCCTCTTCCTATATGCAGCCTCCTCCCTGGAGTAGCAACGAAGAGTACAAATATTACAAGGAACAAGAAGGAAAATAAGAAAGTACAACTTATCCTTTTAAGCTCAAGGCTTGAATTGCCTATATCAAGCGTATGGATTTTCCTAGCCAAGGTAATAGACTTGTGGATGCTAGGGTTAGGAAAATCTAGCCTATAGGACGAGCTTGAGCTAGATGGAATATGGCCAAGTGATCACAGTGCTCAAATGCTTGTAAAAGATTGCTCAAGAGTGCTTAGAAAGAATTCTCAAGTGTAGCAAGGTCAATTCTAGTGTCCTATGGCTTGTACTATTTATAGGGATAGCCTAAGTATGCTTAAGGACCTTCTAGATAGTTTCTAGGGGGTTCCAAGTGCTCAATTAGCCGTTAGGAATAGATTGGTCGTTTTTACAACGGCTAATTGCTTTAACTCTGCAGATTCTGTCAGAGACCGTCTCGGTCGACAGATGGTCGACCGAGACACCTACTCGGTCGAGCTTTTCTCGACCGACAGGCTCTCTGAGTGCAACGTTCACTTCCAACTGCCAACTAACTCATTTGCTAAGTCTAACGGCTACTTTAGGTCATTCTCGGTCGATAAGGTTGTCGACCGAGAGTGTCTCGGTCGAGGAGTGTGTCGACCGAGATTGACTCTGTTTCAATCTATCAATTAAGATACTAAGTGTGTGCAAGAGTGTGCATAATGTGATCCTATTGGAAGGGATGACTTGTCTAACTATGGTGTGTAGCTAGGGAAGATCCAATGCTTGATTTACATGCAATCTAGGTACTTGTACATTATATAATTGTACAAGTTTTTACAATAGTGATTACATTGCATGAAAATAAAACTATAAACTTATGATCTCCCTAGTTGCTTCGTCATTCACCATAATCCTGCACACTCAAGTAGCTCGTTAGATAAATAAGAATGAAATGTTTGTCATAATCAAAACAAAGGGATTTTATAGATGTCCATTTAGCCAACAATCTCCCCCTTTTTGAAGATGACAAACATTTCCAAAATATGAATAAAGGAAATATAAAACATATAAATGCCATACCTTTAGATTGCCGTTTGGAACTCTTCCTCTTATTTATAAAATGTGTGCTTAGTATCCCCAGTGAATTATGGAACATGAAATCCAGTTCATTTGGGAATATAGCAACTTTCAATGTAAAGCCAAGAGTATATTTATGAAACTCATTGATTGAGTTTGTCATAAGTATTAAGTTATAGTTTTATATATCTCTCCCCCTTTGTCATCTCAAAAAGATAACCGTTTTATTTAAAAACTCCCCCTTTATTAGATATCCCATCAAAAATGAACGAAAAAGATGTCCATTGAATAGCCAAAATGTAAAGC
The DNA here is from genome assembly GCA_963693085.1 of Alisma plantago-aquatica. Taxonomy (NCBI): domain Eukaryota; kingdom Viridiplantae; phylum Streptophyta; class Magnoliopsida; order Alismatales; family Alismataceae; genus Alisma; species Alisma plantago-aquatica. The sequence goes on from OY856415.1 coordinate 298,240,135, forward strand.
AATGAGGTGTCTAGCTAAGAGGCAACAATTTGCAAATTACCAATGGAAACGTTCATATCAATATTGATACAAACCATAAAAGCATAAGTAGTCGTTTTTTTAAGAGCCGCAGATATCAAAGAAAACATCCTCCAACGGAGTAATAAGTAATTGCTTCCTAATGTTGTTGAATTGATCTAATGGAAGCGGTTTTGTAAAGATATCAGCTAATTGATTTTCTGTATCAACATGATGAAGGGAAACATGATTCTTTGAGATGTGATCCCTTAAGAAGTGATGACGGATTTCAATATGTTTGGCTCGGCTGTGTAGAATAGGATTGTGTGCTAAGTTTATGGCGCTTGTGTTGTCACAAAAAATAGGTGTAGATGAAAGATGAAAACCATAATCGCTTAAAACTTGTTGCATATAAAGCACTTGAGCACAACAAGACCCAGCTGCCATATATTCAGCTTCGGTGGTAGATAGGGCAACCGTGTTTTGTTTCTTGCTAAACCAAGATACTAAGGCTCTACCTAATAAGAAACATCCACCGCTAGTACTTTTGCGATCAAGTCGACAACCGGCATAATCCGCATCAGTATATGCCTTAAAATCCAATGATTGTCCTTTTGGATACCATAAACCAAAACAAGTAGTGCCGGCTAGATATCGAAGGATTCGTTTAACCGCAAGAAAATGAGAATGCATAGGCTGGGATTGAAATCGAGCACAAAGACCAACGGAAAACATAATGTCCGGTCGGGAAGCGGTTAAATATAGCAAACTACCAATCATGGCTCTATATAAGGAATCATCAATAGGTTCCCCATTTTCATCCTTATCAATTTTAATAGAAGTAGCCATAGGAGTAGTAGCATGTTTGCATTGATCCATCCCAAAGCGTTTTAACAGTTCTTTAGTGTATTTTTCTTGGCTTATAAAAATTCCAGCAGGTGTTTGCTTAATTTGAAAACCAAGAAAGAATGTTAGTTCACCCATAAGGCTCATTTCAAATTCTTTTTGCATAATGTCACTAAATTGTGTGCATAATGATTCATTTGAGGCTCCAAAAATAATGTCATCAACATATATTTGTACAACTAAGAAATCAGATGCATATGTTTTGAAAAATAGAGTAGAATCTGAATTCCCAATAGAGAAACCATTATCAAAAAGATATGTCTTGAGCCGTTCATACCAAGTCCTAGGGGCTTGTTTTAGACCATAAAGTGCCTTTTTAAGTTTATAAACATGATCGTCCTTTTCTGGGATTTCGAAGCCAGGTGGTTGAGCAACATAAACTTCTTCTTGTATGATGCCATTTAAAAATGCACTTTTGACATCCATTTGATATAACTGAATATTTTTATGGGCAGCAATAGCTAATAACATCCTAATAGCTTCAAGTCGAGCTACGGGTGCATATGTTTCATCAAAGTCAATTCCTTCTTGTTGATTATATCCTTGGGCAACTAACCGTGCTTTATTCCGTATGACTTCTCCTGCCTCATTAAGTTTGTTCCTAAAAACCCATTTAGTGCCTATGATAGTTTTATCTTGTGGTTTAGGAACTAAATCCCATACATCATTTTTAGTGAATTGATTTAATTCCTCTTGCATGGCTATTATCCAGTAATCATCCTTAAGAGCTTCGGATATTTTCTTAGGTTCAATGATAGAGACAAAGGCCATGTTTGCAACATCTTGGAAAGAGGACCTAGTTTTGACTTTATCATTTGGATCTCCAATAATTAGCTCTTGGGGATGATCCTTGATCATCCTAGGTGTAGGTTGTGGTTCGACCGGAGGATCGGATGTGGGAGTTTTCTCATTATCATTTGTAATGGTTATAGTTTCAAATTGATTTGTGAGATCAATGGTATCAAAATTTGTAGATTTTGATTCCTCATGAAAAGAAACATGAATGGATTCCTCAACTCTTCTAGAGATAGTGTTATATACCCTAAACGCTTTGCTAGAAGTAGAATATCCCAAGAAGAATGCTTTTTGTGATTTGGAATCAAACTTGTCTCTATCATCCTTGGTGTTTAAAATATAACATGTAGAGCCAAAAGTATGAAAGTAGTCAACTCTAGGTTTCTTAGAGTGTATTATTTCATATGGAGTTTTCTTCAAGTGAGAGTGAACCGTGACTCTATTTAGCACATAACAAGCTGTGTTTACAGCTTCAGCCCAAAAGGTTTTAGGTGTGTTGTGTTCAAGCATCATGGTCCTAGCCATTTCTTGTAGAGATCGATTTTTCCGTTCCACAATACCATTTTGTTGTGGGGTACGTGGAGCAGAGAAATTGTGAGTATATCCCTGAGATGTACAAAAAGTTTCAAAAGTATGATTTTCAAATTCGCCACCGTGATCACTTCTAATGGTACATATTTTATGTTGTAAAAGATTTTCAATTTTAGAACAAAATTGCATAAAGACATGAATAGTGTCATCTTTTGTTGCAATAAAATGTACCCATGTAAATCTACTATAATCATCAACAATAACAAAACAGTATCGTTTACCACCAATAGATTGTGTTCTCATTGGTCCAAATAAATCCATATGAATTAGTTCTAAGGATCTACTGGTGCTAAGTACATGTTTTGATTTAAAAGATGTTTTGGTTTGCTTTCCCATTGTACAAGGTTCACAATTTGCAACTTGATCAAAAGACAAAACAGGTAATCCACGAACAAGATCATATTTTACTAACTTTTTAATAGCATGTGAACTAGCATGACCAAGCTTTTTATGCCATAGTTGTAAGGTGTTTTCATTTGCAAGTAAGCATTTACCTACTACTGATTTCATAGAGTTTGGTTTAAGGATATAAAGATTTCCAACTCTATTTCCTTCATAAACAACAGTTGTAGTATTTTCTATCAATAACTTGCAGCAGGTTTTGTTAAATAACACATCATAACCGCTATCACATAGTTGACTTACACTTATTAAGTTATGATGTAATCCATCAACTAGTAGAACATTTTTGATTTCAAGATTTGTTCCAACATTACCTATTCCAACGATTTTGCCCTTACCATTGTCTCCAAAGGTGACCGTCCCACTTTTCTTTTCTTCAAAAGTTGAAAATGCATCCTTGTTTCCGGTCATATGTTTGGAGCAACCACTGTCAACGACCCATTCCTCTTGAGTTTCTTCATCTTCTCTTGCCATTAGACATTCTATCTTGTCTTCTCCGCTTTCACTTTCACTCGTTTCATCCCATGCTGCTTTATAAGCTTTTTCTTTCTTCTTATGTGAGCTTTTCTTTCCCTTCTTAGCTTTGGGACATTCATTTTTGAAATGTCCTTTCTTTCCACATTCGAAGCACCTGGGAGTGGAAGAAGAACTAGAAATTTTGTTAGATTTAAACCTTCTATATTTCTTACCATTGACTATTAATGCTTCTTCTCCTTCTTCTTCACTAGATTCCTCACTCTCTTGTGAGAGAGCTTTTGATGCTTTGAGGGCTACGTCTTTCTTTGGCCCACGTTGATGTTCATGTTCTCTTCTCTCTTCCTCTTCTAGGTCTGCCTCATGAGCTTCTAAGTTACCGATGAGCTGTTCCATTTTGAGACGAGTGAGGTCGTTTGCTTCTGCAATAGCTGTCACCTTTGGTTTGTACTTTGGAGGAAGAGATCGAAGTATTTTTGATACCTGATCTTCCTCAAGAACAGGTTTCCCTAAAGCACTCAAACCATTGACAATAGTAGAAAATTTTGAATACATTTCACTAATAGTTTCATTTGGATCCATACGAAAATGTTCAAATTTGGTTTTAAGCAAACTAACTTTAGAGTTTTTAACTTGAACCGTACCTTCATATGTTATAGATAATCTATGCCAAATGTCATATGCGGTATCACAGTTTGATACTCTATTAAATTCTCCTACTGAAATGGAACAATATAAAATGCTTACCGCCTTTGCATTCATTTGTGCCATTTTTACCGTATTAGCGTCCCATACTTCGAACTCGTCTTGTGGAAGTGTGTATGGTGTAGATACCATTCTCCAAAGATCCCAATTGATTCCTTGGAAGTAAAATTGCATTCTTCTCTTCCAGTATTGATAGTTTGTCCCGTCAAATGCCGGAGGTCGAGCAACGAGCGTTCCTTCAATGTTGAGGTTGTTGAGCACTCCATCCCCCATCTTTTCTTCAAGACTTTGTTAGAGCTCCTTGAAGCCTGCTCTGATACCAATTGAAAATCTCTAGAGGGGGGGTGAATAGAGTTTTATGATAATTTAAAACAATTTAAACTCAAACAACCAAAGTAAAAGATAAGAAGAGAGACACAGGTGTTTAGAGTGGTTCCACCTTAGCAAATGCTAAGGAGTCAGTCCACTACCCGGTTGCTTACCCAACCGGGATTTTGAAAGTATTGAATTTTATTACCTTTTAAGGATGTTACATAAAATTACAACACTCTCTAAACACCCTTTGGACAGCCTTCACCTAGAAGTAATCTTGCCAACCTTGAAGCAGCCTTCCTTGGAGTAACTTCAAGCTCCCCCTTGAAGTAGCCTCCCTCCCGAAGTAGCTTCCCGTCAAGATAGCCTTCTGAAGTAGTCCAAAGTCCTCCTCTTCACATGAAGAGCTTCACCCTCTTCCTATATGCAGCCTCCTCCCTGGAGTAGCAACGAAGAGTACAAATATTACAAGGAACAAGAAGGAAAATAAGAAAGTACAACTTATCCTTTTAAGCTCAAGGCTTGAATTGCCTATATCAAGCGTATGGATTTTCCTAGCCAAGGTAATAGACTTGTGGATGCTAGGGTTAGGAAAATCTAGCCTATAGGACGAGCTTGAGCTAGATGGAATATGGCCAAGTGATCACAGTGCTCAAATGCTTGTAAAAGATTGCTCAAGAGTGCTTAGAAAGAATTCTCAAGTGTAGCAAGGTCAATTCTAGTGTCCTATGGCTTGTCCTATTTATAGGGATAGCCTAAGTATGCTTAAGGACCTTCTAGATAGTTTCTAGGGGGTTCCAAGTGCTCAATTAGCCGTTAGGAATAGATTGGTCGTTTTTACAACGGCTAATTGCTTTAACTCTGCAGATTCTGTCAGAGACCGTCTCGGTCGACAGATGGTCGACCGAGACACCTACTCGGTCGAGCTTTTCTCGACCGACAGGCTCTCTGAGTGCAACGTTCACTTCCAACTGCCAACTAACTCATTTGCTAAGTCTAACGGCTACTTTAGGTCATTCTCGGTCGATAAGGTTGTCGACCGAGAGTGTCTCGGTCGAGGAGTGTGTCGACCGAGATTGACTCTGTTTCAATCTATCAATTAAGATACTAAGTGTGTGCAAGAGTGTGCATAATGTGATCCTATTGGAAGGGATGACTTGTCTAACTATGGTGTGTAGCTAGGGAAGATCCAATGCTTGATTTACATGCAATCTAGGTACTTGTACATTATATAATTGTACAAGTTTTTACAATAGTGATTACATTGCATGAAAATAAAACTATAAACTTATGATCTCCCTAGTTGCTTCGTCATTCACCATAATCCTGCACACTCAAGTAGCTCGTTAGATAAATAAGAATGAAATGTTTGTCATAATCAAAACAAAGGGATTTTATAGATGTCCATTTAGCCAACAAACTGTTGAATTGTATGTTTCTTGTGCATTTAACTTTACATGCTTATTCTCTTTGAGTTGGTATATATATACTACAGGGTTTCCTATTTTCACAATACATATCTCGTGAATTACAAGTGATGAGATATGACATGCCCTAGAAAGGGATGTTACTGAGATCATGCATATATGTATGAAATGTTAGAATGAGAATACTTGTTGGGCAGCCATGATATATGTTGAATACATGAGTTATGATGTTTCTTATGATATGATATGGCATGCCGTGTGAGCCTTGTAAGAAATGTTAAATGAGTTATGATTTCTGTTTAAAATGTACATATAATGTTAATGTTAGACTTAGGTGCCCTGAACACCGTAGAACCCCTTCGAGAGATCTGCTTCTTAGGGGTGAAACTCGTGTTGCAACATTAACCGTGCGGAGTCATGGTGGCATGAGGACAGAGAGGCAGTGTTCAACAATAATCCGTGTGGAGTCACGGTGGCACTGGAGAAAATAGGGGTTATTGCAACAAGATCCGTGCAGAGTCATGGAGGTAACCCCGTGAGACTCTCCGCCTGTGTGCTCAGGTTAGAGGAGGAGTCTAGAGCACTCGGAGTAGTGCATTGAGGCCGGAGAGCCTGTGGTCCTGTAGCAGAACAGGGCTGGCGTCAGACTTAGCATTTCCCGGGTGTGTCGCTAAGTCTTGTACGGTGTGGCCGTAGTGCTCTGCGAGTCTCTATGCAGAGTACACTGCATAGATCAGGGCATAAGCTAAAATATGATCATATAGGTTCAAAGAGTTCCTTATAAATGAAAGAGTTAAGGAAGACTAGAGCATAGTCTTCTAGTAGTTATTCTTTGGATGCAATATTTACATTCTTTGTTATTTCAATTATATTGTTTTAGAACTGCTCAGTGTAGTATTTCTTGTATATGAAACTGAATAATAAACTTAACGAGTTGTTTAGTGATAGTTAAATGAAAAACTATTCACTGAGCGAGTAGGCTCACTCCTCTACTCAAACATTTTCAGGTCAGCAATAGTTCCAGGAATCTGAAGGATCTTACCACCCTAGTCAGTAGAAGGTATATGTAGTTAGTTAGATAGTGGTCTCTTAGTCCTTTCCCCTCGGTCCTTGGGACATGGTGTGGGTGAGAGAAAGTATGTATGGCGAATGTGTAAAATATGTAAATTAACTATTATGTTTACTTTCTGTTAAACAATGTTACATGTTGTAAACTCTGTTTATGTTCTCTAGCCAAGTTAATTGAAATGCTTCCGCAACAGTTTATTATGTTTTAGTTTACAGCAATAATCCGGATATCATTACGAGGTTTTAAAAAGAAAATGTTCTCAGTGATTTGTTTATGTGATAATCCCTCCGTCGCGTCCTAATCTCGTGATTAGTGGTTAGTGTGAGATCGGGGTGTGACAATAAGAGTCATAGAGAAGCATAAAGTTACTGTTCCTTGATGTTATGATGATTCTAGATGTCAATTACAAGCAAGATAAGTAATCCATGGTAAAACACATCATTAAAGTCCCTTATTAGTCCTAGTTATACATCAGAGTCATCCAAGGGAAAATGGAGTGGTTAGGAGTTTAAACATATTCAAATATGCTGATAAGTTTTTGATTCAAATAATAGTAGGCATATTGAGCAATAAAGGTTTCATCATCAATATCCATCCAACAGGGTCAACATAGTAAAAGTTCGTAGTTTTAGAAAATCGTGAGGACTAGAAGAATATTTAGAGTCTAAAAGTGTGTTCATTGTGTAGGGCTCATCGAGATGATGAATTTGGAATATTTATTTGTCTAATTAGGCCAAGGGGTTTGTGAGTTATGCATTTTTAAATGTATGCATAAAAAACTTTAGAGAAATTGGGGGTGTTACCATACATTTATTGGGCAATTGAGCCCTTGGATATGGATTTGGCATTGACTGCCCACACCCTACCACACTCACTCACTGCCTAGGTTGTAGTTGAGCTGAGGTCGGGGCCAGCCACCTACCTCTGACTCCAGTGGTGGAACAACTCTTGGCAGTCGGATTTGATCACTTTCCCATGGTGGAGATCATTCTTATCCATTGCGGGCCAGTGGATTCATCTAGCATCTATGCACACAAAGCTCATTTGGGCATGGCTGAGGGTGTGATGATGCTCACCTAAAGGATTACCAAGCAAGGCACACATATCCCATGGAGGTAGAAGAGATTTCAGGGGAGCTTGCCTCGAACCCATGAGGCTAATTGAAAGGCCAATCAGGATTGGAACTAGGGGCACATAGCTCAATAGAGTAGTGGTGGCACTAGCGGCGTTCATGCAAGAAGGGATAGAAGAAGGGCAGTTCAGAATCGGTCCTGAAGCCTCTTTTCTCGAGACATCCTGCAAGTGATCTGGACCACATAAACAAACTCTTTTGACGTTTTTTGCTTCAACAATCCAGATCATGTAGGGGTACTTTCAGAAATCTATTTGGGCTTTTTTATCTATGCTCACTCAGTAACTGAGTACTAGAACGAACCTTCCTTCCTTCCATGTTCCTTCTCTTCATTCGTGTTCCTTCTCTCACCCTCCTTGTTCCTTTTCTCCTCATTCATGTTCCTTTCCTCGCCCTCTTTGCTCCTTTTCTCCTCATTCATGTTTCTTTCCTTTACTCCTTATTCCTCCTCCCCTCCTTGTTCTTTTTGTCCCTTTCTTCTCTTTCCCTATTCCTTCTCTCCTCATTTGTGTTCCTTTCCTCACCCTTCTTGTTCACCACACGTTCATTGTTCCTTTTCTCCTCATGTTCCTTTCCTCACCCTCCTTGCTCCTTTTCTCCTCATTTGTGTTCCCTTCCTTTTACTCTTTCTTCCTCCTCCCCCCTCCTTGTTCCTTTTCTCACCCTCCTTCTTCCTTTTCTCCTCATTCGTGTTATTTTACTTGCCCTCTTTGCTCCTTTTCTCCTCATCTACTCCTTCCTCCTCCCCCTCGTTCTTTCTCTCCCTTCCTTCTCTTACCATGTTCCTTCTCTCCTCATTTATGTTCGTTTCCTCACCCTTCCTATTCTTTTTCTCCTCATTCGTGTTCCTTTCACCATGCCCTCATTGTTCCTTTTCTCCTCGTCCGTATTCCTTTCCTCACCCTCCTTTCTCATTTTCTCCTCATTCATGTTCCTTTCCTTTACTCCTTCCTCCTCCCTCCTCCTTATTCCTTCTTTTCCAAACTGAAGGGGGGAAATGATCAGAGTGATGAAACAAAGAGTTTTTGCCAATGAATTGTGCAAAAGTAAGTGACAACGCCACAAATTGGAGGGTGGAAAAGCAAGATTAGGTGGATTCAGCTCCAACTACACCATCACCATACAAAGGTCGGGGAAGACTTCTCAGCCAATCGATCTAGGGGACAATCCATGGTTCATCCATCCTATAGCATGGATTGGTCCATCCGAATAAAGTTGGGTGGTGGCCAAAAGAGAAGAGGTACTGGGCCGTGTGCCTAAATGGGCCCAACAAGGGATGAAAAACAAAAGAAATCAATTAAATCATGATCAAAATAAAGGCAACTGTGAAGTACCATAACTTGGGATACAAATGTCTGATTAGGGTGATTCTTCATCATTGGAAAGATAATTCAGAGATATGCGACATAAAATTCAATGTAGATCAACTTTGATACTATTTTGAGATCTAATTTCACTTGTAAGAGGGATACATATTAAGATGTGGAACTTAGCTCATTTATGCAAATACATGTCCCACATTGTAAAATTGATCTTTGATGTGATCAAATTGGGTCATCAAAACACTTAAGTACTATAATTTAAATTAAATTGAGTGTTATGTGACTCTTAAATAGAGAGAACCAACATAAGAGATGAGTGAGAAAACTAGGTTGTCACAGAATATCTTGAATTTGTTGGTACTTCCAGGTGTAGTGTTATCATCGACAAGTGTTTGGATAGAAGTCCCACTCAATACTTACTTGTATAATAGTGTATGTAGAAAGTTTGAGAGTTTAGGCACATTTCACTTTAAAACCAGTTCTACTTGAATGTTGGTTCTTTTCTATGGAAGAAGATGAGGTTTGGTCTTATGGACTATAGGGTAGGCCAACTCTTTTTTAACCATCCTCTTATGTACTAGTACTTTTTATTCCCTTATTATATCATGAAAAAGTGCCTTCAAATTAATATTTGTAAGCATTCTATGTATGCTCTCTTTCCTACAATTTTTTTGAAGGAGCTTAATGCGTCTCTTTGTAGATGGTGAATAACTAGGGTAAGTCATGTTGTGAAATTCGTCAAATACCTTCCACATCACCTCTAATAGCCTCTTATCAAAAAATGAAGGTATACACAAAAATGGTAGACAAGATTTAATGAAAAATGTGGTCTTTAGATCAAAAATATGTCCTTCACCAACTATGGAATATAATATCAATGATATTAAGAACACTACCAGACAAGCATTGGACTTCTCAATTTGATTCCCTCTTTGGATTAGAAACTCCATCATGGGTGAGGATGGATAACTATGAACATGCATGGAAATAATTCTATATGCAATAGGTGTGTAAAGCACCGAGGCAATGCCCGACCCTAGCATTGCCGCTCTGGCAATTTTCTAGGGCTTCCTAGGTGACCAACCTCCGCTCGGGGGAGGGGGAGGCGAGCTGCCAGTTGTTTGCTCCTTTCTCCCATAGGGTGCGTCCTCCTACCCATCTTCCTGGGGAGCTTCGTCATCTAGGTTCATGTTCTTCCTGCTGGGTGGTCTTCCCCGACTCACCGATGCCTGGCGTCCCAGCTTTTGAGCCCGCTTCGCTGGTCGTTCACCTCTAGCCTGTGATCTCTCTGGATCTAGGTGAGCGGCAGAGCACGAAGAGCCTAACCCCCAATCGGCTGCCCCCTAGAGGGCGAGTCCCTCCTCTCTTCCTTTTTTTCTCAGTTTGGTCTTCCTCTTCTTTGTTTGTGTGGTATCGTTTGGTTGGGCAGAGGGCTTAGACACCCCCGAGTTTTTGTTGCAGGTGAAGGGGTCAAGCGGGGCCTATTTCCTTGTGTGGGTGCTCCCACCCTGTAGCCTTCTTCATCCTCCTCAAGCTTCTACTTGAGTTTGGAGGGAACATCGAGGTGGTTTGGGAGTGGTGGTGGGGTTTCCCTGTGCTTTCCATACCCCCACCCTTCACCCGCCAAGGTCCCCCTTCCACTTGCGCTTGACCTTCTGGGGTTTTGGTCTTCTGTCCGCCTAGTGCCTAGGATGCACTCTATCTGTTTGGTCTTTTGTCTGTGTGAGTTTTTGCTTTGTCTACTTTGGTTTCTTTGTTGTGTTGTTGCATTTTGTTGTAGGCGTCTAGCTGTTTGTAGTTTTGGTCGAACTCTGGTCTTTCTGGTGGGCTTAAGCATGTATGAGTTGGTGATCTCTATTAGATGTACTTCCATTTCCTTTTCCGATATCCTTAAGGGCTCGTGCAGATTGAAGGTTTCCCTTATAGATAGCTTCTTTGGATAGCCACAACATAGAGGGTTCGTGCATGTAATTTACCTACTGCTTCCCAATTTGAGCCTGTGTGCTATGTCGGTCTCTCATAGGAGTCATGTTTGGTACTTTGGTGTGAGATTACTATCTTGTAGATGCCGTATGGCTTATTTTGAATGATATTGAGTTGTTTCCTTCAAAAAAAAATCTATATACAATGGAAACTCATATTACTATCATTTGGATAGTACATGTGCATTTGTCAAGTTACACTACACTAGATTTAGAAAACCATGTTTCTTGATAGCGTTGAAAATTCACATGAGGATACAAAATGAAAACATCACTACATTATAGTTCCATTTTATAGGTTGTTCTCTTTATATCTTGATTATGATGAAAAAATGATAAGTTTCATAGCTACATATATTACTTTATAAAAGACATGACGCTCTTTCCTCTTTTACATTGATATCTAATGATTAGGGCTATAAATGGAGCTCACCTTTCTTTTTATGTTTCCACATGGTTATAATTGTGTTTGTAAAACAAAATGGACAAATTCAAGAAAAATAATGTTGAAAAGATCTAGAGGGGGGGTGAATATAGATTTATAAAGTAGATTAAATTACTCAATTTAAAGTATAATAGAAATATGAAGCAAAAGAGGCAACCACAAAAGGACACAAAGATTTAGAGTGGTTCTGTCTAAGATGTCAGTTCACTAGCTTCTTGTCATCAACCATGATATGCAAAATATGTATTTTATTCCTTTTGTATGTTGATACACAATAGATAAAATTTACTGGTGCCTTTTGTGGGTAAAGACAAACCCTCCTTTTCATCTCAAGGAGAACTACCACCTTCTTTGAAAGGTTGTCGGAAGGTCACCCTCTTGGAAAGGATCACAATCCACCTCCACCACCTTGATTTTAGCCTTCAAAAACAAAGTAGAACCAAGAACGATTTACCATAGCCTTCTTCCTTCAAGTAGTGAGAAGAAGCAACACACCATTGTACAAAAAGAAGAGAGGAATAAAGAGATTACAATGCTCATTTCACAAGATGTACAATTCAACACTATGAACAAGTGATAATGATCTTCTCCCAAAAAGTTTATGGCAAAGTTGTATTGGGTGGAGCAAAAACTCAAGATGATGCTAGGACTTAGTCTAGATTGATGGCAATATGAAGTATAGGAACTAAGCACATTGAAAAAGATGGCTAGTATGCTCAAGTGTATGTCAATGCATATGCAAATGTTGCTCAATAGATGATGCCTAAGTGTCTTAAGACCACTACTATTTATAGGAATGGTTTATAAGTTGCTAAGACATCTTAGGGAGTGTCTAGAATGTTTTCAATGATCAACTAGTCATTTGGATGAATTTAATTAAGTTACAATGGCTAGTTTGACGGCTAATTAATTTTTAGTCCAAAACATTCCTCAGTTAACAAGTCTCTCGATTGGAAGTATCTCGGTCAACTAGTTTCTTGATCGAGTATGTGTTGAATGTGCAAAAACTCCAACAGATATATGTCGATCCAGCTTATTGGTCAAAGTGTTTCAACGACTCTTTATCTGTCGACAAAGTGTTGGACCGAATGTGCTTTGGTCCACAAAAATTTCAACTACGATTGACTTAGTACTTAATGTAAATTTTTGGTTGCCGAACTCCTCGTCCAATTAGTGTTTTGACTGAAAGTATTCTTGACCTATTTGATCTTGCTCCACAAGTTCTTTGATCAATAAGGACTCTGTGCAAAGATTTGCAATGTAAGTGAGGTCCTATTAAAGACTCATATGAAACCTATCAACCCTAAAGTCTTCATGTGAGTGTAGGATAGGGTTTGGATAGGTTTTGTAAGGTTATCCCTTATCCTTACATCATGTGTATCAAGTTGTAAAAAAACATGTGAGTACAATTATATACATGGTACAACTTGATTGGCAAGTATCCAAACATATATATTTGCAAAGTCTTTGTAGTTGGATCTTAACTATGTTCCTTGATCACCTAAAATACTTAATACACATGTTAGTAATATAATTTGGGAAATATTTGCATCATAAAAATATGAGTGTGTCATATCCAAAAAGCCAAAAATCTTCCTCCTTTTTTATGATAAAAATATTTCCATAAGATAAATTGAAAGTAGCAAATTTAGCTCTTCATACGTTTAAATTTCTCTATTGATAGCTAATTTATCTCATGCATTATTCTCCCCCTTTTGTTGAAGTAAAAAAGGGTCAATAATTACCAATGCTCCCCCTAAAAGAGACTATCCCCCTCTGTTGGATCAAGAGCTCTAGGGGGGGTGAATAGAGCTTCACAAATCTCACAAGAGAGGAATAGAGTGTTCCAATCATATCATACAAGTTATATCAAGCTTTGAATGATGACATGTCAAAGTATTTCAAATATGGTCAAAAATATGATCAATATTTCTTCAAAACCCTTAGGGTTGCTGAAGCAACAATAGCTATGAGACAAGTTAAACAAGAGTGTGATGGGTTTGATTAAATGTCTTTATGGGATCATGATATGTATTCTAAGTAGGTTGTGTAAATCCCAATAAGGTGAAGATAGTGTTGATGTTTAACCCCTAACAAGGTTGACTGGGAATGATGTTTCCTTGTAGGAATGGTAGGTGCCAGCATTAGCATTTCTTTTGATGCTGAAAAAGAACTGACAAGTATCCAATGTCAGTGTATCTAGAAAAAAAAAGATGGATACATTGTTTTTTTTTTGTGCTTCAAGGAATGGTATGGGACACATGCCGTGATTGGTAAAAACCTAGCAAGTATGAATTTTTAGGAATGTGTTGAAATAATAGATAAACTTTCAGGATGATAGCTAGAATTTAAAGTTGAAAGTTACTATTAGATTTGTACAGGTTGCACAATAAGTTTTTATGTTTAATATTTGCAAATGTCTTCTTATGTGGGGGTTTTGGTGCTTACCCAAGATGAGATATGTATGATTGATGTGTCATTACCATGATATGCAAGTAACCATGTGAAGGTAATAGGATGACGTGCAAAGGAAGTACCCATCTTTGTTTACCTTGGATTTCCACTACTACAGTGATGGCCTATAGTGTCGATTTTTTAAGCCTATAGCGTCACATTTTAACCGACCCCTAAGTGGCTTTCGCTATAGAAATTGCTCTATAGGGTCAATTTTTTTAACTAAAGAAAACCGAACTTATATATAAAGAACCAACTCTAGAGGCTGTAAAAAAACTGACCAAAGTGAGAAAAAAGCTGACCCTGAGGCTTTAACGTTGGTTATATAAAAAAAACCGACCCTAGAGTTGTCTAAGGTCGGTTATTAGAGAAAAACTGACCCAAAAGATGTTCTATAAGTTTATTTATAAGAAAAACACCAACCCAAGAGAGGTACTTTAAGGTCGGTTATAAGCCAAAGACCGACCCAAGAGGTAACCTTTAAGGTCGGTTATAAGCAAAAAACTGACCCAATAGAGTACAAAAGATGAGCTGTTAATCCCAGAACCTATAAGGTCAGTTATTCCTAAAAAACCAACCCTAGAGATCTACAAGGTCGGTTATGTAAAATAACCGACCCTAGAGGTTCCAATTTTTTTTAATGAAAATTCTGCAGATTATAATAGAAATCTTCATAACAGAAATCTACAGATCAAAACCTACAATAGAAAATAGACTTGTAAATGATGCAAGCCAGAAATTCATTCCAAAGCCACATTTGCTAGATTTTATGTCCATTCGAGTTATCAATTTCCAAACCACACATTCATAACATAAATAATTCATATATTTAGTTGAGACATTCATACACATTGCACATCATAACATTCACAAAATGATAGATTGCATGTCTGAGATAATATTAAAATTAATGTCATACACAATAGTAAATTGGAAAGAGTTCCAAAACCACATACATAAATGGAGCTGACATATATTCAATCCAATGCTATATTGACTTCATTTAAAAAAGCATCTGAGCACTCTTCTTAGAATTCATTTAAATTCTCAAGTGTGTAAGGCTGAGTTGTAAAGATCTACAATAGAAAATGCACATGCTAATATTTTATAAAATGACTACAAATCACTTGTAAATTTATGATGTTATTCTTTATTACCTGATCTATAGTCTGAATGTCATGTGATGCTTGTATGATAATATATTGCATATATTTCATTACATAGTAGCCACAAGCCCAACCATTATTTTGTATAGGAAACTACAAATAACAAATTATACTTAATGTTAGTAAACTACTATAATAGTGTTGAGATAAGACTATAAGAGTTGACATATAAGAGTTGAAAATTAATACATATAAGACTAAGCAGTTGTCAAAGTAGCTACCTTGACATTTTTCAAAGTCAATGTCTTTAATTTTGTGGGTATTTGTCCTCCACCTTCACGAAAAGCCTTTATACTCCTATCAATTAAACAATAGTTGGTAAAATAGAAATTCTAAATAGAAATATCATGTTGAAGCATAACAAATGACTAAATTTATGCTTACTCCATAGTTGGAAATTTCAGTTTGTGGCCCCTTGCGGTTTTTCCCATTGAATCAAGATAATAAAGAGTCATTAATTTTGGAACAACCACCAATAATTCCCAATCTCTAGATCTGAGTAAGAATAAAACAAACATTAAAATAAATAAATTTATTCATTATTAAAATTATATTGTATAATAATACTTACTAGACATTAAAAGAAATTAGAATAATTTTCTTTCCCACACTAGAAAAATATTTGAATGCAGTAGAGAAGTACTCATTCACATCCCCAATATGTGTCTCCACCTGACTAGTGACTGAAGGAACTAAGAATTCAACATTGTTTATATCAAAGTTTATGGCCTCGGTATATAAGTGGTTGTATAACATTTGTAATTATTTTCATATATAGAAATAAGTTAAAAATGTTTATTAGAATTTTCTATATTGATAGATCCTTACCTTATCCATACTTCTAATATCGAAGTATTTATCCAATCATACAGAAAAAACTCTATAATATCATCAAGAAAAATATAATTGTCAAAGTCCCTCCCAGTTGCATCTTCTGTTAAATTGACCAACATTTGTAATCCCAAGCTTTGGTTGGCTAAGTATCGACACAAACATTTACATTTACTTCCCAACTCATCGAATGTGGATTCTAGAATAAAAGATGGATTGGGCATCGGAGGATGACTAGTAGAATTTTTACTTTTTGGTTTGCATACCTGTTAATTAAATTACATACTTATATTACATGAGTTCATATATATAGTCAAATATGAAAAACATGGTAGAATTCAGGTATACCTTGTCATTGATAACCAAGTGTCTAGGCCAACCCACCATAGCACACTCTTCTTCTTCATCTGTACTATATTCAGGATTATATATTGGTAGTGGTTTGTCCCCCATTCCTCCATACACAAGATGGATGGACACATGACAAATGTCATCAGTAATTGGTTGGTAATGAAATGTACCACCAAGGTTGTATACCTTACCCACTGCCACAACATTATATTCTGGAACCTCTACTGCAAGTTTACACTTCATACCAACCTAGAATTGAAATAACATAAGTTATATACAAAGCGGTAAACCAGATACCTACTAAAACTATATATATATATATATATATATATCATATATTTATCATACTAATAACACAACATATAGAAAAAACTTACTACACACTATTGTGGTGGGTCATTGGGAGTGCTCTTACGATCTTCTACAGCTGGAGCATGGGCTTGTACCTCATCATCTGAGAGACACACAGTTTTAATAGGTTGAGAAGGTTGAGTATGCTGAAATGAGGACATTATTTCTTTTACTTTCTGTTCTACTAATGTTTCAACTTCCTCTTGTTTAAGGTCTCCTGTACGACCTATTTTATATTGCGAAGGGATAAAATAAGACTTGAATCCTATGCCAGATCCTAATCCCCTAACACGTCGAGGATGCTCCTTCATACCAAGAGCAACTAATAGTTCATCCATGCAGCTAGTTGGGATGAACTTTCCTTCCTTTGTGCTTGGAGATCAATCTATTCATAGTTAATAAAAATATTAAATCACAATATCAATTAGATATAAATAAATCAAAGTTTGTGGGAGTTACTCTTTACTTAGTTGGGATAAACCTACACCCTTTTGTGCCACCTCCTTAGTTGTAGGGTTGATAATTTCGCCTGCTCAATTTTTTCTAGCATCAATCCATTGCAAGTGTCGAGGTGGATGCTCAACTTGAGTTGTACTAGACTCTTCACCAGAAGAGAGTTGCTTCTCTTGTTGTTGGCGGCGGAAGGCATAACCACTGGGCCCCAAGCGATGGTCCTGCACATGTTTGGCCCGTCTTTCCTTTTGGGCCTCGTGAATAGCCTGATCATTTAATATGAGGTATTGCAATTTAGACTTGGAAAACATATATAAAAGGATTCACCTCCTTAATTGTATAAAAATATTCATACAATACATCACAATCTTTATTACCTAAAACTCTTCTGATTTCCTTGATGCAACAAATCTTTCCCACACCTTAGGATCTAAAAAAATAGATTGATCTATCGATTTCTTCTTTTGTTTAGTATTATCTATATAATCCCTTTTAAGATAGGTCTTAAAAGTCCTCCATCGTACACCACAATGCTGTAGCACTTTTTTATTGTGATATTTTTCATTTAGATGAAAAACACCCTATACATACAAAAGAAGCAATAATGTTATCTTAAAAAGGATATGTCTTTCCAAGAAAACTAAATTAGAATCAATAAACAAAAAACATATTAAAATAACATCACTTTGACTCACATATATATCTTTCCATAGGAGGTCTTTTAAGGCATCAGAAACATCATGCCAATTTTCTATATCTATTACCACCTTACTGCGTGCGATCACCCCTACGTAATGCTTGAAAGCACTAGCATGTTCCCCAATAAGGGATCTTGTGACATCAAACTGGATTGGAAATTTCTCCCCTTTGGCCCTGAGCTCCTGCAGCCTACGCATTAATGTGAGACCTATACATTTCTTAGCATCACCACTACCATCCTCATGGTGCTCATGCTGAAAATGTTCATCTTCACTTGCCATTTTAGAACAACCTGCAAGTATACATGATAAAAGAATCATAAGTGATAATAAAAGCACAAGTGGTGATATGATATATATTTAAAAGATTACATGCTTGAATGATAACAAAATAAATAATTCAAAGAATACATGCCTCTAGTATTGGTTGAGTTGTTAGTCAAGTAAAATTCTTTCATCATGGTCTTGACGTTTATAGTATTCATTGGTGTTAACTTCAACATTTACACTTGGCAAACCAACTGAGAATGGGCTGGAATCATCATACTTTTGTAGTATTCTTCTTCATTTCTAGGATCTATAGTAAACTATCTTTTTCCATGAAGAATGACAGACCAATTTTTATTTGTCGGGTCATCAATATAGAATACTTATTTTGCTTGGTCTGCTATGATGAATGGCTAATCTTTCTCACCAATCATTTCAAAATTCATCAATGTGAAACCCAACTCATCCACTAAAACTCCTTTATTGTTATCAACCCAATTACAACTAAAGATAGGAACTTTGAAATTTGTATAGTCCAATTCCCATATGTCCTCAATGACACTGTAATACGACATCTTAGCTTCGTGTGGTCTTTTATCTTTGGTACTAGAAAAATACCACGAACAAGCTTGAATAGGGACCCCACTATTTTGGACTACACTACTTTCATCTTGACGCTTAGTGTAGTATGAAAATTCATTTATGTCATATCCAATGAAATGAAAAACGGCCTGAGCGGCCGATTAATCGGCCAGACACCCAGCCCATTCGATTTTTGCTAAAATCGCCGGTTAATTTTTTTGTAATTAATCGGCCGTTTTTTTTCCCTTTTTTGCCCGTTTTTTCCATTTTTTGCCCGTTTTTTTCCCGTTTTTTGGCCATTTTTGTCCGTTTTTTGTAAATTTTTCTGTACACCTGTAACTTTATATAAACTATATGGCCCCAAGTATTACTGACTATAATATATTAAACTTAAATATCCTATGATAAGCCTAGTCCAATAGAATGCATACTTGTATGCAAGTTGGGATAATAGGGTACTGTTGTAAAGTGTAATTTATACAAGTAAAATATATGTAACTATTATCTAATTTTAGAATGCATACTTTAGTTATTTGTACTGCTGTAATGTATGACTAATTGATGATATGCACATATAACAATAAGTTAAAAAGGTATCCAATAATGAGTCTATTGTTTACTGCTTAACAATGTAAACATGTGATGCAAAAATATTTCTGAATCATGTATGTGGGGTATTTTATCTATGTCAAATCTATTGCTTATTATATTATGGCTATAATTATTGTCTTATAGCTAAACTAATTAGGTGTTTTTACTGTTGGGTAGTGTGTTTAGAATCTTTATATATATATAAAAGTTCCAAAGAGTATTAGTATTTATATACATATATATGTAATTTTGTATAAAATTATATAGGAAATTAAAACCCGTTTTCAAAAAATCGGCCGCTTAATCGGCCGCTTACCGCTTAACCAGTTACAAGGTGATGTCTGCACGGTTACTGCTTAACGTTTTTTAAAACATTGGTCATATCCTTCATATGACATGACATCCATTTTTGGCTTAAAGGCAAGCCATTTTATGTTCTCAACAACATTATTCGGTGATTCAGATAGTTGATTAAATACTTTCTCTTTAAACCGCCAATAAATGTTCGATTAAGCTCTCTTACAAGCCACATTGAATTGGATCGCGGATGATTTCTCTTGATAAGATCATTGCGTTCTGTGATGTAGCTACTAACTTCATCGATGTTGTGTAAAATATACAAATGTGTTTGTTCCCACAACTCATGACTAATTCCTTTCACTCGTGCTCCCAAAGTTCCTTTTCCACAATAAGATTCAGTGTGTTGGGAATTTTTCAGATTGCTATAAGTTTCATTGCAATTCAAAAAATCATTGCAAAAGTCCATCACCTCCCTGGACACATAACCCTCAATAATACTCCCTTCAGGACGATAATGATTCTGAACATCACCTTTAAAAACACTTATGTAGCATTCAGATGGATACATCGAGTGTAAGAAAATTGGACCCAACATCTTCACCTCCCTTATTATATGTACTACAAGGAGAACCATGATATCAAAAAATGAAGGAGGAAAGTACATTTCAAGATGACACATGGTAACAATTACATATTTTTGTAATTTATCGAGAGTATCAGGATGTATCACTTTGTTGCATATTTCATTGAAGAAGAAATAGAGTCTTGTGATTTCAAACCAAACAAGCTTCGGCAATATAGATCGAATAGCCATAGGTGAATTTTTTTGCATTAAGGTGTGACAATCATGAGATTTGAGAACTCTCACTGGAAGTAGGTAGACATACACTCATTATGTCCATTACATACAAGATAAGTGGAGGAGCATATCAAATTGTCATGTCCAATACATACAAGATGATGAATGTATATATGTTTTCTTGTCATGTTTGATACATACAAGATAATGCGATGATTACATACATGATAAATCCAATTGCAAATCCGTAAGGCATCTATCTATGTGTTCCTATTCTTCATAAGAATTTGGGACACTAGGCATCTGAGAGACTAAATCCATATAATATGGACAAGTTTTCTCCCTCTAAATCTTTGCATACTGAACCCTACAACATAGATTGCCAATGTATGCTCTCTCTTTATCAGGTCAAGAGACTTTCGAGAACTATCTCTATAGATCTTTATTCCTACCACATAGGGCATTTCTCTTTACTCCTTAAAGAAGGTATTTCCACACCACTTTCATTTTATTCCTCATCATCAAGTGGATGATGAATATGCTCCCACTAAATCTTTGTAATCATAGATTCCTTATTTATTTTGATATATGAGTCAAACCTTTATTACTATATAATCAAAGTAAAGACTCCAATTCTGAGGTGCTTGTATTTAATCAATCATATTGATTAATCTCTTATAACTTATAGACTGCATTTGCATTAACAGAATTATAAAACCCATCAGGTTGTGTCACGTACACAGCCTCATGTTATGCCTACTAGGAATACAGTTTTAATATCCATATGCCAAATTTCATAGTATTCAAGTTCCAATAACAAGCATGATCCTTAATGGCCTGTATCCACTACAATTGGTTAAATAAAATCATCAAGTTCAACACCTTGAACTCACTTGAATTTATCTCAATCAATCAGCTCTTCAACTATCATCCATGTCAGTCTTAACTCTTAAGACCCAATTGCACTTATGGGTTTTATCCCTATAAGTGCTACCATTAAGGTCATACCTTATTTGGTCACATGGAAGTCATTTTGGATCTTATGGCTTCAAGCCATAACTCAAAATTTGGTTCCTCAACATCATCTAGATAGATTATTGGCTCATCATCATATGACCAATCCATCACCTTTATTTAGTGTAAAGCATGTTCTTTAGAAGAATTCTAGAAGCTTAGTTATTTGTTTGATGATCATGCTCTTACTATTTAGAGTATGATTCCTTCTTTGATTTAGACATCATTATGACTTAATCATGAGTTCTCTATGATACACTATCATAGTAACTCACAAGGTCCTCAAACATTTGGTTTAAGTATCTCATTCATTGATCATATCAAAGAATTAATACTTTTACCAAGTTTTTGCTTCATTTATGATATTCATGAACATTTCAAGATATTCATATTGGTATTTCATTAAATACCATATCTGAAGTATTAGCATTTTATCCAATTGGTATGTATATAAATCAATATGTATTATACCTAATAGAATAGTCATTCTCCCACTACATCTAGTGAAGATTGACTTGTCATCATGCCCCATAAATAAGACATTCATATCTGTTAATGCTTCATTAACCAAGAGAGTCTAGCTTTATCCATCAACATGGAATCTAGAGATGAATTCTCATTCATTTGTTTAGATGAGAATGCTAATTAATTGTTTGAGTAATCAATAACTTTTCGGTATTATTTATTTTATCTCATGCATTTCAAGTACCACAATATAAATAAGGCATTTCCATAAAAGATCATATCTTTGAACATGAAATTTATTGATAGACATCCTTGTCATTACAAGATGTAGAAATAAAGTGGTTCTATTATTGGAAAAATGAAATAGCAGTTCATAACTCTATTACAAGCCCTTTGGGCTAAAATAAACTAAAAGGTACTTCTATCTATGGAAGCAACACTTGCTCCAATGTTGACGAGTGCTCATTCTTGGTCCTATCATAAAGGCCATCACTTCTTTTTAGATCATGCACATCATATATGTCAAATCTATATCTTGGTATCATATACCTAAGATAAATAAGCTTTTTAAGTTTATGTCATGATACCTGAGGTGGAGACTTCCATCCCCTCCATCTTCTTTAGTTCATCTATGTAGAGAGGGAAATTTCTCTTCCAATGTCCAGGCTCATGACAATGGTGATATTTGCCTCCCTTGTTCACTACTCCCTTGGCTTTGAGATTTGAAGATGACTTGGGATGGTTCCTAGCAACAAAACCTTTCATTACTTTTCTGTTTCCCTTGCCCTTAGAATTTCTCTTCTTTCTATTGGTCATCATCACATATTTGGGTTTTTATTTCTTCATTTGTTCCTCGACTATCCTCAACTTGCCCAACAACTCTGTCAGTGACCTATCAAAGTTGTTCATGTTGTAGTTCATCACAAACTGACTGTAGGATTCTGGAAACGATTGTAGTATCACATCAATAGCCAACTCTTGGCTCAAAGGGAATCCCAGTCGAGTTAGGTTCTCCACATACCCAATCATCTTGAGTGTGTGAGGGCCTACTGGATCTCCTTCTATCATGACACACTTGAATAGTGCCTTGGAGACATCATATCTCTCTTGTCGTGCTTGGTCTTGATACATGTTCTTGAGATGTTGAACCATCTCAATGACGTCCATGTTCTCATGTTGTCTCTGCAACTCATAGTTCATTGAGCACAACATCAAGCACTTCACATCAATTGCATCCTCAGTATGCTTCTTGTAAGAATCTTTTTCAGCCTTTGGTGTGGTGGGAGTGGGTTCTTCTGGCTCTAGTGTATCTAGGAAATAGAGCTTTTGCTCTTGAGTGAGAACAATTCTTAACATCCTAAACTAGTCGTGGAAGTTGTTCCCATTTATCTTTTCATTCTCAAGGACCGATCACAATGAAAAGTGATTGTTGTTGGTAGTCATTTATTCTACAAAAAGGAAATTTGTAATTTTAGTCCAAAACTCTTTTGATTTGATTTGATTTGAAAATTAATGATATTAATTAGGTCTTTAATTAATTATCACTCCTACTATTTTAATCAAACTGATAGCCCTCACCATCAATTTAGAAGATTGCAGCATACAACCTTCTAGTGAGCAAGATCTTGATTTCATCTAAGTCATGGACCAGCTAGGGTTGTCACCC
Organism: Alisma plantago-aquatica; assembly: GCA_963693085.1. NCBI lineage: Eukaryota > Viridiplantae > Streptophyta > Magnoliopsida > Alismatales > Alismataceae > Alisma > Alisma plantago-aquatica. The sequence continues at coordinate 298,263,682 of OY856415.1, forward strand.
GCAACTAGATTCTTTCAGGTAGGCAACTTTTGCCAATTTCATCTTAAGCAACTCTTGATAGATGTCATGCACAACTCCTTGCCATGTTCATCTTTATGCCTCAAGGTGCTTGATCTGATCAAGGTCACTTTGTTAAGTCTGACCCAAACACCAAAACAATGAATATGCACCCTGCTAGGGCGATCTTTTGTGCTTTAATCGTCGAGCCTATGACATAAAACAAGGGCGCTAGTTGGAAGGCAATCCTACCATCTTTTTCTTATTTACATTCACATTTGTAGTTTTCATATCTTTTGTTACATTGTATTAGTTTTTATATAAAAAGGTACCTTGATCATTTTTGTATGGTGTGCAGGTTGAAAACAAATCGACACTACCAACCATTGAGTCGGTAGTACCGACGACATCACAAGGACAAAGGAAATGAGTTTCAATTAACTCAGCACTACTGACAGTAGATTGGGTAGTACTAACGACATCATAGGGGGGCAATTAAAATTTCAAAGGAACTCAGTACTACCAACCAAAATCTCAGTAGCACCAACATTTTGTAGAAAAAGGAGTCAAGTTAACTGGTAAGGACTCGGTACTACTACAGACAAAAAGTTGGTAGTACCGATAGAAACACAAGCTCTAGGTTTGAAACATCAAGATCACACTCGGAAGCATCAAGAATTTTGAACTATTTGGTACTACTGACATAAAGTCAGAAAAACTGACATCTGAAGACTAGAATTTGCGGCAATGCAATCAGCTACTAAGATTCATCACATCTGATGGTCAGAACTACCAATCTGACATGTGATCTTTTGAAAGTTGATACTATCGACATATGTCAGTACTACCGACGAATGGCAATCCGTGTCTACTAACATCAATGCACAAGGAATGTTAGTATCAACAGATGGTACTAAGTCACATAGATCATGGAGAAAAAGTTAGTACTACTAACTCCAAGTCAGTACTAGTGACGCATCAGTAGTAGGCTGGCCGACAACTATATAAGGAGGGGTGTGTCTATTGTTTGCTTCACACCTTCAACATACCTCTCTCAAGTAGTATTGTGCAAGCAACGTTAGGCAATCTGAGTCTTCTTCGAGCTTCCTTTTTCTCCATCCCTTTATTGTACCACCGAGATAGCATCTAGGAGATTTGCTTCTTCATTGACAAGGCCTATAGAGTTTGTTCCAAAACCAACTCACATCACCTATCCCAAGGCCGATGTGAAGAAGATATATGAGGACCTGATAAATAGGGAGATCACTATGATACATTATGGAGACAATGCATTCATTGTAGCTTTGGGCTTCCTTACAACATCTATTGGATCTACGAGTGTCAAAAGTTGATGGGCGATCACCCGATCTTCAATGATTGGCTCACGTTCCTGGAGCCCATCTGCGAGTTCTTGGCCTCGGTTGAGATATAGTGCATCCTCGAGCATGGGGATGAATGGAGGGATGGCCAAATCAAGTTTTGTCTGTTCATCTCTGACAATCAATTGACACTTTGGAAGTTTATTGACATGTACACGTGACCGAAGGGTGAAGAACACTTTGTCCACAAAAATTTTGACATCAAGGGTGCATGGGAGATTTTGGCTGAGGTGCTAGAAGGATACCACATCAGATGGAATACCAACTCCAAAACCAACATCGAGCACTCATTTTCTCGCATTCTACATCACTTCCTCACCAACACCATCTTCAACAAGTCAATTCAGGGGCAAGGGAAGACTCAGTGAGTGGATCTCTACTTCCTCTACAAATTGCTAGAGTTATGAGGAAAGAATGTGGACTTTGGATCTTTCTTCCTCCAACACATGATGTCAATGAAGAGACTAGTGTAGAGGACTCCTCCCATCCACTTTGGGGGACTTATCACTCCAATAGAAATCCATCTTAACCTTGATCTGTCCACCTCCAAGTTCCCAAAGGCTGCTCCCAAGTTGGACCTAAAGCATTTCAAGAGAGAAAACCTCTTCAAAGTACATCAGGGGACAATGCATGCATGTTGTACATTGGGTGGCCAATACCTAGAGAGGCAGCTCCCTGATCTGGTCTTCAACTTGCAAGGCTTGTATAACATGAGGTGCCCTATAGAGGAAGAATAAAAGGATGATGAATAAGAAGACAATGTTGAGCAAGGACAACAGTAGGAGAAAGAAGGCGGAGAGGAGGAGGCCACCATCCCAATCACGAGGAGGTAGGTCCCCTGCAAGCGACCTAGAGTACATAGAGCCTCTAGTTATTCTACTCCACCACCTTCCTAGAAGGATGAATCATATTTAATGGTAGGTATGTATGGCATGCTTCAAGAGATTCAGTAGGGGTAACATCAATAGACTACTACCCTGACCGACATCCACGATGTCCAAGGATGACTCTATCAAAACAAGTAGGCGATCTTTGAAAATGCACAAAATATATTAGCCAACCAAGAGAACATGCACACATGCCTACAGAGGATCTAGAGCTATCATCAATCACTCTTTGAAAACTATTGGAGTCACAGCTACTTTGGTGGTTATCCACAACCTCTATAGATGTAGCCACAACCCCCATTATATCAGGGAACTTTCTAATAGCACGATCCCACCATGCCACAACCTCCACACCACCCTTTTGATCTGGTATCACTATTTCATCTACAAAGTTACATTTTGACTATGCAGACATAGTCAAGTTCAACATCATGGGGGGTGTTGGAACAACTCTATCCTTTAAACTTTATTTTTAGTATTTATTTGCTTTTTAGATTTTATTTTCCCATGTTGTAGGATCCAAAGTCTATCTAGTGGAATAGTGGAGCTTAATTCATGATTCATGTCATTGTCATGTGCTTTCTAGTGTTTGCAATGGAAATTAAAATAAAAAAATAAGGGCTTAGCTGCAAATTTGTTGAGTTACACCAACCAAAGGAAGGGTATGGGTTAGTCATCTTAAGGACACTTAATGTGAATGGACATCTTAATTGTTCATGTAATGTGTATGAAGATGGGGTTTGAGCCTAGATTGATCAAACAATTAGTGAGATCTTAAATTGAAATTTAAGAAAGAAATCATATGCCACTACTATAGAAATGTCTTATAACGTCACATTTAGAGGCATCAGTTGTATCCAAGAAACCGACGCTGAAAACCTACAACGTTGTTTAAGTACATAAATTGACATCTATATGTGAAGACCAGCTAGACACGGGTATCGCTTTTTATTTACCCTCGGTTGCTCAGTAAGAAACCGACGCCTAAAATTTCCCGCCAAATCCAATTTTTCTAGTACAAAAAAATTACCTCCATAATTTCACATTCGATGTTGGTTTTTTACTAAATAATCGACGACTAAATGTTTTTTAGGAGATAGAAATCGGGCCCACTATTGTCGTCGGTTTTCTTGCTATAACTGACGTCGAAGTGTTTTCGCGCGCTGTCCCTGTGAAAAATTTTATCCCCCTTTGGCGTCGGTTTTCTAAGGCAACCGACGACTATGATCATAATTTGAGAACTTTTTTTTGTCAGCATATGTAGAAAGATGTCAGTTATTCTAGTTAAAACTGACGACTATCATTTGACATATGTGTCAGTTTTTTTCTTGTGACCGACGTCTTTTATTTTAAGCGTCGGTTTTGTTTAATAACCAACATCTATTGTTAACTTAATATCACCCGCGTGAACCAGACTCTTCCCCTTTCTCTGTTTCATTGCTGATTAAAAGTTTAGGGCCTGGCAATTTCTCTCTGTCACTGATATCTCTTCCGCCGTTGCTACTGCTACTGCTACTGCTACTACTACCGCTGTCACCACTCTTAGGCTTCCTAGCCTCCGTCATCATTGCTACTATTGCTACTACTACTGCTACTACGCCGGACACCACACAACCGCCGCCACTACACTGAGGAGCCACGAGCTCGCGTCGCTGCCAACAGGTGCAATACGACCTGCTCCTCTTCTTCCTCCAATCTTCTTCCCTGTATTGTACATGCGGGCACCCAGAAGTAATAAATGTAAAAACATTTTTTATTTTACTTATTTCAATCAACTGATTAGTATTTACTTATCTACTGATTTGTATCTACTTATATACTGATTTGTATTTACTTATCTACTGATTCATATTTACTTTTACTGATTTGTATTTACTTATCTACTGATTTGAATTTACTTATCTACTTATTTGAATTTATATATCTACTGATTTGTATTTACTTATGTGTTGATTTATATTTACTTAAATACTAATTTTTATTTACTTATCTACTCATTTTTTCATCTAATGATTTTTTATTCATCACATTATTTAAATTTAGGGCTTTGTATTTGTTCATCTATTTTTTAAAATTATTTAATCAATTACTGATTTATATTTGTTTATCAACTGAGCTATACTTTTTTATCTATTACTTTGTATTTGTTTATCTATTGATTATATTTATTTATCTAATGCTTTGAGTTTACTTATTTAGATGTTGCTATTGTAAATCAACCTAGGATATGAACAAATCTTGTGCTTGCATATATTCGTGCTTCTAATCCTCATGCTTGACCTAATTCAGTAAATTTTGATGCATGTTGAAATAAGATTCAAACTTGTCCATTCTAGCATCCTAATTTGATTTGATTATGTGCTTTGAACCTTGAGACATGCATGTTAAAGATACATTGATGTCTCAAACTTAACTCACATGTGGGTCTTCTATTTCTAAAATGATTATGTGACCTAGTATGTATGTTGATATATGAAGCTCTAGTTAAAACTTCAAGATTGACCCCTAATTAATACATTATAATAGAATTTAATCGTGCATTTGTGTTGTTGTAGGTGGTGTTGACTTGTTGTTGATTTGCATATATTTCTTCTTCAGTCTTCAAGTGAGGTATAATATTCTCACTCTCCCAATGTTCCATTAGGATCCATTTTGATTCAAATCTTTGATATATGGAATCATGGTTTATTTACTATTTATTATTTATTGACAAGAATTATTAAATGATGTTACACAAAACATAAGATATGAATGATGAAACTAGGATTGTAGGTATAAGAATGACAACAAACATGTATTTGTTGGCCTAGAAACCCGTCCAAGATTTACTCATTAGGAGTAAATCTTGGATAGTCCCCGATTTGAGACTGTTCTTGAATACTTAATCTCACTTAGGATGTAAGTGTATAATGTGTATTGGGTTTTCAAGAAAATTTTGGTAGCATTTCCCCATTTGTTCCCTAAGTACATATGTACTTGGAGAACAACGTGGAAATGCTGCCAAAATTTTCTTGAAAACCCAATACACATTATACACTTACTAGTGAGATTAGGTGTTCAATAATGGGATAGGTGGTACACATTTATTATATATAAGAATGATAACACATGTATTTGTTGGCCTAGAAATCCATCCAAGATTTACTCATTAGGAGTAAATCTTGGATAGTCCCCAGTTTGGGACTTTTCTTGAACACTTAATCTCACTTAGGATGTTTTAACCATTTATTATATATAAAACCTGAAACCCTAAAGTTTTAACCATAAACCCTAGTCTTTCAACCCTAGACTATAATCTTGTTCTAATATATACTTGTTTTCTCTTTGATCCTATAATGGATAGATCATGGATGTATATATATATATATACACACATTCAGCCAAAGTCCGTGATAAGAGTATGATGTTTTCTTGGTCACACAGGTTATTATAGAAGATTTATCAAAGATTTCTCACGTACGTATCACTGATAAAATCCAACGTCCCAATATGCCTTTTATGAGGATTTGGAGTCTCATGGCACATAATTTTCCAATGCGGGCATAAACCAAACAACTTCCTTTGTTTTTCGCGAGGCAACAACAGACTCGACTTTATTAGATTTGCCAAGGAACATAGGAAACAACCTGGAGATAGGTTCTACTATCCATGTAGGCATTGCGGTAACAACTTGAAAGTCAGCACTGGTGATGAAACCAAAAGTCATGTCATGTGCAACGGGATTGTACAAGGCTATACAGAATGGCATGGCATGGAGACATTTCAAACCTGAAATCAGTGGATGTCGATAGCAGTGCTTGTGTGGAAGAAGAAATTGCCTCTGATGACATAGATGTGAACGAACCAGTTCCAATAGACATTGTTGATGCGATGTCAGATAGTTGTGGGGTAGAGCACACTGACCCACCTCCCATTTTTAGAAACATTGTGCATGATGCTGAGATACCATTATATACATGTTGTAAGTTTATGAAGCTTAGTGTTGTGTTGAGATTGTATAAGCTGAATTCTAACAATAGATGGAGCGATAAAAGCTTCACGTCATTGTTGTCTTTGTTGAAAGAAAGTCTTCCTGAAGGAAACGAGCTGCCAATCTCAACATACTGGTTAAAGAAATTATTGTGTCCAATGGGAATGGAGGCCAAGAAGATACACACATGCCCAAATGATTGTGTATTATTTCAAAAGGACTACGTGGATTTGAAAGATTGTCCCAAATATGGTGCGTCAAGGTATAAATTGACGACTTCGAGGGAGTCCAAAACTAGTTCTCCTGCCAAGGTGATGTGGTATCTACCTATAATACCACGATTTCAATGCTTGTTTGCCAATCTGATAGATGTGAAGAATTTGAGGTGGCATGCAGATGTTAAGAAAAATAATGATGGGATCCTACGACATGCGTCTGATTCCCCACAGTGGAAGAAGATTGATTTATTGTACCCTGAATTCGGTGAAGAAGTCAGGAATCTAAAACTTGGGATTTGTACAGATGGGATGAATCCACATGGGACATTGAGCAACCAACATAGCACTTGTCCAGTTATGCTTGTTATATACAATCTTCCTCCCTGGTTGTGTATGAAAAATAAGTATGTTATGCTGTCATTGTTGATATCGGGCCCTAAACAACTTGGAAATGATATCAACATTTATCTTGAACCTCTGATTGATGATTTGAAGAAACTCTGGGGTGAAGGTGTGATGACCTATGATGCTTCACAAAGAGAGACATTTCATTTGCATGCTATGTTGTTTTGCACTGTGAATGACTTTCCAGCATATGGGAATTTGTCTGGATATAGTGTCAAAGGATCTAAAGCGTGTCCTATATGTGAAGAGAACACTGATTCAATATGACTAAAACATGGGGCCAAGACTGTATATCTTGGTCATCGAAGGTTTCTTCCAAAATTCCATTCGTATCGTAGGTTGCGCAAAGCATTCAATGGACGGAATGAGGAACGAAGTGCACCTAAACCTATACCAAGGGAGGATGTTTATGAAAGAGTAAAAGACTTTGCCAATGCATTTGGTAAGATATCACAATGTACGATAGCCACAGGGAGTGACAAATCTTTATTCAAGAAGAAGTCAATATTTTGTGATCTTCCTTATTGGAGTTCTTTGGCAGTCAGGCATTGTATCGATGTCATGCACATTGAGAAAAATGTCTGTAATAGCATCATTAGTACTCTATTGAATATACCATGTAAGACTTAAGATGGGATAAAATCTAGAATGGATCTATGTGAAATGGGAATAAGGACAAAATTAACATAAGTAGTTAGTAGCGATCGGAGAACATACTTACCTCCCGCTTGTTACACATTGTTGAGAAAGGAGAAGAAAGCTTTTTGTGAATGCTTGGTAAATGTTAAGGTGCCACATGGTTACTCATCCAACATCCATACATTGGTATCAATGAAAGATCTGAAGTTGATAGGTCTTAAATCTCATGATTGTCACACTCTAATGCAACAAATATTGCCAGTGGCAATTCGATCTATATTGCCGAAGCATGTAAGGTTTGCAATCACCAGACATTGTTTCTTTTTCAACAGACTGTGCAGCAAATTTATTGACCCTGATACTCTCGATAAATTGCAAAGAGAAGTGGTTGTTAGCCTATGTCAGCTTGAGATGTATTTTCCTCCTTCGTTCTTTGATATCATGGTACATCTTGTTTTCCACTTGACTAGGGAAGTGAAAATGTTGGGACTAGTTTTCTTGCATTGGATGTATCCCTTTGAACGATACATGAGCATTTTTAAAGTGATGTTCTAAACTATTATCGGCCTGAAGGGAGTATTATTGAGGGTTATGTGGCAAGAGAGGTTATGGATTTTTGTAATGACTTTCTGAGTGCTAATGATGCTCCTGGGAATGACAAGAATATTGAGGAGCATTTTGGCAAGGGAATTTTGGGATCACGGATGAAAGTAATCAGCCATGAGAAGTTGGAACAATTTCACTTGTATATTTTACACAACGTCGACGAAGTGAGTGTTTATATCAAGGAACATACAAAGTTCATCAAGAGATAATATCCTAGAGCCAATTCAATGTGGCTTTCTAGAGAGCATAACAAGACATTTATTAAGTGGTTTGAAGATAAAGTCTTACATCAACTATCTCAAAAACTAGATAATCTTACTGAAACTATCAAATGCCTCGCCTTTATACAAAAATTGAATGTTATGTCTTATGAAGGGTTTTACATAAATGGATTCTCATATTACACAAAGTGTCAAGATGATAAGAGTGTCATCCAAAGTAGTGGGGTCACCCTTCAAGCGTCTTCATTGTTTTTTGTAGTTGCAAAGGATAAGAGTCCACGTGAAGCTAAAATGTCATATTACGGTGTCATTGAAGACATATGGGAGTTTGACTACATAGATTTCAGAATTTCGCTCTTTAAATGTAATTGGGTTGATAACACCAAAGGAGTTATAGTGGATGAATTGAGTTTCACATTAGTGAACTTTGAAAAGATTGGTGAGAAGGGTGAACCATTCATATTGGCATCACAGGCGAAACAAGTATTTTATATCGATGATCCTGCAAATGATAAATGGTCGGTTGTTCTTCATGGTAAAAGACAGTTCATTGAAGATCCTATAGATGAAGAAGAGTACTATGATAAGTATGATGACTCTAGTCCATTCTTAGTTGGGTTGCCAACACCACAAATATTGAAGCTAATGATGACATGTATGTGCGTGGAGATCACAATGAAGGATTGTTAATTGATAAAAGATCGCAATATTAGAGGCATGCATGTTTATATTTTTTATATGTTTTATTTTTCTAAATGTGAACTTTACAATGTGAATGTGAACTTTACAATGTGAATTAGTTTACAATGTGAATGTGAACTTTACATTGTGAATTACTTTACAATGTGAACTCTACCATGTGAATATGAACTTTCAGATGGCTGAGCATTCTCCTGATGACCGTGATGATGATTACTGTGAGGGTGAGGACGTCAATGCACCACCTCACAATGTATGTTTTAAAAATATATCCCTGAGGTTTCTATCTATATGTTCATTTATAGTTATATCTTGTAAGTCTATTTTTTTTGTCAAATTTTAGGTTAGTGATGTACCCCCTGAAGAAATTGGGGCACTTGATGAGTAGCAAAAAAAATTGAGAAAGTGAGGGGCATCACAATGATGAAAAAGTTACTATAGCAAAGGGGCAATGGACCCAAACTGGCTGTGGATTTTGATCATGCAGGAAATCCAGTTCGAGTGAACCGCAACTCATTTATTTCATATCTTGGGGTTCTTACTCGCAGCCATTATAGTCCTATTTTTGAATCCTGGCATAAAGTTCCTAAGGGGAAGAAAGACTTAATATGGAAGCAACTATGCATGAGTTATTATTATTTGCAATTCTATTTTTGTAGATTACTAATTTTTAGGATACTAGTTAATAGAAATTCTATTTTGCAGAGTATATTTAATATGGATGAAAAGTTGCAACGTAAATGCGTGATGCAAAAATGTGGGAGGGTCCTAAGGAACTATAGGACAAATCTCACCCAAGATTACATATGAGATGCTAAGAAGATGTTCTTGATTGATTTCCAATTCTAGACATTAATCTATTTTTGACTAACTCTACACTAATAATTTTTGTTTGTATTCTCTTTAAAAAATAAATTTAGGCAAAAGACAGCAACTGAGCAATGGAACTACCTAGACACCAAAGATTGTGAGGACTTTGTTACCCAAACAAAAATGAATGAATTCAAGGTATTAAGCACCACTCCCAATTTAATAAATATAGATTCTTATGTATTCACCTATTCAAGATTAACATTTAGTGTTACTAACTAAATCAATGTGTTTACTAACAAGGCTATCATCGATGCTCAAAGAGAAAGGCGTACAATGAATGTGCATGACCACACAATGGGTCCAAGAGGCTATGCAGGCGTTCGCCAAAGACTACAGGTGGAGTCTACTGCTCATTCTACTGCTATTCAGGAGTCCTCTACTATTGGTCTCGCACATCTACCTCGCCATGCTATGTGGATAGCTGGGAGGAAAAACAAGAAGGGAGATATAATGAAGCCAAAAACTACTGAGGTTGCTGCAAAAATGGTAAAATTCAACTCTTAGAGAAATCGATCGATATTGATTATTATTATGTTTACTTACCAATTTCTATTGATGGCGATTAGCGGGAGCTGCACGAGTAAAGGAAGGAAGGCAAGTTCATCCCTGAGGGCAGAAGGGATGAATTGATAGTTGCTCTGGGTAACCCTGAGCATCCTGTACGTGTTAGGGGTGCAGGTGCTGGTGTGGGCATCAAAGCGTTCTTTGGGCCATCCCAGCGCAAACCTATCTTAAAAGTAGGAATTTTACAAGTTGAGGTAACCTATTCTTTTTATAATGTTATTCTGAAAGGGAATTCAATAATCGACTACATTTCTTTTATCCATGTATAGGTAGATGAATTATTTGAGAGGAAAGTCCAAGAAGCAATGGTGAAGTGGCAGGCGTCTCAGACGACCACTCAGATGGTACTTATGACGTGTCGCACTTCTATTACTCCTACTGCAGAGGTTGGGAGTAATCATATAGACCAACCACCTAGCACATTCTCTGTAAGTATTTTTGTGACATAGTAGCTAGTCTTTTCAAGATGATATGATTATTTATATATATAACATTCTTTATGTAAATTTGTAGGGGTTGAAGCCATGCCGTCTAAAAAGTAAAGAATATATCGTTGCAGAGGAACAGGTTACCCAGACCTTTGAGGGGAGATATTTCATGGGACTCCAGTACCAGCTGGCGTGGTTCATGTGAGACCGATACATATACTCCCTGATTGGAGGGATCTTCAACTTCCATATGCCCACCTAGAATCTGAAACGCTTGGTGAGGCAGAAGGTGGAGTGATAATGTGGCCCAAAGCAGATGTTGTCTATACTAATATTGTATGGTAAATTTACATTACATTAATTTGTTAGTGTGTATATATGAGTCAATTGATCTGAAGTTATATTTACAGGTCAAAAAGATGACACTCGCTACATCTCAGCCTCCACGTCCACCTCCTCAACTACCAAGTTGGCTTCTAAGGGACCTACACGCCTCGTTATGTCCTAATTGTAGGGGTATGGCAGTATGGATCAGCGAACAAGATCAAAATTGCCCTATAAATATTACAATTCTGGAGGATGCTGGAGGTCAATCATATGATAACAATCTATTTATACAAGTTTTGCATACGTATTAATGCATATGTATTAATGCAGGTCAATCATACGAAAACAAGTTATTTTTACAAGATATTTTGGAGTTGTTTCATTATGATTGGCTGAACACATCTATGATAGAGGTGTGGATATGGTGAGATCTTGTTTATACATATGTATACCTTGTTTTATATACGGTGATCTGGTTTCTTATATATTAATGCATACGTAATACATGTTTTGCAACCACTTACACAAGATATGTATAGATTTTTCATTTTCCCATGTGGGATTTTTGGTTCCATCTTTGATTAGTCTTGTAGATACAGACCCTTCTTCAGTTACTTCATATTGTTGTGATGCTTTTGAATATTTTGGTAAAAATAAGAAGATAGTGATAATAGCTCCATTCAATGTCGAGTAAGTTTACTTTGCTTATAATTTGGAGTTAAGAAAATTAAATTTTTATTGTGGATTTTGAGTTAATAATTTTTAACTTCCTTACCTATATTGGTAGGCATTGGGAGTTACTAGTTATTGTCCCCAAGACGTTCACTGTCTATTATCTAGATCCTGCGCAGAATGAATTGAATACATTATATGGACACGCAATGAAAAGGCCATTATTCTCGTGAGAAATATTTCATATTTTTATATCCGTTAAAATATGTTATTACATTACCATTTAATTATGCAATTTAATGTGTTACATTAACATGTAGGGCTTTACAAGAGTTTAAAAAAGCTGGAGGAAAGTTCCCCAGGAAAAAGAATCAACCACTAGTTTGAGAGAATGTGAAAGTAATTTCCCGACTCCAATGTATATATTATTTATGTGAACTGTGCTTATTTTTATTTTTGAATATTTTTTATGTTTCAATTTATAGTGTGCTACAAAAGACGACGACTGGGCATGTGCCTACTATGTTATGCGATTTTTAGACCTAAGCATTAAATATGCCGTAATGGAAATTGATACTATACATCAGGTATTATATATAGTCTCATTAGATAATATAAGATATATCAATCTTATTATATATTATTAATTATATATATACTTCATTCTCTTTGCAAGTGTTTAAAACTGACTTCAGCACAGGTGGAAAGTTATTATATGTACATACTCCCTATACGAGGGAGGAATTAGATGTTGTAAGAGAAGAATGGGCAAAAGCGCTACAAGTAGTGGGAATTTTTAAATATAATTGGGACAATGCTGACAATAATGACGATGATGAATAAAGAATGATATTTCTAAACTTTGCTCTCATAATTATTTTTGTGTGAATGTGAATGACTTTTTCTGAATTGTCATATTTGTGAATGTGAATGACTTTTGTGATCGATACATGAATGTCTGAATGTGAAAAGAGATGAAATGAATGGAACTGAATGTGAATGTAAATGACTTTGCATGTTTCTATATGTATCTGATCAAGACATGTGTCTGAATATGAATGACTTTGCAGGTTTGTGGCCTATTGTTGGCTGGTATCAATGGATGTTGTAAACCTGCAGTTCAAAACTGAACTGCATGTTCTGCATCCTGCGACCATCCATACAGCAGACATGCAAACTGATAAGAAAAAAAATCAGAAAATAGGCGCCGGTTATTTGTATAAAACCGAAACCAAAACCCAAGGTGAAACTATAATCCTAAGGAATTCACTCTATTTGAGATCAAAACCATGTAATCTTAGATTTATGTTCTGCATCTTAGTTCATTAAACCTTCAATCAAGATTCTCATAGGCCTAGCTGATCGCATTACAGTTAGTAGTAGTCTATGGAGAACGTTTCCCTGAGCTCAACATCTAGGCCTCTTGAGGCCTAAATTAGATTTATATGTATACTTGCATTTAAAGTGTTGTTTTTACATATCAGAAGGTATTTGTTATCACTGCTCCAGGGAGTCTGGGATGCCAAATGGGGATCCCCTTGATAGGAAGCCCTAATGATATTGAGGGCCGACCCGCATTGCGTTTCAATGACTGATTGGGGTAGAAACTTATTTCAAAGATGTGGAGGTTCCTATCCTTCCACAACCACCAGAAGGTTATACAAAAATAGCATTTCCAATTTTCCACCTGGTTCAAAGTTTTGAAGTTGTATCTTATCCACTATATGAGAGAAGACATGTCAAAGAAAAGGGTCATTCCACTTGGCTGTAAACTACTCCACACTCTCGTCATTGTTGGGAAGTCATGTATAGCCTGAAGGACTGATTCAACTAGATCCTAAAATCTAGAGAATATCACATCGTATGCAAGTTTCCTTTTTAAACACAACTCATTTGTGATCAAGCGGTTACGGTGGACTAGACACAGGTTTGTCTCAACTCTTAGCTAAACTGGAAGCACCCAAATTTTTGCATAGCAGTCAACATTTGCTAAATCAGTAGTATTCATAAGAATCATATAAGCCAAGTTTGAGGTGAATTTCCCATCTCCAGAGTGCAACCAAACTCATCCATCCTTGCCATAATGTTCTCTCTGGGGAGGATGTGGGTGATGTCTTGGATTGTGTTCTTAGGGAACCATCAGTTTAGAAAACCAATGTCCCGGTTCCCCACATCTGATACTAAACAAGCGACCTTCAAGTCTTGGATGTCTTCAAGAATAAGGAGGCCAAGATGTACCAAAGGGGGGACTCCATCACCTACCCAATGATCTGACACACATTAGTCATTTGGCCTGATATTGCTACCATTCTCAAGTTACTAACGAGGAAGGGGATGGAGATCTTAATGTCGTTCCATGTATGCAAGTCGTAACAGTTAGTCACATGTTGCCTACCATATTTTGCATGCATAAGGTCCTCCCATGGGGCTTGGTGTTCTTGGAGATATTCTAAGACCAGCTTTATGATAAGAGCCTTGTTGAACTCCTTGGTAGATTTGGCATCGAGTCCACCTTGATGAGGAGGCTTGATGATTTTCCCCCAAGCTACTAGGTTCATGTTCTTGGGGTTGTTTTAATTGCTCCATATAAAGTCCCACATAAGTTTGTCAATTCTATAAGTGATGGAGGCTTGAAGAAGAACCAATTGCATTTTGTAGTGGGCTTGTGATAGAAGTACCAACTTTGCTATGGTGGCACATCCAGCAAGGGAGAGGAGTTTGCGCTGCCAGCGACTTATTTTGTTGTGAATTCTCTACAAAAGGTATTGGAAATGTTCCTTGCTCTTCCTCTTGTGGATGATTGGAATACCCAAGTGTCACCCCAAGTTGGAAGCTTCTTCAATACTGAACATCCAACATACGCATTCTCTTAACTTCCTGGGCACATTTTTTAAAAAGAATACAAAAGATTTTTCAGCAGAGAGAAATTGCCATGATGCAACAACGAAGTGGCTAAGGAACCTTCTAATGGTTTATGCCTACTGCACCGAGGCTTTGCCAAATATGATGATGTCATCTGCAAAACTGACATGAGAGAAGGGAGTTTCTGTCTGGTAAGGCACACATGTTTCCAAGAGCCATGGGAGACCTCTTCACTAATTACCTAACTTAAATGCTTTAGGTACAAGACAAAGAGGTAGGAGGATAGAGGGTCCACCTACTTTACTCTGCATGATGTTTTGAACGAGTTGATGACTTCCCTATTTCATAGGATCAAGGTGTTCTCAGTCCTGATCAGTTGCAATATGATATTAATCATGTTGTGTGGGATCAAAGTTCTAAGAAGAGTGTCCTCTATGAAGGACCAACTCATTTTATCGAATGCCTTCACTAGGTCAAGTTTAATAGTGAGATAGTACTTCTTGCAATGCTTCAGTTCCATTGAGTGGATGATCTCTTGAACCAAGACAACATTGTCATCTATTTTTTTGCCTAGGAAAGAAACTAGATTGATAGGGAGATATCCAAGTCATCAGGTATGGATTAAGTCTAGCCACAATGACCTTGGAGAGGAGTTTGGAATAGAATTTATTGAAAGAAACCGGTCTATGTTGGGTACAAGATTCTAGCTATGAGACATTTGGTATATGGGCCAAGGTCAAGTTTGTACTTTAGGGTTCAATGGGGAAACCTTCAAAGGGTGTCTGCATGAATTTGCACACATGTTGTTGGAGGAATTGCTAGTTTTTTTTAAGGATGCATTAATCCAATCCGACCCAATTTCCTTCATTAGGCCATTGCTCTGAGTGATTTCCATATCTCATCACATGAGGGTGGGTTTTCTAGCTTCATGATCTCCAAATCACTAGGGGTGGAAGGAACCTACAAAGGAGGCACTTGCTCAACGTCGCTCATCGAAAGAGTGTTTTTGGTACACATTAGACAAGAAAGAATGGATTAGATGGTTCAAGTTATATACTTCTTCCACCCATGTGCTGCTTTGGTCCTTCAGCTTAGCCATTTTGTTCCACCGTCTTCTTGCTTTGACAATGGATTGGAAAAATTTGGTATTGTTATCACCTAGATTCACCCAATCACATCTCACTTTCTATTGCGAATCAATTTCTTCTCTTCTCATAATAGAATCCAACATGGATTAAAGGGACACTACTTCCTTTGCAGTAGTGAAATCAAAATTAAGAGAGAGATGTAGATGATTCCACCTTTGACACTGCATGACAAAAGGAATTATTGGTGTCTCAATTGGGTTGTAGAAATAGTTTTAAGCCATCAGTCGCCGCCCAACTAGCAACTATTCTTGGTGATAATTAACTCCTTTGAGGTGAGCCAGATACAAAGATTAGAAGTGGCATATGATCAGAATGATTCCTCTAAAGAACCAAAATTGGGTCAGCAAACTCAGAATCAAGCCAGAGAGAATTTCCTAGTGCCCAGTCCAATTTTTCATGGAGTAACCCTCTTCTGAATGTGGTGTGGGCACCGCTTTCTCCCAAGTCATAGATATTTCATTTTATCATGGCGTCGGTGAAGTCCTTGTTATTTTCTTTGTCAAAGATTGTGCTCCCAAACTTCTCTATTTGGAACACAACAACATTGAAGTCACCAACCACAACCCATGGGGAGATGATGGTTGAGGCGATCGATGAAAAATGATGCCATAGGAATTTTCTATTGCCTCTTGTCATCCCCCTAAACACGAAGGTGTAGTAGAACTTTTTGTCTATAAAAAAATGGACGAATTACTTGTGGGATAGGAGAATTTTGAAATCTACATTAGCCTTCCATAACACCATAATCCCCCGGGACAAGCCCATGGCCTCCATTTTTTGGGACTGGGGAAAGCCCAACTTCTTGATGATTGACCCAACTTTGGTCCCGCTACATTGGGTTTCATACAACCCCATCATAGAAACTTGATATGTATTGACTAGTTTCTTCACTGTGTTCTGGGTATCATTGGCACATATACCTTGAACATTCCAGCTCATGATCTTCATTGGTCACCTTCTTTAAAGGTGTACATTATCATCTCTTATGCCTCCTTCTCTAGATCTTGAAGTAGGGAAGGTTATCCTCTCTTCCTTGTAGATTCTCAAATGGGTCCCCTGCATGGACCGCCTTCCTGTTCCATAGGTGTATTCATCCTGAGGATTTTTTTTGGGATTTTGTACTTGATGTAGGCGACACCTCCAGTCTCCTAGTTTCCCATGTTGCAACACATTATTAATTGTGATGATAATAACATTTCTAACTATTAACCAATCTTTTACAAAAATTAACAATCAATCACATATTCATGGTGATCAAGCATAAAAATGTTGTAAGGAATTTCCATTATCAAAAGTTTAAGCCAAGACAATATATATTTCACATATTCATGGTGGTCAAGCATACAAATTTTGTAAGGAATTTATGTTATCAAATCATAAGAAAAGACAATCTATATTTAATCAAATATAAACATGCATATAGTCAATAATGTTCTACTCCCAAATCCTAAAGAATGGGGGTTTAGCCCCTCTTTCTCAACATGGAATCAAAGTACGGGAAGGAGGAAGAGAGATCCTTATAAAAATCGTATAACATTATGAAAGGTTTATCCCCTAGGAGTAACATTGCATCCTGATGACATTGTGATCGTGAAACAACTCCTTAGGATGTGCCTTGGCTCACTTCTATTCATTTCCTTCTTCTTGTCCTCTAGTTCCTTGTAGAATTATTAGATGTGATGCCTTGGGTAACATGCCTCTAGGATGTGATGAGTTTGGGGATTTTCCATTGGGTTTTCATAGGAATAGGTAGAGTAAAACTTATCCAACAAAATGTTGAATGTTTTGTTGTTAAATACCACACAAAAAGAGAATGTTGGTGCCATTGAACTTGCAAGTAGGTATGACTAACTTTCCAATTTCCATTAGGACTTGTGATCTCAATGCCATGGAGTTGAATTAGTGGTACCAAATTTTCTCGATCGATTCCTCTTCTTGTGTTTTAGATCCTTGTTATCTTAAATGTTCTCCTTCTTCTTTGTGTAGGTGCCATTGATTTGAGTCAGTGGTACCAATTTCTTCCAATTTCTCCTTGTTTTAATATACAATAAAGCATACAATGAATTAATTAAGAGTTAAAATTAAATATTACAAACAAATTACATTTAAATTAGATAAAATTGATGCACAAAAGTTATTTTAAACTACTTAGGAAAAATATATAGAGAAACATCAATATCTGAGAATTCCTCTTGAAAACATACCTAAATTGGCCTAAATTTTGGTAACAAATCATGTTCATTAGTACATACCAATTATCATCTAAAAATCATAACATGATTATAGAAACCACTAACAATGTAATGTGGAGCCCATAGGGTCACAAGAATAGTATGCATAGCGAAGCACAATATAGACATAGACAAAAGATTAATTGGTTATTAAAAGGTTTAGGTAATCAGTTAGATCATTGGTGGACTAATTGGAAGTCTAATGAAGTGATTGGAAAGTAAATTTCCTGATTAGATAGAGGATGTGATCTATAAGAAATTCAAATTCATTGATTGGTTAAGATCTGATAAATAGTTTGACTGGGTAGCCTGGTCAATAGACTAGACAATATAAACCAATCGCTTGACTTGCTAATCAAAACTAGCCCAACTGGATAAGATAACTAATTCAACCAAATAGATCTGTAATATTTTAACCCAACCTAGTCACTTGACTCCATTGGCTAGTCATCTGACTAGCTATTCTAGATGGGATGCTAGAAAACAATCCATTACCATTTCATTTCCCAGGATTTATGAGAGACCTTGCTTCCTTGAACCTCCTATTTAAATGGACATGATGGCCATGATTTTTTGTTACACTGATGCATATATGAACACTATCCATAATTATCCATAATTTAAAGGGAAAGAGTTGCTACGCCGCTGATAGATGGGGGTCTTGGTCTCACTTCCTTGAAGATGATTAATGATGCCTTTGTTGCTAAGGCGTGTTGGGAAATTCTCAATACTGAGACTTTGTGGGCATATTTTTGCAGAGATAAGTATGCTAACCTTGCAACAGGCAGGTCGGGAAATTATCCTAATCACTTAAAGATTAGTAGTTGTCTGTCCCCTTTCTGGAAGAAGATATGGGACATGTTCCCTAGAATGTTTCCTTTTTGTAGATGGTCGATTGGGAGAGGTAATATTCCTTTCTAGGACTCATGGTGGTGTGATGAGAGACTCACTAACCATGCCATCTTTGCTAGTGATAGAAGGCATCCGTTCTTGGTTAGAGATTTCTGGAATGAAGAAGATGGATGGGATTGGGAGACGATCCAACAGGTGGTTGATGACCAGGGTGTGGAGTTGATAAAAAAGGCAGGTGCTTGGATAACGAACGCAGATGATGAATTGGTGTGGGGTGTTGACCAGAAGGGTTGCTTCACTATGAAATCAGTGAAAAAGATTCTGATGCAACCAAGAGCGGGAGGACCGGATGCTCTAGGAAAAATATGGGGCCTGGATGCCCCTAAGGCGAGTGTTATCATATGGAAGATGACTAAAAAAGCTATTCCTATGGATGATAATGTTCAACATAGATGTTGCGTCCCCATTGTATCGAGGTGTAACTGTTGTGATGATCCAAGAGTAGAAGATGTTGAGAACCTTTTCTTCCATGGACAGGTTGCCATGTTCTTCTGGAACAAATTCTCCCATTTGATGCAGATGCAAGCACCTCATGATATACAATCAATGTTTGATACTTGTGAGAAAGGTTACTCTAGGAGGATCTCAGATTGGATTGCAGGAAGGTTAGCAGTTAACATACCCCACAACATTTGGAGGATATGTTGTGCATCTAGATTTGGTGACAAACTGTGAGGTTGGGAGTTTGAATGGAATCAAATCATCTCTTCTGTGAACAACACGATTCAGCATAGATCCTTCTCCGTTGAACATGGATCGAGCATTTACAATAGGATGAGAGATGGCGGGATTACTGAGCCTAAGATGAGAATGAGAGAGATTCAACTGATAAGGTGGATGCAGCCTGACTTGCATAACTTGAAAATGAACTTGACTATAGGAAGAAATAGGGGAGAAGATGGGGTATGTAGAGGTGGGCGGCAGGCTTGATACGAAATCAAAATGTGGATATATGCATGGTGTTCCATGCCTGGCTCAAGGCACCGGACTTCGTCCTGGCATATGTACAGGCAGGCATTGTTGGACTGAAATTGCCAGATGATCATATGCTACGAGTTTCATGTATTGAGATTGATGACCAGGAAGTCTACAGTATTCTGTGAAAGGATGCTATAGAACCATGGAGGACCAAGTCGTTTGTTAGAGAGCTGAGGTCCGAGTTGGTTAGATCTAGTATTACTGGTTCAATGGTTCACAAAGTTGCTAACTCCATACCCAGAGAGATTGGGAGATGGGGGAAAAGATTTTCGGAGATGACAATTATTACGGATAGAAGGATGATACCAAATAGAATTTGAGGCATGGAAGCTTTGGAGAAAAGGTGCATTCCCTATGTGCACCTGCAGAGGATCGACGCTTAATGAATCATGGATGTTTTTTTAGTTGTTTCTTTGTCTGGGTTGTGAGGTTTTTTTATCTGGTCTTCTGGGGGGAACAAACCTGCAGACACATAAGAAGGAGGTCTATTTTGTTGATGGTTTTACCCACAAGAGAGGGGTGGGATGAATAGAGAACCCTCTGGCTTAATTTAAAAAAAATCCATAAGTTAAAAAGATAAGAAGAGTTTGTTTAGTGTTATCACGTGGACAATGGAAATATTTCTCCTTCCTCTTCCGATCTTGTGATGCGATACAGAGTTCCCTTCATGTATATGGACTACGTAGAGATGTAGGAGTATTATTACTATGTTGGGAGAAAACCATCAACATGTTTTTGCATTCATTATTGCTTGTGAGCAACTACTTCATATCTTCTCCCAGTACATGGTGTATCTCACATCCCTTCCTTTCTAATATATTGTGTTGACATGATCTACTCTTGGTGATGTGGATTATTTTTTGTTTGTTTTGTTTCACATGTCTCCTCTATGATCCTTACAAGGACATGACATAAAATGACATACTCATCAATAAAAGCCTCAAAGAAAACAAAATACCTCATGCTTCTTGAGCAATACTCTTTGGATGTGTGGATGGAAAATAATTTGTAGGGTTGAGGCCACATGATTAGAAAGTAGTGGTTGTAACAATTAGACCAATCATTCTTCCTACAACTTGAGGTCATGCATCCAAATGAGACATTTAAAAAAACATTCTCATTGATAAAATCTTAGTCTAAAAATCAAATGTCGCATGAGGCACACGAGTTGCATATTCCATTATAAAAACTACATTGATCTAAAAACATACATCGTTGAGACATTTTACAATTGTGACACTAAAATTCACATTGGAGTCACCATGATGGATTCTAGGGAAACTAGAATTGATTTTTTTTTGAAACCAAAAATGGGTGCTAAATGATGGATGGGTGAGGAAATAAGAGGAAACCACCATATTTATAAGGGAAAACAAGACAAATTGTGACAAAGTAGGTGATAAAAGGGAAATCTTAGATAAATTAAGACATCAAGTTACAAATGGAAGGTTTAGGAACCTCAGGACACCCTTGCAATATTGTAAATTTGGGCAACTCAAGCTTGTTTTGTTTTTAAGAATACAAAATTTATGAGCAAAATAGTGACAAGAAAACACCTCAAACCACTTTCTCATATCATCAAAAGATTGAAGGGTCAAAAGAGGGAGGCCAGAGAAAGAGAGAGAGAGAGAGAGGGTGCAAGGATAACAATGTAACAAAATAAAAAAGAGGTTAGAGATAACCAAATTGTATAGGTGATCATCAACCTTGGGTTCTCATATCCTCACTCAATTGAGGGGTCAGAAAGGGGGATATTGAAGCATCTACATTTCTTTTAGGCCCAAACTACCTTGATTTGTTGTCGTCAATGGTAGACCTGGACTTCCCCTTCCTTTTTCCTATTAGGTTTTAGTGGTAGGAAAGGATATATATAGGTGTTTAGATCCCAAAAGGAGGGATGGGCACATTTTTTCATAGCTCCTTGAATGTTTAATCCTTTATTTGATCCTTTACAAATCCCATTATGAATCCTTGATGTATAGATATTGACAAAGATTTACTAGATGTCTTAGAACCTATACATGATGGATGGAGGGTATATTTATATTAGTTGGGGGTTATCTAGGGTTAGGTGTTAATATGGGAGGCTCAAACACGATTGTATGGGATGTGCATTTAATGTCAAAACCTCTTTTTAGACTCTTCCATACATGTTTAGGACATGGTTTGAAGTACTCGGTCAATGTAGAAAGAAATAGGTACATGCAAGCCATGCACCCCTTAATTGAGTCTTCCAAACGCATTTTCAAGACAATCTAGTTGACTTTGTTAAAGCAGAATGCATGGGAGTGCCCAATGTGTAACTCTTGAATGCCCACTTTCTTGGGGAGTCCAAACATGGAACTCAGAATTTTAGGTGAACCTAGACTTGTTGCAAAAGGATGGGTGCAAAGTAAGTAGGCGACGTGCCTTGTTTTAGACATTGTAGGCACACTGGTCAGGCTGTGTTGCATGGACTTGAGTTCCAAATCTTATCCAGATGTTGACAGGGTTATGGAACTATCTTTGGTTAGGGCCTTGGTGACAACATCCAAGCTATTTATTCTTTAGAAAAATATCCATTAGTTGGGCATCGATATGGTCGGAAACATTTCTACCCAAGGAAATTTCAATGTCTTAATTATTGTAAGTGACATCTAATCATGAGATTCATGAAGATAGATGCTAACTTCCAAATTGTATATCAATGTATGACCATGTATATAGGTAGAATTCTTTTGGGAAATTGTATAATTTGAGTATCTCATTGAATCATATTTTTTTATCATCAAATCCTTGGTGACATTACTCATAAATATAAGATGTTTTTACTACTTCATTCGATTCCAAGATGACCTTTAGTGCATTACAATCACATTTTCTATCATCAAGCTTACACCCATAGTTAATCATTGCATCTATTCTAATTTCAAATTTTGTTTGCATATCTACGATTGCTTACACCTTCTTCAAATTGACACTTTTCTTCAATTCATCCTTTAAACAATTGGATTTAGAGGACTAAAAAATAGTGTAAACAATAGGTTTTTCCATCCAAAAAGGACTAGAATCTAAATTTATTAATCACGCCTACATTAACGGTATTTTTTTTGGGATATCATTATATAAATGAAACTTGTTAATCAATCTCTCAACATAAATACTTGATATGTAGATAAAAAGGGATATGTTGGAAACATAGGAAAGAAGAGTTATGATTCTCGAATTTTCATTCTCAATTTTACTAGAATTGGTTAGTTTTACACAAAAAATATCAAAATGGAAGAGTTGAAAAATTAAGAAGAGAGAGATACAATTCATGATTTTCACCTTTCCCTCTTATATGTCACTTGCATTATTTATATATTTTATTAAAATTACAACCCTACTGGATGTGAAGTTTTTGTCTATTCATGAACTTAACTACCCATGTACTCACATACACATGCATATATATATATATAAATTTATATATATATATATTTATATATATATATAATTATATTGATCATCATCATCATAAAATCAAGCACAACTAGCTCTTGTTCTGCCACCCTTTTTCTTGTTGTTGTTGTACTTGTCCTTAATCAACAGAACCAGACTAGGCACCTTCCTTTTCCTTTTTGAACCCCACGGCCATGGCAGCCTTGGCCTTCTCCCCATCTATAGCAGCCACCTTCTTGGCCTAGGCTATTTACCAAGCAGTGGTTGATGATGATGCCTTTGATCTGGCTAGGGATGGGTCCTAACCATAACCCGATTGATCACCCCAATAAGTTCCTTAAACTGCCTCCAGTGGCTCGACTCATGGTGAAGATATGAAAAACTACATTAACGCCTAATTTAGTTGGGTGTACTAGGAGTGCAAAGTATGATTCAAAAAACACGTCATCTAAATTATATACTTCAGATCTATGCCAATATATTCAGTAGGACATGGTAGAAACACATGCAATATTTGTTTTCATTTGGTTGACACATATTACAGCTATATATACAATAGATTTGTTGTTCCAGGAACTGATCTTCTTCTCTCTACACTTGACCGCCCCTTTTTCAGGATCAGTACATTTCCTAAATTTTGGGGAAAAAAAACCCAAGCTATGCGTTCAGTTTTAGTGATTTTCTTCTTCTTTAGCACAACTGAACAAAAAAAAACCTCAAAATTCCAAGAAAACAAATCTGATGGGTTGGTTTTCATCCCAACCAAGCACGCCCTAATCGGTAGAAATAGAGGTAGAGTTGTGCATCCCAGATAATGGATATGATAAGTGAAAATTCAATCTGGTTTTATAGGTTTTTTAGTCTCAAACCATATTTTGTATAATTGTATGTGTTACAACATGGTTTTTCACACATACTTTCATAATTGAAATAAAATTATTTGTGTAAAAGGGACATAATGGAAATTAATCTAATTTGTTTTAAAACTATGATTTTCTTTAGCAAATTTCCCTTGGCGATGGATTTGGTGGTTTCTACTAATTTTATTGATCCAATAATGGATATAAGGGAAAAAGTAAGAAAGAAAGTTCAATATTAAGAAAAAAGTAAAATATAATGTTTAAAAATAATGTACTTTTGGGAACTGTGTGAAATACTCTAGAAAAGTGGTGTGAAATGCCACTACTAGTTGATTTTCATTTTCACATGATTCTTAATAAGAAAGGTAACCAAAATTAAGAATAGAAAGAGAAATGAATAGATTTGATGCCTAAAATGTGCCTTATAAGAGAAAGACTTGGATACTAATAAAAGTATCTTTTATTGTTGCATTTTAGCATAAAACCTAACCCAGGCTTAGATTAAGTCATTATATACTTTCCCTAAAAATTTAGGATAAAAATGATTAAAGATGTGAGAGATATAGATTTTACAAAAATCCTTAAAGTGAGCGAATTATAAAAAATGTGCATTATAAGTCACAAAGTCTTTTTATACTGGAATTATATCCAGATAACTCAAATTATTGCATGCTCTTCTAGCTATTGGATCAGGGATCCTATCAACTAGCTTATGGAGAACAAGGAAAGATTGAATAGTAAGACCAAAATTTCTAGATCGATTTTCTCATAATTCAATGTGCGAGAAAGTTTGGAAATCCTTCCATTAGCTTGTCGAGGCCAAGACAAACTTACCTAACCCAAGATTTTCTGCCTACGGAGGGCTACCTAGGGTTTTCCCAATTCACAAATTTGGCAATACCCAACCCCAGGGCTATAAAAGGGGTATGATCCTAAAGAAATCTACCCAAGTGATCATGAAGATCACGTTCAACTCCCTAAATGTGCCTCTGGCATCAATTTCTCTGCTTACCTTTTCCTTTGCCTCTACCCCTTCCTACCATCTCGTCAAAGATCTCCTCCTCTATCCTGATGGCTCCAACCACCACCGTAGGAATTGAGGCATACAATGAGTTCATCGTGGGATGACAAAGGTGATCAAACCTTCACCCAACACTCAGAGGAATGGAATTGCAAAGTCAACTGGCAAGTTGACTGGATTCTTACACGAGAAGAAATAATATAAGTTGAATTTACGTTGTGGTGAAAAGACCAACTTACCCCACCTCCTCTTCTCTTAGGTAAGGACGTTTTGGTCCTTTCTCCTCTTTTTTGTTCTAGAAGGGATCCACACAAACACGCTCAGCCTAGGTGGTGTGAGCCCACTGGTCGGCGCGATCTAGTTGCCAAGGCTGGGACTGGGCCGTGGTGCCAAGGTGGCGACCTGTGATTGGTTGACATGAACTAACATTCCAAAGTTTTAATAAATAGTAGGATGATCCAATGATAGAATGTAATATATGAAATATGATTTGAAAAATATAAGGAATACAGTAAAAATATAAGCAAGACCTAGTTTTGCCTATAGTTCAAAATGTACTTATAGTTTCTATCTTTAATATTTTTAATATGTAAAAATCCTAATTTCTAAGTTTTGATGATCTTAATATTTTTAGTTGGCCTTAATAGTCAAAGACTGATATTTTTGGATAAAAAATTAACTTGGATCTATTCTGAGTTTGATAATTCATAAATTGACAAAATAGAGTTTTCTTGAGTTAGAAATGCTTATGATGATATAATTAGGGTTTGTCGACCAAAAATATGTTAAAAGTGATCATTAGAGTTTGGGTAGCGAAAAACCCTACTGAAACCCTAAGTTGACCTCAGAACCCTAACTTGTGACCCAAGTTAATCTTAATAATGGGTTATTTACAAATTAGTAATACTTAGATGTTATGATTTAATTACATGATAGTTGCTTGATTGGTTATGTTGTTGCATTTTTGCTTGGACATCAGGTTACTTATGAGAAAGTTGTGGTTACACTTGTGACTACTCAAGATAAATGACTTCTGTGATTTTCCAAGGTTTGCTGGATTGATATCAAATAAATTTTTGCTTGTTTATTTAATTCCTACAATCTATAAGGCCTAGTTTGGCCGCAAACTTTTCGAATCCTGGTAATTAGCATGATAACTGACAGCACGTCCCGTTGTAAGTGGGACTCATAAACGATGTTCATTAATCGTTGTAACAGAAACGGCGAGCTTTTCGAGTCACGCCGTTGACAGAGGTATTGGGAATGCCGCCTCTCTTGCCATTTTCTGCCCCCAGATATACAATAAAGTCTGTAGGCGGTATACTACTCAGCCCTGCGCCGCTTCAAAAGTACTAAAACCATCTGCCTAAATGCCATAATTTAAGAAGTCTGCAGCCAAACTAGGCCTAAGGTAACTTTGGATATCGAATTATATAAATGTATCAAACCTAAATCCTATATCATCTCTGGTGAGTTAAATAACATTGGGTGAGTAATGTTATCATGGGGATGACTAATGATTAGTCCCAAAAAGGAAGATAACCATAGTACAGGATCGGAAAGGAATATCTATGTATGAAACCTAGCCCTGATGAGGTAAGGTTGTGAAATGTACAATGTTGGGACCCTAAAATTTAGAGAAAGTTCCCCATAAAAAGTCTCTCCCTATATAGGGTCACTATTTAGATAAAAGGATAAGTGTTTTGAGGTTAAAATAAGAAAATTATTTTTTAAGTATTTAATCATAATTATTTCTATTGTTGACTACATTGTTACACCTATATTTGAATATTTTGTTTCCCCCACATACCAGTATAACACGTTATACTAACATTTTCACGATGTTTTAGATTAATTTTTGTTATTCTTGAAGTATCATGAAAATGGACATCTAGAGAAGAAGACATCAAATGAAAGAATTTAATTTAATTTTGGAGTATATAGGTAGATAAATTTTTATTTGAGTTACATACAATAGTTTTACTTTTCAATGTAACTTCTCAATGGAGAGTTTATCCTTTATATTGTTCAAACTCTTTACCATTTAGTGTAAATTATTAATTATTTCTAGCTATTTGATAAGCAATCGATCATATACTATGATAATGTCCATTACCCTCTCAATCCACCTTTATTGGGGATACCAAGGGGAGCGGGTCGTTACATTTGGTATCAAAGCCTGGTTTACCATTTAATCTTTAATAATTATTAAATTTAGGAGTTCTATAGAGTCCAAGGTGATTATTAGAGTACTTTCCAAATACGATGGTGTCTAGAATGAACCATGATCTAAGGGCTGGAAATTTTTTCCTCTGCACCTCTATTCGGCTTACAAGGACTCCCGGATGTGTGCATCTTAGCTGGATAAAGATAGAGGATTGTTCTCAAAATAAAATACCTCTAGGAATTCTCATTTATTTTTATCCCTTCTCTAACGTTTGTTTCACTGACTAAACCCTAGGTACCTATAACTTCTCACTTTACCACTTTCTAAGTACTAGAGTAACAAATATTATGTATTAAGGCATCCTCTGCCAAATAATAAAATGCATGTAAACAAGATATAATTTTTTATGATTCTTTAATACCCTATGTATGAGACTGAGGTTAATAATAACTTATGTGAAACTACATGGCCCGCGGCAAGAACACTGTCAACCATGATGAATACCTTGGACCAAGGCCCTCTTGCAAGTAGAGGCCGTCCTCCGAGAAGAGAAGTCCCATGGAGGGTGAGTCCTCTAGGAAAAGGAAGAGGGAAGGTGAGGCCTCCATAGAGAAAAATCCTAGACCCAAAGATATCCCCTTCAATATGCCAAACCCTGAGGATGAGACTACGATAGAAGATGAGCCTAAGGAAGACCCCAATCATGCAACTAAATCCAGACTAGCAGTAGGAAAAGTAGTTGTCCACACCCCCAATGTAGTCAAGATGGAACAACAACAAAAGTTGACCAAGGACATTAGTGCCATGGCCTTCAAGGACATTGCCAGAGATGAGAATGGTGAACCTTTACCTATACGCCCTCATCTAGGGGCCACCATACTGGACTTCCTTAAGTTGAATATTGAACAATTCTGGGGTGAAGATAAAACTGAGGTGATTGACAAGGAAAAATCCTAGCTCTTAGTGGTAGAAAATTGTTTTTTCATCTTGGAAGTACAACCAAACAAAAAGTCATTTTTCTCCACTCACGTTTTGGAAGAAGACACAAAGGTGTGGTAGGAAAACCACACCATGGGCCAAGAACTAAACGAAGAACCAATGGCTTGGGTAGATTTTCATGATCTCTTCTCTGTACGGTGCATACCCAACTCCGCCAAGTAAGAAAAAGAAAAGCAATTCACCTTCTTTTTTCAAGGTAGCATGTCAGTGGAGGAATTTACTCGAATGTTCTGCCTCTTGGAGTGTTTTGGTTATATGTTGATTGAGGAACTATGAGTAGAACACTTTGTGGAATGATTCAACCCTTGACCAAGCCTTACATTATGGCAAGTTAACGCACAACCTTCACTGAGGCCCTTAACCTCTCACTGGACTAGGAAACGACAATCATGCTTGCACATAATCCACCCAAGGGGTACTTGGGGTTCACAGAGGGTAATTCTACCCGAGGAAGGATAACAGGAAGGGGCAAGGATGTACCTATGGAAAAGGGAGAAATGGAGGGAGAGGGAAACCTTTTTAGGGGAATCACTACCCCAAGTGTCGTATTTGTAGAAAGAAGCACCCCGACATATGTTTTTATGAGAAGAAAGTGCACTTCTGAAGTCAACTAAGAAGGACACATCAAGTCCAATTGTCCTTTCTGTAACCCTCGAGGTTTAGGTCTAGTAGTGGCCGAACCCATGGTGGAAAAACCTATAGCTGCAACACTCCATGGAGCATCCCCTCCCGTAGGAGAATGAAGGAAAGCCTGAGTCTTTGCCATTAATAAAGAGGCTCGGGCTAATGAAAACTAGATCATAGAAGGTAACCATCCCTAGCTTGCCTTTTCCAATCCTTTACTATAATATGCATAGTTTGACTGTCATAAGTATGATGTAGGTATGCTTGATATAATGGGTAATAATGTTAAAGCTTTGTTTGAATCTGGTTCTACAAATACTTTCATTTCAAGAAATATCACAACTATGGTCTATTTGGACTTCAAGGACTTAGGATATGTCTTAAAAGTCACTACCCTAGTGGTTGTATCTTTTCATCCCTCTTAAAGGCACTAGTCATACATCTAAAATACATGAATAATGAATTCCCTACCGATGTTATCTTGCTTGATATGAATGATATTGATTTTAGTATATGAATGGACTGGAAGTATAATTATAATGCAAAGATATACTTTAGGGGAAAAAATAAGAATTGAAAGACTAGGTCATGTACCCTTTACCATTAGAGGTAGGAAAGATGCTACTGCCAACCAGTATATGTCAGCAGTGAAAGCTGAACAAATGGTATCTAAAGTTTGCCAAGCATTCCTACCAGTAGTTACTGATCTAGAACTGAAGTTGCAACCCTTAGAGGAAATAGAGGTAGTAAGGGACCATGCTGATGTTTTCCTGGATGATTTTCCTAGCATACCTCCAGAAAGAGTAGTGGACTTCTAACTACATCTAGTTCCTGGGACAAACTCGATTTCTAGGGCATCGTATCGAAATGGCTCCCATCGAATTGCTTGAGTTGAAGAAGCAATTGCAAGAATTGTTTTACAAGGTTTTCATCCGACCCAACACATCTCCATGGGGAGCACCAGTCCTTTTTGTAAAGAAGAAGGATGGTCAATCTGAATGTGCATAGACTACATAATGATAAATTAGGATACCATTAGAATAAGTATCTCCTACCCCATACAGATGACCTTTTTGACCAACTCAAAATTTATGGAGTCTTTTCAAAGATTGACCTAAGATCTAGTTACTAGCAATTGTGGGTTAAGAGTGAGGATATCCCAAAAACCACTTTTCGAACCATCTATGGACACTATGAGTTCTTAGTTATTCCTTTTGGGTTATCCAATGCCCCGAGGGTTTCATGAACCTCATAAATAATGTGTTTCAACCTTTCCTTGATACCTTTGTCATAGTATTCATAAAGGACATCCTAGTTTACTCTGATGACCTAGACAACCACTGTGAACATTGATCTAGGGTCCTTGATATTCTGAGGAAGCAGAAGTTTTGTGGGAAATTCTCAAAGTGCAAGTTTTGGATAGACCAAGTGATGTTTCTCAGACATATTATATCTAGAGGAACCATTATAGTGGACCATGCCAGGGTAGCATCCGTTCATGAATGGCCAGCTTTGAAAAATGCAACTGAGATTTGTAGCTTCCTAGGATTGGTTGGGTACAACTGGAAATTCATCAAGGATTTCTCCAAGACCATATTGCCCTTTACCAAGCTCACTCAAAAATATGAGAAGCTCATATAGTCCAAATTGTGTGAATCACAATTCTAGGAGTTGAAGGAAAACCTTATTGTAGCATCCATTCTGAGCATGCCTTCAGGAAATGAAAGTTTCATGATCTTTACTGACACATCAAAGATGGAGTTAGTGTGTGTGCCAGAACAAAATAAGCATGTGGTCACCTTTTCTTCCAGACAACTCAAACCCAATGAGTTGAATTATCTAACCTACAATCTAGAACTGGAAGTTATTGTCAATGCCTTGAAAATGGGGCCACCTTCGACATCCGCACTGACCATAAGATCTTGAAGTATCTATTGACTTAGAAGGATTGGAGAGATGTTGGATGGTGTACCTAAAAGACTTAGACTTTACCATAGTTTACCATCCCGGCAAGGCCAATATGGTTGATAATGCTCTTAGTAGGAAATGACTCAGTTGTGTGGCTGGATTGGTGAACCAGTGGAAGAAACTGGAAGATTTTTCTTGATGGGATCCACAACCATTGGCAGATGGGATTCATCTTGCCAATATCATTATCAATCTTGATTTGTTGTTTGTGTTTGTAGCAGCCAAGTTAGCTAACCTAGAGTTAGAAAAGATGAAGGGTTTGTTGGAGAAACCTTAAACACACCTTTCGGTGGGTGTGGATGGAAGAGTCCCTTACAAGATTCACAATTGGGTTCCTGAGGATTAGCCACAAAAGAATCATATCTTAAAAGAATCTCATGGGTCTAATTATACAGTGCACCTTGGAACCACAAAATTTTTTAAGAACCTGCAACAATACTTTTAGTATCCAAGAATGAAGAGAGACATAGCTTCATATGTAACCAACTGTCTCACATGCTAGATGGAGAAAACTAAACACCAGTGACCCGATGGACTACTGCAATCAATTGATATTCCAGAGTGGAAGTGGGATCAAATTACCATGGATTTTGTGGTAGGTCTTCCAAACAAAAAGAAATGTCATGATGAAATATGGATTGTGCTGGACCGCCTAACCAAGTCAACATACTTCCTTGCCTTAAAGATTACTGCCAAGGTGTCATACTTAGCTGAATTATATGTTAGAGAGATAGTTCGACTGCATGGTGTTCCAAGTTCAATTATTTTTTATCGTGACCCTAAGTTCATTTCTCTATGGAAACAAGTTCATGTAGAACTCAGTACGAGGTTGAAAT
The DNA here is from genome assembly GCA_963693085.1 of Alisma plantago-aquatica. Classification (NCBI taxonomy): domain Eukaryota; kingdom Viridiplantae; phylum Streptophyta; class Magnoliopsida; order Alismatales; family Alismataceae; genus Alisma; species Alisma plantago-aquatica. The sequence goes on from OY856415.1 coordinate 298,295,596, forward strand.
TCAACACGATGGTAAGAAATGATGATTCAGGCCTTAGAGGATGTGTTGAGAGCATGTGTGCTTGATTGGGGTGGATCATGGGAACAATACTTGCCCATATCTAAGTTTATGTATAATATTCAATCCAGTATCTGGATGCATCCATATGAAGCTCTTTAGGGGAGGTTGTGTCGGTCACTACTTTATTGAGATGATATCGGTGAGAGAACCTTATTAAGGTTAGAGGAACTATAATTGTATTTTGACAAAGTTTCTACGATCAAGTAGAGACTAAAGAGCGCCCAGGATAGACATAAGTCTTATGATAATGCAAAGCAGATAGATTTGCATTATCATGTCTTCCTAAAAATCTGACCCTACCGAGCAATAGCTAAGAGCTAAGGAAAATTGAGTCCCTGAGATGTGGGTTTGTTTGATATTTTAGAATGGATTGGTGAAACATCTTATCATCTAGCTTTACCACTATAATATACTATGATGCATGATGTGTTCCATGTGTCCAATCTAAAGCGCTATGTGAAGGATCATATCCATGTGTTGAACATTGAGCTTATTGAACTCCAAAGGAGACTAACATACCCTATGTCACCTACAAAGATAATAAACTCTAAGGTGATAGTGATCTGGAATAAAAAGATAGCTACGGTAAACATTATTTGGAAGCACCATGGAGAGGATGAAGCCACATGGCAGTTAAAGACGGAGATGGAGAATTCACATCTTGAACTTTTTCTATGACTAGTTCAATTTTCATAAAAAAAATTCCATAAGAGGGAAAGGACATTACAATATGGACTTCACATAAAATTTCATATTTGAAATGCAATTATTTGAGTAAAAAGGTCATAATGGAAATGTGTTGTGCTTTGTTTCAATAGTATGGTTTTCTTTAGCAAATTTCCCTTTGCTATGGATTTCATGGTTTCTACTGATTTATTGACCCAATAATGGATAAAAGAGAAAAAGGAAGAAAGTTCAATCTTAAGAAAAATGTAAAAGATAATGGGTAATGAATAATGTAATTATCGGAATTGTGTGTAATACTCTAGAAAAGTGGTGTGAAAGGTCATTAGTAGTTGGTTTTCATTTTCACATGATTCCTAATAAGAAATGTAATCAAAATAAATAATAGAAAGAGAAAAGAATAGACTTGATGCCCAAAGTGTTCCTTATAAGAGGAAGACATGGATACTAGGAAAGCTATCTTTCATTGTTGAGTTTTGGCCTCAAAGCTTGCCCAGACATAGATAAAATCATTATAGACTTTCCCTTAAATTTCAAATAAAAAGGATTAAATGTGTGAGAGATATATATTTTACAAAAGTCCTTAAAGTGAGAAAATTATGGAAAATGTTCATAAATGTCCCAAATAATTTTTATACTAGGTCTATATTGGGATAACTCAATTTATTACGTGCCACACCAACCATCAAACTAGGGATCAGGTGATCAAAAGATTGTCACCTAGATCAAAATGAATAAGGAAAGAAGAAATAGTAAGACTAAGATTTCCAGATCTATTTTCTAACAATTCAATGGGTGAGAAAGTTTGAAAATCCTTTCATTGGATTCACAAGTCCAAGATGAGCTACCTAACCTAAGATTTGTTGCCTATGGAGGGCTACCTAGGGTTAGCCCAATTCACAAAGTCTGCGATACCCAACCTAGGGCTATAAAAGGATATGATCCTTATGCAACCTACCCAAGCAATCATGAAGATCATGTTGAACTCCCTTACGTCCCTCTGCCCTCAATTGATTTTATAACCCCTTCCATCACCTCTACCCCTTCTTACCTTCTTGTCAGAGAACTCCCCCTCCATCCCGACAGGTCTGACCGCCACTGGAGAAATTGAGACATCCAATGGGTTCGTCGTGGGTTGACGAATGACTAGCCTAAATCACACATACAAAAATAGAGAGGATGTAGAGTAGTCAAACTCTTAAATTTGTGTCCCAACTCACAGGCCCCCTAAACTATTATACAAGGTCTGATATGGTCTCGGGGTTGATCCACACGGACAACGGTAGTGAATGCTAAGAATGTAGAATCTTATCTCAATTACACCAACCAAGAAGGTAGATAAAGATGGTGTTATCTAAGGAATAAAAATCAAATCAACCTAACAAATGAACCAATAAAGAAATATAAAGAAACAAAGTGAGATAACAAAACCAAACAATTACATGGAAACAAGATTAGGATGGCAACTTAGGTTTGGTTTCACCTACTATGATCTCTCACTAGCAAGAAATCTAACACCCTTTTGTATATTGTTATCAAGATTACAAGAAATCATCATATGTGTATATTCCCTCCTCTCTCAAGCTTAAGATAGATCTCAATTATAGAGTTGTCTCTCTCTCAAGATGGCAAACAAACAATCTTAAATATAACTATATGATCAATTTATTTAACATTCCAACATTCTTTCAACTCCAAAACACTTAGATAAGGTTAGTTTTACTCTTTTAAGACACTAACAATCAAACATCACAAGATCATATCTAATCACACAAGTGAAGCATTAAAACTAAGCAAAACAATATAATCTTTGCTAAGAGCATAAACATATTCAAGAGGGTGTAAGCATATATATGTTGGGAGAGCCTTAGTGGCTACTCCCAACCCAAGCAAGGAGTTTATCCAATCATGTTCACGAGTAGTGTTACAAATTTACAAAGGTGAAGATACATCAAGATAGATGAAGTGATATATGAACAATGTGATAGGAATGATAGATATAAAGAAGTGTGAAGGAAATAGACCAACAATACTCCTTTAGATTTCAATCTGGTGTTGGCGTAGCGGACAAATGGAAACTCCTGCTCTCAAAGAAGATGATGGTGACCTTCTCACTCCTTAGGATTTCCATATTTAGAGGTAGAAGATCTTCAACGATGGATGGAGGTGACTCAAAAATGTGGAAGCACTTTTTCCTCTCTCTTCTCTAGCCCCCCTCATATGGACGAGGTCGGTTCCTATTTATAGGTTTATTCCATCGACTTAACCCTTGTAGCAGTCACAACTACTGTTGGAGTGTAGCAATCGTTACTCTTGTAACGATCCTTACTGCTAATGGATTGTTGTGGTAGCACTAGAAAATTGATCCTCTCGGTCGAGATAGATTATGAATATGTCATAGTCAAGACACATGTGTGATCCTTACCATCTCTACCATGTGTGGACCTATTTTGATCGTAACGATGGAGTTGCAGTATGCTGGAATGGTTGCTTCCTCTTTCAATCGATGTGCCTGATGACTTGTGGCGACCATAGGATCTTGGCTTTCATCGACCTCTACAGTGTCGTCTTCAAGTGTAGAGGCCAATTGGAAATTTTCTATAACGAAATGAGGGTCGTGAGTTTGGGGTAGTCAGATTAGGTTTTGTCAAAAGTGATTAGAATTAGTTAAACAAGTCAAACAAAGGGGTTTAATATAACGATAAAATAAGCGCATAATGTCCACAAAATTGGATGTTATCAACTCCCCCAAACTTAGAATCTAGTCTATCCTCAGGATAATAGATGCAATCAAAGCATCGAGTGATGAGGTATAGTTTTTTTTTAAACACATCATCACAAAATTGTCGCATGCTTACACCAAAACCTTTGTGACATGCTTGGTCCTCAAACTGAGGTCCTATTTCCTTCCTTTATTTCCAGTGCTCCATGACTTTATGCACCTGCCACAGCCTTTTGTAGTAAAGGACTCTCCCTTTCAATATCGTCCCTATCTCTGTTCCTAGACGTACTCATAAATGGTTCCTACAAGGGGTACCTTTCACACCCTACCTTTATTTTGTTTGTGTTTAAGCTATTGTGTTGTTGTAGGTTAGGCTTTGTGCGTGTATTCATGTATTTCTCAGTATATCTCAACCATATTGTTGGAGTAACGATAGTGTCACCCAATTGGGCCGTAATGTAGTGTCATGTGGCTTTGTGAGGTTCACTTTCAAATGCAGGTGTGTTGATATTGGCTTCTAGATTCCACTAGCGGGCACGACATATCTGCATTCTCGAGTGCAGCAATACATCGACTATGTAAAATCATTCAACATCTTTTCATGCACAACTCTCATGATTTTATCTCTTTTGGATTTTTACTTTTTCACTAGCTTGGGAAAAAGGATCGGTAAGGTTTTTGGGCGACCAATCCTCTTTCAATCCCAAAGTGGGAATTTTTTAGAACTGGACGCGGTAGGTGTTTCCACCTTGTTGGAGGTGTATTGTCACGCCCTCATCCCATGATTACCACTAATCATGAGATTAGGGCATAACTTTGAGGATTATACTTAATACAAAGTTCACTCCCTACTTTTTCCCCTTTATTTCATTTCAAACTCATTATTTTCTCACATCCAATCACATAAACAAACTTTACAAGAGAATTAAACTTTTATTACTCTAATATGATCTCAACATTAATGATACACATCCATACATTCATTATGTTTCTCACACTTCCATATACATACGACATGATAATCAAATACATTCTATCTTATTAAGGAAACAAAGATATAAAACATCATTTACAACTCTCTCACATCTATACAAGGACCTAGAGTGACAGGGACTGACTGAACTTAACTAATCTCATACTTAACTCATGTGGTAGATCTACTTTGATGCTTTGACCTTCTTCAAGTCCACATGGTTTCCCTAAAATTGTGAGTAGAGGGGTCAACCTACTCGCTCAGTGAATGAGTACTTCAAAGAAACAGTCTAAAGCACTAATATAATTATAGATATACCTTTGAGCAAATGATATCAATTATAAAGAGTCTAATCATTGACAATCATAAATATGGTACGATACTCTAGATATCTACAAGCGTGAATCAATATATGAACATGCTTGATAAATCTCAAAGAGAACTAATAACTCAGAATCATACAAAGGATAATTGAATAACTGCACACACTTGCTTAACATCTCATTCATCTTATTATTCCCTTAACCCACATGAGGTGTACCACAATATGTGAAAGAATCATAGCAAGATACGATCTCACTGCATAAGGCTTAGAAGCATGCTCGGGTTCCTAAGCCTATCTCTCGAGTAAGACCTTGTCTGCAGTGGGCCTCGGCACGTCTCCCTCTCGGCGACTAATGGGAGCGGCCGAACATCTAAAACTCCACCTCTCAACCTAGGTACTCAGGCGGTGAGTCAAAGCCCTTAGGCTTACTGTGCATCAGTGGACCTACTGACCACTGGTCACTTACAACATGTAACACAGGTACCACCAGCATCCCCAGTGGGTGTTGGGTACCACAAAACTGTAAGGAGTCTGCCCTACTGGTCAAGACCCCCACGACCCAAAAAATCTACCATTGTGAGAAGAAGCTAACACCAAGAGGAAGGAAGCATTTACTGCCATGAAGGATGAAGAGTCCATTATCAGATAGAAATCTCGAGTACAGTGGTTGAAACTGGGTGACCGCAACACAAAGTTCTTAAACTGAATTGTGAAAATAGAAAATGTTTTCCTTCCTGGTCATTTTCTAATTTTTTGGCATGATGCAGTATCCCCTGCCAATTACCTCCTCAGAACAAGACACATCAAAATAGCATATTAGTTCGAGAAGTCTCATCTCATTAGGACTGGTCCATCCAATGATGGTGGAAAGCAAGTAGTGAACTCATTCTGGCTGCCCGTGGGATGGCACCTACATCTCATCTATTCCCGATTGATTCCCTAATCTTCTCTAGCAGGCAATTTGGTCCATTTTCTCTGTTACCCTACTGGTGCATGTGCTCCGGCTTACCTCAAACTGGACTACCTCCAATCGGGAAACTGTTTCCTCCCCACAGCGCAGGCCTCATCCTATGAGGATTCTACAATGTTCAGGGCATCTAGATGTCTAATTCACTCTTTACATTCACAATTCCATCATCACATCAACATATCTTAGTTTAGCTTTGTAAACCATTCTTTTCATAGACCATCTGATAACATTTACCACAACTTAACTGTTAAGCATCACCACATCTCATACTGAGAACATTAATATCATAATACTTGATTCATTGAACACACTATCCTTAGGATTTCATTTACCTCATTCACTTATCACATGGCTCTTATAAGGATTTCATGCGACATAAACATTTTTTTTTGGAAATTGGTAAGTATATTGCCAAAAAAGCTGGTAGCTAAGCTACACTGTACATATTACAAAAGGTGAGTGTATATGGGGAATACTCTACAAAAAAACCCAGTATAACCTGGCTATGGGACTTAGTCCCTCACACAAGCCTCTATTGTCTTTGACAGCCATGTCTAGATCTATTTTAACAAAGTGGAAAATATCACTAGTAATAGCCCACCCATTGACCACTATGTTGCGTACTTTCCAAATGTTAAAGCATATGTTAGTACAACAAAGACCAAAAAATCTTTCCTCATGCCTATTCCTAGATTTACTCCTCATCTGTTCTATAACGTCATTTAAGTTGGCAGAGACCAGCTGGCCCCAACCATTCTTCATCCACATAAGTGCCCAGATATGCTTAGCCTTGGAGAAATCGAAGCACAAATGTTGACTTGTCTCCTCCTCATCACAGAAGGCGCATTTAGGATTAATATGAATCCCCCACCTTACTAGTCTGTCCTTAGTAAGGTGCTTCCCAATAATAGCCTTATAACATTCATTGAATAAAGATTACTTTCAACAAATCATATACAATCAATATATTTATGAATCCTTAGAACTGAGCTGAATTTGGGTTTCCATGCCATTCACTGAGATATCATGTATCAAGAATAAAATTGAATTAATAAAGACTAACATGTCAAGAAAATCCCTTCAAATGGATTTCATGATATCTATTTGCAAATATCCAACTTTCCTCGCATCTAGGGTTTCACCCTCTTTACTAAGATATCAAACAAGAACTATTCACCTTAAATGAAATCCAAGATAGTATCTAACATATATGTACCATGCATTTAGATAAACAATCATTCATAACCAAGGGGATCCAAATAAACAAATTTCTCAATTTAATTATACAGTAATTTTAGTCATAGACAAATTCCCTATATTTCAGTTTACTCCTATAACCTCTATGAATACTTAGGGAATTATCATTAAGATGTATTGCATACATTTCTAATATGATTTTATCATCTGAAATTCATCCAAACAGAGGAAGAATCCATTTCATATCATTTTGCAACAACTTAGACCAAATAGTCAATTCAGGGTTTGTAGTCCCATACTATGCAATTAAAGATTATTGATGATTTAACCAATTTTCATACAATATACTATTTAAAGGAAGTTCCCACTCACCCTAAGGTGTGAAAACACCTTTAAAATGCATCTCAACTCTAAAAATCTCGATCTCATATCAAATCCCTAGCAATTCACCCGATTATTCTTCCTTTCAACTCGAAAACACTAGAAATGAGGGATTATGAAGAAAGAGTGAGAAAATGGGGAAGTTTTGATACCATTTCGGATCATACCATAGGAGGGGCAAAATCTTGACATGTGAGACAAGATTGACCATGAAAGTCTACGCAAAGAAGCTAAACTTGTGATTTCATCACATCTTAGATAGAGAATCCCTAGATCAGCAATTCCACCACTTTCTCCTCTCAAACCCTAACTCTCCCTCTCTCTCTAGGATTTTATTTCTTTGGAATGAATCACTAATTATGAGAGCTCCTAGTGTGTTAGGTTGACCATATAGAGCAATTGAGCTGCTTGGGTGAATTGCACATTGACCCCTCACTAAACTTTTTCTTATTTCAACAGATTTTTCTGTCATACAAAAGTTACTGTAATTCATGTATTTTAGAGATCTAACCTTCTCTAAAATAATTAAAATTTATCATGTTGTTTGTAATTGAGTTATAAAGCTTCAGTTAAAATTTCATATCATTCTGAGCTACCACTAAATAAATAAAAATAGAATAGTGCACTGATATCTAGAAATCTACAGAATAGTCAGTTGAAGAGAAAATGCCCTAGAATGACCATGCTAGCTACGACGGCCATGCTAAGATGGACCCAGCACGGCTGTGCTGCCTTCCATGGCTGTGGTATATTGGTTTCATCAGATTTGAGTACAAAAGTTGGTTAATAGTTCAATTCTTTCAAAATGGCCATGTGGATTAGCATGATCGGGCCACCAACGACCTAACACGGCCGTGCTACCCACCACGGCCATGCTATCCAAGCCTCCAACTACCATTTTCATTGTCCTATGCATAAATCTCTCATTCCTTCCCAAAATAAGCATGTCTGGTGAAAACCCTAATTTTAATCGACTAGCGTTTATATTTTCTCAAACCCTAATTATACAAAGAGATAGCATACTTGGAGTTCTCATTAAGTTTAACACATCATAATTGAACTACCATCCTTAATCATGTTTGATCAATTACCAATATAATTAAGCATGTAGTCATCCACATAAACCCTAACTTACCAATTAAGCTCGAATATGTTCATAACAATTCTTCCCCCCTTAAAAAGGCTTCGCCCCCGAAACATAAATATGTAAGAAAAGTACATTCAAGGTTTATTTTAAGCTTATGAAATCTTACATGTCATTATATTCTTGTATTTCATACTTGAATGCAGTTTTCAACATTAAGTCCTTTATTTCTTTTCTAATCAAAACATGTTTGAAACAGTTCCTAATGATATTAAATGAATTCTCTATGCCACAATCAATCATAGGATAGAGAGAGAAACAACCATTTCAAAATTTTCATACTCTTGAGGTGGTACCTCAACATTGATAATCTGATCCAACTATCTCAATTCATACTGCTCAATATGTACTATTGTTATGTATTACTCCTAAATCACAAAAGAGAGTTCACCATGCTGTTTTGAATTTTACTATTTTGCTACTCAAATAGAAAAACAATCTTGAATTGGAAGACTAGATTCAACAACAATTGTACAATACTACTGAAGGCATCCCCATTGGATCATAGATGCATAAGGTGAAGCATTACCATCACATTCCATACTATTCTCAAGTATGAACCCACACATAATTCAAGGTGTAACCATCGGGTAATAGCATACTAAGGTTTCACCAATAGTAACAGAGTACTCCATGATTATATTAGTCATTCAAGGACTATTCATACCCAATTACCATCACTTAGTTATATTAAAGCTAGGTATAACAAGCTATACCTCATTAGGGTTACATATCAATACAATATGGTTATCATCCCTTCTATTTATATGAGTGAATAGGTAAGACTACCTTATTCAGGGTAACCATTTATTTGTTCCATCATTATTCAACCCATATCACCATACCACAATTATACAATACTAAGATGGATTACTAGTATGAATGACTACAACTATCAGACACCTTTAATTAACATATTGCTTGCACATGTACACTAAAATCATATGTAAAACAAATTTACATCCCTTAATATACCTTCAACAAACTACACTTCTAAAAACAAATTCACATATTAATGAAAGCCATTGTTTTATCTTATTTCTCTCCTCATTCATTACTACTTACATTCTTGTAACTTATCCTTCTCATTTTAATCATGTAGATTAAACGTCCCTAAAATTTAAACATACAAGGTGCAAGTAGATTATTCATCATTCTTTCTATCACTGCAAGAATTTATTTCATATCGCACTTCACTCATATTGTATTTATCTTTTTGTTCAAAACACACTTGTTACATTTCAAATTTATATCTTACTCTTTTCTCTGAATCATTTCCATATTGTTTATCTTCCTTTCAGATTAGCTACCTTTAAACCCTGGATTACTATCAGTGCTAGTTTACTTTTCATAGTGCAATTCTCATGATCTAGTTTTATAGAGATACTAGTATTCAAGGTCAAATCACTAGTGACATCCCTTAAACTACTACAACTCTAAACATTCTTGGGTTTGGTCCTTATCAGTAGCATGACATTATTGTGATGTGACTTTGATCCTTAATTTGAAATTCAAACTTTATCTCTCACAAGTTTTACTAAAGTCTTCCTTATCTTATCAATTGAATTTCCTTTCTCTTACTTGGCAATTCAGATAGATTACATTCTCAATTTACCCTACTAGAGTTTCATCATCATATTGTGTGTCATCATTACATTCACTAGATGTATCTACCATGGTGGGTATGTATCATATATGATTCCTTTTATTATCACTTCATTCCCACATTTTTCTCATTAAGGAAGATATTAAAGAGAGGATGATTCTGACACTTAGAATTCTTATCTTCAAACATTCCCTTAATACATTTCTTGTATGTAGGTTTAACTAGTTATCAACAAGGATAATTGACTAATTAGCACTTTCTTGAATCTCCTAGCCTCTTTCTTTTATAATATATAATACTCCATCATGTTTAAAACCCTTCCTTACTATCCATAATCCTCTTACCATATACAACTCTTCCACCTATCATATTTAACTTCTAATTTTCTCTTATGGATCATATTACTTATTCATGTGTATGATCATGTATACCATGTTGCACATATTTCTTTTTATCCTTTTACTAATGTGAAGTTGAAATTCTAAATCAATCATCTCTCTACTAGTTTCAACTCATGTTTAATACATTACATATCCTTCATTTTAAATCAAACGGCTCATGCATGGGTCAAACTTAGTTTCTCTTTCAATCAAGTTTTTCCTTTCTGAATATAGTCTACCTTTGTATGACTTATTCATTTATTAAGCTACACTTTTGTTCTTCTTTTAGAAACTAGTTTGTTGTTCTATAGAGACTTAGAATCCACAGCTAGTAAGGATGAATATATTAAACTTTATAATAAAGGTATACATTCCATGCTCTCAATCAAATCATGTAACCCTCATTCCTTAATCAAACTCATCATTTCTAACATTTCTCTTTGTTTCAACTATGTTTGTTATCATAGTCTTATGATTTACATGTTCATCTAATTCTCTTTACTTTAACTCTTATGAATACTCTTCACTTCTATGTACTTATCGTTTACTTAACTCTTTTCTTCTATTTTCCCTTTGCTTTGTAGTACATAAAAGCATTGTACTCGATTATATGACCCATTTCTCATGATTGATTCTTAATATCTTAGCCCTTACATACTTTTCTCATATCTTTTCCATATTTCATATTTAGAGTTCATATAATACTAATCATTATTAAACTTAATATGAACCTCATGTCGTGTTCCTTTATTCTCAATTAAGTGTTTCTCATATGAGGCCCCAAAGTTGGATCTCAGATATGAGTTCCAACTCAATCTTAGCTATTATAATCTTTCCCATATGTTTCAACATCTTAGTGTATGTACATTCTCACTATGATGTGGGTCTAATTTATCCAGATTCTACTCTTATTATATTTTCAATTCATTAGATCCTAGTAACACATCCTTCCAGCCAGACCAGGCCGAACCTACAGTCCTGAAGCCAAGAGCTACTCAAGATTAACCAACTCCTATTAATCTCAAACATGTGGAAAGAATATCCACTTAGGGAAAACTCATTTAAACATAACTTCTGGACTACTTGATACAAATAATATAAATAATAAATGAATCAATTCATGTTACACAACAATATAAAAGAACCATATATATTCTACAAACTGATAATCTGAATGCATATATATAAGATCATTTCTATTGATCTCTAATCAAAGAAGCAATATAAAGTAGGAGTTGTATCACATTCTATGATTATTCTCTAACTCCTTCATTACTTTCTGGTCTCCTAACCCTAAGATTTCTAGGGTTTCTCTCTAGCCCATCCTCCCTCTGCATACCTGGCCCGGGCATCCAGAGAAGAATAGACAGAGTAGCCTGATACTAGTCAATCTAACTATTTAGATATCAGGCCAGGGTATCTAAATACTCAGACCTCCCAGAGCTAAAGACACATCACCACCTATCTTCCACACTTATAACTCTAACTTTCTATCCTAATGGTCCCTGACGACTCAGCCTAAGCTCTGATACCAAAAACTGTCACACCCTCATCCCACGATTACCACTAATCATGAGATTAGGGCATAACTTTGAGGATTATACTTAATACAAAGTTCACTCCCAAATGTTTCCCCTTTATTTCATATCAAACTCTTTATTTTCTCACATCCAATCACATAAACAAACTTTACAAGAGAATTAAACTTTGATTACTCTAATATGATCTCAACATTAATGATACACATCCATACATTCATTTTGTTTCTCACACTTCCATGTACATATGACATGATAATCAGATACATTCCCTCTTATTAAGGAAACAAAGATATAAAACATCATTTACAACTCTCTCACATCTATACAAGGACCTAGAGTGATAGGGACCGACTGAACTTAACTAATCTCATACATAACTCATGTGGTAGATCTACTCTGATGTAAGGCCCCTGAACTTACATAATGATTTGAATGAGCTTAATTACCATAATTCAATGACTATAACCCTAATATAACCTTTTTATATGTTTTGAAATCATAATACAAGCTTAAGTTTCAAATTTGGTCCAATTTGGACACTATTTGAGCAAGTTATGCATTTTTTTGTACATTTTGGACTTTTCAACAATTTACCCAATTGAGGGGTTTTATTTGCAATTTATCACATACAATATATTCCTTAGAGGTCATATTATCCTTCTTGAGATTTTTGAGCCATGGGGCTCCTAGTTTAGCCATGGTTTGAAGGTGTTTTCATCAAGGGTATTTTCGGGTTTACCCCTTCATGGATGAGCTACATTTAGTAGCTATCAACTAATGAATTATGTGATTGGCTCAGAAATTCAACAAAGGAAAGCTAAGCAGGTATATAAGATATTCGGAGATCTTCTTGTGTGTGTGCATGTATATTGTTAATAATTGAAAGCCATGGACACTTGGATAGATGCTAGAACTTCAACTTTTTCTTTTTGCTTTATCTTAAAGTCCGTATACTTATCCCCAAGCACCAAAACGAGCCATTTTCTCTCCACCACTTCCCTCCTTCTCCCAACCTCGTTCTCCCTCTATTCTGCTACGAATTTTTCTTCCCAAGGAAGAAGAAAGTGTTGATCTTCTTGGAGAAAGGATCTAAGGTTGAAAATGACTTCATTTAGGGGTTCCTAAAGCTCCTTCCTAGTGATATTAACCTTAAAGTGTAAGTATTACCTTATTTCCTCCGTTTATTTCTTTTTTATCCTTCCTCCTAGCTTTATCCAGGTCATAACCTTGCTGTTCCATGGTATAAATTACTTTAAAGCTCTAAAACCTTACCTTTCTTGCTCCTTATGCTTAGGGTTTGCTCATTTGATGAAGAAATGTGCTAGATGGACAAATTCATAGATTATTCTTTGATTTTCTACCCTACCTGCTCGAGATTTCTTCTGTATTGGGTTTCATATTCTCATTAGAGGCAAGTTTTATAACTTTATTCACGTTTATTTCTTACCATAAGCTTGCTAGCTCATGTTCTTTCTTGAAAATGAGGATTCATGCACTAAAAAGCTACGCTTGACTTGGATTTCGATTTTTATAATGGTCCCTATTCTGATTTCAGTTCTAGATGAATCTAGGATCATGTGTATGTTATTCCTAAGTTATAATATGACTTGAATCAGGTTGGTTTGACATCCTATGGTGCTAAGCACCTATCAACCAATGGTCAATTTAGGGTTTAATGTTGATTTCTTCAATAAACACATACCCGATGATGGTACCATTGCAACAACCCTATGGTGTTGTCTTCATGATAACTAATGGTCGAGATCAAAGGTGTCATATGATGGTGATAACCTATGGTAACCCCCTTAAGTGAGGTTTTGGATCAATTAGAAGTTTAATGATCAACCATTAAGTATCCTAATAATGTTATCAATCAATTATGACATTAGCTTAATATTTGATGTTGATTAATGAATATAGTGTTAATTGAACAACCTACGGTGACTTAATGGTCACTAATGATAGTGGATCAGGTCTCCACAACCTGTGGTGATCTAATCATATAGTTGTAGCATCAATTAATCCTTAGACCAATGGTTTCTTGGGTCACTTTCTGTAATGGTCGAACCTATATTGTAATTGATGGTTTTAACATATGAACTTGACCCAATGGTCAAGATCTAATGTTTATTCCTCCAATAAAGTGGAATGATGGATAATGTAATATGTTGGTCCTAATAATGTGATTTTGATGGTTTCCTTCATATGATCAACTTAAGGAGCTTACTTGTTGACAATGGATGGCTTGTTTTAACGGAATAGTCAATTATGGGTTTTACCCTACTCTCAATGGAACTTTTTGTGTTGTCAATCAAGGGATGTCTAGAGTTAGATGGTGACTCTTTGTAGATAACAAATCAAGGACTTCATAGGTGTTTTATCCAAGGTGTTTACTTATGTAAACAACCAATGGTCTTAACTTTTAAACATCCAATGATTCTGGGTGACATTGTGGTATGGTGATATTGGTTGAATGATGATGGAACAAATGGAGGGTTACCCTTACTAAGGTAGTATTACCTATTCACTCATATTAATAGAAGGGATGATAATCATATTGTGTTGATATGTAACCCTAATGAGGTATATATTGTTATACCTAGCTTTAATATAACTAAATGATGGTAATTGGGTATGAATAGTCCTTGAATGACTAATACAATCATGGAATACATTGTTACTATTTTTGAAACCCTAGTATGCTAAAAACCGATGGTTATACCTTGATTTATGTGTGGGTTCATACTTGACAATAGTATGGAATGTGATGTTGATGCTTCACCTTATGCATCCATGATCCAATGGGGATGTCGTGAGTTAGGATTTAGGTATAAGTGTTGATTAGTAACATTAATATAATTTATCATGTTGAACCTAACTCTAATGAAAATAGATAAAGATGAGTATTCATGTATAACATTCTTATATGATCGAATGATGGTGGAATAACCTCCTTAACCTGATCATAACCTTAATGTGTTAATTGGTAGTTATCATAGCCCCATGGTTGATACTTTCTTATGCTATATATGTGCATGATGAATATGATGAGTGTTAATCATATCTAGACTCCTAGCATGTTGATGTAATAAAGGAATGTTCTTAATGTTAATATAACCCTGCTATAATTGTTTATGAATATCTCCTAGCTCATTAATGCAAAATTGTGTTGATCTAGTGTATTTGATGTAAGTGATGTTGTTGATACTTGTTATAAGGCATGGAAAAATAATGATGATCATGCAGTGAATAGTATGATGGTCTTAATGACCTTTGGGAATGGTTGAACCATGAATGAGGTGTAATCCTCTTGTGTTGATAAGGGTTGATTCCCTGTGATATTGTGAAAAGGATTTATATCTTGTGATTGTATGATGACTAGTGTGGTCTCATAAATGGCAAGTGACTAGTACCATGTGATGATGAGATGAGAAATTATGTTTCACATGTTTTATATCTCTTGAAGTTGTGATATTTATGTGATTGATTAGAAGTGAATTAGGGTTTGTATGTCTATTTGTTTGATGCAGCCTTAATTCACCGAATTGGCATAACTAATCAAGTGAAACTCTAGTCATGTAGTGCCCTGTGCCATAGATCCATCTGAGTGTCAGAATTTTCCAGTTTGTGAAACGAATATTCCTAAGGGAAACTTGGAGCGCATATTGTTGAGTATGTGGGGGTAGCAAGTTGAGGATATATCCTTGTCATCCACAATGCACATTGTGGAGGTTGGCTATGGTCATGCCTCATACATCTGATGTGATTGAGAATGACTACGGTTGTGTCTCAGTGATTATATATGTGAGAAGATTGGAGGACTACTGCTGTTGTACCTTGGATTGTAGGGTATGAGTACCCACCTCCTTTCACTAGTGTCGTGACCTATACCAAGGATGGACTAGGTTGTTAACAACTTGACCTTATGTGTCATTGTGGAGGACCCATACTGACTGGGGGTAGAGAATATCTTAGGAGTCCGACTCTTCCTAGATTTTGTATGTCAATGATTTTGACTTAACAGTGGTCAATTGGATTTTGGGTGGTATCCACAATTTCCTGAAGGCATAATAAAAGATGTTAGACAGTCATGTAGCATATCTGTTTATGGTTATACACAACACTTTATATTCGATGAAAACCCTTGTTTGTTTTCTTTTCACTGAGATCATGTAAAGTACAATAAGATATAATAGATGTACTTATGTTGTAGTTATGCTCATGTTGTAAACATGCTTATGTTGTCACATATATTGAAACTGATGGTTAAGATGTTGTTCCTAGATATGTTTAATATTGTTGCCCATGCTTTGTAACTAGAGATGCATATACTACTAATCATGCTTATGTAGATAGTTGTGCTTATGTTGTTAGCTCTTTTTATGATGTTGATATGTTCAACCTATTAGACATGCTAATGTTGTTAGCTATGATTTTGTGGCTAGACTTATTCATGATTATTGAGATTCCATGTTACTAGACTTGCTCATGATGCTAGATATGCATATGCAACTGAATTGCGTATATTGTCAATGAGATAAAGGATGATATTCTGGCTAATGATGATAGCTATTATCTGCTCCTTAATGTATTTTGTTAATCATTAGTATTGCTGAGCTTATTTGTTATATCTGATTAAACCACTTAACTATTTAATTACTTAAAAATGTTGTAATCAATAAACATTCCTGGAGGTTATATCTCTTGCTGGGACATGGGTCTCACCCTTGTGGTTTGCCACATTTTTTTAGGTAATCGGAAGTGACGAAAACAAACATGTGGCAACAAAGACGAGCTATAGTAATGAATCTTTGAGAAAGTTGATTAGAGGCCTAGTATGTCCTAGAGTCGTCACTGTACTCTCAGGTCCAGGTGAGAAAATTTTTTATATGGTGTTTCAAATGAATCAGACTTTTGTTAGCATGTTAATGTTTGTTGTGTGCCATATACAAATATTGTTCTCCTGTGTATATATGTTTTGGCCAAGGCGATAGAAAACTTTGTATCAAATTCTCGGCATAGTATGGATAAAAGAAAGATGTTGGGCTCTTATACAAATGTTTCCGAGCGGGTGCTGACGTGAAATCGATTTTAATTTACCCATATTTTTGGGTGTGTGATTAATTAGTGATTGATTGTGTTTTATGTTTTGAGTAATCTCGTTTAGTGTAATTGGTTCTCACAAGTTGGTATCAAATCTTTAGGTTCACTGAGTCTATAGGGACACTAGGACTTAGGACTAGGATGATGTCAAAATTAGGAATATGACATAAAAATATGGTGTATACTGCCTAATCTCAGTATTTGGGTGCCCTGGCCAGGTCTTCAATTATTGAATAAAGGTAAGTATGGAACTCTTAGATTGTTATCTTTCTGATTACTCTGATCAAGTATTCATTTTGAGACAATCTAAAGAGCATAATGAATAAGAAATCATGGTGTGAATATCTCAATCCTACCTTAAAGAAGATAAGAATTGCATCATTATCTATCAAAACTTGAATGTTTGGTAACTATAAGAGAAAGATACAACACTATGGTATCTAAATCTGAATACAAATAAGAAAAAGAGGAGTTCTTGATGATGTGATTCAAGAATATAATAAAGTAAAAGACAAATAAGTCTATGCTTATAAAGTGAATATAGGTATGAAATCCACATAAGGTGGAGAGAACTCTTATAATAAGTACAAAATGAGAAGACGAATGGGAACAATGAAAAAGCAATAAGGTGGAACCTGAGTTAGTATCAGACCAACCTATGTATGTAAGAAACTTTTAATGAAAAATTAGCATGGCATGTGAAAGAAATTAAGGGAGATGATCCATGTTTAATGAAGAAAATGTGGAATATGATGATTTACTTGTTGATAAGTAGTTGAAAAACATAAAAAAATAAGACAACATACCCATGCGTGATAAATAGACATCACAGAAGGAGTAATGAGATATGTTAATCATGATGATTCCTATGCTAATGCCAAGGAACCCAAAATGGAAAGGGAGAAATGAGATAAGTTGAACAAGAGTGAGATGGGGTTGATTAAATGTCTTTATGGGATCATGATTTGTCTTCTAAGTAGGTTGTGTAAATCCTAGTAAGGTGGAGATAGTGTTTTTTTTTCACCCCTAACAAGGTTGTCTAGGAATTATGTTTCTTTGTATGGAATGACAAGTTCCAACGTCAACATTTCTTTTGATGCTGAAAAAAAATGATAAAAGTTATAGTGTTAGTGTATTAAAAAAAGGGGGGATGGATATATTGCCTTTTTTTGCTTCAAGGAATGGTATGGGACACATGGCATGATTGGTAAAAAGCTAGAAAGTATGAATTTTGAGTAATGTGTTGGTACAATAGATATAATTTTAGGATGATAGCCAGAATTTGAAGTTGAACATTACTATTAGCTTTGTACAGGTGGTACAATAAGTTTCTATGTTCCATATTTGCAAATGTCTTCTTGTGGGGGTTTTTGTGCTGAACCAATATGAGATATGTATGAATGATGTGGCATCACCATGATATGAAAGTAAACATATGAAGGTAATAGGATGAGGTGCAAAGGAAGTACCCATCTTTGTTTACCTTGGATTTTGGGGGTGAAATCCCCATTAGGGGTTTATAGTTGTAAGGCCCCTGAACTTGCTTAATGCGTTGAATGAGCTTAATTAACATAATTCAAATACATATAACCCTAATATAACCTTTTGATATGTTTTGAAATCATAAGACAAGTTAAGTTTCAAATTTGGTCTAATTTGGCCATTGTTTGAGCAAGTTATGCAATTTTATGTACATTTTGGACTTTTCTGCAATTTACCGAATCAAGGGTTTTTCTTTGAAATTTATCACATACATTATGTTCCTTAGAGATTATATTATCATTCTTGAGATTTTTGGTCCATGGGTCTCCTAGTTGATCCATGGTTTGAAGGTGTTTTCATCAAGGGTATTTTAGGGTTTACCCCTTCATGGATGAGCTACCTTTAGTAGCTATCAACAAATTAATTATGTGTTTGGCTAGGAAATTAAACAAAGGAAAGCTAATCAGGTGTATAAATATAGTGGTAGAGCTTCTTGTGTGTGTGCTTGTATATTCTTAATAATTTAAATCCATGGACACTTGGATAGATACTAGAACTTCAACTTTTTCTTTTTGCTTTATCTTAAAGTTCATATACTTTTCCCCAAGCACCAAAACGAGCCATTTTCTCTCCACCACTTCCATCCTTATCACAACCTCGTTCTCCCTCTATTCAACTACGAATTTTTCTGCCCAAGGAAGAAGAAAGTGGGGATCTTCTTGGAGAAAGGATCTATGGTTGAAATTGACTTCATTTAGGGGTTCCTAAAGCTCATTCCTAGTGATATTGACCTAAAAGTGTAATAAATACCTTATTTCCTCCATTTATTTCTTTTTTATCCTTCCTACTAGCTTTATTCAGGTCGTAACCTTGCTGTTCCATGGTAGAAATTGCTCTAAATCTCTAAGACCCTATCTTTCTTGCTCCTTATGCTTAAGGTTTGCTCATTCTATGAAGAAAGGTGCTAGATGGACGAATTCATAGCTTATTCTTGGATTTTCTACCCACCTGCTTGAGATTTCTTCTGTGTGTGGGGTTTCATCTTCTCATTAGAGGCAAGTTTTATAACTTTCTCCATGTTTATTGCTTACCATAAACTTGCTAGCTCATGTTCTTGCTTGAAAATGATGATTCATGCACTAAAAAGCTATGCTTGACTTGGATTTCAATTTTTATAATGGTCCCTATTCTGATTTCAGTTCTAGATGAACTTGTGATCATGTGTAAATTATTTCTAATGTATAATATGACTTGAATAATGTTGGTTTGACAACCTTTGGTGCTAAGAATCTATCAACCAATGGTCAATTTAGGGTTTAATGCTGATTTCTTCTATAAACCCATGACCCGATGATGGTACCATTTCAACAACCCTATGGTGTTGTCTTCATGATAACTGATGGTTGATATCAAGGTGTCATATTATGGTGACAACATATGGTAACCCCCTTAGGTTAGGTTTTGGATCAATTAGAAGTTTAATGATCAACCATTAAGTATCCTAATAATGTTATCAATTAATGATGACATTAGCTTAATATTTGATGTTGATTAATGAATATAGTGCTAATCTAACAACCTATGGTGACTTAATGGTCATTAATGATAGTGGATCAGGTCTCCAAAACCTATGGTGAGATAATAAAATTGTTGTAGCATCAATTATGACTTAGACCAATGGTTTCTTGGGTCACTTGATGTAATGGTCGAACCTATATTGTAATTGATGGTTTTAACATATGAACTTCACCTAATGGTCAAGATCTAATGTTTATTACTTCAATAAAGTGGAATTATGTATAATGTAATATGTTGGTACTAATAATGTGATTTAGATGGTCTCCTTTATATGATCAACCTAAGGAGCTTACTTGTTGGCAATAGATGGCTTGTTTTAACTGAACAGTCGATTGTGGGTTTTATTGTACTCTCAATGGAACTTTTTGTGTTGTTAATCAAGGGAAGTCTAGGGTTAGATGGTGACTCTTTCTAGATATCAAATCAAGGACTTCATAGGTGTTTTATCCAAGGTGTTTACTTAGGTAAACAACCAATGGTCTTAACTTTTAAACATCCAATGATTTTGGGTGACATTGTGGTATGGTGATATTGGTTGAATGATGATGGAACAAATGGAGGGTTACCCTTAATAAGGTTTTCTTACCTATTCACTCATATTAATAGAAGGTATGATAATCATATTTTGTTGATATGTAACCCTAATGAGGTATATCTTGTTATACCTAGCTTTAATATAACTAAATTATGGTAATTGGGTATGAATAGTCCTTGAATGACTAATACAATCATGGAATACTCTATTACTGTTGTTGAAACCTTAGTATGCTATAACTTGATGTTTAAACCTTGATTTATGTGTGGGTTCATACTTGAGAATAGTATGGAATGTGACAGTGATGCTTCGCCTTATGCTTCCATGATCCAATGGGGATGTCGTGAGTTAGGATTTGGGTATAAGTGCTGATTGGTAACATTGATATAATTTATCATTTGAACCTAACTCTAATGCAAATAGATAAATATGAGTATTCATGTTTAACATTCTTATATGATGCAATGATGGTGGAATAACCTCCTAAAAATGACCATACACTTAATGTGTTAATTGGTGGTTATCATAGCCACATGGTTGATACTTTCTTATGCTAAATATGTGCATTATGAATATGATGAGTGTTAATCATATCTAGATTCCTAGCATGTTGATGTAATAAAGGAATGTTCTTAATGTTAATATAACCCTTCTATGATTTTTTATGAATATCTCCTAGCTCATTAATGCAATATTGTGTTGATTGGTGTATTATATGTAAGTGATGTTGTTGAGCCTTGTTATAAGGCATGGAAAGATAATGATGATCTTGTAGGGAATAGTATGATGGTCTTAATGACCTTTGGGCATGGTTGATCCTGAATGAGGTGTAATCCTCTTGTGTTGATAAGGGTTGATTCCCTATGATATTGTGAAAAGGATTTATTTCTTGTGATTGTATGATGACTAGTGTGGTCTCATGAATGCCAAGTGAATAGTACCATGTGATGATGAGATGAGAAATTATGTTTCACACATTTCATATCTTTTGAAGTTTTGATATTGATGTGCTTGATTAGAAGTGAATTAGGGTTTGCATGTCCACTTGTTTGATGCAGCCTTAATTCACTAATTTGGCATAACTAATCAAGTGAAACTCTAATCATGTAGTGCCCAGTGCCATAGATCCATTTGAGTGTCAGAATTTGCCAGATGGTGAAATGTGTATTCCTAAGGGAAACTCAGAGTGCATACTATTGAGTATGTGGGGGTGGAAAGTTGAGGATATATCCTTGTCATCCACAATGTAGATTGTGGAGGTTGGCTATGGTCAGGCCTCATACATCTTATGTGATTGAGAACGGTTGCGGTCGTGTCTCGGTGATTATATATGTGACAAGATTGGAGGACAACTACAGTTGTACCTCATATGGTAGGGTATGCGTACCCACCTCCTTTCACTAGTGTCGTGACCAGTACTAAGGACAGACTAGGTTGTTAGCAGCTTGACCTTATGTGTCGTTGTGGGGGACCTGTACTGACTGTGGGTGGAGAAGATCTTAGGAGTCTGTCTCTTCCTAGATCTTGTATGGCACTGATTTCGAATTAGCAGTGGTCAGTTGGATTTTGAGTGATATACTCAATTTCCTTAGGGTATAATAAAAGATTTAAGACAACCATGTAGCATATATGTTTATTATTATACACAATGTTTCATATGGGATGAAAACCCTTGTTTGTTTTCTTTTCACCGAGATCATGTATAGTACAATAAGAGATAATAGATATTCTTATGTAGTAATTATGCTCATGTTGTAAACATACTTATGTTGTCACATATACTGACACTGATGGTTAAGATGTTGTTGCTAGCTATGTTTAATATTTTTGGCCATGCTTTGTAACTAGAGATGCATATACTACTAATCTTGTTTATGTAGATAGTTGTGCTTATGTTGTTAGCTCTTTTTATGATGTTGATAAGTTCAATCTATTAGACATGCTAATGTTGTTAGCTATGCTTATGTGGCTAGACTTATTCATAATGATAGAGATTCCATGTTACTAGACTTGCTCATGATGCTAGATATGCATATTCTACTGAATTGCTTATATTGTCAATGAGATAAAGGATGCTATTCTGGCTAGTGATGATAGCTATTATCTACTCCTTAATGTATTTTGTTAATCATCAATACTGCTAAGCTTAGTTGTTATATCTGATTAAAGTGTTTAACTATTTAATTACTTAAAAATGTTGTAATCAATAAACATTGTTGGAGGTTATATCTCTTGCTGGGACATGGGTCTCACCCTTGTGGTTTGCCACATTTTTTTAGGTAGTTGGAAGTGACAAAAACAAACATGTGGCAGAAAAGAGGAGCTATATTAATGAATCTTTGAGAAATTTGATTAGATGTCTAGTGTGTCCTAGAGTCGTCCCTGTACTCTCCGGTCCGGGCGAGAAAAATTTGTATATGGTGTTTCAAACGAGTCAGACTTTTGTTAGCATGATAATGTTTTTTGTGTGGCATATACAAATATTGTTCTCCTGTGTATATATGTTGTGGCCAAGGCAATAGAAAAATTTGTATCAAATTCTCAGCATAATATGGATAAAAGAAAGATGTTGGGCTCTTATGCAAATGTTTATGAGGGGGTGCTGATGTGAAATCGGTTTTAATTTACCCATATTTTTGGGTATGTGATTAATTAGTGATTGATTGTGTTTTATGTTTTGAGTAATCTCATTTAGTATAACAGGTTATCACATATGATGTTTTGACCTTCTTCAAGTCCACGTGGTTTTCCTAAAAATTGTGAGTAGAGGGGTGAGCCTACTCACTCAGTGAATGAGTGCTTCACAGAAATAGTCCAAAGAACTGATATAATTACGAATATACCTTTGAGAAACTGATATCAATTATAAAGAGTCTAATCATTGACAATCATAAATATGGTAGGATACTCTAGATATTACAAGAGTGAATCAATATATGAACATGCTTGATTAATCTCAAAGAGAACTAATAACTCAGAAACATACAAAGGATAATTGAATAACTTCACACACTTGATTAACCTCTCATTCATCTTATTATGCCCTGAACCTACATGAGGTGTACCACAACATATGAAAGAATCACAACAATCTATGATCTCACTGTACAAGGCTTAGAAGCATGTCCAGGTTCCTAAGCCTATCTCTTGAGTAAGACCCCATCTGCAGCGGGCCTCAGCACGTCTGCCTCTTGGCGGCTAATGGGAGCGGCCGGATATCTCAGACTCCACCTCTCAACCTGGGTACTCAAGTGGTGAGTCAAAGCCCTCAGGCTTACGGTGCATCAGTGGACCTACTGACCACTGGTCACTTACAACATGTAACACATGTACCACCAACATCCTCGGTTGGTGTTGGGTACCACACAACTGTAAGGAGTCTGCCCTACTAGTCAAGAACCCCGCACCCTACTAGTGTGCTCCGTCTTACCTCGAATTGGACTACCTCCAGTCGGGAAACTGTTTCCTCCCCACAGCACAAGCCTCATCCTGTGAGGATTCTATAGTATTCAAGGCATCTAAATGTCTAATTCACTCTTTACATTCACAATTAAATCATCACATCAACATATCTTAGTTTAGCTTTGTAAACCATTCTTTTCTTAGACCATCTGATAACATTTACCACAAATGAACTATTAAGCATCACCACATATCATACTGAGAACATTGATATCACAATACTTTATTCATTGAATACCCTAGCCTTAGGGTTTCATTTACCTCAATCACTTATCAAATGGCTCTCATAAGGATTTCATGCGACATAAACATTCACTGAATAAAGACTTCCTTCAACAAATCATATACAATCAATATATGTATGAAACCTTAGAACTGAGCTGAATTTGGGTTTCCATGCCATTCACTGAGATATCATGCATCAAGAATAAAATTTAATAAATAAATTCTATCATGTCAAAAAATCCCTTCAAATGGATTTCACGATATCTATTCGCAAATATCCAACTTTCCTTGCATCTAGGGTTTCACCCTCTTTACTGAGATATCAAACCAAACACTATTCACCTTAAACAAAATCTAAGATAGTATCTAACATATATGTACTATGCATTTAGATAAATAATCATTCATAACCAAGGGGATCCAGATAAACAAATTTCTCTAATTAATTATACAACAATTTCAGTCATAGACAAATTCCCTATATTTCAGTTAACTCTCATAACCTCTGTCAATACTTTGGGAATTCTCATTAGGATGTATTGTATATATTTCTGATATGATTTTATCATCTGAAATTCATCCAAATAGAGGAAGAATCCATTTCATATCATTTTACAACAACTTAGATCAAATAGACAATTTAGGGTTTTTAGTCGCATACTAAGCAATTAAAGATTATGGATGATTTAACCAATTTTCATGCAATATACTATTTAAAGGGAGTTCCCACTCACACTAAGGTGTGAAAACACCTTAAAAACGTAGCTCATCCCTGAAAATCTTGATCTCATATCAAATCCCTAGCAATTCATCTGATTCTTCTTCCTTTCAACTCGAAAACCCTAGAAATGCGGGATTATGAAGAAAGAGTGAGAAAAGGATAAGTTTTGATACCATTTTGGATCAAATCAGAGGAGTGATGGAATCTTGACATGTGAGAGAAGATTCACCATGAAAGGATATGCAAAGAAGCTAAACTTACTTGATTTCATCACATCTCGGATAGAGAAACCCTAGATCAACAATTCCACCACTTTCTCCTCTAAAACCCTAACTCTCCCTCTCTCTCTAGGATTTCATTTCTTTAGAATGAATCATGAATTATGAGATCTCCTAGTGTGTTAGGTTGACCATATAGAGCAATTGAGCTGCTTGGGTGAATTGCACATTGACCCCTCACTAAACTTTTTCTTATTTCAGCAGATTATTCTGTCGTACAAAAGTTACTATAAATCGTGTATTTCAGAGATCAAACCTTCTCCAAAATTTATGAACATTTAGCATGCTGTTTGTAATTGAGTTATAAAGCTTTAGTTAAAATTTTAGATCATTCTGAGCTACAATTAAATAAATAAAAATAGAATAGTGTACTGATATCCAAAAATCTACAGAATAGTCTGTTGAAGAGAAAATGCCCCAGAACGGCCATGCCAGCTACCATGGCCATGTTACAATGGACCCAGCATGGCCATGCTACCTATCACGACTGTGGTGCATTGGTTTTATCAGATTTGAGTACAAAAGTTGGTCAACAGTTCAATTCTTTCAAAATGGTCATGTGGACTAGCATGCTCGTGCCACCAATGACATAACACGGCTGTGCTACCCACCACGACCATGCTATCCAACCCTCCAACTACCATTTTCATTTTCCTATGCCTAAATCTCACATTCCTTCCCGAAATAAGCCTGTTTGGTGAAAAACCTAATTTCAATCGACTAGGGTTCATATTTTCTCAAACCCTAATTATACAAAGAGATAGCATACTTGGAGTTCTCATTAAGTTTAACACATCATAATTGAACTGCCATCCTTAATCATGTTTAATCAATGATCAATATAATTAAGCATGTAGTCATCCACATAAACCCTAACTTACCAATTAAGCTCAGATACGGTCATAACATGTATACTTTCCAACTAGTACCACAAGGCTAGGATGATTGGTTGGGAGTGTGGCTGGTAAAGTCTTCCTTGTTTCCAAGGATTTCATAGGTTCATGAGTGTTCTTCTTCTTTACACAATTTTTTGTTTTAAGAATGGAATAAATTGTACTGGTGTGTCATTTTCTTTTATGTAAATTGGTAGCTCATTTGTACCACTCTTGAATTGATTACGCTATAAAATATAAGAAGGAGGGACAAGTCAAAAGGTGGGAGAAGTAAATCAATCCCGGTAGGGTAGATCTCTAAACCGTAAATGATAGTAAACGATTCATTTTATGAGAGAAAGTTCAAAGCCCAAAATTTTTCAAAATTTCCTAGGATGCGTAAAGTATGAATTTGTACAAAGCATTCAAAATTGGAATTAAAGGACAAGAATGTACCTCACACACCCGTTTATAAATCCCCTCAAACTTATCATACACTCCATCTCAGAGTGTGAAAGATGAAATTTTTAGATATAAACATTCCTGCTTTATTATTGTTGTTGGTCAAAAACCAACCATTTAGATTGCAGAAACATGTCAACATATCCTCCTTGGACTGTGTGATAACATTTGTGTTATAATCTTTCAACTTGTACATCCCTCAGGGCCAAAGCTGTCATCCATGTCAGACAATAAAAACCGCATTCATAAGATAGGGTAATCTATTGGGAACTTCTATAATAGAGCTGCATTTTCTTGAAGTCCTTGCTCTTCACATGTTTGTACCCCTTGCCATGTTTGTAGATCATCTCTATTATCACTTCAACACATGTTACTTCCTTTTCATCAGCAAGTGTCTTTGATGTAGTCATCCTATTATATTTGTTCAGTGTGAAGGTTGGATCTGAGTTGTTATATAAAATCGTGGTCTTTGTCTTGATGTTGACTACAAGAAGAGTCCAATGATTATCATGGTGTATTGGAAAGAATATGAAATGATGGAAGGAGTCCATTGGGCACAACTATAGTTGTTATTTTTCTAATGACTTCTTATGTTTTAGTATGTCATCAATGACCAAGAAGTAAGCCATGTGTACATGAGGAATATTATCTCCTAGCAGGGATTGATATGCAGACATGACTGTAACATCCCTGACCTGGGTTATGCCTTAACACTAGAAGTTTTGCTTAAGCAAGATAATTAGATCCTTGATTTTATCTTGTGAAAAGTAATTAAGGCCAAGAGGAACTTATGTTTTAATTTTGGTCATGTTTTGATAATGTTTAAGCAATGTTTGCTTATTTTGGACTAAAGTGAAAATTACCCAAGTTGAGGGGTTAACTTGCAAATGTTACATGATTAAATGTTCCTCGTGTGTTGAAGCATCATGAGAATGAATATGATGCAGAGGTATGGCTTGGGAAAATCCTGAGTACCAAGAAAGAGCTGATAAAGCAATGTTTGTGCATTAAAACCTAGTTTTGGTATATTATGCAATTTACCCAAACCCAGGGTTCAATATGAAAATTACCACTTCAAAATAGTCCCTACTGTTTCTTGGCATCATGTAGAGCAAAGAAAATGATAGGGGTGTCTCATTTGAATCACTTTGGAGGAGAGAGAATCTTGATATTAAAATAATCAAGATTTAAGCATAATTGGAACCTTACCTCAATTTAATGCAAAAATAAATATATTAGTTGAAGTGCTATTCAAACAAAATTTTGTTGGTTGAAATCCATACATATGGACGTCCTTGTGCCTTTCAAAGGCACGAAAATATCCAAAGGAAGTGGATAACTAACTCACATTATATTATAAGAAAAAGAAATATCCACTCACTTTAGGATATTATTATTATAAGGGTTAAGGTGCTTAATTTGCTTTTCTTTATTTCTTGGATAATTGAGAGGAATAAGAGGCAAGGAAGATATCCTCGTAACCAAGGAAGGGAAGGGGGCAAATAGCAAGGATATGGAGGAGATAATTCCTACTTTCTCTCTCTTAAATGAATTTTTAATAAAATGCATATATGCTCCCTTATCCATAGCTTGGATGGGTAATTTCGAATCCACTTTCATTCCTTGCTTGAAAAAAATGACGAAGGGAGCTTGGAGAAACAGGAGAAGGACCCCCAACCTGTTGGTAAGATTCTTGATCACTTTCAACCATGATTTCATGGTGCAAATTGAAAATAAATCATTGATTTCTTCTTTTCTTCACTCCATCTTCAACCCTAGCCAATCTTTTCACCCAAAAGCTTGAGGACGAGCCTAGGGGGAGTTGTAAAAGCTTCACGCACCATTGTTGATGTGAAGCTCCAAGCTTTGAAGATCATTTGGAGGCAGGTTATATAACTTGAGCCCTTAAGCATTGTTATTGAACTCAATTTATCAATTCAATTGATTCAATTGTTCTTCTTGAAATACCTTTGATTAATTGATGCAACTTCCATGGGTATGGAAGTAGATTTCGTGGGGATGAAGTTTGATGGTGATGACATCATCACAAGAACACATCTCAACAAATTTGAGTTGCAAATGGTTTTGGACTTTTGGTCCAAATGGTTTCACCAAACCGTTTGGAGACCAAACGGTTTGCAAACCATTTGATGACTTGGACTCCAAACCAAAAGAGAGGGTTGACCGTTTGGTTAGGTTGACCATTTGAGGTCTGAACCCAAGTACATGTTGGATGATGATCCAATAGATCCAATTGATTGATTCAATGTATGTACAATCCTTCAATTGGAAACCCTAATCGAGTTGATTGAAGAATCCATGATTGATCCTAACGATTTCAAGATAATTTGGGTCAAATGGTTTTGAAACTGTTTGGAGGGTTAATGGTTGACCCTTGATTATTGGATAAAGATCTAATGGTGTTGATTTATGAATCCTTCAATTTCCTAATCAATGATCAGTTCAATGGTGCAAATTATATTCAATTTGATTGATGAATGTACCTAATGAACCCTTGTGGGTTTGAGACTGATTTGGCCCAAACGGTCTTGAGACTGTTTGAGTCCAAACAGTCTTGAAACCATTTGGGGTCAAACGGTTTCAAAACCATTTGGAGTCAAATAGTTTCAAAACCGTTTGGTGATGAAACCCCAAAACCGAATGGAGCTCAAATGTGATTCAATCATTTGGAAATTGAAGGTGATGATTGTTCCATTGATCCAATGATTGATAGCAATGATAATCAATGATAGGTATAAAGGTTGAATCCCTAAAGTACCTAGATGATTAGTACCTTTAAAGGGATAAACCCTAATTTCTTATAATAACAATAACTCAGTACACTATGTTAATCATAGTTGTATATACTTGATCGTATGATTGATGTAACCAAATCAAGTGGAGAGAATGATAGAAAGGAATTCATACTTGAGTATGATTCATGTGGTGATTAAGGGTATGATCCTTAGTAAAGAGATCTTAAAACCCTAATCATGAGCATAAAACCCTAATTGACAAGGTTATTGAACCCTAACCCTAATTCAGGGCAATTTTGAGTGAAACCCTAATCTAGGGTAAGGATGTAACCCTAATTCAGGGTGATGATATGTGTAAACCTAATTTAGGGTAATGTGATGTAAAACCCTAAATTGGGATGAATAGTAAACCCTGATTATGGATACTTGAATAGGAATCCTAATTGGGATGAATAGTAAACCCTAATTGTGGGAAATTAAAGTGGAAATCCTAATTGAGGATGATTCCATATGAAACCCTAATTAAGGGTGATCCCATGTGAAACCCTAGTCGAGGATGATTTCATGTGAAACCCTAATTGAGGATGATTCCATGTGAAACCCTAATTGAGGATGATTCCATGTGAAACCCTAATTGAGGATGATTCCATGTGAAACCCTAAATGAGGATGATGCCATGTGAAACCCTAGTTCAGGGTGATGCCATGGGAAATCCTAATCTAGGGTAATTCCATGTGAAACCCTGAATTAGAATAATGTTATGTGGAACCCAGATGTAATGATGTGATGTGAAATTTAAATCTGGGGTGATGCCATGTAATGAGATATGAAACCCTAATGAGGGTATAATGGCCAATACACTAAAATAGAGTGTGGCTGACATAATCAAGTAAGATGAGAATGTTACACCATGAAAGGTGAAATTGATAAACCATATGAATGGTAATATTGATACTTTAATATGTAAGGGTATAAGGGACAAGGTGATGCCTAGATCATTATACATCCAACTCTATACATGTGATTAACTTGACATACATGTATCAACCCTATACACCTTACAAAGATGAGGATAGGACACTCTTAGGAGTGATGTATGCAACACTAAATAATGGTGTGGATAGTATTTTGAGAGTAGAGATACCTAAAGTGGTTGATAATGATATCAACTATGCCTAACCATTAGATAAGTCCATATCATTAAAGATAGCTGGACAAATCTAGTGTGTGACTTATGCACTATATGATAAAGGTGATAGGTGAGTGGTTAAAAGTATTAAGAGGGAAATATCGTAATACAAGATAAGTTGGTAAATTCAAGTGAGTTAGAAGTGATAAGAAAAGTGATACATCAAGACATGATAGATATCACATTCAGCACTTCAGGATTGATACACCTTGATACTCTTTAAATCCAATTTAGTTGGATAAGAAACACATGAAATGTGTTATATAAACGGATACAATGAAATGTAAGGAGTTTGATACATTTTGATAAGTATAGGCTAACATACATTGAGAAAGGGGTTAAGACAAACTAATGAGTATGATGTAATTATACCCTAGCAAGGATGGGAAATAAACTCATACCTTGCATTAATAATATTTAATGATATGTGATGAGAGCAATAAGCATGTGTGAATGCTTGTGATATTAAAAGAGGCTCTTAGAGGAGTAGAGCAATTAATTAGGGTGGGATTCATAAAATGAACATAAGCCCTAATTAATGTGTAATGGGAAATCATAACCCTAATTTTGGGTAATAGGATGAAAAACCCTATTTGATGGTAAACCCTAATCCTAGTAAGGAAATAGTGGTGTTACTATTATATTGTATGCTGTGATATGCTTTTGTTGCTTATTGAGAAGTAACAAAATATGGATTGGCCTGGTGTGCCATTATATTATATTTTGCTTATGAGAAGTAAAAAAATGTGCAGTGGCATTGTAAGCCATGTGATCAAGTTGTTGCCTAGTAGAAGGTGACAAGACAAATGATCGGCCTTGTGAGACATGTGTAATAGTTGTGTAAGAAGTATCATGTATACCTTGGTCTAAGGACGTAGAGGTAATAGTTACGTAATAAGTGGTAACAATGCATGTTCAGTGATGAACCTAGGGTTTAAATACCCAAATTTGATAAGCATGGTAATAATGTGGTGGAGGGATGAAAATCCCCAGTATTTAAATGAGGGACTGAGATCCCAATGTCTTATAAAGACTGAGAAGTGATTGATTAAACAATACATGGTTCTTTGTAGCATTTGTCATAATAAGTTATGTTTGAGAACTTGACTGATGCTAAAAGAATATGATAATGTACCTAATTAATCAAGTGAAATCATATCATGTAGAGCCCTGGTCATAGATCCATCATCGTCAGTAATAGGTGATGGTGAAACGGGTTGCTCCGCGGCAAAAACCCAGAATGCATATTTTTGAATATGTGGGGGTTAATGGACGAACATATCCTTACGTCCTGATGAGGAGATTGATGGAAGGTAAACATTAAACCTCTCAATCCTTCATTGTATGTATCAGAATGGATGTATCACAAATCTCCCGATGATTGGGATAGATGCCGTACACATCTCCTAATAATACTTAATGTCGGGTTGATGGAGATAAACATTAAATCTATCGATTGCTAATGAGAGTACAGTTGATGTTGTAACTCTATAGCAAAGTTGCCAGTATACCCTGGAAAACTATATTGAGTAGTTGACATAAGTCTTGCTTGTGGTCCCGCACTGACCGGGATGTGGGAGGTCATGGGAATCTGGCTCTTCCATTGACCTATGTATAGTACCGATTTCAACTTCGCAGTAGTCAGTTGGAGTATGAGCGGTATACCTCATGTCCTCAGGGCATAAGTGTGATTGTAAAATATAATCATCCGTATAACATGTTTGGTTAGGGATTGAATACAGAAATTCATTGGCTTATATTACATTTGTTTTATGCATCTTTAGTTGATAGATATGAATTATGTCTCTTTACATTCCTTGCAAGGTGGATAGATGATTTACAACTCTACCATGAGTAGATGCAATGTTCTCCTTAGGAAAGGAGATTACTTGATTTTGTTCATACAACGATTTATCTGCTGTTAAATATATAAGATTCCAATACTTAGTTTAAATTTAATAAACTGCAATAATGATGTTTTTGGCGGAGAGTTATATCTCTCGCTAGGGTAATTTACAATTGTCTCACCCCCGTGGGAACCAAAATTTTTAGGTGGACATGGACGAAGAGTCATAAATCCCATAGCAGAGAAAGAACAGTAGCAGGATTAGGGACAACAGTAATATCTCAGGTGGAGATACTATCTGTCGAGTCTTGTAGTCAAGAGTCCTACGTGTTGTCTCTGTACTCTCAGGTCCTAGGAGTCAGTAGTTTGTGATTTTATAATCGATCTGAGGTTTTGGCTTGATGCATCGAGGTTTTAAGTTGCCTATGTACAAATTTAATAGAGCAGCTGTTGTATGTAATCCTCGAGAAGAGATGGTACATGACATGTACATTATGAAGCAGGATGTAATTGAAATACAATGGTTCTTGTTAAAAGAGTTTTCCTGAGAATGGATCTCTTTGCAAATGGTTTTAATTTTTAGTAATTTTCAGTAATCCGCTGCAAATGATTTGCTTTCGCTTAAGTAAATGTTGTTTTTGTGAGTTGGATGTCACAATTTAGTGGTATCAGAGCTCTAGGTTCGCTGAGTCTACAGAGACATAGGACTAAGGTAGTAGAGTCTGTTCTAGTATCTTCCAATGTATCTGATAGTATCTTCTACTCATATAGGAGAAGAAGAACTTGAAGATGGTTGGGTCACATGAGGAGTTTGTTGTAGAAAGCAACAATGTTACACCAAGAAGGGGTGAAGGGGATCAGAGCAGAGAAGAACATATACTTGTACATCCCCAGTTTAACCTAGCCATGATAGAGAGCCCAGTTTTCCCTTCTCTGTTTGAGCAATTTAGGACAGCCATGATGCATATAGTAGATTGTGCATTAGCAATGCAACCTAGACTACCAACCCCCAATGATGAAGTTTTGAACTCCAATAGGATTCTTGCTCAACAACCTAAAACTAGGGTTTGCTATGGGTGTAGATAGCCTGGACATATTATTAAACATTGTCCAGAAAGGAAAAATAAAAGAAGAATTGAGAAAAGGCCTATACAAACTCAGGAACAGAGGCCTAGTAGTCCCAAAAAGGGAAAGTTCTTGGCACCAGTAGTATAGCCAATGTCTAATACACCAAGGCAATGGCTACTCGGAAAGGGTAAAGAACATTTTAGACCACATCTAAAGCTCAGAACTTGCTACCAATGTAGACAGGTAGGACATCTGGCAAGAGATTGCTTAGCCAGAAATGTTATGGTGAATCAACCTCTGAGGCAGAATAATCCTGAGGTAGTGAACCATCCACGAATCATGATAGGTTAGACAAATAATATCATTCTAATATGTCATTATATGATTCCCTGAGCTTATTTGAGAAAGTAATTAATAGAGCTTTCTTTGATTAGTCCTATAAGGACTTACATTTTGCATAACAAACATTATGGATGTTTTATATTTATTGTTCTTACCTCTATGAGAGAAAATGATGTATAGAAAAGATGCCTGGATAAAATCCTAGAATGATGAATCTTATGCTCATGATGATAAGAAAAGAAAGGAATATGATAGTATACAAAGTGCATACTACTTAATCTTAGTATTTATATACCCTGGATAGGTATACAACTATTGATGATAAAGTAAGTATGGAAACTCTTAGATTGTTATCTTTTTTATTGCTCTGATCAAGTAGTCATTCTGAGACAATCTAATGAGTATCATGAAATTTGAAATATGGTATGGATAAATGTGTCGTATCCTAATTACAAGAAAGAAAAATTTGAGATAATCTCAGATGAGTATGTGTGTATGAGGAAGTAAAAAGTATACTCCTCATAAGATAAGAATGAGAACAAGGGAGGTGATCCCTGTTCAAAAAAAAGTTTGTGTATAATAAAGATCGTTTCCCATAATATGGAAATGAGAAATATGATAAGATCATAAGATTCTCAGGAATATGTTAGATAATAACAAAGAAAGGAATGATGTTATGTAGACATCCTTTTAAATTCCTATGCCAAAGGAAAGGAAACTAGGATGATGAAAAGAGTAAATGATTCTTGAATAGTTGAAAACTCATGAAATAATAAGAGGGATATGATTCCTTGTCTTCCTTCCTTTCGGAGACATGGCAATCAAGTGGGTCTTAGGACACTTGATGTGCATAAGATAAAAATGTTAATGTGATGGATACTTAGAAAAGTATCAGTTTATCTTGGACTGTGGTTCCAAGGTGAAGATTTATGTAACAAGTAATGTTCAAATATGAAAGGAAGATAAATATGTGATGTGTTTTCAATACATGTGACAGATACCAAGGTAAGAGATCCTGGTATCTAAAGAAATAATAGATGATTTATGTTGGCTACCTGGAATGGTCAACCAAGAAATTAGTTTGACTATAAAATAGTATGAACATCATATGTTAGGGGTTTATGCTTTTCATAAACATGATATTAATAAAGAATGTATGATGTTTCTTTGAATAAGAAAGATGTTACCTGACACAGAATTAACTCCATAGTCAATAATGAGAAAGATAGTGGAGTATGTGTCATGTGTAAAAGATTCTATGAGAATCTTGAGTGGAAGAACTTTGTGTTGATCAAAGATCTATGGTGTCTCCATAATAATGAGATGTTATGTGAAGACATGATGATATGATGCATGAATAATATCTGTCTCCCTTTTATCTGGGATTTCAGGGACAAAAGCCTCGTTAGGGGTTTATAATTTGTAACATCCCTGACCTGGGTTATGCCTTAACCCTAGTATTTTTTCTTAAGCAATATAATTAGATCCTTAATTTTATCTTGTGAAAAGTAATTAAGTACAAGAGGAACTTATGTTTCAATTTTGGTCCTATTTTGATAATGTTGAAGTAATGTTTGCTTATTTTGGACTAAAGTGCAAATTACCCAAGTTGAGGGGATAAATTGCAAATGTTACATGATTAAATGTTCCCCGTGTGTTGAAGCATCATGAGAATGAAGATGATGCAGAGTATGACTTGGGAAAATCCTGAGTACCAAGAAAGAGCTGATAAAGCAATGTTTGTGCATTAAAACCTAGTTTTGGTATATTATGCAATCTACCCAAAACCCAGGGTTCAATATGCAAATTACCACTTCAAAATATTCCCTAATGTTTCTTGGCATCATGTAGAGAAAAGAAAATGATAGGGGCGTCTCATTTGAATCGCTTTGGAGGAGAGAGAATCTTGACATTAAAATAATCAAAATTTAAGAATAATTGGAACCTTACCTCAATTTAATGCAAAAATAAATATATTAATTGAAGTGCTCTTCAACCAAAATTTTGTTGATTTAAATCCATACATATGGACGTCCTTGTTCCTTGCAAAGGCACGAAAATATCCAAAGGAAGTAGATAACTCACTCACATTATTATAAGAAAAAGAAATATCCACTCACTTTAGGATATTATTATTATAAGGGTTAAGGTGCTTAATTTGCTTTTCTTTATTTCTTGGATAATTGATAGGAATAAGAGGAAAGGAAGATAGCCTCGTAACCAAGGAAGGGAAGAGGGAAAATGGCAAGAATATGGAAGAGATAATTCCTACTTTCTCTCTCTTAAATGAATTTTTAATAAAATGCATATATGCCCCCTTATCCATAGCTTGGATGGGTAATTTCGAATATACTTTCAATCCTTGCTTGCAAAAAACGACCAAGGGATCTTGGAGCAACAGGAGGACGACCCCCAACCTGTTGGTAAGATTCTTGATCACTTTCAACCATGATTTCATGGTGGAAATCGAAAATAAATCATTGATTTCTTCTTTTCTTCACTCCATCTTCAACCCTAGCCAATCTTTTCACCCAAAAGCTTGAGGACGAGCCTAGGGGGAGTTGCAAAAGCTTCATCCACCATTTATGACGTGAATCTCCAAGCTTTGAATCTCATTTGGAGGCGGGTTATATAACTTGAACCCTTAAGCATGGTTATTGAACTCAATTTCTCAATTCAATTGATTCAATTGTTCTGCTTGCAATACCTTTGATTAATTGATTCAACTTCCATGGGTATGGCATTAGATTTCGTGGGGATGAAGGTTGATGGTGATGAAATCATCACAAGCACACATCTCAACAAATTTGAGTTGCAAACGTTTTTGGACTTTTGGTCCAAACGGTTTCACCAAACCGTTTGGAGACCGAAACGGTTTGCAAACCATTTGATGACTTGGACTCCAAACCACAAGAGAGGGTTGACCATTTGGTTAGGTTGACCATTTGAGGTCTGAACCCAAGTACATGTTGGATGATGATCCAATGGATCCAATTGATTGACTCAATGTATGTACAATCCTTCAATTGGAAACCCTAATCGAGTTGATTGAAGAATCCATGATTGATTCTAATGATTTCAAGATAATTTGGGTCAAACAGTTTTGAAACCGTTTGAACTCAAATGGTCTTGAAACCATTTGGGACCAAACGGTTTCAAAACCATTTGGAGGGTTAATGGTTGATCCTTGATTATTGGATAAAGATCTAATGGTGTTGATTGATGAATCCTTCAATTGCCTAATCAATGGTTAGTTCAATGGTGCAAATTACATTCAATTTGATTATGAATGTACCTAATGAATCCTTGCGGTTTTGAGACGGATTTGGCCGAAATGGTCTTGAGACCGTTTGAGTCCAAACAGTCTTGAAACCCTTTGGGGTCAAACGGTTTCAAAACCGTTTAAAGTCAAACAGTTTCAAAACCATTTGGTGATGAAACCCCAAAACTGAATGGAGGTCAAATGTGATTCAATCATTTGGAAATTGAAGGTGATGATTGTTCCATTGATCAAATGATTATTAGCAATGATAATAAATGATAGGTATAAAGGTTGAATCCCTAAAGTACCTAGATGATTAGTACCTTTAAAGGGATAAACCCTAATTGCTTATAATAGCAATAACTCAATACATTATGTTAATCATAGTTGTATATACTTGATCGTATGATTGATGTAACCAAATCAAGTGGAGAGAATGATAGAAGGGAATTCATACTTGAGTATGATTCATGTGGTGATTAAGGGTATGGTCCTTAGTAAAGAGATCATAAAACCCTAATCATGAGCATAAAACCCTAATTGACAAGGTTATTGGACCCTAACCCTAATTCAGGGCAATTTTGAGTGAAACCCTAATCTAGGGTAAGGATGTAACCCTAATATAGGGTGATGATGTGTAAACCTAGTTTAGGGTAATATGATGTAAAACCCTAAATTGGGATGAATAGTAAACCCTGATTATGGATACTTGAATAGGAATCCTAATTGGGATGAATAGTAAACCCTAATTGTGGGTAATTAAAGTGGAAATCCTAATTGAGGATGATTCCATATGAAACCCTAATTAAGGGTGATCCCATGTGAAACCCTAGTCGAGGATGATTTCATGTGAAACCCTAATTGAGGATGATTCCATGTGAAACCCTAATTGAGGATGATTCCATGTGAAACCCTAAATGATGATGATTCCATGTGAAACCATAGTTGAGGGTGATGCCTTGGGAAATCCTAATCTAGGGTAATGCCATGTGAAACCCTGAATTAGAATAATGTTATGTTCAACCCTGATGTAATGATGTGATGTGAAATTTAAATCTGGGGTGATGCCGTGTAATGAGATATGAAACCCTAATGAGGGTATAATGGCCAATACACTAAAGTAGAGTGTGGCTGACATAATCAAGTAAGATGAGAATGTTACACCATGAAAGGTGAAATTGATAAACCATATGAATGGTAATATTGATACTTTAATATGTAAGGGTATAAGCGACAAGGTGATTCCTAGATCATTATACATCTAACTCTATACATGTGATTAACTTGACATACATTTATCAACCCTATACACCTTACAAAGATGGGGACATGACACTCTTAGGAGTGATGTATGCAACACTAAATTATGGTGTGGATAGTATTTTGAGAGTTGAGATACCTAAAGTAGTTGATAATGATATCAACGATGCCTAACCATTAGACAAGTCCATATCATTATAGAGAGCTGGACAAATCTAGTGTGTGACCTATGCACTATATGATAAAGGTGATAGGTGAGTGGTTAAAAGTATTAAGAGGGACATACCATAATAAAAGATAAGTTGGTAAATTCAAGTGAGTTAGAAGTGATAAGAAAAGTGATACATCAAGACATGACAGATATCACATTCATCACTTCAGGATTGATACACCTTGATACTCTTTAAATCCAATTTAGTTGGATAAGAAACACATGAAATGTGTTATATAAACTGATACAATGAAATGTAAGGAGTTTGATACATTTTGATAAGTATAGGCTAACATACCTTGAGAAAGAGGTTAAGCCAAACTAATGAGTATGATGTAATTATAACCTGGCAAGGATGAGAAATAAACTCATACCTTGCATTAATAATATTTAATGATATGTGATGAGAGCAATAAGCATGTGTGAATGCTTGTGATATTAAAAGAGGCTCTTAGAGGAGTGGAGCAATTAATTAGGGTGGGATTCATAAAATGAACATAAGCCCTAATTAATGTGTAATGGGAAATCCTAACCCTAATTTTGGGTAATAGGATGAAAAACCCTATTTGATGGTAAACCCTAATCCTGGTAAGGAAATAGTGGTGTTACAATTGTATTGTATGTTGTGATATGCTTTTTTTGCTTACTGAGAAGTAACAAGATATGCATTGGCCTGGTGTGCCATTATATTATATTTTGCTTATGAGAAGTAACAAAATGTGTAGTGGCATTGTAAGTCTTGTGATCAAGTTGTTGCCTAGTAAAAGGTGACAAGACAAATAATGGGCCTTGTGAGCCATGTGTAATTCTTGTGTAACAAGTATCATGCATACCTTGGTCTGAGGACCTAGAGGTAATAGTTACCTAATAAGTGGTAACAATGCATGTTCAGTGATGAACCTAGGGTTTAAATACCCAAATTTGATAAGCATGGTAATAATGTGGTGGAGGGATGAGAATCCCTAGTAATTAAATGAGGTACTGAGATCCCAATGTCTTATAAAGATTGAGAAGTGATTGATGAAACAATACATGGTTCTTTGTAGCATTTGTCATAATAAGTTATGTTTGAGAACTTGACTGTTGCTAAAAGAATATGATAATGTACCTAATTAATCAAGTGAAATCATATCATGTAGAGTCTAGCCATAGATCCTTCATCGTCATTAATAGGTGATGGTGAAATGGGTTGCTCCGTGACAAAAACCCGGAATGCATATATTTGAATATGTGGGGGTTAACGAGCGAACATATCCTTACGTCCTGATGAGGAGATTGATGGAAGGTAAACATTAAACCTCTCAATTATTCATTGTATGTGTCGGGATGGATATATCACAAATATCTCGATGATTGGGATAGATGTCGTACACATCTCCCAATAATACTTAATGTCGGGTCGATGGAGATAAACATTAAATCTCTCGATTGCCGATGAGAGTGTAGTTGATGTTGTAACTCTATAGTGAAGTTGCCAGTATACCCTGGAAAGCTATATTGAGCAGTTGGCATAAGTCCTGCTTGTGGTCCCACACTGACCGGGATGTGGGAGGTCATGGGAATCTGGCTCTTCCATTGACCTATGTATGGTACCGATTTCAACTTTGCAGTGGTCGGTTGGAGTATGAGCGGTATACCTCATCACCTTAGGGCATAAGTGTGATTGTAAAATATAATTAGGTGTATAGCATGTTTGCTTAGGGATTGAATACG
Source organism: Alisma plantago-aquatica (assembly GCA_963693085.1). Lineage (NCBI taxonomy): Eukaryota > Viridiplantae > Streptophyta > Magnoliopsida > Alismatales > Alismataceae > Alisma > Alisma plantago-aquatica. Next base: position 298,335,944 of record OY856415.1, read on the forward strand.
GAAATTCATTGGCTTATATTACATTTCTTTTATGCATCTTTAGTTGATAGATGTGAATTATGTCTCTTTACATTCCTTACAAGGTGGATAGATGATTTAAAACTCTACCGTGAGTAAATGCAATGTTCTCCTTAGGAAAGGAGATTACTTGATTCTGTTCATACAACAATTTATCTATTGTTAAATATATAAGATTCCTATGCTCAGTTTAAATTTAATAAAATGCAATAATGATGTTTCTGGCGGAGAGTTATATCTCTCGCTGGGGAAATTTACAATTGTCTCACCCCCGTGGGAACCAACATTTTTAGGCGGACACGGATGAAGAGTCAGAAATCCCATAGCAAAGAAAGAACAACAGCAACATCAGGGACAGCAGTAATATCTCAGGTGGTGATACTATCTTTTGAGTCTTGTAGTCAAGAGTCCTATGTGTCGTCTATGTACTCTCAGGTCCTAGGAGTCATTAGTTTGTGATTTTATAATCGATCTGAGGTTTTGGCTTGATGCCTCGAGGTTTTAAGTTTCCTATGTAAAAATTTAATAGAACAGATGTTGTATGTAATCCTCGAGAAGAGATGGTACATGACATGTACATTATGAAGTAGGATGTAATTGAAATACAATGGTTCTTGTTAAAAGAGTTTTCCTGAGAATGGATCTCTTTGCAAATGGTTTTAATTTTTAGTAATTTTTAGTAATCCGCTACAAATGATTCGCTTCCACTTAAGTAAATGTTGTTTTTGTGAGTTGGATGTCACAAAGACATTGACTGCTAGGTATCCTCCCATCTTCAGTGATTCTTGGAGGTCATCTTTAATGACACAGATGCCTTCTCTTTTCAAGATAGCATCTCTACTATTAGCGTCTTCTTTAAGTGTATTCATTATTTTAAGCAAGGAGTTCCAAGAATGATCTTTGCAGGCCACCTATCAAAGTCAGCTAAAGTGGGCTCCTTAAACCCAAGTGGTCCATGTGATTGGACTTCCTGTAGATCATCTTAATTTATTTCGTCATCTTATGGTTGATCAGTAGGTTCCTCTTGTTCTTTTCCTCCTCTGGTGTGGCTATCAACTTTTCAACATCTTGGAGGTCTTGCTGATTATTTTGTGTTTCTCAAATTTTTTGGTCATTGCGTGCCCACCCTGCTTTCCAAGAAGATGCTCTAGTGGTTAAGTAGGGTCAACCCAAAAATTCTTTAGCTACTCTCGCCATGACTTTTTCTCTGGAATAGGGACTCATGTATGTAGTCTATGTGGCACAATATTAGGAGGCATTGCAGGGTCATTGAAGAAGCATCGATGATATATGACTTTCATAGTGTAGGTGCCACACAAACCAGGTAGATCATCATGGAAGAGGTCTTCCATAGTGATGCCCTTGTTTATTGATTCCATCATTCTGAGTATAATGAAGGAGAAATCCCGTGGCCCTTGTTCTTCTTTAGGAACATTAGTAGAGATTGAGAAATTCTTCCGGTTCGGCTTGTGGCATTGTCCTATCATTTGTATGAAACATTGAAGGAAAAGGGAAACTTTCAGGATGTCACGTGCCACTTTGTTTTTGAAAATTAATGGTTTGAATTGAATCTTAGTAGTGCATCAATTGTATACAGTAGTGCGGTGGCACTCATAAAGATTTACTACTATTAGCACACAATGCTTAACTTTTCTTATTGGTAATGTGACAAAACGGGTTTCTGCCCTATTCACAACACTTTGTTTCTCCTTCACAGACTATAAGTCAAGTTTATCTTCATACAAAATTCTTTCTAGATGTATTGTTCCATTGAATACTGGGTGTACCTTGTAAGGGTGGAGGAATTCTTCTAGTAGGGTTGCGCAGAGAACCTTAAATAGGCTTTTGCGCACATGTTCCCTCTTTGAGAATATCCCTTTGATGTGCTCTCTTGTCGATGTCCATCCTTTTTTGTTATAGACTATATCAACCCCTAGTATATTATCATATCGAATGTCTTCTAATACATGGACATCTCGACAGGTGATGTGTGATACTGATGCCATGTCCATTCCTACCAATTCACATGGAAACGGGGGTGCTGCAAATATCTTGTCTTTCTCTACCAGTTGGCATTGTTTGCTTGTTGGTGCATTGGCAAAGAATGATGCCAAACCTCCTTCATAATTTCCTGACATTCCTTCACCAGTTATATGTATAGGTGAGGTTGGGGTAGGAGTGGTGGGAGGAGAGATGAAATCAAGACCTTCAATAGTCCTACATGGCTCTGCATCTACATTATCATTAGCAAAGCCTGGTCCAACATATGCTTTTGTGATATGTTCGGTAGCTGGTGTTTTTTCTCGAAGTGCCTCCTTAAGTTCATATAAGGTAGTGGACATATTTTCAACATAGATTTCATCGTGATGTTCATTGTGCTCTTCAAAGCTCAGATAGAGGTTACATACATCCATAGATATACCCAACACATTGATACAATGTTGTAATGTCATGTCATCTGCAGAATTAGCTGATGTCGCACCACTTTCTTCTCCTAGTTGAGGTGGGCTAGCTTCAGTGGGGATGTCCTCTAGAGGATTGTCTACTGTGGGTGTGGAGTTTAAGTCATACTCCAACACCAAGGCATGTGTTTCATTTTTGTGTTCAACAGTTGGTTACTCAGGGTGTGGTTGTGTCTCACACTTGGTTGGCTCCTCCAACTGAACTTGTTGTGTATTTATGCTTTCGCCTCTAGTTGAAGGAGGCACACATGTTGCTCCTTTATATTCATGGTGTATGGGGTTGGAAGGGTTTAAAGACTCTTGAGATGGTGAAGGGCTGCCCAGCCACCTTGACCTCTTTTTAGCTCACCATTCTTCTAATTGTTGGCATTCAGCTTCCATTTCCACCTACTCCTCATCTATCTTTTGGTACTCCTCTTCCACCACCATGAGTGCTTTATCATGGTGGTGGCACATATCAACCATATTTTGTTGCATTGCTTCTCACTCAATTGAGTGATTCCATCTTCACATCCATCACTTGCATGGTATTGATCATTGTTGCTTGGCTGAGGAGCACATTGGTCATCACTTTAGGGAGCATCGTGGTTCTTTTATAAATTCTAGTTACTTTCTCTATTAGTGCATGTAGGCTAGAGGTGATAAGCATATTTACAAAGGAAGAATTTTACATTTGTGCCTAACTGGCATCAAACTGATGTTTGAGTTCTTCATTGAAGGTCGACGGGCGATGGTTTTGTTCTATTGTAGAGGTTGTTGCAACCGATGTTATAGTAGTTGTTGTTGTTGTCATATCAGCAGTTCTTAGTAGTGGTGTGGCGCTTGCACCCATTTCTTGTTCGGTGTTGGATTGTTGTTGTTTTTTGGGTTGGTTGCACATGTTCTTCTTGTACGCCTTCCTTCACTGCACGCATTGCTTTCTCAGTACTTAATGGGTTAGGATGGTCTTCTATTCTTTCTGCTGGTACATCTCATCCCACTTTAGTTATCAGATGTGTAGTAGCTAGTTTCCCTAGTTCTATTGCAGCCTCAGATTGTCCTGTGAGTTAATCCTTGGTTTTTAAAGCTTGTTCATTAGTATCCGTAGAGATGCCCATCTGGTCACCTAGTATTGAAATGGGTTCTTCAGATACTATCTGGGAAACTAGAGGAGAAGTTGGAGCAGCGTGGAGTCCTCAGTAGGGTGCGGGGGTCTTGACTGGTAGGGAAGGCTCCTTATGAATTGTGTGGTACCCAACACCAACAAGGGATGCCAATGGTACATGTGTTACAAGTTATAGTGATCAGTGGTCAGTAAGATCAATGATGTATAGTGAGCTAGAGTGCTTTGACTCTTTGTCTGAGTACCTAGGTGTAGAGGAGGAGTACAAATATCTAACCACTCCCATTATTCATCAAGACAGGGCAGATGAGACAATAGGCTTAGGAACCCAAGTATGCTTCTAAGTCTTGTATAGTGAGATCATAGCTTGTTGTGATGCTTTCGCATGTCGTGGTCCACTTCTTGTGGGTTTAGGGAGAAATCACATGAAGGAGAGATTAATTAAGAGTGTGAAGTTATTCATATATTCTTTGTGGTTATCTCCAATAACTTGCCATTTGTATGTTTCTGAATTACTAGTTTCTTATGTGAATAATCAAGTATGTGCAAATATTGATGTACTCCTTTGTATATTTATATTATCCTTCCATATATAAGTTTGTGAATGATTAGTTCCTCAATAGTTCAATATTGTCCTACTTTAAATTCATTTGCTCAACAATGTATCTTGGATATTAAAGTGCTTAATATTGTTTCTTTGAAGTATTCATTCACTAAGTGAGTAGGCTCGCTCCTCTACTCCCAAATTTTTAGGGAAACCATGTGACCTTTAAGAATATCAATTTTAGAGTAGATTTTCCATGAGAGTTAAGTATTAGATTAGTAAAGTTCAGTCGGTCCCTGTCACTCTAGGTCCTTGTATAGTAGTGAGGGAGTTGTAAATGATGATGTGCAACTATGTTTCCTTAATAATAGAGAATGTATTTGATTATCATGTCGCATGTAATGGAACTATGAGGAACAAAATGAATGTTTAGATATGTATTTTTATTGTTGAATGTGAGCTAACAAAGAGTTTGAAATTAAAAAAAAACATTAAAGGTGGTCTTTGTATTATGTTTAATCCTCAAATAATTCCCTAATCTCATGATTAGAGGTTATCGAGGAATGTGGGCATAACCAATTGGTATCAACGGTTAGGTTGAGTCATCAGAGACCATTAGGATAGAAAGTTAGAGTTATAAGTGTGCCGGTTAGGCGGTGATGTGTCTATAGTTCTCAAAAGTCTGAGTACTTGGATACCATGGCTCAGTATCTAAAGACTTAGGTTGACTAGTATCAATATACTCTATCTATTGTTCTCCAGATGCCCTAGCGAGGTATGCAGAAGAAGGATGGGCTAGAGAAAAACCCTAGTAATATTAGGGTTAGAAGATCAGAGAGTAATAAAGGAAAAGAGCATAAAGATAGAAGGAGTTACTACTTTTATTTTATATTGTTGTTTTGATTGGAGATGTATAGAAATGCTCTTATATATTTATATTTAGATATACATTTTTTAGAAATATATATATATATATATATATATATATATGTTTCTTTAATTTTTTTATAATATAAAGTTACTTCAATTGTTATCTATGTTCTATGCATCAGGTGGACCAAAAATAATATTTAAATGACCTTTCCCTAAGTGTATAGTCTTTCCACATGTTTGATATAAATAGGATTTGATTAATCCTGAGTAGATCTTGTCTTCAAGACTACAAGTTTGACATGGTTCTGGAAAGATGTGTTACTTAGATATAATGACTTCTATTAATGATATAGTAAGAGTAGACTCTAGATAAATTAACCCATATTGTAGTAAGAATTTAAAGACACTAAGATGTTGAAATATAAGGGAAAGACTAGAATAGCCAAGAATCATTTGAAACTGATATGTATGACACATCTTTAAGGCCTCAGATAAGAAACCCTAAATTGGGAATGAAGGAAGAGGGAATATAGATACATGACACAGATATGTAACATACAACATGATGAAGAAAGGTTGGATAAATATAATTGAACCATATAACTAATTGAGGCACTTTATTAATATTTAAGTCAATGAAAGATAATAGAAAACTATATGGTAAGACAAGATTCAAAGAATCAATTATGATGAATGGATCATATAATCAATTAAAATGTATTTATGTACTCCTAAACAAAGGGAAAATAAGAGAAAAGTGTTAAGTATCAATAAGTACATAGAAGTGAAGAGACTTCATAAGAATTAAAGTGAAGAGAACTTGATGAACATGTAAATTAAAGAGTCAAATGAAACAAAAGGAAGTGATGGAAATGATGAGTTTGATTAAGGAGGGTTACACATAAAAGAAGATGGCAAGGAGAAGAGGGGGTGGTGGCACAGGCGATCTCAGTGGCGACTCTATTCTAGGTCATCCTCCTTCATGATTAGTGTTGGGAAACATAGGATCTAGTAATCCAAACCTAACTAGGAAGTCCTTGAGCAAGCTATTTCAATAACTGAAGAAGAAGAACGCTAATACTTTGCTGGAGAAGATGGATATAACGGTTCATGAAGGCAAGTTGATGTACCTGAAGAAGGAGGCTGATGAAAACTCAGAAAGATGGAAAAATTTCCTATCTGAATACATTGTGGGTTTTAAACCTCACATCCCAACTCTTGAGTCTTTTTTTTCTCAAATATGGAAGATTACTGGCAGTATAGAAGTAATAGGCAGAGGAAGCGGCTTCTTCATTGTCAGATTCTCAGAGAGTCAGGTACTTGAAGATATCTTGGAAGGAGGGATATAGACTATTAAAGGGAAGATGGTAGTGCTAATGAGATGGAAACCAGGCGATATTATCTCAAGATTCAAGCTCTCTGACATCCCCATTTGGGTATGAGTTTGTGACATATCGTTAGAACTTTAGGATAAACAAATGTTTGATCACATAGGTTCATTTTTGGGGATTCCATTGTGCACTGATATACTTACAAGTGAATGCAAGAGAATGGATTTTTCCAGACTGCAGGTTCTCATTCAGTTAGAATTGAATTTCCACCTGAGTTTGATCTCTATTCAGATGAAGGTACAAATCATACGATTAGTTTTGAATATGAATGGAAGCTGGAGAAGTGTAGTTTGTGCGGAATGTTTGGCCATGGGGAATGTGAAAGAGGTGGAGTTGTGAAGAAGGTTTGGGTTTGCAAAACTATTCAAGAGCAGGCTGCATGTTATGAAAGCATGAAGGTAAACTCAAATGTAGCTAGTGTTGATAAGCCTTTGTCTGATTTGGGTTCTGATGGTGATACTACCGGTAATACTTGGGATAAGAATGATGAAATTACTGACAAGGAAAAGGAAGCATTTGAAAAAGCCGTGAGAGAATTGGAAGAAAAGAGTAAGGGGAAAGGTGAAGATGAGGTGATTGATATAACTCCTGAAAACACTCTATATGAAGCAACTAAAGCTAAGGAAGATGAATTCGAAGCTATTGGAAATAACAAGAAGGCAAAGTTTACAAAAAAGATTGTTGACCAAAAGGCAGTTCTTAACAACAGATTTAAAAACCTTGGAGAAGTTTCTCTACCTAGTAAAGTACTAGATGACAGTAGTTCTAATGTATAATTTGTCCCTGACTATACTGATCTAGAACGTTAGGGGACTCAATAACAAGGTCGTCAAGGTCCAGGAAGAGGTAAATAGGATTAAAACCCATATTATTGTCCTTACGAAAATAAAGGTTAGATTCTAAAACTTGTTAATAAGTACTTCCATGCTTTCTCTTGGGTCTCAAATCACAACTTCCATGTTCTTGGAAGAGTCATGGTTATGTGGAGACATGATTTTTGTGTTGTTACTAAGATTGAGGAGTCTGAACAGTTTGTGCATACAGTTATTTCTTTTGAAAATGATTCTATTCTCTTAACTGGAGTATATGGCCATAATGATGATTATGAAAGATTTAGTCTATGGAAAGATATTGAATGGATGTCTGATTCTGTTATGCTTCCCTGGTGCTTAATTGGTGATTTCAATGTTGTAAGGAAAGATGTTGAGCGTATTGGTAAGGATCCCCCTTCAAAGAAATGTATGGGTGATTTTAATTGACTGCATGATTTACACTGGCCTATTTGAGCTTGATGTTGATGGTTCTTTATACACGTGGTATAATCATCAGGAGGGGAAAAACTTTGTCATTTCTAGAATTGATAGAATCATGTACAACTCTGAGTTTATGCTGAAATGCCCATAAGCCAAAGATACTGCTCACTCCTCTACCACCAATGACCACAGACTTATTGAGCTCTCTATTGGGAAAAGGAAAAAGAGTAAAAGTCCATTCGGATTTATTAATGCATGGTGCTCGAAGGATGGTTTCAACAATATTGTGGCTGAAGCTTGGAATGATGATGTGTTGGATTTCCCTATGTATAAAGTGCATTGTAAATTGAAAAGTGTCAAAGTTGCTCTCATAAAATGGAACAAGGAGAATGGTAACTTTTCTAACAACGTCAAAATCCTTGAGAATGAAGTTGTTCGTATTCAGAATGAACTCGATGGTAATCATACTGATGTGAACCTCATACACAAGGCTATTATTGCTCATAATAATGCAAAGGATGCTTACACTCAGTATGAATCTTTCCTTAGACAAAAGTCTCAGGTCTGTTGGCTAAAAGAAGGAAATAGGAACTCAAACTTTTTCTACTCTTCTTTGAGAACTAGAAGGCAAAGAAATAGTATTAGATGTCTTAACATTAATGGTGCTCTAGAATAGGACCCTACCATTCTTAAAGAATTTGTGTCTAAGTTCTATAAGTATGTGTTCAATAGTAATGAGAGGGTGGACGTTTCCAAACTCAACAATATGGTTTTCCCTTAGTTAGATGATGTTTAGAAGCCCCATCTCGACAGATTAGTTACTCCAAAGGAGGTTGAAGATGTGTTCATGAATTTAAATGGTGACAAGGGTCCTGATCCATACAAATTCAATGGCAAATTCTATAAGCATTGTTGGAGCAGTGTGAAAGAGGACATTATTCGAGTTGTTCTTCATTTTTTCAAGACTGATAGGTTATTGTAATGACCCCGCCTCCTGGTAACCCCCAATTAAGGGTGACCCGAAGGACAGAGTCATTATTCAATTAACAGGATCAAAGGTTCGACAAATAATCAATAATAATTATGAAATTCTACTACTAAACTGCAAATTGGTATAAAATAAAAACTTTACTTACCTTTTAAAAGTTGGGATTTCTAAACTTCTATCCATGAAGATACTAATCTAACTAATCCTCATGTGTAAGTTATTTCTCATTTAGTTCCACATATGCCACTTTACTGTTTGTTCTTTTCATTTGTACCTAAAACGTCGACAAACAAAACGTCAGTCAGCAAGAAGCTGGTATGTGTGGGAAACAATAATTGTGCAACTATGTTAACAATGTAGTCAACCAAATATCATTTAACATCCAAGATTACATTTTAAGCAATACTACTCAATCCTTTCCTATCCCCTATCTCTATACCGTCCCTGCAGTGGACATGGATACTACCTCTCTCATATGGTAGATCCTTACCCCCATGGCCCTACCACACAGGTAGCCAATTCTTAGGGTTATGGTGTCGCATGGCCCTACCCAAAGGTAGCCCAATCCCTGACTCATGATGACCTGATGGACCTACCCCATTGGTAGCCATTTACTAGGTCAATCTATAAAGCTACAGAGGGGACTAGGATCTGAGCTACTAGGCACATCTCTTATGTGAGTCATATTCACATTATAATTTGCATGAATTAAATGCAACCAATAGTATAATTCAAGTCATTGATAAAACCTCGAAAATCCTCGAGAAACTAATTCGGGATATTCATAGGCGTAACCACATACCTGTCAATTTGATGTGAGACAGAAATAATCCAATCAACCAAGTCATCCAATCAAGCAAGTGCAATAATCCTGAAATTACATTCAATTTCCTTTTTATCAAAATCTATCCAAATCATCTTACTACTTATGGTTCTATTCCTTTTTAGGGTTTCTTCCTCCTTTTAGGGTTTACTTTGCAATTAGGGTTTTATTTCATCTTACTCTTTTAAACCCTAATTTTCTCATCTATCCTTCACAAAAGATGATTAAGGTTATCCTTTAACACATTAAATCTTAATTTCGGATTAAAGCACAATTAACCATCAATTAAGTTGATTAAGCCTCTTTTCCATTAAAGCTACCATTTTTATCCATTCGAAAACCCTAATTTCTACATTAAGAGTATTTAACCACAATTAGGAACTTTAATGCTTGAAACAGCTTAGATTCAGTATATTCCAAATTTAAACATGAAATTAATCAATTAAATCCATTAATAATCTCATTCACTAATATTAGGGTTTCAAGGCCCATTAAAGCTTTTTCATGCACATGAAACTCTAAGTTAAATCAATTACGTGCAAAATTCATCCTTTTTGTTCCTAATGTTCCCTTTTATCATTAACAGGTTAATATCAACTTTAATCATCAATTAAACCCTACTAATCACATTAATCATATCAAAATAGGGTTCTTTAACCATTAATACATTAAAGTTGATATCTTCCATTACTTTTCTAATTGCAAAAGGAATCAGGCTTCAACTATATTTTTAATGGATTCCTCTCATTTTTCTGAGCAAAATTCATGTATTAACTTTTCCCATCCGACTTTCCTGGCTCAAGATACTATTTTATCAAGAAATCCCCTTTTATTGATTTATTGGCTATTTTAGAAAAATCACAGATCGCCTGATTCATGGACTGCTGGTCCACTTAGGATCCAATGCCCCAGATGTGCGTGCCTACTTGTGATCAAAAGCAACCAAAAAGGCAAATATGCCCATACCTGAACACTAGAGGAGGGAGGGCAAATTGGTAACTTTCTTCGGGAAGTCGTCTTCAACCTTGAGTCTCGACCAACAGCAACTCGCGAGTCAACTCGTATGTTGACTCCACGCTCCCGACCACATGCACACAAATTGAGGGGCCCAACATCTTCTCCAACCCCACGTGAACTCAGGGGCACGCTCAATATCCCTCCTGCACCGTTCCTTCTTCTCCAAGGGCCCTTGGTCCCTCCGGCGGCAACATCATCTCGACGATGGGGAAGGTCGATGGTTCTGGCCAAATTGGATGCGCCGAAGAACTTGTCTCAGGGATCTGATCATGTGAGAACAATTGGTGGGGATGCTGGTATCGTGGAGCACCCTCCCCTATATATATATAGGACTCGTTCATGGCTACCTGAGATTTGGGGTTTCTCTAGTTTCACTATGAAACCTATGGAAACCCAGGATGATCATACTCGGAAAGACCTCCCGATCTCAATGGGATACTTTCCATTGGCGTACATCCTCTCAAACTCAACCAAAGTGGGAAATGAAATTTCCTTCCCCGGATCCATAGCCTGTTGTGACTGGGACTTAGTCCCATCCCTCTGATTCCTGATCAACGGTCCTCAATCAATCCGAATTTTCAAAAAAAAAAAACAATTTCATTGTGACATCAAAACCTTAGGCAATTAACAACCTAACTTTAGGTAATTTTGTAAATTGCATAACTCAGAAACCGTGCAATATTTTCCAACCAAATTTTAAGGGTTTCTCTTTCTTTCCTTTATCTACTTTCATGTCAAGTTTGAGTCTGAAACTCCAAAAGAAAAGGACTATTTCTTCAAAGGCAAGTTACCCATTAATAAAATTCATTTAATGATTATTTTTCTCTTTCCTCAAACCATTATCTTGCTATTTGAGACTCCTTGGACCCCAAGAAACTCTATTATTTCGAAATCCTTTTTATTGGATACTCATTATCCTTCTAGATGCATCTAAATGCATTATTCTTCATTATAATGTGTATTTCTTATTAAAAGTTTTCTTTTTGAGGATTTATCTTTATTTCTCTTTTATTTTCCTCATTTGTATTCCTTTTATCATTAGGAATCCTTGGAATATGAAATTCCACTAAGGATAACTCAATTATACCTCTTTTCACTTGTTTTCCACCTTTTACCATTGTTTTCAATTTCTTTCTTAATAAAGAAATACTTAATTAATCTTTTATTTTCTTATTGCTTTTCTTTGCAACTTTGGACCCCTTGTCACCCAAGGAACCCATGTGGCACGAAATCCATCTTTTGATTAAGTTCTTTACCTTCTAGAGGTTTCCACATCTTTCTTTTCTCGATTTCTTAATTAATTTAATTTCCTTATTATTGGGCCCAATAGCCAATAAATCCCACAATACAATCATCAAGGCTATTGCAAATGAAATTACATCATTATTTGTCCCATATGAGAGTTTACATTTCTCATCAGATGAACCCAAAATTGGGGTTGTAACATTTCCAAACTCAACAATATGGTTTTCCCTTAGTTAGATGGTGTTTAGAAGCTCCATCTCGACAGATTAGTTACTCCAAAGGAGGTTGAAGATGTGTTCATGAATTTAAATGGTGACAAGGGTCCTGATCCATACAGATTCAATGGAAAATTCTATAAGCATTGTTGGAGCAGTGTGAAAGAGGACATTATTCGAGTTGTTCTTGATTTTTTCAAGACTGATAGGTTATTGAAAGAAGTAAATAAAACTTTCATTTGCCATATTCCTAAGAGCAATGATACTGTTGAAATGAAGAATTGGCGCCCTATTGCGCTACACAATGTCATTTATAAGGTTGTTTCTAAAATTATGGCCAATAGGTTGCAATTGGTTCTTCCTTCTCTCATCAGTCCAAATCAATGTGCTTTTGTGAAAAATAGGAGCATAAAAGATGTTATCCTTCTCTCAAATGAAATTATTCATGATTTCAACAAATGACAAGGTATTCCTAGAATGTGCATTAAGGAGGATCTCACTAAAGCTTATGATTCTATTAATCGGGATGTCTTATTTGTTATCTTGAAGAAGATGAATTTTCCTCAATGTTGGTTGATATGGATTAAAGCAATTTTCTCTACCACTTTCTATCAAGTCTTGTTTAATGGAGAGCCACTTGATTCCTTCACCCCAAGTGAGGGAGTGAGGCAAGGATATCCACTTGCTCCCTATTTGTTTGTGATAATGATGTAGTGTTTAACTCAATTGATGAATTGTCATGTTGAGAAAGGAAAAGTTCAACCTCTTGAAGCTTCAGCTAATTTCTCTATTTCTCATCTTGCTTTTGTTGATGACTTAATGGTGTTTTCTTAGGCAAATTCACATAATGCTTTGAACATAAATTGTATCTTTGAGGAGTTGAAGAATTTAACTGGGTTAAGATTGAATCCTACAAAGATCTTGATGTTTTACAGTTGTAATGTGAATAAGGAGGTGTTGGGTTCTATTCTCAATATAGGTGAAGGGGTTCTTCCTCAAAGGTATCTAGGAGTCACTCTATTTATTGGAAAACTAAAGAAGGATTTTTGTGATCCTCTTGTTGACAGAATTAAGTCTAGATTGGAGGGCTGGAAGTCTAACCAATTGGCTATGGATAGCCGCCTAGAGTAAGTACAATCCACTCTTTCTTCTATGCAAAGATTCTAGTCTACTATTTTTCCTCTCCCTTGCTCTATTGCAGATGATATAGAAAACCTATGTAGGAATTTTATCTGGGGTGGTTCTAATTTGAAGAAAAGTGTTCATCTGGTTAAATGGAAGGATATTACACTCCCAAAGGACGAAGCGAGATTGAGTATTAAGTATGTTAGAACTACTATAAAAGCTTCCTCAATTATTAATATTTGGAATCTGACTTGCAAAAAAATATAGCATCTGGGTCCGTTGGATACATGAGGGGTATCCAAATAATACTACTATTTGGCAACTTGGTGTTCATAGTTCTAATTGTTGTCTAGTTAACTAATTGGTTTGGGTTAGGGATTACTTAATTCCTTAACTTAATTTTTTTGTTGGTAATGGAAAATATATCAGCTTATGGGGTGATCCTTGGCTTCTTGGAAATAAGTTTCTTTTGGATTTTATTGGCTCTAAATCAACTTTAAGTCTTGGTGTTCCAAATGATGCACACTTAAGTCATATTATTAAAGATGGTTGTTGGAATGTTCTGAACAATAGAAGAAATAGTCATATTCTGAAGATTCTTAATGATACTCAAATCTCTTTGTATGCAAATGATAATATAAGCTGCATGGGATTCCAGAATCTGAATCTAGCTCATGTTTATAATACTGTCAGAGAAAAACTGGATGAATCTACTATTTTTAGGTGAATTTGGAAGTTTCCCTGTCCTAAGAACTATCACATTCATGCCTGGAAGGTTGCTCATTATTGGCTACTGATTACTGACTATGTTATGAAAATGGGGGTTCCCATTTCGTCTGTTTGCTTCCTTTGCAAGTGCGATCATGAAGATGTTGACATTGCTATGTTCATATGCCCTTACTCTAGTGAGGTCTGGTCAAAGGGTTACTCTTTGGGACCTGTTCCCCTATGTTGTGAATATCTAGTCACTTTTCCGAGTAAAGAAGTTCACCTTTTTGCCCTTTTGATCATTTATACCTTCTGGCGTTAAAGAAATCTTTGTGTTCATGACAATAGATATACAAGTGTGGATAATCTGTGGATTCAATTACAGAGTCTGATGAGTCTTTTATAGAAATAGTTTTGTGTGCATATAGGCTCTTTGTTAGTTTTGGCACAGTTCTACTGTGTTGTGTTCTAGCTAGGTTTCCATACTTGTTGGTGTTTGGTCAGATAATAGTTTTATAGACACTGACCCATGTATATTCTTCCCCCTTTCCCCAAAAATACAAAAAATACACAGGATCTTTCGCATAAAAAAAGGATGGTTACATAATATTATTGAGAGCACATTATGTACTTCATTTTAGTGCATTCATCCTTACAATATTTTGATTCAAAGTCTCTATAGAGTAACAACCTAGTTTCTATTAAATTCATTCAATAGGTTTCTAGTGATGATATGGAACTAGTTCTCAAGAATAGAACAAAGGCAAAGCTAAAACAAGTCATATAAAGGTATATTATAATGAGAACAGAAAATCTTGATTGAAAGAGAAACTATGCTTGACTCCTGTATCAGCTGTTTGATCTGAAACAAAGGACATGTAATGTATTAAACATAATATGAAACTAGTAGGGAGAATATTGATTTAGAACTTGAATTTCATATTAGTAAAAGGATAATAAGAAATATATGTGGTATGAATACATAATGATTCATGTGAATGAGCAACATGATCATAAGAGATAAGTCAAAGTTAATAATGATATATGAAAGAGCAGCATATAGGGAGATAACAATATAAAATAAAGAAGGGGTTTAAACATGAGGGAGTAATATATATGATAAAAGAGAGAATCTGTGAGAGGTGAGGAAGTGCTAAATACTTTAGTATCCTTGATGATGACTAATTAAACCTAATACAAGAAATGTGTTAAGGGATTACTTGAAGATTTAAATTCTAAATCTCAAAACCCATTTCTCTTTTGCATCTTCCTTAATGAGAGTAACATGGTAATGAATTGATAAGATAACAAATCCTAAATGATATACAACCATCATGACAAACACATCCTTTGAATTTTCTAATGACACAAAACATGGTGATGAAAACCTAGAAATGACACAAAAATTAATCTATCAGGAATGCCAAATAAGAGAAATGAGATTCAAGTTATAAGATAAAGAATGCTTTAGTAAACTCCAAAAGAGATAAATTTCGAATTTTAGGAGTAAAATCATGTCACAAGATCATCACGTTATTGATATGGATAAGACCCTAGAATGTTTAAGATTCTATCAATTAAAGGGATATCACTAGTGCTTTGACCTTGAGTACTAATAGTACTATAAAATAAGATCTCGGGCAATATGAGAAGCAAACTAGAAATGATACTAATTTAGGGTTTGAAGGTAGAAAATGAGAAAGATAGATAAACAATGTGGCATTGACTAAGAATGGAGTATAAGAAATAGATCTGAAATGTAACAAGTGTGTTTTGAACAAATGGAGAAGTGTAATATGAGCAAGGTATGATCTGAAATAAATTCTAACAGTGATAGCAAGAATGAAAAATGATTCATTCTCCCCTCGAATATTGTAATGTTAGAGATGTTTTATATATTTGATCAGAATGAGAAGGATAAGTAAAAAGAAGCAAGTAGCAATGAATAAGAAGAGAAATCAAAGAAATGACTTTCAGTAACACATAGATTTTCTTTTAGAAGCACAATTTTTTAAGGTATCTAAAGGGATGTAAATTTGTTTAATATATGATTTCACGTGTACATGTGCGACTAATATATTAATTGAAAAGGGTATTATGGTTTTAATCATTCATGATGGTAATCTAGCTCAATACTGTACACTTTTTTATTAAATATAACCTTACAACTTATGAGTGTTTTGCTATTGTGGTAGCACAATAGTAAACTTCAAAATAGCAAGGTTAACTCTCTTTAGTAACCTAGATGTAATATTGGAAAAAAAGTACATATTGAACTGTGTAGATTGAGATAGTTGAATTAGGTTATTAGTACTAAGATAACACCTTAAGAGGGTATGACATGTTTGAAATGGTTGAATTCTCTTTCTTTTTTCTATTATTGATTGCGACATAGGAAATTCTTTTACCATTAATGAGAAGCCTTGTTTAAATTTTTTGTGATTAGAAGAGAAACAAAGGACTCAATGTTGAAAAGAATAAAATTTGAAATACAAGAATATAGTGATACATAAGATTTTATAAGTTCAAAAGAAACCTTGATGTACATTTCCTATGTATTTATTTTTTAGGGACGAAACCTCTATAAGGGGGGGATTGTTATGACCGTGCTTGATCTTAATTGGTAAACTAGGGTTTACCTAGATGATTACATGCTTAATTAGATTGATTGTCACTTAAACCAGATTAATGATAGTAAATAACTTTTGATGATTCAATATAAAGAAGGAATTCTAACAATGATTTTATCTTGAAAGCTTAGGGTTTGAGAAGTATAAACCCTAACTACCGAATTTAGGGTCTTGATAGTATATAAATACAAACTTTTATTAGTAGTATGGAAAATGATTTTTCATATCTTGTATATAACTTGCATTCACTTGAAATTTGGATATGATATGGATTACTTACTCATTCGTATTAGTAAAAAATATCAGAAATTTAGGATGTTCTATGGACCTATTGGTCAGCTGAGTTTCCTCAGGACAAACTCAACCGATGAGGGCATTTTGACTGCAATATAGAGGTGTCGTGTTTGATTTTGAACTATTTATTGGTAGATTGAATGATCTAAAAATTTTTTGGGGCTTTGAAACTCAATTGTTGACAACATATCATTTTTGGAGCATCTTTAACCTATTTAGTAAATGATTCACAATAACATTTTTATGACAAAAATTTCTCCTGAAATAAAAGAAAATATAAGTAAGGTCAAGTTGCAATTTGACGCAAGAACCTCAATTGATCTATATGATCAACCTAACACACCAGGGGCTCTCATTATTCATGATTCAATCTAGAGAAATGAAATCCTAGAGAGAGAGGGAGAGGTAGGGTCTGGATGGAGAAAGTGGAGAAGATGGTGATCTTGGGTTTTCTCTTGGGACTTGTGTGGAAGGATGTAAGCAGATGACAAAGTGTGTGTTTGATGAACATTTTTACATTGTAAACTCACTAAATTACACCCCACTACACCCAACCAAACTAGCCCTTGCTAGAGTTGATGAAATCATGTAAGTTTGTCATCTCTAGACATCTTTTTTTTGGTGATTCTTCTCTCACAAGTCAAGTTCCGCTCCTCCTGTGATTAGATTCAAAATGATATCAAATCTCCATAATTTCTCACTCTTTGTCAATAATTCTCCATTTCTAGGGTTTCCAAGTTGAAAAGAAGAAGAAATTGGTGACTTGTTAGGGCTTTGATATGGATTCTAGAATTTCAGTTCTTGAGCTACGTTTTTAAGGTTTTTTCACACCTTAGGTGAGTGGGTACTTCCTTTAAATAGTAGATTACATGAAATTGAATCAAATAATCAATAATTTTTAGTTCCTTTGTATGCAAATACAAACTTTAAATCTGTCATTTAGTTTAAGATTATGAAAGATGATCTAGAAATTCATTTTTTCCTATTGTGATGAATTTTAGATGATAAAATCATTTTAGAAATGGATACAAGTCATCTAAAATTGAATTCTTATAGTTGTTGCAGAAGTCATAAGGATATACCGAAATATAGGATTTTTAGTTATGTCTGAAATTCCTATATAATTGTACAAAAATTTGTCTGTTTGAATCTCCTTGTTTATGAATGATTGTTTTATCTTAATGTATAGTACAAGTATGTTAGGTACTACATTGGATTTCATATGATTTTATCAATGTTTTCTTTATATCTCAGTAAAGAGGGTGAAACCATAGATGGAAAGTTGGAAATTTGTGAATAGACATTAGGAGATTCAACTGATGATATTCTTTTATCATTATAAATTCATATATTGAAAGTAATTCTTGTGCATGATATTTCAATGAATGGTGTGAAAGCCCTAGTTTTGTTTATTCGAAAGTTTGATATATATGTTTAATTGTATGGGAATTGTTGAAAGAAGTTTTTATCATTGAAAGTTTATGATGCTTTAAATCTTTATGCAAATCATGTGGAATGTGATTGAGACAAATGAAACCCTCATTTTTCTTCTATATGATAAATGGTGTTGTTCTGTTGCTCAATTTACAATATAGATTGTTTAATTTATTAAAAGAAATGTTTATAAGGTTCAATTAAGAAATGTTGATATGATGATTGAACCATAAATTTAAAGGGTGAATTAGACTTTAAATGCCATGAACATTGTAGAATCTTCACAGGATGAGGCTTATGTCGTGAGGAGGAAATGGATTCCTGATAGAAGGTAGTCTAGATTGAGGTAAGATGGATCATATCAGTAGGGTGTGGGGTCTTGACCAATAGGGAGACTCCTTATGAACTGTGTGGTACCCAACACCAATCAGGGATGTTGGTGGTACATGTGTTACAAGTTGTAGTGATCAATGGTATGTAGGTCCAGTGATATACAATAAGATAGTGTTTTGATTCTCTGCCAGAGTACACAAGCTTAGAGGAGTCCAAATATCCAACCACTCTCATTAGCCACCAAGAGCCAGACATGGCGATGGCACGTTGTAGACAAGGAACATGAGACCATAGGCTTAGAAACCCAAGCATGCTTCGAAACCTTGTACAGTGAAATTGTGGCTTGTTGAGATGGTTTCATAGGTTGAGGCACACTTCATGTGGGTTCAGGGCATAATAATATGAATGAGAGATCAATGAAGAGCGGGTATTTATTCACATATTTTTTGTGGCTATCCCCAATAACTTTCCATTTGTATGTTTCAGAACTACTAGTTTCTTATATGATTAATCAGGTATGCTCAAATAATGATGTACTCATTTGGATATTTAGAGTCTCCAACTGTTACAACCCCAATTTTGGGTTCATTTGGGTGAGAAATGTAATTTCTCACATAAAAGATATTTGAACAAATAAAGATATAATTTGTTTTGAATAAATGGATTTTGTTTACAATAGCCTTGATGATTGTGTTGTGGGCTTTATTGGCTATTGGGCCCAATAACAAGGAAATCCAATTAATAAATGAATAATTGGGTTTTTGAGAAAAGAAAGGTGTGGAAACCTCTAGAAGGCAAAAGAACTTAATCCAAAGGTGGATTTCATGCCACATGGGTTCCTTGGGTTCCAAGGAGTCCAAAGTTGCAAAGAAAAGCAATAAGAAAAGAAAAGATTAATTAAGTATTTCTTTATTAAGAAAGAAATTGAAAATAATGACAAAATGTGGAAAATAAGTGAAAAGAGGTATAATTGAGTTATCCTTAGTGGAATTTCGTATTCCAAGGATTCCTAATGATAAAAGGAATACTAATGAGGAAAATAAAAGAGAAATATAGAGAAATCCTCAAAAAGAAATATTTTAATAAGAAATACACATGATAATGAAGAATAATGCATTTAGATCCATCTAGAAGGATAATGAGTATCCAATAAAAAGGATTTCACAATAATAGAGTTTCTTGGGATCCAAGGAGTCCCAATGAAGAAAGAGGAAAGAGGAAGTACTCATAATAGAAAATAAGAAGATAATGTGAGTATACAATTAATGTATTATGTGGAATTGCTAAAAAGGAAGTACTTTCATTAAATAAAAAATAGAATTTCGTACCAATACATAAAAGGCAAGTACAAGGAAGATAAAGGTGGTAATTTTCAAAATCCCAATAATTAAAGAAAAAGAAATATCAAAGGGATGACAGAGAGAGAAGTTTTGCTTCTTAATTAAGGGAAGTTGTTTCCTATTAGGAAAGGGACTTGTTCCCTATTATATGAACGTCTTGGGGCTTGGGTGCTCTCCCCTATATAAGGGGTAGAGCCCAGGGACGAGTTCCAAGAGGTTCCATGTATTCCTATCTTCTTCTTCTCCTTCTTTGTAAAAAAACCCTAAGGGAGAGGAGTAGTGTGTCTATGAGCAATGAGGAATGAGTAGCTGAGTACTGGGGAAGCACAATGCTCCCATGACACCTCACAAAGACACAACCATCTTCCTTGAGCTTTGGTTCTTGCGCGGCGGCCGCAGGAGAGCAGCAAATCATCCGGGTGTTGCAGAGCTAAGGAGCTTGAACCAACCAACTTGGCCGCGACCTAGCAGCACCCTCGTGTGCGCACAGGCACGACGGAGGCAAGGGACCCTTCCTTGTGGTCGCCGGGGTCCAAGAGTAGGAGGAGGCCCGCAAGCCGCAGCTAGGGCTGTTGCGGCAGCCGTTCTGGAGGTTGACGAAGGAGAGTTGGCGTTGGACGATTCTGCCCTCCGTGGGCTGAAGAAACCTCAACTTAAACGAGGGGTAATCACGTCATTTCGTCATGTTTCTAAGTCACGTGAGCTATTGCATGAGAACAAGGCGACGTGGCGCCCTCTCATTGGCCCAAAGTAAGTGTTTTTGCTAAATTCATAACTAATGATTCGTAGCTCGGATTAGCACACATAAAATATGAAAGTTGCTCAGAAAGACGAGTGGAATCCATTAAAAATATAATTGAAGCTTGATTCCTCTTGTATTAATGCTTAAAGAACCCTATTTTGAGTTGACTAATTTATTTAATAGGGTTTAATGAATGATTAAAGTTGATATTAGCCTGTTAATGATAAAAGGAACATTAGGGACAAAAAAGAAGAACTTTGCATATAATTTAGAGTTTCATGTGCATGTATATACTTTAATGGGCCTTGAAACCCTAATGTTGGTAATTAGGACTACTAATGGCTTTAATTATTTGATTTCATGTATAGAACTGAGTTTTCATGGTTATAAGCTATTTTGAGCACTAAAGTTCTTAATTTGTGGAAAAATATCCTAAATGTAGTAATTAGGGTTTTCTCATGGATAAAAGGTGGAATTAATGGCAAATCGAGTTCAGATGTGAATTGGACCATGATGAACTAGGAATTGATGATAAATGCATATAATGATCTTTCCATGGATCAAAAGGATAAAAAAATGGTAGCTTTAATGTAAAAGAGGCTTAATGGACTTATTTAATGGTTAAATGTGCCTTTAATCTGAAACTGAGAATTAGATGTTGAAATAATTAGGGTTGGTAATTAATTGCGTTAAATTAGGGTTTAAAATAGTAAAAGATGAAAGGAAACCCTAACTGCAATGGAAACCCTAAAAGTGGACTAGAAACCCTAGGAAGCGAGCTAGATTTGATAGATCTTAATGACATGAGTAATAAAAAGGAAATTGTATAATTGTTTCAGGATCTTATTGAATGCTTGATTTCTTATTGGTTGATTGGAATATTTTTGTCTAACATCAACTTGACAGGTATGTGGTTATGCTTATGAATATCTTGAGTTAGTTTTCTGAGGTTTCTGAAGTTTTCATTGATGACTTGAAATAAACTATTGGATGAATTTAATTCATGCAAATTATAATGTGAATATGACTATCACATAAGAGATGCGCCTACTAGCTCTGATCCTAGTCCCCTCTGTAGCTTTATAGATTGACCTAGTAAATGGCTACCAATGGGATAGGCCCATCAGATCATTGAATGACTTAGCACATGGATACCAATGGGGTAGGACCATCAAGTCATCATGAGTCAGGGATTGGGCTACCTTTGGGTAGGGCCATACGACTCCATAACCCGAGGAATTGGCTACATGTGTGGTAGGACCATGGGGTAAGGATCTACCATATGAGAGAGGTAGTATCCATGTCCACTGCAGGGATGGTATAAATATAGGGGATAGGCAAGGATTGAGTAGTATTGCTTAAAATGTAATCTTGGATGTTAAATGATATTTGGTTGACTACATTGTTAACATAGTTGCACAATTATTGTTTCCCCCACATACCAGCTTCTTGCTGACTGACATTTTGTTTGTCGACGTTTTAGGTACAAATGAAAAGAACAAACAGTAAAGTGGCATATGTGGAACTAAATGAGAAATAACTTACACATGAGGATTAGTTAGATTAGTATCTTCATGGATAGAAGTTTAGAAATCCCAACTTTTAAAAGGTAAGTAAAGTTTTTATTTTATACCAATTTGCAGTTTAGTAGTAGAATTTCATAATTATTATTGATTATTTGTCGAACCTTTGATCCTGTTAATTGAATAATGACTCTGTCCTTCGGGTCACCCTTAATTGGGGGTTACCAGGAGGCGGGGTCATTACAATAACCTATCAGTCTTGAAAAAATGAAGAACAACTCGAATAATGTCCTCTTTCACACTGCTCCAACAATGCTTATAGAATTTGCCATTGAATCCGTATGGATCAGGACCCTTGTCACCATTTAAATTCATGAACACATCTTCAACCTCCTTTGGAGTAACTAATCTGTCGAGATGGGGCTTCTAAACATCATCTAACTAAGGGAAAACCATATTGTTGAGTTTGAAAACGTCCACCCTCTCATTACTATTGAACACATACTTATAGAACTTAGACACAAATTCTTTAAGAATGGTAGGGTCCTATTATTGATTATTTGTCAAACCTTTGATCCAGATTATTAGATAACGGCTCTGATCTCTTGGTCTCCCTTAAGTGGGGGTTATCGGGAGACGTGGTCGTTACAATTGGTATCAGAGCATAGGTTCCTCACTTAATCTTTAATAATTATTAAATTTTACAAATTATGTAGAACCCAAGGGAGTTATTAGAGGATTATCCAAAAGATAGAGGTGTCTAGAAAAGGATCACGACCGGGGGATGGCAATATTTTCCTCCGCACCACTAGTCAGAATACGAGGATTCCCGGATCCGTGTGACTGCCTGGCCAAAGTCTAAGGGTATGAATCGAAATAAGACACCTTTAGGACTCTCTCATCTTTTTCATCCCTTCTCAACTCAAATTTTGTTAAGGATATTAAGGATTAGGGTTTTCTCTCTTCTCCTCACCGTCTTGAGGTATGGGTAAGGTAGATAAGGATTAAGAAATCCTACACCAAATTAATAAAAAGCATGTAAATAAGATGTCATGGGCATAAGCTTAATAGAGTAAGCGTAAAGGAAAATATACATGCTTAGGTCGTACGACACGAGTTGTCTTTGCCCTCAGGAGAGACATGAGGCTAGACCTACTTGTCACAAGGATGAGTGGAGAAAGTTAGTCTTGGAGGTAGAGATCTCTATTAAAAGTAGAGACCTAGCACATATTTTGAGAATGGTGTTAACCCTAACCCTAAGTGAAGGTTAGAGATGACATGAAGAGTCAGATGTCATGGTAGACTAGGTGTTTGGATAGATATGCCTTGGATGCCATATGTGCCACAAGATGTTAATGACCTAGCACCTTTGGCAACCCAACCTGGGAAAGGGTCATGCATGTTAGAGCAAAGGGTCACTCCTTCATGGATGAAGTTAGAGAAGAACCTATAGAACCCTATGGGCTTATGCAGGTAGGGTATAGATTGCACCCAGAGTACGTCAGTTGACGGCAGTATCCCTGGCCAGTATGCATGATGGATGGCTTATGGGATGAGCATAAAGGGCTAGGTATAATCTTGAGCGAAACATGAGTTGAGTATAGGCTTCACCCACATAGGAGTATGCTTGTGAGCTTGAGCCTTCATAGAGAAGGGACCTCTAGTAGTATGGATGGAGGTGGAGTTAGCTCTAGAGAGAGAAAGTAGGACCCCAACAGGGAAGTTGGAAGCCGAAAACCCTGAAACTTGAGGAATAGTAGGGAGTTGAGGATGGTGCGACCTACGTGGATGATAGTGGTTGCCTTATGCTTGATCCCTGGAGGCTGATGATATCATGGTTGCCTTCAGAGGAACCAAACCCTAGAGAGAGGATGATGCTTCTAGTACCTATGGTATAAGTGATTACCTGTTGGATGAGATAAAGAGTGCTTTAGACCCTGAGGAGGTTTAAGTAACCAGTTGTGAGGCTTTATACCTAGTTGGTTGTCCTGGAAGAGGACTCAACTCCAAAGTTTTGCTCGAGTAGAAGGATCATGGAAGTACATGACATACCTTGGACATGCTTGATTTGTGGTTAAGAGATTGAGCATGCAGTCGGACACCCAAAGGTGAACCTAGGGTTCCTAGGCCTAAGAGGGGAAGTAGTGTATCCGATGCTCATGATGAGATTTGAGTCTCTATAGTGTCGAGCATGGTACTCCTCATGTGTAGAGGTAAAGGAAAACCCTTAAGTTAAGGGTATGTTTGATGAACCCCTCACACCTAAGTTGGTCTAATGTTGAGGATGAGAACAAGTGTGACCTAGCATGGTTTAGTAGGAACGCTTGTACCTTAGTAGTTGCTGGATTAAGCATGCTCATGTCAATGTAAACCCTAAGGACGGTTGTGACCTTGTTGTCAAGAGTTGTAGTTTCCTCCCATCCTGGGAGAGGGACCCTTTGGTTGGGTATATGCCAGTTTTGTTGGTGTTGAGGTAACCTAAAGAGGTTTCATGGGATCTTGAGAAAGCTATGTGAAAGGTACATGGTATGAGATTGAACCTGTAGACCCATAGTTAACCATCTCTAAGTGCATATGGATGTGTTACCATGGAGGTAACCGATATGGGGCCTGACCAAGGTAGGTAGGTCACCATGATCCCTGAGAAAGCATAAAAGATAGCCCAAGAATGCAGAGAGAGATGATGAAGGATTGGGTAAGGTTCTATGTTGGACATGTACTATAAGAGAACCCTCAGTCTATCCTACGGTCAGGTAGGGATAAGACTGATGGAAGTAGGAGTTGCCTAATTCCCTAGTTGGACATGACCATAGGGTCGGGAGGTAACAACTACCATTGTCTGAGGGCCATGGGTTAGGATATTAATCACCTTCATGAACTCATGGGACCCAAAGGGCATATGAGTAGGGCACTCTCTGGATGCATGAGGGAAGAGGGATGACCCAAAAAGTGCCAGCACCCTGTAGACCTAGAGGAGATGACCAAGGATTGTGTGGTGACCCAAATAGGTTTCAGACCAGTTTACCATGGAAGTAATCTTTGATGTCATGATGTTTGTGATATGGAGACATAAGTTGCACATTTCAACTTAGAATTGAAGGTGTACTGGCGATGTGGGATGTATCATCTCTACTCATGAAATAGGAAGAACTTTGTGTTTGGACGGCCGCCAAATGCTTATTTCCTCTTGTTATGGGAGGTAGAGATGGGACAGTACGCATGCCATACACCAAGGATAAAAGATGATGCGAGTTGGAACGTTGCCACGAGGTATGAGGACAAAGATGATAACATACCTTGGTGGAGTGAATGATACATGGATGGTTTACAAACACTAAGAGAAGTAGTGTATCCTTCTTGTGAGGATGTTATATCATGAGCTATGTGGAATTTGCAAGTTAACCAAGGTTGAGTTTGATGACCATGAAGATGAGCTCAGAGTTTCTTGATGAAGACAAACCTAGATTTGAGATGAGATGATAAGTGGAATACATGGAGGTGTATGTTACCTAACACCTAAGGATAAGGAGTGGTAATGAATACTCTGGTTGAGATATAGCTTCCTAGTTTAGCTGGAAGCTAGAAGAAGTTGAGGTTGTTAGGCTAACCTTAAGTTGAGAAAAAGAGATAAGTTTAGCTAACACTCAAATATAATGAGGTCTGTTGAATAAGATTAGTGGTTGTTTGGATAGCCAGCCTAGTCTGTGATATCATGAAAAGATGGTTGTTGAACCACAGATGTACTTCTTTGGAAAGGAAAGTGATAAAACCCTAATAAGAGTGGTTTAGGGTTTCTGAAAGTATCGATCTTGAGGAATCATGACATACCAGGAGTCATGGTTTAAAGATCACCAAAAGATAGTAAGTGATAGTAGCACTTAAAACAAAGTTGCATGCAAGCTAGGAGGTGAAGGACGAACACCAGTAACCCAGTGCATGGACATAAAGTAGAAAGAGTTACCGAGAGGGAATGGGAGTTCTTCACTGTGGATGTTGTGAGTCTCCCTTGGACCAAGGAAGGTCAGATCTAATATGGGTTATGGTAGATTGCCTTACCTAGATGACATGAGAAAGGAAGAGTACTGTCATGGGACATATTTGGTTGAACTACTTAAGAGAGAAATATGGTTCAACTACACCATGATGCGAGTTCAAAAGTTCTTGGGTATGACCAAGGTTCACTTCCATGAGGTGGAAGAGGATACATGAAGAACTTGATGATAGTACAGTTTATCACCCCATACTAATGGACAGTATGATCTAGACTAGAGGGTCTGATGAGAGCATGTGTGCTCATTTCGGGTGATACATAGAGATAGTTCTTAAGATGTGATGTTAACCACCATATCCTTTATCGGGATGCAAGAAGTCTTATAGAGAGGTTGTGTCGGTCACCACTTCATTAAGATGATGTTGGTGAAGGAGGCCCCACGAAGGCCAAAAAAGAACCACAGTGTGTGCATATTAAGTCGCTTTGATTGTGCAATGGCTGAGAGAGAGCCCAGACGCGACATGAGTCATGAGTTGATGCAAAGCAGACTGAAATGCAGTTCACTGTGGGAGAATATAATGTGAAAATCCGACCCCTCTGAGCTACAACCGAGAAAGCTGAGTCCCCGATATATGGGTCCATTTGAGATGGATTGGTGGAGAAGGTTGTATTTAACCTTACCCCTAGGGATAGAATGATGTATAATGTGTTACATAAGTCTAATTTAGAGCACTATGTGAGGTACCCAAGCCATGTGTTGAGCCCTGAACCTATTCAGCTTTTGAGAGGTTGAAATGTCCTGAGTCACCTATGAGGGTACGATATACCAAGGTAAGAAAGAACTCAGATGGAAGAATATAAGATGATGAAGGTTCTTGGGAAGCACCATGGAAAGGTTGAAGCCACATGGGAGCCATGATGGACACATGAAAGGCTTATCATGTTTGTTTGCTTGCTTGATGGAATTTTGAGGGCAAAATTCTTATAAGAGGGGAAGGATGTTACAACCCCAGTTGTGGGTTCATTTGGGTGAGAAATGTAATTTCTCACATAAAAGATATTTGACCAAATAAAGATATAATTTGTTTTGAATAAATGGATTTCGTTTACAATAGCCTTGATGATTGTGTTGTGGGCTTTATTGGCTATTGGGCCCAATAACAAGGAAATCCAATTAATAAATGAATAATTGGGTTTTTGAGCAAAGAAAGGTGTGGAAACTTCTAGAAGGCAAAAGAACTTAATCCAAAGGTGGATTTCATGCCACATGGGTTACTTGGGTTCCAAGGAGTCCAAAGTTGCAAAGAAAAGCAATAAGAAAAGAAAAGATTAATTAAGTATTTCTTTATTAAGAAAGAAATTGACAATAATGACAAAATGTGGAAAATAAGTGAAAAGAGGTATAATTGAGTTATCCTTAGTGGAATTTCGTATTCCAAGGATTCTTAATGATAAAAGGAATACTAATGAAGAAAATAAAAGAGAAATAAAGAGAAATCCTCAAAAAGAAATATTTTAATAAGAAATACACATGATAATGAAGAATAATGCATTTAGATGCATCTAGAAGGATAATGAGTGTCCAATAAAAAGGATTTCGGAATAATAGAGTTTCTTGGGATCCAAGGAGTCCCAATGAAGAAAGAGGAAAGAGAAAGTACTCATAACAGAAAATAAGAAGATAATGTGAGTATACAATAAATGTATTATGTGGTATTGCTAAAAAGGAAGTACTTTCTATTAAATAAAAAATAGAATTTCGTGCCAATACATAAAAGGCAAGTACAAGGAAGATAAAGGTGGTAATTTTCGAAATCCTAATAATTAAAGAAAAAGAAATATTAAAGGGATGAGGGAGAGAGAGAAGTTTTGCTTCTTAATTAAGGGAAGTTGTTTCCTATTAGGAAAGGGACTTGTTCCCTCTTATATGAACATCTTGGGGCTTGGGTGCTCTCCCCTATATAAGGGGTAGAGCCCAGGGACGAGTTCCAGGAGGTTCCACGTATTCCTATCTTCTTCTTCTCCTTCTTTGTAAACAAACCCTAAGGGAGAGGAGTAGTGCATCTATGAGAAATGAGGAACGAGTAGCTGAGTACGGGGGAAGCACAATGCTCCCACGACACCTCATGAAGATGCAGCCATCTTCCCTGAGCTTTGGTTCTTGTATGGCGGCCGCAGGAGTGCAGCAGATCATCCGTGTGTTGCAGGCTAAGGAGCTTGAACCAGCCGTCTTAGCTGCGACCCAGCAGCACCCTCGTGTGCGCACAGGCACGGTGGAGGCAAGGGGACCCTTCCCTATGGTCGTCGGGGTCCAGGAGAGGAAGGAGGAGGGCCGCAAGCCGTGGCTAGGGCTGCTGCGGGAGCCATTCTGGAGGTTGAAGAAGGAGAGTTGGCATTGGACGATTCTGCCCTCCGCGGGCTGAAGAAACCTCAACTTAAGAGAGGGGTAATTGCGTCATTTCGTCATGTTTCTAAGTCACGCGAGCTATTGCATGAGAACAAGGTGACGTGGTGCCCTCTCATTGGCCCGAAGTTAGTGTTTTTGCTAAATTCATAACTAATGATTCGTAGCTCGGATTAGCACACATAAAATATGAAAGTTGCTCAGAAAGACGAGGGGAATCCATTAGAAATATAATTGAAGCCTGATTCGTCTTGAAATTTCGAAAAGTTGTGTAATTTATCAACTTTAATGTATTAATTCTTAAAGAACCCTATTTTGAGTTGACTAATTTATTTAATAGGGTTTAATAAATGATTAAAGTTGATATTAGCCTGTTAATGATAAAAAGGAACATTAGGGACAAAAAGGAAGAACTTTGCATATAATTTAGAGTTTCATGCACATGTATATACTTTAATGGGCCATGAAACCCTAATGTTGGTAATTAGGACTACTAATGGCTTTAATTATTTGATTTCATGTATAGAACTAAGTTTTTATGGTTATAAGCTATTTTGAGCATTAAAGTTCTTAATTTGTTGAAAAATACCCTAAATGTAGTAATTAGTGTTTTCTCATGGATAAAAGGTGGAATTAATGGCAAATCGAGTTCAGATGTGAATTGGACCACGATGAACTAGGAATTGATGATAAATGCGTATAATGATCTTTCCATGGATCAAAATGATAAAAAAATGGTAGCTTTAATGTAAAAGAAGCTTAATGGACTTATTTAATGGTTAAATGTGCCTTTAATCTGAAATTGAGAATTACATGTTGAAATAATTAGGGTTGGAAATTAATTGCGTTAAATTAGGATTTAAAATAGTAAAAGATGAAGGGAAACCCTAACTGCAATGGAAACCCTAAAAGTGGACTAGAAACCCTAGGAAGCGAGCTAGATTTGATAGATCTTAATGACATGAGTAATAAAAAGGAAATTGTATAATTGTTTTAGGATCTTATTGAATGCTTGATTGCCTATTGGTTGATTGGAATATTTCTGTCTCACATCAACTTGACAGGTATGTGGTTACGCTTATGAATATCTCGAGTTAGTTTTCTGAGGTTTTCTAAAGTTTTCATCGATGACTTGAAATAAACTATTGGATGAATTTAATTCATGCAAATTATAATGTGAATATGACTATCACATAAGAGATGTGCCTACTAGCTCAGATCCTAGTCCCCTCTGTAGATTTATAGATTGACCTAGTAAATGGCTACCAATGGGGTAGGCCCATCAGGTCATTGAATGACTTAGCACATGGCTACCAATGGGGTAGGACCATCAAGTTATCATGATTCAGGGATTGGGCTACCTTTGGGTAGGGCCATACGACTCCAGAACTCTAGGAATTGGGTACCTATGTGGTAGGAAAATGGGGGTAAGGATCTACCATATGAGAGAGGTAGTATCCATGTCCACTGTAGGGACAATACAGAGATAGGGGATAAGCAAGGATTGAGTAGTATTGTTTAAAATGTAATCTTGGATGTTAAATGATATTTGGTTGACTACATTGTTAACATAGTTGCACAATTATTGTTTCCCCCACATATCAGCTTCTTACTGACCAACGTTTTGTTTGTCGGCATTTTAGGTACAAATGAAAAGAACAAATAGTAAAAAGGCATATGTAAAACTGAATGAGAAATAACGTACACAGGAGGATTAATTAGATTAGTATCTTCATGGATAGAAGTTTAGAAATCCCAACTTTTAAAAGGTAAGTAAAGTTTTTATTTTATACCAGTTTTCAGTTTAGTAGTAGAATTTCATAATTATTATTGATTATTTGTCGAACCTTTGATCTGGGTTATTAGATAACGACTCTGATCTCTTGGTCTCCCTTAAGTGGGGGTTACCAGGAGACGGGGTCGTTACTCCTACAATATGTATGTCTATGAATGATTAGTTCCTCAATAGTTCATTATTGTCCTACTTTAAACCTATTTTCTCGATAATATATATTGGTTATTAAAGTGTTTAATATTGTTTCTTTGAAGTATTCATTCACTGAGCGAGTAGGCTCAGGATTCTACTCACAACTTTTTAGGAAAACCATGTGGACCTGAAGAATATCAATGCCAGAGTAAATGTGCCACGAGAGTTAAGTATTAGATTAGTGTAGTCCATTCGGTCCCTATTACTCTAGGTCCTTGTAGAGTACTGAGAGAATTGTAAATGATTATGTGTAAATTTGTTTCCTTAATAATAGAAAAGGTATCTGATTAACATGTCATATGGAATGGAAGTGTGAGAAATGAATGAATGTTCAGATATGTATCTTCATTGCTGAAATCAGATTAGAATAAAGTTTCAATTTCCCTTGAAAAGTTATCTTATATAATTTAATGTGAGCAAACAAAGACTTTGAAACCAAAAAAAAAAAGTTAAGGGTGATCTTTGTATTGTGTTCAATCCTCAACTTATGCCATAATATCAAAATTTGAGGTTATCGTGGGATGTGGGTGTAGTAGATACCGATGCCAATTCACTCACGGTATTAACCTCAAGGCATGGAACCTACATGCATATATCCCATATCCAAGATACATCTTGTATCATCATGTTTTACTATATAATTATTAAATTCTCTAACAATAAATAAAGGAGACATGAAGGACATATCTGATAATATGAATAAGATAACTACTCAATTAGAACCCTTTTATCCCATAAATATTATCAAGAATTATTAAATATCACATGTATTAAGAAACTTGTGAGTTACTTTATATTCACTTTATTAATTACCACTATGATGTGTTTCATGTACATTCATGTAATTATACTTCTTAATTCATAAATTTGTTTTGCTTCATTTTTTTATCCATTAAGTGTTTTTCCTTCACTATATATAATACAACTCACAATGTAACTCTAGGAACTCATTAGGGTACAAACCACCACAACTAGCCATGAAAGGCTAATTTCACCACATAAGACCATATTAAGGATAATACCATATAGGAACATCAACACCATGATATTTTACATCCCATCTCATATTTTTACAATAAACCACCATATAAAACCCAACTTAAAATTCTAATGTATGTGGGAGTCACATCAAATACAAGATTTCACATAAAAAGGACCAATCTCATGCATAGATGGGCTACCTAGAGATTATTGGTTTAACTCTTGTGAAGTTTCAGTAGCATAAAGGTTCAATTAGATCCTTGAAATCATTATTTATCTACTCCTATGATGTAAGAATAACATGTATATTAATTACCACATCATATGGAACCAAGATACCATGAAGGTAACATTTTAGTAACATTTCACATACAGTTGAAACATGTTTAAATGGTAGTTTTATTAACACTAGGAATCAATTTTATGGTAAGAAATCACATGAGATTTATTATTTTCCTTTTCAATCTTCTATAACAATTCTCAAGAAATCATCTTTTAGCATGTAAGGTGATCACATATAAAGATTAGGGTGTATTAGATCAAGTTAAAGGGATTTGTGTGTACAAGTAGGTAAAAGAATGCTACAATACTATATCTCTTCCTCTAATGGTGATTATCATGAGGTTCATCTAAGAAAGCTACAAACAAGCATCCAAATCCTAGATAAGCTCTCAAACATTGCCAAAACCAAAGATCCAATCATGATTTAGCTTCCTTTAGATCATCGAGAAGATAAAGGAAGGTTCTTTAGCTAAATGGGGTAGGTTCCACAATGGGTGTTTGTGAGGATCGACCAAAAGAAGAGGATGAGTTGAGAAATAACAAGAATACCTCCAAGGAAGCGCCTTTACATGCCCAAGGTCACTTCTCCAACTCCATGATGACCCCTCCATGGTGGATCTAGGGAAAACAAGAGAAAAGAGGTGAAAAGATGATACTTTAGCTAGATGAGCAAGCTACTGCCATGGAAAATCATGAACTTCCTCCAAATAGTAAGAAGGTGTGATGAAAAGAAGAAAGAAGAGATTTGGGGTATGATCATACATTTTTTATGCAAGGAACAAGGTTGGGAAGCTTGAAAACACAATGTAATTGATTGATCCTTGACATATATATGCGTGCATCCATTAGTAAGCTTCCATCCATGCCATCAACCATCAAGAGGTTTTCATCGAACTCCAAGGCTCCCTCCATGTTTTCCAACAACACTTGGGTTAAAAATGGTCCTCTAGGTAGATGGGGAGGGGTTTATATGGGCTAGAAAGGGTGAAAATGATGAGGATACCATTAATTAATGTCTAGAACTTTCAATTATTCATACCTTTCATAGATCTACAACTTTCATTCCCTAGAAATGTCATTGACCTAAAACTTTCATCCACCTAGCACTTTTGTTGCCCATATTTTCACAAATCTGAAACTTCCATCCACCTAGAACTTTCATCACCCTAGAACATTCATTGACCCAAAAATTTCTTCCAACCAGAAAATTTTCATCCACCCAGAAATCTCATTAACCCAAACTTTAATTGACCCAATATTTTTCATTGAACCAAAACTTTTATCGACCCAGAACTTCCATTGACCCTTCACTTTGGTACATGAAATTACAAATAAGGGAAAAAAGGTTCAATTGAAGTCTAGTTAGAGATGTATCTTAATTAATAGATTTCAAGGCTAAAAAGAGTATGAGTATGAAAGAAAACTCAAAATTATATACTTTTCACATAATTTAAAATTAAGTCCCCATACTTTGTTGAATTTATAATTAAGTCCACAACTTGCAAAGAATCTTGAAATTAGGACAACAAAGGTGAAAATTGAGTCGAATTAGTGACATCACTTAATCAATTGGTATTAAAACTATCACACAATAATAATAATAATAATATTATAGGAATATTAGGGTTAAGATAGGTTTATGGGCTCAGATTTATGATGGCCAATATACCTTTATAAGCATGGGAAGAGGAAAAGAAAAGGAAACATAAGGTGTAATGGAGTTTCTTAAGGTAATAATTTTACATTCAAGGTGAAGCAGAAGTAGATACCATGGCAAAATCCCCTTAAATGAATCTAACTAGAACCAACATTCGATATACTCTATTTTTCTTCTTTTTTCTTCCTTGAAATTCCAAAAGACATACGATGGTCAAGGATAGTAATTTGATTAGGAAGCATGAAAGAAGGGTTATATAGATCGAGGTAGAGTTACATAATTTCTTTTAAGTGACATGTATTAAACATCATATCAGTTTCCTATTAGTGACCAGTCGACCTTCCTGGTCAACGGAGACCACTTTGGTCATGACCAACACAATAATAGGTGATCCCTCCATGTGCAACAATGACACTACATATCTCATCATTGGAGATTGCTATCATGTCTCCATTTACCATTTAAATATCGATGAAAAAAATCATCGTTAGACTTCTAGTAACCATTGACCACTTGGTTCAATGATATCATCCATGAGGGGTCAACATTGACTTGATTTATTCCATATTAACCAATTACTTAGTCAAGGCCTAATACCCTTGAACTACACAAGAACATGACAGTGAAACAAAAACACAAGACCTTACCAATTGCACAAAATACTTTTGCAAGTGTTTAAATCAACAACTAGACAAAACAATAATTTCTCTGAAATGGATATGTTTACCCTTTTTATGTGTTTATTATTTGAATATGATATTGTGACAACAAGTATGTCATGTCTCGTGGTCCTTATTAATCATAGGATATGAAATCATTGATTTCATATATCTTTGTCATATAAATAGTCAAGTGTATCAAATGAACGAAACTTTAATTCATAAAAAAATTATTCGGCCCCTTTAATCCCAAAGACGCACCATCAAAACAAAAAATAGAGCATAACAAGAGAAGGATTTATTATGTTAATATTGATTCTTTCTATGGGGTACTTATGTTAATAATTAACTTGACAAGTCATGAATGATTATAAATATGACTCATATTAACTAGATATGTTTCATAGACTCCTAAGTACTTGAGTTTTTAGGATTTTATGTTCATAAGAAATAAATTTCAAGGGTATGTTTATGTAGTCAACTTTCTAATTACTAAAATGGACAAAAATGTTTTTCAACACATATAATCAATTCATTAACTTCTACAAATGTAAATATGGTATATCAGGTTCGTAGGTTGGTACATGATGTAGTCTAATTATGTTCACAAGCATACAACAAAACTTCTTGTGCAATACCCTAAGGTGCAAAAGTTATCATTACATATAGAATATAGGTCTCAAGAAGTGTCATTTAAAGGGAACGAGTGAATGTCAAGGACAATCATTGATATCCTTTTAGGGTAAGAAGTGCATGATTAATAAAAAACAATAGAGAGGATGGCTAATGTGCACAAAAGCTAGTATGAAAATATTTACCAGTTATCAATGAGAGTATCAAAATGATGAAATGAATCAAATACAATGTCAGACGTTACCATTCTGAACACATACAACTTTTAGAAAACATAGTTTTAGGTCATTAAGACAAATTGGTCACTCCGACAAAAAAAGGAGAAGTTTGGACATACATATCAATAAATATTAACCAACCAATGGGGGGAATGTTAGAAAGAAAAGGAAAAACACAAATAAATAAGGACTAAGAGCTTGAAGACCCATTATTCATTGATATGGATCCCAATTTTGTATATATTTCTTGATAATATTCCAATCATTTCATTGGTGTCACTAGCGCATTGATAATTTCCATCAATGAATTATTGACGCTTCATGATTCCCTCTTGATTTAACACTAACAATTTCTTCTAGATGACCTTAGAAACAACCAAATTCATTGTTTGTTTCCATAAACTTTTGGGAGATATAGTGTGCCAATATTACATATATGTAATAGAAAAATAAATTGGGTTACATGTGTTGACTTTTTCAATATGACTCACTCATATTTCAATGATGCAAATATTTCCAAAATTATATTAGTAATATGTGTATTAAGTATTTCAGGTGATCAAGGATCATAGTCAAGATCCAACTTCAAAGACCTTGCCAATATGTATGTTTGGATACTTGCAAATCAAGTTGTACAATGTATATAATTGTACTTGTGTGTTTTGTAAAACTTTATAGACATGAAGTAAGGACAAGTGATGATATTCCGAAACCTACCCAAAACTCTATCCTACACTCACATGAAGACTTTAGGGTTGATAGGTTTCATATGAGCCTTTAATAGGACCTCACATACATTTAAAATCTTTGCACAGAGTCCTTATCAGTCAAAGAACTTGTGGACCGAGATCAACTCAGTCGAGAATATTGTCAACCGAGACACTTCTCTGTCAAGGACTCAGGAAAACAAAATTTACAATAGATATTGAGTCAATCTCAGTCAAAGTTTTGTGGACCGAGAAACATTCAGTTGAAGACTTTGTCAGATGAGAAAGAGGCCTTGCAACACTTTGACCAGGAAGCTAGATTGACGTTGTTGCATTTTTTGCGCAATGAGTGCATGGTCGGTCAAGAAATTAGTCGACTGAGGCACTTCTAGTCAAGAATCTTATTAACTGAGGAACGTTCTGGATTGAAAATTAATTAGTGATCAAACTAGTCATTTCATCTTAATTAACTTCATCCAAACATCTAGTTGACCATCCAAAACACTCTAGACACTCCCTATGATGTCTTAGGACACTTAGACATCATATATTGAGCAACAAGTGCATATACATTGACATACACTTGGGCACACTAGCTATCTTTTTCAAATTTCTTAGTCTCTATACTTCATATTCCCATAAATCTAGACCAAGTCCTAGCATCATCTTGAGTGTCCTCTCTACCCTATACAACTTTTCCATAAACATTGTGGAAGAATATCTATTGGTATGTATGCCCTGAGAGCCAATAATGGGATGATTGGAGGGATACATTAAGATTGATTTGATAAAGATCATAGGCAAGCTTACAAATTCTTTCTGTTTCAGTCATATGAGATAATGATATAATATATTGAATGTCTAGAGAATGACAATACTCAATGATGTATGATTTCAGGTTGAGGACATGAATGATGAGATCATACGGATGTTAAGAGTTTGTACATTCTTATTATGTCCCTAGTTGGATGTCATTGAGGAAGGTAGATAGACAATAATGACACACAAGACTAGATTGTGGTGTTGGTTGATGACAGAATCTCATTAGTCATGATATGGAGATATCAAACCAAACACATAGGTACTTGTTAGAGAAAAAGTTTACCAGACAGACCCACCATGAGTTTGACACATGGAACCATGACATGGTAGTCACAGTCAGTTCTCACAGTGATGGTGGTGAGTGTGATTCTTTGACCTGAAATCACTACACTCAACACATGTCGTTGGGTACACTTTGACATCATCAAACGCAGTCCTAAAACATGGGTTGTTATAAAGGTGATGATTGGGTGGCTTTGACACATGGGGCTTTTGAGGGGTGAGTGATAGATATGGGATTTGTCCCTCCTTAGGGAGTTTGATATCCATGGCCACTTAATGAGTAGGATTGAGATAGGCATGCGCATGCATGTGTGAATCAGTATGTGATATTGATGTCATACATATCTCCTCCAATCTACTGTGAGATCAAGAAAGTGAATGAACGTTGACAGGATGATTGTTCCATGCCTTGAGTTCATTCGGGATGTCAATGACAAAGGAATTATACATTCATTGTAACACCATTCACGGATTGTAGGATTGAAAGTTGTTCTCCAACTTTCTATTTCACTTGGGTAGAACTAATGTGTGACTAGGCACCGCTCTTTTCATGTGAAGTCATAAGTGTTATGGACTTTCACTGCCAATGTGAAACGGACCTGCAGGGTCACACACATAGGATTTAACCTGGAAGAGGAGTTTATCCACAAAACAATGTTTAGATTGATTACTAAAAGAGTTTAGTAGTTCAATTAATAACTCAATCGATTGATAGCACAATATAATAGTGTTCAAGGAGTTGGACCGATTGATTAGAGTATCGGATTGATTGAAACTATGATTGACTGATTTGTACAAGTCTGCTGCTCCAACCGATCGGCTCATGGGATGAACCGATCGGCTCAGGTTGGTGAACCAATCGACTCATGGGATGAACTGGTCGGCTCAAGACAGGCTGAACCGACCGGTTCAAGAGTTGAACCAATCGGCTCAACAGGTCCAACCGAGATCGGTTGGAAAGTAAGAAGTCTATTTTGCAAATACAATTTGTTTCACTTGTACAAATTCAATTTGGACAAGGATTAATATTTGATCAATTAGAGACAAATTTGAAAGTCAATTTGAGTTGGACCAGGACCACGAACCGATCGGCTCATGTGATGAACCGATCGGCTCAGGTGTCCCAAACGATCAGTTCAGGTTGAAATGATCGGTTGAAGTCACTAAATGATTGTTTCAGGGTTGAAATGATTAGTTCAGCTGGCGCAAGTTGGTTGTTTTGTGGAAAATCTCGAACCCTTCTACTCCTGCTTTAATCCTGCATTTCCTGGGGTATAGAACCCTATCCCATGACCCTCCTATATATAGGGGTAGTGGGGGATTCTCAGGACAACAACTCAGTGCACCAGTTGCTCTGCAAAGTTGTCATTCTCTCTAGTTTTGGTAACTGAGAGAGAGCCTGAGCAAGTGCTACCTGATAAGGGAGGCACAACAAGGGAAAGACAAATACAGAAAGTGACTGGTGGTAGGAGAATGTGTCGGTGACTAGTACACTGACAGGAGAGTGCGACTCCTTCTGATTCCTTGTGGGACAAGGAGATCGGAGTTCTAGGTGGTCTGTGTGGACTACTTCAGAGGCGGGAGACTTCTACCACTCAGAGGATAGTTGTCAATCCTAACAGTCCCAGTGAGACCAGGAGGTGCCAGTCCCGGTGTGACCAGGAGCTGCACATACACCGTCCAAGACCGGAGGTGAAGATCGTGCAAGCCGCGAGGTAATGTCTCCGAGCAAGCCTCGGGATAAGGTACGCTTCTACAAACCATCCTTCCTACTGTATACACGTTGACGTGATTCCTTTATTCTGGGTTTGGGAGAAGAATTTTTTTGTTTATGCTGCCTTCGCTGCCTTCATCTTCATTAACTTCATCCAAACATCTAGTTGACCACCCAGAACACTCTAGACACTCCCTATGATGTCTTAGGACACTTAGTCTCTATACTTCATATTCCCATCAATCTAGACTAAGTCCTAACATCATCTTGAGTGTCCTCTCTACCCTATACAACTTTGCCATAAACATTGTGGAAGAATATCATCATCACTTGTCCTTATTCTTGTATTGTTTTTGTATAATGGTATGCTGCTACTTCTCACTACTTCAAGGAATAATGTTGTGGTGAAGTCCTCTTAGTGCTACTTCAAGGATGAAGGCTACAACCAAGGTGATGGAGGTGGATTGTGATCCTCTATAAGAGGGTGACCTTCCAACGACCTATCAAAGAAGGTGGTAGTTCTCCTTGAGATGAAAATTAGGGTTTGTCT
This sequence comes from Alisma plantago-aquatica, assembly GCA_963693085.1. Classification (NCBI taxonomy): domain Eukaryota; kingdom Viridiplantae; phylum Streptophyta; class Magnoliopsida; order Alismatales; family Alismataceae; genus Alisma; species Alisma plantago-aquatica. The sequence goes on from OY856415.1 coordinate 298,374,891, forward strand.
TTATCCACAAAAGGCATAGGTGAGTTTTTTGTACCGTGTATAGGTATACAAAAGGAAAAAAATACATGTTTTGCAAATCATGGTTGGTGAGAACTAGGTACTGGACTTACATCTTAGATGGAATCACTCTAAATCTGTGTCCTTTTTCAGTTTCCTCTTTTGTTTCATATTTCTACTGCACTTTAAGTTTACTAACTTAATTTTCTTAAAAATTATCATAAAACTCTATTCACCCCCATCTAGATTTTGTCATTTGGTATTAGAGAAGGTCTTCAAGGATCCCTTACAGGTCTTAAAGAATGGGGGAAGGCATACTTGGTGACCTCAACATGAAAGGCACACACGTAAGTAGACTCACAATATTTGATGGAACTAAATACACCTACAGGAAGAGGGGAATGTAGTTCTATTTTCAAGGAATAAGTTTTGTATGATTGCAAGATCCTAAAAACATACAACTACCGAACTAGAGCAATGGGAACTGAAAAAGGATGTAAACATACTTTATTTTTTTTTATCTCTTATCAAATTTAAACATATATCTACTTGTGAAACAACCTATTAAATTTGGAATCAACTCTCAGTAACTCATGAGAGTACCACACAAGTAAAGAACACTAAAATTGGTTTGTTAAAATACAAGTATGAATTATTTCATATGCAACCAAATGAAAGTATTACAAAAATGTATGCTATATTTTCTAATCTTGTAAACAGCTTAAGTGCCTTAGCGAAGTACATAAGCAAAGAAGATCAAGTATCTAAGATACTTAGATCATTTCCTAGAAGGTACAAGTCAAAGGTTAATGATATTGAAGAAACCAATGATCTTACAACAATTAAGATGGAGAAACTCATCGAAAATATGGAGACACATGAAGCCATTATAGAATAAGAAGAAAAAGATCGAGGCTAAACAACAAAAAGGAAGAAGAGAGGATCTTGCTTTTAAAGCCATCACCAGTGTATCATCCAGAAAATTCATTCAAGAAAGCAGTGACTCAAGTGATGATGATAAAAGTGTCATGATTGTAGATGGTAAGAAATATAAGAGAGTTCATTCTAACAAAACTTGTAGTGTTCCTTCCTCTTCTTCCAAGTTCTTCGAACGCGGAGATCACTTGAAAAGTGAGTGCCCAGATCTTAAGAAGAAGAAGTCCTCATCCAAAAAGAAATAAAAGGGATAAAAATCCTACAAAGCTTCTTGGGATCAATCAAGTGATGATAATGAAAGAACTAAAGAGGAAGAGATAGAATGTTTCATGGCAAAAGAAGATGAAACCTAAGAGGTAAATATTTTTGAATTATCAAAAGAAGAATTAGTGAATAGTCTTGAAGACATTCATGCTAAATATATTGATTGTGAAAAACAAAAGAAGAAACTTGCCAAAATTATCAATGAATTCTATGTTCATTTGGATAATCTTAGCTATGAAAATTGTACTTTAAAAACTTCAAATAGTGCATTAAAGAATCGATTATGAGTTATAATACTCAAATGCTTGTTCTTGAAAATAAAAATAGCCTTTTGTCTCGATAAAAGGTTGATATGCTTGCTAAACTACATGATTATCAATATGATTTTTGATAAAATACAGAGAGAATTTATTTTCAAATCTTGCTCAAGTAAACTTAGATGTAACTAAAAATAATACTAGAAATTTTCAATTGCAAAAACAAGTTCTAGATTAGTGTAAGGGAATAAAAGTATTGATAAGATCTTAGCTAATACTGCCGAAAAAATAGGAAGAAGAGGATTAGGATATGTGCCAAAGAGTCAATCCTCACATATGCATAGAACCGAAAAGACATATTATCCCAAGAATAAAACTATATGTGTGCCTAAAAATTATATCATAGAAAAGAGAAATGAAATATCTTGTCATTATTGTCAATGTTTCAATCCTTACTCATTTTCATATGATTATCGAAAGAAAGGAGCCCTTGACATGGTTTGGGTCCTAAAACCCCAACATAGATTTAAAAGAGGTCGATGTTGAGATTTGACATTTTCTTAATTTGATAAAATTAGTTATGTCTTATGTGAGCATAATTTTGAGGCTAACTTGCTTATCTTGTATACAAGTATTCATTTGCTTATTTTTACATAAACAAATTCTAGTATGTGTATGAAAAGAAACGTTGTTTTATTCACTAATTTTTTTTACTTGGGATCTTTTTCTTTGCTTTCTTTTTACTTGGTATGGGATTAAGGGGGATCTCAATGTACTTTAATATAGCTTGCATATCTTTTCTACTCTGAATTGATTCTCTTTATCAATGTAGGCTTAACATCATTTGACATTTGGTTTAGAGATTCATTTGGAGTTGTTTATATGGTTCTTGAATTGATTCTCTATAACAATATGAGCTTAAAATTCATTATATTTGGTCTAATTATACTTTTGAACTCATTTTTTTGACTAACGGATTCTCTAATCATATATGGGCTTAACATCCCTTGAAAATCGTTGAGAAATAAGTTTTGGTTTTTGACTTTTGATTATGTGGCATAACTACATCATGGTGGACTTAACATTCCTGAGCATTGGTTTACAATATATTTTTGATATTTTCTATTTAGGGGATCTTTTTATCACAAAGGAATTAACATTCCTTTCATGGATAATTAGACAACCTTTTAATTTTCCTTGATCATATGGCTTTTTCACTATGCCTTAATGTCTATCTTTTTGGACTTCCCGTCTATTGGTATTATTTTTTACATCGAGTATAAGTTTTTCCTCTCCAAAATGACTATCTTATTGAGTGTGTTGACCTAGAGGTTATATATTGTCCATATTTTAAAAATGACTTAACCATTCCATTCATATGTATTTAATATGTGTATTCAAGATTGATTTCAGGTGTTAGGTACATGAAAAGGATCAAATTGCTCAAGTCCTAATATGTTGAAGTTCAAGTCAAAAGCTATACAAGTGTGCTAATTAGGAAATCCATGTAAATGACCTTAGAAGAATTTTGTAATCACTGGTATTGATGATATGACTTGTAACTAAGATGAGAAAATTGATTGGGACACATTGCACCAAGTTTTAATCACTTTTTATGCACTTCAGAAAATCGATCATAGGTTGTTGATCGGTCAAGTTACAATCTCGACTGATCCACTGGATCCATTTTCTGAAGAGTGCATCGGTCAAGTTGTGTATTCACAGAACTCAACTGATCAGGTTACTGACCAAATCCAACTTTCATTGGCCGGTCGAGTTTCCTCAGGACAAACTCGACTGATGATTTGAAATTTGTGTTTGTCTTTTACCCAATCGGTTGAGTTACCTTTGTTGAATCTTGACCGATTGCACTGTATGGAAATTGCAGAAAAAGTGATTGTGATCGTTGGTGACTTACTTGGACAAAAATAGATCTGTTGCCTTGGGTAAAAATGGCTATTTTCGACCGTAAGTGTTCCCCAACTCAAAGGGGAACCCCCAGCTATAAATATGACCACATGGAGTTCATTCCAAGGTTTCTCATTCCATATATGCTTGGTTCTTGCTTAGTTGAGAGTGTTGGACACCTTTGAGCCCCTTTCTCTCTCTACCTTCAAGGCAAATCCATGAGTATGAGTGAGTTAGGATCTATTGTAAGAGATCTACCTTTTGTATCCATGTAAATCTCTCCACCTCCATCTTCCTACCCCCTTTCCTTATTGAAGAAAAGGCTTGAAGATCTTCTCCGAGTGAAGGAGAAGGAGTTGTTGTTCTTCAAGGTTGAAGAAGGCATGGTGTTCCAGATCTCCGAGTGAAGGAGATAAGCAAGGCGGACGTTTAAGAAGGATAGGTAATTCCTTGAAGGCCAAAGACTTGAAGATGGAGTGGGTAAGTCCTTGTTGAAGGCTGAAGACTCCCTAGTTCAAGTGTGTAAGCTCCTTCGGTAGGTTTAAGATCCTTGCTTGAGGTATCAAGTCCTTGGATGAATGTGGTTTTGTCTTGTAATCTTATGAATGAATATAAGAGCATCAAGATTTCAAAGTCCTAGGGCCTAACCACCTCTAGGTAGTGGACTAACTCAATTCTAGTTTGAAGTGTGGAACCACTCTAAATCTCTTTGTCCAAGTTTATGTTCTTCCTTGTCTCTCACCCTTGCTAAGCTTGCAAGCTAGGACCTCAAATTGGTTGTATGTTTAAGTTTCTACACTTAATATAATTTGAAGGTATAATTTGTCTTGTGAGATTTGTGAATCTCTATTCACCCCCCCCTCTAGAGCCCTTGATCCAAAAAGTGGTATCAGAGCAGGTCTTCTCCAAGATACTTCCACAAGTAGGATAAGATGGGCAATTTAGTACTTGGATCTCTCAACCTAGAGGGAAGCTTCTCCATTTGACCTCCAGCCTTCGATGGCACCAATTTCTTCTATTGGAAGAGAAGGATGCAGTTCTATATCTAAGGAGTAAGCTATGAGATGTTGAAGGTGGTTCATCTAAAGTATGAAGATCCATAAGGGGAAATCTCCACATGGATGGAAGCCCAAATGAAGCAAGATCAGCTCAATGCCAAAGTTGTGAGCATCATCTATGCAGCCCTCACTCCATCCGAGTTCAACTGGATCTCCTCTTGGGACACCGCACATGAAATTTGGAACAAGTTATTTGTCACCTATGAAGTAACGGAGCAAGTAAAGGAAGCAAAGATCTATATGCTTGGTGGTCAACTTGAGAACTTCAAGATGGGCAAGAATGAAAGAGTGGCAGACATGTACACATGGCTTAATGTGATCATCAATGGATTGGAAGCCCTTGGTAGTGTGATGGACAAAGGCACAATAAACTCAAAGATCATGAGATCTCTTCCAAAGAGATGGGATCCCAAGGTGACATCCATTGAAGAAGTGTACAAGCTTAGTGAATTGTCAACCGAGGAGCTGGTTGGCAACCTTCAAGCTCATGAGCTGAGGCTTGATAAGCAAGAACAAGAATAAAAGAGAGAAGATAAGGAGTGTAATAAGATCAAAGATACAACATTCAAAGCTCAAATTGAATAGATGGTTTGATAGAAACAACTTTCTCTCAAGTCCCCTACTCCTTCCTCAAGTGAAGATGAAGGCCCAAATGAGCATGAAGCTAACTACTCCAAGGGCAAACACTTCAAGGGGAAGCATTCTTCATCAACTCCTAGATGCTATGAATGTGGCCAAAAAGGCCATTACAAGAGTGACTTCCCCAAGGCCAAGAAGAGCCATCACAAGAGCATCCACAAGAAGGATAAGGAGTACAAGAAAGAAGGTAAATACAAGAGAAAGGAGAAGAAAGAAAGAAGAAGAAAAGATGCAGCTCATGCAGCTTGGGAGGAGTCTGCCTCAAGTTCTTCTAGATCCAAAGATGGAGAATGCCACCTTGCTATCATGGCCTCTACAAGTGATGATGTAGGTGAGGTAAGTGAGGTAAGTGAAGTCAATTTGCATGAGTTGTCTAAAGAAACTCTTATTGATATGCTTAATGCTTGCCGGTCATCTTTTACTAAATGCAAATCTAAAAAGAAAACATTAGGAAAGATAATAGATGATCTTTATGATAAGATTGAAATTCTTGATTAAAATGAAAAGTTGCACTTTGATAGTATTGATACCTTGCAAGGGCAATTTCTTGATCTTGAGCTCCAATACAATGGAGTTGAAGTTGAGAATGGTGTCTACCTTAAGACCATTGCTACTCTTAAGGAAGAAAACCAAAAATGCCAAGATGAGATTGATGTTCTTAAAACTTAAAATGTAGAACTTAACCTCATAGGTGAAGCTAGGAAGCAAGAAACTCATGCTTATCAAAAAGAAATTCTTTTGCTTAAATTTGAAAGTGCTAAGTTGCTTGCTCAAGTTAATGATCTATCCTCTAGACCTATTTTCCAAAGTAATGAGGTAGCTAGAACTGATCTAGAATGTGATTCTTTTCATACTAAAGCCCTCTATTTAGAGGTCGACCTGTTGGATGCTAGAGATGATCTTGCTATATTATCTTCTACTGTCATTAATATTAGTGATGATAATGCTAAATTAAGAGCTTCTTTGCAAAAGTTTCTTATGGGGAAGAAATCCCTTAATGATTTCCTAGAACACACTACCAAACAAATTGGTACTAGTGGTTTAGGATATGATGGGACTACTCCTAAGGGTAAGAAGAAGAGTGTGGAACCTCCTTTCTTCCATGGAGAGACTTCTGGCTCTAAGAACCCAATGGTATGTGTAACATCCCTGACCTGGGTTATGTGTTAACCCTAGATTTTTTGTCTAACAAGGTTGAGTAGATTCTTAATCTTATCTTGGGAAAAGTAATTAGGGCTCATGAGAAACTTATGTTTCAATTTTGGTCTTGATTGAGCAATGTTGAAGCAATGTTTGCTTATTTTGAACTAAAGTGCAAATTACCCAAGTTGAAGGGTTAAATTGCAAATGTTTCATGATAAGATGTTCCTTTGATGTTGACACATCATAAGAATGAATATGATGTAGTGATATGGTTTTCACAAGCTTGTAAAGCAATCCATGTGCATTAAAACCTAGTTTTGGTGTAATGTGCAATTTACCCCAAACCTAGGGTTCAATATGAAAATTACCATTTAAATAAGGTCCATAATGTTTCTTGGAATCATGTAGAGCAAATAAAATGAAAGGGGCACCTCATTTGAATTAAGTTGGAGGAGAGAGAATCTTGATATTAAAATAATCAAGATTTAATCCTAATTGAAACCCTAATTCAATTTAGGGCAAAAATGAATGTATTAATTAAAGGGCCTTCAACCAAAATTAAAATGGTTGAATTCATATGTGTGTGGATGAGTTTAAGGCCTTGCAAAGGCACGAGAATATCCTAAGGAGGTGAAATTCCACTCACCATTATAATAAGAAAAATAATTTCCACTCAAATATGGATATTCTTATTATAAGGGTTAAGGTGCTTAATTTCTTTTCCCTTAATTCATGGATAATGGAAGGGATATCGGTGGGGATAGATATGTCCTTGCATGCAAGAAACTAAGGGGGAAGTGGTGGCAACAATTTTGGAATAAATAGACTTTTATAAGAGATTTTCTCTCTCCTCAATTTTCTTATAAAAGTACATTTTCCAAGCCAAAACAAAGGCTTTTTCGGATTTCTTTCTTTCCCCTTGCTTGGAAAACGACCAAGGAGCTGTGGAGGATCAGGAGGACGACCCCCAACCTGTTGGTAAGGTTTTTGACCTCCTTTCACCTTGAATCCATGGTGAAAATAAAAAATCAATGCATGAATTCTTCATAACTCGATCCCCTCTTCAATTCTAACCAATTCTTTTCACTCAAAGCTTGAGGACGACCCTTGGAATAGTGAAAGGAGTTGCATCCACCATTGTTTCCGTGAGCTTGGAGCTTTGGAGCTCAATTGGAGGCGGGTTTTATAACTTGAACCCATATTCATTGTTATTGAACTCAATTTCTCAATTCAATTGATTCAATTGCTCTTTTTGTAATACCCTTGATTAGTTGATGCAATTTCCATGAAGATGGCAGTAGATTTCGAAGGTTTGCAGGTTGATGATGATGACATCATCACAATCACACACCTTATTCAAGGGAATGAGAAAACGGTTTTCAAAACCGCATGATTTAGTTAGTTGCAAAACTGAATGGACACTTTTGAGTTCAAAACCATTTGGAGTATTTGGACTCCAAGACCGCATGGGTAATTCACTCAAAAACGTATGGGTAATACACCCAAGACCGCATGGGTAATTACTCAAGACCGCATGGGTAATTTTACCCAAGATCCAATGGATAATGCACCTCAAAACCGAATGGGTTTCAACTTCAAGATCGATTCGGTAATTTAGTCCAAAACCGAATGGGTAATGGACTCAAAACCGTTTGAGAGGGTTGTCCAAGGGTTGACCCTTTGAGATTCCTGTTCCTAATTATGTTGGTTGATAACCCATCAAATTTGATGGATTAATTCCAAAGGAATCATGAGTTGAAGGCTAATCAATTAGGCAAACCTAATTGGATTAAGTGCTGATTTTCAACTTGAGTATTTTAACTTTTTGGGCAAACGGTTTCAAAACCGTTTGAGAGGGTTGAAAAAGGGTTTACTGTTTGATATTACTGTTCATATTCATGTTGGTTAATGACTCACCAAATTTTATGGATTAATTCCCAAGGAATCATGAGTTGAAGTCTAATCAATTGAGCAAACCCTAATTGAAATTTGTGCTGAAATTCCAATGAGTTGATTTGAGATTTTGGGTGGATTAGCCCAAACGGTTTCAAAACCGTTTGGGGATCACCCAAACGGTTTCAAAACCATATGGGGACTACCCAAGACAGTTTGTAGGTTTGGGGTTAAGTATGGTTGACCAATGGAAGGTCCAAAGATATCAAATCACTTTGCAATTAAGTGTTGATTTGATGATCAACTCAATAGCTCAAACCCTAATGATTTTCACTAGAATCCAAGGGTTGGATGAGCCAAACGGTCTCAAGAGCGTTTGGAGCTCATCCAAACGGTCTCAATACCGTTTGGAGGTCACCCAAGACCGTTTTGAGGTCTAGGGTTGAGTATGGTTAAGCAATTGAAGATCCAAAGATACTAAGTTGGAGTGTAATCAATTGCTGATTTGGTGATCAACCCAATGATCCAAACCCTAATTAATTAACTTGGATTTTTATGATGTCATGGACAAACAGTCTCAAGACCGTTTGGAGGTCATCCAAATGACCTAAAGATCGTTTGGGGTCAGGTCATGTTCAATTTGGATGATGGTTCAATGGTTTCTAAGTAACTAATCATGCATTGATTAGTGTTGAAGAATTATCGATTTCAAACCCTAATTCAATTGATTCAAGCCCTAATTGATAATCAATTGAGGGTCAATTGAGGGTCAAATCAGTTGAAGGTTGACTTATTAAACTCAATTGAAGAATGAGGATAGGTCCAATTGATGATTGGTTCCATGAATTCAATGATTGAAGGAATCAACATTGGAAATCCTAATCCAATTCAATTGGTTGAGACCATATTTGGTCCATGCGGTTTTGAGGAGGTTTGGACCAAACGGTCTCAAGACCATTTGGAGACCCAAAGTGCAAACAATTTCAATACCTACTTTGTCTAATTGATTTCAAGTACAACTTGTTCAAATGGTTTTCAACCAATTGATGTATGAGAACTAAGATCATTGAGGGTCTAAGTAATCAACTATGTGAAGATCAACGTGGTTAATCCATTTGAATATCTTATGTAATTGAAGGTCCAATATGGTGAACCTATTTGGATACTTAATGTAATTGAAGATTTCAATGGTTAACCCTAGCTATGTGTACTCAAGTGAAGAGTTGACCTAGATTAATCTTGTAGTTAACATCCTAAATAGGATGAAAGATGGAATGAGAGAGATGAATGCTTATATAATTAATCCCTAATTCTCTCATTATAAGTAAACTATGTGATAAGGGTTGATCCATAATAATGAGATCATGAAAGCCTAATTAATGAGCCCTAACCCTAATTAGAGCAATGCTACGTGTGAAACCCTAATTAGAGCAATGCTATGTGTGAAACCCTAATTAGAGCAATGCTATGTGTGAAACCCTAATTAGAGAAATGCTATGTGTGAAACCCTAATTAGAGAAAAGCTATGTATGTAACCCTAATTAAGGCAAAGCTATGTGTGAAACCCTAATATAGGGTTGTGTTACTTATTCTATGTGAAGTCCTATCACTGGGTGATGTGTTGTGAAATCCTAATTTCACATAATACTAGGTGAATCATTGATATAGAAGGATGATCATATGAAACTCTATTGAAGAGTAATACTATGTGAAATCCACAAATGGATGGAATGTTCTATGTGAATCCTCAAATTATAAATATGGATAATACTATTCTTAATTAAGAAAAGGGGGTTGTATAATGGTAGTCGTGGTGGTATAACACGGTCGTGGTAATATTCTATAGCACGACCGTGCAGGGTAGCACGACCGAGGTGGCATCCCCTTGCATGGCTGTTCTGGGTTGCACGGTCATGGTTCTCTATGCTTGACTTGGAAGGAACTGATTTGCAAGTGACATAACCTGGTCATTTTGTTAGTTCCCAACTTAAGGATGAGTCCATAGTATTAACAATGGTTGTATATTCTAAGTGAGTAACTAATGACCACTACCTTACATGATAAATGTGATGAACTGATGCATAAAGTATTAGGATGGGTAATACCCTAATACAAGCTAAGTGTATGAACTCAAGCAAGATAAAGGTGCTCAGGAAAGTGATACATCAAGATATGATAGATATCACATCCAACACCCCAAATACTGGTATACCTTGATGTTTATAAGTCCAATATAATTGGATGAATGATACATGAGATGTATCATGTCAATGGTTACATTGAAATGTAATACACTCTATTGAATGTAGGCTAGCATGCCTTATGAAAGGGTTAGTTAAAACTGAGAAACTATGATGTAACCATATTCTAGCAAAGATGAGAGAGAAACTCATGCTATGTGTTAATAATTCATTTAATGATGAATTATGAGAATAAATAAGTATGATTGAATACTTATGTTATTCATATTGATTCCTTACTATGTGAACCCTAATACAGGGCAATGCTATGTGAACCCTAAAACAAGGCAATGCTATGGAGAAACCCTAACACATGATACTTCTATGTGAAACCCTAATACAAGGTGATTCTATGTGAGGTTCTAACACAAAGCAATCCTATGTGAAGCTCAAACACAAACTAATGGGTTATGAATGTAATAGGATAACCCTTGTATTGCATGGTACTGATATGTAATTGTATCATGATTACTAATCATGCAGATATGTTGAGAAGATGTGCATAGCCAGGTATGGGCTATGATGCTTTGTTATTGAGAATGTTTTATAGGCTTTGTAAGCCTTCACATGCTTTGTGTAGTATGAATCAATGAGCTTTGTGTACTATGTGCAATACATTGTGTAGCAAGAATTATGATGTCCTTGGTCAGATGATCTGAAGGTATTAAGTTACCTAACAAGTGGTAATAAGTATCCTATGGTGAGTTATGGGTTTAAATAGCCAGATGTTGTAATCATGGTGATGAACTTGCTAAGAAGTGGAATTGTACTTGGTGAGTTAAGGGATTAAGATCCCAATACCTTGTGGAAAAGAGTATGGCTACAGGCCATGACTCCACAATGACAATGTCAGGCATTAGATATATGATCTAAGTCTGAAGAGAGTTAATGTTGTTATAATGATTCTATAGTGAATAAATGTTATACATGTTCTTCATTTTCCTTAAAGGATAAATGACATATTGTTCTATCAGGTTATAGCTGCAATGCTTTTGATAAGAATAATGTTCAAATCTATTAGACATTAAAATATTTGGTGCCAAATAAATAAGATTTCTCTATTCATATTTATCTTCTTAAGCTGCAATAATAATGTTACTGGCGGAGAGTTATATCTCTTGCTGGGGAAATTTACAATTGGCTCACCCCCGTGGGAACCACATTTTTAGGTGGACACGGACGAGGAGGTAGGAACCCTTCAGCAGGTGAAGGACAGTTACAGTAGCAGCAGAGACAGCAGTGAAGTCTCAGGTGGAGACACTAGCTGTTATGCCTTGTATAGATGTAAATAGAGTCATACGTGTCGTCTCTGTACTCTCAGGTCCTCGGAGTAGTAGTTAGTGATGTTGAGATTTTGGATCAGTGCCTCGAGATTTTATACTGCCTGTGTTGAGCTTACCAGTGCAGTTGATGCTTGTAACTCTTAGAAAGAGATGATGCATGACATGTACCTTTAAACCAAAATGTAAATATGTTACTTTGGTTCTATGTGAGAAAGTTTTCCTTTGATTGATCTTTTGATAAAAGGGTTTTAATTTGTAGTGATTTTTGGTAATCCGCTGCTTAGTGAACGCTTCCTCATTAGTTAATTATGATTTATGAGTTGTTTGCCACAATTAAGTGGTATCAGAGCTCTAGGTTTGCTGAGTCTATAGAGACATAAGACTAAGGTTGTAGAGTATGTTCTAAGTGTCTTCCAGTTTATCTAATAGTATCTTCTACTCACATAGGAGGAGAAGAACTTGAAGATGTCTGGACCACATGAAGAACATGTTGCGGCGGGCAGCACTGCAGTACCAGGGGGAGGTGCAGGAGACCATAATAGAGAGGAGCCCGTACCTGAACAGCCCCAGTTCAATCAAGCTGACATGGGGAACCCAGCTCTCCAAGCCATGTTTGGGTAGTTTATGGTTGTCATAACTCACATGACAGATAGGATGCAAGTACCTGCACCTAGGGCATCAGCTCACCATGAGGGCTATGGAGCCGGCAAGACTTTTGAAAGACTTCGCCGGGTTGGAGCCATAGATTATGCTGGTACATCTGATCCAGCAGATGTTGATTTGTGGCTGATAGAACTGGAAAAGGCTTTCAGGCTAAAAAGGTAAGACATGCTATGTATCTCCTAAAAGGGAGTGTTGGTCATTGGTGGATATTAGAAGAAGATAAAAGACCAGGTGAAGAAGTTGGATGGGAGGTTTTCTAATGTGAATTCGTCAGTAGATACTTCCCTAAAACGTATCTAGATGAGAAGATTTATCAATTTGAGAAGATCAAACAAGGACAGATGAACATTAGCGAGTATGAAGCTAAGTTCATGGAGTTGTTGCAGTTTTGTCCGCAAATGGCAGTTAAGAATTCGACATTTTGAGAAGGGGTTGAACGCTGAACTAACCACTCCTATGTCTGTTTTAGAAAATAGGGAGAGGTTTTCCATCTTTGTAGAGTCAGTTAGGAGGATAGAGAAATCTGAAATCGAGAAACGACAGACTAGTGGCAAGAAGGAATACACTCAGACTCAAAAATAGAGGTTTGAAAGTTTTAAGAAACTGAGATTTTCTGCTCCGGAAGCATCATCAAGATTCCAAACCCGGACACAATGGATGTCAAGTAAGGATAGGGATCGTAGTAATATTCCAAATAGGGCCTCCAACATAGCATAAATATCGGTATCTGAACCTCACATACCCTATTTTCCACCTAGGATCTGTTATCAATGCAGACAACTGGGACATCTAGTAAAAGATTGTCCAGGTGGGAATCTAATAATGACTCAACCTCAGGGGTAGAGTCAGCAAGGATCACAAAGGAAGCAGTTTTCTAGTAACAATAGAGGACGTGGATAGACATCCCAGACAGGTCAGATGAAATAGTTTTGTTATGATATTTCATATCATGATTCTATGTGTTAAAGATATAAAAGTAGTTGTTTTTGAACTTCCTTTGACTAGTCCTATAAGGACACAAGGGAGATGAGAACTTATATCTTACTCAGTGTTCCTTAAAATGTTTTATAATCTCCCTTATCTGTGTGTTGAAAGATGAGATTTAGAAATGATGCCTGGAGGAAATCTAGGAATGGAAAATCTTGTGTGTATAATGGTATGAAAAGTGAGGAATATAATAGTAAATAAAGTGCATACTACCTAATTTCAATACTTGTATACCCTGGCCAGGTATATGGTTATTGAAGATAAGGCAAGTATGGAACTCTTAGATTGTTATCTTTCTTATTACTCTGATCAAGTAGTCATTTTGAAACAATCTAGAGAGTATAAAGAAACTTAAAGGGAAGAGCTATCTGGACATTCCCAACTAATAGGGGAGAGCTATGTGGACATCCCCAACTTAAAAGGAAAATCTATGTGGACATTCCAAACTAATAGGGGAGACCTATGTGGACATCCCCAACTTAAAGGGAAAAGCTATGTGGACATTCCCAACTAATAAGGGAGAGCTATGTGGACATCCCCAACTTAAAGGGAAAATCTTTGTGGACATTCCCAACTAATAGGGAAGAGCTATGTGGACATTCCCAACTAATAGGGAAGAGCTATGTGGACATTCCCAACTAATAGGGGAGAGCTATGTGGACATCCCCAACTAATAGGGAAAATCTATGTGGACATTCCCAACTAATAGGGGAGAGCTATGTGGACATCCCCAACTTAAAGGGAAAAGCTATGTGGACATTCCCAACTAAAAAGGAAGAGCTATGTGGACATTACTAACAAAAAAGAAAATCTATGTGGACATTCCTAACAAAAAAAAGGGAAAAGCTATGTGGACATTCCTAATAAAAAGGAAAAGCTATGTGAACATTCCCAATTACATAGAGTTTGCTAAGTGAACTTTCCTAAATGAATAAAGGATTGCTGAGTAAATTATCTCTGTTAGATATATATGTTTTTCCTTTGATAAATATTCTTAGGTGATGATAGATGTATGCTCTTTTATGCTTCTTCCTTCCAATAATATGGACATCATATGTTAGGGGTTTATGCTTTGCATAGACAATAAAAATTGATAAGGTTGAATTAATGAAAGGAACTTTTTGTGGATTACAGAATCCATGATATCTCCATGATATTAAGATTTTATGTGGAGACCTGAGGGTATGATAACTGAATACATCTGTCCCTCCTTTTCCTGGGATTTCGAGGATGAAATCCTTGTTAGGGGTTTATAATTTGTAACATCCCTGACCTGGGTTATGTGTTAACCCTAGATGTTTTGCCTAATAAGGTTGAGTAGATTCTTAATCTTATCTTGGGAAAAGTAATTAGGGCTCATGAGAAACTTATGTTTCAATTTTGGTCCTGATTGAGCAATGTTGAAGCAATGTTTGCTTATTTTGGACTAAAGTGCAAATTACCCAAGTTGAAGGGTTAAATTGCAAATGTTGCATGATAAGATGTTTCTATGATGTTTATACATCATATTAATTAATATGATGTAGTGATATGGTTTTCACAAGCTTGGGCACCAAGATTAAGCTTGTAAAGCAATCCTTGTGCATTAAAACCTAGTTTTGGTGTAATGTGCAATTTACCCAAAACCTAGGGTTCAATATGCAAATTACCACTTCAATAAGGTCCATAATGTTTCTTGGAATTATGTAGAGCAAATAAAATGAGAGGGGCACCTCATTTGAATTAAGTTGGAGGAGAGAGAATCTTGATATTAAAATAATCAAGATTTAAGCCTAAGTGAAACCCTAATTCAATTTAGGGAAAAAATGAATGTATTAATTAAAGGGCCTTCAACCAAAATTAAAATGGTTTAATTCATATGTGTTTGGATGAGATTAACGCCTTGCAAAGGCACAAGCATATCCTAAGGAGGTGAAATTCCACTCACCATTATAATAAGAAAAAGAATTTCCACTCAAATATGGATATTCTTATTATAAGGGTTAAGGTGTTTAATTTCTTTTCCCTTAATTTATGGATAATGGAAGGGATCTCGGTGGTTATAGATATGTCCTTGCATGCAAGAAACTAAGGGGGAAGTGGTGGCAACAATTTTGGAATAAATAGACTTTTATAAGATATTTTCTCTCTCCTCAATTTTCTTATAAAAGTACATTTTCCAAGCCAAAACAAAGGCTTTTTCGGATTTCTTTCTTTCCCCTTGCTTGGAAAACGACCAAGGAGCTGTGTAGTATAAGGAGTACGACCCCCAAACTGTTGGTAAGGTTCTTGACCTCCTTTCACCTTGAATCCATGGTGAAAATAAAAAATCAATGCATGAATTCTTCATAACTCGATCCCCTCTTCAATTCTAACCAATTCTTTTCACTCAAAGCTTGAGGAAGACCCTTGGAATAGTGAAAGGAGTTGCATCCACCATTATTTCCGTGATCTTGGAGCTTTGGAGCTCAATTGGAGGCGGGTTTTATAACTTGAACCCATATTCATTGTTATTGAACTCAATTTCTCAATTCAATTGATTCAATTGCTCTTTTTGTAATACCCTTGATTAGTTGATGCAATTTCCATGAAGATGGCAGTAGATTTCGAAGGTTTGCAGGTTGATGATGATGACATCATCACAAGCACACACCTTATCCAAGGGAATGAGCAAACGGTTTTCAAAATCGCATGATTTAGTTAGTTGCAAAACTGAATGGACACTTTTGAGTTCAAAACTGTTTGGAGTATTTGGACTCCAAGACCGCATGGGTAATTCACTCAAAAACGTATGGTTAATACACCCAAGCCCGCATGGGTAACTAATCAAGACAGCATGGGTAATTTTACCCTAGATCCAATGGATAATTCACCTCAAAACCGAATGGGTTTCAACTTCAAGATCGATTGGGTAATTTAGTCCAAAACTGAATGGGTAATGGACTCAAAACCGTTTGCGAGGGTTGACCAAGGGTTGACCGTTTGATATTACTGTTCCTAATTATGTTGGTTGATAACTCACCAAAGTTTATGGATTAATTCCAAAGGAATCATGAGTTGAAGGCTAATCAATTAGGCAAACCTAATTGGATTAAGTGCTGATTTTCAACATGAGTATTTTAACTTTTTGGGCAAACGATTTCAAAACTGTTTGAGAGGGTTGACCAAGGGTTGACCGTTTGATATTCCTGTTTCTATTCATGTTGGTTAATGACTCACCAAATTTTATGGATTAATTCCCAAGGAATCATGAGTTGAAGTCTAATCAATTGGGCAAACGCTAATTGAAATTTGTGCTGAAATTCCAATGAGTTGATTTAAGATTTTGGGTGGATTAGCACAAACGGTTTCAAAACCGCTTGGGGATCACCCAAACGGTTTCAAAACCGTTTGGGGACTACCCAAGACCGTTTGGAGGGCTGGGGTTAAGTATGGTTGACCAATTGAAGGTCCAAAGGTATCAAATCACTTTGCAATTAAGTGATGATTTGATGATCAACTCAATAGCTCAAACCCTAATGATTTTCACTAGAATCCAAGGGTTGGATGAGACAAACGCTCTCCAGACCGTTTGGAGCTCATCCAAATGGTCTCAAGGACGTTTGGAGGTCACCCAAGACCGTTTGGAGGTCTAGGGTTGAGTATGGTTAAGCAATTGAAGATCAAAATATACTAAGTTGGAGTGTAATCAATTGCTGATTTTGTGATCAATCCAATGATCCAAACCCTAATTGATTGACTTGGATTTTGATGATGTCATGGGAAAACGGTCTCAAGACCATTTGGAGGTCATCCAAATGACCTCAAGACCGTTTCGGGTCAGGTCATGTTCAATTTGGATGATGGTTCAATGGTTTCAAAGTAACTAATCATGCATTGATTAGTGTTGAAGAATTATCGATTTCAAACCCTAATTCAATTGATTCAAGCCCTATGTGATAATCAATTGAGGGTCAATTGAGGGTCAAATCAATTGAAGGTTGACCTATTAAACTCAATTGAAGAATGAGGATAGGTCCAATTGATCATTGGTTCCATGAATTTAATGATTGAAGGAATCAACATTGGAAATCCTAATCCAATTCAATTGGTTGAGACCATATTTGGTCCATGAGGTTTTGAGGAGGTTTGGACCAAATGGTCTCAAGACCATTTGGGACCAAACGATCTCAAACCGTTTGGAGACCCAAAGTGCAAACGGTTTCAATACCTACTTTGTCTAATTGATTTCAAGTACAACTTGTTCAAATGGTTTTCAACCAATTGATGTATGAGAACTAAGATCATTGAGAGTCTAAGTAATCAACTATGTGAAGATCAACATGGTTAATCCATTTGAATATCTTATGTAATTGAAGGTCCAATATGGTGAACCTATTTGGATACTTAATGTAATTGAAGATTTCAGTGGTTAACCCTAGCTATGTGTACTCAAGTGAAGAGTTGACCTATATTAATCTTGGTGTAGTTAACATACTAAATAGGATGAAAGAGGGAATGAGAGAGATGAATGTTTATATAATTAATCCCTAATTCTCTCATTATAAGTAAACTATGTGATAAGGGTTGATCCATAATAATGATATCATGAAAGCCTAATCAATGAGCCCTAACCCTAATTAGAGAAATGCTATGTGTGAAACCCTAATTAGAGCAATGCTATGTGTGAAACCCTAATTAGAGCAATGTTATGTGTGAAACCCTAATTAGAGAAATGCTATGTGTGAAACCCTAATTAGAGCAAATCTATGTATGTAACCCTAATTAAGGCAAATCTATGTGTGAAACCCTAATATAGGGTTGTGTTACTAATTCTATGTGAAGTCCTATCACTGGGTGATGTGTTGTGAAATCCTAATTTCACATAATACTAGGTGAATCCTTGATATAGAAGGACGATCATATGAAACTCTATTGAAGAGTAATACTATGTGAAATCCACAAATGGATGGAATATTCTATGTGAATCCTCAAATTATAAATATGGATAATACTATTCCTAATTAAGAAAAAGGGGTTGGTTAATGGCAGCCGTGGTGGTATAACACAGTCGTGGTAATCTTCTGTAACATGACTGTGCAGGGTAGCACGGCCGTGGTGGCATCCCCTTGCAAAGCCATTCTTGGTTGCACGACCGTGGTGCTCTATACTTGACTTGGAACTGATTTGCAAGTGACATAACCTGGTCATTTTGTTAGTTCCCAACTTAAGGATGAGTCCATAGTATTGACAATGGTTGTATATTATAAGTGAGTAACTAATGACCACTACCTTACATGATAAATGTGATGAACAGATGCATAAAGTATTAGGATGGGTAATACCCTAATACAAGCTAAGTGTATGAACTCAAGCAAGATAAAGGTGCTCAGGAAATTGATACATCAAAATATGATAGATATCACATCCAACACCCCAAATAGTGGTATACCTTGATGTGTTATAAGTCCAATATAATTGGATGAATGATACATGAGATGAATCATGTCAATGGTTACATTGAAATGTAATACACTCTATTGAATGTAGGCTAGCATGCCTTATGAAAGGGTTAGTTCAAACCGAGAAACTATGATGTAACCATATTCTAGCAAAGATGAGAGAGAAACTCATGCTATGTGTTAATAATTCATTTAATGATGAATTATGAGAATAAATAAGTATGATTGAATACTTATGTTATTCATATTGATTCCTTACTATGTGAACCCTAATACAGGGCAATTCTATGTGAACCCTAAAATAGGGCAATGCTATGTGAAACCCTAACACAGGGTACTACTATGTGAAACCCTAATACAAGGTGATTCTATGTGAGGTTCTAACACAAAGCAATCCTATGTGAAACTCAAACACAGACTAATGGGTTATGAATGTAATAGGATAACCCTTGTATTGCATGGTACTGATATGTAATTGTATCATGATTACTAATCATCTAGATATGTTGATAAGATGAGCATAGCTAGGTATGGGCTATGATGCTTTGTTATTGAGAATGTTTTATAGGCTTTGTAAGCCTTGACATGCTTTGTGTAGTATGAATCAATGAGCTTTGTGTACTATGTGCAATACATTGTGTAGCATGAATTATGATGTCCTTGGTCAGATTATCTGAAGGTATTAAGCTACCTAACAAGTGGTAATAAGTATCCTATGGTGAGTTCTGGGTTTAAATACCCACATGTTGTAATCATGGTGATGAACTTGCTAAGAAGTGGAATTGTACTTGGTGAGTTAAGGGATTAAGATCTCAATACCTTGTGGAAAAGAGTATGGCTACAGGCCATGACTCCACAATGACAATGCGAGGCATTAGATATATGATCTAAGCCTAAAGAGAGTTAATGTTGTGATAATGATTTTGTAGTGAATAAATGTTATACATGTTCTTCATTTTCCTTAAAGGATAAATGACATATTGTTCTATCAGGTTATAGCTGTAATGCTTTTGATAAGAATATTGTTCAAATATGTTAGACATTAAAATATATACTGCCTAATAAATAAGATTTCTCTATTCATATTTATCTTCTTAAGCTGCAATAATAATGTTACTGGCGGAGAGTTATATCTCTCGCTGGGGCAATTTACAATTGTCTCACCCCTGTGGGAACCACATTTTTAGGTGGATGCGGATGAGGAGGCAGGAACCCTTCAGCAGGTGAAGGACAGCTACAGTAGTAGCAGAGACAGCAGTGAAGTCTCAAGTGGAGACACTAGCTGTTATGCCTTGTATAGATGTAAATAGACTCCTATGTGTCGTCTCTGTACTCTCAGGTCCTCAGAGTAGTAGTTAATTCTTTTGAGATTTTGGCTCAGTGCCTCGAGATTTTATACTTCCTGTGTTGAGCTTACCAGTGCAGTTGATGCTTGTAACTCTCAGAAAGAGATGATGCATGACATGTACCTTAAAACCAAAATGTAAATATGTTACTTTGGTTCTATGTGAGAAAGTTTTCCTTTGATGGATCTTTAGATAAAAAGGTTTTAATTTTTAGTGATTTTTGGTAATCCGCTTCTTAGTGAACGCTTCTGCATTAGTTAATTATGATTTTATGAGTTGTTTGCCACAGTATGTGCTTATTGTAAATGTGATGATCATTACTCTACTTATTGTCCTTGCAAGCCAAAGGGGACCAACCCAAAGATGAAATGGGTCCCCAAGCTAACCCCGGATCCCAAAGTTTGAGTTGGGTACTGACATCCTTCTTTCATGCAGGTCAAAAGAAGGTGGATTGTTGATAGTGGCTGCTTAAAGCATATGACAGGTGAAATCAGCCATTTCAAAAAATTCATGAAAAAGAAAGGAGGATCGGTGACCTTTGGGGACAACAAAAAGGGTAAGGTAATAAATGAGGCTGATGTAGGAAATGAGATAAGTATTAAAAATGTTTTGCTTGTTGATGGTCTACATCACAATTTGATAAGTGTAAGCCAACTTTGTGATAATGGTTATCTTGTTCTATTTACTTCTTTAGAATGTTTGCTTCTAGATTCCCTCACTTACAATGTTATATATAAGGGAACTAGAAATGGTAATCTATATGTTATTGTGCCTGATGCACTAAAGCTCATACTTGATAGATGCTTAGTTGTGGATAAAAATGATATTTCTCTTTAGCATTGTCGGTTGGGTCATGTGAATATGCATCAAATGAAGAAATTGAGAAAAAAGGAATTGGTTTGGGGACTTCCTAAATTGGATTTTGAAAAGGATGAGGAATGTCAACCTTGCACACAAGGCAAAACAACCAAGTCCTCCTTCTAATACAAAGGAGTCCTTAGTACCAAAAGAGCTCTTGAGCTTCTTCATATTGATCTATTTGGACCCATGAGAACTCAAACGATTCGTGGTTCCAAGTATTGTCTTATGATTGTCGATGATTTCTCTCACTATACTTGGACATTTTTTCTCGTTTCTAAAAGTGATACTCTATATGTTTTCTCGAGCTTTTGTAAATGAGTTAAAAATGAAGCTTCTTGTCAGATTGTTTCTATCCATAGTGACCATGGGGGAGAGTTTGAAAATGATCTTTTTGAGCATTTTTGTGAAAAATTAGGTTACTCGCACAATTTCTCTTCTCCTCATACACCTCAACAAAATGAGGTAGTAGAGAGAAAGAATAGGTCACTACAGGAGATGGCTAGGACCATGCTTCTAGAATATGACATTCCTAAGAAGTTTTGGGCTAAAGTTGTCAGCACCTCATTCTTTGTGCAAAATCGAGTTTTTACACATCCTTCTTTAAAGAAACCCCCCTATGAGTTATGGCGTAGTAGAAAGCCATCCATCGACTTCTTCCACATTTTTGGATGTCCTTGTTTTGTTTTGAATACGAAGGATTCTTTTGACAAGTTTGATCTGAAATCATACAAGGCTTTCTTCCTAGGCTATAGCACTACAAGCAGGGCTTATAAAGTTTTCAATATTGAATTGCCTACAATTGAAGAATCTATTAATGTTAAATTTATTGAAACTAACCCTGTTGTTGGAAAGAATGTTGTTGATAATGATGTTACATACGGCTTAATTCCTATCTTGAAAGACTTCAACATTAACAACAATGGTAAGCATGTGGTTGAAGCAGAAGATAAAGAAAAGAAGGATCCCACTCCTCGCTTCGCAAAGAATCGTCCCAAAGAGCTATTCATTGGAAATCCATTTGAGAGGGTGAAGACACGAGTTTCCTATAACAAAGAACAAGTAGACAGTGCCTTCATCTCATAGCTAGAGCCAAAGAACATCAAGGAAGCTCTTGGAGATGATGAGTGGATCCTTTCCATGCAGGAGGAACTAGAGCAGTTTGAGAAGAATCGAGTGTGGACACTAGTGCCAAGACCTGAAAAACCTCTAGAGGGGGGGTGAATAGAGTTTTATAGAGATTTTAAAATAATTTAAACTCAAACAACCAAAGTAAAGATTGAGAAGAGGAACACAGGTGTTTAGAGTGGTTCCTCCTTAGCAAATACTAAGGAGTCAGTCCACTACCCGGTTGCTTACCCAACCGGGATTTTGAAAGTACTAAATTTTATTACCTCCCAAGGATGTTACATAAAATTTACAATACTTTCTAAACACCCTTTGGACAGCCTTCACCCTGAAGTAGTCTTGCCAACCTCGAAGCAGCCTTCCTTGAAGTAACTTCAAGCTCCCCCTTGAAGTAGCCTTCCTCCTGAAGTAGCTTCCCGTCAAGACAGCCTTCCGAAGTAGTCCAAAGTCCTCCTCTTCACACGAAGAGCTTCAACCTCTCCAATCCGCAGCCTCCTACCTGGAGTAGCAAGGAGAGTACAAGTAATACAAAGGAACAAGAAGGGAATAAAAGAAAATACAACTTATCCTTGTAGCTCAAGGCTTGATTTCCCTAGATCAAGCGTTTGGATTTTCCTAGCCAATATGATGGACTTGTGATTGCTAGGGTTAGGAAAATCTAGCCTATAGGACGAGCTTGAGCTAAGGAGAAAAATGGCCAATTGATCACAAAGCTCAGTTCACACAGATTGCACAAGAGGGCTCAAGTATTTTCTCAAGTATAGCAAGTGTAAGAAGTAAATCATAGTGTCCTATGGCTTGTCCTATTTATAGGAATGGCCTAAGTATGCTTAAGGACATTCTAGACAACTTCTAGGGGGTTCCTAGTGCTTAACTAGCCGTTAGGAATAAGTTAGGTGCATTAGCAACGGCTAGTTAATTAATTCTGCAGTTGCTGTCAGAGACCATCTCGGTCGAGGACTTGTCGACCGAGATGTCCAGTCGGTCGAGGATTTGTCGACCGACAGGCTCTCTGGATTAACGTTTATTTGCAACTGTTAACTGCTGTGTCTAACGGCTATTTTTGGTCAATCTCGGTCGAGAGGTTTGTCGACCGAGAGTGTCTCGGTCGAGGAGTGTGGTCGACCGAGATTGACTCTGTTTTCAATCTTTCAATTAAGATACTAAGTGTGTGCATGAGTGTGCATTATGTGATCCTATTGAATGGATGACTAAGGTGTTTAGCTAGGGAAAATCCAATGCTTGATTTACATGCGATTCTAAGTACTTGTACATTATAATTCTGTACAAGTTTTTACAATGATTACATTTGCATGAAAATATAAATACTTCACGTTGGATTTCCCTTATAGTTGTGCCATCCTGCACACTCAAGTAGCTCGTTAGATAAATAAGAATGAAATGTTTGTCATCATCGAAACAAAGAGGATTTATCATAATATCCAATTTATCCAACAATCTCCCCCTTTTTGAAGATGACAAACATTTCTTAAATATGAAATAAGGAAATATAAATCATGTGAGTTTCATACCTGGAAATTTACCTTTTGTAGCCATTTATGTTTTTCAAGTGAGTGCTGGCCAAGATATGATGAAACTCCTTTATATATATTCTTTCTCCCCCTTTGTCATTTCAAAAAGATATCCAAGTTGAATGTTTTATTGATCTTCTCCCCCTTAATGTAATGCTCCCCCGTAATTAGATATCCTATTTGGAACATGGATTTGTATCTAATTTATCCACAATTTGTTTCTCAATCATTCGCAAGGATGTTAGGCCTTGAAATGATATGAGATTCCCTTAAGCATATGATGAATGGATTTCTCATATAGCAAAGAATGTTAAGTTATAGATTAAATGAGAATCCTAAAAAATATCTCCATCCAAAAGCAAGGGATGTTAAGCCCCATTTTGGGTAGAGAGTTCCTTCAAGTATACGATATAGATTTCTTAAAAAAAATTCAGCTACACATAGTGATAGCAAAGTTTTTGTAAGCTTCTTTTAAACAATTATCAAAGTTTTAATGATCTCCCCCTCTTTCTTATGCTTTGCTCCCCCTTCGATAGACATCTCAAATGAAAGTTTGAATACTCAGTGAATACATAAAATGTCCAAGATTTTAAAGATGTATGCAATTTTGTCAATCTGGAAAAACAGAAACCCAGTCGGTCGACAGTTGCTCGACCGACAATGTTCTCGGTCGACCAGTTGCTCGACCGAGAGTGTTTCTGGAGAACTATTTTGTTATTTGTAATAGTTGCCTGTTTTAATTATTATAATTCTCTTATTTGTTATGCTCTACAATAATGAACTGATAACCCATATTTTGAAGATAACATCATAAGCCAAACAAATAACCATGTAAATAAAAATGGCAAATTTCATTCAATGAAGAAGATTACAATCATATGGAATACAACTATTACAACACCAACACTTCACAGGAAAGATTTAAGAATTACATCAATGTCCGGATCTTTCCCAAGAAATGGCTCAGCTCCATAGTATTGGACCAAAGTTTTCCAATCCAAAGCACCAGTTGTAGTCAACGCATATGCTTCCAGGAAAGTGGGAACTCGGTCAAAACGGAAGTGAGCAGCTATGTCTTGCAATTGTATGGACGAAAATTGAGTATGTGCAAGATCCATTGATGGTGAAGGTGGAGGTTGATAGTAGTTGTATGAGGGGTTAAATGGGTCGAGCATGCCAGGGTTTAAAGAATGCGGATATTCATCGATTTGGCCAGGAGAAAGGTTTTGCATTCTTTGATTCAAATATGTCATGGCATGGTGATTGTAGTTTAATTGTTTACTAAGATGGTATTGGGAGCCAGCAATATAAGTAAGGGTATTTTGGATGGGATCAATGGAAAGGTTAGTAGAAGGAGGGGGTGGTATATCCTGATGTGATGACTCTCCTTCTACTCTTGCCTTTTTATGGCCAAAGTCAATCCCCATTTTCTCTACGGTGTTCTTACTTATCTTTGGTGGTCTACGCTCCCATATATATCCCATATCTTCAATGTTTACCTTAAGACAATGTTGAGTAATCTGGCATACAAAATCGGCATATGGTGGATTGCCAGAAAACTCAAGCATATTTTTAAGTACTATGCGAATGAAGTTGATGGGAATTTCTTTTATGATAGCATAAATGAGACACATACGGAAAATGGGAACCTCGGATTTATTGGCTCGTGGATGTATGTTGGTGGAAACAATGAGGTTTACTATTCTACATGCCGGTTTTAGGTTTATAGCATAATAGGTTCCCCTATCTTCATGACAAGTGGTATTGGCTTGAAATATGGCTCTTTTGATATCACTTAAGCTAATGGTATGGTCATCATCGGAAAATAAATTTATTGGATTGCTGGTGGTAAGGTCAAGGAAATCTTGATATTCATCTATATCAATTTCAAGCATGTCAAGAATATCCCCTTCGGAAAACTTAAAACTATGCCCATTGACCATGGTGTAGAAGAAAGTGGTGTCATTTTCGGTGTGAGATAGAAGATTGGCATAGAATTCGTTTACTACCTTAATGGAGTAGGAAGGAAAGGATGGATTGATGAAGTCCTTCAGCTTTTGTACTCCAAAAAGATGCTCCAGGTCGACTATGTTGATGAAGTCCATCACTTCGACCGGACGTCGGGGAAGAGGAGCTTTAGAGGAAAGCCGAAAGTATCTGTCTCCAGCATCTCCGTCGACGAAAGCTATGTCATTGATGATCGTCAATGGCGGAGTGGCTTCCCTCTCTTCTCTTCTTTTTCTTCCAGCAACTTTCTTCTTCCCTCGGACAGTTGATGATGAGGCCATTGTGTTTCTTGAGAGTGAAGAAGAAGCAAGGAAGATTTGAGAGTAAGAGTGCTGAAGGAATGCACGAAATTGCACTAGAGATGGACTATGGAAGCAAGGAAATGCAAGTGTGAGTAAGTGGCTCGTTTTTGCACTTATTTATAGTATTTCAGCGACCCGGTCGGTCGACGGCTCGTCGACCGAGCGTCCGCAACGGTCAAGTTGCAGACGCGCCACTTGGTCCTCCAACGGTAAAGAAAACGGTCATAACGGTCGGGTAGCAACGGTCATATCCAACGGCTATTTCTCGGTCGAGCGCTTGTCGACCGACATTGTCTCGGTCGAGCACTCGTCGACCGACAGTTTGTCTGATACTTAGTCTGTTTAGAATTTGTCGGTCGAGTGAGACGGGCTGACCGAGTGGTTCTCGGTCGATCATTTGTCGACCGACTAACTTTCTGGGTTCAATTTTTGGCTGAATCTTAATGCAAATCATAGAACATTTTTGTAGAGCATATGTATATTCCAAGGGAGTAATAATATTTAAGGCTTCTAATTACTACAAATGATTTGTCGTTTTGATTTTAAAAATATGCTAAGATAAAGTTCAATAATGTTCAAATAAACAATTTTTATCAAAGTTTATTTTAGGTCGCCCTTGATTACGACCATAGTGCCCCTTGGTCAAATTTTAGTTTAACCAAGAGGCATATTTTGCAGGTTTCCAGTATGAATCATTCATATGCGAAGTATGAGTTCTGCAGATAGCTTGAGACTCTTTAAAGTGTACTAATTATGAGAGCTTAATAAGGACATCAAATATGGTGAAGCATATTCAAGAATAATATCCATTCATGAATTTAAGATTACTTTGGATAGACTAAAATATAAAAGCAAAAAAAAAAAAAATTTATTTGAAACATTTTATTCATTGCAAGTATTTCTGAAAAGAATGATTAAATAGAATCTTTCAAGAATAATTTTCATACAATGCAAAGATTTTGTTATCCCTAAATGTTAAGTTGAGAAAGACATAAGAATATACAAATTAAGGTCTATGGTCATATCTCAACTTAGTCGAACCTATTTAATTTGGGGTTTTTGGAACCCATACCATCTCGACATTCTTTTTCTTGTATGGGCACGAAAAAGAATAATGTCCAAGGCGTGAGCAATAATGACAACAAATTGTATCAACCTCAAGCCTTTTTCTATGGTTTTGATTTAGGTTATTCTTGGGTATATACATTTTTGTGCCTCTAGGTATATAAGCAGATTGACTCGCTTGTGTCCTTCTAGGTTGTTGATGGGATTTCTCATTAGGCTTATAACCTAGTCCTCTTCTCCCTATTTGATGATAGGAATTTTCTAGTATATTATCAAGGATTCCATTGTTGCTTAACTTGCTAACTTTTTGTTGCAACTTAACGATCTCATCCATTCTTTTCTTGATATCTAACTTTGCTTGATCTAGATTGGATGATAACATATTTCTTTCTTTCACTATATTGTCATAATCTACATGGGTGCACAATATAGGTTGTTTTTGAATATTATTTAACTTTGCAAGCAATTCAGTCTTTTCTTGACATAGAAGATCATAGTTAGTCTCTAGAGTGAAAATTTTCACTTCACTATTACTCAGAGATGATTTCAAAGTACGATTTTCAGACATAATGCTATCTTTTTCAAAACCAAGAGTATTCAATTTAGCATATAAATCATCATTTTCGGATGTAAGCTCAAGAAGTCTAGCATTTAGATCATCATTTTCTTTATTTGATTTCTTTAATTTCTTTTTGTATTCAACATATTTGTTATGTGTTTCTTCAATAATAGCAACTAACTCCTCCTTGGGTAAATCAAGCAAACTTACCTCTTCTTCTTCTTCCTCACTTATTGTAGCAACGAAACACTCTTTATGTGCATCTCTTTTCTTTGACCTCCATGGACATTTAGACGTAGAGTGCTTTGTTCCCAAGCACCAATTGCAACTTGTCGAACTTTGGTCCATGCTCCTTTTCTTGTGGTTGTAGTCACCTCCTCCCTTTATTTCTTCAAGACCTTGTTAGGGCTCCTTGAAGCCTGCTCTGATACCAATTGAAAAACCTCTAGAGGGGGGGTGAATAGAGTTTTATAGAGATTTTAAAATAATTTAAACTCAAACAACCAAAGTAAAGATTGAGAAGACGAACACAGGTGTTTAGAGTGGTTCCTCCTTAGCAAATACTAAGGAGTCAGTCCACTACCCGGTTGCTTACCCAACCGGGATTTTGAAAGTACTAAATTTTATTACCTCCCAAGGATGTTACATAAAATTTACAATACTTTCTAAACACCCTTTGGACAGCCTTCACCCTGAAGTAGTCTTGCCAACCTCGAAGCAGCCTTCCTTGAAGTAACTTCAAGCTCCCCCTTGAAGTAGCCTTCCTCCTGAAGTAGCTTCCCGTCAAGACAGCCTTCTGAAGTAGTCCAAAGTCCTCCTCTTCACACGAAGAGCTTCAACCTCTCCAATCCGCAGCCTCCTACCTGGAGTAGCAAGGAGAGTACAAGTAATACAAAGGAACAAGAAGGGAATAAAAGAAAATACAACTTATCCTTGTAGCTCAAGGCTTGATTTCCCTAGATCAAGCGTTTGGATTTTCCTAGCCAATATGATGGACTTGTGATTGCTAGGGTTAGGAAAATCTAGCCTATAGGACGAGCTTGAGCTAAGGAGAAAAATGGCCAATTGATCACAAAGCTCAGTTCACACAGATTGCACAAGAGGGCTCAAGTATTTTCTCAAGTATAGCAAGTGTAAGAAGTAAATCATAGTGTCCTATGGCTTGTCCTATTTATAGGAATGGCCTAAGTATGCTTAAGGACATTCTAGACAACTTCTAGGGGGTTCCTAGTGCTTAACTAGCCGTTAGGAATAAGTTAGGTGCATTAGCAACGGCTAGTTAATTAATTCTGCAGTTACTGTCAGAGACCATCTCGGTCGAGGACTTGTCGACCGAGATGTCCAGTCGGTCGAGGATTTGTCGACCGACAGGCTCTCTGGATTAACGTTTATTTGCAACTGTT
Source organism: Alisma plantago-aquatica (assembly GCA_963693085.1). Lineage (NCBI taxonomy): Eukaryota > Viridiplantae > Streptophyta > Magnoliopsida > Alismatales > Alismataceae > Alisma > Alisma plantago-aquatica. The sequence goes on from OY856415.1 coordinate 298,403,779, forward strand.
AACTGCTGTGTCTAACGGCTATTTTTGGTCAATCTCGGTCGAGAGGTTTGTCGACCGAGAGTGTCTCGGTCGAGGAGTGTGGTCGACCGAGATTGACTCTGTTTTCAATCTTTCAATTAAGATACTAAGTGTGTGCATGAGTGTGCATTATGTGATCCTATTGAATGGATGACTAAGGTGTTTAGCTAGGGAAAATCCAATGCTTGATTTACATGCGATTCTAAGTACTTGTACATTATAATTCTGTACAAGTTTTTACAATGATTACATTTGCATGAAAATATAAATACTTCACGTTGGATTTCCCTTATAGTTGTGCCATCCTGCACACTCAAGTAGCTCGTTAGATAAATAAGAATGAAATGTTTGTCATCATCGAAACAAAGAGGATTTATCATAATATCCAATTTATCCAACAAGACCAAGTGATAGAAAAATCATTGGCACCAAATGGGTCTACCGCAACAAGGTTGACGAAAATGTCAAGGTGGTAAGGAACAAAGCAAGGTTAGTGGCTCAAGGTTACAATCAACATGAAGATATTGATTTTGATGAAATTTATGCTCTTGTTGCTATACTTGAATCTATTAGAATGCTACTTACCTTTTATAGTTATAAGAATTTCTTGCTATATCAAATGGATGTTAAAAGTGCATTTTTGACTAGTACAATCGAGGAGGAAGTATTTGTTTCTCAACCTCCGGGCTTTGAAAATGACAAGCTACCTAACCATGTTTATTTGATACAAAAAGCTCTCTATGGGATCAAACAAGTACCTCGAGCTTGGTATGAGAAATTAAAGAACTTTTTGTTAGACAATGGCTATGTCATGGGCAAAGTTGATTCTACCCTATTTTTAAAACACACTTCTAGAAACTTTCTTATCATTCAAATTTATGTTGATGATATCATATTTGGAAGAACTAATCTTTATCTTTGCAAGGAGTTTAGTTCTCTTATGCAGAGTGATTTGGTGATCAACATGATGGGTGAGCTTACTTTCTTCCTCGGCTTCCAAATCAAGCTAACCAAAGACGGAAACTTCATTAACCAAAGCAAGTACACTAATGAGTTACTCAAACACTTTGGAATGTAGAACATGAAGCCGATGGACACACCCATGTCCAACACCACCAAACTTTATAGAGATGAAGAAGGTGAGAAGGTAGATGAGAATCTCTATAGAGGTATGATTGGAAGTTTACTTTATTTAACTACCTCTAGACCTGATATTATGTTTAGTGTTGGCTTGTGTCCTCGCTTTCAATAAAGTCCTAGGAAATCACATCTTATTGTTGTTAAGAGGATTTTGAGGTACTTAGCCAAAACTCAAAACATTGGACTATGGTACCCCAAGTCAAGGGACTTTACTCTTATAGCATATAGTGATGCTAATTACGTAGGTTGTTTGATTGATAGAAAGTGCACAAGTGGCACTTGCTTCCTTCTAGGACCATGCTTGGTGTCTTGGTTTTTCGTGAAATAGAGCATCGTGGCATTATCAACTACCGAGGCTGAGTACATTGCAGCAGGGAGTTGTTATGCCTAGGTATTTAACATACATTTTGATGCTTCACCTATCTATTGTGATAATACTAGTGCGATCAATCTTTATTATAATCCTATGTTGCATAGTAGAGCTAAACATATAGAGGTTTGTCATCATTTTGTTTGTGATCACATTTCTAAAAAGGATATTTATATCACACATGTGGACATGGAAAATCAGTTGGCGAACATTTTCACCAAACCTCTAGCTAGAGAGAAATTTAACTTCATTAGATCTAAACTGCTCAGTATTCAGATGATATTGACATGTTATCTAGCAAGTTGTTTTTATCCTATATGTCTTTCTCATGCTTTATTCACCTTGCTTGTCTAAAGTTGCTAAAATTTGCTTGTTGACGTGCTTAGTTTCACTTATTTTTGGGCATTTCTCGAATTTGGGGTTCTTATTGCTAAATAGTACCCAATGATGAGTGATATGTGCCTATGTATGTTCAATATACATAATAGACTCGAAAAATGAATTTAATTAGCATTCATATGGCTAGAAATTGAGTTTGATGGTTTTAGGTCAAGTTGACCATCGAACGAGTTTCCCCCAGGGCAAACTCGATCGATCTGTGGCTGAGAGATGTTCTGAAATGGGCCAATCGTTCGAGTTTCCCACTCTCAGAACTCGACCGATCAGTAGGCTGAAGCCAACGGGTTCGGTCGACTAGTCTCCCTCTCAACTAGAGAATAGTCGACTGATTCCCCTTCTTCTAGCCCTAAGATCTCATCCCCAACCCTTACCTTCCCTATCCTAGCCCTTTCTCGACCTAGATAGGCCGACCTAGACCTCTCCTTTTGCTCCTTGTTGGTGTTTGGATAGTTTTTGTGGCTTGCTTTGTGTGTTTGATCTCTTCTTCTCCTTCTTTTCGCCTCCAAGGCATCTCATAGAAGAAAGAGACCCACCCCTAGCAATGATCCATCATCTTCCTCATCTTCTCACTTGGTTTCCATTAATGACACCTCCTTTGTCTCAATAGAAGTTGTAAATAGGTATAAGGACCTTCTTCCTAGGAGACTTTTTTTGTTTAGAGCTATGTTTGAGCCTAGCCCTAGGCGTCAAGTGATCATAGGCCAAGTAGTGAGGTTGGTAGCCATTTGACACGATTTTATCGTGCGTAGAACGCAAGTGCACGTGTCAATGTAGTATAGGCCTTTGTGAGGCCCGAGTCGAACTCAGGGACACTGAACTATCGGTAGACTACTACTAACTGTTTGCGATCAACTAAACCGATTAAAAGAGTTTGGGAGTTGTTGTAAAAATGAAAGAAAATAAAATAAAACAAAACAATCGATTAAGGGTTTAGTTTAATCAATTCAAGTGGAGATTTTTAGGATTGCGGTTTCACCGTGGGTTTTCATTGTATGAATTTCCATATAATAATTCAGGTTCATCTCTCGATCCGGGTAGTGACCTGTAGTCAGAATTGCCCACTGTCGTGGTACAATTCACTACCTATGTCTAGGTCGGTTCCACCGTCGTAGTAACCTATACCCAAAACTATGTGCATTAGAATCGACCTCTGGGTTTCCACCATTAACCGTACATCACTTTGTTCAAGGGGTTTGTTAATTAATGTGAATTTCATCTCTTTTCAACCGTTAATTCTTCTTTCAAAGTAACTAAAGGCATTAGATTATCATTATGGTGATCAAGCATAATAATATAATTGAGAAAACAAAATCATACAACGGATTTAAGAGATAAATGATGAATTACTACGATAAAAATGTCATACAATGCTTCCCCGGGCTACTCCTGGTCCGAAAGATAAAGGGGATTAGCCCTGCATGTTCATCTCAGAGCAAAACATGGTTCAGAAAAGGGGAAACATGGAGAAAAATGTGAATAAGTAATTAAACCCCTGAATGGAGAAGATCCAAGCGTTCCTCGGCGTGGAATGCGCGATCTATAGCCTTTCGGCGGTGGAAAACGTCTTCTTCGGCTTCCGGAATGGCTAGGGCGTGCTTCTGGGCTCCGTTCTTCTCTCCACACCTTCTCGGGACGTGTGCAGCGGCTAATGACGTGATTGCTGGCTCTTAGCCACCGTCATTAGGTATAATCACTGAGTTAGGTTCCAAAAATATCACAGCCTTCAGATTTGGATCGATCTGAAACAAACTTGTATCTGACGGTGTCGATACCATCGACGCGGGTCGATGGTATCGACACTGCACGATATCGGCAAGTCTTCTTTTCTTATCTTCATTGCGCATGATGCTGAATCGATACCATCGACGAGGGTCGATGGTATCGACACCCTTAGGCGTCGGTTTTATCCCTTTTCCGTTGCTGAATCTTTAGGTATCAATAGTATCGACTTTAGGGTCGATAGTATCGACTATCTACTCGCCAGCAACCTGATGGAATGTCGCTACCATCGACTTCCCTTTCGATGGTATCAACTCTGTTCTGCTCCTTGCAGCTGGCAACCTGTGGCTGTGTCGATAGTATCGACAGCTGTGATGGTATCGACAACTGCAGATATGCGTTTTTCCTGAAATTGCAACACAAAACCACATAAGCCGAAATAAAACATATTATTGTAATCATTTATGCTCAAAACAATAAAATAAGGGAGATTTGACACTGAAAAGGAGCATAGACTAAAGTAAATGAATTATGCAATATTAACCACTAAAATGACCAATAAATGCATAAAACATAAGTAAAACAAATCCATAAATGCGACTCAAAATCATCGCATCAAACTCCCCTAATCTTGAACATTGCTCACCCTCGAGCAACAAAACTTCAGAATAGAATTGCGAGGGTCAACTAGAGAACAGATCATCACAACAAACATCACCATATGATCCCCACCAGACATTCACAATCCGGCCCTCACTAACCACATAATGATAATTACCCTAAAGGTGACAACAATCATCCATAAAAGAGATCTACCTCAAAATTGATGAACACTATCACATAAGGCAGTTAACATAATAAAATTCTCCGATTCAGACTCAGTGCATCTTGTGATCTCCTATTCTACGTTGCTTGCCCTAAATACCATTGTAACAACCCCGCCTCCTGATAACCCCCAATTAAGGGAGACCAGAAGGTCAGAGCCGTTATTCAATAAACAGGATCAAAGGTTCGACAAATAATCAATAACAATTATGAAATTCTACTACCTAACTGGAATTTGGTATAAAATTAAAACTTTACTTACCTTTGAAAAACTTGGGAATCTATCTAACCAAGCTTGGATCCACTCTAACTAATCCTCCTTGCACTTTATGTTTTACTTTCACGATGTGTCACTTTACTGTTTGTTCTTTCAATTGTTCCTAAAAAGCCGACAAACAAAATGTCGATCAGTATATCGAAATATACAGGTATGTGGGGTCAACCAAAAGTTTGCACATATGACTAACAATTTAATAATCACAATCAAATTATTTAACAATGCCAATTTACACTTTTCAGTATGACATTCTCCACCGCTTTTGCCCTAACCCTGGCATACCCACCTTAGGGTTTATTTTGCCCATGACTTAAGGCCACCTTCTCAATCCCGAGCTTCGTTCCTGGGGGTCACCACTCATGGTTCCCTCTAGTCATGCAATATCATAGGCCACCTTCTTGGTGCCTGGGGGTCACCACTCATGGTGCCCATTGTTCTACCCATCTGGGCCTGACTCTCTTGGCATCATCCATCAGGGTGGCATGTAGGTGCGAGAATACATACTTCTACTATTAATGTGATAATCATAGTGACTTTATGTTTTGCAAGTATGAACATCCAAACAGTTTAGTTGCAGTCAATGCGATTAACCATCCGGCAAACACGCGGGAAACTAATGCGGTTATTCATAAGCGTAACCACATACCTGTCAGGCAGACTCAGATGCAGGAATATTCCAAACAAGCAAGTAATCTAGAATCAAGCAAGTACACAATTCAATCCTGAAATATTCATCCAATATTTTCTATCATTGATCATGGTACACAAAACCAATAGATCTACTCGTGCCTTAGGGTTACTAGCCTTTTTAGGGTTTTGACTATAATTAGGGTTTCACTTCCTTTTTATTACTTTTATCTTACTTTTATCAAATATCCATCAAACCCTAATTATCTTGTCTTATTTTCCATTAAGGTCCTTAAGATTAGGTTTGAACCACGAAAACCCCAATTATTCATCTATTCATCACAAAAGATGTTAAGGTTATCCTTTAACAATATTTAATCTTATTTTCGGACTAATAACAACATTATTTAGCAGTTAAGTCCATCAAGCCTCTTTTCATTAAAGCTACTATTTTAATCCTTTTAATCCATAGCAAGCTCATTATAACCATTTATCACCAATTCATAGCCCATTATGATCTAAGTCGCATATGAATTCGTTTTGTCATAATTTTACCTTTTTACTCCTGAGAAAACCCTAATTACTACCTTTAGGGTATATATCCAAAATTAAGGACTTTTATACTCTAATAGCTTAGATTCAACATGTTTCAACTCCACTCATCAGATTGATTAATTAAAGCCTTTAATAATCTTATTCACTAAAATTAGGGTTTCAAGGCCCATTAATGCTTATTTATGCTCATGAACTCTCAATTAAGCTACTAACGTGCAAAACTCATCCGTTTTATTCCTAATGTTTCTTTTTATCATTAACAGGCTAATATCAACTTTAATCAGCTATTCAACCCTACTAATTACTTTAATAATATCAAAATAGGGTTCTTTATTCACTAATACAATAAAGATGATATCTTCCATTACTTTTCGAATTGCACAAGGAATAAGGCTTCAATTATATTTTATTCAGATTCCTCTCGATTTTCTGAGCAAAATTCATATATTACTTGTTATCATCGGAGTTACTAATATATAGATACGAATTTTGCAAATAATACCTTTATGGACCAATGACAAGCTGCCACGTCGTCTCATGCATGGAACACGGCCGCGGTTGATTTTATAATCAAATTACATTCTAGCCCCCCGGTTAAGTCGATCATCTCCTCTGCCGCGGAGGGCAATCCGGTCAATTTGAGGGCGGTTCGTCTTCCTCCCTGGAACCCTTCGCTGCCGTCGCCCTGCAGCTCGGTGTGAGGCCATCTGCCTCACCTCCATGGCTTGCAGCTCGCCGGAACGCACCCCCTGCCTCCGACGCCCCCTGCCGCACCCATCAACGCTTCGAACCACGACCAAGTCGGCCGGTGTCAAGAGGACCAAGCCCCAATCTGTAGCTAAGTTTCATGCCTTTTGCGGGTATGTGCGCCGGGGTTAGGGCCAAAAGATGACAGAAGAGACTCCTTAGGTCAAAGTGGAAGCACCATGACCGATCGCAACCCCCTTCACGGCTCCCCGCTTCCCCCGAGGTGGAGCTTCTTTAAGGTTAGGGTTTTGAACGTAGGAAATCATGAAGAAGATGAGGAAGAAAGTGGGAGGCACGGGATCTCTCTGGAACTCGACCCCGGGCTCTACCCCTCTTATAGGGGAGGGTATCCCCACCCCAGACTGTTTGCCCATGAAGCAACCAAGTCATATGGAAACTCACTTTCCTATTATAAAAGCATCCTTCTCTCTCTCATATTTCTTAGACATTCCTATTTCTTTAATTATTAGAAATTTCGAAAATTACTTATTTCCTTCTCTTAAAACTTTCCCTTTATTCTAATGGAACGAAATCCTCTTTTCATTAAATAGGAAAAATACTTTCCTTTTATCAAATTCACAAAATTCATTAATAATGTATTATCTTATCCTTTTATTTTGCAATCTTAGTAGTTTCTCTCTCTTTCCTATTTATCGAGGATCCTTGGACCCCAAGACACTCAAAGAATTCGAAATTCTTTGTTTAAGGAACACTCATTATCATTAAATGCATCAATATGCATTATTTTCATTATCTTGCCTATTTCTTTTTAAAATAATTCCTTTTTGAGGATCTCTCTCTTATTTCTCTTTTATTTTCCTCATTAGTATTCCTTTTATCATCAGGAATCCTTGGGATACGAAATCCCACTAAGAATTATCCAAATAAACCTCTTTTCACATATTTTCCCTATTTCATCAATGTTTTCAATTTCTTTATTAACAAGGAAATACTTAATTGTTATTTTCTTTTCTTATTGCCTTTTATTTGCAACTTTGGGCTCCTTGGAACCCAAGGAATCTAAGAGGCACGAAAGCCTCTTTGGATTTTCCTTCTAGAGGTTTCCACACCTTTCTTATCTCAAATTCTCAGTTATTCATTAATTAATTGAATACCCTTGTTATTGGGCCCAATAGCCAATAAAGCCCACAAATCAAACAACAAGGCTATTGTAAATGAAATCCATTTATTTAAAATAGATTACATCATTTATTCGTTAAAAAAAATGATATTTCTCAGCAAATGAACCCAAAATTGGGGTTGTAACAACCATCTACATGGAAGCAGCTCTCCTGATATTAACAAGTGAGGAGAAAATCACAGTGGCCTACCAATTCGAGCAACGGGTGGATGGAATGGGTGGGTCATGGAAGAAATGGAAGCATTATACGATTTTAACATGCACAAAGAAAAAATGACCTAAATGATGCATATGCAAGTGTAAATGCCCTAATGCCTACATTTGGGTGGAAGGATGAATGCACTTTCATTCCATCTCAAGGTGAGATGGAATATCTAAGAGACCTACATCATGTACTTATTATTCTTAGTATGTAGTGAGAACATGTTCCTTTCTCCCTCTCATTACTACTTACTTCTCAATTCTCTTTTCTTTTTTTTCAAAACTTTTTTTCCAAGTCCTTATTTTCATAGCTGACAACAAAATGTTTGTCGGGCTCACTTAATGCTGCATAACTTATACATTTGAAGCATTCAGAAGGTATGGAACAAGTTCATCACCTTTTATGTTTCAGAAGACATAAGATGCATGATGTACTATATGCACAAAAATGTGAATGCAGCTACAAAATGATAATTATGCAACTAAATGATACGCACCTAAGGATAATGTTCATGTATAGCTATTCTATCTTTTTTCTTTTTTTCATTCAAAAATATGAGAAAATAGCTGTAATGCAAGACCTATCTACATGGAATGCAATCAAAGAGATTAAAACCGTAATGCACTTTCAGTTCTTAAGGTGGATTATGAAAGAAATGGGGTGGATAGATCACAAGACTAATTGACTGAACCTTTGAAAATTATTATGTGTCCCTCATTACTGACCTGTGTAGTAATTAAGAGGTTCCTCTCTCTTATTTCAAATTAAAGTATCATTATCATTTGGTCAGTTTAGGCTCAAACAACCAATTCCGTCCACTTTTCATGAATCATGGGAATGTATAGTTGTGATTTTCTATTTTAGAGTTGATAAACCCAATTATTTCCTTAAGTTATGTGCTCAAAGTTTAACAACACAAGCTTGCAAAAACACTAAAAAAATTTAAATTTTCCCCTAATTCCCAAGTACAAGCAACGAGATGACACATGACTTAAAACATCCACAATTACACTAGATAGAGTGTGGATCCTATAAGCAAACTAAAAACTAAGAAAAACAAATAATAAAAGACAAAACAATGAAAACTAAAAACTAAAGGATAGAGCTGTTCCAACTCCCCCCTAAGCTTGAATTCGACTATGGCCTCATAGTCAAAAACAACCTTAAAAGGTGGAACAGAGATACCGATCATTCTTCCGGAGGAGGCGGGTACTGCGGTGTCGTGGGGTGCCAAGATGGGTACTGCCCCTGAAAGCTCGGATCATACTGGGGCATAGGCAGAGGTTGTGGATACCCCCCAAAGTAATTCTGGCTCCAGTAATGATCATAGAAGGGCTGCTTCTACATCTCCATCCTATGCAACCTGTCGTGGATGTGCTGTTGGTTACCGAGGAGGAGGTGCTCATTTTCAAAAATAGCCCTCTGGTTATCAAGCAGCTAGTTTGTCGTATCCTGAATACCGGCATATGAAGTTGTATGTTGTAGCTGGGTGTGCTGAATCTCTTACAGCATCGTATACATCCCCTGCAAGGATTAGACATCCTCACCTTGCTGCAATGGATGTGGTGGCAGAGGCTACGAAGAAGAAGATGCACCCAGATGCATGCGGGGACGCTTCATAGGTGCCACTCATGCACGAAGAGGGGTGAAAGCCTCCTCTTCCTCTTCAGGCTCGTCGTCGTCATTGTCATTGTCGTCATTACCACTGTCTTCATCTGAGTCTTCAATGGCTAAGATAGGCCATCTGAAATGCTGAGTGCTCACGATGTGGAAGACGGGGTCTGGAAGTGAACACTCTTGATATGCTTGATTGACATGGCAGTGTGCAAATGCCAAGCCATCACGAAACAGGATGAGGTTGGAGCGGTGCAGATGCTGCAAGTTGACCTTGCTCCTGTTGGAGAGGGGAGTAAGCTGGGAGAAATTTAACCCAAGATAGGAGGCCAGCGGTGTGATGAGCCCTCCAAAGTGGATTGGAGCCTTCCGCATACTCCTCTTTACAGCCAGCACGAGCGTCAAGAAAAACGTGCCCCAATTACACTCTTCTCGCTTCAGCAACTTGTGCAGGAAAAACAAATCTGTCTCTTGAAACTTGCTGAGAGACAGGTCACCACGAGCGAATAAGGTGGTGCAGAGCATGCAGTGAAGACCTTGCACAAATGGATGCTCAAAATCCGCAACTGCCACATTATGGTAGCTGACGGATTTTCCAGGAGGCACAGTCACTAGCTCAGTGAAAATAGCATCATAGTCCGTCCTGTTATCTGGCATCCGGTATTGGTCTCGCCCATGATTCTAGTTGTAGATGGAATTGAACTTCCTGAGGGTGAGAGTGTAATCGTTGTTGTACAGTCGGAAAGAAACGTGGCCCTTGATCCATTCCCGATCAGTGGCGATAACGTCATTTGGCACGACGCATATGTCTAGCGACGCCATGAACTCTGCCACTAGCTCCTTGTATGTCGGCCATTCACTGAAGAATGGCTGGCCGTCGGTGTGGAATTCCATCTCATCAGGCCTCCTGCCTGTATGCCTTGCCTGCCCCTTTAGAATGTAGGCAATATTGGGCTCGAACCCAAGATAACGAACCATGTCCCGATCGACGTATCGGGTTGGCTCTATCTTTCTCTTCATAAGTTCCTCGTAGACCTTTTGGACCTCCGCGGAAGGATGGACAATCTGTGGGTGCGGAATAGATGCAGTGGGTGGAGGAATGAACTCAGGGATCTCCATTGGAGCCGCATGTGAAGAAGAAGCACCTACTGCACGCACCATCGTCACCGAGAAAGAAGGAATAGAAGTCAGAGCTCGGGGAAGATCAGAGAAGGCAATCTCTGCTCGATGAAGGCTCGGGAAGAACTCGCTCCTTGGATGCTCATAGCCAGGCTCCGATTGCACAACAAGATGCACGGCGCAAGTGGATGAAGTAGTCCTTGAAGGTGTGAATCAAGTTGACAACAACATCTCCCTTTTATAAACACAACTGTCGCTGTTGTGCACCCGTCGATACCATCGAAGCGAGTCAATGGTATCGACTCCTGTGGCACAATCCGGTCTTCTGCTAGTATCGACGGTTGTCGATAGCCCTATGTGGGGGCCCAGATTGATGACGCGTCGATATCATCGACGTGAGTCGATGGTATCGACCCATCCCACAGATCGACTCTCTTGATGTAGTGATCGCCGTTGATTTCCTCTCACAGATCGGTGATGTGTCGCATTGATACCATCGACGCAAGTCGATAGTATCGACTCTTCTTAGGGCACACACCCTCACGAGGCTCGGCCGCCACTTCCTGTCTGTAACCGGGTCGATACCATCGACAGGACCGTCGATGGTATTGACTTCACTGAGACACATTTTGTCTGAATATCTCCAGAGATCTTGCGAGTATCGACATCCATGTCGATACTATCGACCTCATTCTAGCGAGCAACCTGATTGTGGGTCGATACCATCGATGAGGCCGTCGATAGTATCGACTCAGAGAAATTTGTGCAGCCGCCTAAATGTACCCCTATCGATACCATCGACACCAGGGTCGATAGTATCGACCCTGCCTCAGTCATGCACATTGAACAAACAATCAAGGTACCTTGTTTACACTAAAAACAAAATCGAATCAAACTAACTTACTAATGAAAAAGAAACTAAACAAAACTACCAATGGTTGGGTTGCCTCCCAACAAGTGCCCTTTACGTCTTAGGCTAGACGAATCAAGCTTCATCACTTTGGAGCTTTGGAGAGTGTGCCCAGGGGATCATGCGGCAGTTTGAACTCAACTTGATCCTGGTCAATCCCCAATGTCAAAGTACATTTTCCAATGGCAGTAACAACATTGGATGTTGCTTGAAATGGCCTACCTAATAGCATCTCACAACCTTTAAGCTGTGGCATGTCCATGATGATGAAATCCAACGGAAAGATAAACTTGTCTACTTTGACAAGTACATCCTCGCACACTCCGTATGGCTTCACAATGGACCCATCTTCCAGCTCGATAGTCATACTAGACTTCTTTAGTTCCTTCAACCCAAGCTTTTGAAACGTGGATAGTGGCATAAGATTAATAATGGCCCCTGATTCACACTGTGCTTGTGGAAAATGTTGACCGCCTATAGAACATGGGATGTAGAAACCTCCCAGATCTTTCCTCTTCTGTGGTAGACTCCCATGGATAATTGAGCTCACCATCTGGTTCACCCGGCAAACATCTGTGTCTTTGATTCGCCTTTTCTTGGTGATAATTTCTTTAATAAACCTTCTGTAAGCTGAAATTTGCTCTATCATTTCCACTAATAGTATATTCATATGGAGTTTCCTGAACATCTCCAAGAACTTCCTGTAGGGACGATGCTCTTTCTTCGGCCTTGGGCTGTCCGGAAAAGACACGACCGCCTCATTTAGACGCTTGTGAGGTGGCACATATGGGCTTTTCAGGGTCTCCTCCCCTAAGCTTGCTTCAATGTCACCCTCTTCCGTAGGCTTTGGCACATCATTTACCACTGGTGTAGCTTGTGGCTTCTCATCCTCCTCAGTGGTGCTTCATCATGAAGTATGGCCTTCACCTGCTCCTCTTGCCTAGGTGTAGGCGTGGTCGTGATGTGATCTTGGTGGGTTTTTTTGAATGGGAAATACCCGCCAGGTAGTCCATAATGACTGTGAGGATACGGTATTTTCGGTGTAGCCTCCATATCAAAAATCATTTTGCTTTTATCCTGGACTTCCACCACCGGGGGCTCTGCCTCAGTAATCACATATATGTACTTTACTTGATGATGTGCTCGAATAACCTCTGCATTCCCAACCTATCTTTGTTGATTAGCATGTTTCATGGCCGCCACTTCATTGGAAATCTGGGTCACAGTCATCTCTAATGCCCTCATCTGTGCTCCATGGCTTTGCAATGTTTGCCCAAACTTAGTCAAGATCTCACCTTGGGACTGCAACTGCTTACTAAACATGCTCATCATCTCTTGATTTTGTTGCACCACTTGACTAAGCAACTCAGTGCTTTTGTCTTCAGCCCTTAGTTGTGGCTTTGCATCTGGATCATGTAGGAAGTTGTTTGGATCCTTCCATGAGAATTTCTTATCCTTCCTCCAAGCATAATCATTGTTTCTATAGCCTTGTTGTTGCATAAATTTTACTTGGGCTTCCTCATCGGATTCTGCATCTTCTTTGGCAAGCAATTTCTTGGCTAAAAGGTCTAATTTATCATTCAGCTCCTTGATGGACATGGACTCACCTGCAACTTTCACTTGTTCTGGTGCATCTCTGTCGCCCCAAGATTGCTTCTTTGCCATATTTTTCAGAATCTCCCAACACCTCGTAACTTTGTTGTTTAGGAAGAACCCTGAACCTATTGAATCTAGATTACTTCTATCATGTTCGGAAAGAGCAAAATAGAAGATTTTAACTTGTTTCTCCTTGTCCAAACCATGGTGTGGGCACCTCCTCAGCATAATATGAAAATGCTCCCAGGTCTCTGAATAAGTTTCTCCTACTTTTTGACTAAAGTTGTGAATTTTTCTGATCATATCATTTGTCTTCTTGGGCGGAAAGAACCTTTCAAAGAACACTTCCACCATGTGGTTCCATGATTCCACATACTCATCATCAAGATTGTGTAGCCATTCACGTGCATTTCCCGTCAAAGAGCTGGGAAACAACTTCAAGTATAACGTCTCATGTGGGAACATGTCTATCTTGATCATATCGCAATTCTACACGAATTCACTTATGTGAGTCATCGGGTCTTCGTTCTTTAGCCCATGGAATGCATTTGACTTGACCAAGTTGATTAATGCAGGATCAATCTTATAAGTTGGAATGTTGATCGCCTGCTTCTTAATGGGCCCCTTTGAAGCGGATGAGGAAGAAGCCTTTATCTTCTCCCATATCGTCTGCTATTCTGCCATGGCTTCTTGTTCTGAGTCAGAATCTATATCTTCCAGTTGGATTTGAACGTTGTTCTCCTCGTCGTCAGGTCCCAGCAGTGGAACCTCTGGTGATTGCTATGTGTAGTCAGTGCTACACATCCTCACCATGCACCAGTACCTGCAAAATGGTAATTTCATTTTAGTACCATGCTAGACGATTACAAAATGTGAAAGATAAACTATGAATTTAAAAAAAATCAGAATAATAAAAATTAAAAAGTGGCCTAGAATAGCCGATTGCAGCACTCGTAGTGCCAACAATTGTCGTGTCCCCGGCAACGGTGCCAAAACGTTGACACAATTTTACCGTGCGTAGAACGCAAGTGCACGCATCAATGTAGTATAGGCCTTTGTGAGGCCCGAGTCGAACTCAGGGACACTGAACTATCGGTAGACTACTACTAACTATTTGCGATCAGCTAAACCGATTAAAAGAGTTTGAGAGTTGTTGTAAAAATGAAAGAAAATAAAATAAAACAAAACAATCGATTAAGGGTTTAGTTTAATCAATTCAAGTGGAGATCTTTAGGATTGCGGTTTCACTGCGGGTTTTTTTGAAAATAGCTCAATATCATTAAAAGTAAGCCATAAGGCATCTACAAGATAGACATCTCACAACAAGTAACCAAGCAGCAACTCCTTTTGCGGAAAGACATAGCACAAGGCTCAGATTGGGATGTGATAGGTACGCTTCTGCGCCATCCACCTCTAATAGTGGTTGTCTCAAACAGCTATCTGGGATGGAATTCGTCAATCTACCAGAACCTATGAGTACCTCTTGAGAGGAGTATGCAAAGCCACTGACAGAGATCACCATCCTGAAGACAACGAAAGATTACCCGACAAAGAGCTTGACCCCAAAGCAACGACACAAAACTAACAACACAGACACCACGCCCCACCAAACAGGATGAGAAAACAACTACTAGAGACGCACTAAGGTTGCCAACCAGTAGACCCGGGAAGGAGGCCAAACCCCAGTGGTGCAGATACAAAGGAAGGATGGCTCATGCAGATACAAAGGTGGGGAGTAGAGGGTGCCGGGAACTCCACCACCACTCCCGACCACCACTGCGAACAGGGGGTGGAAGATCCGCACGAAGCCCAAAACCCAGCTTCCTCCTCCTCTCCCTAAAGCACCAAGGGATGCCCGAGCTCACCGTCTGCCAAAGAAGGAACCTGCGGCACGACACGACCAACAAAACGACACAAGCACTCGCACTGGAGGAACAAGACCAAACTACACAACTAGGAAACACCTATAGACGGTGGCAAATAGGACAGAAGAAACATGCCACAGACAGACAAACCTACATAGAAAAACCTAAGCAGAAGATAACAAAACTAATGCAACCATCCGCCGCCCAGCCCCACACCAGCCAAGAACCGCTGTCTCCTCCTCGTCGTCCCCAGCCCGCGTCGCCCCCAGCACCGCCACAGTCAAAGAGGGTGCTTGATCGGGATCTCTGGCGGCCAGCAAGGACCCGCCGCCCAAGAACCGGACCGCACAGACAAAGGAAGGGAGGAAGGAGAAGGTGCAGAAGCTCCGCCAGGCGTCGCGACCAGCACACACGAGACACCCACACCCTCACGTCACCGGAGAGAGCACGGGCTCCCAAGGGACCGCCAGCCGGAGAACAGGACCTCACGAGCCGTCGCACACACCCACACGCCTCCGGAGCGAGCCAGACCCCCGCCCAGCCCCCAAAACGCTGTTGCCGCTAGCCGAAATGCAGCGTCTCTTAGAAGGACAGGCGAAGGAGGGGGGAAAGCAGAGACCCCGGTCAAAGAACCACACAGATGAAGATGAAGTCGAGGAAGGAGAGAAGCCCAGGGGGAGAAGTGGAAGCACTGCGCTCCGACAGCCAACCTCCTCCCCCCCCCGAGCAGGGTCGGCGGCGAGAGAACCCTAAAACAACCTAGCGATCGCGAGAGAAGAACCCACTCTCAAGCGTTTGAACGCACTTCACCACGGGTTTTCATTGTATGAATTTCCATATAATAATTCAGGTTCATCTCTCGATCCGGGTATTGGCCTGTAGTCAGAATTGCCCACTGTCGTGGTACAATTCACTACCTAGGTCTAGGTCGGTTCCACCGTCGTAGTAACCTATACCCTAAACTAGGTGCATTAGAATCGACCTCTGGGTTTCCACCATTAACTGTACATCACCTTGTTCAAGGGATTTGTTAATTAATGTGAATTTCATCTCTTTTCAACTATTAATTCTTCTTTCAAAGTAATTAAAGGCATTAGATTATCATTATGGTGATCAAGCATAACAATATAATTGAGAAAACGAAATCATACCATGGATTTAAGAGATAAATGATGAATTACTACGATAAAAATGTCATACAATGCTTCCCCGGGCTACTCCCGGTCCTAAAGATAAAGGGGATTAGCCCCGCATGTTCATCTCAGAGCAAAACATGGTTGAGAAAAGGGGAAACATGGAGAAAAATGTGAATAAGTAATGAAACCCCTAAACAGAGAAGATCCAAGCGTTCCTCGGCGTGGAATGTGTGATCTATAGCCTTTCGGTGGTGGAAAACGTCTTCTTCGGCTTCCAGAATGGCTGGGGCGTGCTTCTGGGCTCCGTTCTTCTCTCCACACCTTCTTGGGACGTGTGTAGCGGCTAATGACGTGATTGCTGGCTCTTGGCCGCCGTCATTAGGTATAATCACCGAGTTAGGTTCCAAAAATATCACAGTCGTCAGATTTGGATCGATTTTGAAACAAACTTGTATCTGACGGTGTCGATACCATCGACGGGGGTCGATGGTATCGACACTGCGCGATATCAGCAAGTCTTCTTTTCTTTTCTTCGTTGCGCCTGATGCTGACTCGATACCGTCGACGAGGGTCAATGGTATCGACACCCTTAGGCATCAGTTTTATCCCTTTTCCATCGTTGAATCTTCAGGTGTCGATAGTATCGACTTTAGGGTCGATAGTATCGACTATCTACTCGCCAGCAACCTGTTGGAATGTCACTACCATCGACTTCCCTATCGATGGTATCGACTCTGTGCTGCTCCTTGCGGCTGGCAACCTGTGGCTATGTCGATGGTATTGACAGCTGTCGATGGTATCGACAGCTGTAGATATGTGTTTTTCCTGAAATTGCAACACAAAACCACATAAGACGAAATAAAACATATTATTGTAATCATAAATGCTCAAAACAATAAAATAAGGGAGATTTGACACTGAGAAGGAGCATAGACTAAAGTAAATGAATTATGCAATATTAACCACTAAAATGACCAATAAATGCATAAAACACAAGTAAAACAAGTCCATAAATGCGACTCAAAATCATCGCATCACCATTCATCACCTCTCTGCCCTGGTTGTCAAATGTGACTACTTTCATAATTCAATGAAAAGCACAAATGCAGTTCATGAATTCTATGCTAACTTGCATTGGAATTACGACACCCTTGTACCCCCACTGAATACTAAAATGATCCTAAATTCCATGATTTTCGGGAAGAAATTTCAAATCTCTAAGGATATCCTAAATGTCTTCTTTTTTGGAGATGATGAAAATGACACCTGGCGCAAGGATTATGGTGAGTATTTCGACCTCTTGGATCCTAAGGGTTTCTATAAGCAGAATGAGATCTCTCTTCCTGACATCCATCGCTATCTATGGAAACTCGATGTCCCTTACAAGATGAAGAGCACCCTACCATCCTCCTCCCTCGATCTCAAAAAGTGTATATTAGCCTTAGTGGTCAACTGCAACATCCATCCAAAGAAAAATGAAATGGATATTACAGAGAACATTGTGGTCATAATGTATTGCATTCTTGATAATATCGGAGTCAAATGGTCAATATACATTCTCCACCACATTACCTATTTTGTATCTGGTAAGAACATCTGAGGCACCCATCCACCCTATCTAGCCCTAATTTGTGGTTTGTTTCAATTTGCCACTGAGAAATCACTATTTTTTAACTTTCATTACAAGCTTGTAAGGAAAGGTGTATGTATCAGTGAAACCACGATTCAAAATTACGTGCCTATTTTTTCCTCCACCACACCCGGTGCTACACCCTCAGCCTCTGGCTCTACAACCCCAGCTTCTGCCTCTACCTGAGCTCCACCTCCTCAGCCACCTAGACCTAGGCGTTCCTCATTTCATGTATCCAATGAAACCCTCATGGTCTACATGATGCACCAACATGCATACAATCAATAGGTCTAGGAGCACCTACACCAGGATTTATGTTCTATCATGTCAAACATGAACATATCATGTGCACACCCCTACCCTACCTACCAACCTTTCCCTGGTAGTGATTATGCTTCTTATGAATATCATCATTACTGCCCTACCCCTGAGCCTTCCGCTACTGCTCCACCCTTTTCTACTGGTGGTTCTTCTCCCGTGTACCTACCATTGTCTGTTGGCCCCTTGGCCACCCTGCTTGCCAGTTTTGGCAATTATGCTCCATCCTTCCTTTAGGCCAATGAGATCTATGCTCTTGGTATGACTTGGGATGAGAAGAATGCTCATTGGAGCGGTCGTGGTTTTAGTCCTCCTACAAATGATGAGATGCCTGACCAGGTTGATGATGAGACTATTGTTGCTGAGGACGATGATGGTGATGGTGAGGATGCTTTTGATGATGGTCATGGCTCTGGTGGTGATTCTGGTGATGAAGCCACTACTGTTGCTGCACCTCCAGACGGAGATGAGGACTATGAGCCTGGAGCTGATGATGATGTTGTGGACATAGATAGTCTAGATGTGTAGTTGTTTCATCATTTTTAGTCTAGTTTGTTGATCATATACATCTGTCTAGGCTATTTTGTATTAGAAACATCTGGGCACAATATCTGAGATGTACTATTTTATCTTTAGTTTTCATAACTTCTTGCTTGTAGCTACTTTTATGTGAACATGCTTCTGAGTTGTAATCTATGATATGTGCACTCTTGCTCTTTTATCATGTTATATCTTATGAGTTGGTGCCATATTTCACCATATTTTGATTATGACTTACCTTGTGTGTTTCTTTCATCTTTGGTTGATAACTAAGATGAGATTGCTTGTTTGCATATCTGCTTGATTGTGTTTGGAGAAGACATAATTATATGCTATTCTACCCCCCTCACTTTTTGATAATGTCAAAAGGGGGATAGAACTTCAATGTCTTAAAACTCAATCATATTGCTATTCCTTGTTATATAGTTGCTTATTTCTTATGAGATCCTTTTCTTGTTCATTTTATGTTCTATCATGTGACTTGCAAAGGACTATAAAGTACATGTATGCTAGAATTGCTTTGTGTAGATAGACTAACTATACAGGTTAAAGTAAGCATAGAATGATGGGGAGAAATTCACATTGTTCAAATCTTGAATCCTCCTAATTCACAAGGCAAAGGTATAATTTATATATCCTTTTCAATATGTTTGAGGAATGGTTTGTCATTGTCAAAAAAGGGGAGAATGTTGATCTAGAGGTTATACATTTTCCATATTGTGATAATGACTTAACCATTCCATTCATATGCATCTAATATGTGTATTCAAGATTGATTTCAGGTGTTAGGTACATGAAATGGATCAAATTGCTCAACCCAAAATTTGCTGAAGTTCAAGTCAAAAGCTATACAAGTGTGATAATTAGGAAATCCATGTAAATGACCTTAGAAGAATTTTGTAATCACTTGTATTGATGATATGACTTGTAACTAAGATGATAAATTGATTGGGACAATTACAGTATAGGTCTGACCATTGCATCAAGTGACCCAAGAAACCATTGACCTAAAGCTTAATTGATGCTAAAACTACAATGCTTGACTCACCATAGGTTGTAGAGACCTGATCCAGCATCATTAGTGACCATTAAGTCACCATAGGTTGTTAGATCAACACTAATTCATTAATCAACATCAAATATTAAGCTAATGTCAACATTAATTGATAACATCAGTAGGGTACTTAAAGGTTGATCATTAAACTTCTAATTGATAAAAACCTTGACCTAAGGGGTGAACATAGGTTGTCACCATCATTTGACACCCTTGATCATGACCATAATTTGTTATGAATAAAACACCATAGGGATGTTGCAATGGTACCATCATCGGGTCATAGTTTATAGAAGAAAACAGCTTAAAACCCTAAAATTGATCATTGTTTGATAGGTGCTTAGCACCATAGGTTGTCAAACCAATCTGATCCAAGTCATATTATACCTTACTAATATCATACACATGATCATAGGTTCATATATAACTAAAATCAGAATGGGGAACATTATAACAATCGAAATCCAAGTCAAGCATAGCTTTTTAGTGCATGGATCGTCATTTTTAAGCAAGAAGATGATCTAGAAAGCTTATGGTAAGCAACAAACGTGGAGAAAAGTTATAAAAATTGCCTTTAATGAGAAGATGGAACCACACACAGAAGAAATCTCGAGTAGGTAGGGTATAAAATCCAAGAATAAGCTATGAATTCGTCCATATAGCACCACTCTTCATCAAATGAGCAAACCCTAAGCATAAGGAGCAAGAAAGGTAGGGTTTTAGGGCTTTAGAGCAATTTATACCATGGAACACCAAGGTTATGACCTGGAGAAAGTAATGAGGAAGGATGAAAAATAAATAGATGGAGGAAATAAGAAAAAACTTACACTTTTATGTCAATATCACTAGGAAGAAGCTTTGTAGACCCAAAAAGGAAATCGATTGCAACCCTAGAATTTTTTTCCAAGAAGATCCCCACTTTCTTCTTCCTTGGGTAGAAAAATTCGCAGCTGAACAGAGGGAGAACGAAGCTGGGAGAAGGAGAGAGGTGGTGGAGAGAAAGTTGCTCGTTTTGGTGCTTGGGGATAAGTATATGACACTTTAATATTAAGAAAAAGAAAAAGTTGAAATTCTAGTATATAATACAACCTGACTGTATTAGATACTATATCCATATTATGTATATGACAACTATGTGGAACATCTCCTAATTATGAGTCACTGGTGAACATGTGTTTACAGTGAACATTGCTTTCATCCTCATTCATTTTTTTATTCACCTAACATGGATGCCTCTACAGTTATCTTTCCCACTAGTATATGCACTCATAATTAATTGTCATCTTGCTGCAAATAGTGGCATCATACCCATTCACTACTAGCAAAACTTAAATTAAAAACATAAATTCTATTTGTACATTGGTCAGTCTAAAGGACATAACTCTAAACTCATCATGGTCATGTGAATTATTTCATCCAATCTAACTCTTATGCATTGATATTTGATCATAGGCTCATATTTAAGGAACACGACAACACATGTCTACTGATCAACAACCCATCTATCCTTGATAGTGGTCTTGCCCAGCTATCATTGAGCCATACATAACATTATAGAATCACTTTTGGTTTGCCTTCCAAACAACATCTATAGGATCATCATCAACTCTCTCTCTCTCTATGAGAGAGGAATGCTTGGAATGTCATTTAATAAACATCTCCAACCTTCACATATTTCTCATACTGTTGATACATCCTGGATACTAGGATTCATTACCTTGGTATCCACCTCATGTTCTATAAGGAACTCACATCCTTATCTCATCTACTTTTACCAACATAACAAATATCAAGAAATATAAGAGGAGTCTTCCTAATTATTGGAAGGCTCAAAAGCAAACTCATCACAAACTTTATGATCCTGGAACCAAAGTCCAAGCAACCTTATGCTATAATAAGCTATCCACCCTCATGTTTGCAACGAATCCATACGTACCAAGTGTCAATGATCCACTTGAAAGTTGTTCCCTAGAAAGGAAAGACACCAAGGGAAACACACTTCCCACATCATAGCAACATTGTTCAAGGGTCACTAGAAAAAAGGTAACCAATTCTATTTTCATTATGCAAGTTACAACTTCTTATGTATCATTTTACTCTTTTCATTTTTGGTTCCTTAACATTATCATAGGAATCATCATGATTAAAATATCTCATTACTCCTTCTTTGATTACTATTTATCACACTTGGGTATGTTCTCTTATTTTATTATGTTTTTCAACCACTTATCAATAGGTAGATCATCATATTCCGCATTTTCTTCATTAAACATGGATCATCTGCCTTAATTTCATTCACATGCCATGCTTCTGTTACATTAACACTTTCTTACACACATAGGTTGGTCTGAGATTAACTCAGGTTCCACCTTATTCCTTTGTCATTGTTCTCATTTATCTTCTCATTTTATACTTATCATTGGAGTTCTATCCATCTTATGTGGATTTCATACCTTGAATCACTTTATAAGCATAGAATTATTTGTCTTTTACTTTATTATCTTCTTGAATCACATCTTCAAGAACTCCTCTATTCCTTATTTGTATTCAGATTTAGATTTCATGGTGTTGTATCTTTCTCTTATAGTTACCAAGCATTCAAGTTTTGATAGATAATGATGCAATTCTCATCTTCTTTAAGATAGGATTGAGATATTCGCACCATGATTTCTTATTTGTTATGCTCTTTAGATTGTCTCAAAATGACTACTTGATCACAGTAATAAAAAAGATAACAATCTAAGAGTTCCATACTTACCTTTTCTTCAATATTTGAATACCTGGCCAGGGCATCCAAGTACTGAGATTAGGAAGTATGCACCACGTTTTTGTGTCATGTTCCTAACTTAGACATCATCCTAGTCTTATGTCCTAGTTTCCTTGTAGACTCAATGAACCTAAAGCTCTGATACCAACTTGTGAGAACCCATCACACTAAACAAGATTACTCAAAACATAAAACACAATCAATCACTAATTAATCACACACCCAAAAATATGGGTAAATTAAAACCAATTTCTACGTCAGCACCCTCTCAGAAACATTTGCATAAGAGCCCAACATCTTTCTTATATTCATACTATGCCAAGAATTTGATACAAATTGTTCTATTGCCTTAGCCACAATATATATATATATAGGAGAACAATATTTGTATATGCCACACAAACAAGCATTAATATGCTAACAAAGTCTAATTTGTTTGAAACACCATATACAAACTTTTCCTTCGCGGACCTAAGAGTACAAGGATGACTCTAGGACATACTAGGCATCTAATCAACTTTCTCAAAGATTCATTACTATAGCTCCTCTTTACTCTCACGACTCTATTTCCATCACTGTCGATTACCTAAAAGGATGTGGCGAACCACAAGGATGAGACCCATGTCTTAGCAAGAGATATAACCTCCAACAACGTTTATTGATTACAACATTTTTAAGTAATTAAATAGTTAAGCAGTTTAATCAGATATAAAAAATAAGCTCAGCAATAATGATGATTAAAAAAATACATAAAGGAGCAGATAATAACTATCATCATTAACCAGACTATCATCCTTTATCTTGTTGACAATATAAGAAATTTAGTAGCATATACATATCTAGCATCATGACCAATTCTAGTAACATAGCATAGCTAACAACATGAGCATGTCTAATTTGTTAAACATATCAACATAATAAGAAGAGCTAACAACATAAGCACAACTATCTGGATAATAATGATTAGTAGTATATGCATCTCTAGTTACAAAGGCATGGCTAGCATGCTAAATATAACTAACAACATGAGATAGCTAGCATCATGATTATAATTAGCAGTAGCAGTATAATTATCAACATAAGCATATCTACTATATGTACGCATCTACAATCTTAAGCATATCCACAGCCTAAGTATATCTACTATCTCTTAATTGCACTAAGCATCATCTTTATGTTAAGATAACAAACAAGGGTTATCATCCAATGTGAAACGTTGTGTATAAACCTAAACAAATATGATACATGACTGTATTACATCTTTTATTACACCCTGGGGAATTTGAATCGTACCATCCAAAGTCCAACCGACCCCTACGAAGGGCTATTTAGTTCCGTACAAAATCTAAGAATGTCAGTATCCTAAGATCTCTTCCCTTCAGTCAGTACAAGTAAAAAGGCAGTGACATATCAGTTAATGTTGCCACCACAACGACATATAATCAAGCTGCTAATAACTAGTCCATCCTTGGCATAGGTCACGATAATAGAAACTAGTGTATACAAACCTAATCACTGAGGAAAACCGCAGTTGTCCTCTAATCACATCATGTTATAATCATTGAGACACGACCACATTCATTTTCAATCACATCAGATGTATGAGGCATGACCATAGCCATCCTCCACAATATACATTATGGATAACAAGGATGTATCCTCAACCTACCACCCCCACATATGCAATAGTATGCGCTCCAAGTTTCCCTTAGGAATACTCATTTTACCATCCAGTAAGTTCTGACATTGAAGATGGATCTATGACACATGGCACTACATGATTAGAGTTGCACTTGATTAGTTATGCCAATCTGGTGAATTAAGGCTGCATCAAACAAGTGGACATACAAATCCTAATTCACTTCTAGAAAGCCTATAAATATCACAACTTTTAAAAGATATAAAATGTGTGAAACATAATTTCTCATCCCATCATCACATGGTACTCATCACGTGTCGTTCATGAGACCACACTAGTCATCATACTATCACAAGATATAAATCATTTTCACAATATCACAGGGCATGAACCCTTATCAACTCAAGAGGATTACACCGCATTCAGGGCTCAACCATGCCCAAAGGTCATTAAGACCATCATATTATTCCCTGAAAGACCATCATTATCTTTACATGTCTTATAACAAGGCTCAACAACATCACTTACATATAATACACTGGATCAATACAATATTGAATTAATGAGCTAGTAGATATTCATAAACAATCATAGTAGGGTTATATTAAATTAAGAACATTCCTTTATTACATCAACATGCAAGGAATCTAGATATGATCAACCCTCATCATATTCATAATGCACATGTTTAGCATAAGAAAGTATCAACCATGTGTCTATGATAACCACCAATTAACACATTAAGGTTGTGATCATATTAAGGAGGTTATTTTACCACCATGCCATCATATAAGAAGGTTAAACATGAATACTCATCTTTATCTATTTTCATCAGAGTTAGGTTAACAAGATAAATTATATTAAATTTACTAATTAGTAGTTATACCAAAAACCCTAACTCACGGCATACCCATTGGATCATGGATGCATAAGGTGAAGCATCACAATCACATTCCATACTATTCTCAAGTATGAACCCACACATAAAATCAAGGTGTAACCATCGAGTTATAGCATACTAGGGTTTCAACAATAGTAAGAACGCACACATAAATCAAGGTGTAACCATCGAGTTATAGCATTCTAGAGTTTCAACAATAGTAATAGAGTACTCCATGATTGTATTAGTTATTCCAAGACAATTCATACCCAATTACCATCATTTAGTTATATTAAAGCTAGGTATAACAAGCTATCACTCATTAGGGTTACATATCAACACAATATGGTTATCATCCCTTCCATTCATATGAGTGAATAGGTAAGGCTACCTTATTAATGGTAACCCTCCATTTGTTCCATCATCATTCAACCCATATCACCATACCACAATGTCACCCAAAACCATTGGATGTTTAAAAGGTAAGACCACCGGTTGTTTACATAAGTAAACACTTGGATAAAACACCAATGAAGTACTTGATTTGTGCTCCAGAAAGTGTCACCATCTAACCCTATACATCCCTTGATTAACAACACAAAAAGTTCATTTGAGAGTAGGGTAAAACTCAAAATTGACTGTTCATTTAAAACTAGCCATCCATTGCCAAGAAGTAAGCTCCTTAAGTTGATCATATATAGGAAACAATATAAATCACATTATCAGGACAAACATATTACATTAGCCATCATTCCACTTTATTAGAGGAATAAACATTAGATCTTGACATTGGGTCAATTTCATATAAGCAATTTGCCTAAATTCCTAGGTGATTTCACACACAAACCAACAAGCAATTCATGGAGAATGAGATAGAAATAGAACATAATCATTAGAAAATAGAATTACAAAGTTTACATGTCATTTTTCCCAACATGGTATCAAAGTAACATAATTTCCCCCAAACAGCCCACCCAAGAGGGGGCTAGCTACTCATGGAAATGGAAAATAAAAAAAAGAAAGGAGAAAGAATGAGTAGAGGAGTGAAAAGCCATGGTGAGCTCGGTGAAGACTCCTTCTCCACCTCCTAGCAGTTGTAGCTCAATCTCCCTCCTCCAAGGTAGGTGAATGGCATGGATGTATGGTGGAAAAGGGTGGAAACAGAAGGAAAGTAGGGTTTTGATGGTGGAAATGGTGAAATGGAGGTGGAATGAGGTGGGAGTATATGGAGGATGAAATGGGGAGGATAGAGTGGTTGTAGCGTAGCTAACCTTGTGCCCCAGCCACCACCTAGGTATATATAAGTGTGGGGGGAGGCACAAGGTTAAGTATGGGCAGAATGGCTAAAGCAGTGCAAAAATAGGTAGGTTTTGTGAGTGGCACGGCCCTAGTGGGTAGGGGTGAGCACATATGTGGTAGGATATAATGGTCGTGGGAATTAAAATGGAAATATTACAGGGTTTTGGTTAGTTTTGGGCTGAAACTAGCACGAACATGGTGGAGGACACCACGACCGTGGTGGGTTGAGGGTAGCACGTCTGTGTTGGGGGCCACGTGGTGAGTTGGGTAATGGTGGTCGTAGTGATGTGCCACACCCGTTCTACTTCTATATATCATGGTCGTGGTGGTTGTCTCTAGAATGACCATTCTTGGTGGCCTTGGTGACTTCATCTTGAGTTGTGGGTGATTCTATTGATTTACAAGTGACATAGCACGGTCGTTCTATGGTACCACGGTCGTGCTGGGTCCTGGATCAACACTTTGACATTGTTCATTGAGATTTCCTGGACATCTTTGCTTCAATGGATCTTTGGCCACTAGGGGTAGGTTGAGGGAGCATCGGAGTTCACTTTGGGCCTCCCTAATGGTAGATAAACCCTAGGATCACTCCTTCTCTCTCTCTTCCATCAAGTGTGGTCCAAATGCCTGAAAAACATGCAAATAATGTCCATAGGTGCATTTTACACAAATAAGCGTATTGGGAGGAATAACATGTAATATAGAAGGTATATATGTGATTGAAGAGCAATATGACACAAGATGAAGCCCTAAAATAGGGCTGAATCAATCAAAATTATATTCATTAATCAACATCAAATATTAAGCTAATGTCATCATTGATTGATAACATCAGTATGGTACTTTATGGTTGACCATTAAACTTCTAATTGATCAAAAACCTGACCTAAGGGGGTGACCATTGGTTGTCACCATCATCTGACACCTTTGATCTCGACCGTCAGTTGTCATGAAGACAATACCATAGGGTTGTTGCAATGGTACCATCATCGGGTCATGGGTTTATAGAAGAAATCAGTTTAAAACCCTAAAATTGACCATTGGTTGATAGGTGCTTAGCACTATAGGTTGTCAAACCAACCTGATCCAAGTCATATTATACCTTAGGAATAATGTACGCATGATCACAGGTTCATCTAGAACTGAAATCAGAAACATTATAAAAATCAAAATCTAAGTCAAGCATAGCTTTTTAGTGCATGGATCATCATTTTCAAGCAAGAACATGAGCAAGCAAGCTTATGGTAAGCAACAAATATGGAGCAAGTTATAAAAAATTCCTCTAGTTAGAAGATGAAACCCCAAATAGAAGAAAACTCGAGCATGGAGGGTAGAAAATCCAAGCATATGCTATGAACTCATCCATCTAGCACCTTTCTTCATCAAATGAGCAAATCACAAGCATAAGGAGCAAGAAAGGTAGGATTTTTTAGCTTTAGAGCAATTTCTACCATGGAACAGAAAGGTTTTGACCTATAGAAAGGTAGGAGGAAGGATAAAAAAGAAATAAACGGAGGAAAGAAGGGGATTCTTACTCTTTTAGGTTAAGATCACTAGAAGGAAGCTTTTTAAACCCTAAAAGGAAGTCAATTGCAACCCTCGATTCTTTTTCTAAGAAGATCCCCTCTTTCTTCTTCCTTGGAAAGGAAATTCGCATAAGAACAGAGGGAGGATGACGTTTTTAGATGGACGGAAGTGGTGGAGAGAAAATGGCTCGTTTTGGTGCTTAGGGTTAAGTATATGAAACTTTAAGATAAAGAAAAAGAAAAGGTTGAAGTTCTAGTATCTTTCCAAGTGTCCATGGCCTTAAACTATTAAGAATATACAAGAACACACACAATAAGCCCTACCACCATCCATAGAGACATGGTTATCCCTCATTTATTGAATTTCAAAGAAAAATAAATATCTCATTAGTTGATAGCTACTAAAGGTAGTTCATCCATGAAGGGGTAAACCCTAAAATACCCTTGGAGAAAACACCTTCAAACCAAGGATTAAATAGGTTCCCATGGCTCAACAAGATGAATAATGATGATAGAATATCCAAGGAACATAATGAAAGTGATAAATTGCAAATAAAAGCTCTCAATTGGGTAAATTGCAGAAAAGTCCAAAATGTGCATAAAATTGCATAACTTGCTCAAAAAGTGTCCAAATTGGACCAAATTTGAAACTTAAGCTTGTCTTATGATTTCAAATCATATGATAAGGTTATATTAGGGTTATAAAAATTCAGTTATGATAATTAAGCTTGTTCAACTATATAGCAAGTTTAGGGTCCTTACACTGTGATTGACAAGATTAGAGATGTTGCTGATATGGTGCTACCCAAGATTCAATTGGAATTTCAAGCTATGAACCTGGTGGATGATATTCAAATGGTGAAGGATGGTAGTTGTTATATATCACTATTGTACTAAATGTAATATCTCCTTTATCAAAAGAGATGGAAATCACCTTGCCCATGGGATTGTTATCATATCTTCTATTTATTGTGAAGAATTGTATTTGGACCCTTGCTTGAGACCCTATGCATATGGAAGTGGGAATCCAACCTTTTACAAATGGTAATTTAATGTAGTTTTTAGAAATAAAAATGATATCCAAGTTAATTTAGGCTTCAAATTGTTAAGAATTCAAATTCTAATTCTTCTTGAGATCCAATGTGTTCAACACATGTGACTCTAAGAATATGGAAATGAAGAAATGCTTCAAATAGTAGTAAACTAAATCATACTAACTAAAATACTATTAGGTATGTGAGATGAGTCAAGTCATACATCATAAGGCACCATTCTTACAAGTATCCTACATTTGACAAATATGTCAACAACATAAGATATTATCTTACCCTATATGATATTTTTAGGAGATTGAAGTTGTGTCTCATATGAATTGTGAGCATGGTTTAGTGAAAAAGATTGTAGTTCATTTCCTATTTTTATAAGCTAGATTTGTATAGGTTTTATTAAAACTTGTAAAAAAGTTAATGTCATCAACCTACCATAAAATAGATCAAAGAAAGAAAAACATAATAGAAAAAGGTGGGTAAATAGTATGCACACATGGATACACTCAAGAAAAAAGTAGCCCCAACCTGAAAAGGAATTAGAGATGAAGCATTGTAATCAATCCAGTTCTTAAAGGGTGATAACATACGCTCAACAAACTCAGAGAAACCCAGATTATCTATAAGTTGATTGACAATATTTTCAACATAGGGGACAAAGACAATGTCGAATTCAAAGAAGCCCAACTAAATAAATCATTAAGATGAAAATAATATGGTATATGCACAAATTACAATGTAGGAGATCATATAAATTCAAATTCCACATTTACCTTATGTATTTTTCAAGAGTATTAGTGACCTTCATAAAACTTGATCAATAAAAAAATGTATAAAACCAATATGGATAATGCTTCAAAGAAGAAGGAAATTTGAAAATCCAGCAAACTTAAAATATTGGAAATCAAGAGAATGAAGAGCATATCACATTGATACTTACCACCAATGAAGTGATTGAAATTGAAGACAATGGGTATATGGAAGCAATGGAAAAGTAAAGTCCTCAAGTGAACCAAAAAAGGAGACTCACCAATTGTAGATAAAAGGATTGAGAATCAACTATTGGCTCCACTTTTCTTATTAGAAGGTTTAAAAGTCCTAAGCGCAAAATACAAAATAGAGGCAAATGCTCCTTATAGTAAATAGAAAGGTAAGAATAGGAATAATTCATATTAGGAGGGAGAGCAAGCTCTTATATAGGAGAACAATGCCACTTGATTAGGGTGGTGAATTGCATGAAGGTACACATAGAAAGGTTCTTATTTTTCTATATTTCATCACTTAGAATATACAACGTGTGTTATGATGACACAAGTTGAGTTCTGAATAAAACAATCAAGGAAAAAAACTAGCATTACTACTACTCTTAAACCAAGATTACTTTGGAAGAACATATATCTAATATAGTTGAGCCACAAACTTTTATTGGGTCACTTCAATATTAACTTAATCTTTTTGGGAATTTGGGTAGAAAAAACAAGAAACAATAATATACAATCACTTCAAGGATGGATTCAAAAAATCTAGCACTAACTGCAATTTGTTTGATAGAGGCTTCAAACAGAATAACTTCACCTTTAAAAGGGGACACACTCCTGGACAGGCTTGACATGGCCCTGGTTAATAATGATTAGCTCAAAAAAAATCTACCTATGTGTCAGAACATTTGAATCACATTGAATCTTATCATTGTCCCTTATTGTTTAAGGATTTTTTGGGGGTCTAAATGAGTAGGTTCTTCTAAGTCAAAGAAACTTCAAGGTTAAATGTTGATTTCTCTAATTTCTAAAGAAGTAGTCTAAAAAACTATCTCTCTCTTGATGTATCTATCAAGAAATTTACCCCATTAAAGAAAACATGGGTGATTCAGATATTAAACAAAAGAACCTATATTTGTTGAAATCGATCACCCAAGTTGAAATGAAAATGAGATGATCAAATTACAATCAATTTTTTATTATACATGAATTTTACTATTAGATCTTATAATGAACTATTACAATAAATTTTGAATGTGTCTGTGTCAAGCTTGAGGAAATATATGGGAAGAAGGTAAGTGCTAAACTAAAGCAAAAAAAAGTTTATGGCTTATAGGGAACATCCACTAGCAGGCCATGTGAAGGTTAACTCAATTGAAACCATGGTAAAAGAGGGACAAAATAAAATCATAGTAGTATCTTTAGATCTTTTTTTGGAGTAAGGTAAATATATTAAACCAAAAGGGGGGTGTATAGTAAACTATACAACAGAGCAAGGCATCCTAAGACGGGCCCAACGAGTTGTACATGGGGACTATCTAAAAAACCCCAATATATGCAAGTGTTCACCTCGAGATTACACAAGATCTTAGGTTTACAAAAGATGTGCCATTTTAGTTCTTTAGCAAGGCGCTCAAGCAGACCCTCATCCGTGTTCTCCTTACACCCATGTGCCCTGTTGTTCCTTTCATACCAAATGAGGTAGCTGGCCCCTATGATACATAGGTTGGCAAAGCCTCTACCAGCCTTTGTCCAGTTAGTTTTACTTTTTGTCCACTCGAAAGCCTCCTCTAGAGAGGAAGGTACGTCCTGCCCCCACCCATTCCTGAGGCAAACTATCTTCCATAGTGATTTGGTCCAGCTGCAATCAAAGAAAAGATGTGATTTTGTTTCGGCAGTCACCTTGCACAGGGCACATTTGTCGTAGACCTCTAGGCCTCATTTGATCATTCTATCTTTCATAGGCAGTCTATCAAGAATGGCTCTAAAGTAGAAAACGCTCCACTTCGGGTAGTGGGCAAAGCCCCACAAGCAGTCGGCCCACCCCGGAGCGAGAGCGGTGCCAGTACTGGTGTTGATCAATGTTAAGTTGTCCCGTACGGACCATTCACCAGTAGAATCAACAGCAAACTGGTCATGGTTACCAAGAACCATCCTGCACATCTCCCTCCAGACCCAGGAAGGTCTGGTACTCTCCTGACTAATCATGTTGTGCCCATACCGTCTACTCATCCAGCTGACCCAACTGTTCTCCTTTTATTTCATGAATTTCTCAACTCTTTTCCTGGTCCCCATGTGCAGGATCTTATCGGGCCCCTGGACCTGTAGGCCTCCTTCAGAGTATGGTTTTGCAATCTTGTCCCAAGCAATAGAGTGGGTTTTCCCCATCCATTTAAAGTTCACGGTGAGGGATCTTAAAGTCTGTGCCACCGGTAAGGGCATGTCCCCCATACTAGCCCAAAACCTCATTGTAGCTTGAAGCACGGATCAGACCAGAACCAACCGCCCAACCATCGAGATGTGCAGCCCGCTCTAGTTGTCAACTTTGTTTCTAACACTGTCAATGCAATCTTTAAAGTGTGAAGTTGAACATCTGCCTGCCATGAGTGGGTACCCCAGAGATTTAGTCGGGAAAGCCCCACTCTCCATGCTAATGGCATTCTTTAGCCTGCCCCTTCTATTATCACAAGATATAGAGAAGAAGGTGTGTGATTTAATGGCGCTGATGTAAAGCCCTGTGAGCCTACCAAACTTGTGGAGAACCAAGTTGTACTCACAGAGTCTTTTGACATTGCCCATAGAGAAAAGTAGGACATCATCTGCAAAAACAATGTGTGTCATCACCTTAACACCCTTGACTTTATAGGTTTTGATGCGTCTGCTTCCTTCAGCATGGTTGATAAGGCCTATCAACCCCTCCATGAACAAGGTGAATAAGAGGGGGGATAGAGGGTCGCCCTAGCGCAACCCATTGGATGAAGGGAATAGACCAGAAGGGGACCCATTCACCAGCACTGAGAAAGAGCAAGTTGTGATGCATTGTTTAATCACCAAAATCCAGCACGGGTTGAAACCTAAAGTCTCCATGATACCCCACAGGTAGCCCCAATTCACATTATCATAGGCATTGCTAATATCGACCTTCATGCATGCCTTGGCAGTGGAATCTTTCTTGTTGAAGTCATTAATAAATTTTGTGGCTAGCAGGGAGCAGCCAGACATACTCCTTCCTTTGACGAATGTGTTCTGGTTCGGGGAAGGTAAAACCCTGCTAAGACGTTTGGCAAGAAGCCTGGCTATAACCTTATAGAGTACAGAGCAACAAGCGATAGGCCTATAATCAGATATCTCCCTAGCATTTCTGGTCTTGGGTATCAGCTTGATAAAAGAGTGATTAAAAGCCCTGACCATAGCCCCTCCACGCAGAAACCATCTCACTGCCTTGCACATGTCATTTCTAATTGTTGTCCACATCATTTGGAAGAAGCGCCCATTAAAATTGTCAGGCCCAGGGGCCTTTGAGTGATGAATTGAGAAGGTGGCTTCTTTGATTTCCTCATTTGTGGCCTCTTTGCAAAAGGATTCATTCATATCATCAGTGACTTTTCTACTCAAGTTGTCATCATCACTTCCGGCAGGCGTTGGGTAGTTGGTGCCATTATTGTACAAACTCTTAAAGAAGATAGTATCCCGGTCAGCAATCCCCGCCCAGCTGTCAACCATATCACCTTTGTCATCAATCAACTCATAAATGGTGTCCTGCATTTCTTTCTTCCTTATAGCAGCATGATAAACCTTGGTGTTACGATTGCCATCCGCAATCCATTTCAACCTACTCCTTTGCCATAGCAGCAGTTCCTCTACTTTCTCCAGTTTCTTTACTCTGTCCTCCATCTTCCTCTCATCTTCTATAGTCATCTGGGAAGCAGGATTCAACCTTAGCTCCATCGCAGCCTTGTCATAGTCTTCTCTGGCTTTGTGGAGGAGGTTGGGCAAGTTCACCTTCTCTTTCAACCATCTCTTAATTACTTTCTACGTATATTGGAGTTTCTTCAACATAACATAGAGAGGGTTACCCTTTATATGTGTTTTCCACACTTCCTCTACCGTTTCTTTGAAGCCATCCCATTCACACCACAAGTTGAGGAACTTGAAAGGGCGGTTAGGATGTGAAGAGTTTTTAATATGTACCTACATCCAGGCATGGTCACTATAGTGATGTGACCCAAGCTTGATGGCCACATTAGGAAACATGTCTAACCAGGCTGTGTTCACAAGGCCTCTGTCAAGCATACTTGATATCCATCTTCTAGCTACCTGCTTATTAGACCAGGTTGTCATCCCCCCGATGGTGTTGAGTTGGTGGTGACCCACCTTATCAATGGTGTAGTTGAATTTGTTTAGGATTCTATCGGGGACCCTCTTGCCTCCTACCTTCTCGTTGGTGATCCTTCTAGTGTTGAAGTCCCCCAGAACCAACCAGGGGATTTCATCTTGTGTTGTGGCCTCTATGGCAGGCCACAACCTTTCAAGATCCTTCTCCAAGTTTTCTCCGTATACCGCTGACAGTATACAAGAAAATCCTCCATTATTAAAGAAGCTCATAGTTATAATTTGGTCTGTGGAGTTTATCAACTCAATCTTCCATTGGTTGGCATCCCACCCTATGACGATCCTTCCTCCTTCAGCTTTGTCTATATTTGAGACGTAGCCCCAATGGTTAGGGAAGATGGAACCTACCCTCTCCATCGATATCCTTCTTATTCTGGTCTCAAAGCAGCACACAATCTCAGCTTTGATGTTATTGAGAATTTTCCTTAGCCGACTTTGTGAACCAGGCAAGGAAGCTCCTCTAACATTCCAAGCTAGAATGATCATCTTTAATTTGTTTGGTTGGTCGACCCTCCTCCAAATGGCTTAGATTTCGGTCTTCCCTTGGGCTTGGCCGTCGAGCTTCTTGTTTTCCGGGGGCTCTGGCTACGGGTGCCCTCAGTGCCGCCATCAGCTCCACTTTCTTGGTCCTGACCAAGGACCTCGAACTAGTTGCCTAACGTAATCTTTGTTGGAGCCCCAGTAGAGTCAATAGTTGTATCAGCCTGCTCAACTGCCAGTATGTCGATCAGCAAGTCAGCAGACCCTCCGCCTGGTTCTGCTTCAACATCTTTTTAACCACTAGGTTCTGCCTCGTCCTGTCGGAATTCACCATCCTCAATGACCACTAGAACGTCTTTGTTCTTACCGGTGGCGGGCACCTTCTCTGATCGCCTCTCGCGGTTAGACTGGACCCTGTGAAGGCTGG
Source organism: Alisma plantago-aquatica (assembly GCA_963693085.1). Lineage (NCBI taxonomy): Eukaryota > Viridiplantae > Streptophyta > Magnoliopsida > Alismatales > Alismataceae > Alisma > Alisma plantago-aquatica. The sequence continues at coordinate 298,438,795 of OY856415.1, forward strand.
AAATCCTCTTCGGCGGTTGTTTCCTCCTTTTCTATGGTCGTCTAGTCTCGGGGGCGATGATGGGGGGTGAAAGGACCAATGAGGTTTGCCGCGCCCCAGGGAAACCCCCATTGTTGTGCCCAAACACCTTACAGGTGTCGTAGGGGTCAGGCAAGGCCTCATACTTGACCTTGACCTCCCATTAACCGCCATCAGGAAGCTCAACCATAACCTTAGGTGGCAGCTCCTCATCGGCAGAAATATCAACACAGAACCGGGCACACCCAAGCAGGGAGTCGTCCACCTGCCTCTCAATGGCCCTTGGTTCGCCGATGGCATGCACAATCACATTTATAGCCCTCGCCGACCAATGCTTACCCACGTCTGGCAGAGACACCCAAACGGGGGCCATCTTCAGAGCATTCCGCCTGATGTCTACCTCAGGGGACTAGGATCTGACCAGCTGGTCATCGAAGAACCAAGGTCCCCTTCTCATAGCCACTTAGAGATCCTTCCCATTGGCAAAGCGAGCGAGAAAAAGCCCATCCGTCAAGGTAAACACCTCCAAATTGCCCCTTGGCTGCCAGGACCAGATCATCCAGCCTTTGAGTTGCATCACGTTCACAGAGGTCCCAACAATCTGAACAATTGCAGAGAACTTGTGATACTCATCCATCTCCTCCATGATAGGTGTAGTCCACCTCCTCTTGTCACCTTCTTTGTTGAATGGATTCTTAGGATCAGCAGCGACGCTCCCACGGATACACATCGCAGGTCCTTCCAAAGCATTCGCCCAATCCCTTGCCACTGTGACATCCGCCCCAGGGGGCGCTCCATTTGCCGACCATAGCAGTGCCGACAGCCTCGCTCAGAGGAACATATGTCGTCATCCCTCCCCCCCCCATGTCACCCTAGGTGAAGAGATGGATCAGAGCAGAGAGAAAGTTTTTAGAGAGAGAAACTTGGAACCACCCTCAATTCTTGTCCACAAGGTTTCTTGTATCTTTAGATCTTTATAGTGAATAAGTTATAGCTATAAATAAAAGGATGCTCATTCATAACGGAGAGGCATTCGATGGGGAATCCTTAAAGACCCCACTTTGGAAGTCGAGAAGAACATCAAAAAGTGTAATATAGTATGATTCGCCAAAAAATTATTTAACTGTGCAACTCCTTGAATAGCTCACCTCCATATTTTAATTCATGGGCAATAGTTTCAAAGATGACTATGGTTATTCCTAATTACATAATTCGATTTAGTTAAAGGATGACAAGCAACACAACCAATGTTGTGGAAAAGCGACACCTTAAAATCCCCTTAGCTTATGAATTTATACACTTCTATATCCATACCAATGTTGTTTTTTCTTGATAGATGAGCTATTGATCATCCTAATACTCCTTATTGTAATAGTGATGAGACCACAAATACAAAGTCAATTTTATTTCATATGATCACCACATGATAAGTGTTGGACAATCCTCCAAATAAGCATGTATATCCTAAGAATCTACATTCATAAACTAGGCATCACCTAAACAAAGATGAAAAGAATAACAGAGAAAATACTAAATCAATAAATTAGAATAACTAAAACAACAACTAATAGAGCGTAGATATGATCTAATTTGCAATCTAAGAATAAATTTTCATGGATGCAACAATGATAGTAGGAAAAAACAAGCAAGTAGTACCTGACTTATGTTTGGAAACTAAAAAAGTGAAAGACAATGTATCTTATTATTTGTAATCATTTTATTTAGTCAATATAATCCAAGTGAAACCCTACATATTCCATGTGATTAGAGATATCAAAAATACTCCTTACTAGTAATGTAGTAATGTGATTATTCAAATTTGTTATGATTTAGAAGGAAAGGACCCATCTTTAGGAGGGATCTTTGATAAGTCAAAGAAGAACAAAGGGGCCACTATCACACTAAATTGGTTATTAGATATCAGCAAAGCCATTGAGCAGGAAATGAGATCCCATACCTTAAATACGATTTGCATTCGTTGTACAAAGAAAAAAAATATGGGGATGTTATTTTTGGTATATGGAGAACAACCTAGACAAAATTATCTGAATGGCCAAGTTCCTACCTAGTATAATGGTATGTTGGATAGAAAATTTAATCCTATCACATCTGTACCATAGTTTAGAGTTTCCACAAAAGTCTTTGTGAGATCATCTTTCTTATACATATTAGGTGGAAGAGGTGGGGAAGAATATGCAACCATTGCGATAAACAACAAATGTTAAGTAAAAATTTGCCAAACCTAAGCATCAACATAAGAAGAAAAGTAATTAACAACTATATATAACAAAAGTTGGGTCTAAACCTCATTTGGATGGCATGTATGTATCCTTTTATAAAATTTTATAGAGTCAGCTAATTAATAGTCCATGCTAGAAGCTATTTAGGGTGATTCAAAAATGGCATTGTTTTTAGTGAAAGAGTGGGAAAGATCATTCAAAATAAGGTAAGTATATATATTGTAGTTGATTACAAAGTCGAGAAGAATAAAATGTGGATGTTGTATGAGATTCATATCAACATTTGATGGTTACACAAGGATAGGACCTTATCCTACATCAACATGCACTGATAGGGTAGCACTAGTCATCCCACTGGTGAAACCACATGGGAGATGAAGCAACAATAGTGTGCTCAAATGCCTACAACCAGAGAAGCCTTAGGTATTATTTTCAAGCAACTATCCAATGACTTTATATGAACAAAGAGTCACAAAAATTATAAGAGCATATCAAAATCCATTTCCTAGATTGTGGCCTCCAATCTTAGGGAAAGCCTCGACTTTAGGCATCACATTGACTAGTAGACAATTGGTTGGAGATGGGCGAGCTCCATAAGTAGGGTTACATGAATAATCAGTGAATAGAGTATTAATATCAGGGTCGGCGTGAGGGTTTGTAGAGTTGGTGCTGCTAGTTAAGACTAAAAAATGAAAGTCTACAGTCATTGCTAAAAATGTGCAAGTACCAATAAAGGACAACATTGAGTAGACATAGTTACTAGGTAGATGGGTCTTTATAATAAGTTATAAAATGTGTTCATATAGAGGCTGATGTAGGACATATTCTTTCTCTTAAGTCACATTTTGGCTCTAATATTAATATATATATATATATATATATAGAGAGAGAGAGAGAGAGAGTTAGGTTAGAATACACTTGAGTGTACAGATCGCATGGATACACTCAAGTGTTTTTGCATATCAAGACTATTTTTTTGCAAGATGTAAACCATTGATCTTCATTTTCATACTATAATTAGGCTACATACAAACTTTGAGCCCATTTTGATGAGCGTAAGTCACTTATCCGAGGGCAACAAAACCAACGCACAAAACTAATTTGAAATGCATATTTTTTGTAGTCCTTATAACATGACCTATAAATGTCCAAATGTGCTCAAATTTTTTATATGATTTATTCACAAGATGATTAAGAAGATCAACTGATTAGATTTAAAAAAAATTGCATCATGAAAAACTACTTGAGTCTATTCTGCTCTGAATACACTCGAGTGTATTCTAGCCTGACTATATATATATATATATATATATATATATATATATATATATATATATATATATATATATATATATATATATATATATATATTTATTTATTTATTTATTTATTTATTTATTTATTTATTTATTTATATATTTATATATATATATATTTATATATATACATATATATATATTTATATATATAACAAAGTTCAAAAGATTATTAGTAGAAGATCTTATTATAAGGACTCTAATCATAATAAATACATAAACATAATTATTTTGCTTAATTAGATGCTTAAATGATACATTTAACATTGTATTATTATCTAATACCACTTGACAAAGTTACTTTTAAATTTGGGTCAACTCTGAATATGTTTTCTTAAGTTGTGTAATTTAATATAATGTATGGAGATTTTCCCTTTTTTGGGTTTAAAAATAATTTTTCCAAATTCTTATTTTGTTACGTGGTATTTTCGAGTATCTGATGAAACTTTATTTCATTCGGCTACTTCTAATCTCCATTTCTTGGGTTACTAGTTCCGTATAAATATTAAACCAAGACTTTAGAATAATGATTTTTTAGGGTGGACAGTTTTTGGGATTAAACCATCAGACTAATGGTTTTATTACATGTGAAGGAGCTTTGACACCCAATTTCTTGTGATCTAGAGAAAATGTTTGAGAAAGGTAATTACAACTAGCAACTAGTGAGCGCTTTTGTTCTCAAGTCACAAACGGCTACCAATGTCAAGTGTAGATGCTTTCCCATCACTAATAGTCTTATATAAAGTATTTGATTGAGGACTCCCTGAATAGAAATAAGTGGAGCGAAGATTTTAGTGGTTGACGAGAGAAGATAACACCATTGGACTACCAAAATCAGAAAACAGTGTTAAACAAATGATAATTGTAGGAATACAGGCTGATGAGCATTTTGGAAATCAACCCGACGGTCTTTTCCTAGGGTCACTGCGATTAGATGATAATGGACATCTGATGGTCTTGCTTGATAAGACCTTAGTACATCATCAAACTGACGAGAGTTCTATATGTATTTATCGACGGAGTTATAGGCTATCATCATCAATGCATAATTTGGGTAGCTAGGTTGACAAGAAAAGTGCTCTGATGCTTGATTCCCTTCATCTGACGACCAAGCAAGCTCAAATGGGATCTCTAGACAGGTTTCTCAATGGGTTCTTTGGCCCCCTTTGACCAACAAAAACATGAATTTAAACCCTTTCACTACCACCATACCTATAAATGCCCCTTCTCTTTCTATCCTAAAAATTTTTAGGAGAAGTTCTTACTGCATTTGGAAGACTAATGAGAGTCAATCGGGATGGACAAAGCAACTATTTGTGGTTGCATGCTCTAAATCAACCCCTTTTAAGAAGGGTCGAAGGCTTTTAATTAGGTTTCTTCCTTAATATATGTAAGATCAACCATTTTAAATATATTTGTAATGTTTCTTCCTCCTCTCTTCTAGAATGACCAAGATCCATGGTGATACAAGTTGGTAACTTGTGTATATGATTAAGAAACCTCCTTTTCGTCCCTCTTTTTTTCTCTATGTCAACCCAAATATTAGGAAATTGGGGCTTCCTTGGAGCTTTTGGGAAACAAAGATTGGATCTTTACCACTATGTTACTGGTGTTCATCTTGGACTTCATTTTCTTCACCCCAAAGGCGAGTAATGTAACTTTGATGCATTTTTTGCATACTTATAACACACATCACCTTCACCTTGTTCTAGATAATCTTTTAACATGCTAAAAGATGGTCTTTTATGTTATTTTTCACAAGTAAGTTGATAATAAGAGCTCCTAAGTCTCCTTCAATATGTTTTATGCGATAGATAGTGATTTCAGTCATAAATAGGATTTGTGGTTTATACCCTAGTATTGCTGATGTGGAATGTTTACCTAGGATGGACCATGTTTGATTTTACGTGTTTAAGATGATGAGCCTCTATCGTTCATCACTCGTACCGACTGAGGGAAAGAGATCTGTAGAATTATGGTCATTGTGGATCTTATACGAGGCTGATTTCAACTTTATATTGGTCAGATAATAGTTTGAGTGGAAGACCTCAAACTACCTAGGTCTTAACAAATGTGTAATTCATCCGAGTAGAATACTTGATAGGGTTATTTGGAGAATCACATTGGATAAAACTCATTTGTTTTTTTTGCTTTCTAGCATCATATGTGATTCGTATCTCTTCATGTGTAGTCATGTGTACTTGTAACTTCATCTATGCTTAATGAATGAACATATACTACTCAATTTACTATTCTATTATACTACATGTCATAATTGCTTACATTATAATATTTGTCTGTAAGAAATAAATGTTATCAGAGGTTATATAACATCATTGAGACTTGGTCACCTCATAGATTTTGCACACCTTTTTAGATGATTAGCAAAAATGTCAGACCCGTGGTGGAGAAGAGGCTCAATATGAATACTACTAGAGCTGAGAGGTTTGTGTGATTTATGTAGAATCCTAGATTCATCCATATATTCTCAAGTTCGGGCAAGGGGATTTCTACATGATGTATCTCGACTCAAGTTTTTAATTATATGCAATGCACTGTTTAAATGTTGTAAGTATCTAGGAGCACCTTTTGTATACAAGTTATGGTTGAGGTCGTGGATACTCATGTAAAGATACCTTTTCAACTATCTTTTGTGATTTTGGGCCTTTTTGCAAGTATTTCTTTGGAATTTTGAGATTTTTATTTAGATTTAATTTTATACCTTTTTTGGTGATATGTTTGATTAATGTTTGATTGTTGTTCTGGTTTTGAGTAATGTCATTTTGTGTGGTAGATTGTCGCACTTGGTTACATCTGATCTTTCAATTTGATGAGTCTATAGGGACAAAGGACTTAGGTTTTTTTTGCTCTTACGTACCCAACCGATTTTGCCATGGTTTATGGTATTCTTATATGTATGGAGAACATGAAGAACATGTCAAGAGTAGTTACGTAGTGCCTAGAGGTGGCAGTAGGAGACGGGTATCAGAGGATAGAGAACCTTATACAGCACCGTAACAACCCATACCACCTCCCTTTGACCGTACAAACATAGCTGATCCAACTTTGCAATCAATTTTTGGATAGCTAATGATGACGATAACACATTTAAATGATAGAGAAAATGTACCTCCACCTAGGGTACCTACTCCAAATGTTGAGTCACAACGTCCGGGGAAGACCTTTGAATGGTTGAAGTGTGTCGGTGCCACTGAGTATGTAGGAACCACAAACCTAGAAGATGCAAATATGTGGTTTAGAAATTTAGGGAAGGAATTTTGGATCCTAAGTATCATTGGGGAGGACAAGGTTAAGAATGTGATCTATCATATGAAGGGTAGTGTTGGCCACTGGTGGGCCATAAAGGAGTAGAAGCATCCCAGTGAGGCAATTGGTTGGGAAGATTTTTGGTGGGAATTCATCTGTCGTTCCTTTCTCGAGACGTATTTACATGATAATATGGTTTAAGTGGTTTTACCTAAGACTGTAGTCTGTGAACAAATACGACTTGAAGTTTATGGATTTGTTGATGTTATATCAACACATGGCATCAATGGATAAGGTTAGGATAATAAGTTTTCAAAAGGGATTAAATACTGAGTTGGAACGCAAATGACATGTCCAAGAGATATAAGGAGAGAGCCAAGTTCCTTCATGATAAGATGATTAAAAAGGAGTTTGAGCCTGGCAAATGGGTATGGTTGTACAATTCAAGAATGAAGTTCTTTCCCAGAAAACTCCGGTCTAGATGGGAAGGTCCCTGACTTATCAAGAAAGTATACCCATTCGGGGCTGTTGTGATATGTGAGAAAGAAGGTGTGAAAGAGTTTGCCGTCAATGGACAAAGATTGAAACCAGTTGTTGAAGTCGGCCCAGATAAAGCCAATCAAAGTTTTGATATTGTTATGCTTGTAGAAGAACAATCCAATGAAGCAATGTGCTTGGAAGAGGATGAGAATGAAATCTACTACAAGGATGCCTTGAGGATTCCAAAGAAGTGAAAGAAGTAAAAGATCAATAAGCCTGGTTGAAGGCATAAAATTTAGTGCTAGTAGGAGGAAACCCACATGGTTTGAGATTCTTGAACCTTACTTTTTGATACTTTTGTTTTATTTTACACAAAACACAGACACACACAATTGTGCTTGATAGTTTATGTTTTTAGTTTTGATGAAATGACAGGTCAGATAAGATCAAGTTGAGGATTGAGGCACATTCAATCTGTGTGGTGAATATTTCATCAAGAAAAATCATTCAAGAGGATTAAATGTTGAGTTTCTAAAAGTGTTGATGAAATTGGGAGAATTTGAATTGATAGAAGGTAGCACGACCATGTTGACCAGAATAGCCATGCCGGCACGGAACGGCCGTGCTAGTGAAATTAAAACAATAGGTTGTTTTGAAATTTTGGCCGCTGGCCGCACGGCCGTGCTGACCAGAACGACCATTCCAGCTCCCCGCCAGCACAGCAGTGCTGGCCAGAATGGCCGTGCTGGCCCAGAAAAACCACATAAATAACCCGATTCAACCTGACCCAGCACGACCCTTATTTCATTTTTGCATCCCAGCACGGCCGTTCTGCAACTCCAGGCGGCTAGGGTGAGTTCCCAACACCCCCAAATCACCTCCTCTTCCTCCCAAACTCCATATTTGAGTTTCCTTTGGTCCCTAATCTCTTTCCCTAACCTCTAGCTTTGATTTCCACCGTCCAACACCACCGATTTCTCCACCTTCAAGCAGATTTCACCCCTACAGCCCGGAGCTACATTTTTCCAGTTCTAACTCCGTTATTCACCAAAGAGCCTTGCAAGAATGAAGGGCATGGGCAAGTCCATCAAGAGGGGAGTAGAAAAGACTACAAACATCCTCAAGGGAAGCAAAAGACAATCCAAATGGGCACCCAGTTCACAACAGTCCGGCAACGCCTCCTTGCCGTCCTATTCAATTTCACGTTCCTTTGGAAGATCGGTATCAATGAGCGCCTCTCGACTCCACTCTTCCTCCAACGAGCACACCTCGGATCCAAATTACAGCAACCCCGGGGAAGAGGAGGAGGAAGAAGAAGAAGAGCTGGAAAACGTTGTGGATTCAATTGAAGTCAATGCACTGGCTCATGAGCGAAGAACTAAGAAGACTCATGAGGCATCTTCCTCATGCTTGCCGCCACGACCAGCTCCAGCAAGGCATTCAACATCATTAGCCCGACCCAGTAGAAGAAATGAAAGAGTGCCCTTGAACTTGGACACAATTTTGAGGTCACACGCCTATGAAGAAGAAGAGGTGGATGACACTGAGAGCGAGGAATTGGAGGACGAACCGGTGGACATCGTGTCGAGACTAGAGGAGGAAAAACTGACATGGGTGGGAGATTAACCAGAATGAACCACTTATGGCATAGGAATAGCAAGAAAGGAGGAAATGAGACCCCTCCACCACGAATGCATGACAAGAAGGGTGATTCCCACCAGATATGCATGTGTGCCCACAATGGAAGCCATAGCGGTCAATTTTACATTTGACAGTCATTTACGACGCTGTGGACTATACAAGAGGGATTGTCACCACTTTGGAAAAGGCAGTGGGATGCACTCTAGAGGGACTTACCAAGGTAGATGGAAACAAATATGTGGATCTAAACTATCTTGTGAGGTCCCAAATGATATCCCTTAAAGATGACAAAATTTCCCATGTTCTGAACCCCGGTTACCCTGGTGTCACCCTGGAACTCCCATACCACACTGCCCTTCTTCTCAGAGATGTAGGGCCTACGAATGAATTTTTAGATTTGTTATCATGCTATGAGGAAAGGACTCCTAGAGAGGGGTACAGAGCACCAAGTGTAGCCTTACCTGAAGAAGAGGGGGAGACAAATGTGCCAGAGCAGCAACAGTCACTTGAGCAGCCACGGCGCACTAGACCAAGAGTGGAAGATTCCGATGTGCAGCCACCTCTGACAAATGCATATGACATGGCATCTATCCATGCATAGTTGGAGGGGATTCAGAAGATGCAACAGGACATGTGGTTGGATCAGAGCAGATGCATCATCAAATCAACCACAAGTACCACTATCAGCATGCACAGACACAAAGAAACCCCCAATGGAGGGAGGATTTCTGGGGTTCAATTTCTGGCTACCAGGAGACATACCTGCCTCCATAGGTGGACTACTGGGGTCATTACTACCAGCAACCTCCTCCACAGTCTGGCCCATCACTGGACCCCACACCACTAGAGCCTTGACTTCTACCCTATAACCCCTACACTTTAGTTTCATGCTGAGGACAACATGGTTCAAAAGTTTGGGGTGGTAGGGTGGTAAGCCCTTAGTTTTCATCTTATTTTGACAAGTTTTTTGTCCCACCTGATCATGTTTTCTTGATTTTTAACTCACTTAGTGTAGATTTTCTTTTTCTTGCATTAATGCATACATGTAATCTAATTTCATGCATTTTGTGTAATTTTTCAAAAAAAAATCTCTTTTTACTCTTCCATATCATGCATTGCACTCTCATGTAGTTTTTGGTAATTTGTTGTGCATTTTTACTAGGATTTGTTGCTTTATGTTTTAAATTTCTCTAGAGTAGGTTTAGATGTGATTTAATGCAAATTGGCACCATTTTGGCCAATTGTGCCCAAACTTGAATGTTATTGCCCTAAAAGTATGTTTTGATTTAATATCTACTGTTTGAAATGAAATGTTTTTAATCATTTGACAAATGCATGCCACTTTCTTAGATCTTATTGCTATATTGTCCTTTTTGTTGACTTTTTACATGTGCACCACCTCTCTTAAGTTTGTGAATGCTTTGGTTGAATCATAAATTGAGCAAGCTACAAGCGCATAAAGCCCATGAAATTACTTGGTAGAAATGTGAATGTTATGTTGTTCTATCATGTGGTGTGATATCATTTGGTGAAGTGTTGGATTAGCTATCATGCAGGAAATCTTATGTTGGAAACTACACTAATGAGATAGAAAACATCAAATCTAGCTCACTTTACCCTTTCTACAGCCAAGTGGGTCATCTAGTGTGGTTTGCAGCATAAGAGTGAATGCATGAAAGTGAAACAATACTCCTAGTCATCTTTGATTAACACCAACATGAAACGGTTTACCCGGAATGACATGAAGTTTCTATGCTTTATATTTGAAGTTTGTATACTCAGTGCTCAGTTAATTAATGGTTTGTAAAAGAGGAGAGGAGAGAAGTGAAGCACATGCACTTAGTCACTCCCAAGACCATGTACTCAATAATTATCTATTACTATGCATTTGTCATTCATTTTTGTTGAAAAGAACCTGAAAAGCGAGATTGAGTTGGAGCATACTTGAGGACAAGTATGTTTTAAGTTTGGGGTGGTGATGTATCCATATTTTAGGGCTCCATCTTGTGCCTTTTTGTGCTTTTATCACATCTAAACAAAGTAGATTGCAAGTTAATTTCCCCAATATGTTTATCATTGCCGAATGTGCGTATGGACGTTCTTTATATTATTTTCAGGTACTTGGACCATATTTTGGATGGAAGAGAGAGAAGAAAGGAGCCCTAGGGTTCCCCCACTCATGGAGGGGTCCAAAGAAGGCCCCAAAAGCCCCCCTCAACCTACCCCAATGGTCAAGATTTGACTCCAAGCAAAGAAGTCCTTTGATAATGAAGGTTGAGGCTATTTTAGCACTTGAAGACCCAGCACGGCCATGGTGCCAAGGAACGGTCGTGCTGGTAATTACACAAAAGGTACAGGTTGAATGACAAATCATGAAGTTTCAGCAACTCAGCCATCACAGCCGCGTTGTCCAGCACGACCATGCTAGATGAAGGATCAATGGGTGTGCTTTGGGGAACGACCTCCTCAAAACTCCTCCACCACAACCGTGTTGCCCAGTACGACCGTGCTACCTAGCCACCACCACGGTCATGCTTCCCAACACGGCCGTGCTACCAGCCTTCATTTTCACCCATTTAACCTGTGATTTCACACTTCACCAGAATAGTCGTTCTCCACCACCACAGTCGTTCTCACCTCTACCCACCACGGCCGTGCTGCCACCTAAAACCTAACACTTTTCACACTGTTTTTCCCACAATACCCCTACTTACCCTAGTGCTTCCACCACCACCTATATATACATAGGTGGCAGCCATAGCACGGGGTTAGCTTCCCTAGCTACTCCTAGATTCCATTACTCCTCCCCTTGAGCATTTAGTGCATTTCCCTTGCATTTATGCTCTCCACCCACCATTTCCACCTCCATTTCACCTTGGAGACCAAGTTTTCTAGGTTTTCATCCATCATCTCCCATATCTTCATGCTCACATGCACCCTTGGAGGAGAGAGGACGTCCCTAGCAGCAAGGAGGTGAAGAAGAAGGCTACTTCCCCGAGCTCCATGGCATTTCTTCTCCTTCTTCCCATCTCTTTTACTATTTCCTTGACTATGTGTAGCTAAGCCCTTAGTGGTGGGCTATTTGGGGTTAAAATGTGACTTTTATACCATGTTGGGGAAAAATAGCTTGTAATGAACATAATTTCTATCTATGATGATTGCCTCTTGCTTCTATCTCATTTCCTATTTTATTGCATGTGGTTTGTGCTTATAACTGGAATTGCTTGCTTTACTATGTTTGATGACACTTAGCTTCTAGGAGAATTGGAGTGTATGTGGCAATCTTAGGAATGGCTCCTAGCTCCAATTAGTGGATCCCTAGCTAGCGCCCTTTGCTCCTACATACACATCCCTCCTCCTACAAGTGAGTGTGAGATCTAAGTAGCTAGTGTAAGTGTGATTAGTGCAATTGCCTAGGGCTTTCTAAAGGCTAGAATGGCTAGTGGCATGAGGTCAAATATCCGCATCTCTACTCCCATCTCTACACTTGGCTCTCAATTGACCTAATACCACTTACCCTAGAAACCTAGACTTGACAAGTCCTACTAGAATTACACCTAACCCTAGTTACCCAACTAGTAGTATAGGGTATATTCTACTAGCACTTGCCTTGTTGTTTGGTTTGGTAATCTAGATAGCATTGTGATGGTTGCTTGCTATGGTGAGATCCCCCAACTAATATCAAACCACATCCCCAAATGGCCCACATACCCTAATCATCTTTATTAAAACCCATCTTGCTTTGCTTGCTTGTTCATGCTAGTCTAGTTTAGTCACTTTTGCTTAATCTAGTCAATTGCTTAGTTTTGTTCTTTAGAGTTAACTTAGATTCTTTCTCTTTCCAGTGGTTAGTTTAGCTCTTAATTTCTTCTTGCCTTGCTAGAGTAGTGTATTTAATCTTGCTCTCATTTGGTTAATTGCTTGGCCTAGTTTCTTAGATTCGAGTTGCTTAGGATAATCTAGATTTTTGATAACTTTGTTTCCATCTTGCGTTTCCTTTCTTTTTTGCTTAGTGTAATCACAAACAAACCTTTTAAAACCCTCAAACCCTAATCTCTGCACTAGGAATATAGCAAACAATACCCTAGCTCTAGTGCCCCCTCTATCCCTGAGGACCGACCCCTTCTCTTGCCAATCACCTATACTACAACAGTACCCCGTGCGCTTGCGGGCGACCTGTTTAGTTTTGTGATTGACTTGGTTAGGGCCAATATAAATTTCAAAAGTGTTCCCACATGTGTGTTCGAGTCCCGTGGAGTGTATCTAACCATCCTTAGTTGGCTAGTGTGTACGCCTCTGGCTCAGATGCACCAAGCTTTCTGGCACCATTGTCGGGGATAGAGGCACTCGACCTAGCTAGATAGTGTAGCTTAGCCTTTCCTTTTTCCCTCACCATTGCTATTATTTATTCTTTGTGTTACTTTTGCATCTTGGTTTTCTAACTTGGTTTCTTGTTAATTGTTTGTGTATTGTGCAGGTGACAGCTGCTGATAAGCCAAACGCATTCTACTTGTACCGACTTGGTGTTGTATGACCCCGAGATTGGTAGAAGGAGGTGCCAAGCTCACTGTAACCAGCACCAAGAGGCCGAGATGGCTGGAAACAACCCACTTCTAGATGCTCAACCACTGCAGCGCCGCCCGCTCCATGAATACTTCACCCTGGGGAACTACAACTCCCCCATTGCCACCTTAGTTGACCAGATGCCAGGTCAACAGTTCTCCATTCTACCTGCACTCCTAGGACTCCTCCCTACTTACTTTGGGATGGAGAATGAGAATCCATATCACCACATTGATGCTTTCCTGGAGACGTGCTCCACTTTCCACACTCCCGCCACCACTGACGACTCCATCCATAGAACCCTCTTTCCTTTCTCCCTAAAAGAGAAAGACAAGGAGTGGTATGTGTCAAAGCCAGATCTGGTTTCATGGAATGAAGTTAAAAACGAATTCCTCAAAAAGTTCTTTCCCGTTGCAAAGTTGTCCTACATGAGGAGGTGCATCACTTCTTTTGCTCAGAAGGAGAATGATCCCTTCCACGAGGCATGGGAGAGGTTCTAAAAATTGCTCTATGACCACCCTCACCATGAAGTGCCTTTGTGGAAACTCATTCAGGCCTTCTACACTTGGCTTGAAGAGCAAATCCAAAACAACGTCGACTCCTCCTGTGGAGGTACTTTCATGGCAAATCCGCTCGAAGAATCATGGCCCTTGTTCGAACACCTTGCTAAAAACTCACACCATCGTGTTTCTACAAAAGGGGAGCATTGCGGTAGAAGCTACATCCCTCCACCTTCCTATGTGACTCCAACCTACAATGCTACCGACCCTGATATGATGAAAATGATGGTGAACATGATGAGAATGATGAAGAATCAAGCTAGTGGCTCTCCTAGCCAACCCACTATGGCAGTTGACTATGTGGATGAGGAAGTGAATTCTTTACACTCCTTTGGCAGCCGCAATAATCAAGGCCCCATATCCAACACCTACACTCCCGAGTGGAGGAACCATCCAATTTTTTCTTGGAAACAACAAAATGAGGATGGACAAGGACAAGGTCACCCGAGGCCACATTATAGTTCTAAGTTTGAAGAGGAGGTGCTAGGAAGGTTAAGAAGTTTAGATGATGTGAAGAAGGATGTGACATCACATGGGCATTCCATCAACCGCCTCGAGTAAAGATTGGATCAGATTTCTCTCTCTTTCTTGCAAGGAGGGAAGAAGGAAGACTTCCATCTCAACCGATGCCCAACCTAAATAATGATGGAACTTTCCTAGTAAACACTCCAAGTTCATATGCTCCGCCATCATACCAAGCACCACCGAACCCCTATGCTCCACCACCTCCCCATGTACCTTTTAACTACCAATATGCTCCACCTCCACCTCATTCATACCAGCAACCACCCCCACAATACCACCCCCATCCACAACAACAACAGCCACCACAACAACCACAACTGCAATTCATCCTCAAAAACCCAAATTCACTTCACCAAAGGCCTCCACCACCCCCAACAGCCACAACAGCCACCACAAGCCTCTTCTTCCACTACACATGAGCATGTGAAGGCTGTGACTATTCTGAGGAGTGGTCGGACGTTAGAGCACCCCCCCTCATACCGTTGTTGTTGACAGAGGTGATAATGAGACTGGGCAGGTTGATACTGAGATGCAGCCTGAGGATACCGTGATAAGAGATAGGGTTGATATTGTGATACCGGGTGATGATATTGTGATTCCTGTGATACCTATTGATGATATTGTTGATCTGCACCATATGGGGACCCAACTCCCCCCATTTCCTGAGGCTCATAAGGAGCCTTCTGCTGAAAGGAGAAGGAAGAAGTACACTGAAGACATCCTTGAAACCTTCAAACAAGTGAAAATCAACATCCCTTTGCTTGATGCAGTCAAGCAAATCCCTTCTTATGCTAAGTTCTTGAAAGATCTCTACACTTCAAGAGAAGGACTATGGGAAGAACACCAAAGAAAGTGAAGCTTACCAAGCAAGTGAGCTCGATCTTACAGCACACCATGCTAAGGAAAAGAAAAGATTTCAGTGATCCTATCATCTCATACTACATTGGGGCACACCGCATAGACCAAGCTCTCCTAGACATGGGCTCTAGAATTAACCTAATGTCGTATGATGTGTTTATAGAGCTAAAAATGGGGCAGTTGAGTCCAGCTCAGTGTACTTTACAGTTGGTTGACATATTGGTAAAGATTCCTAGAGGGCATGTGGATGACGTGCTTCTGAGACTTGATGATGAGATGTCTGCCTTCTTCCCTATTGATTTCATTGTCTTAGACATGGAAAGGGATGCAGGGAGGGTTCCTATCATCTTGGGGAGACCTTTCCTAGCCACAGTGGATGCGGTTATTCATGTGAGGACCGATACAATGTATGTGACATTCATGCACATGAAGATCCGGTTGAACATCTTTAAATCATCAGCCACAGCCGAGGTGATAGGGGCCATTGAAAAAGATTGCTATCTCATTGAGTGCCTAGAGGAAATTGTGGAGGAATGCCTACCTGGGTGGATTCAAACTACCACTCAAGGTAGAGGTCTAGAGTCGATAGTTGAGTTCCCCAATGATGATGAGTAAGATGATGAAGAGAAGGAGCTAGCCTTGGTGGCTGCAAGTGAAGACCTCTCGTCTATCTCTGAACCATTAAAGAACTCTCTTGAAGAACCTCCCACTCTTGAGCTGAAATCACTTCCAGAAGGATTGAAGTATTCTTTACTAGGGGTAAATGACACCCTCCCGGTGATCATTTCTTCCATTCTCTCACTAGAACAAGGGGAGGCCTTGATGAAAGTCTTGAAGAAGAACATCCAAGCCATTGTATGGTCCATACCTGACTTGAGGGGTATTGATCCCACCATCTGTGTACACAGGATCATCTAGAGGATGATGCAAGGCTGACTCGCCAAATGCAAAGGTGGTTGAATCCAAAGTTGAAAGAGGTTGTGACCCAAGAAGTTGTGAAATTGCTTGATGTTGGGATAATCTACCCCATTTCAAACAGTACATGGGTGAGTCCCATCCAAGTTGTACCCAAGAAGGGTGGGATCACTGTTGCGGAGAATGCAGATGGTGAGCTAATGCCGGTAAGAGAACAATCCAAATGGAGAATGTGTGTTGACTATCGGAAGCTCAATGAAAAGACCAAGAAGGACCACTATCCTCTCCCATTTCTTGACCAGATTTTGGAGAGGCTAGCGGGACAAAGCTTCGATTGTTTCCCTGATGGATATTCTACATATTTCCAAATTGTTGTGCATCCTGTAGATTAAGAGAAGACAACATTCACTTGCCCGAGTAGCACCTTTGCCTACTGGAGAATGCCATTTGGGTTGTGTAATGCCCCTTCTACTTTTCAGAAGTGTGTGACCTCGATCTTTGCGGATATGCTTGATTCGTGTTTAGAAGTGTTCATGGATGATTTCTCAGTTTTGGTAAGACATTTGATGAGTGCTTGCTACATTTGGCTATTGTTCTTAAGAGATGTGTGAAGGTTTTCCTAGTTACTCCTCCCCTTGAGCATTTAGTGCATTTCCCTTGCATTTATGCTCTCCACCCACCATTTCCACCTCCATTTCACCTTGGAGACCAAGTTTTCTAGGTTTTCATCCATCATCTCCCATATCTTCATGCTCACATGCACCCTTGGAGGAGAGAGGACGTCCCTAGCAGCAAGGAGGTGAAGAAGAAGGCTACTTCCCCGAGCTCCATGGCATTTCTTCTCCTTCTTCCCATCTCTTTTACTATTTCCTTGACTATGTGTAGCTAAGCCCTTAGTGGTGGGCTATTTGGGGTTAAAATGTGACTTTTATACCATGTTGGGGAAAAATAGCTTGTAATGAACATAATTTCTATCTATGATGATTGCCTCTTGCTTCTATCTCATTTCCTATTTTATTGCATGTGGTTTGTGCTTATAACTGGAATTGCTTGCTTTACTATGTTTGATGACACTTAGCTTCTAGGAGGAATTGGAGTGTATGTGGCAATCTTAGGAATGGCTCCTAGCTCCAATTAGTGGATCCCTAGCTAGCGCCCTTTGCTCCTACATACACATCCCTCCTCCTACAAGTGAGTGTGAGATCTAAGTAGCTAGTGTAAGTGTGATTAGTGCAATTGCCTAGGGCTTTCTAAAGGCTAGAATGGCTAGTGGCATGAGGTCAAATATCCGCATCTCTACTCCCATCTCTACACTTGGCTCTCAATTGACCTAATACCACTTACCCTAGAAACCTAGACTTGACAAGTCCTACTAGAATTACACCTAACCCTAGTTACCCAACTAGTAGTATAGGGTATATTCTACTAGCACTTGCCTTGTTGTTTGGTTTGGTAATCTAGATAGCATTGTGATGGTTGCTTGCTATGGTGAGATCCCCCAACTAATATCAAACCACATCCCCAAATGGCCCACATACCCTAATCATCTTTATTAAAACCCATCTTGCTTTGCTTGCTTGTTCATGCTAGTCTAGTTTAGTCACTTTTGCTTAATCTAGTCAATTGCTTAGTTTTGTTCTTTAGAGTTAACTTAGATTCTTTCTCTTTCTAGTGGTTAGTTTAGCTCTTAATTGCTTCTTGCCTTGCTAGAGTAGTGTATTTAATCTTGCTCTCATTTGGTTAATTGCTTGGCCTAGTTTCTTAGATTCGAGTTGCTTAGGATAATCTAGATTTTTGATAACTTTGTTTCCATCTTGCGTTTCCTTTCTTTTTTGCTTAGTGTAATCACAAACAAACCTTTTAAAACCCTCAAACCCTAATCTCTGCACTAGGAATATAGCAAACAATACCCTAGCTCTAGTGCCCCCTCTATCCCTGAGGACCGACCCCTTCTCTTGCCAATCACCTATACTACAACAGTACCCCATGCGCTTGCGGGCGACCTGTTTAGTTTTGTGATTGACTTGGTTAGGGCCAATATAAATTTCAAAAGTGTTCCCACATGTGTGTTCGAGTCCCGTGGAGTGTATCTAGCCATCCTTAGTTGGCTAGTGTGTACGCCTCTGGCTCAGATGCACCAAGCTTTCTGGCACCATTGCCGGGGATAGAGGCACTCGACCTAGCTAGATAGTGTAGCTTAGCCTTTCCTTTTTCCCTCACCATTGCTATTATTTATTCTTTGTGTTACTTTTGCATCTTGGTTTTCTAACTTGGTTTCTTGTTAATTGTTTGTGTATTGTGCAGGTGACAGCTGCTGATAAGCCAAACGCATTCTACTTGTACCGACTTGGTGTTGTACGACCCCGAGATTGGTAGAAGGAGGTGCCAAGCTCACTGTAACCAGCACCAAGAGGCCGAGATGGCTGGAAACAACCCACTTCTAGATGCTCAACCACTGCAGCGCCGCCCGCTCCATGAATACTTCACCCTGGGGAACTACAACTCCCCCATTGCCACCTTAGTTGACCAGATGCCAGGTCAACAGTTCTCCATTCTACCTGCACTCCTAGGACTCCTCCCTACTTACTTTGGGATGGAGAATGAGAATCCATATCACCACATTGATGCTTTCCTGGAGACGTGCTCCACTTTCCACACTCCCGCCACCACTGACGACTCCATCCATAGAACCCTCTTTCCTTTCTCCCTAAAAGAGAAAGACAAGGAGTGGTATGTGTCAAAGCCAGATCTGGTTTCATGGAATGAAGTTAAAAACGAATTCCTCAAAAAGTTCTTTCCCATTGCAAAGTTGTCCTACATGAGGAGGTGCATCACTTCTTTTGCTCAGAAGGAGAATGATCCCTTCCACGAGGCATGGGAGAGGTTCTAAAAATTGCTCTGTGACCACCCTCACCATGAAGTGCCTTTGTGGCAACTCATTCAGGCCTTCTACACTTGGCTTGAAGAGCAAATCCAAAACAACGTTGACTCCTCCTGTGGAGGTACTTTCATGGCAAATCCGCTCGAAGAATCATGGCCCTTGTTCGAACACCTTGCTAAAAACTCACACCATCGTGTTTCTACAAAAGGGGAGCATTGCGGTAGAAGCTACATCCCTCCACCTTCCTATGTGACTCCAACCTACAATGCTACCGACCCTGATATGATGAAAATGATGGTGAACATGATGAGAATGATGAAGAATCAAGCTAGTGGCTCTCCTAGCCAACCCACTATGGCAGTTGACTATGTGGATGAGGAAGTGAATTCTTTACACTCCTTTGGCAGCCGCAATAATCAAGGCCCCATATCCAACACCTACACTCCCGAGTGGAGGAACCATCCAATTTTTTCTTGGAAACAACAAAATGAGGATGGACAAGGACAAGGTCACCCGAGGCCACATTATAGTTCTAAGTTTGAAGAGGAGGTGCTAGGAAGGTTAAGAAGTTTAGATGATGTGAAGAAGGATGTGACATCACATGGGCATTCCATCAACCGCCTTGAGTAAAGATTGGATCAGATTTCTCTCTCTCTCTTGCAAGGAGGGAAGAAGGAAGACTTCCATCTCAACTGATGCCCAACCTAAATAATGATGGAACTTTCCTAGTGAACACTCCAAGTTCATATGCTCCGCCATCATACCAAGCACCACCGAACCCCTATGCTCCACCACCTCCCCATGTACCTTTTAACTACCAATATGCTCCACCTCCACCTCATTCATACCAGCAACCACCCCCACAATACCACCCCCATCCACAACAACAACAGCCACCACAACAACCACAACTGCAATTCATCCTCAAAAACCCAAATTCACTTCACCAAAGGCCGCCACCACCCCCAACAGCCACAACAGCCACCACAAGCCTCTTCTTCCACTACACATGAGCATGTGAAGGCTGTGACTATTCTGAGGAGTGGTCGGACGTTAGAGCACCCCCCCTCATACCGTTGTTGTTGACAGAGGTGATAATGAGACTGGGCAGGTTGATACTGAGATGCAGCCTGAGGATACCGTGATAAGAGATAGGGTTGATATTGTGATACCGGGTGATGATATTGTGATTCCTGTGATACCTATTGATGATATTGTTGATCTGCACCATATGGGGACCCAACTCCCCCCATTTCCTGAGGCTCATAAGGAGCCTTCTACTGAAAGGAGAAGGAAGAAGTACACTGAAGACATCCTTGAAACCTTCAAACAAGTGAAAATCAACATCCCTTTGCTTGATGCAGTCAAGCAAATCCCTTCTTATGCTAAGTTCTTGAAAGATCTCTACACTTCAAGAGAAGGACTATGGGAAGAACACCAAAGAAAGTGAAGCTTACCAAGCAAGTGAGCTCGATCTTACAGCACACCATGCTAAGGAAAAGAAAAGATTCCAATGATCCTATCATCTCATACTACATTGGGGCACACCGCATAGACCAAGCTCTCCTAGACATGGGCTCTAGAATTAACCTAATGTCGTATGATGTGTTTATAGAGCTAAAAATGGGGCAGTTGAGTCCAGCTCAGTGTACTTTACAGTTGGTTGACATATTGGTAAAGATTCCTAGAGGGCATGTGGATGACGTGCTTCTGAGACTTGATGATGAGATGTCTGCCTTCTTCCCTATTGATTTCATTGTCTTAGACATGGAAAGGGATGTAGGGAGGGTTCCTATCATCTTGGGGAGACCTTTCCTAGCCACGGTGGATGCGGTTATTCATGTGAGGACCGATACAATGTATGTGACATTCATGCACATGAAGATCCGGTTGAACATCTTTAAATCATCAGCCACAGCCGAGGTGATAGGGGCCATTGAAAAAGATTGCTATCTCATTGAGTGCCTAGAGGAAATTGTGGAGGAATGCCTACCTGGGTGGATTCAAACTACCACTCAAGGTAGAGGTCTAGAGTCGATAGTTGAGTTCCCCAATGATGATGAGTAAGATGATGAAGAGAAGGAGCTAGCCTTGGTGGCTGCAAGTGAAGACCTCTCGTCTATCTCTGAACCATTAAATAACTCTCTTGAAGAACCTCCCACTCTTGAGCTGAAATCACTTCCAGAAGGATTGAAGTATTCTTTACTAGGGGTAAATGACACCCTCCTGGTGATCATTTCTTCCATTCTCTCACTAGAACAAGGGGAGGCCTTGATGAAAGTCTTGAAGAAGAACATCCAAGCCATTGTATGGTCCATACCTGACTTGAGGGGTATTGATCCCACCATCTGTGTACACAGGATCATCTAGAGGATGATGCAAGGCTGACTCGCCAAATGCAAAGGCGGTTGAATCCAAAGTTGAAAGAGGTTGTGACCCAAGAAGTTGTGAAATTGCTTGATGTTGGGATAATCTACCCCATTTCAAACAGTACATGGGTGAGTCCCATCCAAGTTGTACCCAAGAAGGGTGGGATCACTGTTGCGGAGAATGCAGATGGTGAGCTAATGCCGGTAAGAGAACAATCCAAATGGAGAATGTGTGTTGACTATCGGAAGCTCAATGAAAAGACCAAGAAGGACCACTATCCTCTCCCATTTCTTGACCAGATTTTGGAGAGGCTAGCGGGACAAAGCTTCTATTGTTTCCCTGATGGATATTCTACATATTTCCAAATTGTTGTGCATCCTGTAGATTAAGAGAAGACAACATTCACTTGCCCGAGTAGCACCTTTGCCTACTGGAGAATGCCATTTGGGTTGTGTAATGCCCCTTCTACTTTTCAGAAGTGTGTGATCTCGATCTTTGCGGATATGCTTGATTCGTGTTTAGAAGTGTTCATGGATGATTTCTCAGTTTTGGTAAGACATTTGATGAGTGCTTGCTACATTTGGCTATTGTTCTTAAGAGATGTGTGAAGGTTTTCCTAGTTCTATCTTGGGAAAAGAGTCACATCATGGTACCCGAAGGCATAATCTTGGGTCACCGAGTTTCAAATAATGGGATTGAAATTGACAAGGCCAAAGTGGGCCTCATTTCTATTCTCACTATTCCTTCCACCGTAAGACATATCTGGTCTTTCTTGGGACATGTCGGTTTCTATCGCCGCTTCATCAAGGATTTCAGTAAAATCTTAAGACCTCTATGTCACTTACTTGAAAAGGATGTTGAATTTCATTTTGATGACAAGTGTATTGAAGCTTTCAATCACTTAAAGGAAAGACTTATTTCTGCTCTGATTATGTAGCACCCAGATTTCTCTTTGTCGTTCGATATTATGACCAATGCATCCGACATGGAAGTGGGGGCTATGTTGGGCCAAAGAGTTGGCTGGATTCCTCATGTTATCTACTACGTGAGCAAGACTTTATATGAAGCCCAAAGAAATTACACGATGACTGAGAAAGAATTGTTTGTCGTCATCTTCGCTCTTGATGAATTATGATCATATCTTTTACAAAACAAAGTAGTGATATCCACAGACCACGCTGCACTGAAATACCTCATGTCAAAGAAAGACTCAAAGCTAAGGTTGATCAGATGGATTCTATTGCTTCAAGAGTTAGATGTGGAGATTGTAGACAAGAAGGGAGTGGAAAATGGTGTTGCCAACCATCTCTCCTGAATTGATTACCCCTTTGATGATACAAGTCGAATCAAGGAAACGATGCCACATGAACAACTCTCCCTTCTTTCATCCACTCAAAGGCCATGGTATCAACACATAGCCAATTTCTTGGCTAGTGGGAGGATACCTTGCACATGGACAAGGGAGGAAAGTAAAAGGTTGTTTTCCATGGTCAGGAATTATGCTTGGTATGACCCCCACCTCTTCAAATATTTCCCCGATCAGCTCATAAGGAGATGTGTTCCAGAAATAGAACAGCAAGAAATCCTATCCATGTGCCATTCTGGAGTATATGGAGGCCATTTTGGAGGGAAGCGCACGGATGCAAAGGTTCTTCAATGTGGGTTTTATTGGCCATCCTTGTTCAAAGATTCACATGAGTTTTACAAGATTTTCTTGAAATGCCAAAAAGTGGGCACTATCTCAAAAAGGGACATGATGCCTCTATCACCATTCTTATGGTGGAGGTGTTTGATGTATGAGGGATTGACTTCGTGGGTCCTTTCCCACCTTCCTTTGGGTATGTCTACATTTTAGTTGCCATCAACTACATTTCAAAGTGGATAGAAGTTGTTGCAACTTGGACGAATGACCACAAGGTGGTGGGCGACTTTCTGAAATCAAACATTTTTAGCCATTTTGGCATCCCAAGGGCCATGATTAGTGACGGAGGAAGTCACTTCATTCACCACACTTTTGAAGGGTTGCTCAAGATAGCATGGAGTAAACCATCGAGTAGCCACTCCATATCATCCTCAAACTAGTGGCCAAGTTGAGTAGGCCAATCGGGAGTTAAAGCTCATTTTAGAGAAAACGGTGAGACTGGACTGTAAGGATTGGTCACTCCGTCTCAATTAAGCTCTATGGGCATACATGACTGCATACAAAGCCCCGATTCACACTACCCCCATTCAAGCTCATCTATGGAAAAAGTTGTCATTTGCCGGTTGAAATACAACACAAGGCATTATGGGCTTTAAAGACTATGGATCTTGATGGAGAACACATCACAATGAAGAGGAAGTTTCAACACAATGAGCTGGAGAAAATGCGCCATGAGGCGTATGACCTGTCCAAGAGCTATAAGGAGAGAACCAAGTTCCTTCATGATAAGATGATTAAAAAGGAGTTTGAGCCCGGCAAATGGGTATGGATGTACAATTCAAGAATGAAGTTCGTTCTCAAAAAACTCCGGTCTAGATGGGAAGGTCCATATCTTATCAAGAAAGTATACCCATCCGGGGTTGTTGTGATATGTGAGAAAGAAGGTGTGAAAGAGTTTGTCATCAATGGATAAAGATTGAAACTAGTTGTTGAAGTTGGCCCAGATAAAGCCAATCAAAGTTTTGATATTGTTATGCGTGTAGAAGAACAATCCGATGAATAAATGTGCTTGGAAGTGGATGAGAAAGGAATCTACTACAAGGAAGCCTTAAGGATTCCAAAGAAGTAAAAGAAGTACAAGATCAATAAGCCCGGCTAAAGGTGTAAAATTTAGCGCTAGTGGGAGGCAACCCACGTGGTTTGAGATTCGCGAACCTTAATTTTTGATACTTTTCTTTTATTTTAGACAAAACACACACACGCACATTTGTTCTTGATAGTTTTTGTTTTTAGTTTTGATGAAAAGATAGGTCAGACAGGATCAAGTTGAGGATTGAGGCACATTCAATCAGGGTGGTGAATATTCCATCAAGAAAAATCATTCAAGAGGATTAAATGTTGAGTTTCTAAAAGTGTTGATGAAATTGGGAGATTTTGAACTTATAGAGGGTAGCACGGCCGTGTTGACCAGAACAGTCGTGCTGGCATCCAGCTAGAATGACCATGCTGGAATGGAACAGGCGTGTTGGTGAAATTAAAACAAGTTGTTTCAAAATTTTGGCCACTGGCAACACGGCCATGCTGACAAAAATGGTCATGCCAGCTCCCCGCCGGCACGGCCGTGCTATCCCAGAAAAACCACATAAATAACCCGATTCAACCCGACCCAGCACAACCCTTATTTCATTTTTGCATCCCATCACGGTCGTTTCGCGACTCCAGGTGGCTAGGGCGAGTTCCCAACACCCCCAAATCACCTCC
Organism: Alisma plantago-aquatica; assembly: GCA_963693085.1. NCBI lineage: Eukaryota > Viridiplantae > Streptophyta > Magnoliopsida > Alismatales > Alismataceae > Alisma > Alisma plantago-aquatica. Next base: position 298,463,832 of record OY856415.1, read on the forward strand.
TCTTGCTCCCAAACTCCGGATTTGAGTTTCCTTTGGTCCCTAATTGCTTTCCCTAACCTCTAGCTTCGATTTCCACCATCTAGCACCACTGATTTCTCAAGAAGATTTTTCCCTTACAGCCCGGAGCTGCATTTTTTCAGTTCTAACTCCATTTTTCACCAAAGAGCCTTGCAAGAATGAAGGGCATGGGCAAGGCCATCAAGAGGGGAGTAGAGAAGACTACAAACATCCTCACCGAAAGCAAAAGACAATCCAAACAGGCACCTGGTTTATATCAATCCGGTAGCGCCTCCTCGCCGTCCAATTCAATTTCACGTTCCTTTGGATGATCGGTGTCGATGAGCACCTCTCGACTCCACTCTTCCTCCAGCGAGCACATCTCGCATCCAAACTATAGCAACCCTAGGGAAGAGGAGGAGGAAGAAGAAGAAGAGCTGGAAAACATTGTGGATTCAATTGAAGTCAATGCACCGGATCATGAATGAAGAACCAAGAAGACTCATGAGGCATATTCCTTACGCTTGCCGCCATGACCAGCTCCAGAAAGGCATTCAACATCATCAGCCTGACCTAGTGGAAGCAATGAAAGAGTGCCCTTGAACTTGGACACAAGTTTGGGGTCACACACCTATGAAGAAGAAGACGTGGATGACACTGAGATCGTGGAATTGGAGGACGAACTGGTGGACATCGTGTCGAGGCTAGAGGAGGACAGACTGACATGGGTGGGAGAGCAACCAGAAGGAACCACTTATGGAAGAGGAATAGCAAGAAAGGAGGCAATGAGACCCCTCCACCCGAATGCATGACAAGAAGGGTGATTCCTACCAGATATGCATGTATGCCCAACCATAGTGGTCAATTTTGCATTTGATAGTCATTTATGACGTTGTGGACTGTACAAGATTTTAACTATAGTTGAAAAAACATACTTCGAGATTACTCATGAGTTTTTTGCAACCTTAGAGAAGGTTAAGTACCAAGGAGAGGATTTATTAGGTTCAAATTAAACTGCTCAACACATGTCCTCAAGGCTTCTCCGATCAATGCAATTTTTGCCCCCAATCCAGAAATGGCAAAGAAATTCAATGAGGGAAGATTTGACAAGAATGGTAGAGAAGATTACTCTGAGATGTGGAAGACGATCACGTGCCAATCTACTTTTTTTAGGGAAATCCAAAATGAGCAAGATCTACAACCCTTTCTTGAGATACTTACAAAAGGTGCTAGTAAACACCTTGTTTGGTCGCTATGATAATCTAGGATCAAGTTCTCAAAAAGACTTATTTCTTATGGCCATAGTTGTAAGTCAGGGGTTTGTGAACGTTGGTGCCATGGTGATTGATCACTTGAAGACAATCCCATCCAAGAGTAAAAATCCATTCATCATGGGAGGGATTGTCACTACTTTGGAAAAGGTAGTGGGATGCACTCTAGAGGGACTTACCAAGGTATATGGAAACAAATATGTGGATCTAAACTATCTTGTGAGGTCCCAAATGATATCCCTTAAAGATGAAAAAAATTTATATGTTCTGAACCCCGGCTACCCTGGTGTCACCCTGGAACTCCCATACCACACCACCCTTCTTCTCAGAGATGTAGGGTCTGTGGATGAATTTTTAGATTTGTTATCACGCTATGAGGAAAGGACCCCAAGAGAGGGGTACAGCGCACCAAGTGTAGCCTTACCAAAAGAAGAGAGGGAGACAAATGTGCCAGAGTAGCAGTGGTCACTTGAGTAGTCATGCCACACTAGACTGAGAATGGAAGCTTTTGATGCGCAACCGCCTCCAACAAATGCATATGACATGGCATCTATCCATGCACAATTGGAGGGGATTGATAAGATGCAACAGGACATGTGGTTGGATCAGCAACAGATGCATCATCAAACCAACCACATGTACCACTATTAGCATGCATAGACACAAAGATACCCCCAATGAGGGGAGGATTTCTGGGGTTCAATTTCTGGCTACTAGGAGACATACCCGCCTCCACAGGTGGACTACTGGGGCCATTACTACCAGCAACCTCCTCCACAGTTTGGCCCATCATAGGATCCCACACCACCAGAGCCTTGACTTCTACCCTATCACCCCTACGCTTTAGTTTCATGCTGAGGACAGCATGGTTCAAAAGTTTGGGGTGGTAGGGCGGTAAGCCCTCAGTTTTCAGCTTATTTTGACAAGTTGTCTGCCCCACCTGATCATGTTTGCTTGATTTTTAACTCACTTAGTGTAGATTTTCTTTTTCTTGCATTCATGCATACATGTAATTAAATTTCATGCATTTTTGTGTAATTTTTCAAAAAATTTGCTCTTTTTGCTCTTCCATATCATGCATTGCACTCTCATGTGGTTTTTGGTAATTTCTTATGCATTTTAACTAGGATTTGCTGCTTTATGTTTTAAATTTCTCTAGAGTAGGTTTAGATGTGATTTAATGCAAATTGGCACCATTTTGGCCAATTGTGCCCAAACTTGAATGTTCTTGCCCTAAAAGTATGTTTCGACTTAATCTCTACTGTTTGAAATGAAATGTTTTTTATCATTTGACAAATGCATGCTACTTTCTTAGATCTTATTGCTATATGGTCATGTTTGTTGACTTTTTACATGTGCACCACCTCTCTTAAGTTTGTGAATGCTTTGGTTGAATCATGAATTGAGCAAGCTACAAGCACTTAAAGCCCATGAAATCACTTGGTAGAAATGTGAATGTGATGTAGTTCTATCATGTGGTGTGATATCATTTGGTGAAGTGTTGGATTAGTTATCATGCATGAAATATTATGTTGGGAACTACACTAGTGACCCTTCTTTGATCTGACTATTCTTTCATCACCTTCATACCTCTCCGCCTCATGAAAAGATGCCAAAGTGCACATAGCAGTCATGGCCACCCCCAAAAGTTTGGGATGGCCACATCTCAACCTCCCCGCTTCACTCTATCCACCATATGCGCTATCTACACCTAGGGCAAAGAAAAAGAAAAGTAAAAGAAAAACAAAAATAAAATAAAAGGATGCTCCTGTTTAAGAGCATTCAAATAAAGAAAAGATGAGTGTGTAAAAGCACTCCAAAATCTTACCACAACCCTTTCTTCCTCTTTCACACCCATTGAGCTAGAAAACATCAAATCTAGCTCACTTTACCCTTTCTACAGCCAAGTGGGTCATCTAGTGTGGTTTGAAGCATAAGAGTGAATGCATGAAAGCGAAACAATACTCCTAGTCATCTTTGATTAACACCAACATGAAACGGTTTACCCAGAATGATATGAAGAACATATGGACAACTTGTGTTTCTATGATTTATATTTGAAGTTTGTATACTCAATGCTCAGTTCATGAATGGTTTGTGAAAGAGGAGAGGAGAGAAGTGAAGCACATGCACTTAGTCACTCCCATGACCATGCACTCAATAATTATATGTTGTTATGCATTTGTCATTCGTTTTTGTTGAAAAGAACCTGAAAAGAGAGATTGAGTTGGAGCATACTTGAGGACAAGTATGTTTTAAGTTTGGGGTGGTGATGTAGCCCTATTTTAGGGCTCCATCTTGTGCCTTTTTGTGATTTTATCACATCTAAACAAAGTAGATTGCAAGTTAATTTCCCCAATATGTTAATCATTGTCGAATGCACGTATGGACGTTCTTTGTGTTATTTTCAGGTACTTGGACCATACTTTGGATGGAAGAGAGAGAGAAAGAAGGAGTCCTAGGGTTCCCCCACTCATGGAGGGGTCCAAACAAGGCCCCAAAAGCCCCCTCAAACTACCCCAATGGTCAAGATTCGACTCCAAGAAAAGAAGTCCTTTGATAATGAAGTTTGAGGTTGTTTTAGCCCTTGAAGACCTAGCACGGCCGTGGTGCCAAGGAACGGTCGTGCTAGCAATTACACAAAAGTTACAGGTTGATTGACAAATCGTGAAGTTTCAGCAACTTAGCCACCACGACCGTGATGCCCAGCACGGTCGTGCTAGATGAAGGACAAAATGAGCGTTCTCAAAGGCAACACCTCCTTGAAACTCCTCCACCACGGTCGTGCTGCCCAGCACGACCGTGCTACCTAGCCACCACCACGGTCGTGCTGCCCAGCACGGCCATGCTACCATCCTTCATTTTCACCCATTCAACCTGGGATTTCACACTTCACCAGAACGACCGTTATCCATCACTATGGCCGTTCTCACCTCTACCGACCACGGTCATGCTGCCCAGCACGGTCGTGTTGCCCAGTATGATCATGCTGCCACCTAAAACCTAATATTTTCACACTGTTTTTCCTACAATACCCCTACTTACCCTAGTGCTTCCACCACCACCTATATATACATAGGTGGTGGCCACAGGAAGGGGTTAGCTTCCCTAGCTGCTCCTAGACTCCATTACTCCTCCCCTTGAGCATTTAGTGCATTTCCCTTGCATTTATGCTCTCCACCCACCATTTCCACCTCCATTTCACCTTGGAGACCTAGTTTTCTAGGTTTTCATCCATAATCCCCCATATCTTCATGCTCACATGCACCCTTAGAGGAGGGAGGACGTCCCTAGTGGCAAGAAGGTGAAGAAGAATGCTACTTCCCCGAGCTCCATGGCGTTTCTTCCCCTTCTTCCCATCTCTTTTACTATTTCTTTGACTATGTGTAGCTAAGCCCCTAGTGGTGGGCCGTTTGGGGTTAAAATGTGACTTTGATACCATGTTGGGGAAAATAGCTTGTAATGAACATAATTTCTATCTATGATGATTGCCTCTTGCTTCTATCTCATTTCCTATTGTATTGCATGTGGTTTGTGCTTATAACATGAATTACTTGATTTGAGATGTTTGATGACACTTAGCTTCTAGGAGGAATTGGAGTGTATGTGGCAATCTTAGGAATGGCTCCTAGGTCCAATTAGTGGATCCCTAGCTAGCCCCCTTTGATCCTACATACACATCCCTCCTCCTAAAAGTGAGTGTGAGATCTAAGTAGCTAGTGTAGGTGTGATTAGTGCAATTGCCTAGGGCTTTCAAAAGGCTAGAATGGCTAGTGGCATGAGGTCAAATATCCTCATATCTACTCCCATCTCTACCCTTGTCTCTTAATTGAACTAATACCACTTACCCTAGAAACCTATACTTGACAAGTCCTACTAGAATTACACCTAACCCTAGTTACCCAACTAGTAGTATAGGGTATATTCTACTAGCACTTGCCTTGTTGTTTGGTTTGGTAATCTAGATAGCATTGTGATGGTTTCTTGTTAAGGTGAGATCCCCCAACTTATATCAAACCACATCCCCAAATGGCCCACCTACCCTAATCATCTTTCTTAAAACCCATCTTGCTTTGCTTGCTTGTTCATGCTAGTCTAGTTTAGTCACTTTTGCTTAATCTAGTCAATTGCTTAGTTTTGTTCTTTAGTGTTAACTTAGATTCTTTCTCTTGCCAGTGGTTAGTTTAGCTCTTAATTGCTTCTTGCCTTTCTAGATTAGTGTAGTTCATCTTGCTCTCATTTGGTTAATTGCTTGGCCTAGTTTCTTAGATTCGACTTGCTTAGGATAATCTAGCTTTTTGATAACTTAGTTTCCATCTTACCTTTCCTTTCTTGTTTGCTTAGTGTAATCACAAACAAACCTTTTAAAACCCTCAAACCCTAATCTACACACTAGGAACATAGAAAACACTACCCTAGATCTGGTTCCTCCTCTATCCCTGATGACCCACCCCTTCTCTTTCCAATCACCTATACTACAATAGTACCCCGTGCTCTTGCGGGAGACCTGTTTAGTTTTGTGATCGACTTGGTTAAGGCCAATATAAATTTCAAAAGTGTTCCCACATGTGTGTTTGAGTCCCGTGGAGTGCATCTAGCCACCCTTAGTTGGCTAGTGTGTACGCCTCTGGCTCGGACGCACCAACTACTAGTAGCATGGGTAGCAGATTGTCTATGTTATAGGTTTGCATTCTTTGGTAGTTATTTATAACTACGAGTTGTAATCTAGAAGACTCATATTTTGCAATTGTAGTTTCATGGATATTGATGTTCTTGTCATCATAGTTGATAAAATTAAAACACAAGATGTAGTTTACATTCAATCATGTATTCTCTTAGAATGATTAATTTTTTAAGTTCAGTGCACTTTCATATTATGTCATATGAGGTTTTATGACGGTGACTCATGTCTAGATCTTTATGTGGATCTATTTTCATAATCTTTTGACCTAGTTTTTTAATTTTACTATTTTTAAATTAGATTTTGTTTAGTGATATTTTCATAATATTATTAGAGAGTTGATCAATTGAAAGAATCCTCATAATTGATCTCTCCCAGAACCAAAAAACTATGTGTAAATATTTTCTGAAGATTTACATTCTTTAGGTACACTGTGTTAGTTCTAGGAGGTCTTAACATAACAGGCCATATTTTATGCGTCATTCCACAATCATGTAAATCTTGGCCGGAAAATCCATTCCTAGATCCAAAATAGCTTTTCCCCACATCACTTCTCAAGGAAAATAGCCAAGACCTTTAACTAGGTGTAAGTGACACCTTTTCAACCTCGGTTTTAGCTTCTAGAGTAGAACAGAGAGCAATCCCTCTCCTTGTTAGATGAAATGTTTGAGACAACCCACCTGTTGTTAGATTCATATATAGTGATTTATAAATGTTTCACAACTAATTCTAGTTCTACTCATATATAATGATAACTTTGTTTTTCTAAACAAATTCAATATATCATAAGAATCCCAAATTTTATGTCTCATTGTCCTCAAGTAGATGACCAATATAACTACAACACATTAGACGTTTACATAATATGCCCATGTGTAGACAGAACAAGAAACATAAAAAATGATCAAAACTAGTTATCATATTTCCTTGAAAATGTCATCTAGTATTTTTAAATTTACGCCAATGAATTCCAAGAACTTAATCCATTGTTATGTATATTTATACAAGTTATAGAAAGCATTAATGTCTCATATAGCTATAAGAAATGATAGATGATGTGTATTAAGCATTCTCAGGCAATAGTAGCACTAGGAAGCTTGACCTATTAGGAAGTTCATCCCAGGTTGCGTGAGACTGCGGACATAGCACACAACCAAGTCTAGTTGTGGTTTGTTGTTTAATTCATCATTCTTGAAACTATTCTAGAAACTTGGGTGGTGGGCACATGCATTACATGTGCACCTGCAGAATTTTACGTGTCCAAATCGGGTTTTATAAATATCAAAAGACCTAAGTGTGTTCCTAAGTCACGTCTAGACATGTACATTTCTAGGGGCCATGTGAACGCATCTAGAAGCCGCCATGAATCCATGGGAGTCCAATGCAAGAATGAAAGGGAAAACTTGTGAAACATGAGACTCTAATGCACGAACCAAATGGGAAACTTGTGCACCTCAACAGATTGAGAAAACTAGGTTAAATAATTTTATAAAAATAGTAATGTTAAAATATGCTAAATATATTTTGAATAAAATATATATGAGATTAAGAGAGGCGTTGTCTCCCCCTCTCCCATGCCCGTTATGAAGGCCAAACACTCAGGAGGGTGGTAAACAAAGGTAGAAATTGGGATTTAGACTTGGGTCCCTTTGTTAGGGGATACCATGCTTGACCACTTGACACAGTCCTTGTCATCTTGAATATATTATAGATGTTGTGCACAATTTGATTGTGCACCCACATGCACTATATAAAAACATATTGGTCAGAATTTATTTTTCAGTGTTAGAGGTAGATTTCTTAAGTAAAGATTTAAGATACAAAGAATCAGATGAATACATTGAAGATAATAAAGTCAATGGCACTAAAAGTATCAGCTACATATGTATAAATGAGTTTTCATATCATGTAGCTCTTTCTATAGAGAATATATGTAACTAGTTTGAGAAGAAATTTCTTCTTTTCTAATAAAACAAAGTTATGTTTCTCAAATTATTGATCATTGCTTGTAATTTCTTAGTTTTGGATCCTCTAAAAGTGAGATGATGATGGACAACTAGAGAAGGGGGTCGTCATAATTAAGGTATGGCCTTTCAGTGTCCTGAATAGTGATGTGGACTTAAATATGACTAAGAATTATATTTTTTCACTTATGGTTATAAATATGTATGTATGTATGTATATGTATATATATATATATATATATATATATATATATATATATATATATATATATATATCTGTGTGTGTGTGTGTATAAACACAAGTATATATACATACATATATATACATATATATGCATATATTTATATATACATATATCTATATGTATATATAGGGTAGCATTCGACTGTGAGAGTATGAGAGACATTTGAATAACATAAATTCATAGCTTATTTTTGATACCCTACATTATGTATGGGAAGAACATCATTTTATTTACCTTCACACAATAAATCATTGAAATCTAATATTTTTCGCATGTTCATATGTACAATATACATATTTTACATCCAACGGTCTGTTTGAAACTTAATATTGAGCATAGGAAAGTACTCACTTGTGGTGAATGCATTACAAGTCCTATCATGATGATTTTTTTATGAAGGTACATACTAAGGTATATTTTAATATGTACAGTTGGATTATGAAAAATAGTTTATTTTGTAAATTTATTCAAATGCCTCGCCTACTCTCACAAAGATATAGTTTGGCATTGGATCGTTGTTCTATATATATATATATATATATATATATATATATATAATATACATATACCCTACTTAGTGGATATATAGTTACAACTTCATTTTCACCCCAAACATGTATGATATTGTTTCTAATCTCTCTAGTCTACAATTTTCCCTATTGTCTTCTCCTTGGGTCATGATCTATGGACTTCCATGGTTTTTCTTGATCAAACCAACCTTTACATCCTCTTTTCTCCTCTATTACCCTAGTTTATCCTACTTCTTGCATGATGGATCTTGTTTGGATCCTTTGTTGGGATTTTTCTGAGCTTTGGTATTAAATTTTGTCTCTTGTTTGTGTGTATACCAAGTTTATCTTCTGTTAAAGTTCGTTCACTAGAGGAAGGAGATTGCATGTTCTTGCATGTTGACCATCAAGCTTCCATAGTAGATCCAATGACTCATTATATTCATTTCTAATCTTAACCATGTTATAATTGCTTTTTTAATGCTACAAGAATGGGAACAAATTATGTGATATTTCTTTCTATTTCGATGTTCATACGTACTTTATTTTGCACCTTTCCAAAACCACTGTGCAGCTGAAAATTTATTGAACATAGGTCACATACCAAAAAATAGCCTATCTAGAACCATTATTGACATTTAGTGTACTTAATCTTATTTTATCCATAAGATGTTCATACTTTTTTTTGTGTAAGATGTTTATACTTTGGATTTTTACCATGAACTTTTTCATGGTGTTCCATGACTATAATGTGAATAGAACTATGATGTTGGTTTATCAAACAATCTATTATCAAGATAGGGCCTTGCATTGGCTCAAAATGGTGATTCTAACCTTATTATGACCAACAATGATGATTTGCCCACTATTGGGTGATATATATATATATATATATATATATATATATATATATATATATATATATATATATATATATATATATATATATATATATAACTTGTAAGATTCACATATTCTAAAGTCTTTTTGTACCCAATCTGAGAAATACATGGTTTTCAAAGTAAAACCTTGTATCATGCTCACTCTTGATGGTATCATAAGTACAATATAAATATGAAGTGATTTGGGGGTCTACAAATAAATTGTAAGAGTTATGTAATTGGGGTAACTTCAATTGAATGGTTCCACTTAATACTATATCTAACGACAACTTAAGATGCATTCATCTAGCTTTTCTATGATCATAATCCTACATAATTGGCTAAGTACGTAATATATAGTGACACTATACAATGTATATTGCATATAGGATATACATGTAGACTTGATTCCGTAGGTTTTCACCTTGAGGGAAAATATTTGTGTACCCTCATTATATTTATGGTAGGTTTTAATAGTTGAAGGTAATCTATGGTTGTATATAACAAATTATAGAATGATGTAAAAGATTATGACAACTCACTATCAAGGGATATGTTGTTTTGCGTGTTTGATACACTTTCCCTTGAGATGATGAGTTATGCTATACTACAATCAAGGAGGCCATGAAGGATATATCTAATTTGGTTGAAATAACATTGAAATAAATGCTCTTAAATGGAAATATAAATGTGATCATTCATCATAATCCATACACTTAACAATGGTGGTTAATCTTGTAGCATGATTCTGATTTTCCATAAATGATGTTTAAAAAAATTAATAGTATGACATAATGGCCTATATTTTGTAATTTATATATACATATTGGATATTAATGATGGATGTGGAAATACATCATGTGGATGCCTTGTTTAAGAATTATGTTGAATAGGGCATAGGACCTAGATGTTAAGACCTAGGGGTAGCTGCAAGTGAGCATAGTGATGGCTAAAAGCATGTGATTTATCTATGTGGAAACATAATAAAAATAAATACATGATATTAGTTATTATATAAAGTGTATCTTTGCATTTCATGTTCATATGTTAAGCGTCATAGTCTTGACTTATCTCTATATCATGCGACATGATTATGACAAATTGGAGAATTTCTTATTGAGTTAGACTAAGCAAGATAATTGCTACTAAATCACATGCATCTGAAAGACAAGTAACTGGACTAAATAAAATGTGCAACCTTAAATATGTAGTGTATGTGATGTGATTATAGAACAATTGCACCATCAGAACAAGTCCATAGTAAAATGATTATGATTATAGAAATTTTGAATTGTTAGAAGGTGCTTAGAGGCATATACTATTGAGTATATGAGGGTGTGGGGAGGAATTTCTCCATTATCCTAATTTCATGGTGTTTGAGAGAAATTATGATCGTAACTTTGTTCTTTTGTGATAGAGAGTATACATAAATATATCTCATTTTAGGGTTGTTGTACTAGATATTTTGGTGATGTAACTTGAGTACATATGGAAGATAGGGAATGTAGAATGGTTGTGATGCCCCTCCTTGTAGGTTAGGCCATTGTGTCACTACGGTCATTCCTTAAATCCATAAAGGAATGAGATCTTTAGGATCCCAGCAATACTTAGATCTTATACGATGAGCTAGGAGGACTTCTTAGTTACTAACTAGTAATTTGAGTGGTTTGCCTCAACCTACCCAGGGCGATACGCTAATTAATATACAATTGAATATGTTATAAATATCAATACACATCATGATTATTAAAGGTTGTTGCATAGTATCCTAAAGAATTGTAAGTGATGTCATCCTTATCTTATTAAAATTATTGAGTTATGGTATTTATATGGTAATAGCTTAAATTTACATATACTTTGTAATAAAAATCCATTAATGTTTATTGATGAAGTGATATGATAATTTTGAAATTTAAAAAAGATAATATTATCATCTATTATATATATAATTAATATTAAATGCTATAAGTGTATGTCTATGTTGGTATGTATGCCCATAGAGCAAGTCATATGATGATTGTAATGGGATACTTTGTAAATGATTTGAATAATAATAAAGGCAATTTCCAATCTATATGTTTAAACTGTTTCTGAGATGATGGTGTAACATGATAGATGTCTAAAGATTGATTTACTCAATGACGTATGCTTTTGGGTTGAGGACCTAAACGATGAGATCATACGGATGCTAAGAGTATTCTTTCTTGTTTAGTCCCTAGTCGGTTGTTATTGTGGAAATAACCATAGACATCAATAACACTAAAGACTAGATTGTGTGTTGGTTGATGACAGAATCTCATTAGTCATGATATGGTGATATCAAACCAAGCACATAGGTACTCTTTAGAGAACAAGGTACCGGACAGACCCACCGTGAGAGTGACACATGGAACCATGACTTGGTAGTCACAGTCAGCTCTCACAGTGATGGTGGTGAGTGTGATTCTTAGACCTGAAATCACTACACTCAACACATGTCATTGGGTACACTTTGACATCATCAAACGCAGTCTTGAAACACGGGTTGTTATAAAGGTGATGATTGGGTGGCTTTGACACATGGGGCTTTTGAGGGGTGAGTGATAGATATGGGATTTGTCCCTCCTGAGGGAGTTTGATATCCTTGGCCACTTGATGAGTAGGATTGAGAAAGGCATGCGCATGCACCTGTGAATCAATATGTGATATTGATGTCATACACATCTCACTCGGTCTACTCTGAGATCAAGGAAATGAATGAACATTGACAGGATGACTGTTCCATGCCTAGAGTTCATTCTGGATATCTGTGACAAAGGAATTATACATTCATTGTAACACCATTCACGGATTTTAGGATGAAAGTTGTTCTCCAACTTTCTACTTTCACTTGGGTAGCAATGATGTGTGACTAGGCACCGCTCTTTGCTTGTGAAGTCATAAGTGTTATGGACTTTCACTGCCAACGTGAAATGGACCTGCAGGGTCACACACATAGGATTTAACCTGGAAGAGGAGTTTTGTCCACAAGCAATGTTTAGATTGATTACTAAAGGAGTTTAGTAGTTCAATTAAACACTCAATTAATCGATAGCTCAATATCATAATGTTCAAGGTGTTGGACGCATTGATTGGAGTATCGGATTGATTGAAATCGCATTTGACCGATTCTGCACAATCTGCATTCCCAACCGATCGGTTCATGTGATGAACCGGTCGGCTGAGGTTGCTGAACCGGTCGGCTCAATTGTTGAACCGATCGGCTCATGCACAGAGTGAAACGACCGGTTCAAGTGTTGAACCGATCGGTTCAACTGGTGCAATCGAGCAACTTGGGAAAGTAGGATTGGTGAGAATTTTCCTTTCATTTCAAATTGCCCAATTCGATTGGGAATAATATTGGTATTCGATACCAGTTGGGAAAGAAACAAGGAAAGTCAATCGGGAACCAACCTGGAACCCCAACCGACCGGTTCATGAGTGAACCGATCGGTTCAAGGGTCCCAAACGATCGGTTCAGTGGTGAACCGATCGGTTCAGGTCCCCAACCGACCGGTTCACTTGTGAACCGATCGGTTCAGGTTGCGAGAAGGTTGCTTTTTGTGGAAAATCCCGAACCCTTCTACTCCTGCTTTAGTCCCATATTGCCGGGCACAGAGAACCTTGTCCCATGACCCGCCTATATATATAGGGGTATTGGGGGCTTCTCAGAGTACAACTCAGTGCAAGTTGATTGCTCTGCAAAGTTGTCATTCTCTCTGGTTTTGGTAACTGAGAGAGAGCCCGAGCAAGTGCTTCCCGCAAAGGGAGGTGCAGCAAGGGAAGGACAACTGCAGTTGCAATTGACACCAGGAGAGTGTGTTGGCGACTAGTACGTCAACAGGAGGGTGCGACTCCTTCCACTTCCTTGTGGGACAAGGAGAGTGGAGTTCCAAGTGGTCCGTGTGGACTACTTTAGAGGCGGGAGGTCACTGCTGCTCAGGAGGACAACTGTCATCTGACAGTCCGGTAGGAGGAGGAGGAGTCAGTCCCGGTGCGACCAGGAGCTGCACAGACACCGTCCAAGACCGGAGGTGAAGACTGCGCAAGGCGCGTGGCATTGTCATCGAGCAAGCCTCGGGACAAGGTATGATTCACAAACCATCTTTCCTATTATATAGATGTTGACGCGATTCCTTTTGTTCTGCGTTTGGGGAGAAAAAAAATTTTGTTTCCGCTTCTTCTCTGCCTCCTCTAAAACCCAACAGTGGTATCAGAGCCACGTCAACCACTCTATATTTTAGGATTATCGATATGATCGATTTTGGTTTGTCGCCTTTATTTATTGCATGTGATGCGAATAATATCGGCTTTATACATGTCCAATCCACAAATCCCTAATATACATATATGATATGTAATATTAATGCACTCGATACGCGTCGCCCTTAAACAAGTTTTGTGGTGGATGTGTAGCATGATTATGGACTATAAACCCCTATATCTGTGTATGGTTGTTTGTATGGTTGCTTGCATCTCGGTCTGCGCACCGATTCCCTTTCTCATATTCCTGATGTAACTCGAAATAATTTGAGAATTCTTTTCCTACCTTTGCTCCCCCCCTGAATGTAACTCGGGGTTTCACAATTCAATTGTAAATAGGATAGATTTTATTTCCTGTTATGTCAAAGAACGGCGGATAACCTGAAGACGATCGGTTCAAGGAGTGAACCGATCGGTTGGTGATCCAGACGGCCGGTTCGAGGAATGAGATGAGCGGGTGGCGACCTGAAGAGATGCATGATGACCGGTGAACCGATCGGCTGGAGGCGCCAGTTGATCGGCTGGTGGCACCCGAACAACCAACATGATGGCGAGCCGATCAGTCATGGAGATGAGCTGATCAAACCCAGAAAGGCAGGCACAGATTTCATCTTGTACAGGTTGCATGTGATGTAGACCTAGATGACCGTGATTCCTCTTGGCTCGAGGAATCACAAATAGGATGGCCATAATCATTGCTTTTATCGTTTATGCATGTTTTCTGTGGGATATAGCATGTATATGATACGTACTATATATTGTGGTGATTGGATATGTATATGTATATAAAACCAAATCCCTCATTAAAATATTAAGTCGTATATGCCTTCCATTAGCGACACACATGGCAAACTTGATCGACCAAGCGTAGGTTACGCCAAAGTGTGGTGCGCCGTCTATCTTGTGGAAGTGTGAAGGGTCGACATGTAGGTTCTGCCAAAGCAGGGTGCATGATTACCGTGTCGGCTTTTGGGTTAGACTTAACTGGTGATTCTTAGAGCGTCTAAGCCCAGAGGCACGGAATGTTCATGGCAAGGTGTTGCGCATGTTCATTCATCAAGAGTTGTATATGATGCAATTGGAAAGAGTTGCCTACCCGGAAGATCTGAGTTTTGGGTGACAGCCAAAGCTGGTCCATGGCTTAGAGGATTCTAGGATCTTGACCCACTAGAAGATTGTACGCTGCAATCTTCCGAATTGATGGTGAGGGCTATCAATTTGAGTCAAAATAGTGGGAGCGGTAATTAATTAAAGGCCTAATTAACTATCATCAAATTTTATTCAAATCAAATCAAAAAGGTTTTGACAAAATGCAAATTTTCTCTTGTAGAATGGCAAAAGAATCATCTTTTAAAATGGGCAAATTAATTGAGAATAAATTCCATAACTGGTTGAGGACTGTGAGAAGTGTTCTGCACAATCCAGATATACCAGGAGCCTTAGAATCCACTCTATGTATGCTTAATGCGTTGGTGAAGAAGAAAGTAGGTAAGGGAGAGAAGTGTTCTCTCACCAAACCAATTTCTTCTACATGGAGAGGATGGAAGGAACAATGGAAGAAGAAGTCGGAGATAGAGATCTCTGCTTCTGGTGTATACGTGATAGAGATTAACTTTACTAATTCTTCGTCATGGGTACTTGATACCGGATGTGGATCTCACATTTGTTCAAATGTGAAGGATCTTAAGAGAAGTAGGCCTTTAGGGAAAGGCGAGGTTGAACTACGTGTTGCTAATGGGGCAAGAGTTGCCGCCAGTGCCGTAGGAACCTATGAGTTAACTCTACCAAGTAGGCTAATAATAGAGTTGAAGAACTGCTATTATGTACCTGCCATAAATAGGAATATCATTTCCGTCTCTTGTTTGGACAAAGATGGATTTGAATTTCTTATTAAGAATGGAAAGTGTTCCATTTCTAAAGATGGGATCTTTTATGGCAGTGCCCCTATGTCTTATGGTCTATACTTGATAGACTTGGAGACAAGTGTATACAACGTAAACACCAAAAAGCAAAAACTCAACGACTCAAACAAAACATATCTCTGGCATTGTCGTCTAGGGCACATAAATGAGAAGCGCATTTCTAGACTCCATAAAGATGGTTATCTAGACTCTTTTGATTGTGAATCAATAGAGACATGTGAATCTTGTTTGTTGGGCAAGATGACCAAGACTCCCTTTTCAGGTAAAGGTGAGAGAGCTAGTGATCTATTAGGACTCATACATACTCATGTATGTGGGCCTTTTAGAACTAATGCCAGAGGAGGGTATCAGTACTTCATTACCTTTATTGATGACTTCAGTAGGTATGGCTATGTGTACCTGATGAAACATAAGTCAGAAACCCTTGAAAGGTTCAAGGATTTCATGAATGAAGTACAGAACCAGCTTGGTAAAAGTATTAAGGCACTTCGTTCCAATCGAGGTGGAGAATACTTGAGCCAGGAGTTTGAGGACCTTCTGCGAGCCTGTGGTATTGTATCACAATGGACTCCGCCTGGAACACCACAGCATAATGGTGTGTCTGAAAGAAGGAATCGCACATTGTTAGATATGGTGCGATCTATGATGAGTTTTGCTGATCTTCCAATTTCTTTTTGGGGTTAAGCTCTTGAAACCGCCGCGTTTACACTTAACCGTGTACCATCTAAATCGGTTCAAAAGACACCATATGAGATATGGACTGGGAAGCGTCCCAATTTGTCTTTTATGAAGATTTGGGGTTGTGGGGGTTACGTCAAGAAAATGTTTCCTGATAAGCTTGGACCCAAATCTGATAAATGTTACTTTGTTGGATATCCCAAAGAAACCAAGGGATACTATCTATACCACCCTACTGACAACAAAGTGTTTGTTGCCAGGGATGCTGTGTTCCTAGAGAAGGAATTTATTTCCAAAGGAAACAGTGGGAGGAATATAGAGCTTGAAGAGGTTCAAGCCCAACAAGAGAACATTGAACCGATAGATGTACCAGAGGAAAATGTAGATTCACAAGGTTTTGTGGAATCTCAGTCTCCTCAGGTAACACAAGGACCTCGTAGATCTAGTAGGACTCGCCTTGAACCTGAGAGGTTTGGATACCTTGTAACTCAGGAAGGTGGAGAGTTGATCATAGATGATGATCCAACTACCTACGTAGAGGCTATGGAGGGACAAGATTCTGAGAAATGGCTAGAAGCCATGAGATCTGAGATGGAATCCTTGTACTCCAACAAAGTATGGACTTTGGTGGAACCACCCGAAGGGGTAAAACCCATAGGGTGCAAGTGGGTCTTCAAGAAAAAGACCGACATGGATGGCAATGTGCAAACTTATAAAGGTAGATTGGTTGCAAAGGGTTTTTGACAAATTCAAGGTGTTGACTATGACGAAACCTTTTCTCCAGTTGCCATGATTAAGTCCATCAGGATCATGCTTGCTATTGCAGCTTATTATGACTATGAGATTTGGCAGATGGATGTTAAAACCGCATTCCTTAACGGGAATATTCATGAGGATGTGTACATGACACAGCCTGAAGGTTTTGTAGATCCAAAGAATTCCAATAAAGTTTGTAAACTGCAAAGGTCAATCTATGGATTGAAGCAAGCATCTCGGAGTTGGAATCTTCGATTTGATGATGAAGTCAAAGTGTTTGGCTTTATTCAAAATGAAGATGAACCTTGTGTGTACAAGAAGGTTAGTGGGAGCTCGACCACATTCCTCATATTGTATGTGGATGACATACTTTTGATGGGGAATGATGTCTTAGCCTTAGAGAAGGTAAAGACTTGGCTTGGGAAAACTTTCTCAATGAAGGACTTAGGAGAAGCATCCTACATTCTAGGAATTAAGATCTATAGAGATAGATCTAGAAGGCTTCTCGGACTAAGTCAGAGCACGTACATTGACAAGGTGCTGAAGCGGTTCAGCATGGAGAACTCAAAGAGAGGCAACGTCCCTATGCTACATGGAGTTACCTTCTCTAGAGCTCAATGTCCCCAATCTTGTGAAGAGAGGGAGCGTATGAATGGGATCCCATATGCATCAGCCATCGGATCCATTATGTACGCTATGTTGTGCACACGCCCAGATGTCTCGTATGCTCTCAGCATGACGAGCAGGTACCAGTCATATCCCGGGGATGCTCACTGGACAGCCGTAAAGAACATCCTCAAGTACTTGCGAAGGACTAAGGATCAGTTTCTTATGTACGGCGGCGAGGAAGAGCTGGTTGTAAAGGGTTAAACCGATGCAAGCTTCCAAACCGATAAAGATGATTACAGATCGCAGTCAGGATTTGTGTTTTGCCTTAATAATGGAGTTGTGAGCTGGAAGAGTTCCAAGCAAGAAACAGTTGCCGATTCTACTACAGAGGCTGAGTATATTGCTGCTTCGCATGCAGAAAAGGAGGCTGTGTGGATCAGGAAGTTCATTTCTGAACTTGGTGTAGTTCCCAGTAGCTGTGATGCAATTGAGCTTTATTGTGACAATAATGGAGCTATTGCACAAGCTAAGGAGCCCAGATCACATCAGCGGTCCAAGCACATACTGCGGCGCTTCCATCTCATACGAGAGATCGTACAGCGAGGAGATGTGAAGATTTGCAAAGTACCAACTGAAGACAACATAGCTGATCCACTGACTAAGGCCCTTTCTCAGCAGAAGCATGATGGTCATGCTAGGTCACAAGGACTGCGTTTCCTTGGTGACTGGCTCTAAGTGCAAGTGGGAGTCTGTTGGTATGTATGCCCATAGAGCAAGTCATATGATGATTGTAATGGGATACTTTGTTAATGATTTGAATAATAATAAAGGCAATTTCCAATCTATATGTTTAAACTGTTTCTGAGATGATGGTGTAACATGATAGATGTCTAAAGATTGATTTACTCAATGACGTATGCTTTTGGGTTGAGGACCTAAACGATGAGATCATACGGATGCTAAGAGTATTCTTTCTTGTTTAGTCCCTAGTCGGTTGTTATTGTGGAAATAACCATAGACATCAATAACACTAAAGACTAGATTGTGTGTTGGTTGATAACAGAATCTCATTAGTCATGATATGGTGATATCAAACCAAGCACATAGGTACTTGTTAGAGAACAAGGTACCGGACAGACCCACCGTGAGAGTGACACATGGAACCATGACTTGGTAGTCACAGTCAGCTCTCACAGTGATGGTGGTGAGTGTGATTCTTAGACCTGAAATCACTACACTCAACACATGTCGTTGGGTACACTTTGACATCATCAAACGCAGTCCTGAAACATGGGTTGTTATAAAGGTGATGATTGGGTGTCTTTGACACATGGGGCTTTTGAGGGGTGAGTAATAGATATGGGATTTGTCCCTCCTGAGGGAGTTTGATATCCTTGGCCACTTGATGAGTAGGATTGAGAAAGGCATGCGCATGCACGTGTGAATCAATATGTGATATTGATGTCATACACATCTCACTCGGTCTACTCTGAGATCAAGGAAATGAATGAACATTGACAGGATGATGGTTCCATGCCTCGAGTTCATTCTGGATATCTGTGACAAAGGAATTATACATTCATTGTAACACCATTCATGGATTGTAGGATGAAAGTTGTTCTCCAACTTTCTACTTTCACTTGGGTAGCAATGATGTGTGACTAGGCACCGCTCTTTTCTTGTGAAGTCATAAGTGTTATGGACTTTCACTGCCAATGTGAAATGGACCTGCAGGGTCACACACATAGGATTTAACCTGGAAGAGGAGTTTTGTCCACAAGCAATGTTTAGATTGATTACTAAAGGAGTTTAGTAGTTCAATTAAACACTCAATTAATCGATAGATCAATATCATAATGTTCAAGGTGTTGGACGCATTGATTGGAGTATCGGATTGATTGAAATCGCATTTGACTGATTCTGCAAAATCTGCATTCCCAACGGATCGGTTCATGTGATGAACCGGTCGGCTGAGGTTGCTGAACCGGTCGGCTCAATTGTTGAACCGATCGGCTCATGCACAGAGTGAAACGACCGGTTCAAGTGTTGAACCGATCGGTTCAACTGGTGCAATCGAGCAACTTGGGAAAGTAGGATTGGTGAGAATTTTCCTTTCTTTTCAAATTGCCCAATTTGAATGGGAATAATATTGGTATTCGATACCAATTGGGAAAGAAATAAGGAAAGTCAATCGGGAACCAACCTGGAACCCCAACCGACCGGTTCATGAGTGAACCGATCGGTTCAAGGGTCCCAAACGATCGGTTTAGTGGTGAACCGATCGGTTCAGGTTGTGAGATGGTTGCTTTTTGTGGAAAATCCCGAACCCTTCTACTCCTGCTTTAGTCCCGTATTGTCGGGCACAGAGAACCCTGTCCCATGACCCGCCTATATATATAGGGGTATTGGGGGATTCTCAGAGTACAACTCAGTGCAAGTTGATTGCTCTGCAAAGTTGTCATTCTCTCTGGTTTTGGTAACCGAGAGATAGCCCGAGCAAGTGCTTCCCGCAAAGGGAGGTGCAGCAAGGGAAGGACAACTGCAGTTGCAATTGACACCAGGAGAGTGTGTTGGCGACTAGTACGTCAACAGGAGGGTGCGACTCCTTCCACTTCCTTGTGGGACAAGGAGAGTGGAGTTCCAAGTGGTCCGTGTGGACTACTTCAGAGGAGGGAGGTCACTGCCTCTCAGGAGGACATCTGTCATCTGACAGTCCGGTAGGAGGAGGAGTCGTCAGTCCCGGTGCGACTAGGAGCTGTACATACACCGTCCAAGACCAGAGGTGAAGACCGCGCAAGGCGCGTGGCATTGTCGCCGAGCAAGCATCGGGACAAGGTATGATTCACAAACCATCTTTCCTATTATATAGATGTTGACGCGATTCCTTTTGTTCTGGGTTTGGGGAGAAAAAAAATTTTGTTTCCGCTGCTTCTCTGCCTCCTCTAAAACCCAACAGTCTATACCTTGGTGATTGTAATCCTCTTGCTTACACTCTGTTACAGTCTCACATTGTTTCAGGATGTTTGTAGGTGTAATCGTGCAACAAAAGGACATATTGATCAAGATGTAACAAGTTATAACATAAGTAAGTGTAAAGTGATTCTGCTACTATCTCTTTCTTGAGTGATGAATAATTAATTGATTATTGTATGATAGGTTGTGTTCTTCTATATTTCTATACAATTATGAGTTGTAAATTGGAGCAATCATATTTTACCATTGTAGTTTCATGAATATTGATATTCTTGTCATCATATTTTTAAGATTAAAAAAGAAATTTGTGTTTTCTCTCATTCATGTCTTCTTTTGGAATATTTAATCTGTAAAGTTTAGTACATTATTATGATTTTGTATGACATCATGTGAGGTTTTGTGACAATCACTTGTATCTAGATCTTTTTGCACACCGATTTTCAAAATTTTTTGACTTTATTTATCAGAGTTGATTTTTTACTGGGTTGTGCATTTTTCCAAATTATCATTTTAGATTTGATACGTGTAATAGTTCCTCACAATTGACCCCTCCCAGAAGCCAAAAATCATGTGAAAAAAATGACCAAGAGTGTACATTACTTTAGGGAAACCATGTGCAGTGGAATGAGGTCTTAACAATTAAGCCCAACTTTTATACCTCATGCCACAATCATTGAAATATGGGAGGGAAAATAATTTTATAGATCCAAAATCTTTCTTACATGCATCACATGTCAAGGGGAAAAACAATTCCTTTAATGAGGTGCAAGTTCCACCTTATCAACCCTAATTTTAGCTTCTAAAAATGATGAGAAAGTAGTATGTGATAACCTAGACTTCCTCTATGATCTAATTAATATACATCTTGACTCATTGGATTCTCTAATGTGCTAAACAACCTACCTAACCTCCACCTTGATGAATTTGAGTCACTTTATGCTCATTGATAAGTTATCTTGAATTAAATAACACTTTGTACTTATATATGACTTTTATTTGAATTTTGAACTAAGTGGCATGCTTATTATGTGTAATCAACCTATAGTCAAATTAAACACATTCAATAAACTCTTTTTTCTTAAAAAATTATTTCATGATGTAGAGGATTCAATTGTGAATCCAACGGTTCAAAAATTGCTTCAATTGGACCATCATAGCCCTATTCGTTGTCTTTCAAAGTATGACTCTTATCCACTTGATTTAATTTATTTTATGTGTTTTTCATCCCAATTGGGCCCACGCAAAGGCATGGTCCAACTAAGATGGGCACCCCCCTTCACTTGGATATGTTAGCCATATGTGGGCATCCTTCCCAACCAATGGGAAGGCATGTTTTGAATGGCCCCAGATCCACCTTTTTCTCCTCTCCTCTTTTTGGCGTGACCCTTTTTTTGGCACTTGAATCTAAATCCAACAATCAAGGATATACCTACTCCTCATGTTATGCAAGAATGGAGCAGGCGGCTAACCATTGCTTTCCATCCATCCAACACTTGTGGCAATCCCTCTCCCATCCTTCTTTGCCTCCTATCCTCTTCTCCTTTGCTCCCTCTCCTATTTGCCCATATGTTTCCATTCATTTCATGACCCTTGCCATCCACCACCAGCTTGCCACCACTAGATCTTCAACATCTCTTGCGAGCTTCTTTTTTTCTCTCCCTAACCTTCCTCGGCATGGGAAATCACCACTGCTAGCTCCGTGAGGCCAAGCTGAGTCAGGATGACTGCTTCTTGTAGGGCAACAACACTGAGGCACCCTGGTTCGGTAGGCGATGCAATATGCCACGACACCTCCTCCTGTTGCATGCAAGCAGTGCACATTGAGAGTGACAACAGACATGGTTGTCTGATCACGCATCAATAGGTGTCCATCCCCCCCCCCACAACTGGGATGGGCTGCCACAAATCTAGAGGAACCGCTCAGTGGTGTCGAGTAGTGGTGGTTAACTACAATGAGCTGGAACCAGAGCCTAGGATGTAATGGATTAGGAATCACTTCACGTGATTCCCACGAAGCCCAAGCCCAAGTGATCCACCCCAATATGCCCTCTTTTTGGCCTTTGGATCGTGATTCAAGAGACCTCATTCAAGGTATTTCTTTGAAAAATTGTATCTTTACCATACTAGCTCCAAATATAGACTTCCAATATACCATTTTGATCTTACAAAATCGACCTTTGCAAATAAAATACTTCTAGCTTATATATTTGCTTACTCTTCTACAGATATCGCCTAAAGCATTTTTTGATGTCTTTTTTAGATGTGTTGCTATTTTGAATGCATGATCTTGATGTTTTATGTACCAAATCTTAATGATATCCTCAAACCACTCTCTTGAACACCATTATGTATCATGATTCAAACTTGATACATCCTTGTACCTTAGAATGATATAATGTGGCTTAATTGGCCTTAAATGGACTTTTATGCTAAAAATTAGTTCCTCAACGCTTAACCTTGTTTGAATGTACCTCTAATCCCGATGCTTGACTTAAATGAAAAGTGTTTGATGTATGTTAACTATGATTCAAAATTGTTCATGCTAGTATCCTATTTTTATTTTATGAAGTACCTTGAACCTTGACACATGCTTTATGTGGATGCATTGATGTTGGATCATAATTCTTTATTTCATATTGTTCTTTTATGTCCAAAATAACCATGTGGACCTCTATCAGTAACTTATCATACTTTTTGCACCTAAATACCTAGTCTAACATTGTTGTTCCCTATTGTGATCAAATTCCCTAAACTTGACTTGAATTGTGACCTAATGGATATGTTATTAACTAGATCACTAGTCTTGCATGAAGCTTGATCTAATGATGATCTATGCTACTTTATGACTTCAAATAAGTAATTAAATGATCATTATGACATATAATCCAAGTGGACCCCATCTATACTCTAATGTTGACAACCTTGCATGATAATGACTAGTTTGACTATGTTAGTGCATAGATTGTTTGAATCACATGATCACTCCATCGAAGATTATTAAACCCTAATATTAATATCCCTAATATTAGTTGTTGTTTGTCACCCTAATCTTTAGATGAATCCATAATGTATTATATAACTTGCTAATATGCTTGCATGACTAGTTAAGATGTTGAAAACAATGTTGAAGAAAGTGAGTACCTAGTCTTAGCTGACATGTCCAAGCCCCATGATAACAATTAATGGACCTAATCTTGCTAATGTTAATCCAATTGTACTCACTTTTAATGCTAGGATCTTTATGATGTATTAATTTCCAAGATCTAGTCAAGCTTTCTATATATGGTTTTCTTAATCAAGTTGGTAATCTTGTGCTCCTCTAAAGGTACACTTTATCCTCATATTTTCTAGACTAGTGGTATTGAACTTGGGTGTATGCTTGTATGCTTAAATTTCTTGTATTTATACTTGTTTGAGCTACTTGTTCCCTATGATTAGTATGTTCATTTTTCCACAAATATATTGAACAAACATTGAACATAATTGAACTTGTCTGTTATATGAACCTTGTTTACCTACCTAAATTATTAGGGTAAGGGAAAAAGGCAATGTTGAAACAAGGTTAGCTCATTGACTTAGGTCTTAAGGTCTCTCACATATATAAAAGGATTAGCTAATCTTTAGCACCCTTACAAACCCTTCCTTTGAGGAAATCGGTCAATGGCCATATATTGTTGTTTAAGTATAATGGAAATGTTCCTAAAATACTACTGTGTGTTAATAAGAAAGTCCTTAGTATTATTTATTTCTTTCTTGCTATCATATTAAGTTTTTCCAAGCATATATGTTTCTTAACCCTGCAAATTTATGTATTTTATAGCGTGCACATCACAGTTGTGTTGATGTGTACCCTTTTTATGATTTTAGGTAACATGTACATTAATACTATCTTTTTATGATCATTACTTCTGCTCTATTATGATGATCTACTACTCTTACTCTGATAATATGTAATGGCTTGCAAGTGGCTTTCTTATGGGTTAACATATGGGACTTAGATCTTTAATCAAGTACTAGTTTAGTTCCTTTTATGCCATGTTATCTCTTATCGGGTCCTTGTTTGTTGTTTCATGCATATGTTATGTGATCCATTCTAGGGACGGACACCCTGGTCCACTCACCTTTGGTTGTGTAGCCATTAGGAGTGTGGAAATAGGGTAACAAATAGTTTCATGACAAATGGTATCAGAGCAATCACACATCCTCTATGCATGTTTAATAACCCAATTCCAGATATCCTACAAAGTCTTCTAGCACCTCATCTCTTCTTTAGTTAGCTTCAAATCTACTCATGTGATACTTCTACTTGTGCCTATCAATCACATGATCTCTCAAGTATGGGTAGTTTTTCTATGGGAAGAGACTAAAATTTGAATGACATAATAAAATTTGAGTAACATAATGATGATTCCATGATCTAACCTTAAATTGAAAACTTGATTATGACTAATGAAAGTAATGTTGTAGTTAAGTATCATGTATGACCCCTCTAATCATGAAAACTCAACTTTACCAAATCTAGAGTACATTCTTTCTATGTTTGAGGTAAAATGATAATGATCTTGATATGACAAGATAAGGAGGATTTGTACTTGATACCACATTTTTATGAGGTCTCTACTTGATTGAAACATGGTGCCCTATTCTTGACCAAACCTCAAACATGATTAAAAAAAACCTACTCGATATGTACCATGATCATGCCATGGAAAGAATAAGCTCTTGGACTCTCAAAATCATGATGAAAGACTTTGATACAAGAGGTGTTGGATCCTAAGATGGGTGATTGGATACTCTAAGGGGGGTGAATAGAGTTGAATGCACTTAAACAAAATTAATTAGTCGTTCAAGTTATATCACAAGATAAGGTTTCTAAATAGGAAATTTGAGTGCAACTAAAGCGTACATGGAAAGGGAAAGAGAGCTTGAACAAGCACCAAGTGACAATCTATGTAGAGCAGTTCCATACTCCAAACTAGGAGTATTCTAGTCCACACCCTAGAGAGGTCAGCCTCTAGGATTTCTAAGTGTGTCTTCGTCTCTATATTCATTTATAAGAGTTACAACACATGACCCACCAAAGGACTTACCTATCCAATACAAAGAGTATTCAACCTTACCAAGGACTTACCTACTTTGCAACGAGTCTTCGGCCTTCTCCAATGACTTACCCACTCTTTCACAAGTCTTCAGCCTTGTTAAAATTATCCACTCTTCTTATATCTTTAGCCTTTGATTTCACCTTCACTCAAAGAAGCTTTCACCAAGGACTTACCCAATTGAGCAAGGAGTCTTTTGCCTTCACCAAGGGCTTACCCACACTTGCTCTAAGTTTTCGGCCTTGATATTCAAAAGGGACTCCTCCCCTTATTCTTCTTCACCTCTCTTAGCCAAGATATATAACCTTCATCTTCATGGTTGAAATGAGATATTGGGAGGTGGTGGAAGTGAGAGTCTCACAAGATATACATGTAAGACTAATTGTCTTATAAATATCCTACTCACTCTAATTCATGTAGCAAGTTATTAAGCTTAGAGAGAAAGGAGGTTGTAGGATGCACTCAACTATAGACTAGGAACCTCATATAGAGTTTTGAATAAAATATTCAATCTTAGAATGAAGCCCAAGGGATTCTATTTATAGTTGGAGATGCCTCTTAGCCTTTGGGAACACTTAGGAAAGAAAACTAATGATTTTGTGGCTTGCAACATATATTTAAGATTTTTGTAACTCCATAATGGCTAGAAACACTTTTCTGCAATTTTCCTTAGTGTTCTATCGGTCGAGTTTCAACAAAGGTAATTCAATCAAATATACTATGTGACAAAACTAATTTGATCAATCAGTGGAGTTTATCCTGGTAGGAACTCGACCGATAGATTAAATCTATTTTGTTCCAGTGCAATTTTTGGTCGAGTTCGGAGTATAGGAAACTCAACCAATCAACAACATCTCAAAATCCATCAAGGATCAGTCGAGATTGTTATCGACCGATAAAGTTTTTGTAATGAATTTTGAAAAATGTCATTAAAGTGCTTAAATATTTGATTAAGTGCTCCTGGTTTTTTTCTAAGCTTAATTACAAGTCAACAATCATTACAAGTGATTTACGACATGATTCTAATGGATTTACATCATATTCCAAAAATGTGCACTAGTATTGACTTTGACTTGTCTTTTCTCCAAGTTAGGATGCACAATTTAGGGCATTTGGAGTGTGTTTATACCTAATCTGAAATCTCTCAAGTAGACACATAGACACAAATGAATGGAATGGTTATTCATCATCAAAATAAGGTTTTAGTCAATTTAGACCTAGAGTCAACATTGACCTAGAGTCAACAAGAGCCATATTCCCTATTAATTCCTATGCCTCCTGGTAATCTCTATTTCAAACAATCTGATGGACATGGATCTCACTCTTGCTCGATTATGCTCTAACTCTTGGACTGCTTGATTTGAGTTCTTGATTTTTAAAATATTCCCCTACCTTGATTATGAAAGAAAAGTAACAAGATTTTGACCATGATATTGCAAAATCTTGAAATATGGTTTCCCTATTACAACCTTGATCTTGTAAAATATTGAAATATGGTTTCCGTATTATGATCTTGACCTTTGATATTGTGACTCTATGAAGAACGAATTGATAATTGATACTCTCTGTATCTGGCTATGCTTGATGGATCATGCCTAATATAGAGTAATGTGCTAGATTCGGGTGGTAGTTAACATATGACTCCCCTACTTAGGTCATATCCCTATTATGACTTCCTCTAAATTTTCATCTTGTTTATTATTTAGATTTTAGGAAAGTAGCCCCTTCCACCCAATTTTTATTTGTTGACCTAAGTCCCTTATAGGTTAGATATACGACGATACTAATACATGATCTTAAATTTTGATTTGATGATGATCTGGAAATATGATGATGTTGGCTATAGTTAGAGATTAAGTTCCTAGAAATACATGGGTCTAGGTCATTCATTAACCATGAATACCATGATAAAGGACTCAAAATTGATATCTTGAAATGTTGCTCATATCTCAAATGTTGCTCGAAACATTACTCCAAATGTTGATTGATTATTGATCGATTAATGTATATGGATGAATGATCAACCCTAAGGTCCAAATAGAAATCTAAGCCCTAGATTTTATATATTTTTTTCTATGAATTTAATGTCCAAACTTGACTCTTGATATTAAATAACGATACATTGACTCGTGCTTAATGATCTTGTTTCGATTTCCGTGATCACCGTATTTGGATCTTGAGATAGTTCCCGATATATGACTGATGAATTTCATGTTCGAAAATTTCAAAAATTTGAGACGATGATTATCTTTACTAGCTTGATTTATGACTTAAGGGTGATATCCATGAGGACTAGGGTGGGACCTTCCATTGATTTTCAGCATGAAATCACGATGTTGAAACATGAAATCTCAATCATGGATGTATAACCCCACCTAGGCCAATCGGGAAGTTAGAACCCTAAATGTTGGGAATGAAAGTCATACTTTACTTTTGATTTGAAGATCTCTCTTTGGTTGACTAAAGATGTGATCTCTCCAAATTGTAGTCAAGAGGATGATCCCTCCAGATTTGTGGCTCATATAATGACCTTCCAAATTCAATGATCGATGTGACTATGCCTTGACTATGATGCTCAATTTCCTAATAGTATTCATATTTAAGGGATTTCAAGTTTATTTTGATATGGAGTATGAAAAATCAATCTTGATTGATGGATTGATTTAATTTTGGGGACAAAATTTTTTCTAAGGTGGGGAGGATGTAATAAACGAGATTTCCTCTCTCATCTAATTAATGTATATATTGACTCATTGGAATCTTAATATGATCAACAACCTCCCTCACCTCCACTTTGATGAATTCGAGTAACTTTGTTCTCAATTGACATTTTATCTTCAATTAAATATCACTTTGTACTTATATATGCCTTTAGTTTGAGTTTTGAACTAAGTGTCATGCTTATTATGTGTAATAAAATTGTACTCAAAATTAAATACATTCAATAAACTATTTGATATCAAATGTATTTCTTGATGTAGAGGATTAAATTGTGAATCCATTGGTTAAAAGATCGCTTCAATCAGACCATCATAGCCTAGGTTATGGTTTTTTAAAGTATGACTTTTATCCACTTGAATTAATTGATTTTATGTTTTTTTCAGCCCAATTGGGCCCAAGGCGAGGCACAACCCAGCTAAGATGGGTGCCCCCTTCACTTGGACATGTCAGCCATTTGCTGGCATCCTCATTAACCAATGGGAGGGCACGTTTCAAATGGCCCCAAATCCACAATTTTCTCATCTCATTTTTTTGCTTTTTTCCCTTGGATCTAAATCAAATGACCATGGATATACCTACTCACCCTACTATGTAAGGATAGAGTAGGGTTCTCGCCATGTCTTTCCAGCCAACCAACTCCTGTGGTGATCCCTCCCCCATCCTTCTTTGCCTCCCATCCTATTATTCTTTTCTCCCTCTCATGTTTCCCCATATTTTTCATTCATTTCATGACCCCTCCCCTCTACCATGAGCTGGCCACTACTAGAGCTTCCCCATCTCCAGTGAGATTCTTTTCTTCTCTCCCTAACATTTTTCAATGTGGAAAATCAGCATTGCTCGCTCTGCGAGGCCATGGCAAGTTGGTACGGTTACTTCCCGTAGGGCAACAATGGTTAGGCACCCTTGTCATGGCACCTCTGTCTATCACGTACAAGCGGTGCACAGTGAGAGTGACAACAGGAATGGACATCCTATCTCGCATCAACGGGTGTTCGTTTCCACACACCCCCTTATGAATAGGATGGGAGGCCACAAATCTGGGGCAAGCGCCCAATGGCTTCGAGTAGCGGTGGTTAACTACAATGAGCTAGACCCAGTTCCCAGGATGTAACAGACCGGGAACCATTGAACATGAGGCTCACAAAGACCAAGCCCAAGTAATCCTCCCCAAAATGCCCTCCTTTTGGCATTTGGATCTTGATCCAAGGGTCCCCATCCCATGAATCAAGTTATTTATTTGAAAAATCATATATTTACCATGCTATCTCCAAATATGGACTTCCAATATGCCATTTTGATTAGAAAAACTTTGATTAGAGAAATGAGACCTTTTCAATAAAATAATTTCCAGCTTCTAAATCTACTTTCTCTTCTACTGATATCCCCTAAAGCATGTTTTTGTTCTCTTTTTGAGATGTGTAACTCTTTTGAATGCATGATCTTGATGTTTCATGTACCAAATCTTAATGATAGCCTAAAATCAGATTGTTCAATACTTTTATATATCATAATTCGAACTTGATTCATCCTTGTACCTTAGAATGATCTAATGCGACCTAAAATGGACTTTTTTTGCTAAAGATGAGTTCCTCAATGCTTAACCTTGTTTGAATGTTCCTCTAATCCTAATTCTTGACCCAAATTAGTAATGTATGATGTATGTTTATGATTCCAACTTTTTCTTGCTAATATCCTATTTTGATTTGATGATGTACCTTGAACCTTGACACATGATTTATGTGGATGCATTGATGTTGGATCTTGATCCTTTCTTTCATATGGGTCTTTTCTCTCCAAAATGACCATGGTGACCTCTAATCAATAATTTATCATGCTTTGTGTACCTAAATACCTGGAGGAACATTCTTGAGCCTTAATGTGATCAAATTCCCTAAACTTGACTTGAATTATGACCTAATGGACATGTTATTAACTAGATCTCTAATCTTGCATGAAACTTGATCTAATGATAATCTATGCTACCTATAACTTCAAATAAGTAACGTTGTCACCATTATGACATCTGATCCAAGTGGATCCCATCTATACTCTAATGGTGACAATCTTGCATGATAATTACTCAAAATCACTAGTTTGAATATGTTAATGCTTACATTATTTGAATCATATGATCACTCCATCTAAGATCATGAAACTCTAATCTTATGATCCCTATGAGTTGTGATGTGTCACCCTAAGCTCTAGATAAATTAATGATGTATGATGTAACTTGTTAATGAACTTGCATGACTAGTTGAGATGTTGAAAACAATGTTGAAGGAAATGAGTACCTAGAAATAGGTGACATATCAACCCCCATGATAACGATTAATGGGCCTAATCTTGTTGATGTTAGTCCAATTGTCTCACTTGTAACATCAGGATCTTTATGATGACTCCATTGCCAAGATCTAGTCAAGCTTGCTATATCGTATTTTCTAAAGCAAGTTGTTAATCTTGTGCTCATCTAAAGGTATGATTTATCCTTCTGTTGGCCAGACTAGTGGTATTGAACTTGCTTGTATGCATGTATGCTTAAATTGCTTGGCTTTATATACTTATTTGAGCTACTTGTTCCCTATGAGTATTATGTTCATTTTTCTAGAAATATGTTGAACAAACCTTGAACATAAATGAACTTGTGCATCATACAAACCTTGTGTACCTGTCTGAATTCTGGGGTAAGGGCACAAGGCATGTTAAAATAGGGTTATCTCATTGACTTAGATCTTGATGTCCCTCATATATATAAAACAGTTAGCTAATCTTGAGCATCCTTACAGATCCTTCCTTTGAGGAAGTCAGTCAATGGTCATATATTGTTGTTTAAGTATAATAGAAATATACCTAAAACATGATTGTATGTAAATAAGAAAGTCTTTAATGTTGTTTATTTCTTTCTTGCTAACATATTAAGTTTTGTCAAGCATATATGTTTCTTTAACCTGCGAGTTTATGTATTTTAAGCATACTCAACACAATTATGTTGATGTGTACCCTTTTTATGATTCTAGGTAACAAGTACACTAAGACTCTCTTGTTATGATCATTGCTTGTTCTCTATTATGATGATCTATTGCTCTTACTCTTATTATATCTAATGGCTTGCAAATGGAATTCTAATGGGTTAACATATGGGACTAAGATCTTGCATCAGGTACTAGCTTAGTTCCTTATATGCCATGTTATTTCTTATCTTGTTCTTGTTTGTGGTTTTGTCTATGCATATCTTATGTGACTTATTCTAGGACGGACGGACAGGTCCACTCGCCTTTGCAATTTAGCCATTAAAAGTGTAGACTTTGGGTAACAAACGGTTTCGTGACATAGTCCCTCTCCTTGTTAGATGAGAGTTTCGAGACAAACTATCTATCCTTAGGTTCCAAAATGATGATTAGGGAATATTTCTGAAATAATTCTAATTCCATTCATATACAATTATAACTTTTTTTCCTAAATATAATCACATATCATACCACTTCCGAAATTTTTGACATGTTGTCCTCAAGTACATTACCAATATAGCTACAACACATTTTCAAATTTACATCATAAATCCATGTTGATAAAAATAATAAAAATATAAAGAATGTCCAAAATTAGTAATGATATTTCTTTTGAGAATGTCATTTAGTATTCTTAAATTTATGCCAATGAATTGCAAAAAATGTAACCCAGAATTACATATAACTCTACAAAATTATATAAAAGCATAAACGTCTCATAGAGCTACATGAAATGGTAGCAGATGTACATGCAAATTTTCAATTTTTCCCTCAGCGCAGGAAGCAAAACATATCTGAGCATCTTAGGAATCTCGTCATCTAAAAGCAAGGATTGATTGCGGGAAAAGCTTTCCTGTAGATTAGTTTTCCATAGCTGATCTCGTCGGTGTCATCTATCGGGGTATCTGTTTGCACGAAGTCAGATGGAAACCCTAAAGACGTTTTGCTTTCGTTTTCTGTGAACGGAGGGGGACAAGAGTTTCCTTACACACCACAACTTGCTGGTTGCTGTCCATCTCGCTGATCCAAGGCTTCGACGCCTCCTCGATTTTCAAAGCAGCGTCCCCTCCGTCAGGACTATAAAACGTAAATGTCCCACTTTGGTGATTTTGGAAGATTGCAATGTTGCTTTTAGGCCAGATTCCACGAAACCTAAGATCAGCACTGAAAGGATCCATGTTGATGTTGAACATCTTCTTCCAGCTAAAGGTACCTTTAGTATAGCAGCATTGGTCAAGTACCCAAACTTGGTAACAGGTATCTGTACCGACGACTATGGCTAGGGCATCGCCAAGCTCTTCAACATGAAGGGAATACACCGTCTCAGGAGGATGGATTATGCGGAACGCCTTAGTTTTGAGGTCGAACGAGATGACTACTGGCGAGCAGTTGTCCAAATCCATTCCGCTCCAATAGCAGACGCCTCCGGTGCAGACGGACCCTCCTCTCCGATTAATCCCAATATGGCCAGTGACCGCCTCGATTATGGTCGTCCAGGAGCCGGTGTTTAAGGTGTACACATCGATCTGGTAGCGAAACAGCATCTTGATCTTGTTTGCATCATCATCAACGAAATCCTCACAAGGGTACTCGATAATACGCACTAGAATGTAGGAGTTAGTCTCAACCGGCGTTGTTGCCGGAACGTGGCCAAAAGCAAAGGTGTAGTTCCCCGCCGGACTATGCACTTCAACTTCGGGCAGTTTGAGGCACCGCGATTCTCTTGTTACCGGATTAAAGATCACCATGTACTTTGCGCGGTCGGAATCGTCGTCAGTTGCGCCCATTATGCCATCGCTTAGCCTTATGAACTTGGTTGTCTTCTTGATGATGAAATCGGAGTCGCGGACCATGGACGCCAAGCTGACGACTTCGCGGTTTCCCTTAGCGCTTCCTTCACCGTCAATTCGAAACGCGATGAAGCTGTTATTCTTCTTCGAGCAGTGGAAGCGATGAAGTATAACATGAGCGTTGATGGACAAATAAGAGGTTGGAAACAATGAATTATAACATGAGCGTTGTAGATGGGCGTCGGCGAAGACACGACTTGACAGGGCGGTGCACCAGGACTTGGAGACGCACCGGTATTGCAGGATGTTCTTCGTTGGCAACCGCGTCAGAATCTCCCTTACCAAAAAATCCCATGGAATTGAACCTAGCCTTGACGACAGAAGCTGAGCGGAAGATTGGGAGTCATCCGTCATTATGCGTCTTAGGGGACGTTTGGATTATTGGATTTAGGTGCATTCATCTTATCCAGAATTAACAAACTGCAGCGTTTTGAAAAATATGTAAACAGAAAAATTAGGTGGATCACGGCGTCCAGCCCTTTTGAACGGGAAAATAAAATGCATCGTCCATTGAACAACTTCGGATGCAGGAGATTTGCACTTTTCCAGCTAATCAAACCTAATTTTTTAGCTGTGGGATCTGAATGTCCAATCCAATACGGCCATCTCCAGCAAATCAAACATGCCCTTAGCTTATTCTTGCCTGGCGTCTAACCCTCTTTCGAATATTACACATATAAGGAAGACGGTCAGTTGATAACTCCTAGAAATATTAGAAGATTGTCTGTGGAAGGATCCTACCGCTTGTAGTGTCAGAGAATGAGTCATACTAGAAATAGAATATGGTCTGAAGCAGTACGTTCTTTTCATCTTAATTTTGGGCAGGATGAACCATGATGACGGAATTACAACAATTATAAGATGCTGGGAGTATTATCGTATCTTCTTTTCTGGAGGGGGGAAGATATTATTGTATCAAAGACATTGTATAGTACCTATATTTATTAATTGACCGACGAGTCCTAATATGTCACAAATTGTATTTATTATAAGTCTCGTTTATACCATATCCATTGACTTGTGGGCTCCATAGTGAAGTATGTGAATAGGATGTGTTGAGCACATTGTTCCGAACAAAAAAGATTTTAATCCGTTCTTGTTTATTAACTTTGACGGGGAGTCTTGATGATTCAGATTCTAAGATATCAAGATTCGGCATTACTTACATGCTTCTACATTTTTATCCTATTTCTTCCATATTATGATGTTATTACTTGCACACATCACTAAAACATATCATCCTTCAAACCAATCTGACGATACATACATGAAAAAAGCCAATATAAAGCATTTTCACACAAAGTATCATTATATAACCTTTTGGAAGAAAAAAAAAATTTAAAGCAGCACGTTTTATGTAGAATCTGCCAATCAAAGTGGCATTTATTTTATTATTTAAAAAACTAATTTAAAAAAAATGATCCAGTCCCACACCCCCGGCTGCACCCCTCAATGGTCATGATGGTAATGCAACGGCCGCATAACATTCATAAAAAAAAAAAAATCAACCAGAAACGCCCACTGGGGAAGGGAGGGTACCTCACATGATATCATTCATACACTTGTGGGCCTCATAGAGAAGTATATGGCTGGGATGTACTGGGCACATTGTCCGGGCACAGAAGATTTCAACCCGTGAAATCATCCACGCCCCTCCCGCACCGTTTCAGATGATTAATCGCGGGCTCGAGATTGCGGCCCTGCTGTTCCCGTCGGTGATTGCTTCATCCTCGGAAGAAGACACTGACCCACGCCGGATCTGAGGGAAAATGCGGGATCTTTCTTTGAAAAATTCTACCCATAACCCTCCACGTCCCCGGGAGCCTACCCGGTCCTCAGGACTGGGCTCCTGCTGCACCAAATGTGCATGTCAGCAGTAATTAAAACAATAAAGCATGAGGGAAATAGAAGAGAGAGAAAATGTTTTTGTCCATAACTTTCAATCTGGAGCATATTTTGAAATTAATAAATTGTATTAGAATCCTTGTAAAAAATATTTTTCAACGAGACTAGTGTTGACATATTTTGAAATAATGATAATACGCGAGAAACATACTACCATATATTAGGATACCATACACATATTCTGGATACAGACGTACAGTACTGTACTTTTGATTTATGTTTGATATATAATTTGTTAGATACTGTACTTATGCGTCAATAACTGAGTTGAAATTAACATGTGGGTACAATACTTATGGTTGCATTTTATAGGTGATTTTTGACCTGATGTGCATTGTACTTTTGAGATAATTAACAAATAGGTACTCAACTTATGTCTGCATTATGTAAAAGAAATTGTCCAGATGACTAATGTTGCTATGCGATTCTGAAGTTATTGTACTTATATTTCTACATCATTTATACGATTATGCTTGGTTTATAATGTGGTAAGTATTGTACTTATGCTTGAGTATTAACAAGTGGTTGCAGTACTTATGAATCCATAAGTACAGTACTCACGAGTATTGTTGATCCTCCTTCATTCAAAAGTACAGTACTCACGAGTACTGTACGTCTGTACCCAGAACATGTATATGATATCCTAATATATGGTACCATATTTTTCGCGTAATATCATTATTTCAAAATATGTCAACACTAGTCTCGTTGAAAAGTATTTTCTACAAGGATTCTAATTCAATTTATTTCGTCGAAAAATATGTTTCAAAGTTATGGACAAAACCATTTTCTCTCTCTTCTCCTTCTCTCACTCATTATTGCTTTAATTGATGTTAAATGTTATTACAGCAGTTTGGCACACAGCAACCAGTCGCGAGGACCCGGTATGCCGGCGGGTGGCTGGCCGGTTGTGTGTAGCTTAGCTCCTTTCTTTCCATTTTGGAGCTACGAAAGAGGAGGATTTTTTTGGCCCGCAAGTCGGAAGCGTTGGCGGTGATGCCTACGGTAGGGATGAGTAGGTCCACCAGGGTGTTCGTTCCCAAGTTCAGACCCACCATGGCCGCGGAGGAAGGCCGCGATGGTTCCGGCGCCCATGCCTGGAGGTACCCGCATCCAAACGAATCCCAAGTACGTCGTCGTCCGGGTGGTGGTGACCGGCACTAACACATTGGGATAGGCATTGAGGAAGCTATTGGTCTTCTTCAACGCATCTAGCTCGGAGCCGTTCAATCTGGTAGAAAAGCCGGATAACACCTCGTGGTAGGTGTGGTTTATTCGTGCATTGTCAACGCCGACGGGCAGGAGGGTATGGTACCACCTTGTCCGAGCAGCAGAAGTTGAGAACACCACGGTTTTTGGCTGGGTGACTTCGATTATGTAAGTCGTGCGACCCTCGGCATCAGATTTCTCAGTCTTAGCTTTTTGCTATGTAAGGCGTTCACCCCTGTCTTCGCCCAGCACGACATCCATCTCTTAGCACAGTGCATGCAAACTAAACAGATCTAGGAACCTACTTCTGCGAGCGCTGGAATGTGCAAAATCAATGGGTCTCTTTTTCACGTTCTGTTGCAATTACTCCGTTCTCCCATCTTATTTCAAGTATTTTACTCAATTCCAGATTTTTCCCAACCAGCCATGTTGTTCCTAAGGATTCTGGAATCTCGTCTACTCAAGTGATGATGGACAATCCTGTTCTTATTCTAACAACCAATGTCACAGTTAATACTGACAGAATAAACGACACTGCAGATCCCTCTACTTCCGTCTCTGAACCAATTCCTCTGGTAAAAGACCTGGCATTAGTTGTGAAGAATCCAAATGGTGTAAAGATACACAGAAATCAAAAGAGGAGGAGCTCTTCCGGGTCCTCTAAAACTCAGGGCTCGTCATGGAAATCACGGTAGAACTTTCTAGACATCCCCATGAGGAACATCTCCCAACTCCCAAGTCACCTCAATTGGCTGACCGTGCAATGGAGGGTCCTATTATTGTTGAGCCTGTAGAATCCACCATAGACAGCTTACCAGAAGCTGGTAGTGATAGATCCTTGTCACGCCCTGAATCTTACATAAAAGCAATGTCAACAAAGACGAAAGGGCCCTAGTGAATTCTACAGCTGAGTATGATATGGATTCTGGGGACGAGGAGTGGTTGCAAACATACGAACTGTAATAGCTCAACGGACGTTTTGGAAAGTGGCCAGCCTTTTCATTTGTCTGAGGAAACATTTGAGAAAGTTATATATGTCTTTGAAAAGGCATCATACAAAAATCCAACTGCGGTGCCCCTAGACATTGGCGTTGGTCTCTGTGTGGATTTGGTTAGTAAAGATGTAGTTTTTGTGGTATTTGAATATTCGACTCAGAAGAGGAAGAGGAAACGATCACCACTTGTGAGAATCTTTTAGGATTTTCTGTCCAAGAATAAGGATTCTTCTTGACCCTTTTTCCTGAAGCAGCAAATGACATAATTGATTAGGATTTCATTATACGTAAATCTGGGAGCACATCTAAAATTAGAAAGCTCAATGATTGATATTGGTAATCAGCCAGTATATCTATAGATAGATCAACTATTACAAATGAATATTCTATGTGAAGGCATGTGAACTCTGTCTATTCTATGTCAAGGCATGCGACCTCTCTTGATGACATGTAATAGAGAGATATGTGAAGGTAGTACAAATGTATTACAACAATACACATTGTAATATACACGTGTACAGACTATACAAAACAGAACGCATGGCAACACACGTGTACAACAATACTCATAGCAATAGAAATGTGTACACAACAGTACACATATGTACAAGACTTTACATAATCGTACGCATGGCAACACACATGTGTACAACAATACACATGACAATCATTACCAGAAATGTTGGCTTTAACGACAAGGTTAACGGCAGCCTGACCTATTTGACGTAATTAAACATTAAACAACAGCAAGTAGAATGTTATTGCCGCTACTAATTCAACTAAATACAGCGGAACAATTAAATGGTTGTAAATAGTAACAGGTTCCGCCGCTAAATGCCTCCCAGCATATTAGGGTGAGTTAAAAAAATGGAAACCCCCAATTCTTTTCACCACCCGCGCCCGAAGAGGCACAGTTTCGCGCGCCGCAGTCGTCCCCGTAAACAGAAACCCCCAATCGTTTTCACCCACCCGCGCCAGAAGAGGCACGTTTCGCGCGCTGCAGTCGTCACCGTTCTCCCACTCTTCTCCTCATCCCGCAACACGCGTCCATGACTTTCCTCCCTTCTCAAAAAGTTCGTTCTATACGGTCGATTGTAGGGCGTCTTACGGTTGATCCCCTTTCACTGGAGGTAGATGCGACCACTGCGACTCAGGTGCCTGGGCGTTGAGCGTGAAGACCCAGCCGCGCCACGTGCAGCACACAGCAACGTTCCTGCGCCGGAACCGTGGGCTCTGCACAGCGAGTTCCAGCTCGTAGTAGCTTGGGGACTGATCCCCCTGTCTGTTTCTCACCTTTGATCTGACGAGACTGACCTTCACATCCGGTCCACGCCGGCCAAGAGTCCGTGCCAGAGCTTCACCGACTTCATCCGCTCCGCCAATAGCTTCGAGCCTGGAAACGAGAAGGGCAGCAGGAAGGCAGAAGATCATTTATCTGTGGCAACGCCTCCAGGTCATCATCCATGTCTAGAGATCAAGGTCATCGGTAGTGTGACGCCTCCAGATCGAGGTTGTCCGCGGTCATCTCCAGTCCAAGGTTGGTGGCGGCAGGAATCAGGTCATCAACGGCAGCCTCGTTCCCGGCAGCGTCATCACAAGATCAGGCTCGTCAGCGGCAGCGTCTCATGATCAGACTCGTCCAGGTCTTCTCCTGATCAGGCTCGTCCACGGCGGCATCTTCATATCTAGTTCATAGACGGCGTCTCCTTCCTTGAGGTATACATTTTATAAGGCCTAATTATAGTAAGAGATTCATGAATTTGACATGTAGCTTTTATGATAAAGCTTCTCCACGTCTCTCCTTTCAAAAAATTAGGGACAAGATTAAATAGGAGGAGTATTTCGTAGGTGTTTTTCCAATTTGTAGTTAGAAAAGGAGCAACTAAGGGCTGGTTTGGTATGACGCAAAGCGTTTTCATTGAATTTGAATGCCCGGAATTCGGACTGGTTTTTCGTTTGGTTACATCTGTGGAAGACAAACTCACCGGTTTCCAACTCACTGTTCGATCACTTTTTGCCCCAAAATCAACAAGTTTGTACCGCACCCTAAACAGGGGCGGTACAGCAGAGAAACAGAAAATGTACTCTCTAGTCACCCGTCAAAGAAGAAACCAATTCCTACGACATCCAACCAAATAAAATCAAAGAAAAGCAACATGTTTAACCTGCAACTAACCAAATGGATTTTTTGCTTAATCAAATCAGTCTTCATGCTTTATAATTCGCTGTACTACACCTAATTACACCCTAGCAAACAGGGCCTAAACATTAATGCCAATACTACTCTATATCACGTTCTTAGGTTGTATTATCCCTTTCTGAAGATTATAGTAGATCTTCATTATTTCAGATGCTCGAAATGTCACGCCCCGATCTCACACTAACCACAGACCACGAGATTAGGGCGCGACGGAGGGATTAACACAAACGCCAAACCATTCATCACTTTTAAAAACATCTTAAAGACATTAAGAAGATAACCTGAGTTATGCTGTAAACTAAAGCCAAACAAACTGCAGAAGCATTTCTATTAAACTGACAAGAGATATATACAAAGTCTACAGCAAATTACATTGTTCAACATAAAGTAAAGCATAACAGGTAATTTACATCTTTATACACATTCCACATACGCACTCTCTCTATCTCACCCACGCCATGTTCCAAGGATCGAGGGGAAAGGACTAAGAGACCTCTAACTAGACTAACTACATATACCTTCTATAGACTAAGCGTTAGGATGAAAAGATTCTTCCGACTCCTGATGCTGATGTTGACCTAAAAATGTTTGAGTAGAGGTATGAGCCTACTCGCTCAGTGAATAGCATTTCATTTAGCTATCACTAAACAACTCATCAGATAGATAAAATTAAATAAATGATAAGTGCAGTACTAACAGGGCAGTTCTAATGTCATAGCAGTTTTATAGATAACAATCTCATTACTAAGCAACATCAGATATTTTAACAAATAAACAATTATAGAGAATTGGCACAAAAGTTCAAATCTCTTAACACATTTAATTTACTGTGATCCTATATGATTACATATTTATAATATTATTATGCCCTAATCATATGCAGTGTACTCTGCATATAAAGATCTGTAGCGAACTACGATCCCACCGTACAAGACTTAGCGACACACCCGGGAAATGCTAAGTCTGACGCCAGCCCTGTTCTTCCACAGGACCACAGGCTCTCCGGCCTGACTCATAGGCTCTCTGGCCTCAATGCACTACTCCGAGTGCTCTAGACTCCTCCTCTAACCTGAGTACACAGGCGGAGAGTCTCATGGGGTTACCTCCATGACTCCGCACGGATCTTGTTGCAATAACCCCTATTTTCTCCAGTGCCACCGTGACTCCGCACGGATTTTTGTTAAACACTGCCTCTCTGTCCTCGTGCCACCATGACTCCGCACGGTTAATGTTGCAACACGAGTTTCACCCCTAAGAAGCAGATCTCTCGAAGGGGTTCTACGGTGTTAGGGCACCTAAGTCTATTAACTGATTAACATATAAACATTTAAACAGGAATATCAAATTTCAAACTTATTTCACATTCTAAATATCACTTGAAACCACATATATATCATTTGTCATCTTTAAACATGACTCAGTATCACTTATTCAGATTCAATGCTAAACAACCGTCTTTAATCAGCAAATACATGCAACTGTAATACATAAAAATTCCATCATTTTCATCAATCATACTACGTATTTCAAGTTTCAATGAATCTATCATACACTATTGTATGTGCTACACTGTTTAGGAGTTATACCAACTAATACTGAAGCAATGAAGCACTTAATATTGAGTTAAATAATGATTTCTGAATGAACTGCCACTCACAGCTCAGAAACTCGACCGATTGGTCGGAAACTCGACCGATCACTGCACAACTCGACCGATCAGCTACAAACTCGACCGATCAACCTGCTGTTCGGTTCCTACTCAAGAAAACTCGACCGAATCACATATAAATCGACCGAATGGCGAACAGACTGAAAACCTAAACCGACCTACTGATGTCGATTTCACTCAAATCAGCAGACAAAACTATGGATTTGTGCAGCAAATCACCTGCAAAAGATGCGTACACCCACGAACTAACTGTAGGAGAGGAGAAGAACGAACTAGGACTGCTCTTCGCGCCTTTTCTTTCTCCTAGCCGCCGTTGTTGCTAGCGCAGCTCCTGCTGCAAGCGTAGCTCCGGCTATCGCTGGTTCAGCTGGCGAAGAAGAATGATGAGGCGAAGATGGAGGGCCGCATCTGCTGGCCGGAATCAAGCTAGGGCTCCAAATCGCCTTCTCTCCCAAATCTCCCTCTCTTTCCCTCTCAAGCGAAGTAGGGAAGAAACGCTCTGCATTTCTCTCGTTTTTGATAAATGAAACGAGTAAAGGAGAAAGAAAGGATAAGAAGGTAAAACCTAGGGACCAAAACGTAAAGTCCAAGAACTTTCAAAAACTACAAACAGATCCCTGCAAGCCCAAAAACATACAACTTTTGACTCAAAAGTCGGTTTCAACCGATTTCTCTGGTAACGCCTCAAGCGCAAGATCTTACACGTTTTAAGGGCTAGGATTCACACTACACACATATCATATATGTATTAAACGTTATTAACAAAGCAAGTTTATAACTTAGCAAAGCAGCTAAACACATGCTTAACAGCATACTTACAGGGTAAGCTCAACACGGGTCGTAACAATCTCCCTCCCTTATAAGAATTTTGTCCCGAAATTCCTAAAAGAGAAAAGGAAACTTGCTACGCATCTCAGACTCAAGATCCCACGTAGCTTCTTCAAGGTTATGATTCCTCCACAGAATCTTCACTAAAGGTATTTCACGGTTCTTAAGCTTCTTGATTCGGTGATCAACTATCTGCACTGGTCCTTGAAAACTCTAGGTCCTCAGTAAGAGATAAGGGAGTGAGTTGTAATTACGATGTGTAATATTATTCCTCTTTTGATATGTATGCTAATTAGCAAGTTTTATGTGCATAAGGTGTGAGAGACATCATGAATGTTTATACATGTATCTTTACTATTGAAGTCTGATTAGTAAAAGAAATGTTCAGATTCCTTTGTTAAGATGTTATGTGGTTCAATGCGGGGAAACAAGAGTTTTAAAGAAAAGAAAAAAAGTTAAGGGTGTTCTTTGTGTTACATATAAGTCCTATCTTATGCCCTAATCTCATGATTTGAGGAAATTGTGAGATCGGGGTGTAACACGAAAAGTCTAATACATCTCATTGTATGGCTCGTATGTGTATAATAAATGTTTTGGACGTTCCTTTGCTTCTACAAATTTTATTGATCCCATAGTGTGGGGGATCTTATGAGCCTAACAGATTCACCTTCGTTCAACTTGACAAGAGATTTAGGGGGCTTGAACTACACACACTACACTGCAATATCGGGAGTAGATGGGAAAAATTAATTTTTAAATTTGCCGAGGAAGTGATTTTTTTAGTTCTTTTGCATCAATCAATTTCAAATGTGTCATGCTCTTAGGACTAGGGGAATTGCAATGGTGTCGTAACAAAACTTTTAGATATAACAGGGAACC
Organism: Alisma plantago-aquatica; assembly: GCA_963693085.1. Taxonomy (NCBI): domain Eukaryota; kingdom Viridiplantae; phylum Streptophyta; class Magnoliopsida; order Alismatales; family Alismataceae; genus Alisma; species Alisma plantago-aquatica. Next base: position 298,506,959 of record OY856415.1, read on the forward strand.
TCCCACCCCACTATGCAGAAAGTGTGAATAAGAAACAAATGAGGATTGATGTTGAGCGCATGGTTGTATAGGCGTCTAGGCGGCCGGGCGTTGCCCATGCACGCCCAGACATCCTAGGCAGAAGCCTAGGCGTTCCCTGGCATTTTTTTATTTCATTATTTTTCATTAAAATATATACTTTATACTTTATACATATAATATTTTCATATTATAATTATATGCCTAGGTGTTGCACTTGAGGAGGATGAAAAGGGAGGGAACAGCAGCAAAGAAGAATAAGGAGGAGGCAGGGAAAGAGGAGGCAGGGGAAGAAAAGTCATGCGAAGAAGAGGCGGGGGGAAGGAGGAATGGGAAGAGGAGGCAAAGGAAGATAATACAATGGAAGACAGTAACAAAGAAGAAGAAAAAGGAGAAGGGGAAACAGGAGGCAGGGGAAGAGGAGGCCGGGGAAGGAGGAAGTAAATGAGGAGGCAGGGGAAGACAGAAGTGAAAAAGAAGGCAGGGGAAGAGGAGCACAAAAATATGGGCCGAAGGAAGAGTAGGAGGCGGAAAATGATGAGGTCGACGCTAGCTGCAGCAGTAGTAACACATAAAAGAAGGAAAAAGGGGAGTCATCAACAGTAGCAGTAGTAAAAAAGAAAAAAAAGGAGGAGCATAAAGAGGAAGCATGGGAGGAGGAAGAGGAGAAGGAGGGGGGAGGAGGAGGGGATAGCAGTAAAAAAAAAAGACTAACCTTGAAGTCGTCCAACTCCTGCTGCTCACTCCTTACATCAAGTAAGGTTCTGTTGCTGCTCCTTGCTTCATGCAAGGTTGCTGTTGTACAGATGTGGGAGTGGAGGAAGAAAAGGGGGAGGAAGAAGAGGGAGAGGAGGAAGAAAAGGGGGAGGAAGAGTAGGGAGAGGAGGAAGGTGGATGACTACGCACGGCGGAAACGGTCTGTGACGGAGCAGCAGTAGTTCAACAGATGTTGAGGGTGGGATAGATAAAAGGGTTAAAATATAGAGGTTTAGGATTTATGAGGATTCTTATTTATATTTTAGAGTAGGATTTAGTATAATATAATACTAACAGGAATTATACTTAACGTAGGATTTAGATTTGGATTTAATATATTATAATACTAATAGGAATTGTTTTTCTTAATGGGCCTTGATTTAGTGGGCCTGACGCCTAGGCGGGCCGCCCAGTCCGCCTAGCCCGCCTAGCTCGCCTAGGTACAACATTACTATTGGGTGCCCAGCTGTAGAGGACCTAACGGACGCCTGGCCCGCCTGGGCACGCCTAGGCGCCGCCTGGGCGGCCGCCCGTACAACACAGGTTGAGCGAGAGACATATTACACAATATGGTAAACAAGGAGTAGACAAAGAGATAAAAATAGAGAAAGAAATTTTACCCAATACGATAATCAAGGAATTGAACCCTATAATTAGGGGCGACAGTTTAATTAGGAAGAAATGAATACGTGTAACTTCTTTAGTCATGACAACTTATCAACATTATCAGTTGTTGTATATGTCAAAAAGCATATAGGAGACTAATTCTAGATATATTGATATTTATTTGGGAACAACAGAATGTGTGTAACTTCTTTGGTATTGACCACTTATTTCTCCATTATCATGTTGTATATGTCAAAAAATGTATGGGAGACTAGTTTCCAAAACATATTGGTAGTTAATTGACAAGAGATGAATGCCTGCAACTTCTTTAATCCTGACTGCTTATTTTCTCATTTTTAATTGTTGTATATGTACAAAAAATGGGAGACTAGTTTTTTAAACGTATTGGTATCTAATTAGGAAGAAATGTGAATGTGTGCAACTTCATATTTCCCCATAATCAGTTGTGTATATGTCACAAAACGTATGGGAGACTAGTTTCCAAAACATGTTGGTATTTAATTGGAAAGAAATGAATGCGTGTAACTTCTTTACTCTTGACCAAATATTTGACCATTATCAGTTGTTGTTGTATATGCCAAAATAACATAACTAGTTTCTAAAACATATTAATATGTTGGTGTATAACAAATAAAAGGAGAAATCGAGAAAGATTGGAACATGATGATATCTAAGTTATATAATTTTCGGTCATTGTCTAATTTGTAAAATATTTTGTCATGTATTTAAGAGTCGAGTTTGACCATCATTAACATAATTGATAAAATTACAAACAAATGTTTATGTACTCCTTAACATGTCAACGACTTCCTCCTTCAGTCCCTTCATCTAATAATTTTTTATTAGTAAAGTAAGACATGGACCCATGTTCAATTGGTTTTCACACGGTAGAAAAGTTAAGTTCTTCTGGATTCAAAACATTTAACAAAATGATGGATTCGATTATGAGTCTAGTGAATGATTAACTGAAAATGAGAAAGATAAATTTATTACTATGTTGTATTGGTTTCAGTCCAATTACTAACTAATCAGCTTGCGATAAGCAAGAATTTGTGAGAATTGAATATGATATTTTAGCATGCAAGATATATTTTTACTGAGATACAAATTTGGAAGTTATATTTTTCAAGTCCAATACTCCTTTTATTGGGTTTATTAATGTTAATGTTCTTGTTCACACCCATTGGCCAAGATTAAGCTTATAGAAAAATTTCATTTCATATAGGAGCTAAAAAAGCTAGTGTTGCTAGTATTGATGTGAAAAGTATTTTATAATGAAAGTCAAAATGTATTGTCTAAATGATAAAATTCAAACTTCTCTATGGTTACCTAATGTATCTATAAATATCTCTTATTTGTATGATAAAAACCATATTTTTTCAAAAATTGAACTCATGATAATGAACATATATTGTTTTTCTATTTTTATAGATATTGACAATTGTAGTATAGTTTTTGGAAATGATCTATTCAACACCACTTACTCCACAATTTACAACCATACCTCGAGAACACATGTATTTTAAAAATGACGATAATTGATTTGTTGCTGGGAGAGATAAGAGTAATAGATACTATTGTATGGAGAGAATGGGATAAATAGCTAGAAGGTGGATGGAGAGAGGAGTCATAATTAATAAAAGAAATGAAATAGTGAGTAGAGAGAGAGAGTGCATAATAACTATAAACAAAGAGAGTGGATGGAGACAAAAGTTGTAATAAATAGAAATAATGAGATAGTGGATGAAGAGAGAGGGTGTAGTATATACACAGAGAGCAGGGTAGTGGATGGAGAGGGGGGGTTAAACAATAAATTGTACAAGTAGCTTAGCATTGTTCAAGTCTAAAATATGAATTGTAATATTTATTAATGAGAACTACTTATTTTATAAATGTGCATCATATTTGTAGTACTTATTTATAAACATCATTTGATTTAAAAATAGTAACTATAAAATATAAAAATATATAATAGAGAAGTATTATTTAAAATTATGTAGATAACTTATACATAAAAATGATATAGGAAATTAATATATCCAATATTATTTAATACTTATATCGGTACGATTTTAATTCCACGTTAGTGTTTTTCATGACTTTTATCACCAATCAGACCTACTTATATTTTTTTCCTCTCTCTTGTCTTGAAACCTTTTAACTTTTAGCATTATACAAAAAGTTTCTTTATACAATACCAGATAGTTGTTTTGTATTTTGTTTTTGCGTGAATTGAGATGTGGGTGTATATTTTGGTGGAAGGGGTTGCCCAAGTTTTTTTCCTTATGTGTACTGTAACTAGGCCTCACCCACCTCAACAATCTGAGTCCAACATATCATGTATAAAATATTAGTGAATAATAATCACGTTGACACCTAAGGAAGCTAGGGGATATATATATATATATATATATAGTTCTGTACAACATAAATCTAATTGTATGTTCTGCTGTTTTGAAGAACTTCTTTTCTTTATTGGGACTGGAGATCTTCAATCTTCTTTTTATTGTATGTTCTGATGTATTGAAGAACTTCTTTTCTTTTTAAAGTGTAAGTATTCTAAAGTGTAAGTATTCATAATACAAGTGATGGCAATAATAAGAAACTACAGATAAAAATGAATTACCATAAATCGGAAACCACTTCTAGACAAAATCTTCAATAACGAATTATCTCTCACTTGAAAGATAAAAATCTTCAATAATGTCCCCATTATTTTAGTCAAATTGATTATTGATTTATTCTTACATGCAATATATATATATATATTACTAGCATAAAATAACTCATCAAAATGGTTTATTTAAACATGCAATTTATCTATTACTTGTATAATGATAACTCGTCAAAGTACACAACCCTAAACTGTAAAGTTCAATTGCATGTGCTACTTTTAAATGTAATTATTTTTTTGTTGTAGAAAATGGCACAAAATAAGCAATGGATTAGTCTTGTTGATGACCGACTTGATGATCCAAGATATGGAATTGGTGTTGAAGAGTTTCTAACGTATGCATGTCAAAAACTTGGTGGAAATGTAATTAGATGTCCATGTGTCCGTTGTGTTAATACTTCCTCAATCCCTCGTGACTTGGTTAAAACACACTTAATGGTGTATGGTATGGTGAGGAGTTATACTCTTTGGTATCATCATGGTGAAACGGGGCATGAATCTGATTCAGATACCCAAAACAATGACAATCAAGAAGATGATGACATTAATGATGAGATGTTAGATCTTCTTGAAGATATGCACCCTAATCATCATAATTTTCAGAGAAACGAGGAATGTATGGGATTTGATAGCCATGAAAGCAATGATGAAGAACCTAACAATGAGGCTAAAAAAAAATTTAGGTTGTTGGATGACCTTAATCAACCTCTTTATAAGGGATCAAAGGGTTCAAAGTTGTCTGCCTTAATAAAGTTACTTCACATAAAGAGTCTTGGGAAATGGAGTAATCATTCCTTCATGATGCTACTTGAATTGTTGAAAGATGAATTATTCCCCGATGACTCAACCTTGCCCAACTCTTACTATGAAGCAAAGAAAATAATCAAAGATCTTGGTTTCTCATATGAAAAGATAGACGCATGTGTGAATGATTGTATGTTGTTTTGGAAAGAAGATTGTGTGCTTGATGAATGTAGATTTTGTAATACTTCAAGGTGGAAACATGACAAGCATAGTGGGGAAGAGAAACTAAAAGCAAACGGTAAGAAAGTACCTGCAAAGATATTGTGTTACTTCCCACTAAAGCCTCGTCTTCAAATGCTATTTATGTCGACAAAAACATCTGCACTAATGAGATGGCATCATGATAAGCATGATGATGGGGATTTGCGTCATCCGGCTGATTCTTTGGCATGGAAGCATTTTAATGAAATTCATCAAACTTTTTCTGCAGATTCCAGAAATGTTAGACTAGGCCTAGCTAGTGATGGTTTTCAACCATTCAATAATTCTAAATCATCATATAGTATTTGGCCTGTTATTTTAATTCCCTACAATTTACCTCCTTGGATGTGCATGAAGCAACCTAATTTTATTTTGTCTATGCTCATTCCTGGTCCCGATGGTCCCGGTGATGGTATTGACATTTATTTGCAACCTCTAGTTGAGGAATTGTTGGAGTTTTGGAATTTCGGTATGCAAACATTTGATGCAACTACACGTCAAAATTTTAATCTTCGGGCAGCTCTTTTGTGGACTATCAATTATTTTCCTGCATATGGGATGTTATCAGGTTGGAGTACTAAGGGAAAACTTGCTTGTCCATGTTGTCATAAGGGCACTTATTCAATTAGACTAGCTAATGGTGGAAAGGAATGCTTCATGGGTCATCGACGTTATTTGCCTTCAAATCACCGATGGAGAAAAAATAAATCTGAATTTGATGGAACTATTGAGAAGGGCACACCACCCCCACCACTAACAGGTGATGATATCCTCCTTCAAGTCCAGAATCTTGAAGGTAATGTTTTGAGCAAATGTTCTAAAAAAAATTCCCACAAGAGTAGGGGTGATAACTGGAATAAAAAAAGTATTTTCTTCAAGCTTCCATATTGGAAAGATCTTTTGATACGACATACTTTAGATGTGATGCATATAGAGAAGAACATATGTGATAGTATGTTGGCAACTCTTTTAAATGTGAAAAATAAGACAAAGGACAATTATAAATCTCGTCTTGATTTGCAAGCAATGAACATTAGGGAACAACTGCACCCAATAACAAGGGATGGCAAAATTGTGTTGTCGGATGCACCATTCACACTATCTAAAGAGAGTAAGCATAAGTTTTGTAGATTTTTGAAAGATTTAAAAGTTCCGGATGGATTTTCTTCAAACATATCACAATGTGTGAATTTAAAAGAGAATAAGATTTCGGGATTGAAGAGTCACGATCATCATATTTTGTTACACCACATACTTCCCATAGCATTGTGTGGTCTTCTTCCTAAAGTTGTTTATGAACCAATTCTTGAGTTGTCTTATTTTTTTAAGGTGTTGGGTTCTAAGTGCTTGAATATGGTGGAGTTGAAGCAAATTGAAAGGCAAATTCCAATTACTCTTTGTAAGTTGGAGCAGGTTTTTCCGCCATCATTTTTTGATGTGATGTTGCATTTGCCTATCCACTTGGCACATGAGGCTATGTTATGTGGGCCCATTCATGGTCATTGGATGTATCCAATAGAGAGGAATTTGTATACACTAAAGTCCTACATCCGTAATAGGACCTGTCCAGAGGGTTCAATAGCAGAAGGATACATAGCAGAAGAATGCATGAATCTTTCTTCAAGATATTTGCATAAAATTGAGACAAGGTTCAACCGACTTGATCGAAATTATGATGATGATGTCAATGAAGCTGCAACCTTGTCTATTTTTTCATACAAGGGAAGAGGGTTAGGTTGTGGTACAACATGCGACCTCGATGCACTTCTATTGCAGCAGGCTCATATTTATATCCTAAACAACTGTGAAGAAGTTCAAAAATTCATTGAGTAAGTCCTAACATCTTTACGTGGGTCCCATAATTGACGGTGTTTACTTGAATTTTATTAATTTCATCACATATTTTTATCTTTCATTTATTATAGAGAATATTATCAAGTCCAAGAAGTTGATCCACAACATGTACCTCTTAAGGAAATAAATGAGAATTTCATAGAGTGGTTTAAGATGAAAGTAAGTTTTTTATTTTGTTCCATGTGGTAATGTCCATATACACTAGATTTTATTTATGATTCTTCTATAACCATGATATTTTAGGTTGCAGATCAATATGAGAATGATAAAAGTAAGAAGATGCATGAGCTACTTTCATTGTCACGTGGCCCACTCAAATGTGTGACATTTTTTTATGGCTATGTAGTGAATGGATATCGATTCCACACAAAATCCCATGATGAAAGATTAGTGTCACAGTGTAGTGGGGTGGTTGTCGTTAGTGATAATCATAGTGGAGGTAGCATAGATTACTATGGAAAACTAATTGAAATTGTAGAATTACAATACGTGGGTAATAATAAGGTGATATTATTTTGATGTGATTGGTTTGACATTGCTGATAAAGTCAAAGGAGTAAAGACTGATGAGTATGAATTTACAAGTGTTAACTGCAAACGTATCTGGAAAACTGTTGAGCCATATGTCTTAGCCACACAAGCATCTCAAGTATTTTATGCAAATGATCACAATAACAAGGGTTGGCATGTTGTGATAAAGGTCGATCCAAGAGATAAGTTTGATCCAGTTCATGTCGAAGAGGCACACGACGATACAATTGATATTGATAGTTAACATTTTCCATCTTTAAGTACTTGTGAGCATTTCAAACATGATTTTGTTTTTTAATTTGTGTGCTTTTGTAATTTGTATTTTTTATTTATATGCATAGCCATGTCATTTACATTCATTTATGAAGATATCTCTTTTTCAACAAACCTTGATGGCGATACAGGAATATGGTTACAAGGACATCCAAAAATGACAAGGGTCTGTTGGAGAAGTCTAAGGCTAAGAACTATATTCTCCCACAACAATTAAGTATGATTGGGAAGGGTCGTGGTCATGGAGTAGAGCTTAGACGTTGTATGCCAAATTTTGTAGCCACATGCAACAATGGTATCTCTGAGTCAAGTAACAGTCATTTGTCATTTTCAAACAGTGGAGCAGCACGTTTATCTTCACAACAAGGCATCAATCAACCCCATTCTATGCCACCAAATGAGAGTAATCCATCACCAAGAAATGCTCCTTCCCCATTGATTGATAATGATTTCATGCCTCCTGAAGAAGATCCTCTCCAACAAGAAGGTTACACTGCTACTGAAATGATGGCTTCTCATTCCATCAATGAGATATCAACATGTATGATTACTTTCCTTCATTAAGAAATAAATTTTGTGCTCCTTTCTTAATTAATTAGGTGCATAAAATAATACTGCAGCTGTTTAGTTATGTATAAATTCTTATATTTTGTCTTTAATAAATTGGATGTTGGCTATATCATTTCTATGTAGTAGGTTTTCATCTATTATACTATACCCATGAAATTTCATGTTATGCCTAACTGGTTATCTAATGTTCTCCATGCTATTTGGTAGTGCTTTCTTTCTTTTTCTTATATTTTCTTCCATTAATACAATTCTTTACATTTTACTAATGCCATGCAAATATGTATGAAATTTAATCTGAATTTCAACTAAAATAATACTACAGTTGTTTAGTTATGTATAAATTCCTATATTTGGTCTTTAATAAATTGGATGTTGGTTCTATTATTTCCATGTAGTAGGTTTTCATCTATTATACTATACCCATGAAATTTCATGTTATGCCTAACTGGTTTTCTAATGTTCTGCATGTTGTTTAGTAGTGTTTTCTTTCTTTTTCTTGAATTTTCTTCCATTAATATAATTCTTCACATTTTACTAATGCCATTTGAATATGTATTGAAATTTGATCTTAATTTCAACTAATGCAACTGAAAAGGTAGTGAGACGTCGAGGAAGTAACAAATGTAAAAAAGTTGCTAGACTAAGGGACGGTAACAAGATAGAAATCACCTTCTACCAAGGACGCCCTGTTGGGAAAAATCCTAAGGTGTGGAGTAGACATTTGGGCAGGATTGTTCGTGATCGGAACATTTGTCCAGTGAAGGTGCATTCTTGGAATGATGTCACTGAAAGGCAAAAAGATCACATGTGGGTCGCAGTTACGGTAATTAATTTGAGTTTATTATTTTAATAGAATCAAAAAATTCCATTCTCATTTCATATTGTACTTGTTCTAGGATAAATTAACAAATAACAAGATGGAGGATTACAAAAGTCATACTTTGAAACATCTAAAAGAGTTATGGGTAAAGTGGAGGGCAGCAATATACCATAAAATTAAAGGATTATACATGCAACAACAACTACAAAGGAATCCTATGGCAATTGAAGTTGAAAGTGACTGGCAATGGTTGGTGATGGAGCATTTTCATAGTGACAAGTTCATGGTAATCTACTAAACACCAATGCCACATCATTTCTTTTTCACTTATTGTATGTTTGTAAATTTCTTATTTAATGCATATCTGGACACAATTGTAGGCATTGAGTAAGAGAAACATCGCAAACAGAGAAGGGCTTAACAAAAAATTACTTCATCGCACTGGTAGCATGCCTCTTAGAGAAATATCATGGCAAAAGGTTTTTTATATCTATGTCTCTTCTCAATTCACTTTTCATATCTTTTGTCATGTACATAACAAAATGTGGTACTATTATAGGGTGGAAAAGATGGGAAGCCATCTGACTTTGGCACAATGTATTTTGAGAGCCATAAGAAGGGAAATACATTAGCTACCACAGAGGCATCTCAAGTTCATGTAAGTCATAATTTGCATGGTTACAGTCACTATTTTTATGTTTTCTATGAATAATTGGGTTGTGTTATAGGAAACAATCATAAACATTCAACAAGCTGAGCCATCACTCCTACCTGTTGAGGTTGTGGAAAAGGTGTATGGAGAATCACGAACAAGAAAATACATAGCTGGTTATGGTGGAGGAGTGACACCTAGAGATGTTAGAGGACCATATAAAACAAAGAATGCCATGTTGGATGAGCTAAAATCAAAGGACCAAGCATTAAAAGAAAAGGAAGAAGCCTTAAAAATTCAAGAGCAAACTCTTCAAGCATTCAATGATGAAAAGAGAGCTACACAGAAGCGCCTAAGAAAAGTGGAAAATATGCTTGATGCGATAGTCAACAATCAAAATTTTCAGCAGCTTTTGCAGTTTAGTGAGGATGATGATGCTTTTGTGTCTTCTGCATCTATGTCAGAGGATGACAATCTAAACTAGTTACGAGGTTAGATAAGAGAAAGTTTGTCTTCTTGATACTTCATTTCTCGCTTATACTAACCTCTCCCTTTATTTTCTTCATTTAAATAGGACAAAATGCATCAATATATTAACATAGATTATGTAATTTTTTTTGTAGCAGTTTCCTTAGTGATTAAAATATTAACCTATTACATATGGCAGGGACTTGTGGAAAAATCAAGCAAAGGACATTCAGAATATGTTAAAGACAGACAAATGGGGACAGTGAAATATTCAATATTCTTTGTTTTTTTTTGTCTATATGTAGTCTGAAATAGTTCTCTTTTCTTTTAAATCAATGCCTAGAAATGTTATTAATTTTTTTATGCTTTCTGATCTTTACCTAATGTTGTAAATATAACATATTAATTAGTTTCTTTTGTCATCCCATCATTAGAGAAGAATGAGTATCAACCATGATGTTTGATCTATCAATGCTATCAATGCTTATTGTTTCTCTCCCTATGAAGAGCTTTCTACTCTTATGTTGATGTTGTAGGCGCATCGCTTGGATATTAGACTGTCCATTAGAAATTGCTAGATATGGTGGTTTCTAAAATAGACTATTTCAAATTGTTAAACTAGTACATATAGGGTATAGTGTGTTGTAGCTTCCAAGACGGACTATTTCGAGTATGCTTTCTTTTGTATTTTCTTTATGAAGAAAGGAGGAAGAAGAATGGAGAAAGAGGAATAATAGGAAAGGAAGGAGGTATGCATCCTGAAAGTCGTGCAATAGCAGGGTACTTCTACTGAATAAATGTCTAAATTGCCATATTTTGATTTAAATTTGCCAGGAACAATCAACTACACATGGACAGAGGACATCACAACACCACATGAGTTTTATGTTCGGCCACAAACTAGAATTTACATTTCATATAAGTTAATATATCTCTTTTTTTCTTAAGTTCCTTAGATGTATGTTGATAATATTAATAACAACATTCTTACTTTGCCAATGTTTCCAGGCTGCTGGACCACAAAAATGACAAGGTTGCGTAAGTTGCAAATGACGAAGGTGTTTGATAAGGCCTGAACTGCACCACAGATTAATCACCACAACTACTAGTCCTGGTATTCGAGAATGATTTAGACTAATAATCATTTATTTCATTTTAGATCATGAAAGAGATCCTAGATTGGAAAATGTGGTTTGAGATCAGTAAGGAGTTGCTTGGGGCTTCTATACCTCCACTATGATTCATGCTCAAGGATACTTCATAGAGATATCTATGAGTAACTTCTTACAAGATGAGGACATGAACGGATGAACCCAAAGACCTCGATCTTGACATGGCCAAGATATTTGGGGCTAATCAGAACTCAAAAGACACAACATGAGTTGTTGGGACTGTACGCTAGTAAGCATTTGATTACCATTACATTACATAATTCCCACTATGCTTTGCAACTTATGTTTTGACTTTTAAACTCATTTTGAATGGATGTATGACTCCCTAATAAACAACCGAAGGTCTGTTTTATGTGAAATCTGATATCTAAGCCTTTGGTGTCTTAGTATTAGAAATCACCATGGCAAGAAGAATATTAGATTTTGTAGAACTGAAAGAATCACTCCAAACCTTATTGGGCATATAAGTTTGAACATTCATATTGGGTTTTCTAAGATTGAACTTGGAATAAATGGAGGGACTAACCATTTGATATATTCATAGGCATAAAGACTATGGAAGAAAATGGAGCAATCAAATTTTTTGATCCATCATTGGGAACCTCATTTGCACATGAAGAAGTCATCAATCATCATACTCCATGTCAACGTACTTCAGGCATAACCAAGGTTAGTATACAGCTGGTGTATCTTTTTTATGTTAACTGGTGTCAGTAAACATAGTAATAGATAAATGTATTCTTCATGAGCTTAGTTTACAGCTGAAGTTGTCATTGTTGTTCTTCACTAAAGGACAAGTCAATGTGGACATATCAGGGTGGTTGTACGATTTTATATCTTAACTGTTCCCAAAAAATTATTCATATCCACCATGCACACAACTTGTACAAGACTACCCAAATTCTAAGTATTTTAATGAGATGATAGTACTAATGCCTATGGTTGTGCCAAGGGGAAACCTGAACACAGACTGTACAAATATGTTAGTAACACTGCATTTGTGTATTATATTAATATGTTCCCCTTTTCCCAAGGAAAATTTAAATTTGGTCTAGACACAATCATCCTTTTTTTGCATTTTTGCCTAATATTAAAGTTATTCACTTGTGCAACGGCTGCACACTGATATAAATCTTTTATATAATAATATGAGACTAATGCCTATAGATACCAATGAGAAACTTGGGTGCAAACTATATGTTCTGCTTGCTCTAATCTACCATTCTCTAATCCCATAACCAATCAGAAAACTGCATTTTGAAATGATGTTCTCTCCTTCACCCACTCTCTGATTCATCTCGCCACTCCTTTGCTCTCATGACACCATTTCTTTCCGCTCTCCCCTCCAACTCTGTATATGCATCTTATGCTCTCTTCGGTTTCTTACTCTTTTCTCTTTTTCAAGCCTTTACGATTTCCATCCTTTATTGATTTCTTACTCTTTTCTCCACCTTCGTTCATATAAGTGGGCTGTAGATTCCAGCTTTAGAAATTTTGTGTTTGTTCTTGATATTTTGTCTCCAGCTTAAGCAACAGACACAAATGATATGTTCAGCTCCACGTCTCATATCATGACGAAGGTGTTTGATAAGGCCTGCACTGCACCACAGAACAATCACCACAACTACTAGTCCTGGTATTTGAGAATGATTTAGACTAATAATCATTTATTTTATTTTAGATCATGAAAGAGATCCTAGATTGGAAAATGTGGTTTGAGATCAGTAAGGAGTTTCTTGGGGCTTCTATACCTCCACTATGATTCATGCTCAAGGATACTTCGTAGAGATATCTATGAGTAACTTCTTACAAGATGAGGACATGAACGGATGAACCCAAAGACCTCGATCTTGACATGGCCAAGATATTAGGGGCTAATCAGAACTCAAAAGACACAGCATGTGTTGTTGGGACTGTACGTTAGTAAGCATTTGATTACCATTACATTACATAATTCCCACTATGCTTTGCAACTTATGTTTTGACTTTTAAACTCATTTTGAATGGATGTATGCCTCCCTAATACACAACCGAAGGTCTGTTTTATGTGAAATCTGATATCTAATCCTTTGGTGTCTTAGTATTAGAAATCACCATGGCAAGAAGAATATTATATTTTGTAGAACTGAAAGAATCACTCCAAACCTTATTGGGCATATAAGTTTGAACATTCATATTGGGTTTTCTAAGATTGAACTTGGAATAAATGGAGGGACTAACCATTTGATATATTCATAGGCATAAAGACTATGGAAGAAAATGGAGCAATCAAATTTTTTGATCCATCATTGGGAACATCATTTCCGCATGAAGAAGTCATCAATCATCATACTCCATGTCAACGTACTTCAGGCATAACCAAGGTTAGTATACAGCTGGTGTATCTTTTTGATGTTAACTGGTGTCAGTAAACATAGTAATAGATAAATGTATTCTTCATGATCTTAGTTTACAGCTGAAGTTGTCATTGTTGTTCTTCACTAATGCCTATAGATACCAATGAGAAACTTGGGCGCAAACTATATGTTCTGCTTGCTTACCGGCATTTTTTAGAACTAAAAAAATAGTACTTGTTTTGTTTGGACTATATGTTCTGCTTTCAGTGTGATAGACCCCAACAAACAAGTACTCAAAATTTGACTTCAGTGCCGTTGTGACGGACTCCAGTAAAGAAGAACTCCAAATCTAAGTTCAGTGCCTTTGTGATGGACTCCGGCAAGCAATAATACAAATCAGTGCCTTTGTGACATATTCCTAACTTCACTAAAGCAATTCGAACCACCCACCAGTTCTGTCGTCTATGATCTGCATATAATTATGGAAACTAGATGCAGGAAGATGAAAACTGAAATAAGCACTAAGCAACTGATTTGCACAAACATATATCATGCAGAAGAAACATCTTCTTATGCATTTAAACAACGAAGCATAGGTCGAGCAAACAATGTATACATTCATATAAATTATCATAACATCACCAGAAAGGAGGCTGCTACACTTCAAAATCGAAGAACAACACACATACATCTAGTTATGATGCATACATATGCACGAGGGAAACGGACACCACAATGCCTAACCTATAACTCTCTTATGGAAAACTCAACTCGTTCCATTACTGCACTCCTACGACCTTCTTGGCTTCCTTGACAACACCATTCCCTGTCCACCACCTTTCACTTCATGTTCCGTCGGTGATCCCTCCGCCCCATCACACCTGGATCCTTCTTATTCCCAATGTAACCTTAAGGATCTAATGCTACTATGTTGGGTTTGGGTTAGGGAGGTGAAAGGGTTGAGAGGCTAAGGGGGATCATAATCGTCCAATACCATGTAATTAAATAAAATGTTATTTGATGTATCTAAGACAATTACAAGGGAAGGGGAGGGGAGGGTGGCAACATTGGCATGGAGGAAAGAAGGGAGGGCTGGCTGACAGCAAGTAGGGGGTGGCAATGAAGACATGGGGGATAGGAGAGGAAGAGGGAAGGAAGCAGTAGGCTTAGGAGGGGTGGGGTGAAGAGGTAAGGGTTTGGGTCAGGGAGGTGAAAGGATTGAGAGGCTAAGGGGGATAATAATCGCCCAATACTATGTAATTAAATAAAATGTTATTTGATGTATCTAAAACAATTACAAGACATTCTCATTTATAGGACAAGAGAGTAAGTGAAAACCAGAAACATTAGATATGGGATAAAATAAAAGGAAAAAGACAAAGATAAGATTAAAGTTAAAGCATGTATATCAATAATGTGAAAAGAGAACAATGAAAGTTCTCCTTTTTTCTGTGACACAAGGTAAAATCATCCATGAAGGCAACCATTCTTCTCCCTTAACTTTGTGAGGGAAGAGGAGAGCGGGTTTACACAATTGGTAGTTTTTTAAGCTTCAAAACATGACCCCAATAAGAAATAGAGCTTTGATTGCACTTATTATCGACACCAGTTGTTGGAACTCCAACAACATCACTCAAGAAGGGCCTGAACAACACAAGGTCGACTAAGTGAAGGGCACGAACAACACAAGGTCGACTGCAATGGATTTGCCTAAAGGTGCAGGGTGCATGGGTTATAGTGATCCTTCCTATTTTTCTCCCTAGAGGAGCCGAAAGGCATTAAGGGAAGCTATCGACAAGAATGCCTCGATTGGGTTGTTGAAAGGGGCAACATATTATGTCTTTTGTTATTTGAAAAATACTTTTACTAAATTTTTTGGGGTGGGGTTGGATTGGTACCTATTGAGCCTTGATAACAAGTTCATGCATGTTTTTCACCTTGTAAAAAATGAGGCGCGCACCTTTGACTCCTTAGTATCTCACACATGTGTCGAGTTCCTAGGGCCCTCTAGGCCCTTCTTAAATCATTCAAAGGGTAAATGAACTAGTTTAGGTCTAAATGGGCTAAAGTAATTTCATGCTCAAAATAGGCACGCTATGGAGAAAGCGTTGGGCTACTTTTCCAAAGATGATGGACTAATTTAGGTCTTTTAGTAGAATCCACCAAACATTTTTAAAGCCAATCTGAATATGGGTGTTGCTAGGGATATGCGAAGGATAGGGAGAGGGTGAAAAGCATGCCTGGTGAGAAACCGCATGGGTCAATTGATGTTTGCATTTGTGGCATGGTTGAAAGCTATGTTCCTTGACGATCTTGGTCATAGATCCTTGGTCATCGCGTTGAAACTATTGGGGGCTAACATCTTTAGGTCTCAATTGTGGAGAGACAAGTGATGAGGATGGAAAATATAGGTATATCATACATGTTGCATAGATGGAAAAAGATACAATACGATACATGTTTGAATTTTTTGCTTGAGTTTTTTTAGGGTATCCATGAGGATTGTATAGTGGGAGGTGATCTTGTGTCTCAAGAGAGGATATGATCCGCGGTTGTGTTATATTGGACTAGTATGTGTGTGTTCTGACAACTTACTTTGTGTGTTCATTATTCGTGTCAGTCTGTATGTGGTAAAAACTATTTACATGCTAATCAGTCAAGTATAAATGTATCTTCGATGGTGTCAATATTAGCTTGATGAAAAAATAATTTAATGTTAGAGATGGTTCCAACAAAATGTTTGTGTGCTCCTTGATGCAGTTTATTTCTATCTACATGAAACAACATGACTACGTGTTTAAAAAGACCAATCTATACTATATATGAAACCCCGTTCAGGGTTTTTGCTGCAATTTTTCCCTCATTTTTACGAATTACAATCTGGTCCTGAGTGCTAAATAGCCCGTCCTTTTATATCCTAAGGGGTTGTTTGCAATAGTGACATGCTTAGATTGAAAGAGGCGTCGACTGGTATTGACTCTAGAATCTTCTCGCTGTCGTCTGCTCCCTTTGGTCTATTCCCTGGTAGGATTCGTAGGCGGAAGAAACTGGACTAGGGAGGTCGAGGATCATCGAGCTGGCTACCAGCAGCAAGAAGGGATCGACATTACAGAAAATGGAAAGGTAACTTTGTTGCCTACTTTTTCTTCTACTTCTTACCTTCAATCCATTGTGTAATGGCCCAGTCAAGAAAACTCCCAATTATCTATCTATTCACAGAGAGAAGAGTTGTAAACCGATGCTGGTCTAATTTGAATTTCTTCAAATCTATGTTTGTGTTTGTCAAACTTTTCCTGGATTTCCTCCCCATTTGCAGCAAATACTGTTCAAAGTTGGGATCCGTCATTTCGTTTCCTCCCCCTTCCACCAAGGCCCGGCCGTCTGGCGCTCAACACCAATAGCAGACAAATAAGCTCGGACAACCCGTCTTTGCGGCGTCTTTTCTTTGCTGTATCTTCTTCTTGACAGTGTTCTTCCTCTCGAGGCTAACTCGCAGCAGCTGCTGCTGCTTTACCTACACGCCTCTGGGACGGCAGTTGCTCCTTTTTTCTTCTGCATGTCTGGTGCCTTTATCTTCCTTGCATGCTCTTCTTCCTCTTTGCCCCTCCCTACCCTCACTCTCATTCCTCTTTCACTCGTAATCCACCTCCCTGTTTCCTCCTTCGTCAGTGGCGGAGCACATTTGGGTGCGGGGGGCACACTCCTGTCAATTCTTCGCACCACCGCCTTGCGGTGGTTGGTAGGGTTTAGAAAGGAGAGAAGTTGGAGGGGAACTGTGGTTCCCTAAGCGATTGGTGTGGCTCTGGGGAGGAGGTGAAAGGCGCCTTGGTTGTGGTATCGTGAGGTTTCTCATTTTTCCGTGTTTGCTCATTTCGTTGGCGAGAATTTTTTGCATTTGCGCTCATCTCCGTCAAGAAGTTGTTGGGATGGCGCATTTTTCGCATTTTTCGCTGTCATCGTTTACTAAGCCCCTTCATTCGCAAGATCCAGTTGATGAGGCCGTCAGGCTCATATCCGCCTTCTGTCAGAGGAAATGATTGATCTTCCCTTTTGCCTAATACCCACTACACCGATAATCCTGAACCACCTTACACTTCCACTGTATCGTCGGCTCCGGAGAAGAGAACTCTATTCCACATATATTTTAACCCCTTCTAGGTTTGTGCTGCTCTGCTCTTCACAAAAACTCGGTCATTACATTTGTGGGACTGAAATTGTGCTTTTGGTGCCTCATGATTTGTTGGTTCTGGTTTATTAAGCACAATTTGGCTTAAGTATCTCCACATCAACATCATAGAGCTAATACAGTCTGACTACTTTCTGCTTCTTCATTTTTGCCAAAGTCCATCCAAAACATCATCCATCAGCCAAACGTCAGTTAGTTGCAACGGCGGCACACTCAAATGCTTAGGTGATGTATAATTTTTGTTTTTGTCTTGGTTGACCTTATAATGATGGACAGTGGCTGGGGTAATGGATATAATGCTCATTCCTATTTTTCTCTTGAATGCCAGCAGATTGTCTTAGTTGCATGGGTGAATCAGAGTTCGTACTGGAATGTGAATGACTCTGACTGTTCTTTGCAGGGCTTTCAATGCCTAAGAAAAAAAATTGATGATATATTTTCTGCTCCCCACGACGAGTTTCTTCTGAATTGAGGGCACTTTTAAATTATGTTCCTCCCATTTCTGGGACAATCATATTCAGCTATTGAGACAAACCATATACTGGTTCTATGCTAAAGCCTCTTGGTTTACTGAAATATATCCAATAATGCCTTATCTAACCTATTTTTAGGGAGCTACATTTTTTAATTTTTTGTCCATTTGTTATTGTAATATAGTCACACACTACTTTCTCAGGTAATATATTCTTTTTCTTGGATGAAAGAAAGTCACCTATTATGTTGTTTTTCTACAGTTTTATAGATACATAAAGGCATTGGATGTTATAAAGAAGTGCTAAAAGGATCAAGAGCAACAAAGAAAGTTGTACAAACTAAAGTTGAAGAACCTGCAAACTCTCACAGGTACATCATTTAAAGCTTTTTTTAACAATTTTAACATTTGTTTTGAATTATGTTTGAATATTCATCAGACAAAGAATGTGTTTCAGGTGCCATGTTCGTAACTTAGAACCAATCGCTTAACAAGTTAGGTTGTCTTAAAAGCAATGACAAGTTTCATATATCATTCCCAAGAGCATGTCCCTATCCCCCCTCACCACACACCCTGACCACCCCCATCTTTTCTATTCGGCACGCTTTGAGCCACTTCCCAGGTGTGTGAGCTCAATTAATCCAGGATGCAGCCCCTAATCTTGGATCACATTCCAGGCCGTTGATAGATATTGATAACTACGTGAAGGTTTGTATGTTGACTAACCCTATGGGGAATGCTCCATTCTGAAAATTCTTAAAAGCCAACTATATGGAAGCTATAGAGTCTTCTACAAGTGAAACCTCATTTAAAGCACTACGGTATTTTCTATATAGTCCTACAGTGTCTCCCTCCTCTTTTCACAGGTTGTACTATATCAATTGCACTTGCTATATGTTATCCTCTATAATAATCTTAAACGCGTTTTTTCCCATTCTCAAACCAATACAATATACAACCGCAAGATTGTCTTTTTACTCCATACTCACTGGTAACAACACCACTATAATCAAAATCACTACCTCCCATCAGTATTTGCATAATATGCCATCACATTTGTAATCCCTTTCCTAATTTTTTTCAAATATGTCATTACATATGTTTGTTTGTAACACATTTGACCCAATTTGCTTACCACGACTCTTGTAATTTTGGTAGCTTTTTTCTCCTTTTTTTATTATTTACAAGTATTTTCACTCTATATCCCCATTTAATACCAACTATGTTCCCAATCATAATGTTGTTGACGTGAACAGAAAATCGAATTCTCATTTGATGAAGTATATATAATTGTACGCTTCTTGCTTATTACTTTTCTGGGAGATAAATCAATGGCGATCTGAAAGTGTCAGAGTACATATTTCTTTGCAGTACTGGCGTGAGGAAAATGATGGCCTGGAATTGATTTGATAATCCAAGGAAATTAATTGGGTAGGACTAATCCAGAAAGCTAACAGTAAAGAAAGTAGGTTTCAAAAGGTATAAAAATATGCATCAATCTTATACTATACGGTATTGGGATCCAGCAACCCTTCTTAGATAGAATAGGGCCAATCTATAAACTGGTCTTCAGTTATAGTTGGTCTATTATAACGACCAACTGGCATGCATTTTATTAAATTATTAATCAATTATTAAAATGTATCACTTAGTAATCCTTATTTTAACTTATATGAATGTCTTTGCAGGATATGGGAAAAAGATGTTATCATGAAGATAGTTGTTTCTATGTTTTTCACAGAATATGTCATCAGTTATATACAACACAACACGAGAACCTGGAATTTAAAAGATGTGTACTTATTATCTTATGAACTACGACAAAAAACAAGCTAGATAGTCTTTCAAACTCTTTTCAGTGTTTGCTTTGCGATTGTATTATGCATATTATAGCTAGACATGAATTTATGTTGTATGCACTAGTACATCAATATTTTGCTCTAGCTTCTTTATCGTGGAAAGTTCCTTTTAGGGCTAGTTTGGCTGGGTTGTAGACAGGTGTAGCTGTGTGTACCGTCGAAGTGTTTTCTGTAGTGATAGTTTCGTTGTGCTATAGCTATATATATATTTTTATGTTCATTATGTCCTTCTATTTAACTGTTTTGTTTATCTTAATTCTATTCAATTCACGAAGGCTGCCTATATAGTTTATTTTTTGTTTTTGTTAACCGCAGGTGGCGTCGTGATACTGTTGATGATCTTATTGCGGTCAATTTTAACAAGGATCTGAAAGCATCGTCTCCAGATTTTCCTGTTGGTGACTTGTTGCAGTTAATTCTAATAGGAAACGGAAAGCTTCGTCTCTGCTCAGACATTAATGTCGATGGATGTAATGTGTGGAGCGCTATCATTCAGTTCTACAGTTTTGTTTGCGTCTGTATGATTCATAAAGACAAATCAACAAAAAGAAAACATGAGTATTGTATGTCGGTAGTGTCTCTTACATCAACTAGCTAGTGAACTGTGATTACGGATATAGACATATGAAATATTGTATGTGTATTTTGTTCAAGGGGAAAAGGGCTATTTCCTGCCCTGTGTGTATCGACATTTTGTTTAATGCAATAAAATGAAATTTTTGGATGTTTATTGCAGCAAATTTATTGAATCATCTCACAAAAGGAAAAATATCAGTGACTCTTGATGATGAATGTAATATAGAGATTACCATTTATACAAAATTATTTTTGACATGAGTTTAATTAACAATATTGTAAATTTATTAAGTTGTCGTAATTGATAGTTACGGCGGAATCACGCTGTTGTTACTACCGCCAACGACAAACAATTCTTGTCATCATTCTAACTATTAGTGATAGAATGTATTAGTTGTCGTTGTTGTTATTCACGATGGACCGAAATTAGTTGACGTTAAAGGTATTTACGGCAAGACTAATAACGGCAACACGCGGCGACTTTTTGTTTTTGCTATTATTAGTAATAACGTTGAACTTTATCTCAGTTACGTCAAACTTTTTCCGCCATTATTATTAGTTTTTCTTGTAGTGAATACAAATGTATACACAACAGTATACATGGCAGTACACGTGTACAAAACTATACACAACAATATGCATGGCTACACACATGTGTACAACAATACAAGTAGTGGTAAAAATCTATACACACAACAATACACATTGTAATATAAATGTGTACAAGACTATACACAATAGTTTACATTAAAACACACCTGTGTATAAAAATACATGTGTATGTAAAAATCTATGCACAACAATACACATTGTAATATACATATGTACAAAACAATACACAACAATATGTATGGCAACATACCTATGTACAACAATACACATTGCAGTACAAATGTGTACACAATAGTACACATTGCAACATACATGTGTACAACACTATACACAACAGTATGCATGACAACACACATGTGTGCAATAATACACATGCAATACAAATGTGTACACAACAATACACATTGCAATATCCATGTGTACAACACTATACACAATTGTACGCATGACAACACACATGTGTACAACAATATATGTGGCAATACAAATGTGTACACAACAATACGGTATGCAATATACATGTGTACAAGACTATACACTACGGTACACATGGCAACAGACATGTGTACAATAATGCGCATGGAAGTACAAATGTGTTCACATTGCAAAATATATTTGTACAAGATTATACAAAATAGTATGCATGGCAACACACATGTGTACAACAATACACATGGCAGTACAAATGTGTACACAACAGTACACATGGAAGTACACATGTGTAGAAAACTATACACAATGGTACGCTAGACAACACAAATGTGCATAACAATACACATGATAGTACAAATATATACACAACAATAAACATGGCAGTACATGTGTACAAGACTATAGACAATAGTATGCATAGCAACACACATGGGTACAATAATACATGTGGCAGTACAAATCTGTACACAACAATATATAGGATGGCAGTACACATGCGTACACAACAATACACATTACTATATACATGTGTGCAAGACTATACATGACACTACACACGGCAACACACAAGTGTACAACAATACATGTGGCAATACAAATGTGTACACTACAATACACATTGCAATATACATGTGTACAAGACTATACATAACAGTACACATGGCAACACATATGTATAATAATACACATGGCAGTACAAATGTGTACACAGCAGTACACATTCAATATACATGTGTACAAGACTATACAAAATAGTACGTATGGAAACACATGTGTATAATAATACACACATTGTAATATACATGTGTACAAGACTATACAAAATAGTACGTATGGAAACATATGTGTACAACTATACATGTGGCAGTAAAAATATGTACAAAATAGTACACATTTCAATATACATTTTTACATGACTGTACACAACAATGTGTTAGACGACACACATGTGTTCAATAATACACATGGTAAAACAAATGTATTACAACAATACACATTGCAATATACACGTGTACAAGACTATACAAAACGGTACGCATGTCAACACACATGTGTACAAAAACACACATGGCAGTATAAATGTGTACACAATATTACACATGGTAGTATAAATGTGTACAAAACTATACACAATGGCACGCTAGGCAACACACATGTGTACAACAATATATATGACAGTACAAATGTATACACAACAATACACATGGAAGTACAGATGTGTACAAGACTATATAGAACAGTATGTATGGAAACACACATGTGTACAACAATACATGTGACAGTACAAATATATACACAACATTACACATTAAAGTACACATGTGTACACAGTAATACACATTACAATATACATCTATACAAGACTATACACAACAGTACACATGGAAACACACATACAACAATACATGTGGCAATATAAATGTGTACACATGTGTCACAAGACTGTACACATGTCACAAGATTGTACACATATGTCACAAGACTGTACACGTGTCACAAGACTGTACACAATGTCACAAGACTGTACACACGTGTCACAAGATTGTAACCATGTGTCACAAGACTGTACATAAGGTCCTACAAGACTGTACACATATGTCATAAGACTGTACACATGGTCCTACAAGACTATACACACGTATCACAAGACTATACACATGTGTCACAAGACTATACACATGGTCCAACAAGACTGTACACATAGTCCTACAAGACTATACACATGTGTCACAAGACTGTACACATGGTCCTACTAGACTGTACATATGTGTCACAAAACTGTACACATGTGTCACAAGACTGTACACATGGTCCTACAATATTGTACACACGTCTACGACATTGTACGCATGGTATTACAAGACTGTACACATGGTCACAAGACTGTACACATGTTCACAAGAATGTGCACTTGGTCACAAGACTGTACACATGTGTCACAAGACTGTACACATGTGTCACAAGACTGTACACATGTGTCACAAGACTATACACATGTGTCAATAGAATGTACACGTGTCACAAGACTGTACACATGATATTACAAGACAGTACACATGATATCACAAGACTGTACACATGCGTCACAAAACTATATACATGTCTCACAAGAGTATACACATGGTCCTACAAGATTGTACACATGTGTCACAAGACTGTACACATGTGTCACAAGAATGTACACTTGGTTCTACAAGATTGTACACATGTCTACGGCACTATACACATTGTATTGCAAGATTGTACACATAGTCCTACAAGACTGTACACATGGTCCTACATTATTCACATGGTCCTACAATATTGTACACATGGTCTTCCAAGACTGTACACATGGTCCTACAAGACTGTACACATGGTCTTCCAAGACTGTACACATGGTCACAAGATTGTACACATGTGTCACAAGACTGTACACATGGTCCTACAAGACTGTTCTCACGTGTCACAAGATTGTACACATATGGCATAAGACTGTACACATGCTCCTACAATATTGTACACATGTCTACTACATTGTACACATGGTATTACAAGACTGTACACATGGTCACAAGACTATACACATGGTCACAAAACTATACACATAGTACTACAATATTGTATACTTGTGTACAAGACTATACACATGGTATTACAAGACTGTACACATGGTACTAGAAAACTGTACACATGTGTACAAGAGTGTACACATGGTCCTATAAGACTGTACACATGTGCACAAGACTGTACACATGGTCCTATAAGACTGTACACATGGTTCGACAAGACTGTATACATGTGTACAATACTGTATGGTCCTACAAGACTGTACACATGTGTCACAAGACTGTACACACGTGTCACAAGACTATACACATGTGTCATAAGACTACACACATGTGACAAAAGACTGTACACATGTGTCACAAGATTGTACACATATGTCACAAGAATCATATGTGTAACAAGACTTTACACGTGTCACAAGACTGTACACATGTTCCTACAAGACTGTACACATGTGTCACAAGACTGTGTACATCTGTCACAAAACTATACACATGGTCCAACAAGACTATACACATGTTCCTACAAGACTATACACATGTGTCACAAGATTGTACACATGTGTCACAAGACTGTACACATGGTCCTACAAGATGGTACACATGTGTCACAAGACTGTACACATGTGTCACAAGATTGTACACATGGTCCTACAATATTGTATATATGTATACGACATTGTACACATGATATTACATGACTGTACACATGGTCCTACAAGACTGTACACATGTGTTACAAGACTATACACATGTGTCACAAGACTGTACACATGGTCCTACTAGACTGTATATATGTGTCATAAAATTGTATGCATGTGTCACAAGACTGTACACATGGCCCTACAATACTATACACATGTCTAGGACACTATACACATGGCATTACAAGATTGTACACATGTTCACAAGAATGTACACATGGTCATAAGACTGTACACATGTGTCACAACATTGTACACATGATACTACAAGAATGTGCACGTGTCATAAGACTGTACACATGTGTCACAAGACTATACACATATGTCACAAGACTATACACATGTGACAAAAGACTGTACACATGTGTCACAAGATTGTACACATGTGTCCCAAGAATCATATGTGTAACAAGACTTTACACATGTGTCACAAGACTGTACACATGTTCCTACAAGACTATACACATGTGTCACAAGACTGTATACATCTGTCACAAGACTGTACACATGGTCCAACAAGACTGTATACATGGTCCTACAAAACTATACACATGTGTTACAAGATTGTACACATGTATCACAAGACTGTACACATAGTCCTACAAGATGGTACACATGTGTCACAAGACTGTACATGTAATGATTGTCTCACGAAAACAAGATTAACTAATGCAGAAGCGTTCAGCAAGCAGCGGATTAGTGAAAATCACTAAAAATTAAAACTTTTTGCAAGGAGATCCACACATAGTAAATCTTTTTCTTCAAGAGCCAAAGTATAACACATTTACTTTTTGGATCAAAGGTACATATCATGCATCATCTCTTTCTGAGAATTACAAGCATCAGCTGACCTGTTAAGCTAAACACAGGTAGTATAAAATCTCGAGACACTGATCCAAAATCTCAAAAGCACTAACTACTACTCCGAGGACCTGAGAGTACAGAGACGACACATAGGACTCTATATACAACTATACATGTCATGACAACCAATGTCTCCACCTGAGACTTCACTACTGTCCCTGCTACTACTGTTGTTCTTCACCTACTGAAGGATTCCTGTCTCCTCGTATGCGTCCACCTAAAAATGTGGTTCCCACGGGGGTGAGACAATTATAAAAATTGCCCCAACGAGAGATATAACTCTCGGCTAGTAACATTGTTATTGCAACTTAAGAAGATAAATATGAATGGAAGAATCATATTTGTATAGCAGCAGATATTTTAATGTCTAACAGATTAGAACATTATTCTATATCAGAAGCATTGCAACTATAACTTGATAGAATCAACATGTCACTTATCCTTTATTGAATATGAAGAACATGTATAACATCTACACACTACAGAATCACTACCACTGCATTAACTCTCTTCAGGCTTAGATCATAGTTCTAAAGCCTGACATTATCATTGTGGAGTCATGGCCTGTAGCCATACTCTTTTCACAAAATGTTGGGATCTTAATCCCTCAATTCAACATTGGGAACTCTCATCCCTTCACAATTTCAATACCATAACCATGTGATTCTGGGTATTCAAACCCTTAGCTCATCATCTGAACATTGTTACCACATTCTCAGGTAACTAACACCTTTAGGTCATCTGACCAAAATAAGTATGATACTTACTATACAAGCATCCATCATGGCACTTGAGGCCCATAACTCTCTTGCTACCTCTTACCTGGAAACAAGGTATATTATGGCACCCAAGGCCCAATAAACAAATTCAAATTAATAACGCATCATAGCTTATACCTGGATATGCCCATCATCTCATGATACATGCATGGTTAGCACATATGATAGCAACACATCAATTATCTATCAACACCATGCAAAACAAATGTATCATTAATTCAAGGGTATCACCCTTCATCTTTTACCAGGATTAGGATTATCATCACACATCTCATGTATCATTCATCCAATTATATTGGATTTATAACACAACAGGGTATACCAGTATTTGGGGTGTTGGATATGATATCTATCATATCTTGATGTATCACTTCCCTCAACACCATTATCTTATTTGAGTTCATATACTTAGCTTGTATTAGGGTATTACCCATCCTAATACTTTATGCATCAGTTCATCACATTCATCATGTAAAGTAGTGATCATTAGTCACTCACTTGGAATATACAGCCATTTCCAATACTATGGATTCATCCATAAGTCAGGAATTAACAAAAAGACCATGTTATGTCCTTTTCAAAACAACTCTAAGTCAAGCATAGAGTACCACGGCCGTGCAACCAAAAACGGCCGTGCAAAGGGAAGCCACCACGGCCGTGCAGCCTTACACGGTCGTGCTACAGGAGTTCACCTCATGAATCATATTCAAGTATGAATTCTATTCTTTCATTAGGGATTAGGGTTTCACATACCATCTCTCTTCTTTAAAATAGAGATTGCATATAGCATTACCCTTTATTAGGGTTTCATATCACTTTGCCCATAATTAGGGTTTACTAATCATTTCCAATTAGGGTTTTTCATGAAATCACTCTCAATTAGGGTTTCACATGGATGCACCCTCGGTTAGGGTTTTGCATGGATACTCCCTCAACTAGGGTTTCACATGGATACACCCTCAACTATGATTTGAGTTCAATAACCCTGTCAATTAGGGTTTATGTTCATGTTTAGGGTTTCATGATCTCTTTACTTAAGGATCACAACCCTTAATCACCACATGAATCATATTCATGTATGAATTCATGCTATCAACTTCTCAACTTGATTAGGTCATATCACCCTTTAGTTGAGTACATACAACTATGATTAGCATAGTGTATCAAGTCATTGATCCTATAAGCAATTAGGGATTCATCCCTTAATTGACATTGATCACTTAGGTACTATTAGGGTTTCAACCTTTGTACCTTCATTGATTATCATTACTAATCATAATTGGATCAATGGATCATTCATTATCTTTATTCTCAAGAGATTCAATCACATTGAACCTCCATTACATAAGGTATCCAATTGAATTAGGGTTTTCAATGTTGATTCCTTCAATCATTGAATTCTTGGAACCAATCATCAATTGGACCTATACTCATACTTCAATTAAGTTTAATAGGTCAACCTTCCACTGATTTGACCCTCAATTGACCCTCAATTGGTCATCAATTAGGGTTTGATTCAATTGAATTAGGGTTTGGAATCGATGATTCAACAACACTAATCACTGTAAGATTAGTTACTTTGAAACCATTGAACCATCAACCAAATTGGGTATGACTTGACCCCAAACGGTCTTGAGGTCGTTTGGATGACCTCCAAACGGTCTTGAGACCGTTTTCCCATCATATCACTCAAATCCAAGCCATCCAATTAAGGTTTGGATCATTGGATTGATCACCAAATCAGCAATTGATTACACTTCAACTTAGTGACATTGGATCTTCAATTGCTTAACCATACTCAACCCTAGACCTCCAAACGGTCTTGGGTGACCCCCAAACGGTCTTGAGACCGTTTGGATGAGTCGCAAAGATGCGTCCCAAACGGTCTTGAGACCGTTTGGCTCATCCAAACCTTGGATTCTAGTGAAACATCATCAAGGTTTGGTCTATTGAGTTGATCAACACATCATCACATAATTGCAATATGATTTGGTACCTTTGGACCTTAAATTGGTCAACTATACATAAACCCAGACCTACAAACGGTCTTGGGTGATCCCCAAACGGTCTTGAGACCGTTTGGGTGATCCCCAAACGGTTTTGAAACCGTTTGGGCTATCCAACCCAAAATCTCAAATTAACTCATTGGAAATTCAGCACTAATCTCAATTAGGGTTTACCCAATTGATTAGCCTTCAACTCATGACTCGTTTGGAATTAATCTATAAAATTTGGTGAGTCATTAACCAACATCATTATGAACAGTAATATAAAAGGGTCAACCATATAAAATGGTTTTTAAACCGTTTGCCCAAAAGTCGAATTAATCAAGCTGAAAAATCAGCACATAATCCAATTAGGTTTCCCTAATTGATTATCCTTCAACTCATGATTCCTTTGGAGTTAACCCACAAAATTTGGTGGGTTATTAACCAACATAATTATGAACAGTAATATCAAGCGTTCAACCCTTGGTTAACCATCTCAAACGGTTTTGAAACCGTTTTCCCAAAAAGGTCAAGTTAATCAGGTTGAAAATCAGCACTTAATTCAATTAGGTTTCCTAATTGATTTGCCTTCAACTCACGATTCCTTTGGAGTTAATACCTAAAATTTGGAGGGTTATTAACCAACATAATTATTAACAGGATTAACAAACTTTAAACGCTTGGTCAACCATATCAAACGGTTTTGAAACCGTTTTCCCAAACAGGTCAATTTGATCAGGTTGAAAATCAGCACTTAATTCAATTCGATTTGCCTAATTGATTAGCCTTCAACCTACGATTCATTTGGAGTTAACCCCTCACATTTGGTGGGTTATCAGTATACATAATTAGGAACAAAATTCCCAAACTGTCAACGCTTGTTCAACCATCTCAAATGGTTTTGAAACCATTTTCTCCCAAACGGTTTCAAACCGTTTTCCCTTAACGGTTTGCTGAAACCGCATAACCAATCAAATTAAAATGATTTGGAGTAGCTATCAAAACCATTTGGCTTGGTAATTTTCTTTGGATAAGCATCTAGGATGATGTCATCATCCCCTTCCTTCGAACAACCAAGAACAGCAACCGTTCTTGATGGAAATTGCAGCAAAGAAACAAGAGTGTATCAAATTGAAGAAATCAATCAACAAAGCATAGAGAATTGATGCAATAGCAATGTTTAAGGGTTTAAGTTATAAAACCCGCCTCCAATTGAGCTCCAAAGCTCCAAGATCACAGAAAAAATGGTGAATGAAGCTCCCTTCACTATTCCAAGGGTCGTCCTCAAGCTTTGAGTGAAAAGAATTGGTTAGGATTGGAGAGGAGATCGAAATAGGAAGGAATCCATAATTTAGTTTCGATTTCCACCATGGAATCAAGGAGAAATGAATCAAGAACCTTACCAAAAGGTTGGGAGTCTTCCTCCTGCTCCTCCCTAGCTCCTTGGTCGGTTTTGCAAGCAAGGGGAAGAAGGAAATCCGAAAAGGCCTTGGTTTGGGCTTGGAAATGGAACTTTTATAAGGAAATTGATGAGAGAGAAAATTCCTTATTAAAATGCATTTATTCCCAAAAAGATGGCCGCCTCTTCCCCCCTTATCTTCCTTAGGGACGAGGCTATCTTGTTTGCCTCTTATTCCTCTCAATTATCTTCAATTTAAAGAAAAGCAAATTAAGCACCTTAATGCTTATTATATTAATATCCCATATGTGAGTGGAAATTACTTTCCTTTATAATAAGGTGAGTGGGATTTCACCTCCTTTAGATATTTTCGTTCCTTATCTTGGCAAAAGAACGTCTATCCTTATTCAAAATCAACCAATAACATTTTGGTTGAATGCCCTTTAATTAATACATTCATTTTTGCCCTAAATTGAATTAGGGTTTCACTTAAGATTAAATCTTGATTATTTTAATATCAAGATTCTCTCTCCTCCAACTTAATTCAAATGAGATGACCCTCTCATTTTATTTGCTCTACATGATGCCAAGAAACATTAAGGACCTTATTGAAGTGGTAATTTGCATTTTGAACCCTAGGTTTTGGGTAAATTGCACATTATACCAAAACTAGGTTTTAATGCACAAGGACTGCTTTACAAGCTTAATCTTGGTGCCCAAGCTTGTGAAAACCATACCACTACCTCATATTCATTCTTATGATGTCTCCACATCAGAGGAACATCTTATCATTCAACATTTCCAATTTAACCCCTCAACTTGGGTAATTTTCACTTTAGTCCAAAATTAACAAAACAATGTTTCCACATTGTTCAAACAGGACCAAAATTGAAACATAAGTTTCTCATGAACCCTAATTACTTTTCCCAAGATAAGATTAAGCATCTACTCAATCTTATTTAGGAAAAACATCTAGGGTTAGAATATAACCCAGGTCAGGGATGTTACAGTACACATGTGTCACAAGATTGTACACATGGTCCTACAATACTGTACATATGTCTACAACAATGTACACCTGATATTACATGATTGTACACATGGTCCTCCAAGACTGTACACATGCGTTACAAGACTATACACATGTGTCACAAGATTGTACACATGGTCCTACTAGACTGTATATATGTGTCATAAAACTGTACGCATGTGTCATAAGACTGTACACATGGTCCTACAATACTATACACATGTCTAGGACAATGTACACATGGTATTACAAGATTGTACACATGTTCACAAGACTGTACACATGGTCACAAGACTGTACACATGTGTCACAAGACTGTACACATGTGTCACAAGACTGTACACATGTCTCACAAGACTGTACACATGTCTCACAAGAATGTACACATGTGTCAAAAGACTGTACACATGGTCCTACAAGACTGTACACAAGTCTACGAGTACACATGGTATTACTAGACTATACACATGGTCCTACAAGACTGTACACATGGTCCTATATTATACACATGGTCCTACAAGACTGTACACATGGTCACAAGACTGTACACATGTGTCACAAGACTGTACATATGGTCCTACATTGTACACCTGGTCTTACAATGTACACATGTGTCATAAGACTGTACACATGGTCCTACACTATACACATGGTCCTATAAGACCATACACATGGTCCTACAAGGCTATAGGCATGTGTCACAAGACTGTACACATGGTCCTACAATATTGTACACATGTCTACGACAATGTGCACATGGTTTTACAAGACTGTACACATTATCCTATAATATTGTACACATTGTTCTACACTGTACACATGGTCCTACAAGACTGTACACATGGTCCTACAAGACTGCACACATGATCACAAGATTGTATACAATGTCACAAGACTGTACACATGTGTCACAAGATTGTACACATGGTCCTACAATGTACACATGGTCCTACACTATACACATGTGTTACAAGACTGTACACATGGTCCTACACTATACACATGGTCCTACAAGACTATACATGTTGTCCTACAAGACTGTACACATGTGTCACAAGACTATACACATGGTCCTATAATATTGTACACATATCTACAACAATGTACACATGGTATTACAGGACTATACACATTGTCCTACAACACTTTACACATGGTCCTACAACACTGTACACATGGTCCTACAAGACTGTACACATGATCACAAGACTGTACACATGGTCACAAGACTGTAGACATAGTCCAACAAGACTGTTCACATGTGTCACAAACTGTACACGTGTCACAAGACTGTACACATGGTCCTACAAGACTGTACTCATGTGTCACAAGACTGTACGCATGTGTTATAAGGTTGTACACATAGTCCTTCAATATTGTACACATGTCTACTACACTGTACACATGGTATTACAAGACTGTACACATGGTCCTATAAGACTGTACACATGGTCCTACAAGACTGTACACATGGTTCTACAAGACTGTATACATGTGTAGAAGACTATACACATGGTCCTACAAGACTGTACACATGTGTCACAAGACTGTACACACGTGTCACAAGACTATACACATGGGTCACAAGACTATACAAATGTGACAAAAGACTGTATACATGTGTCATAAGACTATACACACATGTCACAAGACTATATATATGGTAAAAAGACTTTACACATGTGTCACAAGACTGTACACATGTTCCTACAAGACTGTACACATGTGTCACAAGACTGTATACATGTGTCACATGACTGTACACATGTTCCAACAAAACTGTACACATGGTCCTACAAGACTATACACATGTGTTACAAGACTGTACACATGTGTCACAAGACTATACACATGGTCCTACAAGACAGTACACATGTGTCACACAACTATACACATGTGTCACAAGATTGTACACATTATTCTACAATATTGTACATATGTCTACGACACTATACATATGGTATTACATGACTGTACACATGG
Source organism: Alisma plantago-aquatica (assembly GCA_963693085.1). Taxonomy (NCBI): domain Eukaryota; kingdom Viridiplantae; phylum Streptophyta; class Magnoliopsida; order Alismatales; family Alismataceae; genus Alisma; species Alisma plantago-aquatica. Next base: position 298,540,147 of record OY856415.1, read on the forward strand.
TCCTACAAGACTATACACATGATCCTACTAGACTGTACATATGCGTCATAAAATTTACATACGTGTCACAAGATTATACACATGGTCCTACAATATTATACACATGTCTACGACACTGTACACATGGTTACAAGACTATACACATATTCACAAGAATGTACACTTGGTCACAAGACTGTACACATGTGTCACAAGGCTGTACACATGTGTCACAAGACTGTACACATGATACTACAAGACTTTACACATGTGTCACAAGACTGTACACATGTCTCACAAGACTGTACACATGGTCCAATAAGACTTTACACATGTGTCACAAGACTGTACACATGGTTCTATAAGACTGTACACATGTCTACGACGTTGTCCACATGGTATTATAAGACTGTACACATTTTCCTACAAGACTGTATACATGGTCCTACATTATACACATGGTCCGAGAAGACTGTACACATTGTCCTACAAGACTATACAGATGATCACAAGACTATACCCATGTGTCACAAGACTTTACACATGGTCCTACATTGTACATATGTGTTAGAAGACTGAACACATAGTCCTACAGTATACACATGGTCCTACAAAACCATACACATGGTCCTACAAGACTGTACACTTTTTCCTACAATATTGTACACATGTCTACGACAATGTACACATGATATTACAAGAATATACACATTGTCCTACAACACTTTACACATGGTTCTACATTGTACACATGGTCCTACAACACTGTACACATGGTCCTACAAGATTGTACACATGATCACAAGACTGTACACATGGTCACAAGACTGTACACATGTGTCACAAGACTGTACACATGTCTCACAAGACTGTACACGTGGTCCTACAAGATTATACACATGTGTCACAAGACTGTACACATGTGTCACATGACTATACACATGGTCCTACAAGACTGTACTCATGTGTCACAAGAAGGTACACATGTGTCATAAGACTGTACACATCGTCCTATAATATTGTACACATGTCTACTACACTGTACACATGGTATTACAAGACTATACACATGGTCACAAGAGTATACACATGGTCCCAAGACTATACACGTGTCTCACAAGATTGTGCACATGGTCCTACAATATTGTACAGTTGTGTAAAAGACTATACACATGGAATTACAAAACTATACACATGGTCCTATAAGACTGTACAGATGTGTACAAGATGTACACATGTTCCTACAAAACTGTACACATGGTTCGACAAGACTGTATACATGTGTACAAGACTGTACACATGGTCCTACAAGACTGTACACATGTGTCACAAGACTGTACACACATTTCACAAGACTGTACACACATGTCACAAGACTGTACATATGTGTAACAAGACTGTACGCATGCGTCACAGGACAGTACACATATTCTTACCAGACTATACACATGTGTCAAAAGACTGTATACATGTGTTGCAAGACTGTACACATGGTCTAACAAGACTGTACACATGGTCCTACAAGGCTATACACATGTGTCACAAGACTGTACACATGGTCCTACAAGACTATACACATGTGTCACAAGACTGTACATATGTATCACAAGATTGTACAAATGGTCCTACAATATTGAACATATGTCTACGACACTGTACATATGGTATTACAAAATTGTACACATGGTCACAAGTCTATACACATGGTAACAAGACAATACACATGTGCCACAAGACTCTACACATGTGTCACAAGATTGTACACATGGTCCTACAATATTGTACACATGTGTACCATGTGTAAAAGACTATACACATGGTCCTACAATACTATACACATGGTCCTTCAAGTCTGTACACATGGTCTGACAAGACTGTACCCATATGTACAAGACTATACACATGGTCCTACAAGACTATACATGTGTCACAAGTTTGTACACACGTGTCACAAGACTGTACACATGTGTCACAAGACTATACACATTGTCTTATAAGACTGTATATATGTGTGCAAGACTGTACACATGGTCCTACAAGACTATACACATGGTCCTAGAAGATTGTACACATGTGTCACAAGAATTTACACATGTGTCACAAGACAGTACACATGGTCCTATAAGATTGTACACATATGTCACAAGACTGTTGTGACGACCCCAATTTCTACATACTTTCCTTAGTGACATATACAGATATGCATGCACTCATATCTATAAATGTCAAAAGGGAAAATATTAGAAATCAAGATAGCCAACTAAAATCAGAGATAGGCCAAGATCATGTTCACATCATAGTAAATAGCCAGACAACACTTCATTCAATAATGAAAGATAAAGTCATACAGATTAATACTTGAGAAAGTAGAAGAATAAGTCTATGAAAAGGGAATGTGATTATTACATAGGATCTATAGTATCCTATTACATCATCTAGAAGAATGAAAACTATCTAACTGAAAATGAATATGATGAGAAGTGGAAATCTATCTAATATCATCCTCCATGATCATTATTTAGTGGCTTCTGGTACTTTGACGTGCTTCATATATTGTCAAATGTTCCTTGTACCTAGAAAATACGAGAAACAAAAACATCAACAAAGTTGGTACGTGGAATTAAAAGCTATACTATGCTGGTGTATAAAATACTCAAATTGGAGAAAGAGAAAGAAAACATTATTTAAAGGCAGAAAATCAAGTAATCCCAAGTTATTAGCCTCATTTACAGTGAACATGCATTACTATGGTGGACTTAGCACATAATCACATAAATAGTGGGCCCTTCCCCGTGTACCTTGTACTCTAGGGATCTCCCCGTATACCATGTACTCTAGGGAGGTGCTAGTCAACATTAAAGCTTTCCCTCTCCAATAGGGAGTTTAATGAGCACCACTAGTAACTACATTTCACTTATATTCAATTATGTTCTTTTATGTTCAAGGCGGTAAATCATCAATTAATCATATATCCACATCCATTAATGTATAGCAATTTCATGCAAACAATTACATATACTTAACATCCAGAAAAAAACTAGTCATATAATTATATCCACGTACCTTTAGTTCTCAGATCTGGATTCCACAAGTCTTAGATTATGAGACAGATAGTAGATTACCCTGAAATATAAACAAAACCCTAAGTTACCATGGATTCTCATTATTCCACCCTAGGGTTTCTTATTAGTATCTAGGTCATTTGGGATATCACTTCAGGACACATAGGATCCAGAGTTGGGGTCTTAAGATTAGGGTCGTCCGATTATTCAAGGACATTTTTGTTATTAGGGTTTTTCATAATTCGTACATAGTATTCATAATAGAGTGAGAAAAACTAGAAATTAGGGTTCTTTTCAATTATTGAATCAACTATCTTCCCTAGATAGGTTTTCGAGTAACATGATGACCAAGATCATACTTAGGGTTTAAACTGTTCTCAAGTAGATTGGAAATCAGTAATGACCATTGTTCATAATATATAAATATTAAGGGGTCATTAGGTATGTAGGCCATATTTTCAGTGAAGGAATCGGATCTAAGTCCTGGAATTATTTTATTTAAATAGATTGCATTTTTCTAATGAAAATTATATATAGGTTCGATATATTTCGATATTCCTATCATTTTCTAGGGTTTCCACAATTCTGACCAATCAGGAAAAATCTAAGGAAATAAACAAAAAAATAAAAAATAAAAAAGGGGTCGCTGGTCTCACGGATCAGAAGAGGGATCTAGCTACGCGGATCCTCTCCTTAACCCGCGAGACAGCCTCGGTCAACCGGGTCAAAGATGGAGTAAAAGACGTGAATGCCCCTTTTGGGGTTTGCTTACCATTACGACGGGTCAAGGCAGGTCAAGAATCCTGCCCTTACGATTGCTTTCCTCGTGCGCGATGGCATCAACTATGGTCGGGCAACAGAGAATAAGGAAGGTGGAGTAGCTCAGGCTGGCTAGGGTGTGTCTGGGAGTGTGAGGATGGGCGGGTTGCGTTCGCGGGGTCTTCCTGAGTTCAACGAGCCCAAGGAGCTTGCCGGAGGTTAACTACAGCTATGGTTGCGATGGCAGGAGGCTCTGAGAACTCGAGATCAGGTTTTAAGGATTTACCTGCCCTCCGGCTGGATTGAGGGGTCATGAAGCTCCGCGTGAGGCTCGTGAAACTCTAGGTCCACTCCCAGCTGCTCGACGTGCCCTGGACCTCGTCGGCGATGGCAGCTTTGAGCTCGGCTGTAGCGGCTAGTTGACCCGGGGTTCTAGACCTTCGCGGCTCCAACCGGGGGTGTCGGTCGTCTCGCCGAGATCCTTAGATGGTGTGGTTGCGTTCAATTGAGCGGAGAGGACCACTGGAGGGAGGATGAGGTTGAATTCAGGTGAGTTGGAGGTGCTTGAGGTCAGGGAAAAGGGGGCAAGTCCCGGTGGAATTGATGGTGCGAGAAGATAAAAGGGAGGTCAGGGAAGCTTTTGGGGGTCTTTTATAGACCTGGGGTGGAGTAGAGGGATAAGCACTAAACCATGTGTCACCGCCAGTGAGAGGCACGAGAGCTCAGGGGGTTGTTCTCCCTGATCCGAGGGAGATGGGTGACGTGGTGATGATTGTTGAGTTCGGTTTGAGGAGAGGAGTTAGTCCTCCAAAGATCTCGCGAGGAGGAGGTGGGGTTCGGGCGTGAGGGCCGTTGGAGGAATCGTAGGTTCAGCTACTGGAGGGGACCGATTCTTTTGGAGGTGGAAGACGAGGACCTCACCCTTGGATCCAGAGTGGATCAGCGCGCATCCAATCGGGTGGCTGGGATTAAATCCCAGCAAAGGGGATCGCGCCATAACAGGAAATATGGGCCGCATGACAGAAATCGACCAATTAAATCAAAAACCTAGGTCCTAAACTAGATTAGGTGACATAATACACAAAATATTCAAATGTGAAAAACTCTAATTTGGTAATTCCGATTGTAATGAGATTTTAGGCATGGTTTTATAATGCTATGATGTAGCTATGGTGCAATATTGGAGTCAAAATTCGATTATTGACTATGTCAATTGACTAAATGTCATAATACTTGTATTATTGACTTTGTGTACCATTATGAATGATCTTAAGTGAAGTTGATAATCCATTTAATCAAATTAGTAAGAGATATGATTGAGGGCATAATTGGAACAATTGAGATTGTAGGAGAGAGGAACTAAATAATATATATGTAAAAACTCACTCTGTCATAATTGTACACACGTGTTACAAGACTGTACACACGTGTCACAAGACTTTACACATGGTCCTCCAAGAGTGTACACATTTGTCACACAAGAATGTACACATGGTCCTACAATATTGTACACATGTCTACGACATTGTACACATGGTATAGAAGATTGTACACATATTCACAAGACTTTACACATGGTAACAAAACTATACACATGTCACAAGAGTGTATGCATGGTTCTACAATATTGTACACATGTGTACAAGACTGTACACATGGTATTACAAGACTGTACAGATGGTCCTACAGGACTATACACATGTGTACATGACTGTACACATGGTCCTACAAGTTTGTACATATGATCTGACAAGACTTTACACATGTGTACAAGACTATACACATGGTCCTACAAGACTGTACATATGGTCTGACAAGACTGTACACATGTGTACAAGACTGTACACATGTGTCACAACACTATACACATGGTCCTACAAGTCTGTACACATGGTCCTACAAGACTGTACACTTGTGTCACAAGACTGTACACGCATGTCACACGACTATACACATGGTCCTACAAGATTGTACACATGTGACACATGATTGTACACACGTGTCACAAGACTGTAGATACGTGTCACAAGACTGTACACACATGTGTTACAAGATTGTATGCATGGTTGTACAGATGTGTACATAACAGTATACATGTGTACACAACATTACATATGTGTGCACATGGTTGTACACTTATATGTATGCATGTGTACACAACTGCATACATGTGTACACAACAGTTCACATGTGTACACATGGATGTCTACATGTATACACAACAATACACATGGATGTACACATTTGTACATGGATGTGCACATGCATACATGGATGTACACATGTATGTACAAATGTGTACACACTAGTACACATGAGAGTACACATGTGTATAATCTTGTTCACAATTGTACAGATGTGTACAAAACTATACACATGATAGTACATGTGTGTACAAACATGTTCACAACTGTACACATGATAGTGCACACCTATACAAAATTGTACACAACTGTACACATGATAGTACAAATGTGTAAAACCATGGGCACAACTGTATACATGGTAATACACGTGTACAAACATGTACACATGATAGTACACATGTGTACACATGATAGTCACATGTGGACAAACGCTATACAATAGTACACATAGCGATACAAATGTGCACAACATAGTACGCATGGCATAACAGATGTGTATATAACTATAAACATGACAGTGCACATGTATATAGAATGGTACACATCAGTTGACATATAGGATTCATGTGTACAAAACAATAAACAAGCCATAAAACATGGTACACAGCAGTACACATGGCACTACATGTGTAAGAAATTGTACACAGTAGTACACATGGATATATACATGTAAAAAATTGTACACAACAATAGACACAATAGTACACATGTATACAAAACTCTACACAGTAATAAACATGACAATACACACATGTACAAAATTATAGTCATGGTAGTACACATTTGTAGAAAACTGTACACAACAATACACATGGTAATACACATGTTCATAAAACAATACACAACCATAACATGATCGTATACATGTCACAAAATTATACACAATAGTAGACTTGATGGTACACATGTGTACAAAATTGTACACATAACAATACATATGTGTACACAACAATATATATGTGTACATAATAGCACACATGGCAGTACACGCCTGAACAAAATTGTACACATGTTGCACATGTGTAAAAAAATACACATGTAGGCTATACACATGTGTACACAAAAGTACACACATTGGTAGTACATGTGTTCAAAGATATACACAATAGGATACATTATAGTACACATGTGTACAAAATTGTACACAACGATACACATGGTGGTACACATGTACACAAAATGTGTACACGTGGCACTACACATGCATACAAAACTATATATGATAGTACACATGTGTAAAACATTGTACACAACAGTATGCATGATAGTACAAATGTGTACAAACGATACACAATAGTTCAAATGGCATTACAAATGTGTACACTACAATATTTTTGTACAAAATTGTAGACAATAGTACACTAGAAGTGCAAATGTCAACAAACATGTACACAATTGTACACATGGTAGTACAAATGTATACAAAATAATACACAATGTGTCATACATGTTTACGCAATAGTATACATGACACTACACATGTTTACAAAACTATACACAACAATACACGTGATAGTAAAAATGTGTATAAAACAATACACCTGGCTCTATAAATGTGTACAAATTGAGCACAATAGTACACATGATAGTAGACATGTGTACAAAATTGTACATGATAGTACACATGGAAGTAAACACATGTACAACCCTATACACAACTATACATGTGATAGTACATATGTGTACAAAACTATATACAATAGTAAACATGGCAGTAATATATGTGTACACAATAGTACCTCATGACACTATACATGTGTATGTAATAGTACAAATAGCATAAAACTTTGTACGCAATACAACATATGACTGTACAGATGTACTATTATTTTACACACATATTAGTACACACACACACACACAGATATATATATATATATATATATATATATATATATATATATATATGGCTATTCACTTACTGCCTGTGCGGGTAGATAAGCCAAGTTACCCGTGTTGAAGAAGCAGTGGCACACAATTATAATTGAGTGGTAAGTATTGGTCTGGTGGCACATGTTGTAATTATTCTAAATGTATTTGACTTGCTACTTTATTGACCAGGTCTTTATTTCTGATTGTATCTGTAGGAAAAGTAAAAAAAATGGATCACGACGGGAGATGTGAGGATGAGATTGGGATATTTTTATTATATTACTCACAAAATCATATATCACATTAAATCTGATCCTCATAGAGAAAAAGGTATGAACACAATAATTATTTTCTAGTTGATCACGTACCAATCTTGATGTATACTCATGCCTAATGTAACGAGTCTAAAACTATTATAGTAGTGTCCTTTTGTGAGATAAGCAAACACATGAGAAATAAAATGATACTTCCAGATTATATTACATAACATCATCTTTAGTTACAAATTTCTCCTTTCCATTATAGATTCTATGTTCTCATTACAACATATCATTTATCATTATAAAGACAATAATTATAAGAAATAGTAGAAAGTAAATAAGTGGCATTTTGACGACGTATAATGAATTCCAACGACAAGTAAAGAAAGATGACATTTTGTAATTATACATAAATGCCTATTTTCAAAATAGATAATTTGTAATGGAAAGGAAACATATATAATCAAGGATGACATTTTGTAATACAAATCTGAATGTATCAAATTCCACTGTCTAAGAAAAATGATACTTCCAGATTGTATTACGTAATGTCATTTTAAGTTACAAATTTCTCCTTTTCATTAAAGATTATATGTTCTCATTACAACATATCATTTATCCTTATAAAGACAATAATTATAAGAAATAGCAGCAAGTAAACAAGTGGCATTATGACGACGTATAGTGAATTACAATGACAAGTAAAGAAGGTGACATTTTATAATAAGAAAGAAATATCCGTAATTAAAATAGATAATTTGTATTGGAAAGGAAACATATGTGATCAAGGATGACATTTTGTAATATGAATCTGAATGCATCAAATTCCACTTACTAAGAAAAATGGTACTTCTAGATTGTATTACGTAACATCATTTGAAGTTACAAATTTCTCCTTTCCATTACAGTTTCTATGTTCTCATTGCAACATATCATTTATCCTTACAAAGAATATTTATTAGAAATAGCAGGAAGTAAACAAGTGGCATTCTGACAACGTATAGTGAACTACAACGACAAGTAAAGAAAGATGGTATTTTGTAATAAGAAAGAAATGGCTGTAAATAAAATAGATAATTTGTAATGAAAAGGAAACATATATAATCAAGGATGATATTTTGTAATACAAATCTGAATGCATCAAATTCTACTGTCTAATAAAAATAATACTTCTAGATTGTACTACGTAACATCATTTTAAGTTACAAATTTCTCCTTTCCATTACAAATTCTATATTCTCGTTACTATTGGGTTTTGTGGAGAAAACATACGCGGCGGAAGCAAAAAAATCCACACAACCTGAAACAGGATCTCATCGACAACAACGTATTTGGAAGGAGTGTTTGCGGGATATACCTTATCGTGGAGCAAGTCCGGCGATGTCCCACTGCACAAGGGTGTGCAACGACGCTTGTCTACATGGACGAAACTTCTCTCACGTTCACTGTCGTAGGAAGATCCGGCGGCACTCCTTTGGTGCGATGATGTGCAATGATGTGTGCCACTCGTAACGCGCATGGATGGTCGTCGCTGTCCTTCGAACGCAGGTGTCTCAGCGTCTGCGTCTCTACTTCGTCCACGTGGATGGATTGGAACTCCATGTCACACTTCCTAAGCCGACGGGAAGGAGTCGTGTCTGTGTGGCGGCGTGCTAGCAGTGCATTGCTCTCCTTCCTCTCCTAAGGACGGAGACGGCTAGGGTTTATGTACGTGAGCGTAAACTAAAAGTGTCTCTTGATATCTTATATAGATATCGGCCGTCAATCCTCCTTTAAATAGGATACGAAGGGAAGTAGGGTTTCCTAAACCCATCGGTAAACAAAAATGTTACGTTAATTAAAATGCTCGTGGATTAATTAGAATATTCTGGATTTCATTAATTAACCAAATAATCACATTAATTAATTAATTAATATCCAACTCCATGCAATCGCTTGGGATGGCTCTATGGGCATATATACCAATAGACTCCCACTTGCACTTAGAGCCAGTCACTCCGATATTATTCTAATCCATTACATAAACATTTTAGTAATCAATGTGATTCGGAGCAATTCCAATCAAATCCACAATTATACTCCTATTCCAACACATCCTATGTGTGTGACCCGGTAGGCTCTAAATTATGTTGGAAGTGATATCCATAATCATATTATGATTTCACAAGCAATGATTGGTATCTAGCAAGACTTCATTGCCACCTAAGTAATTGGAGAAGTTGGAGAACAACTTAACCTATCATTCATGACTGGTGTTAAAGTGATTCTATATACATCTATAAGTTTTATGGTCATCTCACAATATAAAACACAAACATATAGATTGGAAACTTGCCTTTATTGATATGATCAATGTAGTATTACAAATCGTTTACATAGTATCCCATTACAATCATCGAATGATAGTCTCTATGGGCATACATACCAACAGATTCCCACTTACACTTATACCCAATCACTCATGAATCTCAATCCAAGTGATTGAACATGTATGTCATGTTTCTACTGTGAAAGTGCTTTTGTGAGCGGGTCAGCCACATTGCTTTCTGTAGGTACTCTGCAAATCTTCACATCTCCTCATTGTACGATCTCTCATATGAGATGGAACCGCCGTAGAATATGTTTGGAACATTGGTGTGATCTTGATTCTTTAGCCTGTGCAATTGCTCCATTGTTGTCGCAAAACAACTCAATTGCATCACCAACGCTTGGAACCACTCCAAGTTTAGAAATGAACTTCTTGATCCACACAGCTTCCTTTGCAACATTAGATGCGGCAATATATTCTGCCTCTGTTGTAGAATCTGCAACCGTCTCTTGCTTGGATCTCTTCCAGCTCACAGCTCCATTGTTCAGGCAAAACACAAATCCAGATTGCGATCTGTAGTCATCTTTGTCAGTTTGGAAGCTAGCAATCGGTGTAACCCTTTACCACGAGTTCTTCCTTACCTCCGTATACCAAGAATTGATCCTTAGTCCTTCTCAAGTACTTTAGGATGTTCTTTATGGTTGTCCAATGACATTCACCTGGATCTGACTGATACCGGATCGTCATGCTCAAAGCATACGACACATCAGGACGAGTGCATAACATTGCATACATGATAAATCCAATTGTTGATGCATATGGAATCTTACTCATGCGTGCTCATTCATCACATGAACTAGGACACTGGGCTTTAGAGATTGTAACCCCATGGGACATGGGCAAGTTACCTCTCTTAGAACCCTCCATGCTAAACCTCTTTAACACCTTGTCAATGTATGTGCTCTGGCTTAGGCCTATAAGCCTTCTAGATCTATCTCTATAGATCTTGATCCCTAGTATATAGGATGCTTCACCTAAATCCTTCATAGAGAAAGTTTTCCCTAGCCAAGCTTTTACTGTCTGAAGAGTAGGGATGTCATTCCCCATCAATAGTATGTCATCCACATACAATATGAGAAATACGACTGTGCTCCCACTAACCCTTTTGTAAACACAAGGTTCATCTTCATTTTGACTAAAGCCAAACTTTTTGACTACTTCATCAAAACGTAGATTCCAGCTCCGAGATGCTTGCTTCAATCCATAGATTGACCTTTGTAGCTTACAGACTTTATTGGCTTCCTTTGGATCAATAAAACCATCAGGTTGTGTCATGTACACATCCTCGAGTAAATTCCCATTAAGGAATGTTGTTTTAACATCCATCTGCCAAATCTCATAGTCATGATAAGCTGCAATGGCAAGCATGATCCTGATGGATTTAACCATGGCAACTGGTGAGAAGGTCTCGTCATAATCAACACCTTGAATTTGACGGAATCCTTTCGTAACCAATCTACCTTTATAGGTTTGAACATTTCCATCCATGTCAGTCTTCTTCTTGAAGACCCACTTGCACCCTATGGGTTTTACCCCTTTGGGTGGATCCACCAAGGTCCATACCTTGTTGGTGTACATGGATTCCATCTTAGATCTCATGGCTTCAAGCCATTTCTCATATTCTGGTCCCTTAGTAGCTTCTAGATAGGAAGTTGGCTCATCTGCTATGCCCAATTCGTCACTGTCTTGAGTCATGAGAAATCCAAATCTCTCAGGCTCAAGTCGTGTCCTACTAGACCTACAAGGTTCTTGTGTTACATTTGGAACTTGAAATTCCACAACAATTTGTGAGTCTTCATGTTCCTTATGTATCTCCTTAGGTTCTCTTCTTTCTTGTTGGTCTCGAACTTCTTTGAGCTCTACATTCCTCCCACTAATTCCTTTGGAAATAAATTCCTTTTCAAGAAATACAGTAGTCCTAGCAACAAACACTTTGTTATCAGTTGGTGTGTAGAAGTAGTATCCCTGAGTTTCCTTGGGGTATCCAACAAAATAGCATTTTTCCGATTTGGGTCCAAGCTTTAAAGGAAATTGTTTCCAACATAAGCTTCACATCCCCAAATCTTTAACATAGACAAATTGGGATGATTCTCATTCCATATCTCATATGGTGTCTTTTGAACTGATTTGGAAGGTACATGGTTAAGTGTAAACGCTGCAGTTTCAAGAGCATATCCCCAGAATGATATTGGAAGTTTGGCTGAACTCATCATTGATCGTACCATGTCTAATAATGTACGATTCATTCTTTTTGACACACCATTATGCTGTGGTGTACCAGGTGGAGTCCATTGTGATACAATACCACGGTCTCTCAGAAGGTCCTCAAACTCTTCGCTTAAGTATTCTGCACCTCGATCTGAACGAAGTGCTTTAATACTTTTACCAAGTTGCTTCTCTACTTCATTCATAAAAGTGTTGAACATTTCAAGAGTTTCTGACTTGTGTTTCATGAGATATACATAGCCATACCTACTAAGGTCATTAGTGAAGGTAATGAAGTATTGATAGCCTCCTCTAGCATTTGATCTAAACGGTCCACATACATCAGTATGTATGAGCCCTAGCAGATCACTAGCTCTCTCACTGTGTCCAGTGAAAGGAGTCTTGGTCATCTTCCCTAATAAACATGCCTCACATGTCTCCAATGATTCAAAATCAAAAGAGTCTAGATAATCATCCTTATAGAGTCTAGATATGCACTTCTCGTTTATGTGCCCAAGACGACAATGCCATAAGAATGTTTTGTTTGAGTTGTCAAGTTTTAACCTTTTAGTATTTATGTTGTATATGCTAGTCTCAAGTTCTAACAAGTAGATACCATAAGACATAGGGGCATTGCCATAAAAGATATCATCTTTAGAAATAGAAATAATTCCATTCTTAATGTGAAATTCAAATCCACTCTTGTACATACAAGATATAGAAATAATATTTCTATTAATGGCAGGTACATAATAGCAATTCTCTAATTCTATTACAAGGCTCGTAGGCAAAGATAAACTAATAACTCTAACTGTGGTGGCAGAAACTCTTGCTCCATTAGCAACCCGCAGCTCGACTTGGCCCTTTCGTAAAGGCTTACTTCTTATCATATCCTGCATATTAGAACATATGTGAGATCCACATCCGGTATCCAGTACCCATGATGAAGAAGTATTTAAGTTTATCTCAATAACGTATATATCTGAAGTGGATATCTCTATCCCCTGCTTCTTCTTCCTCAGTTCCTCCAGGTAGAGAGGACAGTTTCTTTTCCAATGTCTAGGCTGGTGACAATGGTGACAACTGCCTTCTTTGGAGATCCCACCTTTAGCTTTGAGCACGGATGACTTTGGCTTCTGCCCGACTTTAGAACCTTTCTTAGCCTTGCCTTTGCCTTTTGACTTTCCCTTTGCCTTGCTAATCACCATCACAGACTTGGGCTTGTCTTTCTTCATCTATGCTTCAGATATCCTCAACATGCCCAACAATTCTTACAATAGCTTGTCAAAATTGTTCATGTTGTAGTTCATCTCAAAATGATTATATGATTCAGGCAACGATTGTAGAATCACATCAGTGACCAACTCTTGACCTAGTGGAAATCCCAGCTTGAATAGGCTTTCCACGTACCCAATTAAAGTGAGTATATGGGTGCCAACTGAGTCTCCCTCTTTCATCTTACTCCTGAACAAAGACTTTGAGACATCATATCTCTCATGTCTTGCTTGATGTTGATACATGTTCTTGAGATATGTTACCATCTCCATGACATTCATGTTCTCATGCTGCTCTTGCAACTCATAGTTCATTGAGCACAACACCAGGCACTTGACATCCACAACATCATCAAGGTGCTTCTTGTAAGCATCCTTTTCAACCTTGGGTGCATTTACGACGGGTTCCGCTGGCTCTGGTGTTTCAAGGACATAGAGCTTACGCTCATGTGTGAGAACAATTCTCAGCATCCTAAACCAGTTTTGAAAGTTGGTTCTGATAAGTTTGTCCTTCTCAAGGACCGATCGCAACGAGAAAGTGTGAGTGTTGTTTGCCATTTGATTGCTATAAAAGAAAAATTTGCATTTAGTCCAAAACATTTTGACTTGTAAAGATTTGATAAATGAGATTAATTACGCCTTTAATTAATTACGCTCCCACTATTTTATTCAAATTGATAGTCCTCACTATCAACTTAGAAGATTGCAACGCACAACCTTCTAGTGAGCCAAGACCCAAAATAATTGGATCAATGCCCAGCCAACGTCGGCGTCAAAGACCAAATACTAAGATAGGGAACTTTTTCCAATTGCATCATATGCAACTATTGGATAGATGATCATGCACAACTCCTTGACATGATGCATCTGTGTACCTCTAGGTACTTGATCCTATCAAGGTTCCCTAGTTAAGTCCAACCCATAAGCCAACACGATGAGTGTGCACCCTGCAGAGGCAGACCCACACACCCACCATCACACTTCCATGAGATAGATAGTGTACCACACGGAGGCGTGCCCACACATAGTCAATCAAACTTTTCATGTGTGTTGCTTTATGGAAGGCAAATAAAACTTAATATTATTAATTGAGGGGTTTTATTAATACATATACATATCCAAACACCACATACTTATAGTGTGTATCATATATTACTATATCCACAACCACAAACGATAGACATGCAATCACAAACATAAATACATCGGTTATGGCCATACTATTGTAATCCTGTGGAGCAACAAAGGATTACAGTCCACCTATGGTCTTATGCATCTCATGCAACACCTGTGAATCAACCTGTAAGCCTGTAATGATCAACATTACAATGAACAACTTCATGGATGCTTCGTGCAGTTGGAACTTCAAGTTGCTTCTTGGAATTGGATCTTCTTGTTGCTTCTCCATGGACGCTCCTTGGAGTTTGATCTTCAGGTTGCTTCTTGGAATTCGATCTTCATGGTGCTTCTCCATGGTCACTCCTTGGAGTTGGATCTTCAAGTGGCCTCCTTACATCAAGTTTACAAAACTAAAACTAATCCTATCTCTATTACATCATATGAGTACAAATATAAAAGGAAAGAATTAATTACACTTTGAAATAAGAGATGAGGCTCGGCATGCAAGCTGAATACTTTATACAAACGATCCATATGTAACCATTATACATCCATAGAATTCACAAACAAACATATCCACAAGATTTACATCCACAATATTCACAAAAGGGGATACTAGGCCATAACCGTGCATGCACTCACCACATAAAATAGATTTTAAAGGCGACGTGTATGCTATCATAGGTATATCTACATATGCGTATATACATATTAAATTGCAGTACTTTTAATGCGAAACATTCCCCATTAAATAAATTTTTGACTCCCGCGTAGACTATGCGGGGTACATAGGGGCAGCGCCCCTATGCGGGGATCGAGGGGAGGCCACCCCTCGCGGGGTCTCAGGGGCAGAGACCCTGAAAGGTATATGGAATTTTACTTCCGTGCACTTAGAAAAATCAATATTTTCCATAGTCGACCCCGTCCAAAACGTCAAAAATAGTATGTGGAATTAGGTTTAGATTTGCACATTAACAGTTTTAATTCGCATCATATGCAACATAAAAATAGTATACAATGATTCGATCATATCGAAATGAATCCAAATACGCCGTAGATCGATGCTGCTCTGATACCACTGTTGGGTTTTGTGGAGAAAACATACGCATCGGAAGCAACAAAATCCACGCAACCCAAAATAGGATCTCGTTGACAACAACGTATTCGGAAGGAGTGTTTGCGGGATATACCTTATCGCGGAGCAATTCCGGCGATGTCCCGCTGCACAAGGGTGTGCAACGACGCTTGTCTACATGGACGTAACTTCTCTCCCATTCGCTGTCGCAGGAAGACCCGGCGGCGCTCCTTTGGTGCGATGATGTACGATGATGTGTGCCACTCATAACGTGCACAGATGGTTGTCGTTGTCCTCCGAACGCAGGCATCTCAGCGTCTGCGTCTCTACTTCGTCCATGCGGATGGATTGGAACTCCACGTTGCACTTCCTAAGCCGGCGGGAAGGAGTCGTGACTGTGTGGCGGCATGCTAGCAGCGCGCTGCTCTCCTTCCTCTCCTAAGGATGGTGAAGGCTAGGGTTTATGTACGTGAGCGTAAACTAAAAGCATCTCTCAATATCTTATATAGATATCAGCCGTTAATCCTCCTTTAAATAGGATATGAAGGGAAATAGGGTTTCCTAAACCCATCGGTAAATAGAAACGTTGCATTAATTAAAATGCTCATGGATTAATTAGAATATTCTGGAATTCATTAATTAACCAAATAGTCACATTAATTGATTAATTAATATCCGACTCCATGCAATCGCTTGGGATGGCTCTATGGGCATATATACCAACAATTACAACATATCATTTATCCTTACAAAGACAATAATTATAAGAAATAGCAGCTGCAAGTAAACAGGTGGCATTTTGACGACATATAGTGAATTGTAATGACAAGTAAAGAAAGATGACATTTTGTAATAAGAAAGAAATGTTCGTAATCAAAATAGATAATTTGTAATAGAAAAAAAAACATATGTAAACAAGGGTGACATTTTGTAAACATATGCACCTGGTGTTATATTGTGAGCAACAGTTTTGTGGCTAGAGAGCGTAAATTCCTCCTATGAGCCAAGAAGGCATCGTAAGTTAGGGCCTTTCCTAGAAATGTAATTTGTCTAAATAAATTCAAAGATTGAGGTAACCATGTAAAGAATTGAAAGCACATATATTGAGAATGATTCTTTGAACTCAAGTATGCCATCTTCTAGGGACATGAGTAAAATTCACGATGGAAGTGGCTAACCGTATTAGACCGGAGTATCCAGGACTGAGAAGAACCAGTGTTAACCCTGGACCGTTCAGATGGAACGCAAGGTTCATCACGATCCCAAACCGCTAAGACCACAGAACCAAGACCGTTTGGAAGTGAAGACCGGTTGGAGTAGAGACTGTTTGGAAGCCAAAATTGTTTGGAGGAGAATAATGCTGGGGTAGCAAACTGTGAGGAAGCCTCACGGTTTCCAAACCGTGAGGGTTTATCAAACACATGATCGTTTGGTCAGTATACAAGACCGTGAGCATATTAATCAGTATCCAAGACTGTTTGGATGGGGGTCCTAAACTGTTACGAAGAAGCAAATGGTTTTCCAAACCGTGTGAAGTGGACTCACACCAAAAATGTGAAGACCCGGACCAGTGCCTATAAATAGGACCATTAGGGTCCTCATTTGAGGCATTAGACCCGGGACGTCGTCAGGCTGCCTGAACGCAGGTTTGATCCAGATCCATCCACGTACATCCATGACACTGTCACTTCACCTGCTACTCCTCTTACTGCGAGCAAGGAGGTCAAGACAAGAAAGAAGGTGGAGAAGAAGATCAGCCCAGTCTGCCTTGGTGGTTCTTCCTCCTCATCCCAGATCTGCTTTGACACGGCGTAGAAGACTGTATCTTCATCAAGTTGCGATAAACTTCTACACCATGCTCATGGAGGAATCTTCCCTCTCTCTTGTTCTTCTTGTTTCTCGCATCATGAGTGAGTAGTTCCTTTTCACTGGGGTGCGGGGACTAGCCCCGCTGCCCATGCTTTCATGTCTTTTCATTTTGACATTCTAAGGCAATGTATATAACTTTTCATTTAATTGTTAATCGTCGATGATTGCTTGTAGATTGATCACCTACTTGCTTTTATCTTGTTCTTTCCTATGTTGTGAGAACTTCAGTATGTAGGATAGGATGTCGATTAATGTGGCTGACTCCCTGACTAGAAATAGAAAGGGATCCCTTGAGGTCGTAAGTGTATGATCCATGAGGGGACAAGCCATCTAGCCCACGGTGATGCTTCTGTGTGCCTAACGCCTGTATAGGGGGGCCACATCTTTAGTTGGATATCTATATCTTCGGAATCGTAAGTGCATGATTCAGATGGTGACGGGAAATCTAATGCCTAATGTGATGCTTACGTGAACCTAAACATCCCTCAGGGAGGGTTCGCAGTAATTCTATTTGGATAGTTAGATATTGCCTGGATGTTTGTGATTGAATATGTTTGCATGAGTAGTGGTGGTGAAACCCGAGACCACCCCAGTGATTCCATATCATTAATCTAGATCAAACTTTAATCTTGCTCTTTACTTTCTCACAGTTAGTTTAATTAACCTCAAATCAACCCTTTGTTCTAAATATTAGTCTTACGTGAGCTAGACTAGACTAGTGGTGTGTCCCCGCTAGTGGTGCTTTTACACCCCACGAGGTCGGAGTGCACGGGATGTGGGATCTTATGCTTTCGAAATTTATAGACCTACACTAACCACCTACGTCTACTAAGACATTACGCACGCAAGCGCACGGGGTCATGTCGTAGTATAGGGAGGCGGTAAGTACAGGGTCGATCCACGGAGATAGAGGGGGTACTAGAGTTAGACGGGCGTAAGCTATGTTCCTTTTGCGGAGATTAAGGTTTTTAGGGTTTAAAGGTTGGTTGATTGTTGATTAAGCTAAGTGAGCAAGCAGGAAAAGCAATATGAAACTAAGTTATCAAAAGGCTAAATTAGCAATCTAAGTCAACAAGCTATCTAAACAAGAGTAAGAATAAACTACACTAGACTAAGCAAGCAACTAGCAATTGAGAGCCTAAGTTAACCACTAATCAAAACCAAAGACCTAAATTAACACTTAGCTAACAAAACTAGGCAATTAACTGAGTTAACTAAAGCAATTGAACTATACTAGCATTAACAAGCAAACAGAACGATTAAGGTTTTAAGCAATTAGATGAAGGAGGTGGGCCATTTGGGAATGTGACCTTGAAATTAATTGGGGGATGTCACCATAACAAGCAATTAGCATATTTCATTCTAGACTACCAAATCAAACAACAAGGTGGGTGCTATGAGGATGTACCCTACGCTACTAGTTGGAGAACTAGGGCTAGGTGTAATTCTCATAGGACTTACCAAGTCTAGGCCTCTAGGATAAGTGGTATTAGTCAATTGAGGACCAAGGGTAAGGATGGGAGTAGAGATGAGGATATTTGACCTCATGCCACTAGCCACCTCAGCCTTTAGGAAATCCTAGGCAATTGCACTAATCACACTTATACTAGTCACTTAGAACTCACATTTTCATGTAGGAAGAAGGTGATTATGTAGGAAGATAGGGGGCTAGCTAGGGATCTGAATTAAGGACCTAGGAGTCAATCCTATGATAGCTACATAGAAACCAAAACATCCTAGAGGCAAATGTCTTCAAACACCACAAGGCAAGCAATTAATGTAATTAAACAACAATCACATGCACAAGTAATGGGAAATGAGATACAAGCAAAGGCAATCATCATAGAAGTGAAATATGTTCATTACAAATTATATTCCCCCAACATGGTATCAAAGTCACATTTTTGCCCCAAACAGCCCACCCAAGGGGGCTTAGCTATACATGATCAAAATAGAAACAAAGGAGAAGAGAAAGAGAGTAGGAAATGCCATGGATGCTTGATGAAGCTTGACTTCTTCACCTCCTTTCTGCCAGCCATGATCCTCCTCCTCCAATGGTGCCCAAGAGCTTGGAAATGGTGGAATGGATGGATAGAAACCTAGAGAAACTAGGTTTCGATGGTGGAAATGAGTGGAAAGTGGGTGGAAATGGGATTAAATGCAAGAAAAGTAGGTGGATGGGAGTAATGGATGCAAGGGAGCATCTGGGTACTGAAAATCTCTAGAGGGGGGGTGAATAGAGTTTTATGATAATTTAAAACAATTTAAACTCAAACAACCAAAGTAAAAGATAAGAAGAGAGACACAGGTGTTTAGAGTGGTTCCACCTTAGCAAATACTAAGGAGTCAGTCCACTACCCGGTTGCTTACCCAACCGGGATTTTGAAAGTATTGAATTTTATTACCTTTTAAGGATGTTACATAAAATTACAACACTCTCTAAACACCCTTTGGACAGCCTTCACCTAGAAGTAATCTTGCCAACCTTGAAGCAGCCTTCCTTGGAGTAACTTCAAGCTCCCCCTTGAAGTAGCCTCCCTCCCGAAGTAGCTTCCCGTCAAGATAGCCTTCTGAAGTAGTCCAAAGTCCTCCTCTTCACACGAAGAGCTTCACCCTCTTCCTATATGCAGCCTCCTCCCTGGAGTAGCAATGAAGAGTACAAATATTACAAGGAACAAGAAAGAAAATAGGAAAGTACAACTTATCCTTTTAAGCTCAAGGCTTGAATTGCCTATATCAAGCGTATGGATTTTCCTAGCCAAGGTAATAGACTTGTGGATGCTAGGGTTAGGAAAATCTAGCCTATAGGACGAGCTTGAGCTAGATGGAATATGGCCAAGTGATCACAGTGCTCAATTGCTTGTAAAGGATTGCTCAAGAGTGCTTAGAAAGAATTCTCAAGTGTAGCAAGGTGTATTCTAGTGTCCTATGGCTTGTCCTATTTATAGGGATAGCCTAAGTATGCTTAAGGACCTTCTAGATAGTTTCTAGGGGGTTCCAAGTGCTCAATTAGCCGTTAGGAATAGATTGGTCGTTTTTACAACGGCTAATTGCTTTAACTCTGCAGATTCTGTCAGAGACCATCTCGGTCGACAGATGGTCGACCGAGACACCCACTCGGTCGAGCTTTTCTCGACCGACAGGCTCTCTGAGTGCAACGTTCGATTCCAACTGCCAACCAACTCATTTGCTAAGTCTAACGGCTACTTTAGGTCAATCTCGGTCGAGAAGGTTGTCGACCGAGAGTGTCTCGGTCGAGGAGTGTGTCGACCGAGATTGACTCTGTTTCAATCTATCAATTGAGATACTAAGTGTGTGCATGAGTGTACATAATGTGATCCTATTGGAAGGGATGACTTGTCTAACTATGATGTGTAGCTAGGGAAGATCCAATGCTTGATTTACATGCAATCTAGGTACTTGTACATTATATAACTGTACAAGTTTTTACAATAGTGATTACATTGCATGAAAATAAAACTATAAACTTATGATCTCCCTAGTTGCTTCGTCATCCACCATAATCCTGCACACTCAAGTAGCTCGTTAGATAAATAAGAATGAAATGTTTGTCATAATCAAAACAAAGGGATTTTATAGATGTCCATTTAGCCAACAATCTCCCCCTTTTTGAAGATGACAAACATTTCCAAAATATGAATAAAGGAAATATAAAACATATAAATGCCATACCTTTAGATTGCCGTTTGGAACTTTTCCTCTTATTTATAAAATGTGTGCTTAGTATCCCCAGTGAATTATGGAACATGAAATCTAGTTCATTTGGGAATATAGCAACTTTCAATGTAAGCCAAGAGTATATTTATGAAACTCATTGATTGAGTTTGTCATAAGTATTATAGTTTTATATATCTCTCCCCCTTTGTCATCTCAAAAAGATAACCGTTTTATTTAAAAAATCCCCCTTCATTAGATATCCCATCAAAAATGAACGAAAAAGATGTCCATTGAATAGCCAAAATGTAAGGCAATAGCTAAGATGCAACAATTTTCAAATTACCAATTGAAACGTTCATATCAATATTGATACAAACCATAAAAGCATAAGTAGTCGTTTTTAAGAGCCGCAGATATCAAAGAAAACATCCACCTTAAATTTGTATTTTGCTCCCCCTTAAATGGATATTCCTTTAAGAATATTGATTTTATGCTTGTCTAATTTAGCCACAATATCTCTCAATCATACAAATCTTGTTTAACAATACTAATGGTCATAGCCTTTTTCAAAATAATGTTTGCACATTATTTGGAAAAATTTGTAATCATTCAGATTTGTGTTTATTGTTCATATAAAAGATTTTACAAAGATATATGCAATTATTATGTCAGTCTGAAAACAGGAACCAGGTCGGTCGACCATTGTTCGACCGACAGTGTGTATCGGTCGACTATTGTCTCGACCGAGAAAGGTTCTGGAGAACAGAATTTTCTGCATTGGTTGATTTAATTATAGTAGTAATATTTTTCCTTTGAATTGTTATTACTTCCTTATTTGTTATGCTCTACAATAATGAACCAATGATCCATATTTTGAAGTATGCCAAAATAAATAATCATGTGAAAAGAGTAGCAATTTTCATTCAATAACATGAAGAAGATTACAATCATATGGAATACAACTATTACAACACCAACGCTTCACAGGAAAGATTTAAGGATTACATCAATGTCCGGATCTTTCCCAAGAAATGGCTCAGCTCCATAGTATTGGACCAAAGTTTTCCAATCCAAAGCACCAGTTGTAGTCAATGCATATGCTTCCAGGAAAGTGGGAACTCGGTCAAAACGGAAATGAGCAGCTATGTCTTGCAATTGTATGGACGAAAATTGAGTATGTGCAAGATCCATTGATGGTGAAGGTGGAGGTTGATAGTAGTTGTATGAGGGGTTAAATGGGTCGAGCATGCCAGGGTTTAAAGAATGCGGATATTCATCGGTTTGGCCAGGAGAAAGGTTTTGCATTCTTTGATTCAAATATGTCATGGCATGGTGATTGTAGTTTAATTGTTTACTAAGATGGTATTGGGAGCCAGCAATATAAGTAAGGGTATTTTGGATGGGATCAATGGAAAGGTTAGTAGACGGAGGGGGTGGTATATCCTGATGTGATGACTCTCCTTCTACTCTTGCCTTTTTATGGCCAAAATCAATCCCCATCTTCTCTACGGTGTTCTTACTTATTTTTGGTGGTCTACGCTCCCACATATATCCCATATCTTCAATGTTTAACTTAAGACAATGTTGAGTAATCTGGCATACAAAATCGGCATATGGTGGATTGCCAGAGAACTCAAGCATATTTTTAAGTACTATGCGAATGAAGTTGATGGGAATTTCCTTTATGATAGCATAAATGAGACACATGCGGAAAATGGGAACCTCGGATTTATTGGCTCGTGGATGTATGTTGGTGGAAACAATAAGGTTTACTATTCTACATGCTGGTTTTAGGTTTATAGCATAATAGGTTCCCCTATCTTCATGACAAGTGGTATTGGCTTGGAATATGGCTCTTTTGATATCACTTAAGCTAATGGTATGGTCATCATCGGAAAATAAATTTATTGGATTGCTGGAGGTAAGGTCAAGGAAATCTTGATATTCATCTATATCAATTTCAAGCATGTCAAGAATATCCCCTTCGGAAAACTTAAAACTATGCCCATTGACCATGGTGTAGAAGAAAGTGGTGTCATTTTCGGTGTGAGATATAAGATTGGCATAGAATTCGTTTACTACCTTAATGGAGTAGGAAGGAAAGGATGGATTGATGAAGTCCTTCAGCTTTTGTACTCCAAAGAGATGCTCCAGGTCTACGATGTTGATGAAGTCCATCACTTCGACCGGACGTCGGGGAAGAGGGGTTTTAGAGGAAAGCCGAAAGTATCTGTCTCCAGCATCTCCGTCGACGAAAGCTATGTCATTGATGATCGTCAATGGCGGAGTGGCTTCCCTCTCTTCTCTTCTTTTTCTTCCAGCAACTTTCTTCTTCCCTCGGACAGTTGATGATGAAGCCATTGTGTTTCTTGAGAGTGGAGAAGAAGCAAGGAAGTTTTGAGAGTAAGAGTGCTGAAGGATTGCACGAAATTGCACTAGAGATGGACTATGGAAGCAAGGAAATGCAAGCGTGAGTAAGTGGCTCGTTTTTACACTTATTTATAGAATTCCAGCGACCCGGTCGGTCGACGGCTCGTCGACCGAGCGTCCGCAACGGTCGAGTTGCAGACGCGCCACTTGGTCCTCCAACGGTAAAGAAAACGGTCATAACGGTCGGGTCGCAACGGTCATATCCAACGGCTATTTCTCGGTCGAGCGCTTGTCGACCGACATTGTCTCGGTCGAGCACTCGTCGACCGACAGTTTGTCTGAGACTGAGTCTGTTTAGATTTTATCGGTCGAGTGAGATGGGCTGACCGAGAGGTTCTCGGTCGAGCACTCGTCGACCGACTAACTTTCTGAGTTCAATTGTTTTTGCTGAATGCAAATCATAGAACATTTTTGTAGAGCATATGTATATTCCAAAGGAGTAATAATATTTAAGGCTTCCGATTACCACAAATGATTTGACGTTTTAATTTAAAAATATGCTAAGATAAAGTTCAATAAAATAATGTTCAAATAAGCAGTTTTTATCAAAGTTTATTTTAGGTCGCCCTTGATTACGACCATAGTGCCCCTTGGTCAAATTTTATTTTAACCAAGAGGCATATTTTGCAGGTTTCCAGTATGAATCATTTATATGCGAAATATAAGTTCTGCAGATAGCTTGAGACTCATTAAGGTGTACTAATTATGAGAGCTTAATAAGGACATCAAATATGGTGAAGCATATTCAAGAATAATATCCATTTATGAATTTAAGATTTCTTTGGAGAGACTAAAATGTAAAAGCATAGAAAACTTTGTTTGAAACATTTTATTCATTGCAAGAATTTCTGAAAAGAATGATTAAATAAAATCTTTCAAGAATAATTTTCACATATAATGCAAAGATTTTGTTATCCCTAAATGTTAAGTTGAGAAAGACATAAGAATATACAAATTAAGGTCTATGGTCA
Source organism: Alisma plantago-aquatica (assembly GCA_963693085.1). Classification (NCBI taxonomy): domain Eukaryota; kingdom Viridiplantae; phylum Streptophyta; class Magnoliopsida; order Alismatales; family Alismataceae; genus Alisma; species Alisma plantago-aquatica. The sequence goes on from OY856415.1 coordinate 298,565,215, forward strand.
TATCTCAACTTAGTCGAACCTATTTAATTTGGGGTTTTTGGAACCCATACCATCTCGACATTCTTTTTCTTGTATGGGCACGAGAAAGAATAATGTCCAAGGCGTGAGCAATAATGACAACAAATTGTATCAACCTCAAGCCTTTTTCTATGGTTTTGATTTAGGTTATCCTTGGGTATATACATTTTTGTTCCTTTAGGTATATAAGCAAATTGACTCGCTTGTGTCCTTCTAGGTTGATGGGATTTCTCATTAGGCTTATAACCTAGTCCTCTTCTCCCTATTTGATGATAGGAATTTTCTAGTATATTATCAAGGATTCCATTGTTGCTTAACTTGCTAACTTGTTGTTGCAACTTAACGATCTCATCCATTCTTTTCTTGATATCTAACTTTGCTTGATCTAGATTGGATGATAACATATTTCTTTCTTTCACTATATTGTCATAATCTACATGGGTGCACAATATAGGTTGTTTTTGAATATCATTTAATTTTGCAAGTAATTCAGTCTTTTCTTGACATAGAAGATCATAGTTAGTCTCTAGAGTGAAAATTTTCACTTCACTATTACTCAGAGATGATTTCAAAGTACGATTGTCAGTCATAATGCTATCTTTTTCAAAACCAAGAGTATTCAATTTAGCATATAAATCATCATTTTCGGATGTAAGTTCAAGAAGTCTAGCATTTAGATCATCATTTTCTTTATTTGATTTCTTTAATTTCTTTTTGTATTCAACATATTTGTTATGTGTTTCTTCGATAATAGCAACTAACTCCTCCTTGGGTAAATCAAGCAAACTTACCTCTTCTTCTTCTTCCTCACTTATTGTAGCAACGAAGCATTCTTTATGTGCATCTCTTTTCTTTGACCTCCATGGACATTTAGATGTAGAGTGCTTTGTTCCCAAGCACCAATTGCAACTTGTCGAACTTTGGTCCATGCTCCTTTTCTTGTGGTTGTAGTCACCTCCTCCCTTTATTACTTCAAGACCTTGTTAGGGCTCCTTGAAGCCTGCTCTGATACCAATTGAAAATCTCTAGAGGGGGGGTGAATAGAGTTTTATGATAATTTAAAACAATTTAAACTCAAACAACCAAAGTAAAAGATAAGAAGAGAGACACAGGTGTTTAGAGTGGTTCCACCTTAGCAAATACTAAGGAGTCAGTCCACTACCCGGTTGCTTACCCAACCGGGATTTTGAAAGTATTGAATTTTATTACCTTTTAAGGATGTTACATAAAATTACAACACTCTCTAAACACCCTTTGGACAGCCTTCACCTAGAAGTAATCTTGCCAACCTTGAAGCAGCCTTCCTTGGAGTAACTTCAAGCTCCCCCTTGAAGTAGCCTCCCTCCCGAAGTAGCTTCCCGTCAAGATAGCCTTCTGAAGTAGTCCAAAGTCCTCCTCTTCACACGAAGAGCTTCACCCTCTTCCTATATGCAGCCTCCTCCCTGGAGTAGCAATGAAGAGTACAAATATTACAAGGAACAAGAAAGAAAATAGGAAAGTACAACTTATCCTTTTAAGCTCAAGGCTTGAATTGCCTATATCAAGCGTATGGATTTTCCTAGCCAAGGTAATAGACTTGTGGATGCTAGGGTTAGGAAAATCTAGCCTATAGGACGAGCTTGAGCTAGATGGAATATGGCCAAGTGATCACAGTGCTCAATTGCTTGTAAAGGATTGCTCAAGAGTGCTTAGAAAGAATTCTCAAGTGTAGCAAGGTGTATTCTAGTGTCCTATGGCTTGTCCTATTTATAGGGATAGCCTAAGTATGCTTAAGGACCTTCTAGATAGTTTCTAGGGGGTTCCAAGTGCTCAATTAGCCGTTAGGAATAGATTGGTCGTTTTTACAACGGCTAATTGCTTTAACTCTGCAGATTCTGTCAGAGACCGTCTCGGTCGACAGATGGTCGACCGAGACACCCACTCGGTTGAGCTTTTCTCGACCGACAGGCTCTCTGAGTGCAACGTTCGATTCCAACTGCCAACCAACTCATTTGCTAAGTCTAACGGCTACTTTAGGTCAATCTCGGTCGAGAAGGTTGTCGACCGAGAGTGTCTCGGTCGAGGAGTGTGTCGACCGAGATTGACTCTGTTTCAATCTATCAATTGAGATACTAAGTGTGTGCATGAGTGTACATAATGTGATCCTATTGGAAGGGATGACTTGTCTAACTATGATGTGTAGCTAGGGAAGATCCAATGCTTGATTTACATGCAATCTAGGTACTTGTACATTATATAACTGTACAAGTTTTTACAATAGTGATTACATTGCATGAAAATAAAACTATAAACTTATGATCTCCCTAGTTGCTTCGTCATCCACCATAATCCTGCACACTCAAGTAGCTCGTTAGATAAATAAGAATGAAATGTTTGTCATAATCAAAACAAAGGGATTTTATAGATGTCCATTTAGCCAACAGGTACTGGCTAGGGGGTGATCTCTCTCGAGCCCTAGAAGCAGCTAGTGCTTATATAGGAGCTAGGGCTAAGTGGGGGTAAAATAGGAAAAACAGTGAAAAGTTGTATAGGGTAGGTGATCACCACGGTCGTGGTGGGTGTGCCACAGCTGTGGTGAGGGTAGTGGGGAATGGCCATGGGGGGTGAACACGGACGTGGGGTGAAGGAAGTGGTGAGATGGTGGTGGCCACGGCCATGGCGGAGTGCCACGGTCGTGGTGGGTAGCATGCACCATGGCCGTGTTGGGTAACACGGCTGTTTTGGAGGAGTTAGAGGTGACCGTGGGGAGGGGCCACGGGCATCTTGATCAGCTTCGGCCACGGTCATGGCGACTTGGCCACGATCATGGCTTTCCAGGCAAATTCCCTGTTGACAACTGACTTTTCACAATTAATTCCCACGACCGTGGCAGGGTGCCACGGCCATGTTCTCTTCTCCTGACCACGACCGTGCTGATGGCCACGGTCATGTTGTCTTCACTGGCCACGGTCATGGCTGGGAGGCCACGGTCATGGGCGATCTAAGGAATTCTCTGTTGCAACCTGTTGGAACTTGGCAATAAACCCATGACTGTGGCATGGGGGCCACGGCCGTGGTGAGGCTTGACTTCTTGATTTTGCTTCTTACTTTGTCAATTTCGGATGTCTTTGCTCGGGGATGATTCTTGGCCACTGGAGGTAGGTTGAGGGAGACTTTGGGGCCTTCTTTGGGTCCCTCCTTGAGTGGGGGAACCCTAGAACTCCCTCTCTCTCTCTCTCTCTTCCATCTAAGCATGGTCCAAGTACCTGAAAAATAGTGCAAAGAACATCCATAAGCATATTTGCAAGGATAATCATATTGGGGAGAATAACATGTAATTCTAATGCATTTGAATGTGATAAAGGTACAAAATGACACAAGATACATCCCTAGAATAGGGTTGGATCACCACCCCAAACTTGAAACATACTTGTCCTCAAGTATGCTCGAACTCAATCTCTTTTCCATTTTCCACAATCAAAAGATATGACAACTGCAATATGATGGGCGACAAATGCTAAATGGGATCAAAGGTGATTAGGTACATGTAAATCACTTCCCTCCTCTTATACTTTCACAAACCAACCATGAAGAGAGCACAAAGCACATGAACTTTGCATATAATGCATGGATTGCACAAGTTATTAATATCTCATCCATAAGGTTCCAGGTAGACCGTTTCATGATGATGTTAATCGCCGATGACTAGGAGTGTTGTTTCACCTTCATGTGTTCAACCTTATGCTTCAAGTTATGCCAAATGACCCACATGTCTACGGAAAAGGGATAAAGTGAGCTAGGTTTAATGTTTCCTAGCTCCATGGGTGTGAAAGAATGAAGAAAGGGTTGCGGTAAGATTCGGAGTGCTATTACACACTCTTCTTTTCTTTATTTGAATGCTCTTAAACAGGAGCATCCTTTTATTTTATTTTTGCTTATCTTTTCCTTTTTCTTTGCCCTTGGTGTAGGTAGGGCATATGGTGTATAGAGTGAAGTGAGGAGATAGATATGTGGCCACCCCAAACTTTTGGAGGTGGCCACGGCTAATATGTGCACTTTGGCATCTTTTCATGAGGCGGGGAGGTATGAAGATGATGAAAGAGTGGTCGGGTCAAAGAGGGGTCACTTGGCATAATCTTCCACATAAGGTCTCATGCATGAAAACTAGTCTGACACTTCACCATAGATATCACATCACATGAATGAACCAAATGAAATCCATATATCAATCAAGTAACTCCACAAACATTAAACGTTCTATGCTTGCTCGGATCATAATTCAATCAAACCAACACATTCCCAAGGGAGGTGACGAGCATGTAAGAAGTCACTCGTTGATACCACATAGCACTTCATCATAGCATATCATCCTGTATTTTTCAAAGATAAGCAATTTCATTCAATATGGTAAGGATTGAGTCAAAACACGCTTTTTGGACAAGAAACATCAAATCTGGGCAAAATTGGCCAAAAAGGTGCCAAATTGCACTAAATCACATTCAAACACAATTTTAGGTAAAAAGCAAGTAAATCCTAGCTAAAACATGCAAAAATTAGCAAAAAACTACATGAGATGCAATGCATGGCTGAAAAAGCAAAAATTTTGAAAAATTACTCAAAAATGCAGAAATCAACTACATGTCATGCAAAGATGCAATGAAAGGAACAAAAATAGTAAAACTAAACTAGATGGCAGGGTGATATCAAAATGACAAAAATAGAGAGATAGGATGATGCGTACCGCCCTACCCACCCGAAACTTTAAAATCATGTTGTCCTCAACATGAAACTATAGCTTAGGGGAGATAGGGGAAGTGTCATGGTTGCGGTGGCTGGTTTGGCATGTTCAGAGGATATGGAGGAGGAGTTGAGTCTGGAGCTGAGCTTGATGGAGGATGCTGGTAAAAGTGCCCCCAGTAGTCGTTCTGGGGTGGAGGATAAGTTTGTGGATACCCAGCTAAACCACCACAAAAATCTGTGCCCCATTCGGGGTTTCTTTCTGCCTGGGCGTGGTGATATTGATACGAGTGGTTGATCTGATAGTGCATTTGTTGCTGATCATACCACATGTTCTGCTAGGCAAGCTGCATGTCACTTTGGGTCTTCTGAATATTCTCAAGGAGTGCCTGCATTGTGGCCATGTCATAGGCATTCCCTGAGGGTGGCTGCAGCTGGGATGTCCCCTCATCCCTCCTTCTTGTTCTTCGGGGCTGTTGTTGTTCTGCATCTTCTTGCTCCTGCCCTTGTACATTAGATTCGGCAATGTCTTCATGTACGGCAACGGCTCCCCTAGCATACGTCTCTCTCAGGTTCTCTTGCTGCCACATCAAAAGTTTTTCCTTCATCCTAAAGAGAATTCCCATCGCAGATAGAAGAGGTACTGCGTGGTATGGCAACTCCAACTCAAAGTCCAGCACACTAGTTGTCAGGTAGATCATCCTTTTGTTCTTTACCTTGATAGTGTGCGAGCGCACCAAGTAGTTGAGGTCAACAAACTCTGCCTCAAGTGCGCCTTATAGCCCGGAGAGATCATATCCCAGCGCTAGTGCAATCGAAGTCACAAATCCCCCCATGACAAATGGCTTTGTGCTCTTATAGGGTATGGACTTCATATGATCGATCAGTTAAACTCCCAGGTCTATATAATTTTTTAGGTTCATCATTGACAAGACAAATATATCTTTTTGGGATATGGAGCCTTGATTATCATACCTCCCTACAATAGTGTTGGCCAAGACCTTTTGCACGTAGCGGATCATCGGGTTGCTTATAGCAGTAGTTTTGGATTTCCCTGCATCATACACACTGCTGCCCGTGATCATCTTCCAGAAATAACCATAATCAATATCTTCTTCCCTCTCTATCAAGCCTTCATCCAATTTCACTGCTTCCTCAGGAGTTGCAGCAAAAATGCCATTCAGTTCCATGGAAGTGAGGGTGTGTATGTTGCCCATCATAGAGAACTTGAGTGCATCGCACCCCCTCACTTTAGTCTTTTCAAGAGTGGCGAAGAATTCTTGGGTCAAAGCTACATAGGTTGGCTGCGGTGTGAAAAGGACATCCCATAGCCCTATTGTTTTCAAACTTTGCTCCACTGCCTACTTGATCCCTAAGTCTTCAATTATCTTCTCAGACCCATATTTAGTGGTGACGACTCGCCTTGTCATACATTCAGGGTATCTGAGCTCAATCTTCTTGTTCATGTATCCTCGGCCATAAGATACTCCCATCGAGGCTTTGCCTAAGGATTTCAGCCTGTCTGCCTCCAATTGTGCCAGCATATCACCCTCCTCGGGCTCGAGCTCCACCTCTTCCTCGCTGTTATCTTCTTCCTCCTCCATTCTATAGGATTGTGACCCCGAACTGGTATCGAGGTTATACCAATGTCCCGACTGATCCTCATCTTGTTGCAATTGCCGCGAGGGTTGCGGCTGCACACCACGCCTCGCCGTCACCTGAGACGTCGAGTGGCGGGCTGGTGTAGGCTTTGGGGGCAGTCGGGATGAGGACGGTGCCACTTTAGATCTTTGACTTCTTTTCGCGGTCGCCGGCTCGATCTCATCAATGAGGTTGTCCAAGTCGACCCCCATGGACTCCTCCTCTTCTTCGTCCTCTCCCTCGTAGGTGGCATCTGTGATGTGGTGGCTATCGGATGAGCGGGTGTGTGATCCGCTCACCGATTGCGACCGGTGGAGGGAATGGTAGGCGGAGGTGGTAGGTGAAGGGGTATGGGATGGCACAGATACATCAGAGGAGGCATTTTTGGAACGTCATTTCCCTCCGGTGAGGATGTTCGTCCCCTTGGTTATGGCTCTCCCAATCTTTTTCATGGTGGATATGGAGGTGAAGGTGGTGATTTTCGGATTTGGGTGGATAAGGTGGTGTGGATGTGGTTTTATGGGTGGAATGGAAGGATAGTGATGTATGGATGGTGGGTATATGATTAGTGGTGATTTGGGCGAGAATGGAAGGGTTTTTGTGGAGGTTTTGTGTAGGGGAGTTGTTGGGCGGAATGGAGATGGAAATGGAGATGGAGAGGTGATTGGGAGAGATTGGATGGTGGAAATGGTAGAGGAATGGTTGGGGATCGATTTGTAATGGATTGGGGATCAAACGGAGGTGGTTTTGGGGGTTGGAAGTGGTGAATAGGGGAGCACGGTGGTGGTTGTCGGTGCCATGGTCATTTTCTGGAGGTGGAAGACGATAGAATGAGGAGGGGGGTCGGATTTGGACGTTTAAAAGTATATTTTTTTTCTGAACCGGGTTCGGCCACGGTCGTGGCATGTGGCCAGGGTTGGGTAGCACGGCCGTGGTGGGTGCCACGGTCGTGTTGTCGATGAAGAGAACCCCGGTCTGACCTCACCACGGTCGTGGCCGCACGCCACGGTCATGGCCTTGTCCTCCCGCCACGGTCGTTGCGACTTGCCACGGTCGTGGCGACTTGCCACGGTCGTGGCTGATCTAGCAAAAACCCTGTAACTTCGGCCAATTTGCAGTATAAATCCCCACGGTCGTGGGCTATTGACACGGTCATGGCCCGCCTTCTTTAACACGGCCGTGGTGAGGACCACAGTTGTGGGTAGTCTCCTTCACCACGGTCGTGGTAGCTCACCACGGTCGTGGCCGATCTTCAAAACAACCTGTAACTTTGGCCAATTTGCAGCAATAATTCTCACGGTCGTGGTTGTAGCCCACGGTCGTGCTTGGCCACATACACCACGGTCATGGTCGAGCTCCACGGCCGTGTTGGGGTTGTCTCCTCAGCTTTCAAACTTTAAAACTTGAACTTTTCGATTTTATTTGTTCTTTTGCCACAAATCTGACTGAATGACTATGATTAACTTCTAGATCCTCTCTCTGTAATGTCTATCACCTGCCATCATCAAAACTCACACAAAAATTGTAAAGCAAAAGTGTGCGTGTGTGTTTTTGTGTAAAATAAAGAAAAAGTATCAAAAGGAGGGTTCGATAATCTCAAACCACGTGGGTTGCCTCCCAATAGCGCTAAATTTTACGCCTTCAGCCAGGCTTATTGGTTGTTGGACTTTTTCACTTTTTCAGAATCTTCAAAAGATCCTTGTAGTAAATCCCTTTCTCATCCTCGTCCAAGCATTATTCTTCCTCAGATTCTTCTTCTATAAGCATAACAATATCAAAATCTTGATTGGCCTTGTCCGGGCCAACTTCCACAATAGATTTCAATCTTTGCCCATTGACGGCAAATTCCTTAGCTCCTTCTTTTACACATATAACCACTGTCCCAGATGGGTACACCTTCTTGACAAGGTAAGGACCTTCCCATCTAGAGCGAAGCTTTCCGGGAAAGAACTTCATTCTTGAATTGTATAGCCATACCCATTTTTTGGGCTCAAATTCTTTCTTTTTTATGATCTTTTCATGTAGAAACTTGGTTCTTTCCTTGTAGCTCTTTGACATTTCATATGCTTCATGCCGCATTTCTTCTAGCTCATGCAATTGAAACTTTTTTTCATTCCAGCTTTCTCTTCATCGAAGTCCATCTTCTTCAGGGCCCAAAGTGCCTTGTGCTGTATCTCAACCGGCAAATGGCAACTCTTACCATAGACAAGCTTGAACAGTGTAGTGCCAATCGGGGCTTTATATGCAGTCCTATATTCCCATAAAGCTTCATTGAGGCGAAGTGACCAATCCTTGCAGTCCGGTCGCACCGTCTTCTCCAAGATGAGCTTTATCTCCTGATTTTCCAACTCAACTTGACCACTCGTTTGAGGGTGGTAAGGAGTAGCTACACGATGGTTCACTCCATGTCTCTTTAGCAGCCCTTCAAAGGTGTGGTGGATGAAATGACTCCCGTCATCACTAATCATAGCCCTTGGAACACCAAAATGACTAAAGATGTTGGATTTCACTAAATTACACACCACCTTGTGATCATTTGTCCTTGTTGCCACAACCTCAATCCATTTTGATACATAGTCTACGGCGACCAAGATGTAGACATACCCGAAAGAAGGAGGGAAAGGACCCATAAAGTCAATCCCCCAAACATCGAACACTTCTACCACAAGAATAGGTGATAGAAGCATCATGTCCCTCTTTGAGATAGTGCCCACTTTTTGGCACTTGAAGCAACTCTTGCAGAAGTCATGAGCATCTTTGAACAATGTTTGCCAGTAGAATCCACATTGAAGAATTTTGGCGGCCGTGCGTTTCCCTCCAAAATGACCTCCACACACTCTGGAATGGCACATAGATAAGACTTCTTGCTGCTCCATCTCTGGAATGCACCTCCTAATGAGTTGGTCCGGGAAATACTTGAAGAGGTGAGGGTCATCCCAAATGTAGTTCTTGACCATAGCAAACAATCTCTTGCTTTCCTCTCTTGTCCACATACTAGGTATCCTCCCACTGGCTAGGAAATTATCTATGTGCTTGTACCATGGCTTTTGGACAGATGAGATTAAGAGGAGTTGTTCATGTGGCATTGTCTCTTTGATTGGACTTGTCATATCAAAAGGTCCATCAAGGCGGGAGAGATGATCTGCTACACCATTTTCTACTCCCTTCTTATCCACAATTTCTATGTCAAATTCTTGGGGCAACAAAATCCATCGGATCAACCTTGGTTTTGAGTCTTTCTTGGACATAAGATACTTCAAAGCAGCATGGTCCGTGTAGATTGTCACTTTGTTTTGCAAGAGATACGGCTGGAACTTGTCAAGAGTGAAGATAACCACAAGAAACTCCTTCTCGGTAGTCGTATAGTTTCTTTGAGCATCGTCTAATGTTTTGCTTGCATAATAGATAGCATGAGGAATTCGGCCAATGCGTTGACCCAACACAGCCCCCACCACCATATCGGATGCATCCATCATGATCTCAAATGGCAGAGAGAAATCTGGGGGCTGCATGATAGGAGCACAGATAAGCCTTTCTTTTAAATGATTGAATGCTTCCACACATTTGTCATCAAACTGAAATTCAACATCTTTCTCAAATAATCAACAGAGTGGTCTTGAGATTTTGCTAAAGTCCTTGATAAAGCGCCGGTAGAAACCTGCATGTCCCAAGAAAGATTGAACATGTCTTACGGTGGAAAGAATGTCGAGTGTAGAAATAAGGCCCACCTTGGCCTTGTCAACTTCAATCCCATCTTTAGAAACTCAGTGTCCCAGAACTATACCCTCAAGTACCATGAAATGGCTCTTTTCCCAAGATAAAACTAAGCAAACTTTCACACATCTTTCCAGAATAGCAGCTAGATGTAGCAAGCACTCATCAAAGGTTTTCCCGAAAACTAAAAAATCATCCATGAAAACTTCAAGTGACGAATCAAGCATGTCAGTGAAGATTGAGGTTACACACCTCTGGAAAGTGGAAGGGGCATTGCACAATCCAAATGGCATTCTCTGGTAGGCAAATGTACCACTTGGATAAGTGAATGTCGTCTTTTCCTGGTCTGCCGGATGCACAACAATTTGAAAATATCCCGAGTATCCATCAAGAAAACATAAGAAATTCTGCCCAGCCAATCTCTCTAAAATCTGATCAAGAAATGGGAGCGGGTAGTGATCCTTCTTTGTCTTTTCATTGAGCTTCCGGTAATCAACGCACATTCTCCATTTGGATTGCTCTCTCACCGGCATAATCTCACCATCGGCATTTTCTACAACTTTAATCCCACCCTTCTTGGGCACAACTTGGATGGGACTCACCCACGTACTATCAGAAATGGGGTAGATGATCCCTGCATCAAGCAACTTTACAACCTCTTGAGTTACAACGTCCTTCAATTTTGGATTTAGCCTTCTTTGCATTTGGCGGGTCGGTCTCGCATCTTCTTCTAGGTATATCTGATGCACACAAATAGAGGGGTTAATCCCTCTCAAGTCAGCAATAGACCATCCAATGGCTTGGATGTTCTTCCTCAAGACTTCCATCAAGGCATCTTCTTGCTCAGGAGAGAGAATGGAGGAAATGATCACCGGGAGGGTGTCATTTGAGCCAAGGAAAGCGTACTTCAATCCTTCAGGAAGTTTCTTCATCTCAAGAACGGGGGGTGCTTCAAGGGAGTTCTTCAATGGTGCAGAAATAGAAGGAAGGTCCTCACTTGCAGCCACTAAGTCCAGCTCACCCTCTTCACTTTCTTCATCATCATCGTCAGGGAACTCAACAATTGGTTCAAAACCTCTACCTTGGGTGGCAGTCTCAATCCACACAGGCAGGAACTCTTCAACAATCTCATCTAGGCATTCCACCAAAAAACAATCTTCCTCGGTGGCCCCTATCACTTCGGCTGTAGTAGAAGACTTGAAGATGTTCAACATGATCTTCATGTGCATGAATGTAACATACATGGTCCCTGTCCTCACATGGATCATGACATCAGATGTGGCTAAGAAAGGTCTCCCCAAGATGATTGGTACCTTTCTAGCCTCTTTTTCCATATCAAGAATGATAAAATCGGCTGGGAAGAAGGCAGAAGTATCCTCATCAAGACGAACCAACACATCATCCACACGCCCTCTAGGCGTCTTCACAGATCGATCGTCCAACTATAGAGTGCAATGGGCTGGCCTCAACTCCCCCATTTGGAGCTCAGCAAACAGATCATACGGCATCAAGTTTACGCTAGACCCTAAGTCAAGAAGAGCCTGGTCTATGCGATGTGCCTCGATGTAGCATGAGATGATGGGAGCACCGGGGTCTTTTCTTTTCCGGGGGATGGTGTGTTGGAGAATGGAGCTCACTTGCTCAGTGAGCTTGATCTTCTTAGGCGTCCTCCCTGTTGTCTTTCTTTTGAAGGTGCACAATTCTTTAAGGAACTTTGCATAGGACGGAATTTGTTTGAATGCATCTAGAAGAGGTACGTTGATTTTCACTTGCTTGAAGATCTCCAAGATATCTTCCGCATGCTTCTTTTTTTTTCTTTGCAATAGAAGGCTCCTTGAGTACATCAGGATAAGGAGGGAGTTGGGACCCCAATCAGTCCAAATCAATAGTATCATCCACTGGTATCATTGGAATCATAGTATCACGGCTCGGTATCACAGTATCAATGCTTGGCGTCACGGTATCAACACTGCCTCTTATCACAGTATCATCAATCTGCATCTCAGTATCAACCTGCTCTGCCTCAGTGTCATCTCTGCCAACAACTGTACAATGAGGCCTCTCCAAATTCCTACCACTCCTCAATGTAGTCACTGCCTTCACATGCTCATGGGTGGTAGGAGAGGGAGCTTGTGGAGGTGGTTGTGGTTGTTGGGGTGGTGGAGGCCTTTGGTGAGGGGAGTTGGGATTTTGAAGGATGAATTGGGGTTGCGGTTGTTGTTGTGGTGGGGGTGATATTGTGGAGGTGGTTGTTGGTAGGTGTGAGGTGGAGGTGGAGAATATTGATAATTGAGTGGTTCTTGAGGAGGCGGAGGAGCATAGGGGTTTGGTGGGGCTTGGTAAGATGGTGGAACATAAGCACTCGAAGTGTTCCCTAGAAAAACCCCATCATTGTTCGTATTTGGAAGTGGTTGAGATGGAAGTCTCCCTTCTAGCCAAAGAGAGAGAAATCTGATCCAACCTCTGCTCAAGATGGTTAATAGACTGTCCATGTGTAGTGACATCCTTTTCTACTTCATCTAGGCTTCTTATCCTTCCGAGTACCTCGTCCTCAAACTTGGAGCTGTAGCGTGGCTTTTGCTACCCCTGTCCTTGTCCATCCTCATTCTGTTGTTTCCAAGAAAAGTTTGGGTGGTTCCTCCACTCGGGAGTGTAGGAGTTGGACATTGGGCCCTAGTTGTTGCGGCCACCAAAGGAATGTAAAGCGTTGACTTCCTCGTCTACAGTGTCAACAGCCATTGTGGGTTGGCTAGAAGAGCCACCCACTTGATTCTTCATCATCCGCATCATATCTGCCATCATTTTCATCATATCGGGGTAGGTGGCATTGCGTGCGGGAGCCACGGAGGAAGGTGGAGGAGTGTAGTTCCGGCCGTAATGCCCCCCTTTAGTGGAAGCTCGGTGGTGAGAATTCTCGGCGAGATGCTCAAATAGCGGCCATGATTCCTCGGGCGGCTTTGCCATGAACGTGCCCCCGCAAGAAGAATCTACGTTGTTTTGGCTTTGCTCCTCAAACCCGGTGTAGAAGGCATGAACTAGCTGCCAAAGAGGAACCTCATGATGAGGGCAGTCACGAAGTAGCTTCTGGAACCTCTCCCACACCTCATGGAAGGGCTCGTTCTCTTTTTGGGCGAACGATGTGATGCACCTTCTCATGTAGGATAACTTGGTGATGGGGAAGAACTTCTTGATAAACTTGTTCTTCACCTCATTCCAAGTGACCAACTCTGGCCTCGAGACGTACCACTCCTTGGCCTTCTCTTTGAAAGAGAAGGGAAAGAGCGTCCTCCTAATTGAGTCGTCGGTGGTGGCTGGCGTGCAGAAGGTAGAGCACATTTCAAGGAACGCGTCTATGTGGTAGTAGGGGTTCTCGTTCTCCATACCGATGTAGGGAGAAGCCCCGAGAGTGCCAGCGGGATGGAGAACTACTGACCGGGCATTTGGTCAACCAGTGTGGTGATGGGGGGTTGTAGTTCCCCGGCGTGAAGTACTCATAAAGCGGGCGATGCGGCGGAGGTGGTTGAGCATCGGCATCATGGTTGTTCTCGGCCATCTCGGCCTCTCAGTGTAGGATGCGGCGAGCTTGACGCCTTCTTCTCCCAATCTTGGGGTCGTAAACCACCAAGTCGGTGCAAGTAGAACGCGTGCTATGCATGCACAGCTGTCACCTGCGCAAGTCACTAACAAACAACAAGGAGCCAAGTTAGCGAACCAATATGCAAGAGTAACACAAAGAATAAATAATAGCAATGGTGAGGGCAAAAGGAAAGGCTAAGCTACACTATCTAACTAGGCTGAGCGCCTCTATCCCCGGCAACGGCGCCAGAAAGCTTGGTGCGCCCCTGCTAGTGGTGCTTTTACACCCCACGAGGTCGGAGTGCATGAGATGTGGGATCTTATGCTTTCAAAATTTATAGACCTACACTAACTACCTACGTCTACTAAGACATTACGCCCGCAAGCGCACGGGGTCATGTCGTAGTATAGGGAGGAGGTAAGTACAGGGTCGATCCACGGAGATAGAGTGGGCACTAGAGTTAGACGGGCGTAAGCCATGTTCCTTTTGCGGAGATTAAGGTTTTTAGGGTTTAAAGGTTGGTTGATTGTTGATTAAGCTAATTGAGCAAGTAGGAAAATCAATATGAAACTAAGTTATCAAAAGGCTAAATTAGCAATCTAAGTCAACAAGCTGTCTAAAAAAGAGCAAGAACAAACTAAACTGGACTAAGCAAGCAACTAGCAATTGAGAGCCTAAGTTAACCACTAATCAAGACCAAAGACCTAAATTAACACTTAGCTAACAAAACTAGGCAATTAACTGAGTCAACTAAAGCAATTGAACTACACTAGCATTAACAAGAAAATAGAACAATTAAGGTTTTAAGCAATTAGATGAAGGAGGTGGGCCGTTTGGGAATCTGACCTTGACATTAATTGGGGGATGTCACCATAACAAGCAATTAGCATATTTCATTCTAGACTACCAAACCAAACAACAAGGTGGGTGCTATGAGGATGTACCCTACGCTACTAGTTGGAGAACTAGGGCTAGGTGTAATTCTCATAGGACTTACCAAGTCTAGGCCTCTAGGATAAGTGGTATTAGTCAATTGAGGACCAAGGGTAAGGATGGGAGTAGAGATGAGGATATTTGACCTCATGCCACTATCCACCTCAGCCTTTAGGAAATCCTAGGCAATTGCACTAATCACACTTATACTAGTCACTTAGAACTCACATTTGCATGTAGGAAGAAGGTGATTATGTAGGAAGATAGGGGGCTAGCTAGGGATCTAAATTAAGGACCTAGGAGCCAATCCTATGATAGCTACATAGAAACCAAAACATCCTAGAGGAAAATTTCTTCAAACACCACAAGGCAAGCAATTAATGTAATTAAACAACAATCACATGCACAAGTAATGGGAAATGAGATACAAGCAAAGGCAATCATCATAGAAGTGAAATATATTCATTACAAATTATATTCCCCCAACATGGTATCAAAGTCACATTTTTGCCCCAAACAGCCCACCCAAGGGGGCTTAGCTTTACATGATCAAAATAGAAACAAAGGAGAAGAGAAAGAAAGTAGGAAACGCCATGGATGCTTGATGAAGCTTGACTTCTTCACCTCCTTGCTGCCAGCCACGATCCCCCTCCTCCAATGGTGCCCAAGAGCATGGAAATGGTGGAATGGATGGATAGAAACCTAGAGAAACTAGGTTTCTATGGTGGAAATGAGTGGAAAGTGGGTGGAAATGGGATTAAATGCAAGGAAAGTAGGTGGATGGGAGTAATGGATGCAAGGGAGCAGCTGGGTAGTGGCAAGGGGGTGCTCTCTCTTGAGCCCTAGAAGCAGCTAGTGCTTATATAGGAGCTAGGGATAAGTGGGGGTAAAATAGGAAAAATAGTGAAAAGTTGTATAGGGTAGGTGATCACCACGGTCGTGGTGGGTGTGCCACGGCCATGGTGATGGTAGTGGGGAATGGCCATGGGGGTGAACATGGTCGTGGGGTGAAGGAAGTGGTGAGATGGTGGTGGTCACGGTCGTGGCGGAGTGCCACGGTCGTGGTGGGTAGCATGCACCACGGCTGTGTTGGGTAACACGGCCGTTTTGGAGGAGTTGGAGGTGACCGTGGGGAGGGGCCACGGGCGTCTTGATCAGCTTCGGCAACGGTCGTGGTGACTTGGCCACTGTCGTGGCTTTTTGGGCAAATTCCCTGTTGGCAACTGACTTTTCGCAATTAATTCCCACGACCGTGGCAGGGTGCCACGGCCGTGTTCTCTTCTCCTGACCACGGCCGTGCTAATGGCCACGGTCGTGTTGTCTTCACTGGCCACGTTCGTGGCTGGGAGGCCACGGTCGTGGGCGATCTAAGGAATTCCATGTTGGAACTTGGCAATAAACCCACAATCGTGGCATTGGGGCCACGGCCGTGGTGAGGCTTGACTTTTTGATTTTGCTTCTTACTTTGTCAATTTCGGATGTCTTTGCTCGGGGATGATTCTTGGCCACTGGAGGTAGGTTGAGGGAGACTTTGGGGCCTTCTTTGGGTCCCTCCTTGAGTGAGGGAACCCTAGAACTCCCTCTTTCTCTCTCTTCCATCTAAGCATGGTCCAAGTACCTAAAAACAGTGCAAAGTATCCATCCATAAGCATATTTGCAAGGATAATCATATTGGGGAGAATAACATGTAATTCTAATGCATTTGAATGTGATAAAGGTACAAAATGACACAAGATACAACCCTAGAATAGGGTTGGATCAACTAGAAACAATTCTTAAAAGCGTTGTCCCTTGGGATTCGATCCTTAACTATACTGTGATAAAACCCGTCTGCTTGCGGGTGGTATTATTGCACGAGGTTTTGGTAAAAACTCAGGGATTTCAACCCCGAGTGAATTTGTTAGTGCGATAATGGAGGGTTGTCACATCACCCTTTTATCTCATTCATTCTATATAATTCTTTATTCCTAGGATTTTGAGTTGGAAGGAAGAAGGAAACTATGGATTGCTTGAAGTTTGATATGACTTCAATGATATTGGTTCCTGTCCTACAATTTTAAGATGTTTCACACCTTAGGTCAGTGGTACTTCCATCTAATAGTGTATTTCACTAAAATGGATTGAATCCACTAAAATATACAATAGTTTTTATACGACAATAAACCTAAAATTGCCTTATAATTCTATCTTTTACAATAAGATTTAGAAATGGATTAGTTCCTGATGTGATAAATTTTTGATGATTAAATCATATTATAAATGCATACAAATAATCTAGAAGAAAATTCCTTCAACCATCACAAAAATAGTAGAGTTTCATATAAATGTTTCATTGTACACGAGCTAGTACAAATAATCTTTCTACTAGTCATTGTTTATGATATAGTAAATTCTTAGATGTGAGCCATGTTATATATATGTGAATGAATAAAATGAAACCCTAAGAATATGGTATTCAACAAATCAAGTATTTTCATTTTAGTATTTATTAGTATGATAAGTGAAGTAGTTCAATAGCTCAGTTTACAGTAAAGATCAAGAAAAAATATCAAAGAACTTAACGCAAGGTTAAGTTAAGAAATGTGTATTACATGATTGTGTAGTGTAACTAAAGAGTAGAATTAGGCCAAAGATGTGCACTCAGTTGGTAAAAGTGTTGATGTATGAGCAAGAGGTTGCGATTTCAAACCCAAGAGACATAATGAATGAATCACCATCTAAAAAAAAGAGCATAATTATACATTAGACTCCCTAAACATCATAGATTCTCTATGGAGGTCTACACAACAGTGGAGGAAATAGTGCATACTAACTGGCAGAGTCCATGATAAGGTAGTTGTTGCGTACCAGAGGGGTATGTGAATCTAAAATGTATGGGAAATGTTCTTTAAAATAGTAAGAGTTTTCAACATTTTATTTAGAAACATAAATATGGCAAGTTTCCTGGGGGTGGCTTGCTGGTCATAAAAAACCAAGTGGCAAGTTCCTCTAGATAATTTAAAGAGTGATTCAATAACTGAACATACTTGATTAATCTCTTATTCATCTTATTATGACATAAATCCACATGAAGTGTATCATGACATGTGAAAGCATCATAGACAGCTATAAACTCAACTTATAGTTCTTAGAGTAGGCCCACAAAGCAGTGCCAGTATTTTGGGATAAATTATTCTCATTTTGGGGGTATAATACCAATATTTACTTATTTTGGGATACATATCTTGTACTTTAGGGTATAATACCCATGTTTGGGGTACAATACCTATGTTTTGGGGTACATTGCTCCCATTTTGAGGGTGCAATACACGTGCATACTTAATTTTGTATTGTACCAAAAATACATGTATTGTACCCAAGACATAGTGTATTGTAACCCAAAACACAAGTATTATATTTCTAACAAATTAATTTTTCTCTAAAGCATGTCAACATTAGTCTTTTTAAAAAGTATTATTTGTAAGAAATCTAATACTTTTTATTTCATTAAAAAAATCATTATGGATTAAATGTTATGACGAATATTGTATGCAAAACATGTGATACTATACTCAAAACACAAGTACTATATTTGTCTCACATTACTTTTTCTCTAAAGTATGTTATCTTTAGTCATATTGGAAAGCATTTTTATAAGGAATCTAATGCTTTTTGTATTTTTAGAAAATTCCATATATATTGAAAGTTGTGAGAGAAATAATTTTTTCTTTATTCTTTTTTCCTACTTCCCTCTTATTTAAAATATAAATATTATTATGTCACAGGTGGAGGAACGTGTGTGTCAAGAACTTTTCCAATGAAAAACCATCTTGGTCCATCAAGTGATGACAAACATTCATCTAGGGGTGAGCAGAATACGATTAATAACTGATTAACCGAATGGTCAAAATCAAATGGTTAATTTATTTTGGATAATTGGTGAATTTAGTTAATTCGATTAATTAATTTTGGTTAATCATTTAAACATGGTTGATTTGACGGTTATAATTATTTTCTATTTGGTTAACCAAATTAATCAAATAGTAAAAAATTATTAGTTAAAAAGTAATCAACACATATATATCTACGTACTTGTAATTATATTTCAGAAAAACCTCTGCATTTGCATACTTATCATGTTCTCATGAAATATACACCTCTAAATCTATATGTGATACTACTTTAGTATAACAATTGTTCAAAATTTTATGAGTATTTTCATATAATACTATTACAAGAGCGTTATTTGGTTAATCGAATTAACCGACCAAATTAACCGTTAACTGATTAACCATAATCGAATTAACTGACACTTTGTGGTAAAGTTAATGCTTAAAATCTCACAGAAGAAATTAATCATTTAACCAAATCGAATTAATCATAACTGACCAAATTAACCGAATGCTCAACCTTACATTCATCCAAAAACCAGAAAAATTGACCACCAGGCGAGGTCGGATGACAAAGGAAAGGGTGAGATGAAGCACGACAAGGAAGCCACAAGGTCATTGGACTATGGGAGGAGCCGCAGAAGACAGGGCTCCCCCAATGAGGGATTCATTCAGGCAGTGGCAGATCTTGGAGAGAAATATTGGTGGGGGGGCATAATATAGTACGAAGTGGTCAAGTTTATCCATCTTAAAATTTCAAAAAGTGAAGATTCAATTTTTTTATTTCAAGTGCAATAATAGATTGCATTATAAAAATATAATGAAATTTGTGACATGATATAACTCTGAGATTTAAAATATTGCAATTCTCTCTTTAATATTCTTGAAAGTCCTCAATAATAAAATTAGCATCGAATGACTCTACAATCTCTTTCAATATGGACAATGAGATTATCGATGAGAAATTCATCTTCCATTTGTTGTGTATTTTTATCTTGATAAGTTTCATCACTGAAAATGTGTGTTCTATTGTGGCTATAGAGACTGGAAGAGTCCCAATCAGATGGATCAATCTATCAAGCAATATATGAATTTTGTTCTTTTTAGGTTTTTCTAGAGCACAACATAAATATGAAACAATTAAAAGGTTCATGAAATCTAGAATTGTAGGAGTATGTGCCATGAAATAACATAGTTGATATCTCAAATCAACCTTTTCTTGATCATTGAAATCATATGAGTAATATTTTTCAACAAGAAGACATGTAAACCCACACATATAATAAAAAAATATAATTAATGACAAGATGACTTACAAGATATTTCCCTCACTCCACGATACGTGGATGGCAAATAATAAAATAAATCAACCAAGAAAATTAGGCATAAGAATCGACTTTGTTTATCTTTGGTCTGTGTTGTTGTCCACACCTATGTGTGTCAGAAAAAGGTAGAGGCAACTCGTTTTCAAAGGTCATCTTGGTTGCTTAAACAATATTGAAAGCAGCGTTTGAACAATAATGTGGAACTTTATTTGAAAATATCCATGTATACTAATGTCTAACATGTCATGTTGACGCTTGTTTACCGAAACACGAAGTTTCACCTGTTCAATGTTGGAAGTTTACAGTAGATTTATAGAGGTTGATTGTTTCCTTTATTTATGTTTACTATTTTGGAAATGATACTTATCAAAAAATCAGAGGAGAGATAAAAAATTTCACTAAAAAAATCAAAACAAAATAGGAATTATAATATGTAATACCACAAGAAATACTCTTTGTAATGGTAAAGCAATCGAAACTGAAAAGGAATCTAGAGGACATTAATTTAGCAAGTAATTGTCAGAGAGGAGTCAAAATGACATAGATTTTTTGTTGTATTATTTAACTTAGAAAGTATAAAACAACCATAAATGAAAAACTCTTGGGGTGATCATCAAATAAGAAATTGTCAACGCAATAAAGAAGATTAATTCACAACTTTCAATCCAACTATTGAAGGGTTTTAAGGGAGACAGAGAAGGTAGCAGAAACAAAAATTTTCTTCTCCCTGAACCCAGTCTAAAGGAATCGTGTCAATGTCTATACAATAGGAAGGATGGTTTGTAGAGACATACCTTGTCCCGAGGCTTGCTCGGTGACGTTACCTCGTGGCTTGTGCGGTCTTCACCTCCAGTCTTGGACGGTGTCTGTGTAGCTCCTGGCTTCACTGGGACTGTCAGGATTGACAACTATCCTCCGAGTGGTAGAAATCTCCCGCCTCTGTAGTAGTCCACACAGACCACCTGGAACTCTGATCGCCTTATCGCACAAGGCATCGGAAGGAGTCGCACCCTTCTGTCAGCGTACTAGTCACCGACACACTCTCCTACCACCATTCTCTTTTATGCAGTTGTCTTTCCCTTGTTGTGCCTCCCTTATCGGGTAGCACTTACTCAGGCTCTCCTAGTTACCACAACCAGAGAGAACGACAACTTTGCAGAGCAACTGGTGTTCTGAGTTGTTCTTTAAGAAGCCCCCAATACCCCTACATATATAGGAGGGTCATAGGACAGGGTTCTCTACCCCGGGCAATGCAGGATTAAAGCAGGAGTAGAAGGATTCAAGATTTTCCAAAAAACAACTAACAGCTGAATTGATCGTTTCAAGCATGAGCCGATCGGTTCACACCTGAACTGATCGATTGGGGCACATGAGCCAATCGGTTCACTTCTGAAACGATCGGTTCACTGCCCTGGTCAGTTCCCGATTGACTTTTCTTCTTTTGTTTCGAATTGATCCAAAGACCAATCCTTGTTCCAATCAAATTGGACAAGTGAAATGAAAAGAAATTTCTCACCAATCTAACTTTCCCAACTTGCTCATTTGGACATGTTGAGCTGATCGGTTCAACCCTTGAACCGGTCAGTTCATCCTGTCTTGAGTCGATCGATTCATCACATGAGCCGATCGGTTCACCAAGATGAGCCGATCGGTTCATCATATGAGCCGATCGATTGGGAGTGCAGACTGTGCAAAATCAGTTAATTGCAGTTTCAATCAATCTGATACTCTAACCAATCGGTCCAACACCTTGAACACTATGATATTGAGCTATCAATTGATTGAGTGTTTAATTGAACTAATAAACTCCTTTAGTAATCAATCTAAACATCATTTGTGGATAAACTCCTCTTCCAGGTTAAATCCTATGTGTGTGACCCTGCAGGCCCATTTCACGTCGGCAGTGAAAGTCCATAACACTTATGACTTCACAAGCAAAGAGTGATGCCTAGTCGCACATCAGTGCTACCCAAGTGAAAAGGAAAGTTGGAGAACAACTTTCAATCCTACAATCCGTGAATGATGTTACAGTGAATGTATAATTCCTTTGTCACTAATATCCGAATGAACTCAAGGCATGGAATAGTCATCCTTTCTGTTGGATCAATGGGCTCTAGAAGGGGGGGGTTGAATAGAGCTTCACAAACTTCAATCAAGATAGATTAAACCACCAAATTATATTACGAGTGTAATTTGAAGCAAAACAGTAATTTGATGTCCTAAGCTAGCATTCATAGCAAGGGTAAGAGATATGGATAAACATGCACTTGGACAGGTGGTTTAGAGTGGTTCCTCGTCCTAAACTTAGGATCAAGTCAGTCCACTACCTAGAGTTGGTTAGGCTCTAGGATTTGTAACTTGAGGCTCTTATATTTCTCACAAAAATAAGATTACAAGCTACAACAACCAACCATCCAAGGTCTTATATAACAAGCCAAGATCTTCTACCTCACCAAGGACTTACCCACCAAGCAAGTAGTCTTCCGCCTTCTCTAAAGGACTTACCCACTCTTGCTCTGGTCTTCGGCCTTGAAGGAATTACCTATCTTGCTTGCCCTTCGCCTTGCACCTCTCCTTCACTCGGAGAGCTTGCTCACGTTTTCCCTCCACCAAGGGAGCTGGAGCAACGATCAATCTTCACCCTTGAAGATCAGCAACACATCTTCCCCTTCACTCGGAGAAGAACAGCAGCAACTCCTCTTTCACTCGGAGAAGTAGCTTCAAACAATCTTCATTATGGAATGGAGGTGGGAGAATGAAGATGGAGAGCTTTACAATGAACAAATGGTAGCTCTCTTACAAAGGGATCCTAACTCACTCTTACTCACGTTTTTGCATTGAAGGTAGAGAGAGAAAGGGGCTCAAAGGATTAGAAACCACTCAACTAAGGCTAGGACCAAGCATATGTGAATGAGCAACCTTGGAATGAAGTCCAAGAGGTCCTATTTATAGTTGAGGGTGTCCCTTTGAGGTTGGGTGAGTTAAGTGGCACAAACTAGCCGTTTTACAACTTGCAACGGATCTATTTTGAGTCCCACCAACTCCTCCAACGGTTGGAATTGCTTTTTCTGCATTCCAGTACAGTTCGATCGGCCGAGTTTCAATAAAGGCAACTCGGCCGGCACACTAGGTGACAAAACCAACAGGGAATCTGTCGGCCGAGTTTCCAGGGGGAAACTCGACCGATCAGTCTTCCTTTGGTTTTGACTGACCAGTGGATCGGCCGAGTTTCCTGGCATTGAAACTCGGCCGACAGCCCAGAAAATTCCTCAATACATGGATCGGCCGAGTTTGTAATTCGGCCGACAAAATCCCTGTTAAGGGGTATTTTGGAATTTCCAAAAACTGTATAAATGATGGATTTTTGAGTTCCAATCATTTTATCCATCTTAGATACAATGCAAAACATGAATTTAAGTGATTACAAAAATTGCTCTAAGCCTCTAAGGGCTATATTACAAAGCGGGTGAAAGTCACATGTTTTGCATGTGCCGGGAGAGTAGCTTTGAGTGAATTTTGATTCTTTTCTTGTATCTAATGTCTGCAATGATCTCAATTAGAAATGTTAGATACATATGAGTGGAATGGTTAAGTCATTATCAAAATATGGGCAATATGCGACACCTAGGTCAACATTCTCCCCCTTTTTGACAATGACAAACCATTCCTCAACATATTGAAAAGAATATGAAAAATTATACCTTTGCTTAGAGAATTGCAAGGGGATGCAAATATGATCAGTCTTGTAATGCTCCCCCTCAATTCATGCTTACTCATCCCTGCATTGTTAGTTAACACACAAACAGCCATAGCATATATATATTGTATGATTCTAGCCAAGTCAAGATATATAAGTTTTAAAGACAAGAAAAGAACCATACAAGCACTAAAAGCAATATGATGGCAATATGATTGAGGTATATTTCTCCCCCTTTGTCATCTCAAAAAGGCAGGGGGGTAGAAGAGCATACAAACCAGGTCTTCTCCAAAACACTCAATCAAACATAGCATATTAAGACAGAGAAGCACAAAGATAATTCATGAAAACAACCAACTGTCATTCATCAAAATATGGATTACATGATAAGATAAGTCATACAAAATGTATCCAAAACATAAAACCAAAAGCTACAAGGACAAGCGGAAAAGCCATAGTACATCTCAGATAATGTGCCTAATATAGATGATACAAACATAGTCCCTAAAGAAAATGACATGGTCATGCGAGACTACACTAGACACAGCTACTCTAAGCTATACTAATCTATGTCGACGTCATCAACAGCAGCATCCATGTCCTCATCGGGCTGGTAGTCCTCGTCTCCATCAGAAGGAGGGGCATCAGCCGGTGTAGCCTGTTCATCAGCAGCATCATCATCGTCAGCATCCGTATCAGCATCTGTCGCAGTCGCCTCATCTGACTCGGCATCGTCCTGATCTGGCATATCCTCGTCTGTAGGACCAAAAGCCCGTCCAGGCCATCTCGCGCTCTGCTCAGCCCAAGACATGCCCAGAGCATGGAGCTCATAAGCTATCTCAATGGGAGGAGCAGTCGAGGTGTACTGGGCCAGTAGCTCGGACAAGCGTCCACCTGGAAGCGCCAACACCGGGGAAGGGTGAGAGTATCCACCTGCAGAGTGGTCAGCGGAAGCAGAGGGTGGTGGAGATGGATAGAACTGACTATACGCATAAGAAGCGTAGTCGTCACCGGGGTAGGGCTGGTAGGTGGGGTAGGGCTGCGGGCAGGAGAGAGACATGGATGACATGACATGACAGAGATCCTCATGAAGATGGTGTTGGACCTGCATGTTGTAGGCTTGCTGATGCATGAGATACCCCATGAGGGCCTCATTGGAAACATGAAAATCGGCAAAAGCCGGGTGTGGAGGAGGTTGGAAAGATGGCTCAGGAGGTGGTGGTGCAGCTGATGATGGTGGAGGAGGAGGTGCATCCGATGATGATGGAGGTTGTGGTGGTGGTGGAGCAGAAGAAGATGATGCACCAGATGTAGGGACACTCTTCTGGAGAGTGGTCTCACTGATGTAAACCCCTTTTCGATCAGGTCGGTAGAGATAATCGGTGAAAAGAGATTTACCAGTGGCAAACTGGAAAAGTCCACAGATTAGGGCAGGATAAGGAAGATGGGTGCCCTTCGTGTTCTTTCCAGAATCAAAACATGTCATATGGTGCAGGATATACCGTGCCCATTTGACTCCATGATTGTTCAAGAGGAGATACATCATCATGGCAGTGTTCTCGGCTATGTCCGTTTGGTTTTTCTTTGGGTGAACATTGCAACTAAGAACAAACGCCAACACACGGCGAGGGGAGGACAGAGCAGAAGAAGGCAGGGTGCCCTTCTTTCTATAAGGAAACTCGGGAAGCTTGAGGAATTTGTGAATATCCGACAAGTCTATCTCGAGTGCCTTATAGATGTCCTTGGGACGCAAAAGATCGAAATAATCGGGATATGAGGTGGTCCAAGAGGCCGTGCCGACGTTGCCATTTAGGTAAAGATTAAAGGATCGCTCGGTGATATGAAACGGTTGTCCGGCGATCATAGAGGTTAAGACAATCGAGGTATCCGAGGGAGGAACCAAAGTGTCGTAATTCCACCGCAAGTTTGCGTAGAATTCGCGGACAGCCTTGGTGCTATACTTGAGATTGTGAAATTTTGGATCCTCGATGCTAAAGGCGTCAAGATGGTGTGTGCGAAACACTTGACTCGCTTCAAAAAGATCGGCGTGAAAACAATGCGGTTGATAAAGAGCACGAAAAGGAAAAGGAGATCGAGGGAGAAGCTCTTTATACCGTGCAACCGCGGTATTGTCCACGAAAGAGAGGTTGTCAAAGGACATATACCTCGGAGCTAGAGGAACCGAACGAGCAGGAGCGGGAACAGTGCGTTTCCGACGTTGCGACCTCATCGGAGAAGAAACGGAGAGAAGGGCGCCGATCCACACGGAGAAAAACGTAGCAACGGAACCGTACAAGCAGCTAGGGCACACAAGGGGGCCGTTTTGGGGGCAAGAACGGCCGGAGAGAGGGAGGAAAAGACCAGGAGAGGAGGAGTCGGGCTTGGGCGGCTAGGGTTCGGTCGGCTTTGCTCTAGTTGAGAGGGAGCAAGTCGGCCGAATCCTATATATATAAACCCGTCTGCCGTCGATCGGCCGAGTTCCAGGGTGGGGAAACTCGGCCGACAGAGTGTACAGACACCCTGCGCCCGACCGATCGGCCGAGTTTCCAACTCGGCCGACAAAAACCCTGATGTGAGAAATCCTAAAATCTAGTCCTAGCCTCATACGACCTAGGGCAATTTTTCTGAGGGATCTAGGATGTATTTTAAACACATTTAGGCACATTCTCATCATCATAGTGTACTATTCGTCGATAAAAACTCGTTTTGCGAAAAATACCCGAAAATGAGATAAAACCAATAGAGATATTTATCAAAAACAAGCATTTTAAGCAAACAAGGCATTTATAAGCATGAGCAACACACATAACATGTAACCAGCTAATTAGAGAGCAATTCAACGTCATCAAGAGAGGTTATTAGCAATTTTGACCTAATGAAATTAAATTGATCTCTAGCAAGCGGTTTAGTGAAAATGTCAGCCAACTGATTTTCCGTATCCACATGTGTGATATAAATATCCTTTTTGACAATGTGATCACGGAGAAAATGATGGCGGACTTCTATGTGTTTAGCTCTACTATGCAATATTGGATTATATGAAAGATTAATTGCACTAGTATTATCACAGAAAATAGGAGAAGCATCAAAATGAATGTTAAAGTCTTGGAGCATTTGCTTCATCCATAGGACCTGGGCACAACAACTTCCGGCTGCAATGTATTCAGCTTCGGTAGTTGATAATGCCACTGTGCTCTGTTTCTTGGAGAACCAAGACACCAAGCATGGTCCCAAGAGGAAGCAAGTGCCACTTGTGCACTTTCTATCAATTAAGCAACCTGCGTAGTCAGCATCACTATATGCCACAAGAGTAAAGTCCCTTGACTTAGGGTACCATAGTCCAAAATTTGGAGTTTTGGCTAGATACCTCAGAATCCTCTTGACGGCAATAAGATGTGATTTCCTAGGGCTTGATTGAAAGCGGGCACACAAGCCAACACTAAACATTATATCAGGTCTAGAGGCAGTTAAATAAAGTAAACTTCCAATCATACCTCTATAGAGCTTCTCATCTACCTTCTCACCTTCCTCATCCCTGTCAAGTTTGGCAGTGTTTGACATGGGCGTGTCCATTTGCTTCATGTTCTCCATCCCAAAGCGTTTTAGAAGCTCAAGCGTGTATTTGCCTTGGTTGATGAAGTTACCATTCTTGGTCTGCTTGATTTGGAAGCCTAGGAAGAAGGTCAGCTCACCCATCATACTCATCTCAAATTCACTCTGCATAAGAGAACCAAACTCTTTGCAAAGATCAAGGTCAGTTCCGCCAAATATAATATCATCAACATATATTTGAATGATGAGAAAATGGGTAGAAGTGTGTTTTAGAAACAAGGTACAATCAACTTTGCCCATGATATACCCATTATCTAACAAAAAGTTCTTTAGTTTCTCATACCAAGCTCGAGGTGCTTGTTTGAGACCATAGAGAGCTTTTTGCAAGAGATAAACATGATTGGGTAACTTATCATTTTCAAAGCCCGGAGGTTGAGCAACGTATACTTCCTCCTCAATTGTACCATTCAAAAACGCACTTTTAACATCCATTTGATAAAGCAAGAAATTTTTATAACTAGCAAAGGCAAGTAGCATGCGAATAGATTCTAATCTAGCAACAGGCGCATAGGTTTCATCAAAATCAATACCTTCTTGTTGATTATAACCTTGAGCTACTAACCTTGCTTTGTTTCTTACCACTTTTCCTTGCTCATCAAGCTTGTTGCGGTAGACCCATTTGGTGCCAATGATCTTTCTATTGTTTGGTCTTGGCACTAAGGTCCACACTCGGCTCTTCTCGAACTGCTCAAGCTCTTCTTGCATGGCAAGGATCCACTCATCATCACCAAGGGCCTCCTTGATGTTCTTCGGCTCCATTTGAGAGATGAAGGCGCTGTCTGCTTGTTCTTTGTTGTGTGCAGCCCGTGTCCTTACTCTTTCAAATGGATTGCCTATGATCAACTCCTTGGGGTGATCTTTGGCGAAGCGGGGAGTGGGATCCTTCCTTTCTTCTTCTTTCTCTTCTTCTTCTTGATCTTCTTCTTGAACCTGCTTACCTTTATCTTTGATGTTGAGATCTTTGAGGATAGGAATGATTTCATCTGCAACATCATTATCACCAATAGGCTTGCCAACAACAGGGTTAGTTTCAATAAATTTAACATTTATAGATTCTTCTATTTTAGATAGTTCAATGTTAAACACTCTAAAAGCCCTGCTAGTAGTGCTATAGCCTAGGAAGAAAGCCTTGTAGGATTTCGGATCAAACTTGTCGAGAGAGTCCTTGGTGTTCAAAACAAAACATGGACATCCAAACACATGAAAGAAATCAATCGACGGCTTCCTACCACGCCATAGTTCATAGGGGGTTTTCTTAAACGTCGGATGAGTGAAAACTCGGTTTTGCACAAAACATGCGGTGCTAACGGCTTCAGCCCAAAACTTCTTAGGAGTATCATACTCAAGAAGCATGGTCCTAGACATTTCCTGTAGCGATCTATTCTTCCTCTCAACAACTCCATTTTGTTGGGGTGTGCGAGGAGAAGAGAAATTGTGCGAATAACCCGATTTTTCACAAAAACGTTCAAAAAGATCATTTTCAAACTCTCCCCCATGATCACTACGGATGGAAACAACATGACAAGAAGCTTCGTTTTCGACTCGTTTGCAAAAGCTCGAGAAAACGTCAAGGGTGTCGCTTTTGGAAACAAGAAAGAAAGTCCAAGTATATCTAGAAAAATCATCGACGATAACAAGACAATACTTGGAGCCGCGAAGCGTTTGTGTTCTCATAGGTCCGAAGAGATCAATATGAAGAAGCTCTAGAACTCTCTTGGTACTCATGACCCCTTTGGACTTGAAAGAGGATTTGGTTTGTTTCCCTTGGGTACAAGGTTGACATTCCTCATCCTTTTCAAAATCCAATTTGGGAAGTCCTCGAACCAAGTCCTTTTTGTCTAGTTTCTTCATTTGATGCAAGTTCACATGACCCAAGCGTCGATGCCAAAGCGAAAGATCGTTTTTATCCACGACTAAGCATCTATTTAGTATGGGCTTTAAAGCATCAAGAACAATCACATATAGATTACCATTTCTAGTTCCCTTATATATGACATTATAGGACAGGGAATCTAGAAGCAAGCATTCTAAGGAAGTAAAGAGCACAAGATAACCATTATCACATAATTGGCTCACACTAATCAAGTTGTGATGTAGGCCATCAACAAGCAAAACATTTTTAATGCACAAATCATTACCTACATCACCCTCACCTATAACCTTACCCTTTTTGTTGTCCCCAAAGGTTACCGATCCTCCTTTCTTCTTCACAAATTTGTTGAAATGGCTGATTTCTCCAGTCATGTGCTTAGAGCAGCCACTATCAACAATCCATTTCTTTGTGACCTGCAAGAAAAGAGGATGTCGGAACCCAACTCAAACTTTGGGGTTCGGGGTTAGCTTGGGGACCCATTTCATATTTGGGTTGGTCCCCTTAGGCTTGTAAGGACAATAGGTATAATAATGATCATCACATTTGCAATGCATACATACCATGGGATTTTTAGAGCCGGAAGACTCTCCATTGAGAATTGGAGTTTCCACACTCTTTTTCTTACCTTTCTTCTTCTTCTTACCTTTTGGGATACTCTCATCGTATCCTAGACCACTAGTACCAATTTGTTTGGTAGAGTGCTCTAGAACATCATTTAGAGACTTTTTACCGGAAAGAAACCTTTGCAAGGTAGATCTTAATTTAGCATTATCATCACTAAGATTTTTAATAGTAGTAGATAAACTATCAAGATCTTCTCTAGCATGCAACAGGTCGGCCTCAAGACAGAGGGCTTTAGTAAGAAGAGAATCTTTTTCAATAGTTAAGTTAGCAACTTCATTCCTAGGCAAGATAGGTCTAGAGGATAGATCATTTGTTTGAGCAAGCAATCTAGCATTTTCAGATTTAAGCATAGCAATTTCTTTTTGATAACAATGAACTTCCTCTCTCCTAGCATCATCAATGAGTTTTAGTTCAACATTTTCAGTTTTTAGAACATCTAACTCATCTAGGCAATTTTGGTTCTCGATCTTAAGACTTTCAATAGTTTTAAGATAAGCACCATTCTCAACCTCTACTCCATTGTATTGAAGTTCAAGGTCTTGAAGTTGCTCTTGCAAAGAATCTATACTATCAAGGTGTAACTTTTCATTTTCATCAAGAATGTCAATCTTGGCATATAGATCATCTATTATCTTTCCTAATCTCTTTCTTTTAGCTTTACATTTAGCAAGAGATGATTGACATTCACTAAGCATTTCAATGATAGATTCTTTAGATAATTCAAGTAAAGCTTCATCACTTACATTGCTTACCTCACTTACCTCCATTACCTCTTCACTAGTAGATGCCATAAGTGCAAGATGACATTCTCCATCCTCGGAACAAGATGAACTTGAAGTAGAAGACTCCTCCCATGCCGCATGAGCTGCATCTTTGGATCGTCTTTCCTTCTTGTCCTTCTTCTTGTACTTGGATTCTCTCTTGTATTTGTCATCCTTCTTGTGACTGCCCTTATGATAGCCCTTCTTGACTTTTGGGCAATCATTCTTGTAGTGGCCCTTTTGGCCACACTCATAGCACCTAGGAGTGGAGGAGGATTGCTTTCCCTTGAAGTGTCTTCCTTTGGAGTAATTGGCTTCATGGTCATTAGCACCTTCGTCTTCGCTTGAGGAGGGGCAAGGAGACTTCATGGCAAGCTGTTGTTGCCTCATCATTTCTTCGACATGAGCTTTGAAGGCCGTGTCCTTCATCTTTCTTGTCTCCTTCTCTTCCCTTTTCTCCTCTTCCTCTTGCTTGTCGAGCCTTGGTTCGTGAGCTTGTAGGTTACCAACCAGCTCCTCGGTTGACAACTCGCTAAGCTTGTAGACTTCTTCAATTGAAGTCACCTTCGGCTCCCATCTCTTTGGAAGAGACCTCAAGATCTTGGCGTTGATGGTGCCTCGATCCATGACACTCCCAAGGGCTGCAAGGCTGTTGAGGATGACGTTGAGCCTTGTGTACATGTCCGCAACCCTTTCATTCTTCCCCATCTTGAAATTTTCAAGTAGGCCTCCGAGCATGTAGATCTTGGCCTCCTTGACCTGCTCCGTCCCTTCATAGGTGACACATAACTTGTGCCAAATCTCATGAGCGGTGTCCCATGAAGAGATGCGGTTGAATTCCGATGGAGAGAGGGCAGCGTAGATGATGCTAATGGCTTTAGCATTTAGTTGAGCACGCTTCATCTCTTCGTCCGTCCATGTTGTGATGTTCCCCTTCGGCTCGTCGTACTTGAGGTGGACTATCTTCCACATCTCGTAGCTAACTCCTTGGATGTAGAACTGCATCCTTCTCTTCCAATATAGGAAGTTGGTGCCGTCGAAGACCGGGGGTCTTGTGGAGTAGCTTCCCTCAAGGTTGAGTGAACCGAGAGCCGAATCGCCCATCTTCTCCTACTTGTTGAAGTAGCTTGGAGAAGACCCGCTCCGATACCACTTGTTGGATCAATGGGCTCTAGAAGGGGGGGGTTGAATAGAGCTTCACAAACTTCAATCAAGATAGATTAAACCACCAAATTATATTACGAGTGTAATTTGAAGCAAAACAGTAATTTGATGTCCTAAGCTAGCATTCATAGCAAGGGTAAGAGATATGGATAAACATGCACTTGGACAGGTGGTTTAGAGTGGTTCCTCGTCCTAAACTTAGGATCAAGTCAGTCCACTACCTAGAGTTGGTTAGGCTCTAGGATTTGTAACTTGAGGCTCTTATATTTCTCACAAAAATAAGATTACAAGCTACAACAACCAACCATCCAAGGTCTTATATAACAAGCCAAGATCTTCTACCTCACCAAGGACTTACCCACCAAGCAAGTAGTCTTCCGCCTTCTCTAAAGGACTTACCCACTCTTGCTCTGGTCTTCGGCCTTGAAGGAATTACCTATCTTGCTTGCCCTTCGCCTTGCACCTCTCCTTCACTCGGAGAGCTTGCTCACGTTTTCCCTCCACCAAGGGAGCTGGAGCAACGATCAATCTTCACCCTTGAAGATCAGCAACACATCTTCCCCTTCACTCGGAGAAGAACAGCAGCAACTCCTCTTTCACTCGGAGAAGTAGCTTCAAACAATCTTCATTATGGAATGGAGGTGGGAGAATGAAGATGGAGAGCTTTACAATGAACAAATGGTAGCTCTCTTACAAAGGGATCCTAACTCACTCTTACTCACGTTTTTGCATTGAAGGTAGAGAGAGAAAGGGGCTCAAAGGATTAGAAACCACTCAACTAAGGCTAGGACCAAGCATATGTGAATGAGCAACCTTGGAATGAAGTCCAAGAGGTCCTATTTATAGTTGAGGGTGTCCCTTTGAGGTTGGGTGAGTTAAGTGGCACAAACTAGCCGTTTTACAACTTGCAACGGATCTATTTTGAGTCCCACCAACTCCTCCAACGGTTGGAATTGCTTTTTCTGCATTCCAGTACAGTTCGATCGGCCGAGTTTCAATAAAGGCAACTCGGCCGACACACTAGGTGACAAAACCAACAGGGAATCTGTCGGCCGAGTTTCCAGGGGGAAACTCGACCGATCAGTCTTCCTTTGGTTTTGACTGACCAGTGGATCGGCCGAGTTTCCTGGCATTGAAACTCGGCCGACAGCCCAGAAAATTCCTCAATACATGGATCGGCCGAGTTTGTAATTCGGCCGACAAAATCCCTGTTAAGGGGTATTTTGGAATTTCCAAAAACTGTATAAATGATGGATTTTTGAGTTCCAATCATTTTATCCATCTTAGATACAATGCAAAACATGAATTTAAGTGATTACAAAAATTGCTCTAAGCCTCTAAGGGCTATATTACAAAGCGGGTGAAAGTCACATGTTTTGCATGTGCCGGGAGAGTAGCTTTGAGTGAATTTTGATTCTTTTCTTGTATCTAATGTCTGCAATGATCTCAATTAGAAATGTTAGATACATATGAGTGGAATGGTTAAGTCATTATCAAAATATGGGCAATATGCGACACCTAGGTCAACACTTTCAACGTTCATTCACTTTCTTGATCTCAGAGTAGATTGGAGGAGATATGTATGACATCAATATCACATATTGATTCACACATGCGTACGCACACCTATCTCAATCCTACTCATCAAGTGGCCTTGGATATCAAACTCCCTCAGGAGGGACAAATCCCATATCTATCACTCACCCCTCAAAAAGCCCCATGTGTCAAAGCTACCCAATCATCACCTTTATAACAACCCATGTTTCAGGACTGTGTTTGATGATGTCAAAGTGTACCCAACGACATGTGTTGAGTGTAGTGATTTTAGGTCAAAGAATCACACTCACCACCATCACTGTGAGAGCTGACTGTGACTACCAAATCATGGTTCCATGTGTCACTCTCATGGTGGGTCTGTCCAGTACACTTGTTCTCTAACAAGTACCTATGTGTTTGGTTTGATATCTCCATATCATGACTAACGAGATTCTGTCATCAACCAACACCACAATCTAGTCTTGTGTGTCATTGTTGTCTATCTACCTTCCACAATGACATTCGACTAGGGACATGATAAGAATGTAGAAACTCTTTAGAATCTGTATGATCTCATCATTCAGGTCCTAAACCTGAAAGCATACGTCATTGAGTAATGTCATTCTCTAGACATTCAATCTATTCTATCATTATCTCATATGACTGAACCAGAAAGAATTGGAAGCTTGCCTTTGATGTTTATCAAATCAATCTTAATGTATCCCACCAATCATCCCATGATTATCTCTCAGGGCATACATACCAACAGGCTCCCACTTGCACTGCGAGCCAATCACCCTTGAATCATATTCATAGTGATCTTCAAACAT
Organism: Alisma plantago-aquatica; assembly: GCA_963693085.1. Taxonomy (NCBI): domain Eukaryota; kingdom Viridiplantae; phylum Streptophyta; class Magnoliopsida; order Alismatales; family Alismataceae; genus Alisma; species Alisma plantago-aquatica. The sequence goes on from OY856415.1 coordinate 298,599,105, forward strand.
GTCCCACATATTACTGTGCTCTAGTGCTAACACAGTGAGTTATGGAAACACCTTGTCAAACTCGGTATTAACTGCATGTCTCTCATCTCTTCGTTGTATGTCATGCGTATGAGATGGAGTTGCCGTAATATGCAATCTAGTATTCCTTTGCTAACATTTAGCCACATTGCATGACCAAGTACTCCTTACTTGTCATCAATGACCGGAATAACTATAAGTTCATCTCATGAACTTCCAGATCCATATAGTATCCACTGTTGTTCTCTAACACATGGATACTCGGCTTTTCCTTTTAAACGGCTTTATTGGAACGTTTCCATTTATCAACAAACATTCACTTTTATATATCCCATATATATTTTGCGATTAATTTTCTATCCTTATCGGAAGTTCGCATCAGTGTAACTCTTTACAGTGAACCCTTCCTTATTTCCATAGAACTAGTACTTCTCAAGTACTTATCAAGTTCTTATGGTATTCCAGTAACCCTTACTGGAACTAGACAGACATCCACTTGTCATGTCCCACATATGAGTTATCAGGATGCGCACATCATATTGTCATGTCCTACATACAAGATGATGAATGCATTTCATTCTTGCCATGTCCAAACATGCAAGATAAAGGGATGATTACATACATGATAGATCCATATCTATTCTTAGTGTTCCCATTCTTCATAAGAATTGGACACTTGGCCTTGGGATACTAACTCCATGTAACATGGACAAGTTTTCTCCCACTGAATCTGTATACACTGAAGCCTTTAGTATAGATTGCCAATGTATGCTCTCTCTTTTCAGGTCAAGAGGTTTTTCAAGAACTATCTCTATAGATCTCTATTCCTATCACATAGGAAACGTCTCTATATTCCTTAAAGATAATTTCCACAAAGAATTCCATTCTAGAATATACTCCCACTAAATCACATATCCCTTCTTTATCTTTGTCATATCAGTCAAACCCTTTGACTATATCATCAAAGTAAAGATCCAGCTCTGAGTTGCTTGTACTTAATTAATCACATTGATTAGTCCATTGTAACTTATAGACTTCATTTGCATTAATGGATTCATAAACCTTATAGGTTGTGTCACGTACACATCCTTGTTTTATTCCTCATAGGAATGCAGTTTTAGTGTTTGTATGCCAAATCTCTTAGTCATTAAGTTGCAATCAACAAGCATTATCCTTCTCGAAATGTTATCCATGTGTCTTAACACTTAAGACTCATTCACACTTATGGATTTCATCCCAATGGGTGCTGCCATCAAGGTCATACCTTATGGGTCACATGGAAGTCATTCAGGATGTAATGGCCATAAACCATAACTCAAAATCTGGTTCCTCAATATCATCTAGATAGTTGACTCATCACATGACCAACTCATCACATAGATAATCGGGGTGTATCTGTCAAGGATATAGAACTCACAACTCCTTGTGATTCTTAATGTCCTTTATTAGTGTAGGGTATTCTTTATTTAAGAAGAACTTGGTTATTTGATAATGATCCTCTAACTCCTTAGAGTATGACTCCTTTTGATTTAGACATCACCATGCCTTAATCACGAGCTCACTATGATACACTATCATAATCACTCATAAGGATCTCAAATAGTTGGTTCAAGTATTTCATTCATTGATCTCATCAAGAATTAATACTTTACCAAATTCATACTTCATCTATGATATTCTTGAACACTTCAAGATGTTCATATTGGTATTTGTCTAAACACCATTTGAAGTATTAACATTAACTCTAATAGGTATGTAAATACATCACATGTATTATACCTAATAGGATAATCAATCTCCCACTATGACTAGTGAAGATTGATCATGTCCCAGAGATTCATGTCTCTTAATGGTTCTGTAACGAAAAAGAATCTAGACTTATCCATCATATGGAATCTAGAAATGAATTTCTCATGATGTATGCTAATTTGATTGGTTGAGTTATCAATAACTTTTAGGTATCATTTTATCTTATGCATACCAAGTACCACAAGATAAGCAACTCATTGCCACAAAGATTAAAACATCAACTTTATTAATTGCCATCATTGTCATACAATATGAAAAAATTAAGGTGTTTCTATCCATATGAAATAGCAGTTCATAACTCTATTACATGCCTTCAAGGCTGAAAATAAACTAAAGTACTCCTATCTATGGCGGCAACCCTTGCCCCATTTATTGGGTGCTTTATACTTTATATCTTGGTATCATATACCTCAAAAAGTGTTACAAGTTTATTTCCTGACACCTTCAGGTGGAGACGTCTGTCGCCTCCTTCTTTAGTTCTTCCAAATAGAGTGGACAATTACTTTTCCAATGTGTTGGCTTTTGACAATGGTGGCAATTGCCTCTCTTGGTCACACCTCAATTGGCCTTGAGAGTTGAAGATAACTTGGGCTACTGCCTAGCATCAGAACCTTTCTTAGCCTTACCCTTTCCCTTGCGCTTGGACTTGCCTTTCTTGTTACTGATCATCATCACAAACTTAGGCGTGTCCTTCTTCATCTGTGCCTCGGCTATCCTCAACATGCCCAACAACTTTGTCAATGGCCTGTCAAAGTTGTTCATGTTGTAGTTCATCACAAACTGACTGTAGGATTCTAGCAATGATTGCAGTATCACGTCAGTAGCCAACTCTTGGCTCAGGGGAAATCCCAGTCTTGTCAAGTTATCCACATACCCAATCATTTTGAGTGTGTGTGGACCAACTAGATCTCGTTCTGTCATGACACACTTGAACAACGCCCTGGAGACATCATATCTCTCTTGCTGTGCTTGATCTTCATGCATGTTCTTGAGATGTTAAATCATCTCAATGACACCCATGTTCTCATGTTGTCTCTGTAACTCATGGTTCATGGAGCACAAAATCAAGCACTTTGCATCAATGGCATCTTCAGAATGCTTCTTATAAGCATCCCTTTCTGCCTTTGGTGCTGTAGGAGCAGGTTCCTCTAGAGCTAGAGTATCCAGAACATAGAGCTTTCACTCTTGAGTGAGAACAATTCTCAATGTCCTAAACTAGTCGTGGAAGTTAGTCCCATTCAGCTTGTCCTTTTCAAGGACCGATCGCAACGAAAAGTGATTATTGTTTGTCATCATTTGTACTACAAAAGGAAATATATGCAATTTAGTCCAAAACTCAATTTTGACTTATTTGATTGATTTGAAAGGTTGACAATATAATTAGGACTTTAATTAATTATCGCTCCCACTATTTTATTCAAATTAATAGCCCTCACCATCAATTCGGAAGATTGCAGCATACAACCTTCTAGTGAGCAAGATCCATATTTCATCAAGTCATGAGTCAGCTTTGGTTGATCGCCTATAATCTTGACTATTTAGGTAGGCCATCATGCCAATTGCATCATATGCAACTCTTGATGAATGAACATGCGCAACACCTTGCCATGAACATTCTGTGCCTCTGGGCTTAGACGCTCTAAGAATCACCAATTAAGTCTAACCCAAAAGCCGACACGGTAAACATGCACCCTGCTTTGGCAGAACCTACATGTTCACCCTTCACACTTTTGTGAGATAGACGACGCACCATGCTTTGGCGTAACCTACGCTTGGTCGATCAGGTTTTTCATGTGTTCCGCTAATGGAAGGAGTATAAGACTTAATATTTAGATGAGGGATTTGGTTTTATAAGTACATATACATATCCAATCACCACAATACATAGTACATATCATATACATGCTATATCCCACAAAAACATACAAAAAGATAAAAACGATGATTATGGCCATCCTAATGTGATTCCTTGAGCCAAGAGGAATCACGATCATCTAGGTCCACATCACATGCAACCTATACAAGATGAACTCTGTGCTTTTCCGTTCTGGGTTTGATCAACTCATCTCCATGATTGATCGGCTCGCCATCAGGCCAGTCGGTTGGGTGCCACCATCTGATCGATTGGCTCCTCCAACTGATCAGTTCGTCTGGTCATCATGCATCTCCTCAGGTCACCACCTGCTCATCTGGATCGCTAACCGACCGGTTCATGCCTTGAACCAATCGTCCCAGTTGTTGTCAGATTGTCCTCTGTTCTTTGACATAACAGGAAATAAAAGATATATCCTATTTTACATTTGAAAAGGGAAACCCCGAGTTACATTCGAGGGGAGTAAAGGTAGGAAAGCAATCTCGAGTTATCTTGAGTTACATCAGGAATAAGGAGGTAGAGAATCAGTGCATAGACCAAGATGCAAGCAACCATATTTAACCAAGCACACATACATAGGGTTTATTGGCCATAACCATGCTATACATCCACCACAAAACTCATTTAAGGGTGACACGTATCGAGTGCATTCATATTACATATCATATATGTATATTAGGATTTGTTGACTTAGGGTTGGACATGCACAAAGCCATTATTATTCACATCGTATGCAATAAGTAAAGGCGACAAACTAAAATCGATCATATGGATAATCCTAAAGTATAGAGCAGTTGACGTGGCTCTGATACCACTAAAGGGTTTTAAGGGAGACAGAGAAGGCAACAGAAACAAAAATTTTCTTCTCCCCAAACCCAGTCTAAAGGAATCACGTCAATGTCTATACAATACAAAGGATGGTTTGTAGAGACATATGTTGTCTCGAGGCTTGGTCGGCGACGTTACCTCACGGCTTGCGCGGTCTTCACCTCTGGTCTTAGACGGTGTCTGTGTAGCTCCTGGCTTCACCGGGACTGTCAGGATTGACAGTTGTTTTCCGAGCGGCAGAAATCTCCCCCCTCTGTAGTAGTCTATACGGACCACCTGGAACTCTGATCGCCTTGTCGCACAAGGCACCAGAAGGAGTCGCACCCTCCTGTCGGCGTACTAGTCATCGACACACTCTCCTGCCACCATTCACTTTTCTGCAGTTGTCTTTCCCTTTCCGTGCCTCCCTTATCGGGTAGCACTTGCTCAAGCTCTCCTGGTTACCACAACCAGAGAGAACGACAACTTTGCAGAACAACTGGTGTTCTGAGTTGTTCTTTGAGAAGCCCCCAATACCCCTATATATAGGAGGGTCATGGGACAGGGTTCTCTACCCCGGGCAATGTGGGATTAAAGTAGGAGTAGAAGGATTCGAGATTTTCCACAAAACAACCAACTGCGCCAGCTGAACCGATTGGTTGGGGACCTGAGCCAATCAGTTCACACCTGAACCGATCAGTTGGGGCACCTGAGCCAATCGGTTCACTGCCCTGGTCAGTTCCCGATTGACTTTTCTTCTTTTGTTTCGAATTGATCCAAATACCAATCCTTGTTCCAATCAAATTAAATAAGTGAAATGAAAAGAAATTTCTCACCAATCTGACTTTCCCAACTTGCTCATTTGGACATGTTGAGCTGATCGGTTCAACCCTTGAACCGGTCGGTTCAGTCTGTCCTTTACTCAAAAATAAAACATGATTGATTACTAATTAATCACATCACTAAAAGGGCCATAATTAAAACCGATTTAATCTTAACAAACATGTCCAAGAACATTTATATAAGGACCCAACATCTTTCATAAATTAATATACAATACCAGGTATCATTTATAGTTGCTCCACCGCCTCAGCCAAAACATATATACAGGAGATGTTATCGACATAACAATCATGTACAAACATCAAAATGCTATCACAAACTTGGCTATTTTCCAGACATATAATTTGTTGTTTTCCAAATTAGCTACCTTCCATGTAGGCACGAGTTAGGAGACAACATAATAGTCATATGATCTACGTCTAGCATCCGAGAGATGCGCACATCAACCTAAAGAATTGAATATGTGTGACATTAATGTCTTTCCTAATCAATTTAGACTAAAGTGACACAATTTTCAATTTCTTTTTTTCTTTTAAATTGGATGAGTAAATAACCTCCAAATAAGGTGAAACTTGGTGAATAAGGTAACAAGGACCCAAATAATCCAATTTTGGAGTCAATTTTACTTTTGGATGACTATAATACGTGAAACATACAATTTGTGGGAAAGTGTATTTTCTTCATATTAATGTATTCTTTTATTATTTATTTATGAGATTGTGTGTGTAATCCTATCTTAACAAAATCTATCCATGGGAGAAATCTAGAAGGATAAATTTGAACTTAAAGGCCTTAATTTGATAATTTTTCACAACAAGCCCCAAAACTAATGATTATCCACAATTTCTTGTATTATGGCCTCAAATAATCGTGGTTCTAGTTACAAAACTCTTAGAACTAAATATTATTAACATTGTAATAGAAACTAAATTAGTAAGAGGGGTTTAAAATAAAAGATCATTTATTTCTTAGGTTTGGGTTCATTATAGTTTTCTGGGTGAGGATGAATGGAAGATTCAAAATCATATAAGATACATATTGTTGGATCTAAGGGCTCTAGAGGGGGGTGAATATAGCTAAAAACACTCACACAAAACTTGCTATACCTTCAAGTTACTTCAAATAACTTTAATTGCAAATAGTAAATTTGATGGTAATTGAATCATACATAGCAAGGATGAGAGAGATTGAAGAAACCAAGTGAACAAGTTGTTTTAGAGTGGTTGCACTATCCAAACTAGGAGAGAGTCAATCCACTACCTAGAGAGGTCAAGCTCTATGATTTCTAAGATGTCTACTCCTTATATTCAAATATAAGAGTTACAACATATGGCCGACTATGATACCTAGATTCCCTTTAAGGTCAAGGGAGCCAAAAACCTTACAAACAAGGTATTACCTATCCAAGAGATGGTCGTCTACCTCAAAAAGGTCTTACCCACTCTTACAAGCAGCTGGGTGCCTTCACAAGGGAGACCCCCTTATTGCATCGAGTCTTTTTCCTTGAGGATTTACCCATCAAGATCCTTGGATCTTCCTCCTTGTCCTCCTCCTTCACTCAGAGAACCTTTGTGCACCTTCTTCTACAACTTGAAGAAGCTTGCACCTTCTCCTTCACTTGGAGAAGCTTTCACCAACTTGATATTTAAGAAAGGGGGTTGGAGAAAGAGAGATCTTGAGAGCTTCACAAGTTAACAAGATGGTAGCTCTCTCACAGGATATCTCACTCATAATGCATGAAATGAATTGTAATCAAGAGAGAGAAAGGGGCTCAAGTGGACTAATAACACTCAATTATGGCAAGGACTTTGAATAGCATGAATCAACAACCTTGGAATGAACTCCTATAGGTCCTATTTATAGTTGGGGGTGTCCACTAGAGTGTGGGAACACTTATAAATGTTTTTTAGCCATTGGAGGGTTGCAATAGATATAATTTTGAGTTTTGCACTCCTTTAACAGTTACAATCACTTTTTTTTGTTTTCCGTACAATGCATTCGGTTGAGTTTTGATAAATTTGCACTATGCAACAAAGCCAATTTAAACCATCAGTCGAGTTTCTCCTGGTGGAAACTCGACTGGTCACTTAAATTGAGTTTGGTGTGCAGAGGGATCAATTGAAATCTGTGAAAATGAAACTTGACTGATCAGCATTCATTCCCAAAATCCATTAAGGATCGGTCGAGATTGTAACTCGACTGATGAACAACCTGTAATGAATTTTACCAAATGAAACTTAAGTGATCAAAATGTTGGAATTAAGTGTCCCCAATTTTTTCTCAACATAGTAACAAATCATATCATCAATACAAATGATTAGAAAAATATTCTAAGGTGGTTTGGAGTGTTTTCCACAAAAGTAAATTTGTATTCCTTTTGACTTGAACTAAGACAAGCTAGGGCTTGGCGGATTTGATCATTTTCATGTACCTTATGCTTGAAATCAATCTCTACCAAACATATTAGATGCATATGAATGGAATGGTTAAGTCATTATCAAAATATGAACAATGTATATCACTTAGGTCAACACATATAAAGACTTGATGAGTAAATCCTAATGTGATGAGACCTTGTTTGCTCATACTCTATAATGTAGGTTTTTTGTGGCATGTATCTTTGGATGTTATGAGTATTGATTCAAGGATAGAGTTAGTTAATGGGTATGAGAGAGGAAGTTGAAAGGACATATTAATATGGAAACTTTGTGACTTGGTCCTCACATTGATTTTAGTACCATCTTTGTTTTACATCACATAGTTTCCTACCACAAAAAGTTATTTTCCATCATAATACTATTTGTACATAGAATATTTTATGGATGTTATTGATGTTTTCTTGAACTAAGTCACAATGAAGAAATGTAAGAAGATTGGCAAAGAAACTCTATAACTAAACAATTAGGAAATAAATCTCAAATCTCGTCTTGACAATGGAGTGGTGACTAGGAAGTAGGGGTATGTACTAAAGGTTTATGGACCTGCCCTCTTTTACTCCATTAGGTGGTGAAGTTGAACTTAGTGACATATTAGATGTTTATGTGAACTTAGGGTTGTTAGGTTAGAACCCCAAGGACCTTAAATATGACTCTAGGTAACTAATATAGTCTAGTAGAGCCTTGAACATTTAATATCTTAGACATGCCCCCTATGTTTAGTTTAAAACCCTAATGCTTTTGGTTTTGTTCAGTTTGACTTATTAGGTTAAACCTTTTTAAGGGGTGGAGTCTTGTAGCCTATACACTCTAGGTTGTTAAATTTACATTCTAGGATGTATGAGCATAACAGTGAATACATTAACTCTTTAGTAACTCCCTTGACTAATGTTGGATGGATTAATGAACGAACTTTACTAAGTTGGCCCATGACTACTAACTGAATAAGTAAAGCTTGCATATTAATTTTCAATTATCCAAAACGTTGAACACAAATAGTGTAAGTATAATTATGCTTGGAAAGTTATAAAGGATTCATCTTGTTTCACCTTTACCACAACTTACTATAAAGTTAATGATGTGTAAAAATCTACTTTATAAATAGGTTAAATGCTTGAAGAATGTCAAAACCTTGTCTCTAGATCATAGTCAACTGAAGTGCTTAAACTAGGCTAAATGCTTGAAGAATGTCAAAACCTTGTCTCTAGATCATAGTCAACTGAAGTGCTTTGAAATAATGTTTGCAATAATCTTAACATGCTTAATCAATGTATGCACTAGAATTTGGACACTTAGTTTACTAAGTTGCAAAAAATACACCATAATGCTCAAATCTTGACAATCACAATTTCTTCATATGTAAACCTTAAATGTCACACCTTAACCTTAACTTTCCATGGTAAAATTTGTGCATAATCTCAACCTAGGACTTAGCACTAAGTGAAAAACTAAATATTCATTCATGATATACCCTTGAAGTTCCCACCCACACTTAAAATTAAAAAGGGCTAAGACAATGATGACGAAATTACCATCATAGTATGTAAACCTAATAAGTGTGATTATGTTGAAAGAACCTTAGGATTTTCTATACTCGACTTAGTTACATTTTGGTCAATGGGTGACTCTTTACTCTAGGTTTTGATTTCTTGGATTTTTGGGACAAAACCACTTTAGGGGATGGAGTGTTGTAACAAACCAAAACCTAGCCTTCTAACTCTAGAAAACCTTATCCCTTGGTCATGATGCTTGTATGATTAGATCCTTAATTTTGTCCAATCAAGTATTCATATAAACCCTAATATACTTGTTTTGTATCATATTGAACGTTAATGCATAGATAATAAGAACCTCTAATATAAACCATAGCTAAGGTTACTTGTAACTATAACCATACCCTAAACCTATAAACCCTAATATGATGATGAAAAGGATATATGGAACCTAGTTGTAACACCCCAATTCCTATAGTGTAAGCATAGGCAACCATTCATATTTTTTTCTCTTGGGAGTGTCACAACCATGATTTGAATTACAATAGTAATGGAAAGAAACCAACAAATCTAGTGTATAAAGTATATTCTCATAAATTCTTAAGAAAGTAACTGTGTACCACAAGTTTTATAGAGGACATCTAATACTTGATACAACAATCTTTATTTATAATATAACCTCTGTGACCATGTAGATGGTGCCCCACCAACCAATCCGTACATTATTTTTGGGAAATATGGGCATCAGATAGGCAACAGAAATAAAAAAAACTCTATCCATATTCCCCAGAAAAACATGACTGCGTCAACAACTATGTAATGGGAAGGATGGTTTAACGAGTTCATACCTAGTCCTAGAGTAAATCCAGCGATGGATAGTAGGCAAACAGGTAATACCCTACCCATTTACAACCCTACAATAAATTTGCTTCCTCTCTCTCTAATTGATGGTTTCCCATATTTATTTGTCAATGCCTTCCCCTTGAGATTCCACATCATATGACCCTCAAATTTCTAAGGTTTGTTAAATCTCAACTCATTACAGATTCTCCTTTTCTACTAGACTTCCCTACCCTCTTGATTTTGTCTCATGGTCAATGGAGCTCCAAGGTGATGGAAATATTGGATCTCCTTCAACCTATAGGGTCGTCATTATTATATTAGCAAGTTTACAGTACCCGAACAGTAGTTGTAATTGGGAGATTTTGCCCCCAAATTCAGTTGAATAATGCTACATGAACAAGAAATGAGACCAGAAATGGGACCCTTTTTGTCCCCACATATGCATAAAAATAAAATAGAGGAGGGAAATAACTTACATCCCTCCTATATTTTGTTATTATGCATATGTGGGGTCAAAAAGGATCCCATTTCTAGTCCCATTTCTTGTTCCTGTAGCAAACCTCAATTCAATTTTAGATGATTTCTTCCAACGTTTCACATCATCAAGGACTTGGGGAGTCTGCCACGACATCTTAAAATTATAAGATTTCACATCGACAATTGTGAAATCCATGCAAACCCGCTAACCCAAATTTTGTTTTCCCGTATTGTGGTCAAATTTTACAGACTTCAACCATAGTGTACAATGAGGAGACAATGTCATACTTGCAAATTAGAAGCAAGAACGACACACTACGACAAGTGTTTCATCACTTAGAAGATCTACTTCTAGACATGCGATAAGAGATCCAAGCATTGTTTAAGCACATGCAAGGGCACTATGAACCACGATGTCTACAACTACGTGACTACATCTCTGCGTCGTCGGGTACATCATTTGATTTGTCATTGCCAAAGTTCTTTTTTTTTATTTACGATTCATTCATCTCGTCACCTGGGTTCAAACTCATGACATCTCGGTCTTACATCATCACTTTTACCACTGGGGTGCCACTTCATTGGTTGTCATTGCCAAAGTTGATTCCAGAAAAAGAGAGTAATGTGTATGTTGCTTCAGTGCCTCCACCTCTAGTCACACCATCACTAATAAGGCATGTCACAACTATGCAAGTATATGATGAACCATTTTTCCCAACTCCTATGCATACAACTTTTGACATCAAGACATCTATTGATTTGATTGTTTACAGTGGAAGCTTGATGTTCATTCAACCCATATTCATTACACAAACATGTCATTGTCTTGAATCATCAACTTTTTGTTTGAATAACATAGGATGAAATCATTCATAATGGAAGTGATTGATACATGACAACTTCCACTTCTAGATTCAAGTGCCAAATAGCATAGTAGACTTAGTTTCTTTGTTATGTGTTCATATTTTAATGTTTAAGTATACAATAGTTTCAGTTTTAGAACGTACATGTAATAATAGAGACTTATTTAGAAGTTCTTATTTATTATACTTTATTATTATTATAGTTGGATTTCAAGCAAAAATAGGCAAAATCTGAATTCTTGCATGTTATCTATATAAACTTATGCCCAGAGTCTTGTTCGGAAATTGAAAGTTATGAAAAGTTTTGTTTGCAATATAATTTGCATGTATTGCATCCACTTTTTTTTTCTCTTGTACTACATCCACTTATTCATCATGCCAGGGACAACTACAAACTTCTTCTTCATACATAGTATCTTGATGATGGAACAATCATTGGGGACACAAAGGAGGTTTCAAGGTTCTGGATATCATTTAGCGGCATGGATCGGATCTGGGTCTGATTTTAAATATTTGTAAAACTGAGCTTTTATGGCCTACATGTGATGGTAGGAAGCTTGACAAAGAGTTGTTTCTGGCAGATATTAGGAGACCCTTGTTAGGGGTGAAGTTGCTTGGAGGAGTTGTTAGTAGAGACAAAAGTTTTGTTGAGGGGTTGACTACTGAGAGGCCTTCTAAGACTATTTAGTTGATGCATCTTCTTCCTCAGTTGGGTGATCCTCAGAGTGAAATCCTTTTGCTTCTTTCATGTATATGTATCACAAAACTTTTATTTAGCTTAAGGACTTGTTAGCCTATGCACATGGAGGAGGCAGAAACATGTTTTGATAGAGGCTTATGGGGGTCTATTGAAGACATTGTAGTTTGTGGAGGTCCCTTTTTTAGAGACCTCCAATGGAGGGTGGCTTCATTGCCGATTCGACTTGGTGAATTGAGACTATATTCAGCAGTTGAGACTTCCTCATATGCTTTTGTGGCATTTAGGGCCCAATCTTGGGTGCTTCAGGATCATATCTTGCAAGGCAACGAGATTCATGGTGTGGACTCTGACTTTGGTTATGCTCTAGATCATCTTTGTGTCACGATTACCTCCTTCGACCTCAGTTGTTTTTTAAAAAGACATCGTCCCCCTAGAGGCCCAAAATGCTTTGGTGAGTGCTCTTTTTAGTAAAATAATTGTGGACATGGAAGTTAAGTTTGACTTGATCGTTAGAAGAAGGCAGTTTTTGGGTGCCTACAAGCTGATCATGCACAAGATTTTCTTCTTGCTATTCCTATTGATGAACTCAGTGTGCACATATCACCAGTGGAGTACTGTAGTATCCTCATATATCGTCTCATGATTCCTTTATTTCCAACCGTTGAGATGTGTCCAGTTTGTCATAAGGCGTGTTTGGACACTTTTGGAGAGCATGCAGTTCATTACAGGGCGCTTCTAGGTTTTAAGTATAGACATGATCTTGTTAGATATGTTCTCTTTGATGTACTCAAACATGCATGTGTTGTTGCTAAGAAAGAGGTACCCGTGAACTTTTTAACTGATCTACAAGAAGAGAGGTTGGCACTTAAACCTGTCGATGTTTTGATTTTTAGATAGGTCGGATGGAAGCATGCATGCGTAGATCTGACAGAAGTTTATCCATTAGTGGGATTGAGCAGTGGAGCTTTTACAATAGGACATGCTACCATTAAAGCTGCTTCAGCCAAAGTGGTTAAGCATGAGAAAGCATGTATTGAGAATCAACATGCCTTCATCCCCTTTAAATTTGATACTTTTAGATTCTTAGCACCAGAAGTCATGGAACTTCTGAAAAGGGTCCAAAAAGTTATGAATAGTAATGTTATGACACCCAAATGTATAGATGTAGTGTTTCAGAGTTGGCTTTTCCATCCAAAAAAGACTAGCGACGTAGCTCATTGTCCACTTGTCTCCTACTTTGATATAAATTAACATCTCTTCTAAGACCATAATATACATTTCTTACCACACGATGAATATTACATCACGGAATGTATGTGGTGCCTCCATTTATTATAGTAGAAAAGAAACCAGGAGGCACATCTACAAAAATAATATTAACATTGTCACCATTCAGGAGACAAAAAGCTCTCTCACACCATTTGCCTTGAAAACCATAGGAGGAAAACACATCAACTCTTAGTTTCACATTCCTCGAGTGGGATTCAAAGGGGGTTTAGCCATAGGAATCAACAATAGCTTATTCACCATCACACATGTAGAGACTCTAAACTACTCTATTACTCTTCATATCATTGACTCTACATACGCTCTTGAATGGTATTTCACAAGGGTCTATGGGAAACCTAGCTCTAACAAAACAACTTACATTGAAGAGATCAAACTCATCCTTCATAGGTACACTAGTAAACCATGGCTACTGGGAGGAGACTTCAACCTCATAACTAGATCTTCTGATAGAATCAACCTTTCACTACAGACTGGTCATATGAGTACATCAGACAAAATTTTCAACTAGCTTCTTACCCAACACAACCTGATTAATATTCCTCCAGATAATGCACGATTCACCTGGCATTAAAACCAACCTTGGTCCAAGATTGATCACTTCATTTTGCACTACTCATTTGGAAGACCTTTACCCCCACTCATATGTTTCCATTACACACCGACCCATTTCTGACCACTTCCCCATCATCATTGGTACTCAACCATTAAAATGGGGCAATAAACCATTTCACATTGAAATTTTTTGGCTCCTTAGCCCCATATGTCTGAATTTATGCAAACAAATGTGGGTTACATCAGATTCTTCCACATCAGAACCAGGTAACCATATTCACAACAATACTAAACGAATCAGGGCTGCACTCAAAACCTAAAAAAAAACAAAAATATGAGAATATCAAACATAAGTTGGATGACTTGGAACAATAACATCTTTTTGTAGATAGTGATCCTACCGCCGATCCTGCCCTCACTCTCACTATCAAGTGGAGATTGAACATATCCAAAACTACATTCATACTATTTGGAAACAATGTGCAAAGATCAGATGGGCTACTGAAGGAGACAAAAACACAAAATCCCCTCATAAAACTTGCAATAACAATGCCTGAAAAAACATCATCCCTAGACTTAACATCAATGGAAGCATTACCTCCAATAAGTATGTGATCACCAACCATATTTTCCAACATTTTGAGCACATTTTTAACACTGGACATGAACCTTCTTTTCTTGATTCCATCAACTAGAAACACATTTGCAATAAAACTATTCCATCCCCTCAAAACACTATCAAAGACTTTAACATTGAGGAACTTAATGATGCTATAACCTCCCTTGGTAGGAATAAATCACCCGAACCAGACAACCTCAACATTGAATTCTACCTTTCCAATTGGAACCATATCAAAGGAAACTTTATGAAACTTCTCCAATCCTTCCAATAGAACACAAATCTCCACAAACACACTAAAACTCTCAACCATACCAATATAGCCCTCATAAAAAAGGTGAACCACCCTGACCAAATCACTCAATTTCAACCCATCAGTCTCATCAACACATCCTACAAAATTATTGTAAAAATCCTCAGTAACCGCATCAAACCATAACTTGAAGATATCATCGCCTATAACCAAAGTGCCTTTCTCAAACATCTCAATATCCACGATGCCTTCATCATGGTCAATGAAACCCTTCACTTGTGTTACAAAAAACAAGACACCTATCGTTGCGATAAAGCTGGATTTTGAGAAAGCCTTTGACTATATAAACTAGAATTGTCTTCTCCATACTATGTCTGGATATGGTTTTCCTAGCAAATGGATCAATTGATACACGCCTGTATCTCCACCAACTACTTCTCTACCATCATCAATGGTTCACCTTTTGAACATTTCCAAAATACTAACGACCTCAGACAAGGAGACTTACTTTCCCCATACCTTTTCATCATGGTCACTTCCATCCTCACTAACACGATTAAGCTTGGAACCACACAAGGGCTTATTGCATCACCTACAAAATACTTCAAGAACATTATCCAATTTGTTGATGATACCATGATCCTTGTCAAACCCGAAGACAACATTATCATCAACACCATTCACATCATCGACCTCTTCTCTTACATCTTGGGTCTCAAGATAAACCTTACCAAATCTTCCATTATTGGAATCAACACTCCTCATGAAGTCGTAACAGATACAAACCCCTTCTCCAATGCAAGATTGAACAATTGTCGGTCCTGTATCTCAGCCTACCCATCTCTCCCCACCCTTCCACACACAATCTATGGACCCCCATCATTGATAAGATCAAGCAAAAACTCCTATCTTGGACCAACCACTTCCTCAACCTTGCTGGCCGACTCACCCTCCTTAATAGTGTCATTACACCCATAACCACACACTACCTCAACTGCATCCCATTGTTTAGCAGAATCTTGAAACTGATTGACTCTATCAGAAGACAATTTTTATGGAACCATTATAATGAATACCATAAGAGGAAGAAAATGCATTTGGTTAACTGAGATACTATACAGACACCAATTAAATACAGAGGATGGGGTATCATAAACATCAAGGTCCACACCTTATGTCTCTTTACCAAGATCATTAATACCCTTACATCCAAGTCAAATAAAATTTGGAAAACACTTATTCTCCATAAATACTACAATAGATCCACTCCATGGCACAAAACCAACAAGCGTATATCTTCACCACTTTGGAAATATATCAACAAACATTTAGATATCATCACAAACTTAATTTACTCTCCCCCCATGCTTTCACGTGCATTAACTTCTGGAGCGACCCCTGGCAACATAAAAACACGATACAAAATCTAAAATGCCACTTCCACATACCACCATCTATAAGTAGAATCAGTACAGCCAGAGTGCTGCAACTTCTAACCAATTATAGACAAAATTCCCTCAAAGTGTACCTTACTAACAACCTCAACCCAGTTTCTATTTAGGAAATCATCCATGATCTTGAATACAACACTACTAATAGAATCTCATGGAAATGGGGACCAACATACACACCAAAAAAAGCATACCTCCATCTTATCTTCAGAGGGCACATTTCAGATATGACCACTATTTGGAAAATGAAACGACCGCAAAAATATAAAATCTTCTTTTGGCCTATTTCATACAACAAGCTCCCAACTGACTATTATATCAATATGAGAGGTTTTCAGGGACCTACCAGACACTATCTATGTCATTTTGCGATTGAAACTACTGAACACATCTTCACCACTTGCCATTTCACACTACACTTTCTGCACAAATACTTCTCACCACACACTATCACAGATCACATACTTCTGTCAAACCAGATGCTACATATACAATTGAATAATACTAATCACTCAACACCTAACTTAATTATAATAATCTTCTGGAACATTTGGATAGAGAGAAATTTGAGAAAATACCAAAATACTAACCATCCTCAACACCATATACGAATTGGCATTGAACATTCCTCATACATTAACTTTCATTGCAGGATTGACTTCCACATCAACACAGGTGACGCGAGTAGATGAGGACCATGTGAATATCTTTAGAGACAAAATGGTGAAGGTTGCTACACCATGAAGGATATCATGGCAGATGACACTTGCTTCTGAACCCGACCATCAACACCAATATTAGGACTGGGACAACCTTTTCTTTCTCTAGTTCTTATGCTTGCTGATGCTCATTGTTAATGGGTGCCTCCCCCAGAACTTTGCTACTTAGGTCGTTTATTTTTCCATCTTGTTTGTTATCATCATCCGTCCATGGAGCACATCCTCGGAAGTGTCCTCCTAGGTAGAACATCTTGTTATCCCATGGCGTTCTATTTGTAAACATTTTTATTATACATGGACTACTTATAAAAAACATTTCTAATTTCCTTCGTGCATCCGAACCCTCAATGGATCCAAACACGTAGTAGAAAAAATTACGGGATGCGGTCCGCGACTTCTTTGAACACGGTACATAGTGTCGTCATAAACTAATAATAGCTATTTATCGTGAAAGTATAATTTATACTACTATAAAAAGAACGAGTTTGATGCTGCGCTCTCCTTGATTCACTCTCTTTTTTTTTCAAGGAATTTTACTCCTACAGATATTTATTCTCACACTCTCATATTAACTTTTATTATCTTTAATTCTGTATTTCTCTTTCCATCCTACGGAAACGATTCTTTGATTCTCACATTTCAAACAACCACGTGCATGTACACGTATCCGTTCAATGGTTTAACAGAAAGCTGAATCCATTACGGCATTACCCGGATTCACCCGAGTTCCCGGTCAGAGCACCCTCATCTAAACAAAACCCGCCGAGGTTGTTATATATTGGTGCTGATAGTCTCTATTCCACAACATTGGGGAGAAATTTCTCCGTTTTTCATTCATAAGATCATCCATGAGTGCGTGGAGAGTAGGGATGAGCATCGGGTTGGGCCGACCCGATTCGACCCACAACCCAACCCGCATAACCTGATCCAGACCCCAACCCGATTTACAATATGGGTGAGCCGAGCCTAAAATTTAAACCCATATTTTATTTGGGCCGGGTATGGGCGGAGGTAAACCCAGGTCTGAAAACCCGAATGCCCAGATTATATTTTATGTACATTATATACCTATACATCTATCTTTGTCCTGAAAAAAAAACATACAAATTTCTTGATGCAATATGTAGTATGTACCTTACCGATGACAATATGGATACTATGTAATCAATCAAAATGATTAATGAATTCATACTAATAAGATAACCATCATTGACATGAATAAACATACTTGATTTCTTTATTTTGATCTCATTGTGTCTACATATAGGAAACGAATGATCTTTTGCTCAGTGCATAGTAGATTATGCTCATCTTTTTACTCATTTGCTCACATGTAGGAGACAAATGATCTTTTGCCCTTCCAAAACCCATTTCATTGTATATACATAGGATCTATATGAGGAGGCAAAAAGGCACAACATTGTGGACTCCATTGTTTTTTTACTTCTCATACATTCACATGTACGAGAAAATGATTTGTTACTCTTTCAATATAGTGTATATACATTCTTTTGAAGGTTTATCACAAAATACATATATCAGTAATTCAGTTTTCATGTTAGCAAGGTAGATCTAGCAAAATTTGGTATGCTCATTCGATGTTATATGGGCAAATCCGAATCCGGCCCGAAACCCAACATTCTTATATGGGCCGGGTATGGGTTGACATTTTTCAATTTTATCCGAGCCCGAACCCGGCCCGTGGCCCGCTTTAAAATGTGGGTTTGAGTTTGGGAAAGGCAAAATCCGGTATAACCCGGCCCGATTGAGAGACAGAGCGGGAGGGAAGGAGTAAAAAGAAAAAGCGAACAAGTAGAAGGATGGCGGAGGATACTGCAGTTTCCGCTGAGGAGAGCGCCGGCAACAAGTCTGCAGCCGCCGCCGAAAGGAAGGAGGTCGAGGAGGCGGAGGAGGGGGAAATCCTCTCTGACGAATCCAGGCCTGAAAGCGCCAATGGGCGGGCTGCGGTACAGCGCCATCCGCTGGAGCACTCATGGACTTTCTGGTTTGACAACCTTTCCGCCAAGAGCAAGCAGGCTGTCTGGGGCAGTTCGATCCGCCCCGTCCTCACCTTTAACTCCGTTGAAGACTTCTGGTGGTAAGTCAGCTTTCTGATCTCAGTGGACCTCAGTTATATCTTCAGACTTATATCTTCTGCTCGCGATCTGATAGATGTATGCATATTTAAACTCGATTTTTTTGAAAAAAAAACGAGCAATCGTGATAATTGTTAAAACCTTGTATTGCAAATATGTTGATTCGCGGTAGCTCTTTTATGGCTGGCCAACTTCAAGTGATGTATTTAGTGTTTCATAAGCAATGTCATGCTTTTGAGCGCTTGTTATGGGCTACTATACTGATAGCCCGACCGGTGACATTGATTTTCCCTCGTATGAATTGCCTGTGGGGACTAAGCCTAGATGGTCGATCACCCTGCATTCCAGAATAGATATAAGAAAAAGCAAGGTTTCCCATTGCGGCTGGAATCCCTTATTTGGAAAATCAGAGATTGCTCAGGATTCTTGACCATGCCTTGTTGCTTCCAAGGCTGCTGCACCCTAGTCTGCTTACTGCTGTGCTATGTGTACCAGATGGTACCCTAGTTTCCGTATATAAGATTGATTATAATTTGATGTATTTTACGGGGCACTTTAGGCTTGCCAAATATGTGGGAAGCAGTAGTTTTTTTTTCATTATAGAATTCTAGACACAATGTTTTTGTAGCATCAAGAGTGGTGGATTAAATGGAGGACTGAGAGGATATTTAGTGCAATAAAAATCCTTTTAGATCAAAAGGTAAGTGTAGTAATAAGCACACTAAATGCTATATGTTGTGCTGTATAGTAGTAGTAAATGAAGGATTCATGGATTATAAAAATACTCGTGCATGAATGAGCATACTGGAAATGACAATCTTAAGATGAATGTTTATGGAGAAATAAAATAACACTACATATATAACAAACAAAGGGAGACCGGTGAATATCAAGGGCAGCTTTGAGAGGGTCCTTGGATTATCTGGTGTAGCAAAGTTTCGTTTAAACCGAGGAATGATGCAACCAAGGAATCATTGGTATTGTGACGGAAAAAACCAGGAGGGAAGAGATAGACATGCAATTAGATGCAAACGATTTTTTTTCCACTTTAACTTTATAGGAATAAATGTCACAATAATGAGCCGAATAGTAAAGTATGGCCTACATAGCAGACTCCAAAATGGCTGAAGGGTTGAGATTGTGGCTCGGATTCTTTTATCCTTGTTCTTTTGTATGAAAAAAATTCAGAACAATATGGATTATGGAGTTTCTACTTATGAGATTCTTGGTCATAATGACAAGATATCGTATGCAATGTGCATTATGGTTTTGATTTTTGAATTATTTATTATATAGATTGTAGATTTAAATGGCTTAAATTGAAACCTAATCTTTAAGCTTATTGCAAGATGAACACAATCCTAATTCCTAAGGTTAGAACACAAAGTAAACAATTATTTAAACTATCTTCAAGCATGAGATAAACGTAAATTTAAATTCGGCAGTTTATGCAATTGCATCCGGTCTACGGTTCTGAGTATTTTGTACAAATTCCAACCTTGGGGCTTGTCCTCGGCATGTGATTGATCTTGAGAAATAGAATACTTAATAATATTCTATTCTCCTCTCTCTTCCTGATGTATTCCACATTAATTGATGCCCCGAAAACCGTGGGATATTAACTTTATCCTTGTTCTTTTGTAAGAAAAATTTCAGGACAATGTGGTGTTTCTGCTTATGAGATCTTTGGTCATAATGGCCAGATATCGTATGCGATATGCATTACAGTTTTGATTTTTGAAGTATTAATTATATAAATTGTAGATTTAATTGGCTTAAATTGAAATCTAATCTTTAAGCTTATTGCAAGATGAACACAATCCTAAGCTTAGAACACAAAGTAAAAAATTATTTAAACTATCTTCAAGCACGAGCTAAACGTAAATTTAAATTCGTCAGTTTATGCAATTGCCTCCGATCTACGGTTCTGAGTATTTTGTACAAATTCCAACCTTGGGGCTTGTCCTCGGCATGTGATTGATCTTGAGAAATAGAATATTTAATAATATTCTATTCTCCTCTCTCTTCCTGATGTATTCCACATTAATTGATGCCCCGTAAACTGTGGGATGTAAACTTTATCTTTGTTCTTTTGTAAGAAAAATTGCAGGACAATGTGGTGTTTCTGCTTATGAGATCTTTGGTCATAATGGCCAGATATCATATGCGATATGCATTACGGTTTTGATTTTTGAAGTATTAATTATATAAATTGTAGATTTGACTGGCTTAAATTGAAATCTAATCTTTAAGCTTATTGCAAGATGAACACAATCCTAAGGTTAGAACACAAAGTAAACAATTATTTAAACTATCTTCAAGCATGAGCTAAACGTAAATTTAAATTCAGCAGTTTATGCAATTGCCTCCGGTCTAAGGTTCTGAGTATTTTGTACAAATTCCAACCTTGGGACTTGTCCTCGGCATGTGATTGATCTTGAGAAATAGAATATTTAATAATATTCTGTTCTCCTCTCTCTTCCTGATGTATTCCACATTAATTGATGCCGTAAATCGTGGGATGTAAATTTTATCCTTGTTCTTTTGTAAGAAAAATTTCAGGACAATGTGGTGTTTCTGCTTATGAGATCTTTGGTCATAATGGCCAGATATCGTATGCGATATGCATTACGGTTTTGGTTTTTGAAGTATTAATTATATAAATTGTAGATTTAAATGGCTTAAATTGAAATCTAATCTTTAAGCTTATTGTAAGATGAACACAATCCTAAGGTTAGAACACAAGGTAAACAATTAAACGTAAATTTAGATTCGGCAATTTATGCAATTGGCTCCGGTCTACGGTTTTGGGTATTTGTACAAATTCCAACCTCGGGGTTTGTCCTCGGCATATGATTGATCTTGAGAAATAGAATATTTAATAATTTTCTAGTTCTCCTCTTTCTTCCTGATGTATTCCACACTAGTAGATGCCCTGTAAACCATGGGATGTAAACTTTATCCTTAATTCTTTTGTAAGAAAAATTTCAGGGCAATATGGAGTTTCTGCTTATGAGATCTTTGGTCGTAATGGCAATATATCATATGCAATATGCATTATGGTTTTGATTTTGAAGTATCAATTATATAAATTATTGATTTAAGTGGCTTAAATTGAAATCTAATCTTTAAGCTTATTGCAAGATGAACACAATCCTAAGGTTAGAACTCAAAGTAAACAATTATATAAACTATCTTCAAGCATGAACCAAACATAAATTTAGATTCAGCAGTTTATGCAATTGCCTCCGGTCTACGGTTCTGAGTATTTTGTACAAATTCCAACCTCGGGGGCTTATCCTAGGCATATGATTGATCTTGAGAACTAGAATATTTATTATTTTTCTATTTTCCTCTCTCTTCCTGATGTATTCCACATTAGTAGATGCCCCGTAAACCATGGGGTGTAAACCCGGAAACCATGGCTCCATAGAAAAATGCAGGTAAAAAAGTTGAATGCCTAAGACTCCGGCTATTTTTAATTCCTTCTGGATGTTTTGAGTTTTTTGTAAGCGTTAAATCTCATATTTTTGACATGTGAACTTTGCATATAAGTTTTTTATTTCACTCTTATGTGATGTTTTTGGGTGTAGGACACAGATAGATACACAAATGTCAAGTTTACATGATATAAAACATATACTGATTACATGTAAAAGTTAGCTTGGCACCTGAAAAGGACCAACTGCCCCCTAGATGTCTTGGCAACCACGGGATATACTTATTACTGCACTTTGTTTTTGTATTTTTGATTTCATGTTCAATGATTTACTTAGTAAATGTAGACATTATTAAGATGCTGTTGAGACTAAGGGGAAATGTCAAGTTCAAATTCGAAAACCAAAGATATATAGGAATCCCTTGAAAAGCGCACATACACCTTCAGCTCTTCTTAGTTCTTAAACTATCAACCCCCAAACACCCACCTATAATAAAATATTAAAAAGGATTCCATAACACTATAAAAGAAGAAAGCACTTTGAAAGGATCCAAAAAATATTTTCTCTTTCTAGCAACAGCCTTCAGACCTGGAGTTGACGATCTTGACCACCTGCCAGGGGGCATGTTTTGCAATGCAACTAACTGGATGAAAGAAAACAAGACGATTTCTAGTTTCCCAGCTCCCGGCTAAGACAATCTTTCAGCTGTCCTAAAGCTTCAAATAATCCTGGATCTGATTGCTTCTCTGTCTTGGCAGTAAATATCTCGATCCTCCTGATATTCTAGGCTACATGTTAGAGACATTTACTTCTCCTTTTTGGCCTACCCAACATTCTTTCTTGCAACAATTTGGACTCCAGTACTAATAACTTTTACTTGCTTTTGAGCATTTTTTTCTTTCTGATTCTCTTTCTCAAAGTAAACTTGATCTTTTTGGTTAGTTTTCCCTTTTACTGTTTTCGTACATGTACACAGTTGTCTTATTAGAAATTTGTAATTGTTTCACTTGTAGTGATTACATATATTCACTTTTCCAGCCTTTACAACAATATTCACCATCCAAGCCTACTGCAACCTGGTGCTGATTTCCATTGTTTCAAGTATAAGATTGAACCAAAATGGGAAGATCCTGTTTGTGCCAATGGAGGAAAGTGGACAGTAAGCTGCCAGAGGGGAAAATCAGATAATTGGTGGCTAAACACAGTATGTATGCTTCACATCAATGCTATGCTTTCACTTGCTGAAAAGGCCATACCTCATACTAATGTTTCTAACTTGTGACACTACTTTTGAACTCTTTTTAGCTCTTAGCCTTGATCGGTGAGCAATTCGATTATGGAGATGAAATTTGCGGTGCTGTTGTCAATGTTCGTTCAAAGCAAGAAAAGATATCTATTTGGACTAAAAATGCTGCCAACGAAGCTGCTCAAGTAAGCATGAGCCTCACTTCTACTTGCAATCAATATACAAGTCTTCACATCTTTGCTTTGCCTGGCATTTAATCAATGTTGTAGATGTTTTCTTTGACAATTCAGATAATAAACTTACCATCATCTTATTGATCTTTTTGAAGAAATGGAGGTGCTCTTCTAGTCACTATGCAATGTAAAATGGGTAGATGCCTTGTCTAGCTGAAAATACTATACTAACCGTCATTACAATGTATAATAAATGTTGGCAACCTTCCTTGAATTGAACTTTGTCTAAGCAATAAAAGGCCATGTTGTATATCGATCCAAAAGTCATTGATCTGATTACGTGCTACATTAACCAATAATTTAATTAAGTTACTAGTCCTGAAGTATAAGATATAAGAAGCTAATTACATCTGCCTGATCATCTTACAAGTGCATAACAAGACAATCTTCTAATATGTTCTAAACATACCTCCTAGCCACTTAAATTTTCCCCTCCCTCCTCCTTTCTCATCCTGTACGACTACCACCCCATCCACCATTGTAACCGCCACTGGAGCCATCGACACCACAGATCCGTCATCCCACCTCTTTTCTTCCGCTATCACCTCTAGTGGATGCCCACAAAATAGCCGCCCCCACTCCCCAGGGTGCATAGTTGGTAACTAGTACATCCTGTACCATGGCTACTTCCCAGTTCCTACCAATAGAAGCAACACTGCTGCTGCAGCCACAAACCAACCCCACCACTGTTCTTGTCTGTCTCACTTCACCTTTCCTGGCTTTATTTTCCTGACTGCCCATCCATAGTAGCTTGTTGCTGGCTGCCTCTGCAACTACTGGAGGCAACTTGAATAGGCATGGAGCACAATGAGGTGGAGGGGAGAGAGTGGAGATTGGTGGCTGTGGTGTCAGTCTTCGTGTGCCAGTGAGTTCTGGTTATGCGGTAGCTGATTAGGTGACTGCAGTGGCTGATACTAAAGGAGTTCGAAAAGAATGACAGGAGGCAGATTTATATATTTATGTTAGGGTAGTATACTTCAGCTGCGAGTTAAATTTTATGCAAAGTCATGAAATTATACAAGTTTCATGCTAATAATGGAAAGCTAACAATTTTCTAGACTATCTTTTTCATATTACAAACAATCCAGTGTTCCATATTAGTGCTGTTTAATACCCAGTTACATTTAATTCAGATATTCACGGTGAAGGAATGAGCGGCTGCTGTCATTTAGATATGCTTTGACATCGTGCAAATCCTCAAAGGTTTAGATGTAATCTAGTTTTAAATTTTCCATTTGATCACTTCACTTGTGTTGGATTACAACAAATTTCATGCGTCTAGATGGCATCAACGGATTGATCACATGTCTATTGAAGCACTGCTCTCTGAATAGCGCAGCAAAGAGTGTTTATTATTAATTAAGTTATTTTGATGGATTTTGCATTAGAAGTTATTATTATTTTTATCATATTTGCAAAAAGGTAAAGTGCAAGATAAATTTGAAAGTGAACATACTTTTCCTTGGTCAGAATATTTAAATATGCTGAGAACCGTTTCATCTTTTTAGGATTTGCTTATAATCAAGATATAATTAAGTTTTTAAAGCATAACAAATTGAAAGCATAACTGAACCTTCATCGACTTTTTCTACTTTTTGCTTCTTTTGTCACCAGCCTTTTCTTGCTTCTGCCGCTGCTACCATCACCATTGAATCTTCCTCTTTTTAAACTCTTCCACATGCAATCATCTACCTTCTCGAGGTGCTTGTTATTCAAGTAACAATTTCTACTGGTGAGCTCTTTCAGAGCTTACAGCCTGCAACGAAGAGGTAGCAACCCCTATGAGGAGTATGCGTGGGAGATGGGGACACTTGAGGAGAAAGAGAGCCACTGAAGGGGCTGGGACGTGGATCACCTGAAGGTGAAACCTTGTGTCTGTTGCCGTTGGGCTGTAGCTAGAAGGTGGGGTGACATGAGAAACCCATGCAGGACCTATATTTCCCATGTAGGACAAGGATTTTAACGAGGAATGGTGATTGGTGGTGGGTGACAATTCTCGAGTGAAGTTGGACTCGACATTGACCTTTGATGAAGATAGTATGCCAACATCAAGCACTCTGATTTTGACTACCAACTTCAGTGATGTGGCTATGTATTGGAACCAAAATGGCTTCCGAATGATCTCCAGGCCTCCTGCTATCCATATAGACCGCCTTGTGTTACTGTTAGTTTGAGAGGAAATAGTTATTGAGGCACCCACCTAGGTGGCTAGGCGCCGGGGGGGGGGGATTCCGACTGAGCCGCCGCCTACGTAAAATCTGAATTGGGCACCTGGGCCAGCGCCTAGGACCACCTTGGCCGCCTGGACTAGTTTTTATTTTTTCTGTATTTTTAATTTTTAGTAATGCAATTTTAACATCTCTTTGAAATGTGTACGTACTTTTCATACATATTTAGGCTAGTATCCCACCCATACAGGACAATTTATAGTGTAGAACATTAAATACACATAAAATGCCTTATGTATGTAAAGTGCGTTATATATAAAATAAATATATGTATATATAAAATATAGAAAATAAAAATAGGCCATGAGCCCAGGCGCCGGTCTCAGCAGTTTAGGCACCCAGCTAGGGGTGTAAACGGTGCGGGTACGGTGCGGGTCTGGCCATACCCATATTCATACCCATCTAATTTAGCGGGTCCGGTTCCGGTTCTAGACCCGCATAATACAAAACATGGACCCGCACCATACCCGTACCCGCAATAATAGCGGGTATGCGAGTAAGCGGTTCTATAAAACATCATATTTTTATGTAAGAGAAATGACTATGATATATATATTTAACACAACAAGATATTGATATCATATAGTATATTAACATGTAATAGTTATATTAGACAATGATGTATTCTACACAATAACATTAATTGAGTAATTGTTTACATATTTGTAGTCATGATCATAACATTTAATTTATGTAGAAAGTAATGTAAATTAGTAGACATTTTGATTTTAAGTTTACATATGATGTTCATTATTGTCACTAGAATAGTTAATTCTTAATTATATGACTAGTCTCAACCTTATTGTGGTTAGAGTAGGATATAATTTCAATAATTATATTAGTTAGACTAGTAAAGTATGATATATATAACACATTATTTTAGTAGTTAGTTATGTATAGCGGGTACACGGGTCTAGCGGGTCTGGGTCCAAGCATACCCATTATTGGACCCGCTTATATGTGGGTCCAAGGATATGCGGGTATAAAAAATTAGACCCATGACGGATTTTTTAAGGGTCCGGATTTGCGGGTCCGCTGGTCTACCCGTACCCATTTACAGCCCTACACCCAGCCAGGCCAAACCTCTGCCTGGCTGCCTTGACAACTATGCTTTAGGACATTTTCTTCTTGCCTTAATAATGTTGTTGTCTTGTGCGGTCAAAACTATCCATAACCCGTAGTTGCACATAATTTATTAGCTGTGGGATGCCAAGGTCGGACAACGACAACCTCTCTCTCCCTCATCTATGTCATAGGTGTGCACCAGTAGTTGCACGGCCAGACAAATTCGAGAGTCAAAGGATCCTGGCGACCAAATGTGCACGCCATTTGGGAGTGTCCAATGGCCCTCGCCTAGATGGGCTTGCAAAGTTGCAATCAGTGATCTGGGATATTTGACAACTTCAGGCTCTAGTGGATGGACGTGCATAGGTATGTACCGTGTACATATGCCAAGATTCCAAAGAATGTATTTCAGGTGCTCGTGCAGATGTGCTAGGGCAGGCTATGCACAGGCATAACACGGTGCGGACAATGTGTTGCTATTTCTTAATAGCGGACACTCTTTTGCATCTATTCAAGTTCAGTATTTTCATGTTCGCTTCTAATTTCATGAAATGTCCCAATCTAGAGTGAGTGGACTAAATTATGAAAACCATGCAACAATGGAAATCTTAGAGCTATTGCAAAGCTAAACCATGAGGCATATTACATAACGAGTGATTTTGCCTGACTTAGCAGTCCACTAATTGCTCTGGCATCTACATGCCTGGGTGCTCCCCCACTGGGACTCGACTACATAGGTGTGGTGCCCAAGTGTTTGCCTTAACGACCGTTCATATCATTTTTTTATATAGCAATTTTTCCATTCAGGAAAAGTTAACCAATAAGAATATTTTGTTCTTACTTCAGTTGGCACAATATAAATTTTGATATTCTAACCAATGCACTTTTACACTATCAGTTTTTGCATATGAGACATATATCAACAGTTTGCCTTGTAGCTATTGCAAAGCTAAGCCATGAGGCAAATTACCTAACAGAAAACGATTTGGAGTGACTAGATGCCTGACCAGCAGTCTACTACTAATTGCCCTGGCTACCTACATGCCTAGGTGCTCCCCCACTGGCGCTCAACTGAATGAGTGTGGTGCCCGGATGTTCGCCTCAACAACCATGCTAGTCATTTGTCTCTTTTTTTGGTTGAATATATAACATTTTTTCCAATCAGGAAAACTTTATCAATATGAATATTTTGTTCTTACTTAAGTTGCACGATAGAAATTTGTATATTCTAACCAATCTACTTTTACACTTTCAGTTTTTGGATATGAAACATGTATCGATAGTAGTTTGCCGTGTAGCTGGGTAATGTCACGAGAGGACAGATATGACATCTATTGAACTCAATTTTTTCTGTTATCTTTTCCTTCTGTATGCTAACGTCACATCTTTTCCTTCTTTTCATCTTTGCTTTTCATAAATATATTTCTGTCATATCTTCTTCATTCCATGCCCCCCACAGACCACGTCCCAGACTTAGAATTGATAAATAACATAAGCAGTGTGGCTGAATGGAAACGAAGGATCCATGTAGCCGACCCCAACATAGTTGGGATTGAGGCTTAGATGATGATGATGATGATGAGTGTGGCTTAGAAAAAGTAGCAAATGGGAATATTTCGTTCTTATTTAAGCGGCCACTATAGAAGTTTGGATGTTTAATCTCTGTTTTACTTGTTCTTATATTACTTGAAGCCAAGAAACACGATTTTTTTGGGTCTTCCTTTCCTGATCTGTTACTTGGTAGTGACATTGGGGAATTTGTTATATTTCAGGTCAGCATTGGACGACAGTGGAAGGAAATTCTGGACTTCAATGATACAATTGGTTTTATTTTTCACGTAAAGCTCTTATGACCTGTGTTTCCCTGATTGTAAATTTTTTCAATCACTTCGAATGGGCTAATTTTTTTTTCCTTTTTACTGTAATGCTGCCAGGATGATGCCAAGCGGCTGGATAGACAAGCCAAAAATAAATACACCGTGTGATCAAGCTGCTCGACTAAAGAGATTAGAAGCTACCTACCGCTTGCGTTCAGTTATATATATATATATATATATAATCTTCTAATTGGTAGCGATCCTCCACCTATGATATAATGTTAGCCAGGGTAGAACCAGGAGAAACTTTTTGATTTTGCAAGGACTTGTAGCCGTTAGTCAGTTATGGCTAGTAGGTTTGGTTAAATGGTCAATTTGTAGTTTAAGATTCTAACCATTAACTTAATTGAACTAGCGTCGGTCAATTGGGTTATGGTTAATTATTAATTCAGTCGGTTAATTTGTTTAATCAAATAACATTCTCGTAGTATGTATGAGCATACTCGGTCAAATTTGAACCATTCTTATATCATACTAGTATTGCATTGAATATAGCGCTATATAGTTCACAACAACTTGATTAGTATATAAATATGAAGATTTTTTGAAATAAAGTATAACTATATAGGTATAAATATGTGTACAATATATTCTTTGAATAAATAGTGACATTTTGGTTAATTCGATTAGCCAATCAGAAAATATTTTTAACTGATAAATTAACTGTTTAACCAATCAACCGAAATAAATTAATCAAATTAACCGAATTAATCAAATTCTCCTAAATAAATTAATCATTTGGAATTAACCATTTGGTTAATCGCTTATGACAAAATTCTGCTCACCCCTAGAGTGAGAGAAAGAGCGCTACCTTTTTGGACATCCAAACTACTAGAGCTATTGGGCGAGAAGATATTTCTTACCATGGAACTTGATTATAGCTGTTTGACCTCTGTACCGCAAAATATGTGTAGTCTATTATATTGTATTCTTGTGCAATCTAATGTCTAAACGCTATACGAGTATGGAATTTCTTCGCAATCTAAAACAGAATGACTTATCAAAAGCTGTAGGACAGCTAAATCATCTTTCGTTGCTTGAGAAAACTAGTATCTTGGAAGGGATGGCATGATTCCATAGCTACGTGCCATGAAGATTCATGACTTGTGGGCCCATACTAAGCAACCTTTTAATTTGTGTTACTATTTGGCTGCTAGACAGATTGGCCTTTTTGGTCACTAAATATATCATTTGTTGTTTAGTACCATTATGACACTCATTTACCAATGGATTTGACCTTTTCCGGTTTCCATTCTCCTAGTTCGTCAACTCCTTGAATCATAATCAAATCAGGGGTTGCATGTGGAAAATGAATGCACACCCTACCCTAGTTGCTAGTAAGGGAGATGAATAATCTACAAAATGCCTTTCAAAAATCCTTTTTAGTATTTGGAAGGCAATGTCTGATTTTCAAGTGCGTGGGGGTTTGCTAAAGTAAGACGTTCTCTTCTATATATTTGAATGCAGAACCCAACCCATATGAATTAGCTTGTTGGAGACTCAAAGCCACATCCATTAGCATCGTTTTTGAATGTTCCTTGCCGTGCTAATGCCTATGCATTCTTGCGCTGTAAGGTTAACTCTATTCTAGTGTAACTTCAACATGTCTTGTAATGATCCTGACCTGGGTTATGAGGTAACCCTGCTTGTTTTGGCTAATAAAGTTGCTTAGAACTTTAATATAATCCTCTAAGGAGTTTTGTTGTCATGTGACACACTTATGTTCCAAGTTTGGTCCTGATTGAATGCTGTTTGAGCAATGTTCCTTTGTTTTGGACCAAAATGCAATTTGCCCAAGATAAGGGGTTATAGTGCAATATGTCATATGTTTAACATGCCTCATGTGTTTTAGCATCATTATAGAGATAATTATGCAAGGTGGTGGCTTGTGGAAAGCCTAAATTCTAAGTTTGAACTTGTTTGAATAATGCTAGTGCATTGTGCATCAATTTTGGTACAAGTTGTAATTTACGCAAAATGTAGGGTTGATATGCAAATTACCACCTATAGAGTGTCCCTACTCCCTCCTAATATCATTTGTAGGACAGAGAAATAATGAGGCACCATGTTTGAATCAATTATGAGTGATGGTAATCTTGGTGATGAAATGACTAAGAAAAGGGTTGAATATGAAACCTTAACTTGAGTTGTATCAAGTTGAAAAGCTTATATATGAGTGCCTATCGGCCAAGGAGCCATAGGAGGAGTCCTATATCGTTTTGTGGACTCTTAGAAAAGCCCATGATGTGCAAAGCACCTCAAGGAGGTGAAGTGTATCGGGTTACAACTTCCTTAGAAAAGTTGTATCAGGTTGTGGATAAAGTGGTGATTTAGTTGATATATTTTATTCAAAGGAATAAGTAATGGACGAAAATTCATCCCTAGATTATCCTCAACTATTTTTCATGTCAAGATAAATGTTTATGAATGCATGTACACATGTCATCCATGCATGGACACGTGGCACCTACTAGCTCAAATTGATGACACCTCATTTTCACACTTCTTCATGAACAACAAATATATATACCCCTAGTTTCACCCCTTAGTGGAATTTTTTGAATCTTACCACCCTCCTTCCCTAAGGTATCGTGCATAGGGTCCTTGTATCATGCAGGAGTGAAGTGGTATCGTGCATAGGGCCTTGGATATCGTCCATAGAAAGATCATATCGGCCAAGTAAGGTGGTATCGGCCAAGAAGGGTGATATCGCTCATAGTGAAGTGTTTTGATCACAAGTGAGTGGCATATTGTGCATGGGTGGAGGCATATCGTGCAAGGGTAGTAGGGTATCGTGCAAATGTGCTAAGGAGCAAGAAGAAGCTCATACTTGTTACGACCCCATCTGAGCTTAATTGGTAAACTAGGGTTTACCTAGACAATTGCAAAGATTAATTGGAGTAATCATTCTTGAAATCTAATTAATGACAATAACACAATTAGGATGTTTTAACTATGATAAGAAGTCTAATTGTTCTTTTGTCTTGAGAATTAGGGTTTGAGAAGCATAAACCCTAATCGGCCCAAATAGGGTTTTAATGATGCATGAATACAGAATTTGATAAGTAGAATGTCTCACTAAATGATTTTTAGTATTTTATTTGTAACTCTGATTTACTTCAAATTTGGATATGATTTGGATATATAAAATGTGAACAACATTGAGAAATATCAGAATTTTTGAAGAATGCTCTGACCTGTTTGTCGGCCGAGTTTCAAACTCGACCGATCACATTTCCAGAATTTTACAGCAGTGTGGTAATTGAATTTTATCTTTTTATTGGTATATCCAATTGATCTCAAATTTTAACAGTATTTTATAAATACAATTTTAGACACTCTGTTAAATTGGCATAATTTTTGGATGACTTTTGAATTCCTACAGTAAGGGTGTCGGTCGAGTTTGTGCAGGACAAACTCGGCCGAATATATTCTGCAGACTGCAATATAGCAGTGCACTGTTCTATTTTTAATTATTTATTGGTAACTCCAAATGATCCCAAATTTTAACTGAAGCTTTATAGATCAATTATAAACAACGTGATAAATTCCCATAATTGTTGGAGAATGTTTGATCTCTGAAATAAGCGAATTACAGTAACTTTTGTATAACTGAATATTCAGCCTATATAATTAAAGTTAAGTGTTGGGTCAATATGCAATTGACCCAAGCAGCTTAATTGACTTATATGAACGACCACACACACAAGCAGCTCTCATTCTTCGTCATTCATTCCAGAGAAACGAGCTCCTAGAGAGAGAGGGAGAATTAGGGCTTGAGTGGAGAAAGTGGGGAAATTGCTGAATTAGGGTTTTGCGATTCCAGGAAGGATGAAATCAAGTATGTTCGGATTCCTTGCATATACTTTTATGGTGAATCTTCTCTCTTATGTCAAGATTCCGTCCATGCTCTGATTTGATCCAAGAGGATGTCGAAATTCCCTCTTTTCTCACCCTTTCTTCATAATTCCTCTTTTTCAAGGTTTCCGAGTTGAATAGAAGAAGAATTGGGAGATTTGCTAGGGATTTGAGGGGAATTCGAGATTCCCTGAGTTGAGCTGCAGTTGTGAGGTGTTTTCACACCTTAGGGTGAGTGGGTTCTTCCTTCAAACATTCTAATGCACGAATTTGATTACAACATCCAAATCCCTAAATGCTTAGCATGTGAATTCTAAATCTTGAAATGTCCGTTTGATTTGAGTTATTGTAAATTGATATGATATGGATTCCTTCTCTGTTTTAAATGATTCCTAAATGGTAGATTCATATCAGAAACGTATGCAACCCTTCCTAGTGAGATTTCTTTACGGATTTATATCAAATGAGGTAATTAGGGTTTAACCTAATTGAGACATCACTAGTGTTTCAACCTTATTGAAAAGGGCTAGTAACTCTATAATTGGTTAGGATGTATCTCATGGGTTATCTTAATTGAATTTCATTCTTGATAAATGATATCTCAGTAAATGATATGGAATAATCTAAATTTAGTTAAGTTTCCATGATTTCATATCTATATTGATTATATAAGATTTGTTGGAAGCAGTCTTTATTTAGTGAATGCTTATATCTTATGAGATCATGATAAGAACCATGTGACAAGTGAATGAGGCAAATGAAACCCTAAGAGTAGGGTGTTGGCATGTGATGAATGAATAAGGCGAATGAAACCCTAAGGATAGGGTGTTCAATGAATCATGCTATGGTAATATGAAAGGTCTCGATATGAGATGTGGTGATGCTTAACTGTTGAATTGTATGTTTCTAGTGCATTTAACTTTATATGCTCGTTCTCTCTGAAATGATATCTACATACTGTAGGACTTCTTATATTTCAATATATATCTCGTAAATTGCAGGTGATGAGGTATGACATGCCCTAGAAAGGGATGTTACTAAGATATGATATATGTTGAATAACTGAGTTTTGACGTTGCTATGTGATATTTCTGTTAAATTGTTTATTGTTAATCAAGTATAGACCTAAGTGCCCTAACACCGTAGAACCCCTAAATGAAGGTCTGTTTCTTAGGGGTGAAACTCGTGTCCAACATCAACCGGTTGAGTAATTCTGGTGGCACGAGGATGGAAAGAAAGGCAGTGTCTAACAACAATCGTGCGTGTGTCACGATGGCACTGGGGAAAAGAAAAAGAAAACTTGGTTATCTAACATCATTCGTGCGTGTGTCACGAAGGTAACCCTGTGACCCTCCGCCGGTGTACTTCGGTTAAAGGAGGAGTCGGGAGCACACGTGGTTGTGCATTGAGGCCGTAGAGCCTATGTTCTGGCCGGAGAGCCAGGGGTCCTGTAGCAGAGCAGGGCTGGCGTCAGACTTAGCATTTCCCGGGTGTGTCGCTAAGTCTTGTACGGTGGGGCCGTAGCATGAATTTGCTATGGATCTTTATATGCAGAGTACACTGCATATATTTAGGGCATAATCTAAAATATGATCATATAGGTTCACAGAGTTACTTATAAATGAAAGAGTTAAGAATGACTAGAGCATAGTTTTCTAGTAGTTATTCTTTGGATGCAATATTTATATTCTTTGCTATTTCAATTATATTGCTTTAGAACTGCTCAGTGTAGTATTTATTGTTGTTAAATTTCATACCGTTTAATCAAATTATATCTTTGATCACATTAGTGCATTAGTCTGTTTCCATGAAGTATTCATTCACTGAGCGAGTAGGCTCACCCCTCTACTCAAACATTTTAGGTTAACCACGTGGACTTGAAGATGGTCAGAGCTTCAGTGTAGACCTGCCACAGGAGTCAAGTATGAGATTAGTTGAGTCAGTCGGTCCTTGTCACTCTAGGTCCTCAGTAAGAGTTTAGAGAGAGAGTTGTAAATACGATGTGTAATATTGTTCCTCTTTGATATCTATGCTAATTAGCAAGTTTAATGTGCATAATGTGTGAAAGACATCGTGAATGCTTATACATGTATCTTTTCTATTAAAATCTGATTAGTAGAGGAAATGTTCAGATTCCCTTGTTAAGATGTTTTATGTGGTTCAATGCGATGAATCAAGCGTTTAAAAGAAAAGGAAAAGTTAAAGGTGTTCTTTGTGTTACATACAAATCCCATCTTACGCCCTAATCTCATGATTTGAGGAAATTGTGAGATCGGGGTCTAACAGCTTGGTATCAGAGCTTAGGGTGAGTTGTCAAGGACCATTAAGTTAGTAAGTTAGAGTCCTAAGTGTGGCAGATAGGAGATGTTTGATGTTAGCTTTGGGGATTTAGGTATTTGGATATCCTGACCCGATATCTGGGTACTTGGATCAGCCAGTACAAGCTACTCTGTCTATTCTCTCACGTATACCCTGGCCAGGTATACAGTGGAAGAATGGGCTAGAGAGGAACCCTAGAAATGTTAGGGTTAGAAAACGAGAAAAGAAACAAGAATTAAGAGCATAAATGTAAAAGGAGATAGAACTTACATTTCATAATGTTGTTTTTGTTGGAAATGTATAGAAATGCTCTTATATGTTTGAATTGAAATATTCAATACCTTGAAGTATGGGTCTTTAATATCTGTTGTATACTATGCAATTGTAGCATTTATTGATTTCATTCTTTGTAACATGTAGATTAGAAATCATCTTGAAATGAGCTTTTGTTTCTATGGTTTTGCCCGCTGATTCGAGTGAAATTGACATCAGCAGGTCTGTTTAGGTTTTCAGTCTGTGAGCGGTTCGGCCGAGTTCATGTTTTGGTCGGCCGAGTTCCTTGTTTAGGATTTCAAACAGTGTTTTGGTCGGCCGAGTTTGGTCTTGAATCGGCCGAGTTTCTTTGTAGGTAAACAAGTAGTGTTTCGATCGGCCGAGTTCCCCAGAGGATCGGTCGAGTTTCCTGCTGATCGGCCGAAGTTGGTCGGCCGAGTTTCGGAATCTGGAAGGCGATCGGCCGAGTTCCAGAGTGATCGGCCGAGTTTCTGAGCTGTGAGTGGCAGTTCAGGAAGAATGTAATTCTTGTAGTTCTTGGCTTCAGGACTTCAGGTTTGGCCTGGTCCGGATTGGCAGGATGTGTTATTAGGATCTAATGAATCCTATCAATAGCATAATAAGAATAGAATTTGAATGATCAGACCCACATCAGAGTAAGAATGTACATACAGTAAGATGTTGAAACATATGGGCAAGATCAGAACAACTAAGAATTAGTTGAAACTGATATCTAAGGTTTAACTTTGGGGTCTCAAATGTGAAACCCTTAATTGGGAATAATAGAACATGATATGAGATTCATAATCAGTTTACTGATTAATATTACATGAACTATACATATGAAATATAGAAAAGATATGTGAAATGTATGTATGGTTCAAGATAGCAAGAATCAATCATGAAGAATGAATCATAGAATAGAGTATAATGTTTTTATGAACTCTAAAGAAAAGGCTAAGTAGAAGAATAGAGTGAGCTTTTAATAGGTCCATAAAAGTAAAAAGGATCATATGATCATGTAATTCATAAGACTAGAACAACAAACTAGTTTCTAAGCAAAGAACATAGGTGTAGTTTAACGAATGAATAAGTCATATAAAGGTGGACTGTATTCAGGAGGGAAAAACTTGATTGAAAGAGAAACTATGTTTGACCCATGCATGATCACCTTGATGTAAAAAAAATGAAGAATATGTAATGTATTCAACATGAGGAAAAACTAATAGAAGGACTATTAATTTAGAACGTTAACTTCTCAA
Organism: Alisma plantago-aquatica; assembly: GCA_963693085.1. NCBI lineage: Eukaryota > Viridiplantae > Streptophyta > Magnoliopsida > Alismatales > Alismataceae > Alisma > Alisma plantago-aquatica. The sequence continues at coordinate 298,636,047 of OY856415.1, forward strand.
TAGCATAAAGATAAAGGAGGAAATATGTGCAACATGGTATACATGACCATACATATGAATAAGCAACATGGTCATAAGAGAAAAATTTAGAATTAAAGATGACGGGTTAAAGAGTAGTATATGGTAAGAGGACTATGAAACGTAAGAAAGGGTTTGAAATATGATGGAGAAGTTATAAAATAAAGAGGTTGTGAGATTCAAGCAAGTGCTAATTAATCAAATATCTCTGTTGATAACTAAGTAAAACTACATACGAGAATGTATTAAGGGAATGTTTGAATACAAAAATTCCAAGTCTTAAAATCATCTTCTCTTTCATATATTCCTTAATAAGAGCAAGGTGGGAATGAAATGATAAGATAAAATGAATCATATATGAGGCATAACTACCTTGGTGGGGTCATCTAGTGAATGTAATAGTAACATTCAATATGATGAAGTGCGATAAGAAATAAATTCTTGTGTGATAGCAAGAATGATGAATAATCTATTCCTATCTTAAATGCTTCAATGTTAATGATGTTTATTGTATATAATCATATGAAAAGGATAGGTAGCGAAAAGTAAAGAAGTAATGAATGAGCAGAGAGATATGGGAAAAATACTAGCTTTGTGTAATATGTGAATTTGTTTTTACATGTATGATTTGTTGAAGGCATATTAAGATATGAAGTTGGTTCTACATATGATTTCGGTGTATTTGTGCAAGCTATATGTTAAATTAAAGGTGTATGATAGTAGTAGTAATTCATACCAGATATGCATCCTAGTATTGTGTATTTGTGATATGGTGATACAGTTTGGATGATGTCAGAACACATGAAGGGATATCCTGAATAAGGTAGTCATACTTATTCACTCATATTAATAGAAAGGGATGATAATTAGATTGTTTGGATAAGTAACCCTTATGAGGTGTAGCTTGTTATACCTAGCTCTAATATAACTGAGTGATGGTAATTGAGTATGATTAATGCTTAATGAATGATACAATTGTGGATTACCTTATTACTGTTGTTGAAACCCTAAAATGATATAGTGCGATGGTTACACTTTGAATTGTGTGTGGGCCCATAACCCACAGGTCCCAGGATCGAAACAGGATAGCATGGAATGAGGTGGTAATGCTTCACCTCATGCATCCATGACCCAATGGGGATGCCAAGGGCAGTATTGTGCAATTGAGTGTTGAATCTAGTCTTTTAATTCAAGACTGTTTTGCTATTTGAATAGCACTTGATTAAAGTTTAAAACAGTATGGTGAACTTGCTTTTATCACTTAAAGGTGATACAGAACAATAGAACTTTCTGAGCAGCATAAGTTGAGATAGTTATATCAGAGTATCAGAGTTACGCAGCGAGAGCGTGGTGGTTTACCTTTGCAATCTATGTTTGACTGTGGCATAAGGAATTTGCTTGATATCATTGAGAACTATTTGAAATATGTTGTGATTTAGTAAAGAATTAAAAGATCTAATGTTGAAAACTACATTCAGGCATGAAATACAAGAATATAATGACATGGAAGGCTTTAGAAGCTTAGAATAACCTTGAATGTATCTTTCTTGTAGGTTTATGTTTCGAGGACGAAACATTCTAAGGGGGGGAGAGTTGTTACGACCCCATCTGAGCTTAATTGGTAAACTAGGGTTTACCTAGACAATTGCAAAGATTAATTGGAGTAATCATTCTTGAAATCTAATTAATGACAATAACACAATTAGGATGTTTTAACTATGATAAGAAGTCTAATTGTTCTTTTGTCTTGAGAATTAGGGTTTGAGAAGCATAAACCCTAATCGGCCCAAATAGGGTTTTAATGATGCATGAATACAGAATTTGATAAGTAGAATGTCTCACTAAATGATTTTTAGTATTTTATTTGTAACTCTGATTTACTTCAAATTTGGATATGATTTGGATATATAAAATGTGAACAACATTGAGAAATATCAGAATTTTTGAAGAATGCTCTGACCTGTTTGTCGGCCGAGTTTCAAACTCGACCGATCACATTTCCAGAATTTTACAGCAGTGTGGTAATTGAATTTTATCTTTTTATTGGTATATCCAATTGATCTCAAATTTTAACAGTATTTTATAAATACAATTTTAGACACTCTGTTAAATTGGCATAATTTTTGGATGACTTTTGAATTCCTACAGTAAGGGTGTCGGTCGAGTTTGTGCAGGACAAACTCGGCCGAATATATTCTGCAGACTGCAATATAGCAGTGCACTGTTCTATTTTTAATTATTTATTGGTAACTCCAAATGATCCCAAATTTTAACTGAAGCTTTATAGATCAATTATAAACAACGTGATAAATTCCCATAATTGTTGGAGAATGTTTGATCTCTGAAATAAGCGAATTACAGTAATTTTTGTATAACTGAATATTCAGCCTATATAATTAAAGTTAAGTGTTGGGTCAATATGCAATTGACCCAAGCAGCTTAATTGACTTATATGAACGACCACACACACAAGCAGCTCTCATTCTTCGTCATTCATTCCAGAGAAACGAGCTCCTAGAGAGAGAGGGAGAATTAGGGCTTGAGTGGAGAAAGTGGGGAAATTGCTGAATTAGGGTTTTGCGATTCCAGGAAGGATGAAATCAAGTATGTTCGGATTCCTTGCATAGACTTTTATGGTGAATCTTCTCTCTTATGTCAAGATTCCGTCCATGCTCTGATTTGATCCAAGAGGATGTCGAAATTCCCTCTTTTCTCACCCTTTCTTCATAATTCCTCTTTTTCAAGGTTTCCGAGTTGAATAGAAGAAGAATTGGGAGATTTGCTAGGGATTTGAGGGGAATTCGAGATTCCCTGAGTTGAGCTGCAGTTGTGAGGTGTTTTCACACCTTAGGGTGAGTGGGTTCTTCCTTCAAACATTCTAATGCACGAATTTGATTACAACATCCAAATCCCTAAATGCTTAGCATGTGAATTCTAAATCTTGAAATGTCCGTTTGATTTGAGTTATTGTAAATTGATATGATATGGATTCCTTCTCTGTTTTAAATGATTCCTAAATGGTAGATTCATATCAGAAACGTATGCAACCCTTCCTAGTGAGATTTCTTTACGGATTTATATCAAATGAGGTAATTAGGGTTTAACCTAATTGAGACATCACTAGTGTTTCAACCTTATTGAAAAGGGCTAGTAACTCTATAATTGGTTAGGATGTATCTCATGGGTTATCTTAATTGAATTTCATTCTTGATAAATGATATCTCAGTAAATGATATGGAATAATCTAAATTTAGTTAAGTTTCCATGATTTCATATCTATATTGATTATATAAGATTTGTTGGAAACAGTCTTTATTTAGTGAATGCTTATATCTTATGAGATCATGATAAGAACCATGTGACAAGTGAATGAGGCAAATGAAACCCTAAGAGTAGGGTGTTGGCATGTGATGAATGAATAAGGCGAATGAAACCCTAAGGATAGGGTGTTCAATGAATCATGCTATGGTAATATGAAAGGTCTCGATATGAGATGTGGTGATGCTTAACTGTTGAATTGTATGTTTCTAGTGCATTTAACTTTATATGCTCGTTCTCTCTGAAATGATATCTACATACTGTAGGACTTCTTATATTTCAATATATATCTCGTAAATTGCAGGTGATGAGGTATGACATGCCCTAGAAAGGGATGTTACTAAGATATGATATATGTTGAATAACTGAGTTTTGACGTTGCTATGTGATATTTCTGTTAAATTGTTTATTGTTAATCAAGTATAGACCTAAGTGCCCTAACACCGTAGAACCCCTAAATGAAGGTCTGTTTCTTAGGGGTGAAACTCGTGTCCAACATCAACCGGTTGAGTAATTCTGGTGGCACGAGGATGGAAAGAAAGGCAGTGTCTAACAACAATCGTGCGTGTGTCACGATGGCACTGGGGAAAAGAAAAAGAAAACTTGGTTATCTAACATCATTCGTGCGTGTGTCACGAAGGTAACCCTGTGACCCTCCGCCGGTGTACTTCGGTTAAAGGAGGAGTCGGGAGCACACGTGGTTGTGCATTGAGGCCGTAGAGCCTATGTTCTGGCCGGAGAGCCAGGGGTCCTGTAGCAGAGCAGGGCTGGCGTCAGACTTAGCATTTCCCGGGTGTGTCGCTAAGTCTTGTACGGTGGGGCCGTAGCATGAATTTGCTATGGATCTTTATATGCAGAGTACACTGCATATATTTAGGGCATAATCTAAAATATGATCATATAGGTTCACAGAGTTACTTATAAATGAAAGAGTTAAGAATGACTAGAGCATAGTTTTCTAGTAGTTATTCTTTGGATGCAATATTTATATTCTTTGCTATTTCAATTATATTGCTTTAGAACTGCTCAGTGTAGTATTTATTGTTGTTAAATTTCATACCGTTTAATCAAATTATATCTTTGATCACATTAGTGCATTAGTCTGTTTCCATGAAGTATTCATTCACTGAGCGAGTAGGCTCACCCCTCTACTCAAACATTTTAGGTTAACCACGTGGACTTGAAGATGGTCAGAGCTTCAGTGTAGACCTGCCACAGGAGTCAAGTATGAGATTAGTTGAGTCAGTCGGTCCTTGTCACTCTAGGTCCTCAGTAAGAGTTTAGAGAGAGAGTTGTAAATACGATGTGTAATATTGTTCCTCTTTGATATCTATGCTAATTAGCAAGTTTAATGTGCATAATGTGTGAAAGACATCGTGAATGCTTATACATGTATCTTTTCTATTAAAATCTGATTAGTAGAGGAAATGTTCAGATTCCCTTGTTAAGATGTTTTATGTGGTTCAATGCGATGAATCAAGCGTTTAAAAGAAAAGGAAAAGTTAAAGGTGTTCTTTGTGTTACATACAAATCCCATCTTACGCCCTAATCTCATGATTTGAGGAAATTGTGAGATCGGGGTCTAACAATACTGAACCCTAAGGTGAGACAATGATCATCTTCAACCTCGGATTGAAGCATGATTTTAGGGTTATGATCTTCCTTTCTTTTCTTCTTCACCAATTGCTTATCCATGGTAATTCCTTATATATGAAGGAGTTGTGAACGAGCCTTGGACTTTTGACAAGTCATCTTCAACCTTAGGAACGTGGAGCTTTGGAGCTTTGAAGTTGTTCTTAAGACGGGTTATATAACTTGAACTCAACCATGTTATTATTCTTCACCTAAATTGCTATACTTAATGAACTATTTTTAATTCCGAAATTTTCTAGAATAGTTGATGATATTATGAGTTCTAGTAGTTTCTTAGACCTGTTGCCATGAACTATAACAGTTAGAACAAAGGTATAGAGCTTGAAGATGATGGAATCACCTTATAAAAGTGATATCAGGTGCAAGCACACAAGCAAGCACCTCTAACCCGATATGGTGATGCACCTACTTCACTAAAACAATATGGATATGATTTTATACTTTCTTGCACGATATGGTGGTGTAGTATACACCTATTGCATGATATGAGGTCAAGTAAACACCTCAAAAATTATATTGGGTTAAGCACACACCTCTCTGCCCGATATGGTGTGAAGCACACATACACCTCAAAAGTGATATGGATAAAGCATACACCTCTTTGCCCGATATGGTGTGAAGCACACACACACCTCCTTGCCTGATATGGTGTGAAGCACACAGACACCTCTTTGACCGATATGGTGTGAAGCACACACACACACACACACCTCAAAAGTGATATGGAAGCACACATTCACCTCAAACCCGATATGGAAGCATACATACACTTCAAGGGTGATATGTTAAGCACACATACACCTCAAACCCGAGATGGTAAGCATACATACACCTCAAACTTGATATGGTAAGCACACATACACCTCTAAGGTGATATGGGCAGCAAGCACACACCTCATACCCGATATGGTGGAAGCACCTCAAAACCCATATAAAGGAAAACACCTTAGATGCAATGTACTTGATGAAGTAACACGTGCCGTGTCTTATATAAAGTCATACATTAAGAGGTATAGAGTTTAATGAATATTGATTAAGTAGGCTAATGTACCTTGAAGGAAAGGTTGAGCCAACTTAATAAAGTATGAAGTAATCAAAATCCTAGTAAGGATAAGAGAGAAACTCATACTTTGTGTTGATAATCATTTAATGATAAATGATGAGAATAAATAAGTATGATTGAATACTTATGATATTAATGTATGCTCCTAGATGTGGAGCAATGAATTAGGGTTTGGATTGATAATATGAACTTGAAACCCTATTCGGCTATAAAGGGAAACCCTAACCCTAATAGTTATTGCCTAGTGAGAGGTGACAAGATGTTTAATGGCCTTGTGAGCCATGTGAATAGTTGTTGCCTAATGAAAGGTGACAAGATGTTTAATGGCACTTGTGAGCCATGTGGTTAGTTGTTGCCTAGTGAGAGGTGACAAGATGTTTAATGGGCCTTGTGAGCCATGTGGTTAGTTGTTGCCTAGTGAGAGGTGACAATGATGTTTAATGGGCCTTATGAGTCATGTGGTTAGTTGTTTCCTAGTGAGAGGTGACAAGATGTTTATAAAAGTGTCATGTAAGAAATGATAATGTTCAAATAAACTAGGAAATGGAAAATTAGTAACATAATAATATTAATAAATGGATACAATAATAATAATGAAATCTTAATCATACATGCTTTATGCTTATAGCCAAATAAGGGATATAGTGTTTTAAATATGCTTAAAGGAGATAAGGGGAATAATTATATTATATAAAGGATGTGAATAAATATGATGGCTTGGCTAAGGTAATGCCTAGTAAAGGTGATGTGGTATTCAGTGATGAGATGTACATGATTGGCATAGTCCAATACCTGGAATAGTTACACATGATTAACATAATCCAATACCTGGAATAATGTCACATGATTGGCATAGTCCAATACCTGGCATAAAAATACATGATTGGGATAACCTGATGCCTGAATGCAACACTCACATGATTGTCATAATCCAATACCTGGAATAAAACTATAGGATTGGGATAACCCGATGCCTGGATGCAACACTCACATGATTGGCATAATCCAATACCTGGAATAAAACTACAGGATTGGGATAACCCGGTGCCTAGATGCAACACTCACATGATTGGCATAATCCAATACCTGGAATAAAACTACATGACTGGGATAACTCGATGCCTGAATGCAACACTCACAAGATTGGCATAATCCAATACCTAGAATAAAACTACAAGATTGGGATAACCCGATGTCTGGATGCAACACTCACATGATTGACATAATCCAATACATGGAATAAAACTATAGGATTGGGATAACCCGATGCCTGGATGCAACACTCACATGATTGGCATAATCCAATACCTAGAATAAAATTACATGATTGGGATAACCCGATGCCTGGATGCAACACTCACAGGATTGACATAATCCAATATCTGGAATAAAACTACATGATTGGGATAACCGGATGCCTGGATGCAACACTCATAGGATTGACATAGTCCAATACCTGAATAAAACTATAGGATTGACATAATCCAATACTTGGAATAATGTCACAGGATTGGCATAGTCTAATACCTGGAATAGTTGCAAATGATTGACATAGTCCAATACCTAGAACAATTGCACAGGATTGGCATAGTCCAATACCTGGAATAGTTGCACAGGATTGGCATAGTCCAATACCTGGATAGAATATGATAATGTATATTCACATGAATGGTACAATCCAACACCTGGCTAGCAGTTTGGCTGAGGCCAACAGATAGAAATGAGAATGATTCATGGAAGACATACCATGATAACGAGCATCATAGGGTAAGCTTGAGATGTTGATATAGTATGATGGGTAAATGATATACATGTTCTTCATATTCTTTATAAAGTGAATAGATGATTTACTGCTCTATCATAGATAGTTGCAATGCTTTAAAAGATGAAAATATTCTGAACTGCTTATCCTCTGCTCTGTATAATACTATTTAACTGTGATAATAACATTGTTGGCGGAGAGTTATATCTCTCGTTGGGACAATTGTATTACCCCGTGGGATCCACATTTTTTTAGGTGGACGTGCACGAGGTGGATTGAGACCGTACTGCAGAGAAAGAACAACAACAACATGGACAACAGTGACAGCTCAGGTTGAGTGTACTGACTGTCGTGTCTTGTTGATAGAAGTCATATGTGTCGTCTCTGTACTCTCAGGTCCTTGGATTTAGTACGTGTTGGTTTTATGAACAATATGAGATTTTGGCTTGTATGCCTCGAGGTTTGATGTTGCTTTAAGTATATGTTTTAAGAAAGCAACTGTTATATGTTGTCCTCGAGAAGAAATGGTACATTATATGTATAATATATGATCAATGTGAATATCAGGTTTTGGTTATTCCTTAAAGAGTTTTCCTAGAAATGGATCTCTTTGCAAAAAAAATGGTTTTAATTTTTAGTGATTTTTGTTAATCTGTTGTTTATATTTATTCTACTTAATTAGTAACGATTTGTTTGTCATTTTGGCGACTGTCGTTACAAGTTTGGTATCAGAGCTTAAGGTTCACTGAGTCTACAGAGACATAAGACTAAGGTGTTGAGTCTGTTCCAGTGTCCTCCAGTATACCCTATAGTGACTTCTGTTTATGCAGAAGAAAAGGTGAAGTTTAAAAATGACTAGAGAACACGAGGAACACGTTGCTGTGAGCAATGTTGTTGCACCAAGAGAGTGTGTAAGGGATCAGGAAAGAGAAGAACGAGTGCCTGAGAATTCCCATCTTAACCTAATCAGGATAGAGAATCCTATTTTTTATGCTCATGTTGGGTAGGTTAGGACAACAATGATGCATATAGTAGACTGAATACTAGCATTACAACTGAGGTTACCAGTCCTCAATGCAGAAATTTTGGGTTCTGAAAGGGTTCCTGAATGACATAGTCATGTTGGAACAATGGAGAATATGAGAAGGATTAACATATGACAAGAAAATAGACTCTGCCATAAATATAGACATATAGTATATCTGTGATGGCAATGCCCAAGGAGGGGCAATAAGCTGAGAATTAAGGAAAGATCTCTATAATTCTAGAGACATTTGCCTAGCTGTTCTAAAAAGCCAACGTTTTTGGTACCACTAGTGCAAAAAATACCTAGTATACCAAGGCAGTAGTCACTAAGTAAAGGCAAAAGTCCTAACTTTCCACCTATAAGAACTCCTGACTTAGCTTCTACATTGGTAATAAGACCGATAAGGCTATGGTACGAGGACAAGACATTGACATGTTAAGCATACTAAACCCTTTTATTCAAAAAGAAGGGAGTAAATGACCCAACACCTGAGGCAGACTCGGCAGGGCTTACGAAAGTTACAACCTAATAAGTGTAAAAAGGAAAAAGAAACAACATGAAACAACTAGACTCTATGTTTAAGTCAACCTGAAGTGGTAGATGACTGTGAGGGGTGACAGTCAGATAGAGATTTTTCATTCTGATATGTCTTCTCTAGATTTTATCTGATAATTATAAGAAGGTAGTTGTTGTTGAGCTTCCTTTAATTAGTCCTATGAGGACATAAGGAAGATATAAGAAGGATGAGAACTTATATTCAGTCCAATATTCTCTTATATATTTTGAAATTTCTCTCTTCATGAAGGAAGGGAAGAGATGTAAAAGAAAAACCCAGAGAAAATTTGGGATACTAAGTAGTAAAAATTTAAAGAGATGAAACATAATATAAAACAAATACATACTACCTAATTTCAGTTCTTGAATACCCTGGCCAGGTATTCATCTATTGAAGGCAAGGTAAGTATGCCACTCTTAGATTGCTATCTTTCTGATTACTCTGATCAAGTAGTCATTTTGAGACAATCTAAAGAGCATAATGAAGTCAGAGATGTGGCATGGATATTTCTACCACATCCTAATTGATATATGGAGAAATCTGAGTTAATCATAGATCAATTTATAAACAAAAGAAGATGTTTAGTATAATGTATACCATGGTCTGAGGACCTAGAGGTAACAATTACCCGATGAGAGGTAACAATGTTCAATGATGAACTAAGGGTTGGAATACCCAGATCTAGTAATCATGATGTACTGAGAGGTGGTGACATGTAATCATCTCTATAATTCCTATGCTGAAGGCAAGGAACTTAAGAGGAAATAAGATTGAATGATACATGAACAATTGAAAGTTCATGTAATACTCGAAGAAGGTGATAATCTCTTTTCTTTAATAAACAACCCTGAATAATGGTGGGGTGATAAAAAGGACTATTTTTCCTTGTGCTCTTTCTCTTCCGGAACATGACAATCAAGTAAGTCTTATGACACTTGATGTGCACGAGTTAGAAGTGTTCTATGGATGGACACTTAGAAAAGTACCAGCTAGTCTTGGATTTTAGTTCCAAGACAAGCATATGTGATAAATAATACGTTTGGTGTTGGTAAATAACAATAGAGGATGGAAATGATGATGATGTGATGTGTTTTTGGCACAAATAATGGATACCAAGGTAAAGGATCCTAGTATCCAAGAACTTTCAATGATATGAGAAAAATGAGAACATGATTCCTGACAAGGAGTAATGTTTGGTTACTAGAAGGGGCAACCTTGTGACAATTCTAGTAGGAAAATTATATGTTAGGGGTTTATGCTCTGCATAAACATAACTTTGATAAAGATATATTAATTGAAGGAATAAAGGTAGAATCATTTGAGAAAAAGCTTATCAAAGATAAAAATGTATGGTAAGACCTATAGTTCCAAGTGGGTGACAAATTAGTGAGGTTTGACACCTGAGTTAAATAAGGTATGTATAATGATTCTCTGACTAAAAAAAATGTCACCCGACACAGAGTTGACTCTACAGTCAATAATGAAAAGGACAATGGAGTATGTGTCCTATATGACATATTCTATGATAACCATGTGTGAAAGGACTTTGTGATGGTCAAAGTTCTATGGAATCTCCATGACATTATGTGGAGGCTTGATGATATGATGAATGAATTATATTTGTCTCCCTTTGCTTGGGATTTCGGGGATGAAATCCTTGTTAGGGGTTTATAACTTGTAATGATCCTGACCTGGTTTATGAGGTAACTCTGTTTGTTTTGGCTAATAAAGTTGCTTAGAACTTTAATATAATCCTCTAAGGAGTTTTGTTGTCATGTGACACACTTATGTTCCAAGTTTGGTCCTGATTGAATGTTGTTTGAGCAATGTTCCTTTGTTTTGGACCAAAATGCAATTTACCCAAGATAAGGGGTTATAGTGCAATATGTCATATGTTTTAGCATCATTATAGATAGAATGACACAAGGTGGTGGCTTGTGGAAAGCCTAAATTCCAAGTTTGAACTTGTTTGAATAATGCTAGTGCATTGTGCACCAATTTTGGTACAAGTTGTAATTTACCCAAAATGTAGGGTTGATATGCAAATTACCACCTATAGAGTGTCCCTACTCCCTCCTAATATCATTTTTAGGATAGAGAAATAATGAGGCACCATGTTTGAATCAATTATGAGTGATGGTAATCTTGGTGATGAAATGACCAAGAAAAGGGTTGAATAGGAAACCTTAACTTGAGTTGTATCAAGTTGAAAAGCTTATATACGAGTGCCTATCAGCCAAGGAGCCATAGGAGGAGTCCCATATCATTTTGTGGAATCTTAGTAAATCCCATGACGTGCAAAGCACCTCAAGAAGGTGAAGTGTATCAGGTTACAACTTCCATAGAAAAGTTGTATCAGGTTGTGGATAAAGTGGTGATTTAGTTGATATATTTTATTCAAAGGGATAAGTAATGGATGAAAAATCATCCCTAGCTTATCCTCAACTGTTTTTCATGTCAAGATAAATTTTTATGCATGCATGTCGTATGTTTTTTAAAAAAGAAATGGAACGCACGCTGAAATGATAAGGGTAAATTTTGTCAGAAAAACTAAATAGTCTTTGATAATTTGCCCCCTCATGTTGGATTTGCATTACTTAAACATTTTATGACCGTATATTGGGGTCCAGACAAGTCTCTCCCATGTTTCATGTTTGAAACTATCCTATTATTCATATTCTTATAAGTTAAGTTTATGAGGGTCAAAATGCCCCTAACGAAGGCGACATGCCATGGAATTTTATCCCTACATGAGCTATTGAACATGAAGGAGATGCTCCAACCTAAACAAACTTCACTCCGAAACTATGTGAACTCCTTTATGTCTATTCTTTCTTTCTTTCTATCAAGGTCTTCTCAAGTAGAAAGTTTGATTGTAGGTCATGTATTGGGTTCTAAGATATTCCAACATTGATGTCTAAGAACAAGGCCTTAAGATACCACAAGCAACTCCAAAGTTGGTATCTAAAATTATGAGGTATGGTTAATGTGTCTTTTGTCAATAATTTTCATCTTATAGCTTCTGTAGAAAGAAGGGCAACCAAAAAACATGAGATTGTTCTTCAATTTGGAAAATTTTGGAAAGACCTTAGGGAGAGAATATGAGAATGTTGTTCAAGAGTGGGGAAAGACTTGTTTAGAATGGGTTTTCTATACCAAGTATTGACATTCCATACATTTTCCATCTATTTCAATGGTTTCAAACTACAAAAGACGAGAGTAAAACAATCATACTTTAAGGGAACCTATTAACGTAGAGGAATCAGGTAGGAAATGACTTATCTGAGTATGGATAAAAAATAAAGGACGTTGGTGTGTTCTTTCATAAAAAGTCATGTTTGACTAGCTGAAAATCTAAAAGACAGGATGCATCGAGGGAAGGGGTAGTAACAAATATTGACTGGAAAGGAATTATCATTCCATTCCTATGTTTGGTTAAAAGAACAGTAAGAAAATGATGCATAGGTTAGGAAAGTGGAAGCTTTGTTCCAGGTCGTCAATGGCATGAACCACTGTCTTTTTCAAAAACTAGCAAAATGCACGTGCTAAAAACATGATTTGCAAGTAAATTAAAACAATAAAACGTTATATATGTTACAATAGTATAGAAAAGGTATAACTAATAAAGATATATACTTTTGATAGTATTCTACTGCTAAGAATGTGCTTCCCTTTAGTAATATTTCTTTTCTAACTTCCCTCCCAAGTAGATTTTTTCCCACTAATACTATAAATTTTTATTAAGTTTGACATTCTTAATCGAAAAGTTCCCTTCCAGTTAAGAAATTTCTCACTAACTTCAAGTTAATTTTTTTTAAGATTTCACTTGCTTTAATGAATATAATTTCCTTCTAAGTAGTGATTCTCCTCCCAAATAATATTTTATTTCAGTTTTTTCCTTAAATTAAAATCATTATTAAATAAAGTCTTTTTCATCAAGCTAAATAATTTATCTCTAAGATATTCATTTACCTCCAACTAAAGAACCTTTTCAAAGAAAAATATCTCTAACTGCCTTGAAAATAATTATTCCATCTAAAATAAAATTTCGAGATAAACTTTTCGAGAAAAATATTTTTTTCTCCTAAATCAGTTTTTCCTACAAATTATTTTATTTTTACCATACATATAATTATTTTTATATGCAATCGATTTTGCTAATTTTTCTCTAATCCAAATGAGTAGTGACATCCAGTACTAATATAAATTTCTTTCATTGTAATTGTTTGTATCAAAACTAACGTTCATAATGTCTATCTAGTATCTTATCAAATAGAAATTACACATGTAGTAATAACCATTCTATTTGATGGTTGATACGGTATCAGGTGCATCCTAATTCAATAAAAAATGTACAAATAAATTGTGGGTCTAAGCAAATTTTATCTATTCAATTTTATGCTAATATTTTGTGTTTATTATTAGATTAAAAAAGGTGATCAATACGTCAAAAGAAAGTGAAGATATGATTTAACTATTGGTCTCAAATTCGTAATTCCATTTACTAAATAGTTGTACGTGATCCTTACCAAGACTTCAAAGATGAGTAATGCATACCAATTGTATACTCCTCATCAATATAGGTATTGAAGCTTCAATATTTTCTCCCTAAACTCAACATGACTGATTTCCTTACAATATCATTTAGATTTAGTACGCAACTAACTCATTATCCAAAATTGAAGTTGGCGCGATTTGGATCAACAAACTCACTTTTTGACTTAAATTGACAATATCTAAATCAAGGACCGAATGCTTTTAAGTCGGGTAAGGACACATTCATAAAATTCATATAAAAGCTTTTGGCAGCATTATGCTTATATGATGTATATATTCATACTTTATTTCATTGTGGCGGAAGTAGCCACTTCTGTTGAAATTCACAGAAAGCAGACCCAAAAAGTACAGAAGTTGGATGTTCTAGTTAGTACAAATTTATTTCTAAGCAAATCTAGAAAATAATAGCATCACAAAGTAGAATATCAAGTAGGGTCGAAGATCCATTCATGTTTTTTGTTATAACATTAAAATAAATGAGTTCGGCGAACAAACGGGGAATACAATTGCCCTCTCAGCAATAACTGGAGAAATGTATTTTTTGCCATCATTGTTAAGGCATCAGCAGCTACTACAGTACTCCAACAAATTTCCACCGACAACGCTACTAACGTCCCCACTCAACTCTCCTGATACAACAGGGGTTCCTTTGCCCCTGTTTGGAAACGGCCTGGCCCGGGTTTGGGCGCTGTCGCGTAGCGACACGTAGGCCCAAACCAGTCCGGCTCGGGCTGTGTTTCCGTTTGGCAATGGGACTGGTTCAGACCCCGTTTTAGGTTTGGTCAGTCCCATTTTCGAGCTTGACCCAGTACAGCTAGAGGCAGTTTTGGAATCCCAAACCCGATTTGAGATTACCCCGACTCGCGTATCGCGTCTCACAGCTTCGTCCCTCGCGACATCTTCCCTCCCTCCCTCCCTCTTCCTGGCGAAGCAGCCGTTTTCCTGCCGAAGCAGCAGCCCGTGGAGTAAATGCGACGCAGCTGCTCCCGACGCAGCTACCTTCGGCGTAGATGTCTCCTGCCAACTGCCACCGCCGAGCTAGGGCGGTCAAAAGCATGGTCTGCCATGCCTGGTCAAGTCGTCTACAGAGGAACGAGTAGGCGGCACAGAAGAGGAACCCGAAACCCTAGCCATTGTTGCGGCTTTAAAGTGGCGGTGTGGTGCTGCGAGGTGCTGGACTACTACACAACCTTGTTCGTCCAACTGTTGTGAGGTGGTGCTGGACTTCCGCGGAACTTCGTTGCTGCTTGCTCGTGGTCTGCCGGCGCTGCCCAGGTCGACGATCGTGCCCAGCTTCCGCCGCTGCCGTCGTCACTGCAAGGAGAGATTCTGCTCAGGTTGGTCTCTGTCTAGGGTAGAGGTTTATTTCGGGTTTAGGGCAAAATGTTGAAGAGGGTTATTTCAGTTTTAGGGCACTCTATCGTCGTTCTCGCCCCCTTCTGCTCAGGTTTGTCACAAATTAGGGTAGACGGTGCTTTATTTGTGAGGTCGATTAGGGCAGAAGTACAACAATCAGGCATGTATATCGATTAAGTGGCAAATGAGCCGACAATACCTACAAACAGTCATTGTGTATGACTGATTTATTCTACTTGTTACTACTACTTTTATCTAGAAATGCATCAATTTACCGCTATTATGTGTGTCTGTGTGCTACGTTATAGTAGTAAAGCAAATAAAAGCCACTACCATGCTTTTTTATTTGAATTGTGATATGTATGTATGCTTGTCTACTTGCTCAAATATTGCCTGATAGTATTCTAATATTGTACTCAATGTTTGTCTTGTTGATTTTATAACTTGAACATATAATAAAAATTTCCATTATACGAATGTTGTGCACTTGCTTGTAGCATTGAGGTCAGGACAGTAGGTTGGGGGTCTTACTTGAGTTGTCAAAATAGGGCATACCATATTGATAAATAGGATTTTTGTCAATGATTTGGTCAATGGAGGTCCCTCATGTAGAAATAGGGTTCTCTGATTTTTGGCATGATTTGGTCAATGGAGGTCCCTCATGTAGAAATAGGGTTCTCTGATTTTTGTCAATGATTTGGTCAATGGAGGTCCCTCATGTAGAAATAGGGTTCTCTGATTTTTGGCATGCGGGAGCAGTCATGGTTAGGTTAATAGGGTTTAAAACAACAGGAGATTTAAAACTTGTTTAACTAAATCAGTGTGAGGTCTAGGTTAGGTGAATCCCTGCATCTACACAGTGATGTCTGGAAAAGTTATTTCACTATACAAATGAATATTTTGTTTATTGTGTGGTATTTTACCATGACATATGTGGTTATGTGAAACCCACAACTCATGATGTTTTACTGTCATTTAATTAAACCCACAGGTCTAGGTTAGTCTATGTTTTATATCTTTTTTGTTAAATTATTTTCGTTCATGTAAACCACCAATTAATCATAAAACAGATCAATCTTAGCAACATTTGACTCCTCATGGAGATGACCTCTATTATGCAAGTGGTTTGAGTTATAACATGTATTCAAAATTCATGCAAATATACTAAATAGTTTTAACATGCAGCTGTGACATTATAGTATGTTTTAATTTACAGAACATAATTTCCCTCCAAGATATGAATCTATCATATGGTAGTGGTTAGGTTAATAGGGGAAACTACAGAATATTTAAAACTTGTTTAACTAAATCAGTGTGAGGTCTAGGTTAGGTGAATCCCTGCATTTTGATGTTCTGTCATTTGTTCTGTTTTAATGTTCTGTATTTTGATGTTATGTTTTTTGTGATACTATTATGATATCATAATAGTATCACAAAAGATTTCATAAATCTGGAAATTGTATATATAAATTGGTATTCTGGGAAAGATCATTCATTGATTTCAGCTATGGATTTCAACTTTCATTTGTTTTACTTTCCTCTCTATGTTGTATTAGAGTAACCATTATTAATCCTCCAATATATACCATGGTTGAACCTAATTTTTTCCTACATTAGCTCACCATTAGCAGGTACTATGTTTGATTTGGCATGCGGGAGCAGTCAGGGTTAGGTTAATAGGGTTTAAAACAACATCAGATTTCAAACTTGTTTAACTAAAACTTGGGGCCAATAATAATTTGTAACTTGCCTATATGCTCGTTGGTGTTTCATTATTTGTATTAAATTGTATTAAATGGTATCTGTTGTGACTGAATTGTATTAAACATTTACACTGATTATGTCATCAAATATTGCAGCAACTACACGAGTATTCCTCCCGCCGACCCTAACAACCGTATGGTATGGACAAGAGAGTATGATGTCGCTATGGTGACAACCTTGCGTAGACAATATGACCTAGGCAGGTGTATTGATGGTAATTTTACTAAGGACTCTTGGAGGGAAATAACTTTTGATGTCAATAATAGGGTTGCCGCCGTGTTTAAGTTAGACCAAATAAGATGTCGCTGGAAGAACCTTAAAAAGGACTACGTCCATTTGAAGGGTTTGACCAACAAGAGTGGCGTTGGATGGGATGAAGAAAGGCACAAGCCCATTGTGCCGGACACCCCTGAGTGGAAAGAGGCCATTGCGGTACGCACACTATACATAACTTTTATCCAAACAAATTGTAACTGTACATGTAAACATGAATATCTTAATACACATTTTTTTTAAAGCGTAGGCAGACAGGGACCTGACTAGGTTGCTTAGGCGCCCGTTTCCCCACTACTACGACATAGAGCTAATGGCGGGGAGGAACATTGCTAGAGGACACCATGCAATGTCTTCGGCGGACACTCAAATTCCCGCAGATGTTGCGTCTGAGGATGATGTCTGTGTCGACCTAGGCGCGCCTGATACCCCCATGTACACACACTCGGCAACAAGCAAGCGTAGCGTACCAGACGAGGGTAGCGTACCCCAAAGTGAGGGTGAAAGCGCGCGGCCTGTGGGAACGGATAACCCGTCAGTTGGGGGCAGGAGTCCTTCTACCCATACACGTAGGAGACGCCATTCAACGCCGCAAGAGCGACGTAGTCTTTCCAATGAAGTTCTGGCTGAGTTCACACAGGTTTACACAAAGGTTCACGAGTTAGGGACATCCATGATGACCAAATCCTATGAAAAGGAAGAGTTGTCAAACATTTTACAACATTTTAATGCCAATTTCCCCGATGCCCCCACCTCTGTTTTTACTACACTTGTGAACGCCATCAAGGACTCTACCAACCGCAACATCTACCTTAGCCTCCAAAACACCCCTGCAAAGATAATCTTGTGGTTAAACGACCTTTGTCAAAGGTCACAATTAGGTTTTGCCACATCTGTACCTCCAATGCCTTCATATTATTTCCCGTCTCCGCAACCATTCCCTTCACATTCACCCAACTTCAGCAGCACGTCGTCTCAGCCACCATTTATGTCGTCTTCCTCTTCACCCAACTTCCCAGGCACATCGTCTCAGCCACCATTTATCCCGCCACCCAACTTCCCAGGCGTGCCACCGATGTGGTTTCCTTCATCCAGTGATGCTGGCCCATCGGGAACATAATTGCAGGGGTTATTTCGTATGCATTTGAAGTTAATTATTTTCCATCCAAACATTTATATTTCATTGACTGTTGTAATAATTTACTTTCTGCACACACATTACATATCCGTACAATTTCATTTGATTGAGTGTTGTAATAATTTATTTTTCGCACGTTAATTGGATTGTCTTATGTTGTAGCAATTATTATGTAGTTGTTTGCATTGTACATGTAGGCATCATGTCTGGCAATGACCAACCGCAAACACAAGAAATGGTCAACAACCTTTTATTTGATTCCTTGTTGTGGCCAGTGATTCACGTTGGTGATTTAATTGCCGACTCTATTGCATACTCAATCATGGACACAGTAGACGTTGATGCCTCCACACCACCTCGTATCCCTAGGTCAGTTAGCATCAGGAGTGGCCACATAAAGGTCTTAGAAATATTGACCGGTCACGAACAAAGGGCTTATGACCTATACCGGATGCGTCCACAAACTATAATGACCTTTGTCGACAAGCTTGAGAGTCGTGGCTTGTTGCGAGGTACTAGAGGCGTCAGCTCAGTTGAGGCCGTATGCTATTTTCTGTAGATGGTTGGCCATGGACACACAAATCGTGCTTTGGCGGAGGACTACATTCACTCCGGTGAGACCATTAGCAGAAAGTTCAACGAAGTGTTGGACGCTGTTTGTGCGTTGACCCATGACTACATTGTCATGCAAACCGCAACTACATGCACATCAACACATACTCGCATTTTACATAACGCAAGGTTCTACCCATACTTCAAGGTAATAGTTAACCCCCTAATAAATTTAATTTATTTTCAAACATTGTGTATGTTTACAACATTATTTTGGTTTATAGAATGCCATAGGGGCTATTGACGGAACACACATCCCTGTCTTGGTCATCAGAGACAAACAAAATCGATACCGTGACAGAAAAGGGAATGTCTCTCTCAATGTCATGGCTGTAGTAGACTTCTCCATGGAGTTTACATATGTCCTCACTGGGTGGGAGGGGTCGGATGCCGACCAAAGGGTCCTGCAATCGGCAAGGAACCATAGCGGGTTTACAGTTCCGTCGGGGAAGTTTTACCTGGTAGATGCAGGGTATGCCAACACTTGTGAATTTGTTGCACCCTATCGCAACACAGCATACCATATTGCTGAGTACCGAGGAAACATACATGCCTACACCAGCAAGAAAGAGATGTTCAACCACAGACATGCTCAACTACGTAATATTGTAGAAAGAGCATTTGGGGTGCTGAAGAGACGGTTTGCATACCTTAAGAAGGGGCCGACATATCCTATTCATTCGCAGTGTCGCATCGTACTTGCTTGTTGTATCCTACACAATTACATCCGACGGCAAAATGACGGCGACACCATAATGGATGAACTCCCAGATGAGAATTCATCGTCTGCCATTCCCCCAGGCGTCGTTCCCCCGAGTTCAGGTCAAGGTTCAATTCAGGCTGATTCAAGGGAGGGCAAAGTGTTACGTGAATCCATTGCTAATCTCATTTGGGAAACTCGTTAGTAGAGTATCTGTAATAGATTGATTCCCGAATTGTTTATTTCGAACCTGATCAGAATCAACACATTGTGTCAATATAGGTTGTCTTCAAATGGAGAACGGAATGCCTCGTTGTTAATGCGGCCTTCAATCCACTGTACGCGTTTATATGGATGCCAAGGATGTACAAAACAGACGTTTTGAAGACAAGAACCCACACATGCCATATTTTACGTGCGGTAGTCTTCAAAATCAAAATAGATGTCATATGAGGTTGCCCGCGCAACGGGTTGTACCCACAATTGCCACACTAACCGCCGTTAGGGCTGCAATGCTTTCACAACTTGCATATGTACGCAGTGAACGTCAACTATGGTCTTCCCAGTGTGCCTTTGTCTGTTCCAGCAGAGCAGACACTGATAGGCTACAAGTATAAATTACCGATCTACGATCGCGGTCCCAATATCTTCGCCAACGTCTTCACATAACTAGCGACGACAACACTTCCAATGAGGACGGTTACAATACATCATAGATGTATAACATCATTGATGTCTGTCCAACATTCATAACATAAGTTTATCTGTAATAGATTTAACAATTATTATGAGGTCTGTCTTGTATGTTATTGTTTTGATTTTCAATCTAACTCCATTGCCATAAATCGTTTGACTGATTCAAATGCATGGTGTAGATGTCTATTAATACAACTGAAGTTGTGCGGTGTGACTGTGGGTTAGAGGCAGGCTTGCGACTTAACACTGACGATGCAGGGTTGTATGACTTTGGAATTCTCAGTGAAAGACCAGGTGAAATGTATTACATATGTCCTTCTCGCGAGGTGCGCTTGTACACACATATTATGTAGCCAATGTGTACGTTACACATTCATTATCATTTACGTAAACTTCATAATATTTTTTAGGGAAAAGATCGATGCAGTTACTTTCATTGGGCAATCGATCTCAGTCCTACAATTGATTCTCTGAAAGCTGAGATTGCGTTACTCACGCTCGAGTGCAAGTCATTGTGGGGTCAGACAATGAACTTGAAAGATTTTGTTGAAATTCATCACAACCACCATGATGTTTACACCAACAAAAAGTATGAGCATGAGTATCTAGAACGCTACGTAGAAGAACTGGAGGACCAATGTAGGCTTCTGTTGGACACTCCTTCACCCCCGACGACGCCGTAACGTCGAATGGCGGCCATACCTTTCATTCGCGTCATCGGTTTTCCATTTTAGTGTTGTTGTTTGGAAGTTCCTGTGTTAAGTGTTGTTGATTGTTTTTTAAAAAAGGATATGCCATGCTCTGTTGTTTGGAACTTACATATTAACTAATATGCTTAGTCATTCGACGCCTCCTCATTTTGTGTGTTGTTCGGAGCATGATATGATGGACTGTATACGAAGGTGTGTTGATGGAGTGTATACGACAGAGGCTTGGATGGAGGCAAAATCATAAAATGATAATAAACCTAATACATGATAGTAGTGAACTTAGGTGAACATAAGAGTTATTATTGTTCTTCTTGTTATTTTTGTTCTTCTTATCTTATTTTTAATTTTGTTCTTCTTATCTTCTTGATATTTTTCTTCTTCTGTTCTTCTTCTTATCTTCTTCTTGTTGTTGTTCTTCTTGTTTATTACAGGCAACATGGGATCTCGTTTCCCTGTAAAGGAGTACGATCTCTCAAACAGGGAGTTCATGAGACGCGTCCCCCTTCCCGTTACCTGGAGGTGCGAGCCATTCAAGATAACTCCTGGCTATGCAATGGTGGAGGTAGGCAGAATCAGTTTTGATGTACAGATCAGGTGGTCTACACCTGAAGAAAGTAAATGGAACAAGAAAAGTAAATATTTAATCATGGATGAAGGTTGGACGGAAATGTTGGACAGCCTCAAAGCCACACCAGACTGGACCGTGACCCTACAACCCAAACCCAAGGATGACAGTCGTCCTACATGCTTTTTGTTGTGGATTTATTTTGAAGGTGACAACTCTGATTTGCTAAGGTTTATTTTCCCGAGACCAGATGGTTACATATCATCTACTTCGGACTCGGCGGATGCCTTGTTTGTCAGAGATTGCCACCAAGCACCAATCTTGATCTCGTCTAGGGATGACGAAACTGATGTTGAATCAGTTGGATCAAACAATCATTAGTTTTTTGTTTTCTTTATTATCTTTATGTTGTTTATATACATTACAGGCTTGTTATGGGTGCCTGCCCACTAAGACAATTTATATTTAGTCTTCAGTAGCTGAATATGTTTTACTTTAAAAATGATGTTCATGTTTGGCTATTTTTGGAACGTGTTTCTTGGTCTGACGGGGTATTAAACATAGCATGTTAGGCATATTCAACCTCAAGGAAACAATCAAAACACCCACATAAACACCCCACAAAAGGGTAACACGCCTGACTCACATCTCAACAACAAAATGAGAGTTCTAAAAACCAAAGTGATATTGATAACAATTAAGTTATTATTCAGTTACTTTTTTCAGTTTAAAAACTTCTGTTTAAACGGCGTCACAAGGTCACATTTCTAACAATAGTTCTGCGAGAATAGGACAGATTCAGCTAATCCTGCCTACAGTTGCCAAATAGAATCAGACTAAACCCAGCCTGCACAGCCAAACAGAATCAGCTTGAAACGAGTCTGAAACGAGTCCAGCCCCCCAGAATGAGACTGGTTTGCCAAACAGAATCAGACTGGTTTGCCAAACAGAATCAGACTCCAACAGGCCTAAACCCGTCCAAGCCAGGCAGGCTTGCATAAAGCCAGTCCCGAACCAAACAGGGGCTTTAGGACTGAGGTCATCCCCCTGCTTTTACAGGAGGCGGCCCCATCTTGTCCTTGCTGGTTCATGTCGTTGCCACCGCCTGTGATGCCTCTCATGTCTCCAGATATCATTTCTTTAGCTCCCACACATAATTTGGTATTCGCTCCACAGTTTGACATGAAAACTATAACATCAGCATGAAAATGAGTTAGAAGTAGATACTGGAATCCTCCCAAGTGATTAAATTAGCATAAGAGCAAGCCACACGTAGGTTGGTAGTAATTGATTGGCATTGGATTTGATCAACATTGGCGTGAATGACAAAGGGATAGCAATTACAGCAAAAGGAAATAATGATGATTCCAATAGCAAGTCAATAGATCACTGCATGATCAGGACCAATTAGAAATTAAGCAAGGAGCCGCGCTTCTGTGTTTTGCAACCAACAAAAGATGAGTAACGGCAAATAAAGGAGCGCTGGTGTTGTGTTTTTTCAGTCAATGCAAAGAATAGAGTGGTTCTAGTATTTAGAATATAAAAAAAATAAGGGTCACCAGAAAAAGTTGCACTAAAAGCTATAGTCACATGAGGTTGCGTAGTTGCATATTATACATACGGGACAATAATCTTATACATGTTGTTAATGCCAGGGTATCCTTGCGGTGAGATGGGTCTGCTCTGACTCTTTGTGCACCTCCTTGCCTTAAATTTGTTGGGCAGCCAGAGTACAACACGCCCCGCAATACACATCTCTAACAATAAGGCACAATGCCCGTAGCTTAACATCAGCTTTGAGAGAAAAAATATCGCTCTGCTCCAACGCCTCACGGCTGCCGCGGTTCCTCCCCCGTCCCCGGTTCCGCCATGATGGTACATCGCTGGCACTGGTAGATTGCCCATATCGACGGCTCTTTGCAAACGCCACATCTTCACGCCTCTGATCAAATCAAACCATCACATCTATTTTCTTGTCACAACTTTGGGAACTATCTCAAACAACTGTCGCCTGCAATCACCTTGACGGTTGCAGCATCCCCGATAACCATTATGCCCCTGTTTGGTTCGGGGCTGGCTTTATGCAAGCATGCCTGGCTTGGACGGGTTTAGGCCTGCTGCAGTCTGATTCTGTTTGGCAAACCAGTTTGATTCTGTTTGACAAACCAGTCTCATTCTGGGGGGCTGGACTCGTTTCAGACTCGTTTCAAGCTGATTCTGTTTGGCTGTGCAGGCTGGGTTTAGTCTGATTCTGTTTGGCAACTGTAGGCAGGATTAGCTGAATCTGTCCTATTCTCGCAGAACTGTTGTTAAAAATGTGGCCTTGTGACGCCGTTTAAACAGAAATTTTAAAAAAAAGTAACTAAAAAATAACTTAATTGTTATCTATATCACTTTGGTTTAAGAACTCTCATTTTGTTGTTGAGATGTGAGTCAGGCGTGTTACCCTTTTGTGGGGTGTTTATGTGGGTGTTTTGGTTGTTTTATTGAGGTTGAATATGCCTAACATGCTATGTTTAATACCCCAAGATATGAGGTAACCTTATAACCCCGTCAGACCAAGAAACAAGTTTTTAGCCGATATACATTTTGAATATGAGTGGCTAGTCAGCTATCATGATACATGTTCTACTTTATATGTGTTCCTTGTAGAAGTAGACGTATACTTCTATGATTATACTAACTATATGATGAACCACATCAAGGGTTGTGATTAACCCGAGATAAATGCAACCACATATACGTAACCAATTAGGATAAACTCCTCTAAAAAAAACAGACATCAAGAACAACAAAATCATAAAAACTATAATGATGTATTGTGGGGCATCATTAAAAGTAATCCAACTAAATTAAAAAATTCAAGATTTAACTAGTCAAACATGAACATCATTTTTGAAGTAAAACAGATTCAGCTACATTCGATAAATATAAATTGTCTTAGTGGGCAGACACCCATAACAAGTCTGAAATGCTATATAAGCAAAATAAAGACAATACACAAAACAGAAAACTAATCCAACTTCTAGAAGACACTAATAATTCTTTGTTGATGCAACAGATTCAACATAACTTGATGAAGAAGAGTCCTCCACTTCACGGTCTTCCTCATAAGACACCTGCACTTCATTTTGTTCCCCAATAGGGACATTCACTTTATTTTCTTCATAAGTAGAGGAGATTAAGATTGGCCGATTTTGTGTTCCTATAGATGGTTGGTGGCAGTCTCTCACAAACACGGCATCAGCCGAGTCTGAAGTTGATGATATATAATTCTCTGGTCTCGGGTAAATATACCTAAGCAATTCTGAGTTGTCCCCATCGCCATGAATCCACAAATAAAAGGTTGTAGGGCGACTGTCGTCTTTGGGTTTTGGTTGTAGTGTGACAGTCCATTCAGGTTTGACTTTTAGTTTCTCCAACATTTCAGCCCAACCTTCATCCATGATTAAATATTTTCCTTTCTTATTCCATATTCGTTCTTCAGGTGTAGACCACCTGATCTGTACATCAAAGTTTATTCTGCCTACCTCCACAATAGCATAGCCAGGAGTTATGTTAAACGGCTCACACATCCAGGGTAGGGGAAGGGAGACACGTCTCATAAACTCACTGTTTGATAGATCATACTCCTTTACAGGAAAATGATATCCCATGTTACATGTAATAAACAAGAAGAACAAGAACAACAAGAAGATAAGAAGAAGAACAGAAGAAGAAAAATAACAAGAAGATAAGAAGAACAAAAATAACAAGAAGAACAATAATAACTCTTATGTTCACCTAAGTTTACTACTATCATGTATTAGGTTTATTATCATTCTATGGTAGCAACATATAATAATGTAACACATAAGTAGAGAATGTATATTGTTGCGACGCAAAAACACAACTACATTTAGCACAAATGTTACAAGTTCATTTATTTATTTCAATCGTCAGTGCTAAAAAAAATCCCTGGTGGGTAAGTGCGACGCGTCGTCAAGAAGTTACGTTCAATACTTTATTGCGCGGGCAATGTGGGGGGAGGCAATAAATCTTCCAATATGAACATATTGTCTCTTACAAACTCTCTTTTGATGTATTGCCATCGCATTTGCAACTCAGGCAATGAAATGTAAGGGCCTCCTGTTATGTATAAGAACTGGTGCCATGCCTCCATCCAAGCCTGTGTAGAGTATACTCCATTTACACATCTACCCACGTGATACTGGGTTCTCATCAAACCCCTGAGAACCATATCAAGCTCGTGTGACCAGATAAAAGACGGTGTCGGCGGTTGGGCAGCCATATAACATATTCTGTAAGTAATATAATTTTCAAAAGTAAGGGTGTATATCACAATTAATTGTATTATTTGGTTTGAGCTAACGTTAAGAAAAAATTCGAATAATAACATACATCATTAATAAAACACTCATCAACATGAAGAAAATTTTCATACCACTTACAATGTAATATGACGTTTATAAAAGTGCCTAAATTAAACAAGTGTATGATGTTCATAACATCCATTGATAGTCATTCTCCAGCGTCATCGGGGGTGAATGAAAAGTATGGCCGCCATTCGACGTTATGGCGTCATCGGGGGTGAAGGAGTGTCCAACAGAAGCCTACATTGTTCCTCCAGTTCTTCTACGTAGCGTTCTAGATAATCATGCTCATACTTTTTGTTGGTGTAAACATCATGGTGGTTGTGATGAATTTCAACAAAATCTTTCAAGTTCATAGCCTGACCCCACACTGACTTGCACTCGAGCGTGAGTAACACAATCTCAGCTTTCAATGAATCAATTGTAGGCCTGAGATCGAGTGCCCAACGAAAGTATCTGCAGCGATCTTTCCCCTAAAATGTATTATGAAGTTTACGTAAATGACAACGAATGTGTAACGTACAAAGTGGCTACCTAATATGTGTGTTTGTACAAGCACACCTCGCGAGAAGGACATATGTAATACATTTCTCCAGGTCTTTCACTGAGAATTCCAAAGTCATACAACCCTGCATCGTCAGTGTTAAGTCGCAAGACTGCGTCTAACCCACAGTCACACCGTACAACTTTAGTTGGATTAATAGACATCTACACCATGCATTTGAATCAGTCAAAGGATTTATGGTAATGAAGATTGATTGAAAATTGAAACAATAACATACAAGATAGGCCCCATGGTTTGTTCAATCATAAAATCAAGGTTATATTATGAATGTTTGACATACATCAAAGATGTTATACATCTATGATGTATTGTAACCGTCCTCATTTGAAGTGTTGTCGTCGCTAGTTATGTGCAGACGTTGGCGAAGATATTGGGACCTCGATCGTAGATCTGTAATTTCTAACTGTAGCCTATCAGTGTCTGCTCTGGTGGAACAGACAAAGTCACACTGCGAAGACCATAGCTGACGTTCACTGCGTGCATATGCAAGCTGTGAAAGCATTGCAGCCCTAACGACGGTTAGTGTGGCAATTGTGGGTACAACCCGTTGCGCAGGCAACCTCATATGACATCTATTTTGATTCACAACCCTACCACACGTAAAATATGGCCTGTGTGGGTTGTTGTCTTCAAAACGTCCATTTTGTGCATCCTCGACATCCATATATACGCGTACAGTGGATTGAAGGCCGCATTGACAGTGAGGCATTCCGTTCTCCATTTGAAGACAACCTATGTTGACACAATGTGACGATTCAGATCAGGATCCAAAAAACCAATTCGGGAGTAAATCTATTACATATATTGTACTATCGCGACCCCCAAATTTGATTAGCAATAGATTCACGTAAGACTTCACCCTCCCTTGAATCGGCCTGAGTTGAACCTTGCCCTGAACTCGGGGGAAGGCCGGGTGGGGGAATAGAAGACGATGAATTCTCATCAAGTGGGTCATCCATTATGGTGTCGCCGTCATTTTGTCGTCGGATGAAATTGTGTAGGATACAACAAGCAAGTACGATGTGACACTGCGAATGAATTGGATATGTCGGCCCCTTCTTAAGGTACACAAACCGTCTCTTCAGCACCCCAAATGCTCTTTCTACAATATTACGTAGTTGAGCGTGTCTGTGGTTGAACATCTCTTTCTTGCTGGTGTAGGAATGTCTGTTTCCTCGGTACTCAGCAATATGGTATGTTGTGTTGCGATAGGGTGCAACAAATTGACAAGTGTTGGCATACCCTGCATCTACCAGGTAAAACTTCCCCGGCGGAACTGTAAACCCTCTATGGGTCCTTGCCGATTGCAGGACCCTTTGGTCGGCAGCCGACCCCTCCCACCCAGTGAGGACATATGTAAACTCCATGGAGAAGTCTACTACAGCCATGACATTGAGAGAGACATTCCCTTTTCTGTCACGGTATCGATTTTGTTTGTCTCTGCTGACCAAGACAGGGATGTGTGTTCCGTCAATAGCCCCTATAGCATTCTATAAACCAAAATAATGTTGTAAACATACAGAATGTTTGAAAATTAATTAAATTTATTGGGGGGGGGTAACTATTACCTTGAAGTATGGGTAGAACCTTGCATTATGTAAAATGCGAGTATGTGTTGTCGTGCATGTAGTTGCGGTTTGCATGATAATGTAGTCATGGGTCAACGCACAAACAGCGTCTAAGACTTCGTTGAACTTTTTGCTAATGGTCTCACCGGAGTGAATGTATTCCTCCGCCAAAGTACGATTTGTATGTCCATGGCCAACCATCTGCAGGAAATAGCAGACTGCCTCAACTGAGGTGACTCCTCTACTACCTCGCAAGAAGCCACGACTCTCAAGCTTGTCGACAAGGGCCATTATAGTTTGTGGACGCATCCGATATAGGTCATAAACCCTTTGTTCATGACCGGTCAATATTTCTAAGACCTTTATGTGGCCACTCCTGATGCTAACAGACCTAGGGATACGAGGTGGTGTGGAGGCATCAACGTCTACTGCGTCCATGATTGAGTATGCAATAGAGTCAGCAATTAAGTCACCAACGTGAATCACTGGCCACAACAAGGTATCTAATAAAAGGTTGTTGAGCATGTCATGTGTTTGCGGTTGATCATTGGCAGACATGATGCCTACATGTACAATGAAAACAACAACATAATAACTGCTACAACATAAGACAATCCAATTCACGTGCGAAAAATAAAATATTACAACACTCAATCAAATGAAATTGTACGGATATGTAATGTGTGTGCGGAAAATAAATTATTACAACAGTCAATCAAATGTAAATGTTTGTACGGAAAATAATTAACATCAAATGCATACGAAATAAACCGTGCAATTATGTTCCCGATGGGCCAGCTTCACTGGATGTAGGAGACCACATCGGTGGCATGTATGGGAAGTTGGGTGGCGGGATAAATGGTGGCTGAGACGATGTGCCTGGGAAGTTGGGTGCAGAGGAAGACGACATAAATGGTGGGTGAGACGATGTGGTATTGAAATTGGGTGAAGGGAATGGCGGCACAAATGATTGTTGAGATGACGTGCTGTTGAAGTTGGGTGAAGGGAATGGTTGCACAAATGATTGTTGAGATGACGTGCTGTTGAAGTTGGGTGAAGGGAATGGTTGCGGAGACGGGAAATAAAATGAAGGCATTGGAGGTACAGATGTGCCAAAACCGAATTGTGACCTTTCACAAAGGTCGTTTAACCACAAGGTTATCTTTGCAGGGGTGTTTTTGAGGCTAAGGTAGATGTTGCAGTTTGTAGAGTCCTTGATGGCGTTCACAAGTGTAGTAAAAATAGCGGTGGGGGCATCGGGGAAATTGTCATTAAAATGTTGTAAAATGTTTGCCACCTCTTCTTTTTCATAGGCTTTGGTCAACATGGATGTGCCTAACTTGTGAACCTTTGTGTAAACCTGTGTGAACTCAGCCATAACTTCATTGGAAAGACTACATCGCTCTTGCGGCGTTGATTGTCGTTTCCTGCGCGTATGGGTAGAAGGACTCCTCCCCCCAACTGACAGGTTATCTGTTCCCCCAGGCCACGCGCTTTCACCCTCACTTTGCACGGTAGGTGTGGGTACGCTACGCTCGTCTGTTTCCGATTGTGTGTACATGGGTGTATCAGCCGCGCCTAAGTCGACACTTACATCATCCTCAGACGCAACATCTGTAGGAATCTGACTGTCCGCCGAAGACATTGCATGGTGTCCTCTAGCAATGTTCCTCCCCGCCATTAGCTCTATGTCATAGTAGTGGGGAAACGGGCGCCTAAGCAACCTAGTCAGGTCCCTGTCTGCCTACGCTTTCAAAAATATGTGTATTAGGATAATCATGTTTACATGTACATTCACAATTTGTTAGGATAAAAATTCTGTATAGTGTGCGTACCGCAATTGCCTCTTTCCACTCAGGGGTGTCCGGTACAATGGGCTTGTGCCTTTCTTCATCCCATCCAACGCCACTCTTGTTGGTCAAACCCTTCAAATGGACGTAGTCCTTTTTAAGGTTCTTCCAGCGACATCTTATTTGGTCTAACTTATACACGTCGCCAACCCTATTATTGACATCAGAAGTTATTTCCCTCCAAGAGTCCCTAGTAAAATTACCATCAATACACCTGCCTAGGTCATATTGTCTGTGCAATGCTGTCACCACAGCGGCATCAGACTCTCTTGTCCATACAATACGGTGGTTAGGGTCGACGGGAGGCATACTCGTATACTTGCTGCAATATTTGATGACATGAGTCAAATTTGGCAAGTTACAAATATACACAAATGAGACAAGCTTGATTGATTAACACCCAAACACAAATATTGTAAATGAATCTGGTTTGTTGATATATATTGTTTATTCCAAATGTAAATGAATCTTGTTTGTTGATATATATTGTTTATAAAATGAATCTGGTCATTCCCTGATTTATGAATGAATGAGAATGGACCTGGTACCACATGTATGTGAACCAGTACAGACCCAAAACCTTACTACGGTTCTAGTACTTATTCAGTTGAAGTCGTAGAAGGAAATAGAGCAATAAATGAACTGAAGCATAAACAATCAGAAATTATCTGAATGACATAAGTTACAAGGACTACTGAAACACACTAAGTAATTAAAGGAACTGAACCAAGCTACTAAACATGAAGTGGACCAAGCTACATAACATGAACGACCATGATCCTTGTTTGGTGGTTATGTCGGCAAGTCCAAACATATGTTTTAGAAGATTCTTCATAGTCTGTTGTATGGATAACACACATAGTGTTGACATTCATACCGTTGACATCTATTTGTTTAGGAATAGGTTAAACCATGGTTAACACACATCACAACCACACTTTTGGAAATTATGTCAATGTATAATCATGATTTGCAGAATAAGTGTAGACTTCTAATACAATGACTGCAAAGTATGTCATGAAACTTGATTGACACATGAAAGAGAGCCATGTTCAGTTGTATTGTACCTTCCGGGAATCTATCCCCATTAGGGATCAGTCTAAATCCAACTCATGACCATAGTTTGGAAAACAACTAGGCTATAACTGAACTACACATACATAATTTCATCATGATTGAATGTTCAGGATGATGAGATCAAACTGACCCAAATTAAGAAAAGTGTGGCATGTAACAATATGAAGGAATGCATACTAATTTGAAAATTATTATTGGCCCCAAGTCAACTAGTTGCAATCCCACAAAAAATGAAGGCCAGATGGAGAGGGACATGTGATTCAGGTCAGATTAACACAAAAATTATCAAATGCATTGGAAACATGTCCATGACTATGAACGAATGCATACAAATCAATGACAAACCTTTCTCCAAAGAGTAGCCTAAAATTTGGACAAATACTTAGGACATGGGTCCATGTATTTGGGTTAGTTTTACTTAACTTTAAGATCCACAAATTTCTCAAATGTTACTGACCCTAGGTCAAATACAAGTGGCACCAAAGTTTAAAGAAATGTATCATGAAATGAAGTGGTGGTTCAAATCCATGAGAACAATCATCACAATCTAATCCAGAAATGAAAACATCAAAGTGCAATCTAGAAACCCATCATATACAATTTCGTAGTATTTACTTCAAAAGGGTACCCATCATATAGAAAGCAAACTACTATTGTATAACAGAAAACTGAACACATATTAGTATATTTCATATTGAAAAAGCAACCTACTATTGAGACATCCAACCAGACAGACTGAAATACCTAGAGAACGGTTTACTGAATTGTCGTTTTGGTTGTTACATAGAGATGGTCCAAAAAGGCACTAATATTAGTGTAATTTAATAAACAACTAACATATATGTTTTTTTGGATCATTTTGTTTTATTTATTTTAGTAGGATTAGTTCATCAATCTTTTCCAAAATGAGGTATGACTATATTTCATCATTCAATTTGTTTTAATTTTGAAATTTAAGTATATTTGCATGAATTTTGAATACATGTTATAACTCAAACCACTTGCATAATAGAGGTCATCTCCATGAGGAGTCAAATGTTGCTAAGATTGATCTTTTTTATGATTAATTGGTGGTTTACATGAACGAAAACAATTTAACAAAGAAGATATAAAACATAGACTAATGTGTTTAATTAAATGACAATAAAACATAATGAGCTGTGGGTTTTACCTAACCACATATCTCATGGTAAAATACCACACAATAAACAAAATATTCATTTGTATAGTGAAATAACTTTTCCAGGCATCACTGTGTAGATGCAGGGATTCACCTAACCTAGACCTCACACTGATTGAGTTAAACAAGTTTTAAATCTGCTGTTGTTTCCCCTATTAACCTAACCACTACCATATGATAGATTCATATCTTGCATTCAAATTGACATAACAACACATAAAATTTACATGTACGATCTCAACAACACATACAATTTACATAACAAAAAATGAAGAGTAACATTTATTAGATACAACATTTAATTCATTAAAAGCTCATCAGAAGCATGAAATAACAATGACTGCTCCCGCATGCCAAATCAAACATAGTACCTGCTAATGGTGAGCTAATGTAGGCAAAAATTGGGTTCAACCATGGTATATATTGTAGGATTAATAATGGTTACTCTAAATGCAACATAGAGAGGAAAGTTGACTGTAAAATCAATGAAAGCTGAAATCCATAGCTAAAATCAATGAATGATCTTTCTCAGAATACCAATTTCTATATCCAATTTCCAGATTCATATCCACTTTGAAACCACGTTAGCATATTATATATGTAATACCAACACAGGCATACACGAATCATATGAATGGCATAAGTTTTATTTCATTTTATTAAAAATCATTGGGATAAAAACAAATACGAGTCCTAATTTGTATATGCAACATTGACAATAACATCCTTTTCACTTGATAAAATCATAAAAAAAACTAAATAAGTAGTATAAGTCAAGCTACCTTTCAATATAGAACCAAAAAAATGTGTACAATTATGCCATGTTGGGTTCACTTGTTATTTCCAAAAATCATATGCAATTGATGCTACTATTATGATATCATAATAGTATCACAAAAAACATAACATCAAAATACAGAACATTAAAACAGAACAAAAAACAGAACATTCATAAATATGGCAAACAGATATGTCGAACACATTAACGACGCCCAATCATGTTAGAAAAACAAATACAAAGTCACAGAAACCAGAAACCAACAGAGGATGAATCGGCCATTACTACCCAATCATGTTGGAAAAACAAAGACAAAGTCACACAAACCAGAAACCACAGGATGAAAAACAAATGACAGAAAATGAAATGTAGGACAACACTACTCTATGGTCTACTAACACATATAGATATCCTCAAAATAACCTAGCCGGGAAAAATCTGGAAAATCAGGCATGCTAGTTGCTTTTATTTGCTTTACTACTATAACTTAGCACACAAACACACATAATAGCGGTAAATTGATGCATTTCTAGATAAAAGTAGTAGTAAGAAGTAGAATAAATCAGTGTCATACACAACGACTCAAAATTTTGCAGGTATTGTCGGCTCATTTGCCACTTAATCGATACACATGCCTGATTGTTGTACTTCTTCCCTAATCGACCTCACAAACAAAGCACCGTCTACCCTATTTCGTGACCAACCTGAGCAGAAGGGGGCAAGAACGACGACAAAGTGCGGAAGCGTAGGTCTGGGCAGGGCCGCCGGAGCCGCCGGAGCATGATTGAGGAGCACGATTCAGCAACAAAGGACGACGACCAGCTTCTGTGAACAACTCCTCCAAAAGGCGTATGTGGAAGTGTACAACCTCGCAGCAGAAGGAGAGGAATAAGAAGGCACACAGACACTTGCTAGGGTTTCTTGTTTCCTTGGGCGAGCTAGGGTTTCTTCTGTGCGTCGACAAGATAATTCAATGTCAGAGTAGGTAGTAGAGAAGAGCAGGGCAGGGCATGGGTACCTTTCTTTTGAGGGAGCTAGCCGCCCAGGTAGACCGGCGGTGGCAGGCGGCAACATTGATGCTCCACGCGGATGCTCCACCCGACGACCGGTGCACTCCATCTGCGACCTCGAGCAGCTTTCACTTTTACTTCTTACGGACAAATAGTTGTGAAGATGCGCTGAGAGGAGAAGGTTAGGGCGAGAGATCAGGGAGAAGGTTGGCGAGAGGGAGAGGGAGGGTTGCGGGGTTGCGAGGGATCAGGGAGTGTTGTCGGGCCAAACCGGATTGGAAATCCCAATCCTGCCTCGATGGGGATTGACTTAAACCAGATATTGGGATTCCGTTATCCCAAAATGGGGATCAAATTGGATTGGTAGCCAAACATGTTTCTTGACCAAGACGGACCGGATTGGGCCGCCGTGGAGCAAAACGACAAGCCCTAATCCCGGTCCAGTCCGTTTCCAAACAGAGGCTATGAGAACGGGTGATGTTTTAGAAAAATTCTACCCATAACCCCCCACATACCCGACCACCTACTCGTACATCGGTACTCACCAACTCTTGCGCCCACCGGCTGCCGCGTCGGCCCACTGCTACGCCCACTAGTCTCTACAGCCGCATGCACAATTAAAGTGATATCTGCAGCAACGATTCTGCATGTTTTTACATGAAAAAATGATGCATAAAATAATTATCTCGCCACCAAATTAAAATCCACTATCATTCGATTTCCCTCTAATCATTCCCTCCATTTAATTTCGAATCACTTATATAGATGCAAATCTCCTCAAGCTTCCCCTCCATTTTCATGTTCCTCCCAGCTCCAAACAAGTACTGTACGTACCAGTTCTGCCCAACATTGAGTAAGTTATTTTATTATGAATCACAACATGTTTCCATCTATTCATTCAATGCCTTTTTATAACCAATATCATATACAACTGCAAATCCCTTCTATTATCTACGTCCTTTTTCCCATCAACCTTCACTATATTTTCATTTTCAGCACATATCTGAATAAGTACTGTACGTACTATTGTTGAATTAGTTCTTCCCGACAGTGATTAAGCACCACCTATTTCAATCTATTCATTCCATGCCTATTTATTTCAAATATCATATAGAACTGCATCTCCCATTCATTTCTTTTTATTTTGAAAATCATATACATCTACAACTCCCATATGTTATATACGTCCCTCTTTATTATGACTTCCAAATGTATAAATACTGTACGTACCATATTTATAATTCAGTCATTTATTTGATATATTGTTGACTCTTCAGTTGAGTCACATAACCATAAAGGGCTTCAATTCAGGTGTGTCTATTGTTCCAGTATTTTATCTAACGATACGTACAATACAGATTTTCTACAACTCCCCTCTGTTATGCAAACATATAAACACTGTACATATCATAGTCAGAATTCATTCATTTAGTTTATATCTTGTTCAATCTTCAGTTGAGTCACATAACCATAAAGGGATTCAATTCAGATGTGTCGAGTGTTCTAGTATTTTATATAACTATACGTACAATACACAATTTCTACAACCCCCTCTTTTATGCAATTGTATAAGTACTGTACGTAACATAGTTACAGATCATTAATTTCTTTTTATTTCGAAAATTTCTTTTTATGCAATTGTATAAGTACTGTACGTATCATAGTCAGGATTCATTCATTTAGTTTGTATCTTGTTGAATATTCAATTGAGTCACATAACCATAAAGGGATTCAATTTAGATCTGTCGAGTGCTTCAGTATTTTGTATAACGATACGTATAGTACACAATTTCTACAACGCCCTCTTTTATACAATTGTATAAGTATTGTACGTAACATAGTTACATATCATTCATTTTTTTTAATTTCAAAAATATCTTTTTATGCAATTGTATACATTTTTTTACAGATCATTCATTTTTTATACAATTTCCTGATTCATTACAACTTGTATTTATTTCAGATGGATTTAGAAGGCATCAATAATTCTTCTTGTATGCCGATTGAAAGTGTAACCCCATTTCAAGCTGTAGTGTCCGATGCCCCTCAGGTTGAAAAATTGAATACTGCGTACAATACTTATACACATAACTCTTATTATTATTATTTTGTGATATATTTACAAAATCGTACAAATTGAATCAAGCCCAAATGAAGTTCATTATAACTGTGCATCTCAAGAAGTAGAGGCTACGTTAAAGCCAAAAATTAGTTTATCATTCTACTCTATAACTGAAGCTAGAGAATTTTACACCAATTATGCAGACAAATGTTGGTTTGGTGTTATAACAGCGCACTCTGCTAAAGAACCGGGTGATAACTTTGTTAAAAGAGTGACATTTGCTTGTGCCAAGTCAGTTCCACCGCAAAAGATCAAAAAGACTCTTTGTACAGATACATGCCTACCGCTAAGACAAACTATCCAGCTCGTATAAGACTGCGTCGGAATTATATTGGCAAGTATTATATTTCTGTCTTTATAGAAAATCATAACCATGAACTTCAAGAGCCTCACTTGGTAAGACTTTTACCATCCAAAAGGAAGATTCCTCAAGACATACAAAGACGCATAGAATTAAATGACAGTGCGGGTAAATAAGTACTTTCAATTACTTGTAATTTAATACATCGTACATCCAACTATTAGTATATAAATACTTCACGTACAGTACATTAGTAAGTTGAATACACACCCGTACAGTACCTCTTATCAAGTAGTTCCTACATGTCCACGTACAATACTTATTAAAGCACATTACATAACAGACCTGTACTGTACTGTTATCAAATAATCCATTTACTGCACTTTGTGTATATTAGTAACTCTTCAAATTCTACAGGTATCCAACCAGACAAATCTATGTCTAGTTTTGTTGCTGAAGTTGGATCTTTTGACAATCTTCCATTTACGCAAAAGAATTTGATGAACTATGCTGCAACGTCTAGAAATCTCCGCCTTGGCAAAGGCGATGCTCAAGCAATTAAAAAATATTTCATTACAATGCAAAAACAAAACAATGATTTCTTCTATGTACTTGATATAGATGACCTTGGCGTTTTACATAATATTTTTTGGGCGGACTCAAGATCTAGGCATGCATACAGATATTTTAATGATGTTATCATATTCGACACAACTTACTTGACCAATAGATACGAAATACCATTTTCCCCCTTTGTCGGCATTAATCATCATGGTCATTCTATTTTACTGGGATGTGCATTATTGTGTGATGAGACCACAGAGAATTATGTATAATTATTCAAAACATGGCTGGAATGTATGGGTAAGTAAACAAATACTTCGTATCACGTACAATACTCGAATATTTCATGTATAGTACTTCCCCAAACGTAATATGTTATTCCATTTGTTGTAATTTCAAGTGGTGTCGAACCTAAGGGGATTGTCACTGATCAGGCACAACATATTATGAACGCTGTTAAAACTGCTTTCCCCAGTTCTCGTCACCGTCTTTGTATGTGGCATATTATGAAAAAACTTCCAGAGAAATTGGGAAAAAACTCAGCCGTTTCAAAAATAGTTAAAGAGCATGTTTATGAGAGTACTTCTGTAACTGAGTTTGAGAACATCTGGAAGAGTGCTATTCAGCTTGCTAGTAAGAAAGAACAGAGCTGGCTTTCTAGCATTTACGAGCTCAAATATTTGTGGGTGCCTATCTATGTTGATAATTATTTCTGGGCCGATATGTCAACAACACAAAGAAGTGAATCTATGAATGCATTTTTTGACGGGTATGTGAATTCATGCACATCACTAAAACAATTTGTTTCTCAATATGATTCTACCCTTAAATCTAAATATGAAAAAGATAAACTAGCAGACTTTGAATGCGCCCACAAAAAACCCCACCTTAGAACAACTTCTAAGATCGAAGCACAGTATGCTGAAACATATACTATTAATTTATTTAGAAAATTCCAAAATGAATTTGAAGGAATGATGTTTTGTGAGTCCAAACTCATATATGGGGATTCTATTCAGTCGTCATTTGATGTTACAGAACACAAAGATGTGATGATAAATACAGAGGAATGCAAATCAGTTATGAAGAAGTTTCACGTACAGTACGTTAGTCATGAGACCATGATCAAATGTTCATGTTTATGCTTTGAGTCAAAGGGTATTTTATGCAGTCATATTTTGTGCGTCATTAGTAGACATTTGAAACTGGAAAAGATCCCTCAACAATATATTTTGGACAGATGGCGGAAAGATATACATCGTGATTACAACTCTAATCACACCATTCTTGCTAGTATTGGTGAGGAGCCTGAGCAACATGTAGAGCATATTTTAAGTATATGTGGGGGATTTGTTAATTTAGCAAGATCATCTGTCGAATATTATGATCATGTCAAACGAGAGCTAGCAGATGCATATCAAAGAGTAAACAGTATATTGAAAGAGAAAGGTAATGTCACAATGGTAAGACACGTACTGTACGTACATACATTTAACATTTGCAAGCCACGCACAGTACTTTCCACGTACAATACTTTTACATTTAGCTTTTTAATGTATATGTTTTTGTATCAGGAAAACACACCAGCTATACAAGATCCTGCTGTAGCTATTCGTGTTGGACGGCCTTCAAGTTCCCAAAAGAAATCAAAGAGAGAGCTAGCGGCATCAAAAAAAAAAGACACCCAAAAAGAAGGCAGATACCGACATCAATAAAGATTCGGGCACAGTACATACAGACAACATCACTACACATTTAGATCAAGATCCAATTAACAGTGAAGTGCCAGACCCATTTGAAGCGTGTCCAAATACACTTGTTCAAGATCTCAATGAGTCTCCTTACACTTCACCGACTACGGAAGAAGTTCGACCTCCTAATATATCCAATCCTACTATGACAACAAATACACAATTGTTCGATAGATTTCATAATGGGTGGTTCAATAATTGTCCTCCTAGAGGCTGAAATGTATTAGGAATTACTTTATCATTCTTTGAGTATGTATTTATGTTTTCTCACATATTACAAACTGTTTTAATTAAATTGGCTAGAGACATGCACATAGGTTATGTGCAAACTACTTTCGAGTACAGTACCTCCGCATACATTATGGCAGTACATAGGTTATTTGCAAACTACTTTCGAGTACAGTACCTCAGCTTCATGCATACAATTTGAATAATTTGTGATTTCACTATACATATACCCTGCATACACTCTTTCATATACAAAGCATCTTCAAACACACCAACTTCAAAGTATCGATCAACAACCAAGTACAGTACGTCTATTATGCAAACACAAATCATTTTGACAATCAATATGATGTATAGTTTTTATTTTTTCTTTAGGTCCCTCTTATACCCACACTTCCATTTTAATTTGAGTTTTGTCAAAGTTGCGT
The DNA here is from genome assembly GCA_963693085.1 of Alisma plantago-aquatica. NCBI lineage: Eukaryota > Viridiplantae > Streptophyta > Magnoliopsida > Alismatales > Alismataceae > Alisma > Alisma plantago-aquatica. The sequence goes on from OY856415.1 coordinate 298,675,610, forward strand.
ACAACAACTAAATACATTACCTTTATATGCACACAAGTACTGTACTTCACATGTCAATTTCGCTTAATAGTCGAATGCAATACCCACATAAGACCCTATCACATAGAATCCACAATATTGCTTCAAAAAGCAATCTACTGTTATAACAATATCCAATAAAACATTAGTTAACTGACGCGTGTACATTGTTCAACATTATAATATTGAAAATTTATTGCCCATTGGTCATTCAAATCATTTTTATTGCGAACTTCGAGTTCATAAGTGTCATTGCATACAATTGTATTTATGTTATCTCATATATTTCAAATTATTTTAATTAAATTCGCTAATGACATGCACATAAGTTATGTGCAAACTACTTTCGAGTACAGTACCTCATCATACATTACGGAAGTACATAGGTTACGTGCAAACTATTTGTAAATACAGTACATCAGCTACATGCATAAAATCTGAATAGTTTTTGATTTCACATAAGTACCACAACTGATACACATAAGTATTGTACCTCAGCTACATGCATATATACTGCACCTCAACAGATACACATAATTACTGTACCTCAACCGTTACTCTATCATAACAGTAACATACAGTACCGTCATACACAAAAGTACTGTACCTCAATCGACAGTTTAACATAATTGTCACATACATTATACGCATAAACAATATTTCATCACACAGAACACACCAATATAAAACCACAAAATCGCTTCTAAACTGAAGCTGTTGTTATAACAAGATTGAATACAACATCAGTTTAATGGATTCAAATAAAAAAACATACAATCGAGTCTAAATTGTTCACCATTCAGTACTTATAGATTGCTCAACATTGTACTTTACAGAATAAATTCATCATTGTCCATTCAATTCTACTTAATAGCGAACTCTGAGTTCATGAATTGCATAGCATAAAATCCTCTGAGTGAATGGACATCATCGCCATGGGTGCTATGAACTGAGGCATTTTCTAATATTTCCTCGATCCATCTTATAACATATAATGCACAGTCATTAGAATGTGGTGGCTGCTGTGGTGCATACCTATCAAAGATCATGACCCATTCGTGAGCAATCCCACCATGTTTAATCAGAGCGTACTTAACTGCATTTCCCTGTATAAGTCAGAAATACAATATTATACAACTGTATTTTAAACGGTCAATATTGTAGTACTTTGCATATCAAAGTACAGTACTTACCACATACTTTGCATCCTCATCAACTTCACTGTTCTCAAGTCTTATTTCTAAACTGTTATAGTGCATGAAAGCCTTACTGGTAGCAGATGCGGTGATAAGATGCCATTGATCGCCAGTCAATATAGGCAACAACAAAACCTTGGCATTTTTAATCTTGTCAATTTTCAAAATCAAATATGTAACCATTCCACCATGATTTTGATCTCTTATGGCTTGTGGCAGTGATGTATTAAAAATGAAATAATCGTCACAATTCATATTCTCATACATGCACCTTTTTAACTGCATAACAGCTTCCATCACCTAGAAGAATATGGTATATTAAATAACGGTCAGTATTTATCAATGTACAGTACGTGCTTAGTAAAGAACAATGTATGTAGATGTGTACATAACTTATAAAATTAATCAATGTGTACGTCTACCTGATTCGTGACCATCCCTTCTACTTTGACCAGTTCTTTCAGATCCTTCCGCACAATTATTGCATGTGGAGATCTGAAAACAACTGTATCTTCATCACTCCCTTGACAAGTTAGCTGCAAATAGATTTCATAATTAAAAACTAATAAAAAACATACCTTATTCATTAAAGTATTATGCATAGATTAAAAAAAACCACCAAGATGAACAAAGTGTACATCAATGTATATACCTTTATCAGTGTTTGTTTTTCTTCTTTAGACAAAAACTGAACAGCGGTGTTATCAAACTCTCGCATTTTTTTGAACGGACCTTTTGAAACTTCTTCCAACATTTTAGCCTTTCTTGTCCGTGGTCTATACTTAATATTTTTCACAAGTGAACTTGGGCTCATTTTCTTCTCAAATTTCTCCATGTGGTCAATCAATGCATCAATCCATTGCTGTTTATTGAGTAAATAACGTCCATAAATTATTTAACTTTACAAACAATTCAATTTCTATAGTGAAGATACAAATACCTTCCCATCTTTATTCATTAAATCATCAAATTCATACTGGAGTCTTGTTTTTGAAGATTCTCCAAGTTCCGCCGAACCTTTCAGCATTTTTTGGGATGCATATATAGTTTCAATTTCTTTGTCAAGGATAAATCCAGCTTGAGTCTCCTTTAAATAAGATCAAACAACTTTACATTACAACTGTACGTAGGAAGCTAATAAACAATTGTATATTAGTACTGTACGTAGGAATATAAAAATTAACGATACATTAGTACTGTACGTAGGAATATAAAAAACAAATGTATGTTAGTACTGTTTGTATGTATACAATAACTTACTTCTTGATTTATACTAGAAATGCCAACATCTGCCACATCTGGAGCTGTATTTACCATTTCCATTTCATCATCTTTACCCTAACATAACAGAAAATAAATGTTAGATAATTTCATATAATCTTTTATTCATGCAATTTAAAAGTATTTAAAGTACAATACTTAAAAGCATGTAAAGTACAATACTTTATCGCTATTATTCTGTTCATCAACAGCACTCTGAACTTTATCATTAGATATTTGCAGATCAACAACTTCAGTTGCGTCACCATCATTTTCTTTTTCTTCTACTTTATCATTCGACACACCACACGATATTGACAAATTTTGAGTCTAAAATTTAACAAAAAAAAGGTATATATCAACTACAGTATATAATACAAATAACCATAAGTGCAGTACTAAAAATATTTTAATCATGCATATATACAAATTCCTAAGTCCTGTACCTCATCTACCCCTATGACAATATTGTCTTCACCAACCAAAGCTTGTTCAACTTGGATTACATATGCACCTTCACCAGTATCACCACCAATCTCATTGACAATCTCATCCTAATATTATAAAGTTTTGTACAGTACAGTAAGAGTACCACATATTATTCAAGTAATGTACAATAAATGTGTAACATGTATGAATTTACTTCCTTTTGTTGAATTTCAGTTTCAACTGCCACATCTTTTTTGGCAATGGTTACCTAACAACATAGCAAGAACAAAATATGGGTGATTTTACCACGATGCGTAATACAGACAAAAAATTTGATAGTCAAAATAACTATCATGCACTGCACTTAAATCACCTCATCGACAACGATCTGTTCCTCAGCAACACTATCATCTACTCTTTCACGGACTGGCTCACTTACTGCTACACCTTTCCCTTATCCTTAATAATAATCTTGAGTTTCTTTTTTTCGGCATTGCTCCCTTCTTCAGCAGTTTGTTTAGTTTCTGGTAAAAAAAAACACATATTAGTCATGTAAAAATAAACACACCCGTGAAAAAATGCCATTCTCACCATTACTCCTTTCTCGTTCTTATTGTCCTTCAACTGCAAAAAATTAAAAAGTAACTGTATAAATGATCTTATAAAGTACTGTACAAATGATTTTGTAAAGTACTGTACAAATGAACTTGTAAAGTATGTAACGTACTGTACCAATTCAAATATTAAGTACTGTACTCGACACTTTTAATGGAATGTAATATTGCAATTGATCTTACGCTTGTAATGACATCTCGCACGATATCCACAACAAAATTCGACGATGCTTCATCATGATTACTCTCGATTTGCTGCTTCCGTGGATCAGTCACAAAATCATCAAAAGATGATTCACTAGCTTGCACCGCCGGTTGCTTATCACGACATACAACATTTTCATCCGCAACATCCTAAAATGAGCCAGAATTGTTAATTACTACAGGTTATTGACAATTACAATATTAAGTATAATACTGTAACAATTTTCTCACATTTGCATCACCATCCAACGTAAGTGTCGGATCAGCAATACCATGCATCCGTAGTTCTTCTTGCATAAAATTTAATGCATTCTTTGACCTCTCATAATCAACTTTCACATCATTTATTTCTTTCCTCAGGTCATCTATTTCAACACCTAGAAGTTTCACCTCTTTCTTGTGTTTCTTAATGCATCTCTTCATATCCTTCTTCAACCTCTTCTTATCTGCTTTCAATGTTTCCAACTCCTCTTACAATTCTCCCAACTTACCCGCGCTGCTTCCCTCATCAACTTTTCTCTTACCCTTGCTTTTTTTTTTCTTCTGCATCCAATCTTTCCGAATGTACTCTGCGCTGAAGTTCAGCACACTCATTTTCCTCTTATGCAAGAACACACTCAACTTACTATCATAATTCCATTTATTAATAAATGGAAAAACATCGTTGTCCTCAGGAGGAAGTATAGTCTGACACTCCCTGAACCATGCCTGAAAAGTAATTCCAAGCAATATTAACACAATCATCATCGAAGAAACATAGTACTAACATCATACTCAAGTACTGTACTAACTGCAAGTACTGTACTAATCACAGTACAAAATTATATAAATACATACAGTACGTCAAATTTTATCATTAACACCGCGCTGCAACCTTTGAGGTACCCCTTGTTGTTAGAAACTACATCAACAAGTCCATTTTGCAGGAATTGTGTGATGGCTTCTGGCCAATTATACTTATCCATGGACTGCAAATCATCTACTATATCAAAAAATATTCTGCATATCGCAAAACTCCCATAAGGATATAAAAAATCAGCTAGTAGAACCAAAATCCAGATCTTCACAAAATCATTGAGGCTTTTCTCATCCTTTTTCTTCTTTAACATTTGCAATGTCTCCATTGCATCTTTTACTTTGGGATCCGCCCCAAAGTACTCCGCTCTGACGACAGAGTTCTTACCAGCAACCTTGTCGGTTGAGTCTAACACGACCTCTTCACCTGTTTAGTGATTAATAAATTTATTTTATTAAATCTAATCACACACAGTAGTATACCAAGTACATCACGTATTTCATAATTGTTTGATATGTAGTGGACTTACCCTCAGAAATTAAGCCAAAGATATCTGACACGTGCTTAGTCTTTAGCTTAACCACCACATTTCCAAGCACAAATCCATTTAATTCCACATCATAACACGGTACTAAATCTTCTATTAATCCAAGATCTAAACCCTTTGGACACTTCATGTCCAAAAAACCACCAAAACAGTTTTCTTAAACTTTTTTTTGTGCTATGTGCCTGCTATTTCGCAAACCTTCTTGAATTTCCTGAAACTGCACCTGGATTGAAAGCCATGCTCGTTCTCCATCTTATAAACAAAAACATACACTTCATAAGCCAGCTTCTACAAAAGTACTGTACTGATATATTATTTATCACGTAATTCAACATAAGAAAAAGTATAGTACGAACACCCTTATTCTTGATTTCAATTTCTGAACTACCCCATACATGAGAATAAGTACAGTACTCACAAAAAAGACATAATTATTACACTAAGTACATGACTAATACAAGTATTAGTCTAAAAAAGAACATGGTACATCAGACCAAGTATAGTGCTCAGCAAAGTATCACTTGGATTGAAAGCCACGCTGGATTGAAATCGCACCTGGATTGAAAGCCACGCTCATTCTCCATCTTATAAACAAAAACATACACTTCATAAGCCAACTTCTAAAAAAGTACTGTACTGATATATTATTTATCACATAATTCAACATAAGAAAAAGTACAGTACGAACACCCTTATTCTTGATTTCAATTTCTGAACTACCCCATACATGAGAATAAGTACAATACTCACATAAAAGACATAATTATTACACTAAGTACATGACTAATACAAGTATTAGTCTAAAAAAGAACGTGGTACATCAGACCAAGTACAGTACTCAACAAAGTATCACTTATATACACGAAAGTACAATACAATATGTTAACCAACAAGACATTAATAAGTACAACACTTTCATAAACCATTAACGTCATATACAATTCATCAATAAGTACAATACTTTTATTTTTATTATCACATCAGTAATAAACCTAATTACGTTACTCAACAATCCATTAGTCACACCTCGAAGTACTTTACCATCACTAACAAGTTCAGCCCTTGCGAAGCATAGGTATGGTAACCAACAAGACATTAATCACAATTACATACTAAGTACAATACCCAATTGTTTGTTTCATTTCAGTACCCAATTGTTTTTTTTCATATTAAGTACAGTACCCCATTGGCTTTTTCATTTCAGTATCAACCATAAGTCGTGTGACTAGAACATCGAATACCTAAATTCGATTATTGAGATACAAGTGTTAGTCTCAAAAAGAGCATGGTACATAAGACCAAGTATAGTACTTTCATAAACCATTAACGTCATATACAATTCATCAATAAGTACAGTACTTTTATTTTTATTATCGCATCAGTAATTACAATTAATCACAATTACAATTAATACCCAATAGGTATTGTAACCAACAAGACATTAATCACAATTACATATTAAGTACAGTACCCAATTGTTTTTTTCATTTCAGTACCCAATTGTTTTTTTCATATTAAGTACAATACACAATTATTATTTTCATTTTATTATCAACCATAAGTCCTGTGACTAGAACATCGAATACCTAAATACAGTACATACTATGACTATCATTTCAGTATGACCCAAAAAACCACCAAAAACTTCTTTTTGTGGTCTGTGCCTGTTATTTCGCAAACCTTCTTCAATTTCCTGAAACTACACCTGGATTGAAAGCCACACTCGTTCTCCATCTTATAAACAAAAGCATACACTTCATAAGCCAACTTCTATAAAAGTACTGTACTGATATATTATTTATCATGTAATTCAACATAAGAAAAAGTACAGTACGAACACCCTTATTCTTGATTTCAATTTCTGAACTACCCCATACATGAGAATAAGTACAGTACTCACAAAAAGACATAATTATTACACTAAATCATACGAACATTTTTAAAACATACAAGTATTACTTTCAAAAAGAAATTATGCACAAGTATGCACAAAACCATTAATGTATTATACAATTCAATAATTACAATACTTTTATTTTTATTATCACATCAATAATAAACCTAATTATGTTAATCAACTAATAAGTTCAGCCCTTGCAAAGCATAAGTATGGTAATAAACAAGACTTTAATCACAATTACATTTACACAATAAATACAGTACCCAATTATTTTTTTTCTTTTCATTTCAGTACCAACCATAAGTACAATACACAATATCACTTACACATTAATCACAATTACACTTACATATTAAGTACAGTACACAATTACACTTCCATATTTGTCTTTTTACACTGACGTTGCTGGATAAATCAGCTAAATCCATTTTCTAAGTCCATTTCAAATCTTTTATATGAATGTAAGTACAATACTTATTCCTACATGAGTATTGCAAATAATTGACATAATATTTTTTTAATAACAAGAAGTACAATACTCAACAAAGTATGACTTATATACACTAAAGTACAATACATACAAATTACAAAAAAATATTGGGCATGTCGGAAATAATGCATGTCTGAATCATCAGGACACTACTCACCGTCTTAGTCTGCAATTCGATTCTTGAGATACAAGTATTAGTCTAAAAAAGAACATGGTACATCACTTATAAGTACAATACTCAGCAAAGTATCACTTATATACACAAAAGTACAATACAATATGTTAACCAACAAGACATTAATAAGTACAATACTTTCATAAACCATTAACGTCATATACAATTTATCAATAAGTACAGTACTAACAATCCATTAGTCACACCTCGAAATACTTTACCATAACTAACAAGTTCAGCCCTTGCGAAGCATAGGTATGGTAACCAACAAGGCATTAATCACAATTACATATTAAGTACAATACCCAATTATTTCTTTCATTTCAGTATCAACCATAAGTCCTGTGACTAGAACATCGAATAACTAAATTCGATTTTTGAGATACAAGTGTTAGTCTCAAAAAGAACATGGTACATAAGACCAAGTACAGTACTTTCATAAACCATTAACGTCATATACAATTCATCAACAAGTACATTACTTTTATTTTTATTATCGCATCAGTAATTACAATTAATCACAATTACAATTAATACCCAATAGGTATTGTAACCAACAAGACATTAATCACAATTACATATTAAGTACAGTACCCAATTGTTTTTTTCATTTCAGTACCCAATTGTTTTTTTCATATTAAGTACAGTACCCAATTATTTTTTTCATTTCAGTATCAACCATAAGTCCTGTGACTAGAACATCGAATACCTAAATACAGTACATACTATGACTATCATTTTAGTATGATAAAAAAGTACAGTACCTAGCAAAACATTAAGTAATTTTACAATTCAATATTAAGTACAGTACCCACTTATTCTTCTAATGTCAGTAACAAATCTAAGCACTAAACTCAACCAAACATTAGTAACTCATGCAGTCCATTTATAAGTACAATACCTAAACCTATTTGAATGACATAATCAAACATAAGTACTGTTTTCAACATAGTACAACATTATGCAATGCAATATCAATAAGAGAGACAAACTGATACAGTACTTCCTGACGCATATGCCATCATTCTTTGCTCACAACTCAGTACACATGTAAGTACTTTACCTTCAAAAAATCACCTATTTAGGTGATATGTGCCCTAGTACTGTACTCGGGGAGATGCATGTCGGAAGTTCTCTCCTGATTAGGTGCTATGTGCCCTAACATCGGGGGATGCATGTCGGAAGTATCAAAGCGGCTGAAGTATTTAGCGCAAATAGAGTACCTGGTGAGACCGCCAGATAAACGAAATCACCTTTAACGCAGTTGCTGCGGGAGCGAGAAGTACAATACTCCTGCGGGATTCGAATCAGCGCCGCTTGTGGGACCTAGGGAGCGGAGGCGCTGCGGTAGGGGACCAATGCCGCCAGCTGCACCGCAGAAGAGAATGCTGTAGCTTGCCGGATACCTGGAGCCGAGAACCACCTTGCTGGAGCGGAAGCGGTAGTCATAGCGTGAGCGGGAGAGAGGGATTCTTTTCATCTCGCTTAGAACCGGGAAATGGGAAAATATTTTGGGACTTGTGCAAAGCGGGATACAGAAGTGGCGGAAGGGGCTGGGGTTAATTTTTGCCTTTTACCGATAAACCGGGTGGGTCACCGGGTCTGAAAGTGTCTATGTGTAGCGTAGCGATCCTCCATGCCAAAAGGAAGCGGAAAGGCCTTCAACTTTTTCACCTCGCACCTCTGGCTTCTCACCGCCAGTTTGACCGACATCAGGAATCCCTCGCATCACTTGACTGATTCACACCCATGGTTGGCTCCCACCGGAAGTCCTCCTACGACTACCCTTCTACTGAAACCCTTGACATTATTGTTGAGCCTAAAACCCTAGAAGAACTGATTACCCCCCATGAGTGGCACTATCTTGAGGGTAAGCACTTCCACCAGGGAACGATCACACTACTATTTGGCTAGAATTACACCCATATCAAGATCACGACTAACATCGTCGATGATTGGTACATCTATAGTGGCTGGCGCAAATGGGTCAAGCTTGTCAACCTCACCATCGGACAGAAGCTCTTCATCTGACCTACTGACTACATGGAGGTCGAAGCTTGGGTTTATAACGCCGATTTCAAGATCCCCGACTGATTCCTTTTTTTCAATGTCACTATCATGGAGTATGAGCGCATGCAAAAAAAGAGGCGTGAATCCATGCCAAAATCAGAAACTAACTTTGGGGAGATGACTAAGGAGACGTACTTCTGGGTCCACTGCCTGCCCTACCTCAACGGCGGTCGATTCTACCCTATCCACATCCCCAACAGCTCTGACGATGAACCCTCAGAGCCCCCCCACAAGACGATGAGTAGAAAAACCATACCCACAAACATATGGAGATCTCGTCTTCGGCCCCAGAACAAACCCACTGCCATGCTCCCAGTCGCACCGGCTCAGACTAGCCATAAGCGCAACTTCAGTGACTCCATCAACTCTCAGGAGTCATCCACTCCCGCAGCCACAGAAACATTAGACAGGTACTCGGCATATACATCCTGGAACTGCATGTTCGATTTACCCTCTTCCAACATATTTCTTCCTGTTGCACACCAATTGAACTCTTTATTGATGAAATTTGATCAGTTCTTCCCGCTTTACATTATTAACCCGGCTTGATCCATCACTCACATCTACAACACTGCCATGGTGTACCAATATAACAGCCAAGGGGTTAGTCCACACTGCCAGAACCCCTCACGAACATCCACATAGAACTCTTCTGCCGAACCCCCCCATCCTGTCTAAACACCCTGTCCTCATCTGTTACAACTACATACCCACCTATTCTTGCCTCTTCACCATCGATCACACCACCTCGCATCTCTCCCCCCATCTCGGGCCATACTTGTACCTTACACACACCCGCACTCCCCCCTCGTTACACTAGAAACTACCTTATCACTGCACATTTTCTTGAACACCTTACTTGCCCCCCTCTCCCCCCGCCCACACCCCTCACCTATAGATGGTTGGATCCTACCCAAACGTAAACACTTCAAACATATCAAACCTAAGCCTAGGTGCTTCAAGTGCCTTGACTATGGCCACATACAACACCACTGTAAGAAACCCTAGGCATGTCTCACCTGTCGGTCCACAACCCACCTTGCCAGAAAATGCAATGTTGGATACCCTCCAACTCTTTCTGCCAACAATCACTTTTCCACTCTTTCCTTTCTTGCCCCATCCAACATATCACCACACATCCCCTTTTCCACCAATCAATGCATGCCAGAGTCACCTTCACCACAGACGAATCACATCAGACATATCTCGCTACTTCCCCGCCCACCCAACTTTTCCCATGCAGGTTCACAGATCGCATCTGGCCCTCTACATTTCCCACTGGAACCCCAACGCCCCTACAACAAGATATCACCAGATGCTACACACCACAGTCTACATGAATTCCCCATGCCGTGCAATATCACTTTTCCCTGGGAATCCAACACCATTTCACACGCTCATCAACAAGATAACACCAATCGAACATCTCACAAACCTCCTAACCAGAATAAGAACCCCATTACATGTCTTCACTGAATACCTAAACCACCACTCCCCCCGCCCACCCCAAACCCCCCCTTCACAACCCAGCTTGTATACGATACCCTCACTCCCAAAATGTTCATCACCAACCCTCGTACTTTGATCACCCTCCCCGTACACCTACCAGACAGCTCCATGAGGTCATGGAGGGTCTTCCATTCTAAGAGTATACTGGCTACCATCATGAACAACATTGACAATAAGCACCTGGACATTCTCTATATTACCAAAGCCATCGCCGACTTCCTCCCAGGGGTTACTGTTCTGAAACCTAAGATCCTCTCCCCATCCAAACTTCTATACACCATTCCCGAAAGCACTCTGATCCAACCCCTCTTTGATCATTCCTTTACCCTACCTTGCGATGATAGCTTCATCGAAATCCACCTTACCAAATGGTCTCCCATGGCCGGCGCCACCGTCACCCACGACGGCGGTTCCACATGGATTTTCATTTTGGATCTCCCACCACACCTCTGGGACATCAACATTTTTCATGATATTGCTCGCGCTGTCGGAGCCATTTTGCAGTTCATATCTCCCGAAACCATTAACCGTACCAATTACATCAAAGATTTCTATGTCTTTGCTTCTATGCCCCCCACGGAATTACCAACCATTCTCCATCTCTGCCTTGGGGAGACGCTCCACCCTATTTGTCTCACCGCCGAAACCCCTAACACCACTCCTACACCTTTCATCAACTTTGACACTCACCCAACATCCTAGAGGAACCCTACGAACAACTCTATAGCACCAAAACCTTCCACCTTCCACCCTGGGGTTGTCAACCTGAGGCACAACAAGCGCATTAAGACCAACAACAACAGTCTTATCCCCACGGCCATCGCTCGACTCCACCCCATCAACAAACCTGCTAGCCCACCTAACGTTATGGACATCTACTCTGCCACATCCTCCATTCCACCTACACCTACACAGAAGCTCACCCTCAAAGACATCTCTGACGAGGCGAGAGTCCTTCTCAAATCCGAAATCATTGCGGAGCTCACGGCAGATGATAGCCCCCTTCACAAGATTCAACCGACATGTTCAAATGGCTTCATGATGGAAGGCTCCACATCCCAAAGAGGTAATTCCCCCTCGCCCTCCTCGCTTTCCTTTACTACTTCTACATCACCTTTAGCTCCATGCACACACCACCAACATGTCAGTACTTCTCACTCCACTGACACTAGTGACTCTGAGCACTCACACACACCGATCTCCCCTCATAAGGACTTTCTAAACCATGTTCACACCGACTACCCCGATCGAGATAACATTAATGATCTCGCCTCATGGTCAGACATAAGCAAATTCAAGACTTTATCCAAACACCTTAGACTCACATTTGAGACCGATCTAGAAACTCACCAAACTCTTAGTAACATCGAGAGTTTCATGGGATTGAACAAAAGAAGGCCAGAGAAACTGGCCAGAACCCACTCGGAGGACCTGCATGTAACATCCCTGACCTGGGTTATGCTTTAACCCTAGGTGTTTTGTTTAAGAAAGATAATTATATACTTGATATTATCTTTTGAAAAGTAATTAAGGCTCAAGAGGAACTTATATTTTAATTTTAGTCCTTTTTGAATGACGTTGAAAATAATGTTTTGCTTGTGTTGGACTAAAGTGCAAATTACCCAAGTTGAGGGGTTAAATTGCAAATTTTACATGATAATATGTTCCTCATGTGTTGAATCATCATGAGAATGAAGATGATGCAGAGGTATGGCTGATGGTAGCCTGAGTACCAAGAAAGAGCTGATAAAGCAATGTTTGTGCATTAAAACCTAGTTTTGGTGTAATGTGCAATTTACCCAAAACCCAGGGTTCAATAAGAAAATTACCACTTCAAAATAGTACCTAATGTTTCTTGGAATCATGTAGAGCAAATAAAATGAGAGGGGCATCTCATTTGTACCTCCTTGAAGGAGAGAGAATCTTGATATTAAATAATCAAGATTTAAACATAATTGAAACCCTAATTCAATTTAATGCAAAAATAATTATATTAAATGGATTGCCCTTAAAAAAATTGTAGAGGTTGAAATCCACATATATGGACGTCCTTGTGCCTTACAAAGGCAATGGAAATATCTACGTGAGTGGAGAACCCACTCACATTAAGAAAATAAAAAGAAATATCCACTAACTTATGGATATTATTATTATAAGGGTTAAGGTGCTTAATTTGCTTTTCTTTAAATCATAGATAATTGAGAGGAATAAGAGGCAAAGGAGATATTCTCGTAACCAAGGAAGGGAAGGGGCAAGTGGCAAGGAAATGGAGGAGATAATCCCTACTTTCTCTCTCTTAAATGAATTTTCAATAAAATTCATATATATGCTCCTTTATCTATGAGTTGAAAGGGTAATTTCGAATCCACTTTCACTTCTTGCTTGAAAAACGACCAAGGGAGCTTAGGAGAAATAGGAGGACGACCTCCAACCTGTTGGTAAGCTTCTTAACCTTCTTTCACCTTGATTTCATGGTGGAAATCACAAATCAATGCTTGATTTCTTCTTTTCTTCACTCAATCTTCAACTCTAGCCAATCTTTTCACTCAAAAGCTTGAGGATAAGCCGTGGGATAGTTTAAGAAGCTTCATACACCATTGTTGATGTGAAGATCTAAGATTTTAAGCTCAATTGATGGCAGTTTATATAACTTGAACCCTTATTCATTGTTATTGAATTCAATTCCTCAATTCAATATGTTCGATTGTTCTTCTTGAAATTTCTTTGATTAATTGATGAAACTACCATGGAAATGGTAGTAGAAGTTGAGGGGTTGAAGCTTTATTATGATGAAATCATCTTAAGCACACATCTCAATAAGATTTAGTTGCAATCGGTTTCAACAAAAATAATCCAATCGCTTTTTACCAAACTGTTTGGTGATCAAACGGTTTGCAAACCGTTTGGAGGTTGAACCCCAAACCGTTTGGGCATGTTGACCGAATGAGATAGTTGACCATTTGGAGCCTTAAATGGTTTCAAACCGTTTGAACCTACTTGATTTGACCGTTTGGGGTTGGGTTGACCGTTTGGATAAACAAGTTCAAAACCATTTGGAGCCTTAAACGGTTTCAAACCGTTTGGACTTCTAGGTCAAAACTGTTTGGAGCCTTAAACGGTTTCAAATCATTTGGACCAAGTCAAACAAAATCGTTTGGTGATCCAATGGTTGATATTTGAAGGATTGAAGATCCAATGGTGTTGATTGATGAATATTCAATAGCACGATTGAAGGTCAATTCAATATAGTAAACCATGATCAATTGATTGATGTATCTATCAAATGAACCCTTTCGGTTTTGAGGCTGTTTTGGGCCAAACGGTCTTGAGACCGTTTGAGTCCAAATGGTCTTGAAACTATTTGGGGTCAAACGGTCTCAGGACCGTTTGGAATCAAACGGTTTCATAACTGTTTGGTGTTGAAACCCCAAAACCGAATGGAGGTCCAATGTGATCAAATCATTTGGAGATTTAAGATGGTAATTGATCCATTGATCCAATGATGATTGGCAATGTTAGGTACAAAGGTTGAAACCCTAAAGTACCTAGATGATCAGTACCTTTAGGTTAATTAACCCTAAAAGGTTATGAAAGCAATGTCTTAGTACACTATGTCAATCATAGTTGTATGTACTTGATTGAAGGGTTGATGTAACCTAATCAAGTTGAAGGGATGATAGAAAGAAATTCATGCATAAGTATTAATCATGTGGTGATTAGGGTATGATCCTTAGTGAAGAGATCATGAAAACTCTAATCGAGAAGGTTAATGAACCCTAACCTTAATTCAGGGCAATTCTGAGTGAAACCCTAATCTAGGGTAATAGTGAAACCCTAATTGAGGGTGATGACATAAGTAATCCTAAGTAAGGGTTATGAAATGTAAAACCCTAATTTAGACGAATAGTAAACCCTAATTATGGGTAATTGAATATGAAACCCTAATTGGGATGAATAGTAAACCCTAATTGTGGGATATTGAATGTAAACCCTAATCTAGGGTGATATTATGTGGAACCCTAATTTAGGGTGATGTTATGTAAAACCCTAGTATATTAATGTGATGTGGAACTTAAATCCAAAATGATGCCATCTAATGCTATATGAAACCCTAATCTTGGGCAATATGGTGATAAACCATAACCATGATCTGGGTAATGGGATAAATATCCCCAATTGACATGAAATGTGAAACCCTAACCCTAGTGAGGGAATAGTGGTGTTACCCTTGAATAGTGATGCTATATTTGTTTTGCATGGTGCTGATATGAAATTGATGTAACTGTTATCATCTGTACTAACCATGCAAGTATCATGAGATGATGAACATATCCAGGTATGAGCTATGATGTTTTATTTATTAAAATTGTTATTGGGCCTTATCTTCCATAATATGCCTTGTTGCCTAGTAAGAGGTAATAAGAGAATTAATGGGCCTTAAGTGCCATGAGAGATGCTTGTGTAACAAGTATCATGTTTACCTTGGTCAAATGACCTAAAGGTGATAGTTACCTGAAAAAGTGGTAACAATGCTCAGTGATGAGCTAAGAGTTTGAATACCCAGAACCATATGATTATGGCATTGAGTTTGTGAAGGGATGAGTATTCCCAGTGTTGAAATGAGGGACTGAGATCCCAATGTCTTATAAAGACTGAGAAGTAACTGATGAAAATAGTACATGTTTCTTTGTAGCATTTGTCCTAATAAGTTATGTTTGAAAACTTGACTAATGCTAAAAGAATATGATAATGTACTTAATTAATCAAGTGAAATCTTTTCATGTAGTGCTCTGACCATAGATCCGTCATCGTCAGTAGCTGGTGATGGTGAAACAGGTTTTCCTACAGGATCTCCTGGAGTTCGCATATTTTTGAATATGTGGGGGTCGATGGGAGAAAATATCCGTACGTCCTAATGGGGGAATTGATGGAAGGTAAACATTAAACCTCTCAATCCTTCATTATATGTGCCGAGATGGATGTATCACGAATCTCCTGATGATGTTAATGCCGGATCGATGGAGGTAAACATGAAATCTCTCGATTGCGAAGAGAGTACAACCGCCACTGTAACTCTATAGTGAAGATGCCACTATACCCTGACAAGCTATGTAGTAGAGACACAAGATGTTCTGCATGTGATCTCGCACTGACCGAGATGTGGGAGGTCATGGAAGCCGACTCTTCCATTGACTTTGTATGGTACTAATTTCGACTTCGCAATGGTCGGTTGGAGTATGAGCAATATACCTCATCTCCTCATAGCTTAAGTATGTTTGTAAAATGTAATCAGCCGTGTAGCGTATTTGCATAAGATTGAAATACGAGAACCACTGGTTGATGTTATCTTTCTTAGCATGTCCTTGATACATAACTGTTACTTATGTTCTTTAATTCCGTATTGAATAAGAGACATGCTGCCTTATCAAGTTATAGCTAAAATATTTGAATAGGAATGTTGCTCTAATCTACACAGATATTGATTTATCTATTATTGAAATATATGATTCCACTGTTCAGTTTATTTCTATTAAATTGCAATAATAATATTTTCGGCAGAGAGTTATATCTCTTGTTGGGGCAATTTACAAATTCTCACCCTCGTGGGATCCAACATTTTTAGGTAGACACCGACAAAGAGGTAGAAACCCTACAACTGAGGAAGAGCAGCAACAACAACAGGGACAACAATAATTCTTCAGGTGGAAATACTAGCTGTCAAGCTTTATATATAAAGTCCTATGTATCGTCTCTGTACTCTCAGGTCCTAGGAGTCAGTGGATAGTGTTTTTATAATCGATCTGAGATTTTGGTTTGAATACCTCGAGGATTTTGTTACTTGTACTTTTTAGCAAAGCAATGATGTATATATATATTCCTCGAGAAGAGATAGTACTGTGAATGTGCTTTGTGAACCAGTATGAAAATATAATACTGTGATTCTTATTTATCTCTTTGTAAATGGTTTTAATTTTTAGTAATTTTCAGTAATCTGCTATTTAGTGATTGCTTCCGCATTAGTTAATCTTATTATATTGGTTAAGACTATTTTGTACGCCACACTATAGATCTAGTACCCCATCTGCACCCAGACGACTCCCTCCCCACCATTTCTTTAATGTTTATTACGACTTGGAATGTTAATGGCGCGTCATGCGTAAAACATCGACGGAAGATTAGGAACTTCATCATTACTAACCACATATAGATAATCATATTTATTGAGATGAAAACTACCCTCACCGACTTCATGCTTCACACCGTCGGTGGTCATTACATCAATACATGGGTTTAGACCCCACCCATCAGGTTCAAAGGGGGCATAGTCATTGGACTAAATAATCTATTATTCTCCATCCGACACACAACGTTTCATCATAACCACATCACGATTCCTATCAATAACATCTTTGACAACATTGAATGGGCCCTCACAGCCACCTATGGTCCTCCACCCCCCCCCCCCCAAAGCAAACTACATCTGATTGCTTCAACAACTAGCCACTGATCATGCAAACACCCCTTGGATCATCAGAGGATATTTCAACCTCACCACCTCCCTGATGGAGAGATTGAACACCCTCAACGAGGGACAACACTTCACTTTAGCTGACCAACGATTCAATTCCTACTTAGAACAACACCATCTCATCAATTTGTCTTCAAACAATTTCACCTGGAATCGAGACCACCATTGGGTTAAGCTTGACAGATTCATATGTAACAACCCATGGCATCACCTCTACCAAAATACCATTACGCACCTCGCACACCGGCCCATCTCAGATGATTTCCCAGTCATACTCAACACATGCCCACCATTCGAAGGCCAGAAACTCAAGCGCATTGAAAACTACTGGCTCACTCACCCAGATTTCCTTCCCTGGTTCTCCTCTAAATGGGCTACTCTCCCTGATTTCCAAAATCCTGGCCAACATCTATCGGTCTCCCTCAAAACCATGAGAAAGGAGACCTTCTTATGGGCTAAAAACAAATTTGGGAATATCAAAGTATCCATTGCTGCCAAGGAAGCTGAACTTCTCACACTCGATTCGGATCCACACGCTGACCCTGCTCACATCCTCACCCTTAGGGCTGAACTTGACACCATCTCTGACTACTGGGAGCAGATTTGGGCTCAAAGAGCTAAAATTCAATGGTTGTGTCTGGGTGACAATAATACTAAATATTTCCACCAGTGGTGCGATCATAAGCAGAAGAAAAACTCCCTTCATTCCTTCACCATTAATGGCGTCTGCACCACAAACCCGACCACCATTGCCTCCCACATAGTCTCACATTTCCAACACATGTTCAATTCTAATCACCATCCACATCAAACAAATCTCTTCCTATAGAGAAACATCTCTCCCCCCCCCCAAGAGCACTCTAACCTTGAATGTCTTATTGCCCATTTCTCCATAGGTGAAATCAAATAGGCCGCATTTGCTTTAGGCAGAGACAAAACACCTGGTCCGGACGGATTCAATGTTGCTGCCATCCGTCATTTAGCCACATGTCAAGAACAACTTCAACAAAATCTTCAAACACCTTCACATGACTGATGACCCATCGACTGTCATCAAACCCCTCAACCAAACTAACATCACCCTCATACCTAAATCCATCCTCCCATCATCCATTCACCAATACCGACCTATCCGTTTGATCAATACTACTTACAAAATTATTGCTAAGGCCCTCAGCAACCGCCTGAAACCCCAACTGCAACACATCATTGCACCCAACCAATGCGCCTTCCTGCCCAATCGTACCATCCAGGACACTTACATTGCTATTAGTGAGATGCTACACACTTTCCACATATCCCATACCCCCACCTTAGCCCTCAAACTAGACTTCACCAAAGCCTTTGATTATGTCAATTGGGACAACATCAAATACTGCCTCATTAACCACAACTTCCCACAGAAATGGATTGATTGGATCATGTCTTGCATCACTACGTGCAAGTTCTCCACCCTCATCAACGGTTCCCCTCAGGGCTATTTCGGAAACACAAATGGGCTCAGACAAGGTGATCCTCTCTCACCTTATCTCTTCATCCTATGCACCTCTATCCTCACCAGGATGATGACCATCGCGGCTGAAAACCATCTGATTCACACCCTGACATCTGCAGTTTCAACATAACCCAATATGTTGATGATACCATGATTTTCATAACCCCCTCTGATCATAATATCATCAACACCATCAAACTTCTCGGTACCTTCTCATATCTCACCGGATTGAAGATCAATCTTCACAAATCCACCATCATCGGTGTTTACATATCTGACGATGATATGGATAGATACCAGAATCTTCTCAGCTGCAAGAGGGAACACTTCCCTTTCAGATACCTTGGTCTTCCCACCTCCCCCACTCGCATACATGCATCTGCTTGGGACCCTATCATCAACCTCCTCAAGACCAAACTCTTCGACTAGAAATCCAACTTCCTAAGTCTGGTGGGTCGGCTCACCCTTCTCAATAGCTCCCTCACTCCCACACTTACTTATTACATGAGCTGCATCCCACTCCCCGCCAAGATTGCTTACCGCATTGACAAGATCCACAAAACATTCCTGTGGGATCACAAAGGTAAACACACTTACCTGACCAATTAGAGATCCATCGCTGCCCCCATCGATCAAGGGGGTTGGGGCATTATTGACATCAGATTACATAACACCTGCCTACTCCTCAAGATCATCACACAACTCTACCAACATAGAAACTCCGCATGGTCAGAACATGTCATGCACAAATACTACCCACTGCAACCTCCATGGCGCCCTGTTAAGAGTAAATCTGCCTCACCCCTATGGAAACATCTTAACGGTATCCTCTACCTCATCCAAGACACCATCCACACGCCGCCACACATTCATCTCAACATTCTCTTCTGGTCCGATCCATGGTACCAACAACAACCCATTACCAACTTCATCATCTCACACGACATCCCACGCTCTCTCCGGAATATCAACATTCAGAGAGTCCTCGCGCTCAGTAGCAGCCGCATATACAACACCCTCAAACATACCCTGGCACATCATTTCCCTACCCTCCCCATCTTAGATATTGTTCGGACCATAGAATTAGACACACACTCTCATGTGACTTGAATTTGGGGCCCTAGATATTCCACCAAGAAAGCATACAGATTCTTCTCCTATAGAGGCCACACCAACCCCATTGCTCACATTTGGCACACAAGCATCGCCTTTAAATTCAAGCTTTTCGGATGGTTACTTTGGAACAACAAGCTACTCACCGATCAAAACCTTCACAGTCGGGGCATTCTCAGACCATCCAGATGTCACCTATGCTTCATGGATTGTGAGGATGTCTACCACATCTTCTTCCTCTGCCCCTATACTTGCAGCATCATGCATGCTTTTCTTGATCCCACACACCTCGCCCATCTCACATTCCAAGAGGTCATCTCCTCACATTTTGCTAGAAGTACATCATCCAGATACAATGTTAACCATGCTTCCATCATCACCATCATAGCTTGGCACATTTTGAAGGAGAGAAACCACCGTAGACACCATTCACCTCACCCGGATGATATTTTCAAAACTAACATACAAACTACTATACTCCATGTTTGCTCTACCCAGGCGGCGACGATAGAACCAACGGCTCTGCTCCTTCACCTATGACGAAGGAAATGGGCTTTCACACTCCTGTTTGCACCTATACACCGGAGGAGATCGAGCGTGACGATGATGGCTTCTAAAAATCGCGGAGAGTTTCTGGCAGATCGACTACACTTCCCGCTCAATGATGACGTTGCCGATGTGGTCTCTTTACTCTTGCTACCGTGCTTATCATTTTTAGGGGCTTGCCCCCCCCCCCACTATGCTTGCTCTCAACACCGCTGGTGTCCCGAGCTTTATTTTTGCTTTACCTTCTATATCTCCACATGTGGTCACTACATGTTGGAGAACCTTCATTTTAGTATAATATTATGGGCCTATATGATAAAAAAAAAACAATAAGGCACAATAGCGAGTGAACGGGATTTATTAGAAAGCAGCGTCAAGTAAAATAGAAGAAAAAAATGCATCTTCTCTATTCGAACATGACCAACGAACTCGGTGATCCAGATGAGAAATCATTGTCGTCCTTCATCACCGCATACGCAGAACAACATAAGCATAAGACATTGAATGTTCTGGTGACAAATTGTAAAAGCTGAAGACGAAGTAAAGAAACTCAAAACAGGGAGGCATGATGTCTGACATCAGTCCCGCAGCCATATATATCCAAAAGCATGAGCTGCTCACTATGTTGTGCTGGCAAATTTACAGTAATCCGGCTTAGCACGTGGCAATAAAGAAAAAAATTGAACTCAAGCGATGTACAAAAACAGGGTAACAACCACTTCAATATAGCTCAAACAACAATTTGTATAAAAAAATCCGTGAATAGCAGGAGAAGCAGGTAGACTGGCTGCTGGAAAGCAGACATGTCACCTGCTCAAACAGCAATTTGTACAATAAAATCTGTGAATAGCAGGAGAAGCAGGTAGACTGGCTGCTGGAAAGCAGACATGTCACCTGCACTTAGTTATAGGGTAGTAGACACAGCCTACAAAATTCTCTGAAGTAGTCCATCCGTTCAAATAAATAAAACAACTTAGTTTTTGGTGTTGTCATCTTCCTACAGATCATTGAAGAGGGGTGGCTGTCGATCGCACTGGCACCCTGACCGGAAACGGACACCATCGTAAAGTTGAAAACATTGAAGGTTGGTGACAGGTCAAGATCTATGGGGTACCCAGCATGGTATCATGTTTAAATTTTGAGGTAGAAGCTGGTTGGAACATTTATTCTCTGTATTGATGGCGGCCTTAGTAGACAGGCCAATCTGGAGACGCACGCAAACCAATATGGAGACGCTCTCTACACGACAAATTTAGGAATCCCTTGGGATACCCTATTTAATTGTTAGATATATGGCATCTTTAGCAGTCGTGTATATATCATAGATTAAGTCCAATATAGTGTTGTTCTACAGTGATAATAAACAGACGAAATGTAAATAAGAAGGAATACCAGACTGTTGAGGCGTGCATGAATGCACTGTCCTTAAGAGTATTTCCTCCTTACTCAACGACGAATGTCAGTGCAACAATAATCCACGATGGGTACTCTCCCAGGATACAACAACAAGAGGAGCGAAGCGTGCACCCGCAAATCCCTCCTCAGCGAGAGGTCTTTGATCGTTCTTCCAGCGATCACCGGAGTAGCGACAGTGGCAAAAACCGAACGGAAAAGATAGTGTCTAGTGTTTTTGTTGTATCGAACGATAGCGGAAAACAAACATAAATAACAAAGAAAGGAAGAGTGAAAGGATGCGTTCGGTTGCAAACGCGTTGCGGTTTGGAAACGCCAAACGAACGGATGCATTGCAGCGGCCCAGGTTAAAAATTGATTCAATGAACCGAACGGTAAAACCAAGCCGGGGCCGCGCCAGCACGAAGGGCTCCGGGAGGCCGGATTTGCACCCCCCTGCGCGCGGGATGCGACGTGCGCTGACGCGCCCGATTAAAGGGTTTCCGGACCGGGCCGGCCCAAACCCCATTTGCAAGGCCCACCATGCGCGTGCGTAGGGCCTATTCCCTTTTATTCCTCAATTGTACTATGGACAATGATCCATATATAAGGAGGAGGGAAGTCTCCACCACAAGCAATATGGGACTAAACCTTTGCCTTTTGGTTTGAAATACAACAAAGAAGTATAACAATCCCCCACTATTTTAAAATAAATAATATAAAAATCGAGTTGACAACTGGAAGAACTTAAACAAATGACATGCATAAGCTTTGGTAGAACTGAGTTCTTTGAACTAAAGTATAGAGTAGATGTACGTAATCTGTAGAAGATTAGTTGAACTATGTTCTTGAACCAATTCCTCCTTTATCTTATTAGTGGTACATTACTCATATGACATTCATAAAATCAATTACCTTTCTTACGGATTGGCGCCTTTAGGCCATGCGCCTACTGGGAAAATTCATGAATGCTCTAGAGATCTGCCCAAATCACAACAGGAGCGACCCCACTCCACACTCATATAGTTGGACTTTCATCAATCATATATTGCAGTATATACACCACCATTAATGGCTATGAAATCCATTAAGAAATATATTCAACTCAATCATTGCAATTGTTGTTTACATCATAAGAATGAGATACATATATTACAACACATTGAGTCATCCAGTGACTTCGTTCTTCCCATTGAACCTTCTTCCCGGGATCACCGTTCATGAAGGTTGGGTGTCCATCACTTCGACTTCTGGTATGGGCATAGTCCCATTCTCCTCGATGTATCGTTCACTAGTCGTTGACTTAATGGCTTTGTCAGAGGATCGACCAAGTTTAATTCTGACTTAACATAATCCATTGAGATTATGCTATCACATACAAGCTGCCTCACAATATTGTGACGTAGGCGAATATGCCTACTCTTCCCATTGTAAACTTTGTTTTTAGATCTTGCTATGGCATCTTGATTATCACAGTGTATAAACACTGGTGGAGAAGGTTTCTCCCAAATGGGAAGATCCATTAGAACATGTCTCAGCCATTCGGCTTCAGTTCCATCCTTTTCTAAGGCAATAAACTCAGATTCCATAGTGGAACGAGCTATACATGTTTGTTTGGAAGATTTTCAAGACACATCACCTCCACCCATAGTGAAGATGTAGTCACTTGTAGATTTCAATTCATCTGAATCCGAAATCCAATTGGCATCACAAAATCCTTCTAGTACAGTTGGAGATCCACAAAAAATCAATCCATGATTAATTGTGCCTTTAAGGTATCTTAAAACCCTATGTAGAGCATCCCAATGATCCTTATTAGGATTTTGAGTATATCTACTTAATCTCCCCACTGCATATGCTAGATCTGGACGAGTACAATTCATTAAGTACATCAGACTTCCAATAACTTGTGCATACTTGACTTGTTGAACACTATTACCTTTATTTTTCTTGAGATTGCAATTAGAATTAAAAGGTGTACTGACCGGCTTACAATCAAACATTGAAAACTTATTGAGAATTTTTTCAACATAGTGTTCTTGGGATAGCAAGATGGAATCATCATTTTTAAGAAGTTTAATTCCTAAAATTACATCTGCCTCACCCATATCTTTCATGTCAAAATTAGAAGCCAAGAAGCCTTTTGTACTATTTATTATATCAATATTAGTGCCAAAAATAAGCATGTCATCGACATAGAGACATATTATAACACAACCTTGGTTATCGACTTTAGAATATATACATTTATCTCCTTCATTTATATGGAATCCATATGATACAACGACCTTATCAAATTTCTCATGCCACTATTTAGGTGCTTGTTTCAAACCATAGAGAGATTTGATTAGTCTGCATACCATATGTTCTTTTCCCGAAACTACATACCCTTCAGGTTGATCCATATAAATTTCCTCATCTAAATCTCCATTCAAGAAAGCAGTTTTAACATCCATTTGGTGTATGATTAATTTCTTAATAGATGCCAAAGCAATTAAAATTCTAATTGAAGAGATTCTAGTAACAGGAGCAAAGGTATCAAAATAGTCAATATCCTTTTGTTGTTTATATCCCTTGGCAACCAAACGATCTTTGTATTTATCTACAATCCCATCTATTTTCAATTTTCTTTTAAATATCCATTTACATCCTATGGGTTTAATACCTGGTGGAAGATCCACTAATTTCCATGTATGATTAGATAATATAGATTCAATCTCACTATTAATTTCTTCCTTCCATAAAGAGGAATCAGTTGAATTAATAGCTTCGTTGTAAGATTGAGGATCATTATCCACTATAAAGGAATAGAAATCATCACCAAGATTCTTTTCCTTCCTCATCCTAGTGGAACTCCTAGGTTCTATATCATCCGGTTCTAAAACATCATTAGAATTGGATGTACTTGGGATATTCTCGAAAATTTCATTTGAAGGATTAGCTAAGTTTTCTAAGGGAGTTTTCATAGGAAAAATATGCTAAAAAAATCCAGCATTTTTAGATTCAACAATTGTATTAGGTTCTACAACATTGTTGCCACTTCTAATAACCATGAATCTATATGCAGCACTATTCTGAGCATACCCTATAAAAACACCATCTAGGGTTCTAGATCCCAATTTTCATTTCTTAGGCTTAGTTAATAAGATTTTAGCTAGACACCCCCACACTTTGAGGTATTTCAAGTTAGGAGGATATCCTTTCCATAATTCATATGGTGTCTTATTTGTCTTCCTACTAGGGATGCGATTTTGAAGAAAACAAGATGACAAAATCGCTTCCACCCACAAGTTGTTGGGTGCTCCTGAATTGATTAAAATAGAATTCATCATCTCCTTTAGAGTTCTATTTTTACATTCAGCAATACCATTTGATTGAGGTGAATATGGAGGTGTGTATTCATGTATAATACCATGGTTCACACAAAATTCATTAAAGGGAGAAAAATCATATTCACCACCCCTATCTGAGGGAAGACGTTTTATTTTCTTATTGAGTTGATTTTCTACTTCTGTTTTATAATTAACAAACATTCCAAAGGCTTCATCCTTTGAATGTAGTAAATATAATTTTGTATATCGTGAGAAATCATCTACAAAAATAATGTAGAAACGTTTCCCACCTCTAGATAGGTTTCCTTTTAAATCTCCAAGATCAGTGTGAATTAAATCGAGCAATTCAGAATTTCTATGTGAAATTTGAGGACACGGTTTCTTGGTAGATTTAGTTTCAGCACATATTTGACATTTATTATTTAAATTAACAACACCATCAATATCCTTTAGTAAACCTAAAGATTTCATGCGTTGTAAATATTTAAAATTAACATGTCCTAATCTATTGTGCCATACATCAAAAGAATCAATGATATAAGCAGAAGGACTTATTTCATTATCAGCAGAGTTTGGTACATTCAACATAAAAAGGCCATTTGAACAGTAAGCCATGCCTATGTAGTCTCCATATTTGGAGAGAATGACCTTGTTTGATTCAAAGGACACTTTCACCCCAAACTTCACAAGTTGATAGACGGAAATTAAATTCACACGAATATCTGGGACAAACAACACATCTTTGATCAGTAGAATGTTTCCATAAGTCATCTTGATCATGACATTGCCCTTTCCAGTCACAGGATAAGCAGTGGAGTTGCCCATGACAACCCGGTGTTCCTCCTGTCCCACTTCAGTGAAAGTCACGAAGGCATCTCTGTTGCCACTGATGTGGCGACTAGCCCCCGAGTCAATGATCCAATCATTCTGGTGGAATGATCCCATGCTGTCAATGCTGAAAAATGCCACAAACACGTTCTCAGTAACAAGGTTGGTTGAAGGTTCCTTCGAATCCTGGATTGCTTCTTTCTTCCTATGCCTGCATTTAGGATAAGTATGACCAGGTTTGCCACATACATAACAAAAAACATTATTTTTATCTATGTCTTTGCGGCCTTTGTTTTTATGATTGTTTCTTTTATCCTTCTTCTTCCAACGATTTTTAGCATGATCAGAAGATTTATTATTTTGTTTAACATCAGAGTTAACAAAATTCGCGGAAGAAATCAGTTCCTTATTCATATCAGAATTTTCTCTTATACGGTTTTTATCTTCCACTCGGATGTGTATTATCACATCATCCAGAGACATAGTCTTTCGTTTATGTTTTAAATTATTCTTATAATTCTTCCAAGAACTGGGAAGTTTTTCAATTAAACTACCAACTATAAACGATTCAGGAAGATCTATATTTTCATTTTTCAAATCATCGAGTAAAATTTGAAAGTCATGAATTTGAGTGATTATATCCTTGTCATCAGACATGCGAAATTCCAGAAAATTTACAACTGTAAACTTATGCGTAGAAGCCTCTTCTAAGACATATTTCTTGTTTATGCTTTCCCATATTTCAGAAGCAATTTTAACATGGAAGTATGCATCAAAAAGTTGGTTAGAAATAGTACTTAGAATAACATAACGACATATACGATTTGCTTTTTCCCATTCAACATAATCAGATTCAGGTTTCATTTGGGATAAAGCAAAAGCAACATTCGATACTTCTAATGCCGTGAAAACCTTTTCTTGCCATCGTCTGTAATGAACACCGTCAAACGTTTCAATTTTAGAAACATCAGGAAGAGGATTTTGCGAGACTGTTGAAACAGTAACAAGTTGATTGTTAGGCGCAGACGGCGTTACCGGCGAAGAAGGAGTTTCGAATCCTTCTATTTAATTAACCATCGTAGAAACATATATTACTCTTAAGATTGTTGTTCTACGGTGATAATAAACAGACGAAATGTAAACAAGAAGGAATACCAGACTGTTGAGGCGTGCAGGAATGCACTGTCCTTAAGAGTATTTCCTCCTTACTCAATGACGAACGTCGGTACAGCAGTAATCCACGATGGGTACTCTCCCAGGATACAACAACAAGAGGAGCGAAGCGTGCACCCGCAAATCCCTCATTAGTGAGAGGTCTTTGATCGTTCTTCCAGCGATCACCGGAGTAGCGACAGCGGCAAAAAATGAACGGAAAAGATAGTGTCTAGTGTTTCTGTTGTATCGAACGATAGCGGAAAACAAATATAAATAACAAAGAAAGGAAGAGTGAAAGGATGCGTTCAGTTGCAAACGCGTTGCGGTTTGGAAACGCCAAACAAACGGATGCATTGCAGCGGCCCAGGTTAAAAATTGGTTCAATGAACCGAAGGGCAAAACCAAGCCGGGGCCGCGCCCGCACGAGGGGCTCCGGGAGGCCGGATTTGCACCCCCTGCGCGCGGGATGCGACGTGCGCCGACGCACCCGATTAAAGGGTTTCCGGACCGGGCCGGCCCAAACCCCATTTGTAAGGCCCACCATGCGCGTGCGTAGGGTCTATTCCCTTTTATTCCTCAATTGTACTATGGATAAGGGTCCATATATAATGAGGAGGGAAGTCTCCACCACAAGCAATATGGGACTAAACCTTTGCCTTTTGGTTTGAAATACAACAAAGAAGTATAACATATAGTGCAACTAGTACATGTGAGAAAAGTAGTTTTACTTCTAGTCCAAATGACAAATAAGTTTTATCCCTTATTGCTCACTCCTAGAATTTTTGTGATCCTTATATGTAGGATCACATGGAGAACTAGTGTCCAAGGAGTCTTAGGAGGAAGGTATGCTCAACTCCTTCGTGGGTGGGGTAACCACAACACTCATCTTTTTACTTAGCTCCGCAATATGCACAAGAGTAACCGAGTGACCACGTCTTAATGGAAATATGATTAGTGGGGTGTGTAAGTCTATAAATAGACCTCCGATCATTAGGGTTAAATACATTTCTTTCGAACGCAACCATCAGCCGTTCGTGCGAGTGTTTAGTGAGTCCTAATCCCGAAGTCTGCCGCCGTCGCTCCTGAATGTGACAAAGTCGTTCATCCTCTTCATTCCAGACGCAACCTGTCAGGCGGTGGTAATCCCGAAGTCTGCAGCCGTCGCTCCTGAAAGCTACAAAGTTGTTCATCCTCTTCCTTCCAGACGCAACATGTCAGGCGGTGGTTCTTGCAGTTGCTGAGCTGCACTGGTGGTAGTACATCTCTTCGTCTGCAACGTTTTTCGCCTATGCAAACGTGACACTTCTCTTCAGGTTCGTGACGGAGTGGGAGAAAAACGCTTGTCCTGGAAGATCTGCACATCGTTGATTTCTTTAAATAAAATGTGTTTGTTTCTCAACGAACGATCTGGTCACATTCCTAACTCAGTTTATTTTCTCCTATATTGTTTATTCTTCTACTTCTTATTTGGATATGGTTGTAATCATTAATTCATTGCACATGTCGTTGTTGCATGTAACGACGTAAAATACTAAATATTAATTCAACATTAATAATCCGGCTTGTACAGGATATATGTTGAAAGGTGTGTATCCGGCATACCCATAATGCTGAAAGTGTGTATTGTTGTACAGTTTGATGGGTGTTAAATGTGGAAAACACCATATCTTAGGTTAGCTTGTCTACATTATCGTAAGTGTGTTTCCTTGGTCAGAAAACTCGACTTAAGAGTTTGTTAACTATGTTTTTAGATTGGGATGCACGGCTTGTCTTGGATCACCATTGTTTATTTATATGGAGCAAGTGATGCATCTCTCTTTCTCTTTTCTCTAATGCCACACTGTGTTTCTTCATTTCATTCCTTAGAGGGGATAAAGAATGTCGATTGTGCTTCCTTTTCCCTATTTTAAATTTTACATGTTATCCGTGCCACTCCTAAACATCCTTCCTCTTTAACAAATTGATACTACTTAATTTTGATGAAAGTTTGTTGTAATATACAGTTCTAGTTATTTGGAATATTTATGTACAATGACTGTAAAATAGTTGTTAGAGATAAGAAAAAGTCTTCTTTAACTGATATATATTGTGCATCATTTGCCTGTCGAATTGAGAATTTGATTAGCTTTTCCACTCTTCTGTATCATACATGTTTTCTGATTTTGTAAGGCCCTTTGTAAACATGTGGTGGCTGTTTGGGAACAGTTCAACTGCCTAGTATTTGTTGTTACCGTCTACTATCATGCTATTTTTAACGTACTTTCTTTGATGGTCAATGTTTGTTTTCTGACCTTGTTGGACATGTACGCTATAATCTGAGTTGAGCCTTGCAATCTCATTTTTTTATTCTTTAGAAGTAAAAATACATTCTCCTATTCGTACTCCTTATTGTTTTCTGACCTTGTTGGACAAATTGTGTGATAAAATTTGTCCTCCAAGCATTTCCACGTCAAATACATTCTCCTATTCGTACTCCCATAGTTAATTCTCTTTTATTTGAACATATTCTTGTAAATATATACATTGTACATGTTTTCATGAATGAACTATTAACTATGGGCATCACACAATGCTATCTGGCGTGGAAATGCTTAGAGGACAAATTTTATCATATCTTAACTAGAGAGACTATGATTTGCATGTTACCGACTTGTTTTGATTATTTATCACTTATTTTATGTGTCATGTATTGTACACACGTGACTTACATGTAATAATATGTATGTATACCTTCGAATGGGTATGAGCTTCCTAAAAGTTTTCATGTTAGTTCATTAGAAAATATTCACACTTCTCAGTGTGGATGCATTATTCGTGGCAATTACCTATCAAACTATGACCAGACTTTTCCACGTGTATAAGTGTGGAAAATGAAGATACTGAATGTGAGGGAAATAACTTACACTAGAAAGCTTAATCACAAAAATAAGTATACATCTTTACGCTTCATTTTTCAACACTTCTAATGAGGGTGGATGTACCCATTTCGCACCCTTTTATGTGTGGAGAAATGCTAAATAAGCGTGGAAATTCACAACCTTCTTTTGTAGTGAGGGGAAAATGGATTTATTTTTTCTAAGTTGTTGTCTTAGAACTAGCCAAAGACATAGAGTAGTCATGAGATAGGATTTTAGAATATCCTAAACTCAATGAAAATGTTAACGTACGCTATGTTGACAGGACTACAATAGAAGGGTGACTATAGTACACAAATTAAAAATTGACCTCAATAATAAATCGATTTACAGTGCAATGATTGTATGTATTAGTGCGTAACAGTCCATGTTTGCATAATAGTGACATAGATATTACTATTGTTTGTGTATATTCTGTATACATGTTAGTGTATAGAGAGGTGTAATATTAAAATACATATGGTGTGAGCCAATGATTTCCCAAAAGATTCCATCATTGTTAAGTGATACTTTGTGTTGTCTGAGAATATTTATTGTATTATTCATTTAAATGTTTAATATGAATGTAAATAAAAAATTATAGTCGTATATATGTATCAAACAACTGATCTTGAAACCAATCCACTCAAAATTGTCGTGAGAGTGTATTTTAATAAATTTTGAACTATAAATTTTATAATGTGTAGAGGAGACTTCAATGCTGAGAGTGATCATGATACATAAAATTCAAAAGTATATAAAATTTGAACTCAATAAGTACACACTAGTACAATTTATATTTATTGGCTATATATAATATAAATTTTGTTGTATTTTTTTATGAACTAGGTAGTAAATTGAGTGCATGTCTTAATTATTGTTATTTTTACAGAATGTATACTAGTTAGTTTAATTGGAAAATGAATCCCCAACGGCATATATTGATTTGCCTTTTTATGTGATATTGTTCCATTCATTATGTATTTTTGAAGTATTGTAAGTTCTATACATTAATGTGTACTAAGTAAAACAAAACAACAATTTAAAAAAGAAGCAATATACAAGAGTCATTTTCTTGTAATTTCATGCAATATTATTTATTTTATTTGTGTGTATATTTTATATTTTTACCCATAAGCATATACTTTACAACTTGTGTGTCTTTTTTGTGTAAAATAGTGTGTAGCACATATATTTTTTATAACTTTTTTTATTGTCAGAAGTATAGTTCCAGCCATATATATCACAGAAACACAAAGCAGAGCCATTACTTGTTATACTTAATCCAAAATACATAAACCAAAATCAACTTATATATATATATAAATAAATAAATATATATATATATATATATATATATATAGAGAGAGAGAGAGAGAGTAAATATTATAGAATCACAACCGTTGCAAATGCAATATTGGTCAAACTAAATATGTACCCAATACTAATGATTTAGCTTAGCCTAAATAGAATCTATATGGCCATGGATTCCTTAATATATTTTCGACTAAAATTTTGAGTGAATGTATATTCGTAGAACTAATCAAGATTGAGAACAATTGTGAAATGGAATTAGACAATTTTATGATAACAAAAGGCCTTGGCCGATAATATGTAGTATTGGACGCAGATTGAAATATTAATACTTTTATTATCTTCAATAAAAGTGTAGAAATAATATATATGGTCAAGGATATCGTCTTATATCTTCACACACATAGTGTTTAGGGTCCAATACTACACATAATGTTTGTTCTAGATACATGGAATTATAGTTTAACATGCTATCTTTTAGATTCATACAATGTGTTTAGGTTGAGTACTCGTACTGTATAGTACGTTACAAATTATAGTCATACAAACATAAATTTTTTAGTGTTACTACATATATTTCTTAGGGTCTACGTAGAAATGATTTTGTTGTAAATGTAAATGATATTGTAGGTCAGCATACAATGTTGCATGTCAATATACTGAGTGTAGATTATAAGTACATGTAATGTTTTAGATCACAATGTAGATGGTATGTACGTGTGATTTGACAAAATACATAATATTCATAAAAAATTGGGTTTGTTTTCATGTTACATATTTAATTGACAAGTTAGTTCTAAGTAGAGTACCGTGGCATAATTCTGACACACGACATCACTTAGTTTAGAATATTTATGAAAGCAAGTGGTCATGAGAATATGTAATTCCTAGGCCCATCACTAGTGGCGTAGTCATATGGTGTCTAGGTTGGGCACATGTCCAACACAGATTTCATAAAATAAACATCAGTAAATAGAAAAATATCCAAAGTTCTACCGAAAAATACCTATTGTTCCCTACCCAATATATCCAACTTAGGTTCTTTAATAGTGATTCCTTAGACAAGATTTTTTAGATCCACCACCACCCATTGCCAAAGGATCTAGTAGAGTTTTAAGAATGATGAATGGCCCCACTGGTATTTATTTTCCTTGGTTGTGTTGTTTATCCTCACTCACACACAACCCGATATAACCTTTTGACATGTCATCCATCCTAGTACCCATCCTGGGATGATCATGCTTAACTACATAGTGTGCCTTGATAGGATATAGAAAAATAAGGTGCACCTTGTAGATATAGATATTGCAATCATTCAATTAGAGATCATTTTATTTGAAGTCAGAAATCCTGGTATGTAATGATCTCCCCCACCTAGGTTATTAACATCCTTGTAATGGTTCAATTATATAACATCATAATGTTTTCCTATTTTAATGCAGACCAATTTTCACATCCTCATATTTTTTGGTTACATTATTATAATTTCTTAAGTATATGTTATTCATGGTCAACATTATATAAATGGATCATTACCCCTAATTTTGGTTATTAGAATTTACTAATAAATTTCCTATTAAGAGAAACTGAGTGAAAATGGTGACACACAAATTTTCAAGGTTTAACTATATTGGAATAATTAGTTATTTAATATTAAAAGACTTATCTTGTTTTAATTATAGAAACCTTTCTTGTCACCAAAATGGAAACCTAACACTCATAGAATATTCTATGCTCAAAATGAGGTAGGTGGTAGAAATTTGAGATCATTTTTGGTTGGTTTGATTGGGAAAAAGACTTTCCTTAGATAGTGACAAAAAAACTTTATTACAATTATCTCATATTATCCCAGAATTTCCTTTGAAGTGGACTTTCTCTAGGCCATCAAATGCGGACGCCACTTGAGAAAACTGATCTGAGCTGCCTGTTCTTCTTCTTTGGCCGTCAAAATCTTTGGCAATGATATTCATCCTGGTCAATTGCAGATTTCTCACAGTCTCCTAATCCTTTTTGGAAACCAATTCTCCATCACTATCTCTGCAAAAACCTTAGATCTCACAATGCTAGAAACATCCAAAGCTCTGCCAACCTTACTCGAGTATTCGCAGACCACTTGTGAGTGCTTCCCTTGCTTATCTAGGCATTGGGGAAGCTTCACCCTACCCATATAAGCTTACTATAAGTCCATATTTCACCCTACGCCAACTACAATCAAAGAACCTCCACGACAGTTCTCCACTTTGACACCTTCTTCACTCAATTCTTCATGACTAGACCACCTTAAGGGAGTCACGAACCCCACTCCATTCTCAGTTACAAGTGCAATTCATCGTACTGGTCTTCCAATGAGACCACTTAGTAACTACCACGTAAAGCCCCATTGGCAGAGGCTTTGGCTCATGCGCAGCTCACATATAGAGACCAAAGAGGCATCGTGGGAGTGATAAATGATTCCTAGACCTAGGGTTGTAAATGGGTAGGATATTACCCATTTGCCCACTACCCATAACCTATAGGGTAGGGTATGGGTAAGCATATTCTTTACCCACCGCCCCTTTACCCTTTACCTGCTTTACTCACATCTAAAGAGGGTATGGTATGGGAGAAGCTCTGCCCTACCCACTTTACCCATTAATATAAGGTTGAATTCATAATTTCATATTTGAATACATGTATTATTTCTTACCAAAACCCTCAACAAGAAACACCTTTACTTTCTAAATTGTACTATTATGATTTCAAAAAAAAAAGGCAATGGGTAGCATGAAACTACCTTTTATAGTCATATTTTTTATAGAAAAATGGATTATCAATAAGAAATTATATATTGAAATTGCTTGGCCTTGTCTTTAGAATAAATATTAGGTTAAATATTACTATTTTTTATTGTATATCACAAAAAAATCCACAATTATCACTATCAAAAACTATGTTTAAGAGTGTATTTGTTTGAGTTAGGAAATATCATATAATTTTTTTGGTAAAAGTATCTTATACTGTCTTCATGTTCTTTTACCTATTTCACCCTTACCTTACCTATAATATCGTCAATTTTGGTAAAAATGAATTATATAAATGAATTAATTTGAAAATTCCTGCAATGACATTATTGATGGAAAAATATAATGATGATAACCTTTGTGGGTTCTTGTGGAACAAGTTAATAAATGAAAGGAATTCATCCATGAATAAATAATAATGGATTTTGATATGATAAATGAAATACGAGAATATGCAAGTTTTCAAAGAAAAATAAGAGATGTGATGTTTTAATTAATTAAAGATAATTATCTAGCCAAGTTAGCAACACAATGGTTAAGACATCAAATGACAATATTTTTGGATCTAACTTTTGGTATAATTCCAGATTTTTGAGAAAAGGACATTCCATGGGATAATGGTTTTTTTTAAAATAATTCTTAAAAGAGAAAGTGTTGCATGTGGAGGACATCCTCATAAATCCCATCTAACTACACACACACACACACACACACACACACACACACACACACACACACACACACATATATATATATATATATATATATATATATATAGGAAAAGACTTTATGAGTTTCCTTAAAGTGAGGATAATTGATTTAAAGGATAAAACAAAGAGATATAAAGATGAACTATCTAAATTATGCATGTTTCCTTCTGATTAACAATTCAATGAGTATCCATATTTGGAATCTTTCAAGCGTGTTCCTTTGTACAAATAAACATCCTTTTCCATGAAGGGATCACCATGACCATGGGGAAATGAAAAGAATATTTTTCTCTTAATATTCTTCCATAATGGAAATACCTAAGAATTTCTTGGGATTTAAAAGAATACTATTGGTGATTGAAGTATTTCCCTTATTAGAAGACATGACCCACGTCTCTTTCCCTCACACCCGTGATCAGACAAGGAAGGAAAGGCATCCATACTAAGGGATCATACATGTGCCTTAATATATAAGGAGGAAAACCAACCCCAAGGTTACGATCATCTCTCTCCCTCTTCCATCCTTCCTTTCCTCATGGGAATAACTAAGGTTTCTCCTAGATACGTACATATAAGGACTCCACAAGCCCACATGTCCAGGGAAGACAAGAGCACCCATCAAGCAATAATGAGGGAACATGCCAAGATATGCATAGATGACTAGGCTCCTCCTTTACCATTACTTCCCCCTTATTGGCTTGATTCTCCTTTGAAATCCAAGCTGGAAGCATAGGGTTGAGGAAGAGAAATTGAACAAATCCAATGGGGCAAGGAAGATCCTTTCGGGTACTGGTGAGGTAGAGGAACTGCTGCAACTCTGTCACCAGCCTCATCCTTGCCGACCTGAGTGCCCTCTGCGTGACCCAATTCAAGGGTAAGAGTACATAACCCCTATCGAAGGTGCTCGAACCCTTTCTAGGCCTCCAGTGGATGGGAGAAGGTGTACCAAATTGAGATTGTTGTCTCTGTTGATCTCAACCGACCTAGTCACAAGGTTAGGGATGGCGAGCTGGATGTCTTGATTGCCACAGTTGTAGGTAGTAGAGGTAGCAAAGCCAGTAGTGTGTGGAGGAGGAAGGGATAGTGCCACCATGGTGCCTCTAGTTGCACATCATGCGGAGTTTGACATCACAGAAGTGCGTAGGGCGGAAGAGCTATCCATCACGGGGTAGAAGGAGAAACACATTGAAATGACAAAAAGGTTTTTGGAGTTGTGTGTCACGAGTAAGGGTAATAAGGTAATTCTTTTCCCCCTTTATTCTTCGATGACTGAGTAATAGGAATAAGATAGGAAATGGTGTGTCCTCATCTGATTGGCTGAAAGACATAATTAATTTACAAAATTTATAGTAATTTATAGGATGATTATATTAGGACAAATTATAAATGAAAAATGATCATGGGAACAAGTGGAATGCAAAGAAAATATCAGTGATATCTAATTATTCTTTCTTGTCCAAAAATACATAAAGATACAATCTTTAATGTAAAATATACATAAAACCCATGATTTGGGTATTATAATGTTGAAAACTTTAAAAGCCTTTCTTTTATGCTATTATCTAATCTGGTTGAGAAAAATGATAATAAATGTAACGATGGTAATAATGAAAATTTAATTAGGATCTCTAATGTGGATAATAATTAATATGTAGAATTAGGGTTAAAGGTCCTAACTTTCTATGTCATTAATGAACATATATGTTCTAAGTGATCTTAATGAAATGATATGATGGATGTAGTAACTAGGGTTCAACTAATGCTAAATATGCAATGGAAATAGGATTATAACCTTTATTCCTTATCCAAAACCTAAACCCTATATTAGGATTGAGTAGGGTTTAATGTGAATGATGTGATGGTGATACTTTAGGATTTACATAATACAGATTATAAATGATGAATGCTTGATTTGTTTGGATATAGATTGGCTTAATTGAATATACATGAAGTGTATTTGCATAATCTACATGGATCGCCATTGAGGTATGTGGTTACGATTATGAATACCCAAAATATAGTTTGCCAATGTTTTCTGAATGATTTTTGAGGACTGGTTTGATATATGAACTGTTGGTTGTTTATTTAATTCTTATTTCACTATAATTCCAATATAAGTATCACATCAGTAAATGATAATATTCTAAATCCTAGGCTGACGTATATCAAGGGGTGATACACATGAGCCCTGGAGGGGACAGTGATCACGCCCAAGATAATATATCTAGTAAGGGTTAGAATATGTAAAGAATATGCCAGTTCTTATTTGCAATATTTGATCCTTATTATGTGAACATTTTTGTTTAACACATTGTGTTTGAACCCCAGGTGCACAGTATAGTAATATGCACACATTCTTTCGATGTTTTAGGTATATGTTTCACATGAAAAAAGACATGAAGAATAAGATGAAAGATATCAAAGGTTTTAACGCTATACCAAGGAGGACTAGATAGATGATTCTTCTTCTCAATAGATATTAATTCCATGGGGTATATCATTGCACAATTTGTAAAACAATATTTGAAATTTAATTGAAATTGTTTTATATTATTTGTTATTTGACTAATCTGGATCCTTGGGAATATAGGTAATGGCTCTCAACTTGAAGGTCTTTTCTTAATTGGGGAATGCCAAAAGTTAGGTCACTACACTATCCATTTACCTTGTGGGGAAAAGGGTGCAGGTAAGGGTAGGGTAAATTTTTTAAGGCAAAGGGTAATTACCCTACTCGTTACCTGCATCTCTGATATGGGTAAGGGTAAGCCTTTAAACTACCCTACCCTAACCATTTACAACCCTACCTAGATCCATGCCTTTGTGTAAGCATAGGTATTTTCTTTAACTCCACTCAATCTCCCCGATGCTCTTGTTTGACCCGTAGTCATTTTCCATGGAGATTTCTTCATAAGTTCTTGCCATGAAACCTACCCATTGAATTTGTTTTCAATTACACAATGTCCCTTGATCACATTAAGAGTGCAACCTTCTCCCTTCTTCCTTGTACATTTGTGTCTTTTCGATCCCCCTATTTTCTACTACCTTGGATGTCACCTTGTTTCCTTGTGACTAGAAGGATTTAAGTGACTGGTCATTGATGTCAGCTTTGCATGGAGGAGTTACACCACCAATACATTTTTCCTGAGACTTGTGCTGATGTGAGGCCATGTGCAGAGATCTATACCCTCCGAAGATGGGGCTTGACTACTTGAAGAAGATTCAATCATGTGAATGGCCATTGAATCCCTCACCCTATAGTTGTCTGGTGTTGTACTAATGAGGGTATTCTAGTCTCTAGCATGGTTATGTAAGGGAGTCACAAATCTATCTTGAGTTCCCTGGAATTCTCATTTATATATATATCTTCTTCATGATTGGATAATTCATGCTATTAAGTTTGGGAAATCCTAATAATTAAATAGTTGATCTTGAAAAAAAAATCAAATTTATACAATATACTGAGAAAAATATGATGATCTTGATAAAACCCTAATCTGACCTTAATGATGGTACTGTAATCAGATATTTTTGTAAAAGCATACGAACTACATAATATGAATCTGAGTTGAAAAAATCTTAACTAGTCATAGCTTAGGCTTTAGTAGATAATGATCCAAACTCATAGATAAACCAGAAATATCAATCACTTTGATAAAGATAAGGAATTACTATTAATGATGAATAATATATTATAACTCATCTTATGTATAATGTTAAATATTTGAAATTTATAATAAGAACATAGATGTATTTTGTATATATATGTGAATTAATGATAGTTTAATCTCAACCCTTTCATTGCTTTGAGAATTTAGACACGAACTATAATTTCATTATAGGTCATATCAGAGTTGGTATTAGTGAACCCTATTCTAAATTTAAAAGGGTAGATAAAGTAAGATAGAGATAGATGAATTTCACCTATACCCTAACTCTAATTACGCATCCACTACAAAGGCTAAGATAATACACCTTAATAATAAATAAAACATTAGAACATGAGCATGGTCATAGATTTCACTCAAGACTCAAATTCATGCACTAAGAACCCTAATAGAGAACCTTAATGATCCTAGATGAATGGATATTAATAAGGGACATGAAAAATGATAGACCCTTTCATTTTTCCAGAGAAGGTTATAAGGACTTGAAGTTGTGTTTTCTTGATAAGACTAGGCATATGACAGGTAAGTGTTCCATTCCCATGAATAACTCATATTTAAATCTCAATACATTTACTTGTTTCTTAAATAATACTTTCACGATCCAATGTCCTAAGATTTTAAAGTTAAGATATGCATGTAAGATTTTGTATACTTTTATGATTATGTGTTTTCATATGCTTAATATCTCAAGTAGAGATATGTCATGCTTATATCATTGAATGTTTAAATCTTGTGAATTAAGTCCATAAGAAAAACAAAAGAATATACTTCTATCATATTTATTATTAATGTTTCATAGTAATTCTCAAGACTACATGATAAGAAACACAAGTAAGAATATTGTACTCCCATGGTTATGTGGTATAATCATGTACATAAGATTTCAAGTAGAAATATACTATTAAGATTTCTCATATAGATAGAGATCTAAGAAACTAAGAAGTTATTTAAATTTTTTAGAATGATTAAGGTCTAGGAGTTAAGTAAAATATTTGAGTATAAGTTTTCAGCATATTAAGATATGATCAAGTTTTTGTGATGAAGATTTTGTCAGGATCAGAATGTATTGCAAATTCAATTCATGATGATATTATAAGATTAGGATGTACTAAGTAATGATTAAGTTCCAAGATAAGGTTATATGAAGATTCATATTTTGTGTCATGAGAAGAAATTAAGAACATAATGCTTTATGATTTAAGCTCACAAGAATATCTGAAGATTTATAACAAGATCATATGTTATGAGATTTTATAGAAATTGAGTTACCTTGTTAGAAATCATATTTTAGATATTTAATACTTAAGTTACTTTCATATACTTAGTATTTATATTTGGTCTATACTATTTTCTTAAGCCTTTAGACTTAGATGTTGTAAAGAAGTGAAATCACTTATGTACTAAAAATTTGAACAATAGAACCTCCAGTCCAAACACACTCAGAAGGTATGATGGAGTGGGTGTAAAATTTTCAAATCTTTATATAATGGTAATAAAAAGACCAAAGTACAGTAGTGGAATAAAAACATGACTATATTTAATTAAATAAAGGGTAAAAACTTACATCATAAGGATCTAAGAAGAGGGAATCTAAACCACCTCAAGATTGTCTCCAAGCTTTAACTTCACAATATATATCCAGGTCAACATGCCCTGTCATCCAAGTCTTCCACCTAGAGTTGGAAGCATACCCCAGCAAAAGAGAAAAATAGAAGACAACAGCAAAGGCTGGTGTGTGCATATAAAATAGGAAATTGAGCAATATATAAAGAATAAGGGAAATCAAAAGTAAAAGGCTTCCCATGCAAGAGATAAGGACTACCCAATCGGGCATAAAAGAAAAGAATCACCATCATCATGAAAGAAGATACTTTCCATAATCAAAACAAAAAAAGA
Source organism: Alisma plantago-aquatica (assembly GCA_963693085.1). Taxonomy (NCBI): domain Eukaryota; kingdom Viridiplantae; phylum Streptophyta; class Magnoliopsida; order Alismatales; family Alismataceae; genus Alisma; species Alisma plantago-aquatica. Next base: position 298,716,467 of record OY856415.1, read on the forward strand.
TTGTGCTACATAAGCACATATCAAGATTTGGGCACATAACCCATGATCAATTTGGGCACATAACCCATGATCAATTTGGGCACATAACCCATCATAAAAATCATCAACCTGCATGCATGTGAGATAAGCATAGCCCTAGAAAAATATAAATGCAATTGGCGGCCAACCCTCATAAAGTTGAAACCTGATAGAGAAAGGAATACTGCCAATCTCCCAATATATAAAGTTGGGTATGGATTACTACCACACTCAAGTATAGAGGAATGGTATACTACCACCATCCAAATAAACAATAGGGGAATACTGCCCCGAAACCAATGTAATTACACTATTCTAGTGCTACTGAATCACATAACATGTTTAATGTAGAGGCAAGTAGAAAAGTATAGCCAGAATGAAACAATGTTGCCATCACACAATGGACAACTCAAAAAAATAACCAAATCCACTTCAAAGTGGGCATATGTCCCCAAGTAAACATCCCCATCATAGTGGGTATATATCATCAAAAGTCCAACTTGCACCAAGGCATATGAAAAAGATTACAAGAGAATATCCATGATCACAAGATCAATAACTAATATGGTAGTTCACATGAACTATGATTTCAAAAGAAAAGAGTAATGTGTATAGGATAATGTCCATAGAACCAAGAGAAAGAAGAAAATAGGTGCATTGCTCAATAAGAATAATCGGGTCTGCAAACATACCTCAACTTTAGAGTCAAACGATCCAAAGTCACTTATAGGTCTAAGCCTAGGCTTCCAGAGAACCTATTAGCATATATGTGGGATTAGGGTTAGATTTATATTAATTATTCAAAACCCTAAAAATAACCTCTATCATTATATGCAAATTAGGTTATTAAAACCATGTCATATTTAGTATATGTCATTAGGAGTCCAAAACATATTTTATTATATTTTTCTGACTTATATATATTTAGTTATGATTTATCCAAGTTAATATCCATTAAAGAAGACCCATTATAAACACATGTTATTAATCATTAGATTTAGCCATCAAAACTTATACCATTATAAAGTCCTTATTTTTTATTTTAGAACATATTTATTTTTATTTTTCTGAGCCATAAATAATTAGTTATGGATTTTGAAATTCAGCCAATCGAAGAGCAGAGAAAATCCACGTTAGCAATTTTCAAATGAGAGACCGAGAAAGAGTGTGCGAGGTGTTGAGTTGTCCCAATGGGTGCTGGCCAATTTGTCCGACCCCATTAGCCAACCTGGCACTCGACTCAAACAAAGGAAACCAGGGGTTGAAAGATGATTTTGCCCCTACCGAAAAACAAAACAAGAAAGGGAATAACATGGGCTAAGACGTCATTCAATGGATCGTTATCTTTGTAACATCCCTGACCTGGGTTATGAAGTAACCCTAGGTGTAGTGCATAATGAGAGTGATTATATGCATGCTCTTCTCTTTGAAAAGTAATTAGGGCTCAAGAGGAATTTATATTACAATTTTAGTCCTTTTTGAATATTGTTGAAATCAATATTTTTCCTATTTTGGACTAAAGTGCAAATTACCCAAGTTGAGGGGTCTATTTGCAAATTGTGCATAATAATATGTTACTCATGTGTTGAAGAATCATGAGAGTGAAGATGATGCAGAGGTATGACATATGGTAGCCTGAATTCCAAGAAAGAGCTAATTAATCAATGTTTGTGCATGAAAACCTAGTTTTGGTGTAAAGTGCAAATTACCCAAAACCTAGAGTGCAATAGGTAAATTACCACTTCAATAAGGTCCCTAATGTTTCTTGGCATCAAGTGGATCAAAGAAATTGAGAGGGGCATCTCATTTGAATTAAGTTGAAGGAGAGAGAATCTTGATAATAAAATAATCAAGATTTAAGCATAATGGAAACATTAATGCAAAAATAAATAAAATAATTGAAGGGCCTTCAACCAAAATTTATTTGGTGGAATTCATATGTGTGTGTGGACGTCCTTGAGGTTTTAAAGGGCCGAAAATATCTTAAGGAGGTGAAATTCCACTCACCTTATTATAAGGAAAAGAATTTCCACTCAAAAAGATATATTAGTATTATAATGGATTAAGGTGCTTATTTTCTTTTCCCTTAATCCATGGATAATGGAAGGGAGTTCGGTGGCTTTGAGTTACCTTTGCATGCAAGCAAACCAAGGAGGAATAGGTGGTATCAATTTTGGAATTAATTGAATTTTTAATAAAACATTTTCTCTTTCATCAATTTTCTTATAAAAGAGCCCTTTCCAACACACCTAAGGACCTGTTTCGATTCCTTTTTTTCCCCTTGCTTGAAAAACCGACCAAGAAGGCTAAGGACAGCAGGGAGCACGTCCCCAACCTGTTGGTAAGCCTTTGATCTTCGTTCTTCATGATTTCATGGTGAAAATCATAAAATAATGTGTAATTCCTTCATTTCTTCACTCCATCTTCAACCCTAGCCGATCCTTTCACTCCAAAAGCTTGAGAAATGACCTAGGGAGGTTGCTAGAGATTCAACCACCATTGGATCCGTGAAGCTTGGAGCTTGGGATCAGATTTGAAGGCGGGTTATATAACTTTAACCCATAATCTTTGTCATTGAATTTGATTTCTACTTGCAATTGATTTGATTGTCATTATTGCAATAACCTTGCTTGATTGATGGAGTTGCCATGGAAATGGTAGTAGATTTCGTGAGTGTAAAGGTTGAAGATGATAAACTATTCATAAGCACACACATTGATCAAAGAACAATAGCAAACGGTCTTCGACTTTTGGTCCAAACGGTTTTGCAAACCGTTTGGTAAAGTTGAAATCCAAACCGCATAGCATGGTTGACCATTTGGTATAGTTGACCGTTTGGACTCCAAACCGCATGACATGGTTGACCATTTGGGGTCTGAACTTAATCATAGGTTGGATGATGATCCAATGGACTCAATTGATTGATCCAATGTGTGCATGATTCTTCAAGTAGTAACCCTAATCAAGTTGATTGATGAAACCCTTGATTGGTCCTTATGATCTCAAGACTTTTTGGGGCAAACGGTCTTGAGACCGTTTGAGCCCAAACGGTCTTGAGACCGTTTGGGACCAAACGGTTTCAAAACCGTTTGGTGGATTGAAGGTTGATCCTTGACCCATGGATGATGATCCAATAGTTTAGATTGATGATCCCTTCAAATGAATAATCAATGGCCATTTCAATGGTGTAATTGGAAATCGATTTGATTGAGATTTGACCTAGTTAGCCCTTGCGGTTTTGGGACTGATTTGGCCCAAACGGTTTCAAAACCGTTTGGGGTCAAACGGTTTCAAAACCGTTTGGTGGCAAACGGTTTCAAAACCGTTTGGTGATGGAACTTCAAGACCGCATGGAGGTTAGTGGTCCAATAATTTGGATATTAAAGGCAATGATGGTTCCAATTATCCAATGATGGTTAGTCAATAAAGGTACAAAGGTTGAAACCCTAATAGTATCTAGGAATTTGTACCAATTAAGAAAAGAATCCCTAATTGTCATGAGATCAATGGCTTGGTACACTATGTTACCCATAGTTGTATGAACTTGATTGAAGGGTTGATATAACCTAATCAAGATGAGAGCATAATAGCATGGATTTGATACATGAGTTTGATTCATGTGGTGATTAAGGGTATGATACTTAAGTAAAGAGATCATAAAACCCTAATCATGGACCTAAACCCTAATTGACAAGGTTGTTGATCCTTAACCCTAATCCAGGGCAATTATAAGTGAAAACCCTAATCCATGGTATGGTTGTAACCCAAATTTAGGGTGATGATGTGAATAGACCTAATCAAGAGTAATGGATCATGAAACCCTAATTGGGATGAATAGTAAACCCTAATTATGGGAATGGATCATGAAACCCTAATTGGGATGAATAGTAAACCCTAATTGTGAAACAATGAATGTAAATCCTTTTATAGGGTGAATTTGAATGTGAAACCCTAACTAAGGATGGCTTCATGAGAAACCCTGATGATTGAAGTGTTGTGAAGCCCAAACCCAGGGTAATACTATGTAATTCCTAATGAACCCTAATCTTGGGCAATATGGTGATAAACCATATCTTTGATGTGATAGTGGGATTATTATCCTTAAATGTCATGAAATGGGAAACCCTAACCCTGGTAAGGGAATAGTGGTGTTACCCATGAATAGTGAATTCATATTTGTTGAACATGGTTCTGATATGCACTTGATATCACTATATCATCTGTACTAACAATGCATGTATCTTGAAATGATGATCATGGCCAGGTATGAGCTATGATGTTTAATTCATTATTGTAATTATTCCTTGAGTGCCATAATATACCTTGCTGCTTGGTAAGAGGTATCAAGAGAGTTAATGGGCATCAAGTAACATATGTGATGCTTGTAATAGCAAAGTATCATGTTTGCCTTGGTCAATTGACCTAAAGGTGATGGTTACCTAGAAAAGTGGTAACAATGCTTAATGATGAAACAAGGGTTTAAATACCCAGTGCCATATGATTATGGTGATGAATTGAGAAGGGATTGAGTTCCCAATATCTTTTAGGACGGTTAAGTAATTGATGAAATTAGTACATGTTTCCTCATAGCATTGATATAATAAGTTTTGTTTGAAAACTTGCCTGATGCTAAATGAATATGAAAATGTACTTAATTAATCAAGTGAAATATGTTCATGTAGTGCTCTGACCATAGATCCATCATCGTCAACAACTGGTGATGGTGAAACAGGTTTTCTATGGAATTCCTGGAATTCACATATTTTGAATATGTGGGGGTAAATGGGAAAAAATATCCTTACGTCAGGGTGAAGAGATTGAGAGAGAGTAAACATTAAACCCCTCAATCCTTCATGTGTCAGGATAGATGTACCATAAATCTCCTGATGGTTGGGATGGATGTATCATTAGTCTCCCAATGTTATTTATGTCAGGTCGATAGAGATAAACATTAATGCTCTCGATTACCGATGAGAGTGCAGTTGACGTTGTAACTCTATATCAAAGTTCCAGTATACTCTGGAAAGCTATTTGAGCAGTCGACACAGTCCTGCTGACCAGGATGTGGGAGGTCATGGGAATCTGACTCTTCCATTGACCTATTTATGGTACCGATTTTGATTCTAGAAATGGTCGGTTGGAGTATGAGAGGTATACCTCATCTCCTCAGATCTTAAACCTATTTTTAAAATATAATCAGCCGTGTAGCGTATTTGCATAAGATTGAAATATGAGAAACAATGATTGATGATGTACTGCTTAGCATGTCCTAGATACATAAATGGACTTATGTACCTTTCATTCATATTGAATATGAGACATGCTGCTTAATCAAGTTATAACTGTAATATTGCATAAGAATGTTGCTCTAGTCTGTATAGATGTTGATTCACCTGTTATTGATTTATATTATTCCACTGTTCAGTTTATTTCTATTAAACTGCAATGACAATGTTTTGGCGGAGAGTTATATCTCCCGCTGGGACAATTTTTATAATTGTCTCACCCCCGTGGGATCCAATGTTTTTAGGTAGATGCAGATGACAAGGTAGAAACTCTTCTGTAGGAGAAGAGCAGCAGCAGCAGCAGTCACAGGGACAACAGTAATCCAATAGGTGGAGACATTGGCTGTCTGGTCTTTGTGTAGATAGTCCTATAGTCTTCTCTGTACTCTCGGGTCCTAGGAGTTAGTGTTTTGTTTTTTTGGATTTGAGGTTTTGTGCATGTATGCCTCGAGGTGCAATGATGCATGTAATGTATATATGAACCAGGATGTATGTTTTACTTTGGTTCTAAATGAAAGAGTTTTCCTGTGAATGGATCTCTTGATAAATGGTTTTAATTTTTTAGTGATTTTCAGCAATTTTGCTGCTAATGATACACTTCCGCATTAGTTTATCTGGTTTTATGAGTTGTATGCCACAATCTTCTTCGTTAGATCAAAGAAATCAAAACCATGGAAGTCCACATGACAACAACATCTAAAAACTGGATTCGAATTCGTGAAATAGGTTGAGTTAATGGCAATGGTGACACCCATCACCTTCTTGGCCTCCCAACGAACCCGATGAGCTAAGGCTAGGATGGTGTGGCCACCTGAAGGGACAAGGACACCTACCACCATAAAATAGAGACAAAGCATCACCAAAAAGGGGAAAATGAAAAATACCTCAATCAGATACCAAGAATGGTGTTACAACCCCAAATTTTGGGTTCTTTTGGTGAGAAAAGTAATTTCTCCCATTAAAGATATTTGAACAAATAATGATATAATTTGTTTTGAATAAATGGTTTTCATTTACAATAGCCTTGTTGGTTGTTTTGTGGGCTTTCTTGGCTATTGGGCCCAATAATAAGGAAATTCAATTAGTAAGTGAATAATTGAGTTTTGGAGGAAAGGAAAATGTAGAAACCTCTAGAAGGCAAGAGAATATAATCCAAAGGTGGATTTCATGCCTCTTGGGTTCTTTGGGTTCCAAGGAGTCCAAAGTTGCAAAGATAATGCAACAAGAAAAGAAAAGATCAATTAAATATTTCTTTATTAAGAAAGAAATTGAAAACAATGATAAAATGTGGAAAATAAGCGAAAAGAGGTATAATTGAGTTATTCTTGGTGGATTTTCGTATCCAAAGGATTCCTAATGTTAAAAGGAATTACAATGAGGAAAATAAAAAGAAATATAAAGAGAAATCCTTGAAAAGAGATGTTTTAATAATGAAATAAACAAGATAATGAGAAATAATGGACATAGATGCATCTAGAAGGATAATGAGTATCCATTAAAAAGGATTTCGAATTATTAGAGTTTCTTGGGGTCCAAGGAGCCCCAATAGAGAAAAAGAAAGAGAAAAGGCAAATAATAAAAAAATAAGAAGATAATGTAATACATCATTAATGACTTTTTGATAATATCAAAAAGAGATGTTATTTGCTTTAAGAAATTAGATTTTCATGGCCAATAGATTAAAAATCAAGGCTAGAGATAATGAAGGAGATAATTTCATATTTCTAATTATCCATGAAATAAAGAATATTAAAGAGATAATTAGGAGAGAGAAGCTTGCTTCCTAATGAAGGAACTTGGGTTCCTATTGGGAAAAAAACTCTTTAACTCATAGATGGTCATCTTAGGGCGTGGATATCCACCCCTATATAAAGGGTAGAGCCCCTGGTTTGAAGGGAAGAGAGATCCCACGTAGCCCTCTCTATTCTTCTTCTTCTTCTTCTTCTAAACCCTAACCTTAGAGAAAAGCTCTATCTCAGGAGCAGAAGGGAGTCGTGAAGGGGTTGCAATGGGGGCATGATGCTTCCACAATGACCTAAGGAAGCTCTGCCATCGTCTTCTTTCTCTAACCTTTATGCATACCTGCAAGAGGTCTGTAACCTCGCTGTAGATGGTGGGCTTGGCACTCATCACACTGGCCATCTTAGCCATGGTTTGGGGCCTGGTTGAAAGCGGCGGGGGGTGGTAGAGACAGGGAGCTGGTTTCCGACTAGCTTCAAGCTTCGAGGTGGTGGGAGGTGACCCCGCGAAGCACTACAGGTCGGCGGCAGCCAGCGGTTCGTGAGGTTGAAGAAGACCCGATGGCATTGGACGTTTCTACCCCTCTGCGTGCTCAAGAGATGATCACTTAGTTATGGGAAATAATGTAATTCCATTATGTTTCCAAGCAGCCGAGATACGTTGCATGGAAAGGGACACATGGTGCTCTTTGATTGGCTTTGGTAAGTAATTTCTTACAAAAATTGTATCTAAATATTGGTAGCTCCGATGGGAACATGAAAAATATGAAAGTTGTTCAGAAAAATGAGAGGAATCCAATAAAAGTATATTTAGAAGCTAATTCCTATTGATATTTGAAAAGTAGTGTAAGTTATCAACTTTAATGAATTAAAGATTAAGAAACCCTATTTTGAGATGATTAATGTATTTAGTAGGGTTTAATGGATGATTAAAGTTGATATTAATCTATTAATTGCAAAAAGGTTCATTAAGAACAAAAAGGATGAACTTTGCACATAATGAGTTTAATTTAGAGATTCATGTGCATGAATATGCTTTAATGGGCCTTGAAACCCTAATATTAGTAATTGTGACTCTGAATGGATTTAATTGTTCAAATTCATGAATAAAGATGAGATATAATGGTTATAAGATATCTTGAGCATAAAGGTTCCTCATTGTGGATAAATACCCTTAATTTAGTAATTAGGGTTTTCAAATGAATAAAAGGTGGAATTAATGAGAAATAGAATTCATATGTGAATTAGATCGAATGAGCTATGAGTTGTTAATCCAGAAGGAACCAAAGATGATATTTGGGCCTAATGATCTTGTCATGAATTAAAAGAACAAAAATGATAGTTCAATGTAAAAGAGGTTTAATGGACTTTTAATTGTGCCTTTAATATGAAATTAAGGTAATATGTTGGTAAAAGGTAACCTTAACATCTTTCGTGAAGTATAGATGAGATAATTAGGGTTTGTGAGTAATTGTATAAAATTAGGGACTAAAAGAGTAAAAAAACGAAGTGGACTTCTAATTGCAATGGAAACCCTAAAAGTGGACTAGAAACCCTACAAAACGAGCTAGGTTTAAAATACCATGATGGCATGATTAATGATAAGGAAAATTGGATGCCTATTTCAGGATCAACTTGGTGTGTGCTTGCTTGGTTTCTTAATTGGTTGAATTATTTCTACAATCAAGTCAGCTTGACAGGTATGTGGTTAATTATGGTTCACATCAGTTTCCCGAAGAGTTTCTCAGATGATTCATCGCATCGAATGCAACTTACCAGTTGGATGTTCATACTTGCAAATTATAAAGTCATTATGATTATCACAATTGTAAAAGAAGTGTGTATTCTCGCACCTACATGCCACCCTGATGGACGATGCAAATAGGTCAAGCCCAGGAGGGAAGACCAATGGGAACCATGAGAGGTGACCCCAGGCACCAAGCTCGGGATTGAGAAGGTGGCCTATGATATTGCATGACTAAAGGGCACCATGAAGGGTGACCCTAGGCACCAAGCTCAAGATTGAGAAGGTGGCCTTAAATCAATGGAAAAAGAGAAACCCTAAGGTGGGTATGCCAGGGTTAGGGCAAAATCGGTGGAGAATGTCACTTTGAAAGCATAAATTGGCTTTTTAATTAACTTGATTGTGATATTTAGATTGTTATCCATATTTGTGAAATTTTGGTTGTCCCCACATACCAGCATATTCCGATATGCTGACCGATGTTTTGTTTGTCAGCATTTTAGGTACAAGTTTGAAAAGGACAAATAGTAAAGCGACATATGTGGAATTAAATAAGAATTAAAGTACAAGGAGGATTAGTTAGAATAGTCTCCAGATGTGGATAGAAGTAGATATCCAAGTTTTTGAAAAGGTATGCAAAGTTTTATTTTATACCAATTTTCAGTTTAGTTGGTAGAATTTGATAATTGTCATTGATTATTTGTCAAACCTTTGATCCTGTTAATTGGGATAATGACTCTGACCTCTTGGTTTCCATTAATTGGGGGTTACTGGGAGGCGGGGTCGTTACAAATGGCATCAGATCCATAACCCCTCCAGTAGGTGAGACCCACATGGGCATGTGACATGCCAGTCTTAAGTCATGCGGTCCAGGCATGTAGGAAAGGGTTGTCCATGGTTGATGTAGCCACCCTTGTGCTGGTATTCCGTGATCGGGAGCTGGGTGTCCATGGGCCATTCTGGGTCTGCATTGAAATGGGGCGATGTTATGAGGCATTATAGTTGAGCCTTGACAAGGATGTCAAGAGTCTAAGTGGGGGAGATTGTAACGTCCCAGAATTTGAGGCCTCAGGAATAATGATCTTATAAGGATTGATTGGACTAACCATATCACGAAGGTGCACCTCCTTTTTCAGGAGCCCATCACTAAAGAACTCCATAGTTAAGCATGCTCAGCTTGGAGTAGTACTAGGATGGGTGACTATTCGGGAAGTTGACCCCGACTTGTGTGTGAGTGAGGAAAAAGTGAACAGTTAAGGCTAGTGGTGGTCTGTGGGGCCAATCGTCTTTCCTAAAACTCTAATAGAGCCTAGGGCAGTGGGCCTAGATGTTACAAATGGTACCAGAGAATAGGTTCCTCATTTAATCTTTAATAATTATTAAATTTTACAAACTCCATAGAACCCAAGGGAGTTATTAGAGGATTTTTTGAAAGACAGAGGTGTCTAGAAAAGGATCACGTCTGGGGGATGGCAAGATTTTCCTCCGCACTGGTAGTCGGAATATGAGGACTCCCAGATTAGTGTGACTTCCTGGATGATGTCTTAGGATCTGACTCAAAATAAGATACCTTTAGGACTCTCTCATCTTGTTCATCCCTTCTCAACTCAAATGTTGTTAAGGACCTTAAGGATTAGGGTTTTCTCTCTTTTTCCTCACCCTCTTAAGGGATGGGTAAGATTGATAAGGTTTAAGAAATCCTCCACCAAAGTAATTAAAAGTATGTAAACATGATGTTATGGACATAAGCTTAATAGTTTAAGCATAAACTAAAGAATAGATACATGGTTAGGTCATATGACATGAGTTGTCATTGCCCTCAGGAGAGACCTGAGGCTAGACCTTCTTATCAGGAGGATGAGTAGAGAAAGTTAGTCTTGGAGGTAGAGACCTCCATCATAAGTAGAGACCTGACACATCCTTTGAGTATGATGCTAACCCTAACCCTAAGTGGTGGTTAGAGAGAGTGATGGTATGATGACATGATGTCATGATAGACCAAATGGGTGAACATGCTTTTGGATGCCCGTATGAGCCATGAGAGGTTGTATGACCTAGCACCTTTGAAAGGGTCGTGCATGTTAGAGAGAAGGATAGTTCCTTCATTGATGAGGTTAGAAAAGGACCTATAGAAACCCTATGGGCTTATGCAAGTAGGGCATAGGATGCACCCATTGTATGTCAGTGGTGTGAGCAGTAGGCTAAAACTCTATCTAGAAGAGTATGATGGATAGATTACAAGATAAGCATAAAGAACTATGAATAATCTTGAGCAAACATAAGTTGAGCATAGGCTTCACCTAGGTAGGGGTATGCTTTTGAGATTGATCCATCTTCATGGAGGGAGGATATCGAGTAGTAAGGTTGTTTGTAGGGTTATCTCTAGAAAGAGTGAGCAGTACCCATGTAAGAAGGTCGAAAGCCTAGACTCCGAGATATGAGGAAAAGTGGGGAGTTGAGGATGATGCGACCTAAGTGGATGATAGTGGTTGCCTCATGCTTGATCCCTGGAGGCTGATGATATCTTGGTTGCCATTATAGGAAACAAACCCTAGCGAGAGGATGAGGCTTCTGGTACCTATGTGCCTATGGTATAGGTGTTTACCTTCTGAGATAGGAAGAAGAGTTCCTTAGACATGGAGTGGTTTAGTAATAGGTTGTGAGGCCTTGTACCTTGTTGGTTGTCCTGGAGGAGGACTCAACTCTTATGTGTTGCTTGAGTAGAAGGATGATAGGAAGTACATGTCATGCCTTATACATGCTTGATACGTGGTTAAGAGGTTGAGCATGCAGTTGGACACCCAAAAGTGAACCTAGGGTTCCTAGTCCTAAGAGGGGAAGTGATATACATGATGCTCATGATGAGATTTGAGTTTCTATAGAATCGAGCATGGTGCTTCTCATGGTTAGAGGAAAGGGAAAACCCTTGAGTCAAAGGTATGTTTGATGAACCCCTCACAGCTAAGTTGGTGACATGGGAAGGTATGTTCTTGGTCCAATGTTGAGGAATGAGAATAAGTATGACCTAGCAAGGTTTAGTAGGTGGTCTGCTTGTGTCTTAGTAACTTGCTAGAGTTAAGCATGCTCTTGTGTATGTAAACCATAGACCTAGGGATGTTTGTGACCTTTGTTATCAAGGAGTAGTTTCCTCCCATCTTGGGAGAGGAGCCCTTTTGTAGGGTGTATAGCAGTTTCTATTGGTTTTGAGGTAACCTAAAGAGGTCTCATAGGATCTTGAGAAGCTAAGTGAATAGTACATAGCATGACAATGAAATTGTAGACCCATAGAAAACCATCTCCAAGTGCATGTGGATGTGTTACCATGGAGGTGACCGGTGTGGGGCCTGACCAAGGTAGGCAGGTCACCATGACCCCTATGAAAGGATGAAAATCAGCCCATGAATGTAGAGAGAGATGATGAAGGCTTGGGTAAGGTTCTAAGTTGGACATGTATTATGTTAGAATCCTAAGTCTATCCAAGGGTCAGGTAGGGATAAGACCGATGGAAGTAGGAGTTGCCTAATTCCCTAGTTGCACATGACCATAGGGTTGGGAGGTAATAGCTATCATTGTTTGAGGGCCATTGGTTAGGAGATTGATCACCTTCATGAACTCATGGGACCCAAAGGGCAGATGAGTAGGGCACTCTCTGGATGCATAAGGGCAGAGGGATGGCCCCAAAAGTGCCGACACCTTACAGATCTAGAGGAGATGACCAAGGATTGTGTGTGGACCCAAGTAGGTTCGAGACCAGTTCTACATGGAAGTAACTTTGATATCAAGATGATCGTGATATAGAGACGTATGTTGCCCGTTTCCAACTTAAATTTGTAGGTGTACTGGCAAGGTGGGATGTACCATCTCTACTCTTGGAACAGGAAGAACTATGTGTTTGGACGGCCGCCAAATGCTTATTTCCTCTTGTTATGGAAGTGAGAGATAGGACAATACACATGCCATACACCAAGGATAAAGATGATGTGAGTTGGAATGTTGCTATGAGGTATGAGGACATACCCTTGTGGAGTAAATGATGTGTAGATGGTTTATCAACCTCAAGAGAATTTGAGGATGTTTTAACATGAGCTATGTGGAATTTGCAAGTGATACAAGGGTGTGTTTGATAACCAAGAAGATGAGCTCAGAGTGTTCTTGATGAGGATAGACTTAGAGTTGAGCTGAGGTAATAAGTGATGGTGTATGTCTTCAATATTTTCCTATCACCTAAGGATGTGAAGTGGTAATGGATGCCTTGGTTGAGATGCAACCGATTAGTTTAGCTAGAGGCTAGAAGAGGCTGTTGGGTTAGCCCTAAGTTTGAAAAAGGAGATATGTTTGGCTAACACACAGATGTAACAAGATCACTGATCGAGTTAGTGGTTGCTTAGCTAGCCAACCTAGGGCTTATCATGATAAAAGGATGGTTGAAGAACCTCAGATGAACTTCTCTGGAAAAGAAGGCGATGAAACCCCGACTAGAGTGGTTTACGGTTTCTGAGAAATTAATCTTGAGGAATCATGACATATAGGATATCATGATTTTAAGTTCACCATACACTGGGGTACTACGAAGATAAGTAAGTAACAGTAGTACTTTGGATGCTTGCACGTGGCTTGTCGCCATGCAAGCCAGGAGGTGAAGGACGAACACTAGTAACCTAGTGTTTTGATAGAGAGGATAAAGAGTCCCCGAGGAGGAATGAGAGTTGATCACTGTGGATGTTGTGGTAAGTCTTCCCTAGACCAAGCAAGGTCAAGATGCAATATGGGTTATGGTAGATCGCCTTACCTAGATGACACAAGAAAGAAAGAATACTGTCAAGGGACGGATCTGGTTGAAATACATATGAGAAAGATGGTTCAACTACACCATGATACGAGTTCAAAAGTCCTTGAGTATAACCTAAAGATTCTCTTCCATGTGGTGGAAGTAGATACATGAAGAACTCGATGTTAGAACAGTTTATCACCCCTAACTAATAGTATGATCCAGACTAGAGGGTCTGATGAAAACATGTGTTCTCATTCAAGGTGATATATAGAGACAATTCTTGTCCTCTGTAAGGTGTGATGATAACCACCATAACCAGTATTGGGATACAGGAAAACTATGCAAGGGAGGTTGTGTCGGTCACCACTTCATTGAGATGATGTGGTGAAGGGGCCCCGCAAAGGACAGAAAAGAACCACAGTGTGTGCAGATGAAGTCGCTTTGATCGTGCAATGGATGAGAGAGAGCCTAGGGGCGACATGAGTCGTGAGATGATGTAAAGAAGACTCACATGCAATTTGCTGTGGGAGAGTATGTGGTGAAAATCTGACCCCTCTAAGTTATAGCTAAGAGAGAGCTGAGTCCCGACTACATGGTCCATTTGAAATGGATTGGTGGAGATGGTTGTGTTTAGCCTTACCCCTCAGGATAACATGATGTATAATGTGTTCCATGAGTCAGATCTAGAGAACTATGTGAGGTACCCAAGCCATGTGCTGAGCCCTGAACCTATTCAGCTTTATGAGAGGCTGAAATGTCCTGAGTCACCTATGAGGGTACGGTATACCAAGGTAAGAAAGAACTCAGATGGAAGAATATGAGATGATGAAGGTTCTTGGGAAGAACCATGGAAAGGGTGAGGCCACATGGGATCCATGATGGACAAAGGAAAGACTTATCCTGTTTGTTTGTGTGCCTGGTGGAATTTTGGGGGCAAAATTCCTATAAGAGGGGAAGAATGTTACAACCCCAATTTTTGGGCTCTTTTGGTGAGAAAAGTAATTTCTCCTATTAAAGATATTTGAAAAAATAATGATATAATTTGTTTTGAATAAATGGTTTTCATTTACAATAGCCTTGTTGGTTGTTTTGTGGGCTTTATTATCTATTGGGCCCAATAATAAGGAAATTCAATTAGTAAGTGAATAATTGAGTTTTGGAGGAAAGGAAAATGTAGAAACATCTAGAAGGCAAGAGAATATAATCCAAAGGTGGATTTTGTGCCTCTTGGGTTCTTTGGGTTCCAAGGAGTCCAAAGTTTCAAAGATAATGCAATAAGAAAAGAAAAGATCAATTAAATATTTCTTTATTAAGAAAGAAATTGAAAACAATGATAAAATGTGGAAAATAAGTGGAAAGAGGTATAATTGAGTTATACTTGGTGGATTTTTGTATCCAAAGGATTCCTAATGTTAAAAGGAATGACAATGAAGAAAATAAAAAGAAAGATAAAGAGAAATCCTTGAAAAGAGATATTTTAATAAAGAAATAAATAAGATAATGAGAAATAATGGACATAGATGCATCTAGAAGGATAATGAGTATCCATTAAAAAGGATTTCAAAATATTAGAATTTCTTGGGGTACAAGGATCCCCAATAGAGAAAAAGAAAGAGAAAAGGCAAATAATAAAAAAATAAGAAGATAATATAATACATCATTAATGACTTTTTGATAATATCAAAAAGAGATGTTATTTGCTTTAATAAATTAGATTTTCATAGCCAATAGATTAAAAAGAAAGGCTAGAGATAATGAAAGAGATAATTTTCATATTTCTAATTATCCATGAAATAAAGAATATTAAAGAGATAATTAGGAGAGAGAAGCTTGCTTCCTAATGAAGGAACTTGGGTTCCTATTGGGAAAAGAACTCTTCAACTCATAGATGGTCATATTAGGGCATGGATATCTACCCCTATATAAAGGGTAGAGCCCTTAGTTTGAAGGGAAGAGAGATCCCACATAGCCCTCTCTATTCTTCTTCTTATTACAAACCCTAACCTTAGAGAAAAGATCTATCTCAAGAGCATTAGGGAGTCATGAAGGGGTTGCAATGGGAGCATGATGCTTCCACAATGACCTAAGGAAGCTCCACCATCGTCTTCTTGCTCTAACCTTTGCGCAATACCTGCAAGAGGTCTGTAACCTCGCTACAGAACGTTGGCTTGGCACTCATGACACGGGCCGTCTCCACCATGGTTTGGGGCCTGGTTGAAAGCGGCGGGGGGTGGCAGAGGCAGGGAGGTGGTTTTCGGCCAACTTCAAGCTTCGAGGTGGTGGGAGACGACCCCGCGAAGCACTGCAGGTCGGCGGCAGCCAGTGGTTCGTGAGGTTGAAGAAGACCCGGTGGCATTGGACGTTTCTACCCCTTTGCGTGCTCAAGAGCCAATCACATAGTTAAGGGCAATAATGTAATTCCGTTATGTTTCCAAGCAGCCGAGATACGTTGCATGGAAAGGGACACATGGCACTCTCTGATTGGATTTGGTAAGTAATTTCTTACAAAAATTATATCTAAATATTGGTAGCTCCGAAGGGAACATGCAAAATATGAAAGTTGCTCAAAAAATGAGAGGAATCCATTAAAAATATATTTAGAATCTAATTCCTCTTACTATTTGAAAAGTTGTGTAAGTTATCAACTTTAATGAATTAAAGATTAAGAAACCCTATTTTGAGATGATTAATGTATTTAGTAGGGTTTAATGGATGATTAAAGTTGATATTAACCTGTTAATTGCAAAAAGGTACATTAAGAACAAAAAGGATGAACTTTGCACATAATGGGTTTAATTTAGAGATTCATGTGCATAAATATGCTTAAATGGGCCTTGAAACCCTAATATTAGTAATTGTAACTCTTAATGGCTTTAATTGTTCAAATTCATGAATAAATCTGAGATATGATGGTTCTAAGATTTTTGGAGCATAAAGGTTCCTCATTGTGGATAAATACCCTTAATTTAGTAATTAGGGTTTTTGAATGAATAAAAGGTGGAATTAATGATAAATAGAATTCATATGTGAATTAGATCGAATGAGCTATGAGTTGTTAATCCAGAAGGAACCAAAGATGATATTTGGGCCTAATGATCTTGTCATGAATTAAAAGGACAAAAATGACAGTTTCAATGTAAAAGAGGCTTAATGGACTTTTAATTGTGCCTTTAATCTAAAATTAAGGTAATATGTTGTTAAAAGGTAACCTTAACATCTTTCATGAAGTATAGATGAGATGATTAGGGTTTGCGAGTAATTGTATAAAATTAGGGACTAAAAGAGTAAAAAAATGAAGAGGAACCCTAATTGCAATGGAAACCCTAAAAGTGGACTAGAAACCCTACAAAGCGAGCTAGGTTTAATAGAACATGATGGCATGATTAATGATAAGGAAAATTGGATGCCTATTTCAGGATCAACTTGGTGTGTGCTTGCTTGGTTTCTTAATTGGTTGAATTATTTCTGCAATCAAGTCAACTTGACAGGTATGTGGTTAATTATGGTTAATCGCATTAGTTTCCCAAAGAGTTTCTCATATGATTCATCGCATTGAATGCAACTTAACAATTGGATGTTCATACTTGCAAATTATAAAGTCACTATGATTATCACAATTGTAAAAGAAGTGTGTATTCTCACACCTACATGCCACCTTGATGGACGATGCAAATAGCTCAAGCCCAGGAGGGAAGACCAATGGGAACCATGAGAGGTGACCCCAGGCATCAAGCTCGGGATTGAGAAGGTGGTCTATGATATTGCATGACTAAAGGGCACCATGAAGGGTGACCCTAGGCACCAAGTTCGGGATTGAGAAGGTGGCCTTATGTCAATGGAAAAAGAGAAACCCTAAGGTGGATATGCCAGGGTTAGGGTAAACGTGGTGGAGAATGTCACATTGAAAGCGTAAATTGGCTTGTTAATTAACTTGATTGTGATATTTAGATTGTTATCCATATTTGTGAAATTTTGGTTGTCCCCACAAACTAGCATATTCTGATATGCTGACTGACATTTTGTTTGTCGGTGTTTTAGGTACAAGTTTTAAAATGACAAACAGTAAAGCGACATATGTGGAATTAAATAAGAATTAAAGTACAAAGAGGATTAGTTAGAATAGACTCCAGATGTGGATAGAAGTAGATATCCAAGTTTTTGAAAAGGTATGCAAAGTTTTATTTTATACCAGTTTTCAGTTTAGTTGGTAGAATTTGATAATTATCATTGATTATTTGTCGAACCTTTGATCCTGTTAATTGGGATAACGGCTCTGACCTCTTAGTCTCCCTTAATTGGGAGTTACTGGGAGGCGGGGTCATTACAAATGGTCTCTACAGCCTCGCTAAAGCTTTCAGGGAAAAACTAGTACCATTCAAGCCCCTTACGACGGCCTGATGAGCACCTTCAGCCACCGGCGTCGGGGTGATAAACTCGCTCACAGCAACGCCGACCGGTGAGGTTGGGGAATCACTCATTCAGTCATATAGGGATGAGATAGCACCGTGAGAAGATGATAGAGGACTGCGTGGAACTAATAGTATCTCTTTCAGGAGGTGTAAAAGCCCCATCTGGCGGGGAGACAGAAGAGGAGGGAAAGATGGGAGGAAACAGAGGAAGGGAGGTGGCTCCAAGAGAACAGGTGATGGAGCTGCAAAACCCTAGCTTTTATGGACTTATTGACTTCGGGAGCCAGAAGGGAAGGTGGGCGATAAGAAAGTGGAGGAAGAGGTGAAGAGGAGAGGTAGGAATCGGGGTCGGAGAAGGAGCAGGGAGTGGGTGTGAGTAAAGGAAAGGGAGACGGGAAGCAGAAGGCATGGGAAAGTCCAGAAGTTGTTGGATCTAGATCCAACGGTTCGAAAGAACCCAAAAACAGAAAGAGTGTGACATCAATTATATCAGAAATCATATTCGAAATAGAATAGAATAAAGTGAGATTAAATTAACTATGTCTTTTCTTTCTCAATTAAATTCATAGTTTAAATAAAAACCAATTAGTACAAAATTTTACACCTAGGCTAATTAATGCATGTAGATTCCAAATATAAAATTAGATTTTCCTTTTGAGAACTTTTAATACATTTATTATCCAAAACTTAGTTTCTCTTTTTTCATGCATTAATGACTTTAGGATTATCCAAATTAGGTGAAACTTCATCCACAAGTTAACTTGAGTGTGTTGAACACGAATTTGCCTTTATTTCATACTTTTGGTGTCAAGAAATTTATTTATTTATTAATTACAAATTTTAGGAAATTTATCTCTCCTCTTATTTCAATGTGGTCCAAATTAGATGAAAATTGATATGTAAGCTCTTATTGATGTGTAGATTATGAATTTGGAGTTTGTTTTCACTTTTGAGACTTCCTTATATGAGTTATGTCACTTAACCCACTAATGGCCCATTAACCACATTATTTGTCCTATTAAGTTGTTTATCATCATATTATAACCAAATGAATTTTATGACATATTAGATTACATTTTTCATGCATTAGATTATTAGGGTCACTCTAACCTCAACCTTGTTTGGCTAAGCCCAAAAGGTCCAACTTCCAGGGTGTGCAGATCCGATATGTTACAGATGTTGTCTATATGATATTAAAATTTGGTTAAGACATTTTATCAACTCAGAGTTTCAAGATTAATAATTATTTAGACAATGTATCATGTTCATATTTAGATTTAGATTTAGTTTAGAATTAAAGAACATAGATATAGAGTTAGAGACAATAGATTAAGATCCAGGGACAAGAAAATAAGAACAAACTTAGAGATAAGAGATCCAGATTCAAAGACAAGAAATAAAAAATAGATTCATATATAAGAGATTAAGATTTGGAGATAAGAAATTAAGAACAAAGATAGAAAATGACATTACAACAATTACTATATACATTATAGGATAAGTCTTTACCAGAGAGTCCCGGGATGATTCAGAGGGTGTATTATTCCTATAACGACCTCACTTTTCTGCAAACCCCAATTAAGGAAGCCCAAAAAGATGAGAGACATTACACAAAAAAATTCTCAAGGATCCAAATTTAGTAAATGATAAATAGCACTAAATAAAATCTATTAATTCAAATATGTCATTTACAAGTTTTTCCTCTAGAATTTACATAACTTTTCATCATAAGTATTGTACATATAAGAACTATAGGAGAAGATGCATCTATCTAATCCTCCTTACAAGTTAATTGTAATGTATTCAAGTAAAATTCAGTTGATTATCATGTCTATCATATCTTGATATCATCATAGTTAAGCATGTACTTAAAAACACCATGAAACCAAAATCAAAGATCAATATAACTAGTTATACTACGTATGTGGGGTGCATGCAAAAGTGCACAAGTTTTCAACATATATTACATCAAATACTTGCAAATAAGAAATGCCTTTTTCTTCACATAATCTTTCATAATGTGATACACATAGTGGAATTATAATATAACACAATGTAAATTAACAACCAATAATTTATTTAGTCAATCAATGAAAAATCCTCATAAAACTTTGACAAACTAATGCTGATAGTCTTAGGTGTAACCATGTACCTTGATGGTGAGACATGCATATTATCAAATCATACTTTAAACAAATTCAACCAATCCAATCAATAGAGAAGATTCCAAGCAATTCAAAAGTTAGTCGACATGTATGTGAATCCTAAAGTGTTACCATCACATTAAACAAATTAAACCATACTCGTGCCTTGTCTAGGGTCTAGGTTTCTTTGGTATCGAGTTATCATTAAGGTTATGTTTTGATACTCTAGTTACCATGTCCATTGATATAATGAGTTAAGAACCCTAATTCATATTCAATGTATCCATGATCATATCCTTTCAGTGTAACCACATAGATCAGATTAACTTCATTAATAACATGGCATGTTAGGATCTTTAAACCCTACTTATTCATATACATGATTATTCTCATTAGTAACCTTAACTATTATCAACATGGTTATGAATATCTTGGATCATCAATATCTTCAACATTACCAGATTATAACCTGATTTGATCACATTAATGTATCTAACATGTTAATACACTAATCGAGGGGTTTTATACTTTTGGAATTTGAACCTTAATTAGTGTCTGTAAGTAATTTATTTGGATTCTTCACATTCTTCTAATCAAAATGATGTATAGTTTTACTTTATTTGGGTTTCCTATCTATTTTAAGATTTTTTTGTAAAGTTAGCATAATTGGACCAATCCTAGGTTGTTACGTCATCCCCATCTTATTTCTTTTTGTTACTAGACCGGATAGAGGTAAAGGGGAAGAAATCACCTCATTATCCTTGTCGACTACTTATAGTCTCAAGGGTGTTTCTGTACTTTGGGCCAGATCTTTTTGCTCCTTCACGCATAGATGATGTTGTGCATGTCAGTCATCTACTGGCACTGCAACTGGGCATCATGCTCCGTACGCCAACTCCATGACCGAATTACGACCGTCTTGAATCACTAGCTACCATTAGGTCTTGCCTTGTCCGCACCTCCCATGAAGCCACCTAGATCCAGGTCTTGATCCTTCTATCTTCACCAGGGGTTGAATCCTAGTTTTACAACAATGCAACACTGTTGTGGTGGCCGCCTTGGCTACTACAACAACCCTTCTAGCCTCCACCACACCCAAGACTCCTGGACGTGCTCAACCAGGGTCTTAACATCTCAACTATCAATCTCCAGAAGATAGGAGGGACAAGGCTATTGTTGAGGAGGAGAACACAAGACAAGAGGAGGAGCACCACATCCCCAGGCTCTTAAGAATTATGTCGGCTAGGGCCATGCCCATCCGTGGAGGACAAGGGATCAGTGGAAAGTTTGCAATGGTCAAGAGACAACTTTATAATCTTTTTTGCCCTTGAAACCCCCCTTTATCCCTTCTCTTGTCCTTTCCTTCATTAAGGTTACTGGTATGGTTGTCAATAAAGTTCTCTCCTTATATGATCATTATGTTGTATAGAGTCTAAACCATGAAGAGACTAGTGAATTCATCTTTCCCAAAACCATAGCGAGAAGATGATGTTTGTGAGGCAAAACAAAGAAGGAAGTCTTTCTCATATCATTTCTTATATGGACAGATTTATCATCTTCCTTATCGAATTCAACAAAGTTTGTTGTACCCAAGGAATTCAATTTATATCTTTCCTTTACTATTTTATCTTTCTCATGGTATGGCATGTATTCATAGACAAAAGCATGTATGGTTGTAAAAAGGTAAGCACTCAATGGATTCACAACATAGGGACACATAAAGTTCTAATTTAGTAGTCCACTTTACATGGTTACCACACCAAAAGTCATAAAGGAAGGCATATACTTATATATTCTCTCTTTCTCCCTTTTACAAAATATTCCTTTAATCAATTATAGGAACCAATTGATGTTATCCATTATGATAGAGTTTATTGAAATATCTTTCATATACACAAGCTTTCTCTTTTATAATCTTTCTTAATTAATTACCAATATATCATAGACGCCCTTTTCCATACAATTTCTTGAATTCTCTTATTTCCATTATTATTTTCAAGTATACTAAAGCCATATTGCCAAAACGACCATACTGCCTTAAAACTAATATTACCAAAGTGTATTAGAAAAATATTTTATTACTCAACAATTGATAAAGCCATTTCTATTTTATTTATGTGTAAAAACTCTCTTTTCTAGAGTATACCACATAATTCCATATTTAAAACATCCATTGTGAATTACGTTTAGTAGTTTCTTTATTATTGGATTTTCCTTTTCTTCATTGTCCAAGATCTATTAATGGTTTGAAAATAGTGAACTACACAAAATATGTCCCATTGGAGTATTTACTCTTTCAATCCAAAATTTTCAAACAAGACACAGAGAAGCATCTTTCTAATGTGTCATTCATATTACATTTTCAAACATATACATTAAAATATGGGAAAAACTAGGCTATAACGTCCTTTTCCTCTTATAGGAATTTTGTCCTCAAAATTTGGCTAGTCATCCAAGAAGATGGCATGAGACAATTTCCTTTTTTTAATAAAACCAATATTTTTTATAAATGTGCTAATTCATTTTATTTCTTTTATTTGTACCACAAGGACCTATTTGCAAAGAAAATAGTCTCATGGGCCTTTATATGGGCCATGTGTTGCGCTTATGACCCAATGGTGACTTCATTATTCTCCGAATTGTACCATTGGGAAGATAACTTATTAATTCATGCATTATGTTTATATAATTCAGTTTCACAAAATTGAGGATATTACGTTCACCCCTCCTTAAAAGGAATTTACCCCAAAATTCTTACCCAGTAAGGTTAAGGTAAAATATAACTCATCTTAATTTCACAACCAATGGTTAGCAACCCTACTTAGATATCATTAACACCTTTTATTGATATTCCAATTCCACATATTATTACCATGATTTGTACTTGAATTCAATTCAAGGTATAACCACATCCTAGGTAATTTTATGATACCATTCTATGGTGATTCATTATCATTTCTGATTTCAATTTAACTTGGTAACTATCGTTTTCGCCTAGGTTTTCCAACCTATTATTCATTTATTCTCACATGAGGGTGAGGTAACTCCTCCAACCCTAGGTCAAGTCTTTAAGTTCAATCTTAAGGTATTAATTATCATATTCTAATTTTAAGCATAACATGGGTCTACCCCAATCTCTCTCTCTCTCTCTCTCTCTTTCATAATGAGATGAAATAAGCACTTGATTGTAGACCAAATTCACAATATATTTCATTCCATGAGCAGAGATGGCATACCCAAACATTATCTCTAAATTTCACATTTTAGGTTGAAACATTATCCACATGACTCTAAACCTCTTAACTCCTAATTTTCTTATATTTCATAAAGTCAAATGTTTTCTCTCTTTGAGTTTTTACACAACTCCTATCATCATTACATGACTTATTGTATCTTTTATGATTACCTATCATGTATTATGATCCTTAGCCACTTCCTTGAGGTCTATAGGGATACATGTACATTTTGGAATGATTTCATCCTTATGCATGTAGGGAATGCCTCTCACATTCACTCATTGGTCACATGAACATCCTAAATGTGGCCTATCTCTTGATAAATGGGTCTCTGGAAAACATAGTGGTTACCTCCTGACCAGATGGTCTTGTGCATTCAGGGAACAATCAACTCCTAATCCATTGGTCTCATGTACCTTTAGTACTCCCTACTTGACCTTAGGATTGACTTAACTCTCTACCCTTCGCAAGGGTTCATCCATAGCACATTACTTTCATATGTAATTCTTTAAATTGATTTCCTCCATCTCTTATGATTCTCGTTATTCTCTTTATGTCCCCTCACTATAATCATGACAACTTTCTTTTCCAGACTTGATATCATATAGTCAACCACTTCCATAGTGAGTTTTCCTCATGACTGTCAGAGATGGTATACTTGAGTTCAACGAATCGTACTCAATATATGTGCTTTTACCTTTGATATCCTTATTTTGTTACACTTTATGTGACATTCAAGATACCTCAATCCTCAAACCAATTTGTTAACCCACCCTTCTAGGGAAGGTCCTAACCTAGGGTGACTTCATGGCTCACAGTAGGAGGTTTTGCTCTTTTAGACACATCCTGACCCCAAGGGTTTTAGGTTTTGCCTCCTCCTTAGGTCCTTTCTCCAACTCTTTGATTCATCCACTCCATGTTGGAATACCATCCCTAAAGGTTTCATATTTTCATTTTTATGTATGGATGTTATCATAACACCTCAACCCTTGTTTGCTCAATCTCAAGGATACCCTCTCCTGAGGTTTTGTCCCTGCAGTGGACTTGGGCCACCTTCCCCTCCAGGGGCTTGGTGCCTTACTAGCCTTCCCAATACGGGGCTTGACCATTTATTTACCTTCTCTATCTAGGGTTTGGTCGTCTACACTGCGAACTCATGTCACCTTCCCAATCTGGGGCTTGGTGCCATGTTAGTCTTCCCATCCATGGGCTTGACCTTTCTTGACCTTCCCCACCGGGGGCTTGGTACTATGTTAGCCTTCCCCTCTAGGGGCTTGACCTTATGTAATCTTCCCCTCCAGGGGCTTGATCATTTTTGACCTTCCCTTCCAGGGTCTTGGTCATACTCATCTCAATGACTTTCTTTCCAAATCCAAAGGGCTTGATCTATTCTGACCTTCCACTTCAGGGTCTTGGTCATACTCATCTCAATGAATTTCTTTCCATATCCAAACTTCCTGAGATAATAGGGGGGTTCGAGCATGTTATGTTTAGATTTATATTTTTATATATAACCATTGGTTACTTATGTTTCTCAAAACTTTTCTCATTAATGCCTTGTTCCACTTGTACATATGCATGGAAGACTGAGTCACCCAACCCATTTTTTGTATTATAACTGCTCAACCATTATTTTCTCAATCTCTGTGGTATACCCACTCACTGGGGGTATTCATACTCACTCACTGGGAGTATTCTCAATGATCTACCCACTCCCTAGGGGTGGTATCCATTCATACCCATCCACTGGGATATTCTTTATCCATTCATTCCTCCATAGATATCATTAGGGTGATGAGAAAGTTATACTCATATTTTCATTTTCATCTATAACCCTTGGTTATTTATGTTTTTCATGTATATTCAAATCTTTTCCACGCACATCATGCATACATTTCTCCATATTCATGCATGGACATCAAGGTCACATAGACTTATCTATATTTTTCTTAATTCTCATTACTCATACCCTAATTAGGGTTCATATGTGTAGGGTTTCCATTTTACCCATACTATTCCTATTTCCTAGGAATAAGATTTTTGGGTTTGGTTTATAGAGGCTAAACCCTTCCTCTTAGGGTTTCTATTCCACTTGACCCACTAGGGTTTTCCCAACCCCACTCTAGTTCCATCTACGGTTACCTTCATAAGGAAAAACCCTTAAAACATTTTCTCTTTACTTTTACATGTATATTATTATTTCTACATTTACATGTACATTAATTGGTAGAGGATGCCTTAATCCTACTTCTTCTTAAAAATCCTAACATCAGATGAGGAGAGAAGTTCCTTTTAGGTTTTATTAAGCAAGAGGATGAGAAGTGGATGGATCAAGATGAGAAGAAAACCTACAGTTATTTTACTTCGGGAAATAATCTTCTGACGTTGGCCAGGCAGGATGCACGGACCCAGGAGTCATCTAAGTCGACTAGCAGTGTGGAGGAAAAAATTTCCAGCCCCCGGGTCATGGTCCCTTCTAGACACCATCATATTTAGAAAATTCCATAATATTTCCCTCATATTTTACAGAATACTTGAAATTATAAGCTATTATTATTTGAAAAATCTTGCACTCTGATACCAATTGAAACCATCTCACTTTTCAGCAACCCCCAAATAAAATAGGATAAAAATAAGAGAACCATTACCTAATATTTTTTCCAGGGATCCAGATTTAGCAAATAATAAATAATTGTAAATAATTTCTATCAATACAAATATATCATTTAAAAGTTGTTCCTCTAGAACTTACATAAGTTTCCATCATAAGAATTGTACATATGAGAACTATATGAGAAGAAGCATCTATTTAATCCTCCTTACAAGTTATCTATAATGTCTTCAAGTAAAATTCAGCTAATTATATGTCCATCATATCTTGATATCATCATAGTTAAGCATGCACCTAAATATGTCATGAAATTCAAACCATAGATCAGTATAACAAGCTATACTGTATATGTGTGGTGCATGCAAACATGTTCAAGTAAACTAGCAAAATATATTACACGAAATACTTGATAATAAGAAAGAGCACTTGATCGACTCTTGAGGAGGGCGGTGATCAGACTTTTAATTTATAACCCAAAACCTTCAAGGACCCCCACAACTTTATTATGGGGTCGAAGTAGATATATGGGGTCAAACGCAGGGACGTGGGGATGCTTAGGATGCTTAAGATTTCATTCTTAAGTCAGATAAGCCAATATGTTATTCGATAAAAGTATGGAGCTAGAACTAGTCTAGAAGATTGTCATGAAATCAAACAAAACAAAGAAAAGAAAACAAAATAGAGTCTGTAGGATTCTACTAATCATAGAGAAGGAGTTCCTGACTATGTAGCCACAAGTTCGGCAGTCTATGAACCCATTCTCGGGCGTAGACAATCCCCGAACACCCGAGCAAGCAACCTACATCGTAACATGGCACATACTGTGGTATCTGTTCCTGTAGGGTCATCCCACTCCCTCTCGCATAGCGTGACTAAAACCCATAAACTCCATGAAACCTCTCTCGAGGATGACAAATCATCACCCTAGAATATTCTAGATACCCTCTCAGGTCTAGAATGTTCTAAGGCGCTAGGAACAGGTATGATCTGGAAGAACCAGGTAGTGGGCCCAAACATGCCGGGCTGGGTCCGACCATGCCCAAGTCTACGTTTCTACACAGATCACCTGGAACCATCCTCTTTTTAGATTCTGATCCAAACTACCTTCTCTTATCTATTTCTACAAAAAATCTCTCGATATAGGTAAAAATAGAAGTTCAAGCAAGACACAGATCAACCAAACTAGCAATCATAACCATAAAGAGAAGATAGAACAAGAAACATACTAGATCGAAATAAAACTACTTGCTTAGGGTAAAAGTACATAAACATGCCCAAACCGGGCTACATAGCCAAGAAAGAGCTCAAGTAGCCATGGACAAGCATAGTTGGCACCGAACAAAGTTGGAAGAACATCATTTATATAGAAACAAAGGAGAACAGTAGAAGAAAGGAGAAGAAGAAGAGATTTAGCCCATAGAGGAGAGGTTTCTCTCACTCCTTAGCCTCCATATAGGATGGATCTCATCTCTGGGTCGTCCTCCTTGGTCTTCTGGACTATTTGGCCTCCTTTCTATTTGATTCTACCCCAAACAACAGCTTGGTGGGTGTATGGAGGTGGAAGATGCCCGAGAATGGTGGGATATGGGTGAATGGTGATGGAAAATGATGGGAGATGGAAGCAAACTAGAGGAACGAACGTAGGATGAGCACCTCAGCCTTTCTAGACCTCAAAACTCTCCCACAGGGCTTTGGGAACCAAAATGGGTCAGAACCAACACGTGGAACCTCCAAAAATTTAGAACCCCTCTCAAGGTCGTGAGGGGTGATATTTACAGGTGAAGGTGAAAGAGGGTCGCAACACTTGCTTTGGTTATGACCCTGGTCTCTGCCCGACTGTGATGACCTCAGCACGGTCATCTGAGGGTCGCGGTTGTCACAGACGTTGCGATCATGGTCATGGTGCGATCGAGGTTGGTGTCGCGGTCAAGGTGGTTCCTCAGTCACAGTCACGGTCGGGGTGGATGCCTCGATCGCAGTCGTGGTCACGGTCAGGCCATGACTGAGGTGGATCCTATGGTCGAGGGCGTTCCATGGTCGAGGTGGATCCCGTGGTCATGGCGTTGTCCTCTTGGTCACAGTCGTGACATCCTCCTTGGTCGCAGTCGTGGTGTCATGGCCCAAACCCACCCCATGGGGAGGGGGGCATTACCGGTGGTCGAGTGACCTATGTCGATGAACCTTCTGATTAGTGAAGATGCATTCTGATAAATGACTAATCATTGAAAATTGGGTCTAAGATATTAAAAATTTATTGGGCTCACTAGTGGGACCACCATCTCCTAAGCTGGTACACATAGTGTGATGCTTAGTCTACCGCGGACGCGATGGATGGAAGTCTAGCTGCTGTAAAAACCATGTGTTGGGGAGAAATCTTAGAGAACATATGTCTTTTTAGGTTTGATGCCTACAAGTCCCAAAATTGGCTAGTTGAACAACTTTATCTATGAAAAGATGTAAATTACTAACAGATAAAAATCTAGAGTTATTTTGGGCACATTAACGCTATAATGATACAAAATCATAAATAAATGCTTAGAATAGATGCCTGAATTTGGGTGTTATCAACATTTTCTTCACATGATATTTCTTTATTTGATACTCATAGATGCATTATAAATGAACATAATTTAAATAAACAACCAAAAATTTATTAAAAATTAATCCGTGAAAATTCCTTATAAAACTTCGGAAAACTAATACGAGTATTCTTAAGCGTAACCGTGTACCTTGATGGTGAGCCATGTAGATTATCAAATCATACTTCAAGAAAATTCGACCAATCCAATCACAAAGAAGATTCTAAACAATTCAATAGTTAATCTGCATGTATGTAAATCCTAAAGTGTTACCATCACATTAAACAGATTAAACATTACTCGATCCTAGTCTAGGGTTTAGGCTTCTTTGGTATAGAGTTATTAGTAGAGTTATGTTTTGATACTCCAGTTCCTATGTTCATTGATCTAATGACTTAAAAATTCTAATTCATATTAAATGTATCCATGATCATATCCTTTATTATCACCACTTAGATCAGATTAACTTCATTAATAACATGGAATGTTAACATCATTAAACCCTATTTATTCATTTACAAGATTATTCTCATTAGAAACCTTAAGTATTATCAACATGCTTATAATTATCTTGGATCATCGTTATCTTCAACATTTTCAGTATAACATGATTTGAGCATACTAATGTATCTAACAAATTAATACACTAATCAAGGATTTTTATATATTAACCACCACATAAACTCATTTTTGCACTACTTTTGGAATTTGAACCATAATTAGGGCCTGCAAGTAATTTCTTTGGATTCATCTCATTTTTCTGATCAAAATGATATATAGTTTTACTATATTCCAGTATTCCTATCTATTTCTAGGATTTTTGTAAGATTAGCATAATTGGACCAATCACAGGTTGCCACACCATACCTTATCTTATTTCTATTTTGGGCATAGATACCCCTTTATCCTCATTGATGGCATATAGCCTCAAGGGCGTTTCTATACTTCAGCCCATATCTCTTTCCTCCTTCACACGTTGACATTTTTGTGTGTGTCGGTCGTCCGCCAGTGCTGCATCTGGGTGTCGTCTTCCGTACGCCAATGCCATGGCCGACCGATAACCATCTTCGAGCACTAGCTACCATTTGATCTCATCTTGCTCTGACCTACGCCGAAACCACCTAAATCCAAGTCTTCCTCCTCTTGTCTTTACCAACGGTTGAAACCCTAGTTCTGTTGTAGTGCTGCGCTACTGTGGTGGTCACCTTGATTGCTGTTACAACCCTTCTAGTCACCGCCCTCACACCCAAGACTCCTGGCGGTGCTGAACCAGGGTCTTAACCTCTCAACTATGGCAATCTCCAGGAGAGGGGGGTACAAGGCAGCTATTGAGGAGGACAACACAATTCAAGAGGAGCACCCACATCCCTAGGCTTTTAAGAGATATGCCGACTAGGGCCATGCCCATCCATGGAGAAAAAGGAGTTGGTGGTAGGTTTTCAATGGTCAAGAGACACCTTTGCACTCCTTGTCACCCTCGAGACAATATTCCATCCTTTCTCTTATCCTCTCCTTCCTCAAGGTTACTGGTGTGGTTGTCAATCAAGATCTCTCCTTATATAAGCATCCTATTCTGTAGGGTCTAGACCACAAAGAGACTGGTGAATTCATCTTTCCCAAAACCAAAGTGAGAGGATGATGTTTGTGAGACAAAACACAAAAGGAAATCTTTTTCATATCCTTCCTTATATGGTCATATTTACCAACTTCCTTATCGAATTTAATTGAGTTTATTACACCTAAGGAGTTGAATTTATATTTTTCCTTTACTATTTTCTCTTTCTCTTGGTTATGGGAAGTATTCATGGATAAAGCATGTATCATTGTAGAAAGGTAAGCATTCAATGGATTCAAAACATAGGGACACATAAAGTCCTTATTTAATTGTCCACTATACATGGTTACCACACAAAAAGTCATAAAGGAAGACATATACTTATATATTCTCACTTTCTCTCTTTTCCAATGTATTCATTTAATCAATTATAGGAACCCATTAATGTTATCTAATATGATGGAATTTATTGAAAAATATTTCATATACAAAAGCTTTCTCTTTTGTCATCTTTCTTAATTAATTACCAATATATCATGGAACGTCACTTTCCATCCAATTTCTTGAATTCTCATGCTTTCATCATCATTTTTGAGTATACCAAAGCCATATTTCCAAAAGACCGTTGGATGCCTTAAAACCAATATTTCCAAAGTGGACTAGAACATTATTTTAGTATTTAACAATTTACAAAGCCATTTCTATTTTATTTATGTATAAAAACTCCGTTTTCTAGAGTATTTCACACAATTTTCAAAAAGACACATAGAGCGCCATCTTTGTAATGTGTCATTCATACAATATTATTTGAAAATAGATATATGAAAATATGGGGAAATCTAGGTTATAACAATGCAAGACACTACAAATGTCATAGAGGGCACATTGTGCCAACAAAGGGTGTTTTGCATCATAGAGGACTTTTGTGTCAACAGAGGGCACATTGTGCCAACAGAGGTTTTGTTGCATCATGGAGGACACTTTAGTGTCACATAGGAGGACTTATCATATAGTGGTGGCCACAAATCAGATAGAAGTCATAAATAAAAGATACCTTAATTCAAATCATTCACATAATCTCATTTGTAAGTATGGTGAAAGAAATTAATGTAAGAGAGACATGACCCATGCCTTTGTGCAAGTTATGTGACCCAAGTATCAGAGTACATGTCTCCATAGTAAGATAAGTAAGAAGAAACGAATTAAGTTAAAGAAAGAAGAGATACTTATCTTTCAGAATTTCTACATATGTTATGTTAGTACCATCAATGAAAAGTTTAAGAGTACCATGTACTATTTTATTACTTCGTGTTTATAAATATATAATACTCATGCCACTTACACTAAAAACTATTTTTCCAATGTACGGTTGGGGATGAGATGTACGTAGGTGAGAAGAAAGGGCAGAAGTAGCATTCAAAGGCTTGGAGCATAAGGATAGAACATGATAAGATATGGTGGGGTGCCAACTATAACATGATCCTCAGGTTTATAGACTCAACTATATGTTTTAATATGCAAAATTTAGAGACTCAAGATGTTAAATGAGTTGTACATATGTAACATTTATGTTTCCTTTTATAAGAACAAAGATGAGAATGTTTATATTTAAAGTTTGTGTGATTGATTATATTGTTTTTATGGATGCTAGTTTTATGTGATGCCAACTTGAGTACACGAGTTATGGATAATGCAGTGTTGCTTCCGCTACATGCATGTATGTGCTTAGGGAGGGTGCTACACCGATATGGACCCATGCACACCTAGATCACGTTCAAGGCTACCAACACAATGGTGGATCCATCTCATCTAAGCAAATAACCCATTTTTTATGATTGGAATTCACCATTCAAGATGTAGTGTCACATGTCTAGATGGGTGTAAGGTTTTGGGGGAGGGGGTGCAACAAAAATACAAAAATTTCTTTGATTAATCCCCAAACAATAGATTCATCATAGCCATAAACATCAATATATTAATTACGTAGAAGGAAAATACAATATTTGTTGGTAGAGATCAGTTGTCCAACAAATAGACACATCTTATGTCAGTATAGAACTTTCACGTGTGGGTCTGATATGAAGCAATTGTTGTCGTTGCCAACTTGTTGTTGCCATAACCCATTGTCTTCTTCTTGAAGAATTTTCTTGTTATCAAGCCTCTGCCCAAGGGCCATGCCTCAAGTTTTCCATATAGATGTTGTAATTCTTAGTGAACCATTATGGTCTCCAACCTGAAGCAAAACTCAAAGTTGTAATGTGCTAGTCGTCTCTCAAAGTCCTTCTCCTCCAAATTCTAGTTGATATTCTTTGGGAAAGCTTGTCTCTCTCCAAGAGAAAGAACTCTTACAAACATATCTCACAATGTTGGTGTTTCTCAACCCCATGGACATTCACTCATATGTATAGGAGATCTATGTGCTTAAAATTTCTATAATCCAATCTTATTCCTAATGGAAACTCTAAATAAACTAGAACTTTGAAAATTCAAACTGTTAACCAAGTCGCTCGACTCAACGATTGAGTTTCCTATTGGGCCAATTTGGGGTATAAGTCTCCCAACTCACTTTGTGAGTTTCCCAAGTGATCAGTTAAATTTTTGATTTTGCTTGCCAATTCAATTCCAAATTGATCATGGCAAGTCGTCTTCCTTTCCCTGACTTGGTCCAATCGATCGACTCATATAGTAAGTTTCTAATCTCATCACTTTCCCAATGCGAGAATGAGTTGAACAATTTAGAATGAGTCAGGTGACTAGGACCAATTTGGGCTATGAGTCACCTGAGTCACTTAGTGAGTCAACTAAATCATCAGTCTAAGTCCAATTCAGTATGTTAATTTGATTTCAAAGAGAACAAGGAAACTTTCTCCCCTTTCTATGACTTGGTCTAGTCGACCGAATGACTAAGTGAGTCTCCCAACTCATCACTTACCCAATGTAACAATGAGGCGATTGATTGACGTCCACTAAACCAAAACATTCACTCAACCAATTGGACCTTCCAATCATTTAATTGGCCTAGAAATGATCATATACATGATTTAGAACCATTCAAATTATTTGTTTGGTTCAAAACTTAAATTCCCTTATACATCCTTATGAGTGTGACATGTAGGTTCCTTAATATGTTGGTAGTGTTGTTCATAACCTGACGGGAAAATATTGGTGTCTAGCAGCCATCATTGTTACCCAAGTAATTGGAATAAATTGAGAACAACTTGAACTAATAAAGTGACCGATGCTACGATGATCTGGTAACCCTTTTTCATAGATATCTGGACTAAAACTAAGGCATGGAGTCATCATCCTCTCATTCAAGCTATGCTCCTTGAAATAAAGACATCTACTAAGATTATGTAAACTCAATGTCATATATTGACTCACATGATTATATTCATACTTTTCATAGTATTGATTATCAAGTGGCCAAGATATCACTCCGATGGAGGGACAAATTCAATTTATATCATTCGCTGTAATTCACAAGTGTCACAAAGCACAAAATCACCACATGTATGAAAATGCCTAGTTAGTGTCACAATGTGCTAGTGTTAATGTAGGAAAATAAGGACAGAAGATATGGCAGCGAAAACAAAATTTTTGTCCTTATTCATAACCTGTAGATTGCGTCAACAATGATGTATTTAGGACATAAGGGTTGTAAGGCACAAACATGGTCATGTAGCAAGTCCAACAACAATCCTCGCAGACTCATGTTTCTTCTTCAAACAACACATGAATGGTTGTCCCTCCTGCTGTAGTACCACATGAAGCAGTTGATGATGTTAACCTAGTATGGTGGAAACAACCTCCACAAGTCATATCGTTCTACCAGACCTGAAAAGAAGGAGATGTCCCTCATGTTGTCAACGTGCTAACGTTGACTTTCTCCCCTTTGGCTATCTCCCTTTGTTAGAATAATTAGCTTATTATGTATATGGAGTTAATTGTCTTGGCCCATTAGATTTAAGCTATGCTTTCTTGTACTTGACTTCTTTCCTATAAATAGAAGAGGAAGCTGTCTTCTATCAATAACAAACTATTACATATTATTTTCTACCTAGTATCAAAACTTAGATCCTAATCCTAGAGAGAGAAAGAGAGATCCTCCACCTGTGGGTGGCCATCATCTTTTCTTAGACCGGCTGCCCACTTGACATCATCTCGATCACCATTGTCGTCTCATATTTTCTACTTACATAAAATTCAAAATTTTTTATGAGTGCTCTTTGTCCTCGCCATGACTGTTATTTACCTCCCCTGATTCAAATCTAGTTTTTCCTTTCCCACGTTTTCTCAAAATATAATCTATTATATTCAGTCCGAGAGCATGATCCCGCATCTTATCTTTCATTGTGAAGTCACCGGTCTTCAGGCACATCAGTTACGAGTCAGTGTACTTGTGTGCATCAAGTCTGTGTCCTTGTCAAAGGAAAAGGATCGACATCCGAAAAACTTGATTCCAGAAAGAAAATGATCGTGGACGGCCTCGAGTATACTTCTCTCGTCAAATGTTATGCTTCCGTCAATTGGTATGCTTGAGATCAATTCTATAAAACCGATCGTGCTTGTATATCCATGCTTTATAGAAAGCATGGACTCTGTAGCCTGATGTGCCGGGTCATTGCTGCTTCACCTTCCCGCATGCGTCACCAGGATGAACGAATTCTCCAATCACAGTCAACACATGCGTTACTTCTGTGCACTTGTATTTCTTCTCCAATCACGGATCATCTTTCACATTTCATCTTCAGCGTTTAGGCGACCCATTATGTACAATTGCATTGCTGCCATCGGATTACTTTCTCGCCTCTTCTATTGTTCATAAGAAAACCTTCACACAGCAGCAAATCAGAAAGAAAGTTTCCTCTTTTGCACTTGGCAGCCGTTACTTGTTCTTCTGATTAAGCCTGCCTGAATTTTTTTGTGCCATTAATTTTCTATCCGAATCTGTCCAATCGGGCATAAAACACAGATACTCATGTTATCGGTTACATTCAAGTGAACAAACAAATTAAAAAGACCCCATACTAGTTTATAAAGTACAGAAAAAGGGGCAATGCATTAATTTTTCTTCTTACCGTGCTTATTCGCTTTTCCTACCATGTTCCATTCCGGTAGTATTACTCCTCTTTATATCGAATTTTCTTTTAGGTAGTATTTTTGTTCTGTTATATAATGTTTTTCTGATAAGCTTTGATGTTCCTATCGTGACTTTATCCCAATAGTGTTTTATTTATGTGTCGTC
Organism: Alisma plantago-aquatica; assembly: GCA_963693085.1. NCBI lineage: Eukaryota > Viridiplantae > Streptophyta > Magnoliopsida > Alismatales > Alismataceae > Alisma > Alisma plantago-aquatica. The sequence goes on from OY856415.1 coordinate 298,751,806, forward strand.
ATTCTTTTACTAAAATTTATGACTCTCCACCCCAATCACTCTCATGATCTTTATCGTGGTTGGAGTGAGGGGGATAACAAAGCAAAATGAGAATAAGAGAGAAGAATAAATAAGACATAGAGAAGAAGTCATATAATCCGACCATGTTGTCTAATTTATGCATATTCATTTGTGTGGTTGCTACCTACTATAGCGCATGTTCATATAGTAACACGTCACAAACACATGTCCACCTGCTACGTCGTAATATTCCTATAGCAGTTGTCTTGTCCAACTATCACATATTATTTTAGTGTTTGTGTTTCTTATGCAGGAATACTTCAACAACCACTACTACAGAAATAGCTTATAACGTCACTTTTAAAGGCGTCGGTTGTATAAATACACTGACACCTAAAACCTAAAACGTCGGTTTAATAAAAAAACCGACATCTATTTGTGAAGGGCGACCAGACACGGGTATCAGTTTTATTCAGTGTCGGTTTCCGAATAATAAACTGACGCCTAAAATTAACCGCCAAATCCAAAATTTCGCGTGAAAAAATTACCTCCAAAATTTGACATATGGCGTCGGTTATTTACTAAAAAACCGACGACGAAAGGTTATTCGCGATACAGAAATTGAGCACATTTTGGTTGTCGGTTTTACTACAATAACGGACGCTTATGGGTTTTCACGCGTTTTCCCGGAAAATTTTTTACACCCCTTTGAGCGTCAGTTTGAGAAAGAAACCGACGACTATGGTCATTAATCGAGAACAATTTTTTTAATCGGCATATGTAGATAGACGTTGGTTTTTTTCTAGTAAAAACCGACGACTATCATTGAGAATAGGTGTCGGTGTGTTTGTAGAACCGACACCTTTAGGTTTATGTGTCGGTTATTTTTAATAACTGACGCCGATTGATAACTTAACAGTACCCGCGCGAGCCCGACTCTTCCCCTTTCTCTGTTTCATTCATTGTCTCGCGCTGCTACTCCAGGGTTTGGTCCGGCAATTTCCGATGATTTCTCCTCTGCCCCACCTCCGCCGTCGTTTACTCCGGCCGCGCGTTGCTCCGGTCGCTTGGCTGGTCCTCTGCCCACCTCCGCCGCCGCTTGCCCTCTGCCCCCAGCTCCGACAGCCTTCTCTCCTTCTCCGGTGACCTTCTATCTTGCTCCGGCGGCCTGCTCTCCTGCTCCTGCTGCTCGCTGCTGCTACTCTCCCCGCCAACGCCTCCGAAGGTACCTACTCTGCTCTTCTTCCTCCCTTTCTTCCTCTGCCCTCAAGCAGGTACCCTGCTCCGTGACCGAGGTGTGTGAAATCGCAGGTTGGCACGGTCGTGCTGGGCAGCACGACCGTGCTGCATAGTACGACCATGTTGGTTGATTTTGTGCTATATTGCTCAATTATAATCGGATAGCCTATAATGTTGTGCTACATTACTCTTCTAAAATTATTCTTATATTGTTGAATCGGGTCAATGACCACATCTGCTATTGTGCCTGAATTATGCCATGTATGTTTGTACAAAGTGAATCTTATCGCTCTAATTGTGAATTATTGCATGTTTGAAACTATTGAATTCTTGATTTATTATTTAATAATGCTCTAATTGTGAGTGATGCAATGTAAGTGAGCAAATACATGTAGTGGATATGTACTAATTAGCCTAGAAACCCATCCAAGATTTACTCATTAGGAGTAAATCTTGGATAGTCCCCGGTTTGGGACTGTTCTTGAACACCTAATCTCACTTAGGATGTAAGTGTATAATGTGTATTGGGTTTTCAAGAAAATTTCAGTAGCATTTCCCCGTTTGTTCTCTAAGTACATATGTACTTGGAGAACAGTGGGGAAATGCTGTCGAAATTTTCTTAAAAACCCAATACACATTATACACTTACTAGTGAGATTAGGTGTTCAAGAATGGGATATGTGGTACACATTTATTGTATATAAGAATGACAACACATGTATTTGTTGGCCTAGAAACCCATCCAAGATTTACTCATTAGGAGTAAATCATAGATAGTCCCCGGTTTGGGACTGTTCTTGAACACCTAATCTCACTTAGGATGTAAGTGTATAATGTGTATTGGGTTTTTTAGAAAATTTTGGTAGTATTTCCCCGTTTGTTCTCTAAGTACATATGTACTTAGAGAACAACAGGGAAATGCTGCCGAAATTTTCTTGAAAACCCAATACACATTATACACTTACTAGTGAGATTAGGTGTTCAAGAATGGGATAGGTGGTACACATTTATTATATATAAGAATGACAACACATGTATTTGTTGGCCTAAAGTTTTAACCATGCAAAAACTCTAATCTGTTAACCCTAGACCCTAATCTTGTTGTAATATATACTTGTTTTCTCTTTGATCATAGAATGGATAGATCATGGATGTCCATTCACAATCATTGCACCCCAGAGTTTATTTCTGGTCTTGACCAGTAGATTTGCCAAAGAACATAGGAAACAACCTGGAGATAGGTTCTACTGTCCATGTAGGCATTGCGGTAACAACTTGAAAGTCAGCACTGGTGACGAAATCAAAAGTCATGTCATGTGCAACGAGATTATACAAGGCTATATAGAATGGCACTGACATTGAGAGATTTCAAACCCAAAACCAGTGGATGTCGATAGCAGTGCTTGTGTGGAAGAAGAAATTGCCTATGCTGACGTAGATGTGAATGAACTAGTTCCAGTAGACATCGTTGATGCGATGCTGGATAGTTGTGGGGTAGAGCACACCGATCCACCTCCCATTTTTAGAAACATTGTGCATGATGCTGAGATATCGTTATACACAGGTTGTACTAAGTTTACGAAGCTTAGCGCTGTGTTGAGATTGTATAAGCTGAAAGCTAACAATAGATGGAGCGACAAAAGCTTCACGTCATTGTTGTCTTTGTTGAAAGAAATGCTTCCTGAAGGAAACGAGATGCCAATCTCAACATACCAGGTAAAGAAATTGTTGTGCCCAATGGGAATGGATGCCAAGAAGATACACGCATGCCCGAATGATTGTGTATTATTTCAAAAAGACTATGTGGATTTGAAAGATTGTCCAAAATGTGGTGCGTCACGGTATAAATTGACGACTTTGGGGGAGTCCAAAACTGGTTCTCCTGCCAAAGTGATGTGGTATCTACCTATAATATCACGGTTTCAATGCTTGTTTGCCAATCCGATAGATGTGAAGAATTTGAGGTGGTATGCATATGTTAAGAAAAATAATGATGGGATCCTACGACATGCGTCTGATAACCCACAGTGGAAGAAGATTGATCTATTGTACCCTGAATTTGGTGAAGAAGTTAGGAATCTAAGACTTGGGCTTTGTACAGATGGGATGAATCCGTACGGGACATTGAGCAGCCAACATAGCACTTGGCCAGTCATGCTTGTTATATACAATCTTCTTCCCTGGTTGTGTATGAAAAATAAGTACGTAATGTTGTCGTTGTTGATATCGGGCCCTAAACAACCTGGAAATGACATCGATGTTTATGTTGAACCTCTGATTGATGACTTAAAGAAACTCTGGGGTGAAGGTGTGATGACCTATGATGCTTCACGAAGAGAGACATTTCGTTTGCATGCTATGTTGTTTTGCACTATTAATGACTTTCCAGCATATGGGAATTTGTCTAGATATAGTGTCAAAGGAGCTAAAACGTGTCCTATATGTGAAGAGAACACTGATTCAACAAGACTAAAACATGGCGGTAAGACTGTATATCTCGGTCATCGAAGGTTTCTTACAAAATTCTATCCGTATCGTAGGAAGCGCAAATCATTCAATAGATTGAATGAGGAACGGAGTGCACCTAAACCTATACCAGGGGAGGTTGTTTATGAAAGAGTAAAAGACTTTGTCAATGAATTTGGTAAGAGATCAAAATGTACTATGGCCACACGGAGTGACAAATCTTTATTCAAGAAGAAGTCAATATTTTGGGATCTTCCTTATTGGAGTTCTTTGACAGTCAGGCATTGTATCGATGTCATGCACGTTGAGAAAAATGTCTGTGATAGTGTCATTGGTACTTTGTTGAATATACCAGGTAAGACTAAAGATGGGATAAAATCCAGACTGGACCTACGTGAAATGGGAATAAGGTCAGAATTAACAGAATTTTATGAAATGGGAAATCGGAGAACATACTTACCTCCCGTTTGTTACACATTATCTAGAAAGGAGAAGAAATCTTTTTGTGAATGTTTGGTAAATGTTAAGGTGCCACAGGGTTACTCATCCAACATCCGTAGATTGGTATCAATGAAATATCTGAAGTTGATAGGTCTTAAATCTCATGATTGTCACACTCTAATGCAACAAATATTTCCTGTGGCAATTAGATCTATATTGCCGAAGCATGTAAGTTTTGCAATCACCAGACTTTGTTTCTTTTTCAACAGTATGTGCAGCAAAGTTATTGACCATGATACTCTCGATAAATTGCAAAGAGAAGTGGCTATTACCCTATGTCATCTTGAGATGTATTTTCCTCCGTCGTTCTTTGATATCATGGTACATCTTGTTGTCCACTTGACTAGGGAAGTGAAAATGTTGGGACCAGTTTTCTTGCATTGGATGTATCCCTTTGAACGTTACATGAGCATTTTTAAAAGTGATGTTCGAAACTGTTATCGGCCTGAAGCGAGTATTATCGAGGGTTATGTGGCGAGAGAGGTTATGGATTTTTGCAATGACTTTCTCAGTGGTAATGACACTCCTGATAATGACAAGAATATTGACGAGCAATTTGGCAAAGGAATTTTGGGATCACGTGTGAAAGTAATCAGCCGTGAGCAGTTGGAACAAGGTCACTTGTATATTTTACACAACATGGACGAAGTGAACGTTTATATCGAGGAACATACCAATTTCATCAAGAGACAATATCCTCGAGCCAATACAGTGTGGCTTGCTAGAGAGCATAACAAGACATTTATTAAGTGGTTTGAAAATAAAGTCTTACATCAACTATCTCAAACACCAGATGATATTACTGAAACTATCAAATGCCTCGCCTTTAAACCAAAATTGACTGTTATGTCTTATGAAGGGTATGCCATTAATGGATTCACATATTACATAAAGCGCCAAGATGATAAGAGTGTCGTCCAAAATAGTGGGGTCACCCTTCAAGCATCGACTATGTTTTTTGCAAGTGCAAAGGATAAGAGTCCACGTGAAGCTAAAATGTCATATTACAGTGTCATTGAAGACATATGGGAGTTTGACTACATAGATTTTAGAATTCCGCTCTTCAAATGTAATTGGGTTGATAACACCAAAGGAGTTATAGTGGATGAATTGGGTTTCACTTTAGTGAACTTTGAAAAGATTGGCGAGAAGGGTGAACCATTCATATTGGCATCACATGCGAAACAAGTATTTTATATCGATGATCCTGCAAATGATAAATGGTCGGTTGTTCTTCATGGTAAAAGACAGTTCATTGAAGATCCTATAGATGAAGAAAAGTACTATGATAAGTATGATGACTCCAGTCCATTCTCAGTTGGGTTGCCAACACCAGCAAATATTGAAGCTAATGATGACTTGTATGTGCGCGGATATCACAATGAAGGATTGTTAATTGATAAAAAATCGCAATATTAGAGGCATGTTTATATTTTTTTATATGTTTTATTTTTCTGAATGTGAACTTTACAATGTGAATTACTTTACAATGTGAATGTGAACTTTACAATGTGAGCTTTACAATGTGAATGTGAACTTTACAATGTGAATTTTACAATGTGAATTACTTTATAATGTGAACTTTACAATGTGAATTATTTTACAATGTGAATGTAAACTTTACAATGTGAGCTTTACAATTTGAATTACTTTACAATGTGAACTTTACAATGTGAATGTGAATTTTCAGATGGCTGAGCATTCTCCTGATGACCATGCTGATGATTACCGTGAGGGTGAGGACATCAATGCGCCACCTCACAATGTAAGTTTTAAAAATATATCATATATTTATATCTATATGTCCATTTATAGTTATATCTTGTAAATGTGTTTATTTTGTCAAATTTTAGGTTGATGATGCACATGTACCATCTGAAGCACTTGAGGCACTTAATCAGCAACACCAAAAAGTTCACAAGAGAAGGGGCATCACTATGATGAAGAAGTTAATAGCAAAAATGGGCAATGGACCCAAACTTGTTGTGGATTTTGATAATGCAGGAAATGCATCTGGTGTGAATCACAATTCATTTGTTTCATATCTTGGGTATGTTACTCGTAGCCATTGTAGTTGTAAGATAGATTCTTGGCATAATGTTTCTAAGGAGAAGAAAGACATAATATGGAAGGATTTATGTGTGAGTTATTATTAATTTGCAATTCTATTTTGTAGATTTCTAATTTTTTGGATACTAGTTAATAGCAATTCTATTTTGCAGAGTATATTTGAATTGGATGAAAAACTGCATCGTAAATGCGTGATGCAACATTGTGGGAGAGTCCTAAGGAACTATAGGACAAATCTCACCCGAGAATACATAAAAGAAGCTGACAAGAGGAAGAAGACAACCACTGAACAGTGGAACTTCCTGGATAAAGAAGAATGGGACGCATTTGTTGCTTCAAGACAAACTGATGAATTCAAGGTATTAGGCGTCAATCCCAATCTCATTAATATATGTTGTATTCACCTATTCAATATTAACATTTACTGTTACTAACCAAATCATTAATGTGCATACTAACTAGGCCCTCAGTGAGGCACAAAGATCAAGACGTGCACTGAATGTGCATGACCACACAATGGGTCCAAAGGGTATGCAGGCATTCGCCAAAGACTACAGTCTGAGGCTACTACTCAGTCTGCTTCTACTCAGGAGTCCTCCACTATAGGTAGCACACCTCTGCCTCGCCATGATGTCTGGATAGCTAGGAGGCAAAATAAGAAGGGAGAAATAAGGAAACCCGCAACTGCTGAGGCGGCTGCAAAAATGGTAAAATACAACTCTTACAACAATCGTTTGAATATTGATTATTTGTGGTGTTTACTTAATTACAAAATTTTGTTTTGGCGATTAGCGGGAGCTGCACGAGCTGAGGAAACAAGGCAAGTTCATCCCTGAGGGCACAAGGGATGAATTGACAGTTGCTCTGGGTAACCCAGAGCATCCTGGACGTGTTAGGGCTGTAGGCGCTGGTGTGGGCATCAAAGCTTTTTTTGGGCCATCCCATCGCAAACATGTCCCAAAAGTGGGACTTTTACAAGAAGAGGTAACATATTTTTTCCTTGTAGATGTTACTGTAAAAGAGAATTCAATAATTAGAATTTGACGTTTCTTTTATCCATGTATAGGTAGATAATCTATTTGATAGGAAACTCGAAGAAGCAATGAAAAAGTGGCAGGCATCTCAGAATGCCACTTACCAGACAGTACCTATGGTGTCTCCTATTGCAGGCTCTACTCCTACTGCAGAGGTTGGGAGTAATCCTGTAGACCCACCACCTAGCAAATCCGCTGTAAGTATTTTTATGACATAGTAACTAGTTTTTTAATTCAAAATTATATGTATATATGAAATTGTAGTCGTTTAAAAAAAAGATGATATGTATATAACATTTTTTATACAAAAAATTGTAGGGGTTGAAGCCATGCCGTCTAAAAGTTAATTTATATGTCATTGTAGAGGCGTCGGCTTACCCATCCCTACCAGGGGAAATGTTTCACGGGTCTCCATTACCAGCTGGTTGGATTCGTGTGAGCCCGGTACATATATTCCCCAAGTGGATGGATCTTCCATTGCCATATGCCCACCCAGATTGTGAAACGCTTAGTGAGGCAGAAGGCGGAGTGATATTGTGGCTAAAAATGGATGTCATATTTACTGAAACTGTATGGTAAATTTATATTACATTAAATTGTTAGTGTGTGTATATGATGTCAGTTGATCTGAAATTATTATATATATATATAGGTTAAAAAGAAGACACCCACAACATCTAGGCCTCCACTTCCACCTCTTACATTACCCAGTTGGGTTCCACAGGACCTACCTGTCCCATTAGGTCCTAACTGTAGGGGTATGGCAATATGGTTAGGCGAACATGATATAAATTTCCCTATAACTGTTTCTATAGATTCAGATGTTGTAGGTCAATCATACAAAAGCAAACTATTTATACAAGATATTTTGGAGTTGTTTCGATATGATTGGCTAAATACATTTGTGATAGAGCTATGGATAATGTGAGATCTTCTTTATACATCCATATACCTTGTGTAGGATCTGGTGATCTGGTTTCTTATTTATTAATGCATGCGTAATTAATACATATTTTGTAGCTACTTAGACAAGATATGTGCAGATTTTGCATTCGAACATGTAGGATTTTTGATTCCATCTTTGATTAGTCTAGTAGCTAAAGACTCTCCATCAGTTCAACAATACTGCTGTGAGGCTTTTACAATTTTTTCTCAAAATAAGAAGACGGTGATAATGTCTCCATTCAATGTAGAGTAAGTTTACTTTGCTTATTATAATTTGGACTTAAGAAAATTACATTTTTATTGTGGATTTTGAGTTATTAATTTTTAACTTTTTTACCTCTAGTGGTATGCATTGGGAGTTACTGGTTATTGTCCCTGAAACGTTCACTGTCTATTATCTAGATCCTAAGGGGAGTAAATTGAATACAAAATATGGACACATAATGAAAATGGCATTATTCTGGTGAGAAATATTTTATTTTCATATCTGTTAACATATGTTATTACATTACTATTTAATTATGCAATGTACTGTGTTACATTAACATGTAGGGGTTTTGATGAGTTCAAAAAGGCTGGAGGAAAGGTCCCCACGAAAAAGAACCAGCCAATAATTTGGAAGAACGTGAAAGTAAGTTCCCGACTGCAATATATGTATATATTATTTATGTGAACAATGCTTAATTAGTTGTATTTTTTAATATTTTGTATGTTTGAATTTATAGTGTGCTACAAAAGACAACGGATGGGCATGTGGATACTATGTGATGCGATTCATGCACATGATTATCAAATATGCCGCAATGGACATCGATTGTATTGCTGAGGTATTATATAGTCTCATTAGATAATATGAAATATATCAATCTTATTTATAGCTCATTAATTATATATATACATCATTCTCTTTATAGGTGTTTAAAACTGACCACACTATAGGAACGGCCTTACCAGATGTACATGCTCCCTATACGATGAGAGAATTAAATGAAGTAAGAGAAGAATGGGCAACAACCATACAAATAGTGGGGGTTTTAAGATATAATTGGGATGTTGATAGCGAATAATGACTAAAGAATGATATTTTGTAAATGAATTTCTGAATTATAATATATGTGTGAATGTTTCTACATGTCTGGATGTTTTTACATGTGTCTGAGTGAAAATGAATGAATCTGTTGGTTGCTATATGAATGTTTCTACATGTATGAATGTGAAAATGAATGGAACTACAGATTGCTAGCTACATGAATGTTTCTAAATGTGTGAAAATCAAATGGAACTGCAGGTTGCATTGCTAAATGTGTGAATATTTTTGTTGTTAATTTTGTAGGTTTGTGGCCTGTTGTTGGCTGATATCAATGGATGTCGTAAAACCTGCAGTTCAGACTGAACTGCAGGTTTCTCATCCTACGACCAGCCATACAGTAGGTCTATAGACTGACAGAAAAAAAACAAAAAATAGGCGTTGGTTATTTGTATAAAACTAATGCCACATCGTTACAGTATCGGTTTCTCATAGTAACCGATGTCTATTTCCTTAACACCACGGCCGTGCTGGCCAGCACGGCCGTGGCAGCGGACCAGACACCACAGCCGTGTTGGGAGTGCACGACCGTGGTAGCGGACCAGACACCACGGCCGTGCTGGCCAGCACGGCCGTGTTGGGAGTTATATGACGTTGGTTTCTTATCTAATAACCGACGCTAATAGTGCCCAAGATGGTGCCCTTCTGTGGCGCGAAGGTATATGACGTCGGTTTCTTATCTAATAACCGACGCCTATAGTGCCCTGCTAACGCATTTTCGGTGGCGCGCGAAGGGTTTTGGCGTCAGCTTTTGAACCGATGCGTAACGGCTGGGCTTTTAGCGTCGCCCACATAGGTGTCGCTTAGAAACCGACACATAGGCCGTTTATGTACCAGTGAACGATGGTAAATCATATGACTTCTATATATGTGTTTTCTACCACATACATTTTTTCATTTCTCGTCAAAGATTCACAAATTTATTTGTGGTTTTTTCTACAAGTCTGAAGACTACAATTTTTAGGGGGGTTTATTTTGCTGATAGTGCTTCTTCATACATGTTACCTTCATCAAGGGAAGACAACTGATTACTAGCTGCTATGTGCTATCTCTTTTGAGAGAGTGTTCGAGTGCTTCAATTCTTATATGGCTTGATACATGGGGAGATCATTTCGTGTCAATGGAGATTAATTTTTTTATGAACTATTTTAGTATTTTTCATGTATTGACAAGCTGGACATGTATTTCACCCATGCTATAACTTGAGGGGGAGTGTTAGAATAATTAGCTTATTATGCACATCGGTCTAATTGTCTTGACCCATTATGGTTGTGCTATGCTTCCTTGTACTTGCCTTCTTTACTATATATAGAAGATGAGGTTGCCTTCTATCAATAACACTATCACATTTTATTTTCTACATCCCTTTTTCAGGTAAAAAGTATATGGCTCTCACATTACCTACAATGTTGATATTAGGAGATTTGTCATGAGAGCTTTGACCACCGCCACCTCTTATATAGGAGTGGATTCATCAGGATTTCCTCAAACCCAGGGACACAAGGAGATGAATTTCATTAATCAAGGAGATGAATTTTATGAATTTTTGTCTAATGTAAATCATGAGTCAGTGATTGGACTCATAGTCGGTCAACTGACACCCTAATCAGTTGACTGGAACATCCATACAGCTGATTGGAATGCCTCCTTATTCACAAACGTATTGGCTTTCGATACGATGATCAATGCACAACATGGCATCAACATCAATCCTTGATCCAGTCTTACTGGTCGTCCAATCAATCGGTTGAACTTCTTAGTCAGTCAACTAGACCCTCCAGACAGTCAACATGCATTCTTAGTCGGTTGACTCATGACTCCAGTCAACCAACTGATAGCCAATGTTGTTTAAGGTGATTACCTAAACACTTTAGTAATCAAGTCAGTCCTTATTCATTAGTAAACTCCTATTCCACGTGCATGATATATGCGTGTGATCCTATATGTCCCAAATTACGTTGGCAGTGAATGTCCATAACTAGATTATGACATCACAAACAATGCACGATATCTAGAAACACATCATTGCGATCAAGTAATTAGAAAGTTGGAGAACAACTTCAACCTACAATATGTGATCAGTTTTATAGTGATTGTATAGTTTCTTTGTCATTGATATCCAGATTGAATGTGAGTCATGGAATAGTCATCTTCATAATATTTAATCTATGCTTCTTGAACTAGAGCAAACTATTGAGATATACATGAGCTCAATATCACATATTGACTCCCATGAGCATGGCCACACATTTCTCAGTCTCCCTTATCAAGTGGCCAAGATATCCACTCTAGTAGGAGGGATAAGTACAATCTACATCACTCATAGTCGATCCACATGTGTAACCACATATCCTATCACCACCTTTATGGCCACCCCTATGCAAGGTCACTTAGGATGGTGTCAAAGAACATTGAAAGACATGTGATGAGTGTAGTGAATTTTGGTCTAAGAACTACTCCAATCACCACGATCACTTTTATAGATGATTCTGACTACCATTCAATGGTTCCATGTATGACTCTCAAGGTGGGCTCTTCGAGTACATTGTTCTCTAACTAGTACCTATGTGTTTGGCTTGATATCATATATCATGACTAATGAGATTATGTCATCATCCAACACATAATCTACTCTTGTGTATTACTGTCTTCTATTATCTTCTAAAGTAATATATGACCAAGGACATAATGATAATGTAACATACTAGAAATAGAACCCTATCCTAGTAGTTTTACCCTTTTGTTTTAGCCAAACAAGAATAAACTAATACATGTAATTAAGGGAATACAAAGTACTTTGTGCTTAATAATAACTTATTTAGGTGATAATAATAATTTAAAGAACTTAGTTGGATAATACCTCCTCATATAATCTTAATGTAGGGTTGAAGTATAATTTGTCACTAAGTAATAGAAAAGAATAAAATAATTCATCTTAGAACTTTTAGAACTTTCTAGGATAAGAGAAATAGGAGAAAATCCGAATTTTGTATAAAGGAGAAGATAAATGCAAAATGAATAGTAATATGGGAATTAATGAGTAAATAAGATAATGTGTCACAATTTATAATTGGAAACCCATCAGGATAATTTGACACTAAAATTCGTTTTCTTGACCACAAAGCAACTTAAGGGCCAAGTATCAATTAATTTGAATGATAATTGTATATATTAATGTCCTTATCTAAATAAAATAGGAATTAGGCCAATAAAGTGAAATAAAATAGTTAATGCCCTCAAATTGGAAAACTAACTTCAAATTCGTAATCTAAACATAAAAATAAGCCTTTGGGCAAGTTTGCAACTAATTTGGATAATGTTTGATTAATAGGTAATTTTAGGAGAGAGAAAATGCCTAAAAGGTGTAATTAATAATTAGATGCAAATCATGACACCAAAAGTTGGAAATAAAAGCAAATTCGTATCCAACACATTAATTATGACTTATGTGTCAAGTTTCATAAAATTGGATAATCCTAAAGTCGTAAATGAGGAAAGAAAGAGAAAATGATATTTGATTTAATTAACCCATTAAAGGTTTCCAAAAGGCAAAACTAATTGGATATTCGGAAACTACATGTTTAATTTAACATATGTGCAAATTTTGGTTTAATTTGGATTATTCTAGAACCCCTAAATCAGGATAGAGAATATACACAAATTAATTTAATTTCACTTTAATCGATTTTTCGAATTTCCTATCTTTGGGCTGTCACGCGGCCCATTTATTTCGGGTTTTATCGTGGCCCTTGGATGAGAATCCGACGGAGATGGAGTCATCTCCTACCTCCGTTAGGACTCTCTCGCGTGGCTACAGTAACGCGAGATTCCTCCACGTTTTTCTCTTCTATCTTTCCTTCTCGGTGATTTCTGATTTTCGTTTTACCATCAGCGTTGCTTTCCGGTTTGGTTGAACCCTATTTTAGTAGGGTTTCCTTCGCTAGATCTCCCGGTCGGCTAGAACTTTCCTTTCCCTCCCCTGTTTTCTGGGTTTTGTTGATTCCTCATGGAATCTGATCCCTGCTCCTATAAATAGGGCTCTTTCGACGAACCTTGAACCTCTAGTGACCTTCTGCAATCGCCGATTTGGTCTCGATCACCCTGCAACTCGCTTCCCCTACTCCATCTACCTTCTCCGGTGGCTGTGAGCTCGACTGCGGGTTCCGGTGATCGTCGACACCTGTTCTTTGCTCGGTTCGGTTCGCGGTGGTGTGGGCAAGCATCCAGTGCCTTCAATTCGTGCGTGGAGAAGGTATATTAGATTTGCCCCTTTTCTTCCACTCTCTGATCATTTTTGCAATTCTTCATTAATAGATGTTTTCGTGGCGAGTGTTCTTGCTTTCTCGCTTCGGTTTTGCTCGACGAATCTCTTCCCGCGATTTCTTTGTTCTCCGATAGACTCCCTGGCATTGCCCAAGTTCCTCAGTTTATGCTGTTTTGGGCGGAGATACTAGTTTGAGCTATGGCTGACCGTTTTGGGTGTGTCTGGGCTCGTTGGGACCGTCGTCCTCTCGGGAACATAGTTCCTTTAGAAACCTTCACCTAGTTTGCGCTAGATCTCAGTCTGGAGTTCGGAGTTCTTCTCCCTGTTCCATGGTTTCGAGTGTTCCTCGCGAGGGAAACAAACTCCATGGTGGATTCCCCACTTTGCTCTCATTTGTCATTTTGTTTCAGTTTATCGACCAGGGGTATTTTGGTCTTTTTGCATCTTCCCCTTCCTTTTTGCTTTGCGATTTGTTCCGCTGACTTGGCTTAAGTGAATCCCTGACGTGGGCGGCCCTGATTGGCCTGTTCAGGTCCACGTGGATTTACTCTGCTTTGTATCTGCGATCGAATTAGTTGTAATTATCTGATTGGTAAGTAATTAAAAATGTATAACTAATTATCGGCTTATCAGAAAATTATGGAAAAATATTCGTTGGATTCAGAAAAATCCAAGCTTTCATTTGGTATTGGTTTTGTTTCCCGAATCTGATGATTTAAAAGGGTGATTTTATGGATCTAATTAAATAAGATAAAACTTGAATAATTCATAACTAATAATATATAAGTCAGAAAAATATAATAAAATATGTTTTAGATTCGTAATAACATAACCTAAAATATGGATAGTTTTCATAACCTAATTCACATAATAATAAAAAGGTAGTTTTTAGGGTTTGGTTTATGTATATGAAATTGACATAAAGTCGGTATATGTGTTTATTAGGCTCTTTGGTGACCTAGTTTTGGATCCAGAAGTGCTTTGAACCTGTTGGACTTTTATTTGAGGTATGTTGTATCCCCTATTCATCCATATTGAGAAATGCACCTACTTTACTATTCTTTTTGACTTTTTCCTACACATGTCTATTCTCTTGTTATCATGGTTCATGTGAACTATCTTGATTATTGAGATCTTGGATAATCTTTTGAAATCTTATCTTGTGTTAAGGAACATGATGATATTGTTGATGGTATCTACCACTGTGATGTGGAAGTTTATTAATGTTTCATATGTTGACCATGGTGGAAAATCTTATTTGATGTTGACTATACTTTTCTACTTGCCTCTACAATTACCTGCTATGTGATTCAGTAACCCTAGAGTAGAGTAATTGCATTGGTTTAGTCTCATTATAATTTGTGGCAATACTATGATATTTTGGATGGTGGATGTGTGATTCCCCATTCCCGGGCAGGATGTGTGATTCCTGGCCCACATTATATGAATTTGATGGTGGATGTGTTATTCCCCATGTTAGGGCAAGATGTGTGATTCTTGGCCCATGTCTCACCAGGTTCAAGATGTGTGATTCTTGACCACCTTTGTCTTTTATAATATTCTAGTGTTATGCTTATCTCACATGTATGCAGGATGTTGGTTATAATATGTGCATGAGGCATTTTCTTTATTGTTTTACATATGGAAAGTATCTCTTTGGTTATGAATCTTATCTTTTATGCCTGTGTGGGTAGTCCTATTCTTTTTCATGGGAAGCATTCATACTTGATATCCTTATTGTCATATATTGCTCAAACTTTACTTTAGAATACACATACCAGCTTTTGCTGATATTTGTTTCCTTTTGTTTTCTCTTTGGTGGGGTATGCTTCCAACCCCAGGTTAGATCGAGGAAAATAGCTTCAACCACAACCTTGTAGCTGATCTTTGGGAGGCTTGAAGAGGTGGTTAGATGACCCTCGGCTTAGTCCTTGGCGTTATATGTAGTTTTCCTTTAAAACACCCTTTTGTGGTGAAGTGTTGTATAAAGCTTTGTAAATTGTTAGATAATATTTCTTTTCCGCTGCTACTCATTGTGTAATGATACATACATGTTGAATGAGTTGATCTTCATCCCTTTTGTGAAAAATTTTATGTGGTGTTTGGTTTAAGGGATGTGATCTTTTCTTTCTAGTAGAGAAGTGGTTTCACTTCTTTACAGCATGGTATCAGAGCCACTAGCAGTCGGTTATCTAAATATTTCAAACATGTCTCCCTTAGGATGTTTACCTTTATCTATCTTAGGTTGCTTATACCTTGTGTCCTTGCCTTGTGCAGGCAAAACCCTTATGGCAGGAGATAACTCATCAGCTGACAACCAATATGGTTATGAGACACCTCAAAACACTAGGTTTGATCATGAGACCTCAGGAGGAGCTATGACACCGAAGCAGGAGTTGGCCATGTTTCGACAACTCTTTGCGTCATCCATGGTGGGGAAGATGAAACACCCGTCTGTACCTGTGAAGCCTAAGGAGTTCACAATCATGGAGTTCATGAAGATGCAACCACCTTCCTTTAAGGGTGAGGGTGAGATAGAGATGGTTGACAAAGAAGATGATTGGGTGTTAGCCATGGAGAGGACTTTTGATGGTATGGCATGTCCTCCACATCATAAGGTTAGGTTTGCTTCCTATGTCTTGGATGGACCAGCTAGAGTGTGGTGGAATGGAATAGCAAGGACTAGAGATATCTCAGTTATGTCTTGGGCAGAGTTTTTGACACTCTTCCGTGGGAAGTACATCGACACTGCTGCTTTGAAGAAGAAGGAAGCAGAGTTCTACAGTTTGAAGCAAGGCTCCTTGTCTGTTTCTGCCTACGTGCAAAGGTTTCTGCTGTTGGAGCGTTATGCAGTTGGTTTGGGTGAAGAACGTAGGGCAGACCTCTTTCTCCAAGGGCTCAACTACAACGTGGGACGTGCTCTTATTCCACAATTGCCCTTGACTTTCCAGCAGATGGTTGATAAAGCTTTGGCTGTGGAGTCTTACCCAGGGTTTCAACCTAGGGAGTTCGACAAGAAAAGGAAGTCCTCAGGTGATGATCAGAGAAGGGACAAGTGTTCTAAGTGCAATGGTTACCATCCACCAGGGAAGTGTTCTCATGACAAACCTCGTCCAGTGATATGCCATCATTGCAATGAACCTGGACACGTCAGACCTCAGTGCCCCAAGCTTCGTTTTGGACCTGGACATGTTCCTCAGCAAGCACCTCCTCAGAATCAGGGCAACAATAATGGTAACAATAATAGAGGAAGACCTGTGGAAAGAAGAGGTGGTAGAGTTTTTGCCTTGGATGGTGAAGAAGCTGATGATGCCAAGCAAGAGCAAGTTAACCCATAGTTCATTAGATTAGTCTATGCTAGTTATGTTTCCTTTTGCATGTTGCTTATGAAGTGGATGTAATAAGAATAATTGAAACTCTTATAACAGAAGTTAAGTTTGATTTTATGAGATGAATCCTTTTAAGGGGTGGTGAATAAGTTTCTTATGGATGTTCTGATTTCGAGGACGAAATCCCTTTAAGGGTTGGTGTGCTGTAACATACTAGAAATAGAACCCTATCCTAGTAGTTTTACCCTTTTTTTTAGCCAAACAAGAATAAACTAATACATGTAATTAAGGGAATACAAAGTACTTTGTGCTTAATAATAACTTATTTAGGTGATAATAATAATTTAAAGAACTTAGTTGGATAATACCTCCTCATATAATCTTAATGTAGGGTTGAAGTATAATTTGTCACTAAGTAATAGAAAAGAATAAAATAATTCATCTTAGAACTTTTAGAACTTTCTAGGATAAGAGAAATAGGAGAAAATCCGAATTTTGTATAAAGGAGAAGATAAATGCAAAATGAATAGTAATATGGGAATTAATGAGTAAATAAGATAATGTGTCACAATTTATAATTGGAAACCCATCAGGATAATTTGACACTAAAATTCGTTTTCTTGACCACAAAGCAACTTAAGGGCCAAGTATCAATTAATTTGAATGATAATTGTATATATTAATGTCCTTATCTAAATAAAATAGGAATTAGGCCAATAAAGTGAAATAAAATAGTTAATGCCCTCAAATTGGAAAACTAACTTCAAATTCGTAATCTAAACATAAAAATAAGCCTTTGGGCAAGTTTGCAACTAATTTGGATAATGTTTGATTAATAGGTAATTTTAGGAGAGAGAAAATGCCTAAAAGGTGTAATTAATAATTAGATGCAAATCATGACACCAAAAGTTGGAAATAAAAGCAAATTCGTATCCAACACATTAATTATGACTTATGTGTCAAGTTTCATAAAATTGGATAATCCTAAAGTCGTAAATGAGGAAAGAAAGAGAAAATGATATTTGATTTAATTAACCCATTAAAGGTTTCCAAAAGGCAAAACTAATTGGATATTCGGAAACTACATGTTTAATTTAACATATGTGCAAATTTTGGTTTAATTTGGATTATTCTAGAACCCCTAAATCAGGATAGAGAATATACACAAATTAATTTAATTTCACTTTAATCGATTTTTCGAATTTCCTATCTTTGGGCTGTCACGCGGCCCATTTATTTCGGGTTTTATCGTGGCCCTTGGATGAGAATCCGACGGAGATGGAGTCATCTCCTACCTCCGTTAGGACTCTCTCGCGTGGCTACAGTAACGCGAGATTCCTCCGCGTTTTTCTCTTCTATCTTTCCTTCTCGGTGATTTCTGATTTTCGTTTTACCATCAGCGTTGCTTTCCGGTTTGGTTGAACCCTATTTTAGTAGGGTTTCCTTCGCTAGATCTCCCGGTCGGCTAGAACTTTCCTTTCCCTCCCCTGTTTTCTGGGTTTTGTTGATTCCTCATGGAATCTGATCCCCACTCCTATAAATAGGGCTCTTTCGACGAACCTTGAACCTCTAGTGACCTTCTGCAATCGCCGATTTGGTCTCGATCACCCTGCAACTCGCTTCCCCTACTCCATCTACCTTCTCCGGCGGCTGTGAGCTCGACTGCGGGTTCCGGTGATCGTCAACACCTGTTCTTTGCTCGGTTCGGTTCGCGGTGGTGTGGGCAAGCATCCAGTGCCTTCAATTCGTGCGTGGAGAAGGTATATTAGATTTGCCCCTTTTCTTCCACTCTCTGATCATTTTTGCAATTCTTCGTTAATAGATGTTTTCGTGGCGAGTGTTCTTGCTTTCTCGCTTCGGTTTTGCTCGACGAATCTCTTCCCGCAATTTCTTTGTTCTCCGATAGACTCCCTGGCATTGCCCAAGTTCCTCAGTTTCTGCTGTTTTGGGCGGAGGTACTAGTTTGAGCTATGGCTGACCGTTTTGGGTGTGTCTGGGCTCGTTGGGACCGTCGTCCTCTCGGGAACATAGTTCCTTTAGAAACCTTCGCCTAGTTTGCGCTAGATCTCAGTCTGGAGTTCGGAGTTCTTCTCCCTGTTCCATGGTTTCGAGTCTTCCTCGCGAGGGAAACAAACTCCATGGTGGATTCCCCACTTTGCCCTCATCTGTCGTTTTGTTTCAGTTTATCGACCAGGGGTATTTTGGTCTTTTTGCATCTTCCCCTTCCTTTTTGCTTTGCGATTTGTTCCTCTGACTTGGCTTAAGTGAATCCCTGACGTGGGCGGACCTGATTGGCCTGTTCAGGTCCACGTGGATTTACTCTGCTTTGTATCTGCGATCGAATTAGTTGTAATTATCTGATTGGTAAGTGATTAAAAATGTATAACTAATTATCGGCTTATCAGAAAATTATGGAAAAATATTCGTTGGATTCAGAAAAATCCAAGCTTTCATTTGGTATTGGTTTTTTTTCCCGAATCTGATGATTTAAAAGGGTGATTTTATGGATCTAATTAAATAAGATAAAACTTGAATAATTCATAACTAATAATATATAAGTCAGAAAAATATAATAAAATATGTTTTAGATTCGTAATAACATAACCTAAAATATGGAATAGTTTTCATAACCTAATTCACATAATAATAAAAAGGTAGTTTTTAGGGTTTGGTTTATGTATATGAAATTGACATAAAGTCGGTATATGTGTTTATTAGGCTCTTTGGTGACCTAGTTTTGGATCCAGAAGTGCTTTGAACCTGTTGGACTTTTATTTGAGGTATGTTGTATCCCCTATTCATCCATATTGAGAAATGCACCTACTTTACTATTCTTTTTGACTTTTTCCTACACATGTCTATTCTCTTGTTATCATGGTTCATGTGAACTATCTTGATTATTGAGATCTTGGATAATCTTTTGAAATCTTATCTTGTGTTAAGGAACATGATGATATTGTTGATGGTATCTACCACTGTGATGTGGAAGTTTATTAATGTTTCATATGTTGACCATGGTGGAAAATCTTATTTGATGTTGACTATACTTTTCTACTTGCCTCTACAATTACCTGCTATGTGATTCAGTAACCCTAGAGTAGAGTAATTGCATTGGTTTAGTCTCATTATAATTTGTGGCAATACTGTGATATTTTGGATGGTGGATGTGTGATTCCCCATTCCCGGGCAGGATGTGTGATTCCTGGCCCACATTATATGAATTTGATGGTGGATGTGTGATTCCCCATGTTAGGGCAAGATGTGTGATTCTTGGCCCATGTCTCACCAGGTTCAAGATGTGTGATTCTTGACCGCCTTTGTCTTTTATAATATTCTAGTGTTATGCTTATCTCACATGTATGCAGGATGTTGGTTATAATATGTGCATGAGGCATTTTCTTTATTGTTTTACATATGGAAAGTATCTCTTTGGTTATGAATCTTATCTTTTATGCCCGTGTGGGTAGTCCTATTCTTTTTCATGGGAAGCATTCATACTTGATATCCTTATTGTCATATATTGCTCAAACTTTACTTTAGAATACACATACCAGCTTTTGCTGATATTTGTTTCCTTTTGTTTTCTCTTTGGTGGGGTATGCTTCCAACCCCAGGTTAGATCGAGGAAAATAGCTTCAACCACAACCTTGTAGCTGATCTTTGGGAGGCTTGAAGAGGTGGTTAGATGACCCTCAGCTTAGTCCTTGGCGTTATATGTAGTTTTCCTTTAAAACACCCTTTTGTGGTGAAGTGTTGTATAAAGCTTTGTAAATTGTTAGATAATATTTCTTTTCCGCTGCTACTCATTGTGTAATGATACATACATGTTGAATGAGTTGATCTTCATCCCTTTTGTGAAAAATTTTATGTGGTGTTTGGTTTAAGGGATGTGATCTTTTCTTTCTAGTAGAGAAGTGGTTTCACTTCTTTACAGCATGGTATCAGAGCCACTAGCAGTCGGTTATCTAACTATTTCAAACATGTCTCCCTTAGGATGTTTACCTTTATCTATCTTAGGTTGCTTATACCTTGTGTCCTTGCCTTGTGCAGGCAAAACCCTTATGGCAGGAGATAACTCATCAGCTGACAACCAATATGGTTATGAGACACCTCAAAACACTAGGTTTGATCATGAGACCTCAGGAGGAGCTATGACACCGAAGCAGGAGTTGGCCATGTTTCGACAACTCTTTGCGTCATCCATGGTGGGGAAGATGAAAGACCCGTCTGTACCTGTGAAGCCTAAGGAGTTCACAATCATGGAGTTCATGAAGATGCAACCACCTTCCTTTAAGGGTGAGGGTGAGATAGAGATGGTTGACAAAGCAGATGATTGGGTGTTAGCCATGGAGAGGACTTTTGATGGTATGGCATGTCCTCCACATCATAAGGTTAGGTTTGCTTCCTATGTCTTAGATGGACCAGCTAGAGTGTGGTGGAATGGAATAGCAAGGACTAGAGATATCTCAGTTATGTCTTGGGCAGAGTTTTTGACACTCTTCCGTGGGAAGTACATCTGCACTGTTGCTTTGAAGAAGAAGGAAGCAGAGTTCTACAGTTTGAAGCAAGGATCCTTGTCTGTTTCTGCCTACGTGCAAAGGTTTCTGCTGTTGGAGCGTTATGCAGTTGGTTTGGGTGAAGAACGTAGGGCAGACCTCTTTCTCCAAGGGCTCAACTACAACGTGGGACGTGCTCTTATTCCACAATTTCCCTTGACTTTCCAGCAGATGGTTGATAAAGCTTTGGCTGTGGAGTCTTACCCAGGGTTTCAACCTAGGGAGTTCGACAAGAAAAGGAAGTCCTCAGGTGATGATCAGAGAAGGGACAAGTGTTCTAAGTGCAATGGTTACCATCCACCAGGGAAGTGTTCTCATGACAAACCTCGTCCAGTGATATGCCATCATTGCAATGAACCTGGACACGTCAGACCTCAGTGCCCCAAGCTTCGTTTTGGACCTGGACATGTTCCTCGGCAAGCACCTCCTCAGAATCAGGGCAACAATAATGGTAACAATAATAGAGGAAGACCTGTGGAAAGAAGAGCTGGTAGAGTTTTTTCCTTGGATGGTGAAGAAGCTGATGATGCCAAGTAAGAGCAAGTTAACCCATAGTTCATTAGATTAGTCTATGCTAGTTATGTTTCCTTTTGCATGTTGCTTATGAAGTGGATGTAATAAGAATAATTGAAACTCTTATAACAGAAGTTAAGTTTGATTTTATGAGATGAATCCTTTTAAGGGGTGGTGAATAAGTTTCTTATGGATGTTCTGATTTCGAGGACGAAATCCCTTTAAGGGTTGGTGTGCTGTAACATACTAGAAATAGAACCCTATCCTAGTAGTTTTACCCTTTTGTTTTAGCCAAACAAGAATAAACTAATACATGTAATTAAGGGAATACAAAGTACTTTGTGCTTAATAATAACTTATTTAGGTGATAATAATAATTTAAAGAACTTAGTTGGATAATACCTCCTCATATAATCTTAATGTAGGGTTGAAGTATAATTTGTCACTAAGTAATAGAAAAGAATAAAATAATTCATCTTAGAACTTTTAGAACTTTCTAGGATAAGAGAAATAGGAGAAAATCCGAATTTTGTATAAAGGAGAAGATAAATGCAAAATGAATAGTAATATGGGAATTAATGAGTAAAGAAGATAATGTGTCACAATTTATAATTGGAAACCCATCAGGATAATTTGACACTAAAATTCGTTTTCTTGACCACAAAGCAACTTAAGGGCCAAGTATCAATTAATTTGAAAGATAATTGTATATATTAATGTCCTTATCTAAATAAAATAGGAATTAGGCCAATAAAGTGAAATAAAATAGTTAATGCCCTCAAATTGGAAAACTAACTTCAAATTCGTAATCTAAACGTAAAAATAAGCCTTTGGGCAAGTTTGCAACTAATTTGGATAATGTTTGATTAATAGGTAATTTTAGGAGAGAGAAAATGCCTAAAAGGTGTAATTAATAATTAGATGCAAATCATGACACCAAAAGTTGGAAATAAAAGCAAATTCGTATCCAACACATTAATTATGACTTATGTGTCAAGTTTCATAAAATTGGATAATCCTAAAGTCATAAATGAGGAAAGAAAGAGAAAATGATATTTGATTTAATTAACCCATTAAAGGTTTCCAAAAGGCAAAACTAATTGGATATTCGGAAACTACATGTTTAATTTAACATATGTGCAAATTTTGGTTTAATTTGGATTATTCTAGAACCCCTAAATCAGGATAGAGAATATACACAAATTAATTTAATTTCACTTTAATCGATTTTTCGAATTTCCTATCTTTGGGCTGTCACGCGGCCCATTTATTTCGGGTTTTATCGTGGCCCTTGGATGAGAATCCGACGGAGATGGAGTCATCTCCTACCTCCGTTAGGACTCTCTCGCGCGGCTACAGTAATGCGAGATTCCTCCCCGTTTTTCTCTTCTATCTTTCCTTCTCGGTGATTTCTGATTTTCGTTTTACCATCAGCGTTGCTTTCCGGTTTGGTTGAACCCTATTTTAGTAGGGTTTCCTTCGCTAGATCTCCCGGTCGGCTAGAACTTTTCTTTCCCTCCCCTATTTTCTGGGTTTTGTTGATTCCTCATGGAATCTGATCCCCGCTCCTATAAATAGGGCTCTTTCGACGAACCATGAACCGCTAGTGACCTTCTGCAATCGCCGATTTGGTCTCGATCACCCTGCAACTCGCTTCCCCTACTCCATCTGCCTTCTCCGGCGGCTGTGAGCTCGACTGCGGGTTCCGGTGATCTTCGACACCTGTTATTTGCTCGGTTCGGTTCGCGGTGGTGTGGGCAAGCATCCAGTGCCTTCAATTCGTGCGTGGAGAAGGTATATTAGATTTGCCCCTTTTTGTCCACTCTCTGATCATTTTTGCAATTCTTCGTTAATAGATGTTTTCGTGGCGAGTGTTCTTGCTTTCTCGCTTCGGTTTTGCTCGACGAATCTCTTCCCGTGATTTCTTTGTTCTCCGATAGACTCCCTGGCATTGCCCAAGTTCCTTAGTTTCTGCTATTTTGGGCGGAGGTACTAGTTTGAGCTATGGCTGACCGTTTTGGGTGTGTCTGGGCTCGTTGGGACCGTCGTCCTCTCGGGAACATAGTTCCTTTAGAAACCTTCGCCTAGTTTGCGCTAGATCTCAGTATGGAGTTCGGAGTTCTTCTCCCTGTTCCATGGTTTCGAGTGTTCCTTGCGAGGGAAACAAACGCCATGGTGGATTCCCCGCTTTGCCGTCATCTGTCGTTTTGTTTCAGTTTATCGACTAGGGGTATTTTGGTCTTTTCACACCTTCCCCTTCCTTTTTGCTTTGCAATTTGTTCCGCTGACTTGGCTTAAGTGAATCCCTGACGTGGGCGGCCCTGATTGGCCTGTTCAGGTCCACGTGGATTTACTCTGCTTTGTATCTGCGATCGAATTAGTTGTAATTATCTGATTGGTCAGTAATTAAATATGTATAACTAATTATCGGCTTATCAGAAAATTATGGAAAAATATTCGTTGGATTTAGAAAAATGCAAGCTTTCGTTTGGTATTGGTTTTGTTTCCCGAATCTGATGATTTAAAAGGGTGATTTTATGGATCTAATTAAATAAGATAAAACTTGAATAATTCACAACTAATAATATATAAGTCAGAAAAATATAATAAAATATGTTTTACATTCGTAATAACATAACCTAAAATATGGAATAGTTTTCATAACCTAATTCACATAATAATAAAAAGGTAGTTTTTAGGGTTTGGTTTATGTATATGAAATTGACATAAAGTCGGTATATGTGTTTATTAGGCTCTTTGGTGACCTAGTTTTGGATCCAGAAGTGCTTTGAACCTGTTGGACTTTTATTTGAGGTATGTTGTATCCCCTATTCATCCATATTGAGCAATGCACCTACTTTACTATTCTTTTTGACTTTTTCCTACACATGTCTATTCTCTTGTTATCATGGTTCATGTGAACTATCTTGATTATTGAGATCTTAGATAATCTTTTTAAATCTTATCTTGTGTTAAGGAACATGATGATATTGTTGATGGTATCTACCACTGTGATGTGGAAGTTTATTGATGTTTCATATGTTGACCATGGTGGAAAATCTTATTTGATGTTGACTATACTTTTCTACTTGCCTCTACAATTACCTGCTATGTGATTCAGTAACCCTAGAGTAGAGTAATTGCATTGGTTTAGTCTCATTATAATTTGTGGCAATACTGTGATATTTTGGATGGTGGATGTGTGATTCCCCATTCCCGGGCAGGATGTGTGATTCCTGGCCCACATTATATGAATTTGATGGTGGATGTGTGATTCCCCATGTTAGGGCAAGATGTGTGATTCTTGGCCCATGTCTCACCAGGTTCAAGATGTGTGATTCTTGACCGCCTTTGTCTTTTATAATATTCTAGTGTTATGCTTATCTCACATGTATGCAGGATGTTGGTTATAATATGTGCATGAGGCATTTTCTTTATTGTTTTACATATGGAAAGTATCTCTTTGGTTATGAATCTTATCTTTTATGCCCGTGTGGGTAGTCCTATTCTTTTTCATGGGAAGCATTCATACTTGATATCCTTATTGTCATATATTGCTCAAACTTTACTTTAGAATACACATACCAGCTTTTGCTGATATTTGTTTCCTTTTGTTTTCTCTTTGGTGGGGTATGCTTCCAACCCCAGGTTAGATCGAGGAAAATAGCTTCAACCACAACCTTGTAGCTGATCTTTGGGAGGCTTGAAGAGGTGGTTAGATGACCCTCGGCTTAGTCCTTGGCGTTATATGTAGTTTTCCTTTAGAACACCCTTTTGTGGTGAAGTGTTGTATAAAGCTTTGTAAATTGTTAGATAATATTTCTTTTCCGCTGCTACTCATTGTGTAATGATACATACATGTTGAATGAGTTGATCTTCATCCCTTTTGTGAAAAATTTTATGTGGTGTTTGGTTTAAGGGATGTGATCTTTTCTTTCTAGTAGAGAAGTGGTTTCACTTCTTTACAGATAATGTATGTACTCTTATCATACATATGATCTCACTATTCAAGTCCTCAACCTTAAGACATATGTTATCGAGTAACATCATTCTTTTAAAATATGTTATGTTATATCATTATGTCATAATTGAACAAAATAAAATAAATGGAATCCCCTTTGTTATTGTCAAATCAATTACATTATGCCTCACTACAATCATCATACGAGTGGCTCTCTGGGAATACATACCAATATAATTTCACTTATATTTAGAGCTAATCATCCATGAATCTTATCCCAAGTGATCTAATATTCCCATCATGTTTCTGCTTCAAAAGTGCTCTTGTCAGTGGGTCAGCAATATTTCTTTCTATCAGAACTCTATAATTTCCACATCTCCTCGCTGTACGATCTCTCATATGATATGGAAAAACCAAAGTATATGCTTGGAATGTTGATGCAATATAGGTTCCTTAATTTGTGAAATAGCCCCATTGTTGTCACAATATACCCCTATTGCATAACTAATGCTTCAAACCACTCCATTCTCACTGATGAACTTCTTGATCCAAACAACTTCATTTGGTGCACTCGAGGTAGAAATTTACTCGACTTTCATTTTAGAATTAGCAACTATTTCTTGCTTGGAACTTTTCCAATTCACAACTCTATTGTTAAGGAAAAATTCAAATCTAGATTGTGACCGATAATCATCTTTGTCAGTTTGGAAGCTTGCATTGGTGTAACCCTTTACACACAACTCTTCCTCACCACCATAAACAAGGAACGGATGATATGTTCTTCTCAAATACTTAAGGATGATATGTACGACAATGCAATGACTTTACTGTATCTGATTGATATCTTCTTGTCATGCTCAAGACATAGGAGACATCGAGAAGAGTGCATAAAATTGCATACATGATAGATCCAATCGCATATGGCATCTTACCCATGCATTCCCATTCTTTACAAGAATAGGGACATTGGGCTTTAGAGAGGATATTTCCATGGGACATGGGAAAATTCCATCTCTTTTAGTCCGACATGTTGAACCTCTTCAACACTTTGTCAATGTATATACTCTATCTTAGGCCATGACTCCTTGTATTTATATCTCTATGGATCTTAATTCCTAAGATATATGATACTTCACCTAAATCCTTCATACAGAAGGTACTTCCCAGCCAGTTATTTACCTTTTCTAGGGTAGGGATTTCATTCCCCATCAATAGTACACCATCTAGATACAAAATAAGGAATACACTTATGCTCCCACTAAATTTTTTGTATACACAAGGTTCATCTTCATTTTGACTAAAGCCAAACTATTCGACTTCATCGTCTAATCAAAGATTCCATCTCTGAGATTCTTGCTTCAATCCATAGATTGACTTTTATAGCTTACATACTTTATTTGCATCATTTGGATTTACTAAACCATCATGTTGTGTCATGTACACATCCTATAGAATATTTGTATTAAGGAAAAAAGTTTTATCATCCATCTATTAAATCTCGTAGTCATAATAAGATGTAATGGCAAGCATGATCCTAATGTTTAACCATGAAACTAGTGAAAAAAGTTTCATCATAGTCAACACCATGAACTTGTGTAAAACCCTTAGCAGCCAATCTTCCCTTATAGGTTTGTACCATGTTAGTCTACTTCTCAAAGACCCACTTGCATCCTATACCTCTTAAGGTGGATCCACCAAGGTCCATACCTTGTTGGTGTACATGGATTCCATCTCAGATCTCACGACCTAAAACCATTTCTCAGAATTTGGTCCCTCAATAGCTTATAGCAAGGATGAAAGTTCATCTATGAACAAATCCTCACCTTCTTGAGTCACAAGATAACCAAAATTATTAGTCTCAATGTCTGTCCTACTTAATCTATGATGTTCTTGCATTACATGAGGATTTCTGAGTCTCCTTGTTCATTTTGTACCTCTACAAGTTTAATGTTTTCTTATTGATTTTGTCCCTCTTCAAGTTCTAGTTTCCTTCCACTGATTCCTTTGGAAATAAATTCATTTTCTAGGAATACAACATCTTTGGAAACATACACTTTTTTGTCAGATGGGTTATACAAGTACCATCCCTTGGTTTCCTTGGCATATCCAACAAAATAACATTTATATGATCTCGAGCCAAGCTTTTTAGGAAATAGTTTCCTCACATAAACTTCACATCTTGAAATCTTCATGAAGACATTTTGGGACACTTCCCAGTTGATATCTCATATGGTGTCTTTTTAACATATTTATAGGGTACATGGTTAAGTATAAACATTGTGGTTTCTAGAGCATATCCCTAGATGCATTTCGGAAGACTAGAAAAACTCATTAGTTACCACACCATATCTAGTAATGTTTGGTTCCTTCTTTTTGATACACCATTATGCCATGGTGTTCGAGGCGGAGTCCATTGAGATACAATACCACGATCTCACAGAAGGTTCTCAACCTCTTGGCTAAATATTCTCTACCTTGATTAGAATGAAGTGCTCTAATACTTATACCAAGTTTATTTTGTACTTATATCATGAAATCCTGGAACTTTTCCAGGATTTGTGACTTATGTTTCATCAAGTATATAGAGACATTCCTACTAAATTCATCATAAAGGTAATGAAGTACTTGTAACCACCTCTAGCATTTGTTCTAAAAAGGACACATACATCAGTATATGAGTCCTAATAGATCATTTTCTCTCCCACTGTTACCAGCTAAAGGAGATTTTGTCATCTTTCCCAACAAACAAGACTCACATGTCTCTAATGATTTTAAATCAAAAGAGTTCAGATAACAATCTTTATAGAGTCTTGATATATGTTTCCCATTTATGTGCCCTAGATGACAATGCCAAATGTATGTTTGGTTTGAGTTATCAAGTTTTAGCCTTTTGGTATTTATGGTATACATGATTCTCTTTAGATCTAACAACTATAAACCATAGGACATTGGGGCATTCCCATAAAAGTTATCATCTTTACTAATAGAAAGTTCACCGTTCTTTATAAGAAACTTGAATCCATTCTTCTTCAAACAAGATACATATATGATGTTCCTATTATCAGAAGGTAAATAATAGAAATTCTTTAGATTTATTACAAGCCCCCATGGATGAGATAATTTATAAATTCCAACTGCATCAATTGATCTTTCTCCATTAGCAACACATACTTCAACCTCACCTTTCTTAAAGGTCTACTTTTCAAATCATGAACAATTGAGAAAATGTGTGAGCCACATCTGGTATCCATTACCCAAGATGAAGAAATATCAAAGTTAATCTCAATTATGTATATACCTAAAGTAAATATTTCTATCCCTTGGTTCATCTTCCTTAGTTTCTTTAAGGAAAACAGGTAGATTCTTTTTGCACTTACCCTTATCGTTATCTTGAGTGCAGAAGACTTGGATTTCATCTTAGCCTCATTACATTTCTTGGCCTTGCCTTTTCCCTTGGACTCCCATTCAGTGATAACTATCACGGGTTTGTTCTTCTTCATTTGTGCTTTGGCGTTTATCAACATACCAAGCCATTCAGATAGCAGTTTGGCCAAATTACTCAAGTGATAGAACTTTATAAGCTGGATATACGAGTTTTAGGCAAAATGATTGTAGAATCATATACATGGCCAACTCCTATTCTAAAGGAATTTCCAGTCTCTCTAAATGTTCCACATTCTCAATCATATTGAGCACATGGGGCTCTATTGGATTTCCCTCTGTCATTTTGCACTCAAACAATGCTTTGGAGACACGATACCTTTATTGATTTACATGATTCTTAAGAAGTGTTACAAACTAAAGAATGTCCATGTTTTCATGTTGTTTATGCAACTCATAGTTCATACAACACAACATAAGGTCTTTGATGTCTAAAACATCATTCTCATGCTTCAAGTAAGCATCCATCTTAGCCTTATGTGCATTTGGAATGGGTTCATCTTGAACTGGTGTTTCAAGGACATAGAGCTTGCTCTCATTGGTGAGAACATTTCTTAAAGTCCTAAACCAATGATAGAAGTTGGTCCTGTTTACTTTGTCCTTCACAAGGTCCAATTGCAATGTCAGTGTGTTTTCCATTTATTTCTACAAAAGAAAAATTTGCATTCTATCAAATTTTTTATTTGATTTGATAGTATTGATAATATCAATTAGGATTTTAATTTATTGTCTATCTTATTATATTGTTCAAATTGATATCCCCCAATATCAATTCAAAAGATTGTAGTGTACAACCTTCTAGTAAGCCAAGATCCATATTTTATCAAACCATGAGTCAACTTTGGTTGATTTCCCACAACTTGACTATTTAGGTAGGCAACGTTTGGCAATTGCATCTAAATGCAATTCTTGGATAGATGGTGTGCACAACTCCTTATCACATTCCATTTATATGCTTCTAAGCACTTAATCTCACTAAGGCCACATGGCTAAGCTTGACCCAAAAGACAAAACAATATAATATGCATCCTGCTTTGGTAGACCCACATATCTACCATCAAACTTCTATGATATAGATGGTGCACCACACTTTGGTGTAACCTACACTTAGTCAATCAAGATTTTCATGTGTGTTGCTTATGGAAAGAATCTAAGAATTAATATTTATTAAGAAATTTTATTTATAAATATATACACCAATCCAATCACCACTTACTAATAACATATATCATATACATCCTATATCCACAAAAGAAAACATGAAATCACAAAAATATGAGCAATAGCTATGGACATACTAATACAATTCTTTGGAGGCACAAAGAATGATGCCACCTAAGGTCATAGATCATATGTAGCATCTTGTACTAGAAAGTATGATGTTGGGAATAGATTGGTTGATGACTGAACCCTCTAGTCGATTGCTTGGACTACCACTCGGTCGATTGGCTTCCATCAGTCGATGGACTAGCTCCTTGCTCATGCAATTGGTTGAACTCTTCCATTTGATCAGTTGGGCCTATATTCGATCATTTGGATCTTCCTATTGGTTGGCCTCTCATTCCTCTAGTCGAACAACTCGACTTCCTAGTCAGTTGACTCACTTGGTGTAGAGCGTCTTCTCTTTTCTGAAATAGAAATTTAAACTATCTTATTTCTATTAATGTATTACATTATAAAAGTGAAACCCTCGAGTTACATTTGAGGGGACTATAGGAAGGAAAACATTAATTATATTTGGATAAAGAGATCTAGAGGTTTAATATGCAAACTAAGTAAAGAGCAGAAATAAAACCATTCAACCAAGCACACACATCCATAAGGGGTTTGGTCATGTCCACACATTCATCAACCATCAAAATAATTTTAGGGAGACACAGATAAATTGAATATCACACACACACACACACACACACACATATATATATATATATATATATATATATATATATTAGGATTATATGTGGTAGTTAAGTAGATATGTACATTAATCATTTTTTAATATTCACATCATATGAAATAAAATTAATCTGAGTGTATCAATTTAAATCCTGATACTCTATAAATTGATGTGACTCTAATAGCACTATAGGAAAATAAGGACGATATATAAGGTAGCAGAAACAAAATGTTTGCCCTTACTCTGTCTAACAAATAGATGACATTAACAATGATGTATATAAGAATGAAGGGTTGCGAGGAACATACCTAGTAAGGGAGCAAGTCCAATGACAATCCTCACAAACTCGTGTTTCTTCTTAAAGCAACACATGAATGGTTGTTAGAGACCTCCTAGTGTAGAATCACGGACAACATCTCCTAGTGCAGCACCACAGACACTAGTTGACAACGTTTTCCTAGTATGGTGGCAACAGTCTCCACACATCTACATAGTCCATGTGGACCACCAGAAACTCTTATCGGTCTCTCAGAACCAATGAGAAGGTGTTGTCCCTTGTGTTGTCAACATGCTTGCATCGACTTTCTCCCCTTTGTCTATTTCTACCTTTTATAAGTAACATGCCTTTGGCTCTCACATTACCACAATGTTGAGATTAGGAGACTTCTCTTGAGAGCCTTGGCCACGCCCCTTATATACAAGTGAATGGGACAAGGTTTCTTCAAACTCGGGGATAAGAGAAGTCAAATTTCACAAATTTTAGATACTATGAATCATGACTTGGTTGACAAAACTCCCATTTGGTGAATTGGCACTATAGTCTGTTGACTGGAACATCCAGTCGGTCAATAGGAATGTTTTCCTATTCACAAACATGTTGGCATTCAATGTAACAATCAATGCACAATACAATGTCAACATCAATTCTTAATCTAGTCTTATTGTTGGTCAGTCGGTCAATTGGACACTCCAATCCCAATGGCTCGACTCATGACTCTAGTTTTCGAACTGTCTGTTTAAGTTGATTACCTAAACAATTTAGTAATCAAGTCAAACCTTATTCATAAGTAAACTCCTATTCGAGGTGTATCCTTTGTGTGTGACCCTATAGGTACCAAATTACATTGGTGGTGAATGTCCATAACTAGTTATGACATCACAAACAATGAGCAGTATCCAAAAACACATCATTGCTACCAAAGTAATTGGAAAATTAGAGAACAACGTCAACCTATGATATGTGGTCAATGTTATAGAAATTGTATAGTTCCTTTTTCATTGATATCCAGATTGAATGTGAACCCTGGAATCATCACCCTCTTAATACTCAATCCATGTTTCTTGAACCACAACCAACTGTTGATATTGACTCACATGAGCATGTCCATGCATTTCTCAGTCTCAATTATCAGGTGGTTAGGATATTATCTTCGATAGGAGGGACACATCCCATCTACATCACTCACAGTCGATCCCCATGTGACACAATGTGACCCAAGTGCCACCTTTATGACAAACCTTATTCTAGGCCATATCAGATGTTGTCAAAATTCCTTGAACAACATCTGATGAGTGTAGTGACTTGACATCTAAGAACCCCAATCATTACTATCACTTTAAGAGTTGATTGACACTACCAATCAATGGTTTCATGTATCACCCTCATGGTAGGTCAGTGTGCTACATTGTTCTCTAACAAGTACCTATGTGTTTGACTGGATATCAGATATCATGACAAATGAGATTTTGTAATCGACCAACACACATTCTAGTTGTACATATTACTGTCATTTAATTTTCTTCCATAGTTATATCTGACTAGGGACATAACAAGAATGTATGTAATCTTATCACACATATGATCTCACTGTTCAGGTTCTCAACATGAATTTATATGTCATTGAGTAACATCATTGTTTAGACATCTAATATGTTATATCATTATCTCATAAATGAACCAAACAAAATAAATGGAATTGCCTTTATTATTGTGAAATCAATTACATTATGCCTCGTTACAATCATCATATGACTAGATCTCTGGGCATACATAGCAATAGTTAAGAATACCCAAAAAAAGATGTGATTAGTATAGTGATTTTAAGTCTAAGGATCACAACCACCACTGTCACATTGATACATGCATATAACTTCCATGATATGACTCCTATGTGTCAATATCAAAGTGGGTACGGCTAGTACAACCTATTATCTAACACATACCAATGTATTTGAGATGATATCTGATATCATTACTAAAGAGACACAACCATCATTCAACAGACACACTAGTCTTATGTGTTATTGTTGCTCTACAATATGCACAATAATAACTAACTGGGGACATAACAAGAATGATTATATTTATGTATTCATATGATATCATTTTCATGTCCTCAACCCAAACTAGTTCTCATCAAGCCAAAACATCCATAGGACATATTATGTTTATCCAATATCTCAATAGTGAGGCAAGTATAAAAATTGAAACTAAATCAATTAATAAACAAATCATATACAATGTATCCTTATTACAATAATAAGGTGATGGATCTTAAAGGTATAAAATCAAAAGTATCCTACTTTATCTGTATCCAATCACTCATGAATCACGTCACAAGAGATCTAACATAAGCATCATGCTTCTGGTATGAAACTACTTTTGTTATGGGATCATCAATGTTTCTTTTAGTTGTTATGATGCAAATATTTACATCTCCTCTTTATATGTTATCTTATATGAGATGATATCATTGTAGTATGTGCTTGGAACATTGATACAATCTGGGTTCCTCAGAATGTGAAACGAATCCATTGTTGTCATAATAAATCTCTAGCGCATCCTAATTGGTTGGAACAACTCCATGTTCACCACTGAACTTCTTGATCCGTTATTCTTCCTTTGCTACCTTGGATGTAGAAATACAGTCAGATTTTATTGTAGAAATGACCATTGTCTCTTACTTGGAACTCTTCTATCTTACAACTTTGGTATTTATACAAAATACAAATCCAACTTGAGATTGGCCATCGTCCTTATTAGTTTTGAAGATTGAATCATTTTAACCCTTTACAACTAGCTCTTCCTCAGTCATCTATATCATGAATTGACCTTTAGATCTTCTAAAGTAATTTAGGATATACTTCAAAGAAATCCAATGACCATCACCTAGATCTAGTTGATACCTTCTCATCATGATCCAACTGTTGGGTTTTAGGGGAGGCAGAGAACGCAGCGGAAACAAAAATTTTCTCCCCCAAACCCAGCTCGAGGAAACGCGTCAACGTCTATATAATAGGAAAGGATGGTTTGTGGAATCATACCTTGTCCCGAGGCTTGCTCGGAGACAATACCTCGTGCCTTGTGCGGTGTTCAAATCCGGTCTTGGACGGTGTCTGTGCAGCTCCTGGTCGCACCGGGACTGACGACTCCTCCTCTCACCGGGACTGTCGGGGTTGACAGTTGTCCTCCTGAGCGGCAGAAACCTCCTGCCTCTGAAGTTGTCCACACAGACCACCTATAACTCCACAGTCCTTGTCCCACAAGGAAGTGGAAGGAGTCACACCCTCCTATTGATGTACTAGTCGCCAACACACTCTCCTGCCTCCAGTTGCAACTGCAGTTGTCCTTCCCTTGCTGCACCTCCCTTTGCGGGAAGCACTTGCTCGGGCTCTCTCTCAGTTACCAAAACCAGAGAGAACGATAACTTTGCAGAGCAACTGGTTGCACTGAGTTGTACTTTGAGAATCCCCCAATACGCCTATATATAGGAGGGTCATGGGACAGGGTTCTCTATCCCGGGCAATATGGGACTAAAAGCAGGAGTAGAAGGGTTCGAGATTTTCCACAAAACAACCAACTCGCAACCTGAACCGATCGGTTCACAAGTGAACCGGTTGGTTGGGGACCTGAACCGGTCGGTTGGAAAACCAACCGATCGGTTGGGACCCTTAGCCGATCGGTTCACTTCTGAACCGGTCGGTTCATGGTCCTGATCAGTTCCTGATTGACTTTCCTTCTTTTGTTTCTAATTGGTATCGAATACCAATCCTTGTTCCAATCAAATTGGGCAAGTGAAATGCAAGGAAAATTCTCACCGACCTGACTTTCCCAACTTGCTCGGTTGCACCAGTTGAACCAATCGTTTCAACACTTGAACCGATCGTTTCACTCTGACCATGAGCCGATCGACTCAACACTTGAGCCGACCGGTTCAGCAACCTCAACCGATCGGTTCAACACTTGAACCGATCGGTTGGGAGTACAGGTTGTGCACAATCAGTCAATTGCGATTTCAATCAATCCGATACTCTAATCAATCTGTCCAACACCTTGAACACTATGATATTGAGCTATCGATTAATTGAGTGTTTAATTGAACTGCTAAACTCCTTTAGTAATCAATCTAAACATTGTTTGTGGACAAAACTCCTCTTCCAGGTTTAATCCTATGTGTGTGACCCTGCAGGTCCATTTCACGTTGGCAGTGAAAGTCCATAACACTTATGATTTCATAAGCAAAGAGCGGTGCCTTGTCACACATCAGTGCTACCCAAGTGAAAGTAGAAAGTTGGAGAGCAACTTTCAATCCTATAATGCGTGAATGGTGTTACAGTGAATGTATAATTCCTTTGTCACTGATATCCCGAATGAACTCGAGGCATGGAACAGTCATCCTGTCAACGTTCATTCACTCTCTTGATCTCATAATAGATTGAACGATATATGTATGACATCAATATCACATACTAATTCACACATGCGTGCGCACGCCTATCTCAATCCTACTCATCAAGTGGCCTTGGATATCAAACTCCCTTAGGAGGGACAAATCCCATATCTATCACTCACCCCTCAAAAGCCCCATGTGTCAAAGCCACCCAATCATCACCTTTATAACAACCCATGTTTCAGGACTGCGTTTGATGATGTCAAAGTGTGCCCAACGACATGTGTTGAGTGTAGTGATTTCAGGTCTAAGAATCAAACTCACCACCATCACTGTGAGTACTGACTTTGACTACCATGTCATGGTTCCATCTGTCAAACTCACGGTGGGTCTGTCCGGTACACTTGTTCTCTAACAAGTACCTATGTGTTTGGTTTGATATCTCTATATCATGACTAATGCGATTCTGTCATCAACCAGCACCACAATCTAGTCTTGTGTGTCATTGCTGTCTATCTACCTTCCACAATGACATCCGACTAGGGACATAAAAAGAATGTACAAACTCTTAGCATCCGCATGATCTCATCGTTCAGGTCCTTAACCTGAAAGCATACGTCATTGAGTACTGTCATTCTCTAGACATTCAATCTGTTCTATCACTATCTCATATGACTGAACCAGAAAGAATTGGAAGCTTGCCTGTGATGTTTATCAAATCAATCTTAATGTATCCCACCAATCATCCCATGATTGGCTCTCAGGGCATACATACCAACACCAACTATACATGAATTTGGGCATGTACATAACATTGCACACATGATAAATGCAATTGCATTGTACATATGGAATCTTACTCATGCGTGCATACTCTTAAAAAAGAAATGGGACACTTTAATTTAGAGAGTCTTATTCCATAACACATGGGTTAGTTAGCTCTCATGGAATCCTTCATGTTGAACCTCTTCAATAGCTTGTATATATACATACTCTACCTCAGACCAAGAATCCTATCAGATATATCCATATAAATCTTGATTCCTATAATATAATATGCTTCACCTAAGTCCTTCATGGATTAGGTATTGTGAAACCAAGTATTAACCTATTGTAGAGTAGAAATGTCATTTCCCACCAATAATATGTCATCCACATATAATATGTGAAATACAATTATGATCCCACTTACTTTCTTGTAAAGACAAGGTTTGTATTCATTTTGACAAAGACAAACTTGTTGACTATCTCACCATAACGAAGATTCTAGCTTCTAGACGCTTGATATCCATAGATTGGAATTCATAGCTTACATATTTTATTGGATTCAATTGGAGTAGAAAACCTTCAGGCTATGTCATGTACACATTCTAGGTGATTCTCATTAAGGAATGTTTTTTTAACATCTGTTTTCCAAATCTCATAGTCACAATAACTTGTAGTGGAAAGCATGGTCTTCATGGATTTAAACAATGAAAATGTTTGAAAAGTCTCATAATAGTCAATGATGTGAACTTGTCTAAAACCTTTTACAACTAATCATCGTTTATAGGTTTGTACATTACTATCCATGTCTGTCTTCTCCTTGAAGATCCATTTGCACCCTATGGGTTTTTCCCCTTCAGGTGCATCCACCAAAGTCCATACTATATGTGCGTACATGTCCAATAGGGTATGATTCATTCTTTCTAACACACCATTATGTTGTGGTGTTCTAGGTGGATTTATTGTTATACAATACCATGGTTTCTTAGAGAGGTCTCAAACTCTCATCTTAATATTGTCCACCATGCTCAGGTTTTAGTGCTTTAATATTCATGGAAATATGGTTTTGTACTTTATTTATGAATTAATTTAACTTTTCAATTTGTGTTTCATGAGATAAACATATCCATATACACTAAAGTCATCACAAAATTTTGTGAAGTACTAATTTTCTCCTCTATCACTTGTGTCAAAAAGCTCACGCACATCGAAATGTATGAGTCCTGACAATTCACTAGCCCTCTCATTTTTACTAGTGAAGGGTTCTTTTGTCATGTTTCCCAACAAAAAAGATTTACATGTCTTTGTTGATTCAAAATCAAAAGAGTCTAGATAACTACCTTTACAGAGTATATAAATGTGCTTCTCATTTATATTCCCTAGAAGATAATGAAATAAGTAATTTTTGTTTGAGTGATCCAGTTCAGTACTAATAAACTGAGACCATAAGACATTCGGGTACTATCAAAAGATAACTCATCTCTTAAAATAGAAATTTGACCTCTCTTTATACATAAATAAAATCATTCTTGAGAAAAAAGTATACAAAGATAATGTTTCTATGTAGGGTAGGTATAATATAGTTCTCTGACTCAATTACAATCCCACCTTGTGGAGATGAAATATAAGTTCCCACAGCTGTGGAAAAAACTCTGGCTCCATTAGATACTTGTAGATACACTTCTCCCTTTAGTATGGGTTTACTTCTTTTTAAATCTTGCATATTAGAGAACATGTGTGATACACGTCCAGTATCCAATACCCAAGATAAAATAGTAGATAAGTCTATCTCTGTAACATATATACCTGAAATGGAGATCTCTATCTCATCCTTCTTATGTAAATCTTCAAGTTATAGAGGGTGATTTCTTTTCCAATGTCTTGAATGGTGACAATTGCCTTTCTTTCATACTCCTTCTTTACCTTTAAGGGAAAAAGACTTCATTTTTTCACTAGCTTTGGAATTCTTATTAGCTTTTCCTTTTCCCTTTTACTTTCCCTTTACTTTTTTGACCAATAAGGAATCAACATAGACTTTAGCTAGTATTATTAATTTGAGTCTCATCAGTTCCCAACATTCAAATCGACTCTAACAATGGTCAATCAACATTGTCCATGTTGTAATTCTTGTCAAATTGATTGTAAGATACTAGACACAATTGTAACATGCCATCAAAAGTCAACTCTTTGCCAAAGAGGAATTCTATTTGCTCAAGGCTTTTTACATACCCAGTCCACTTGAGTACATGTTTCCCTATTGTATCTCCTTCACTAATGTTGTACTTAAATAGGGCCTTTATTACATCAAACCTATCTTACTTGCCTGTTATAGTAGCATATTGCTGAAAAGTGTCGACATATCTAGAGATACCATGTTCTCGTGTTTATTTTGAACCTCATCATCCATGGATCATCGAACGAGGCACTTGACATCAATAACATCATTGGTGTACATTCACTATAAGCTTTCATTTCCCCTCTAGGCACATTTGGATTTGGTTCCTACTGTTCTGGTTTTTGTAGGACATAAAGCTTACACTCATGAATGAGAATTTCTCAATGTCCTATAACTGCCGTGAAAGTTATTTCCATTCAAGTTTTCTTTCCCAAGGACCAATTATAATAAAAAAAAATATTTTTGTTTGATATTTTGCACGAATCAACAAATTGATTTGAAAACTAATTTTTAATGGTATTAATTTTCCTTTTAATTAATTATTCTCCCACCATTTTGATCAAACTAACAACCCTGACTATTAATTTGTAAGGCTACAATGATCAATCATCTTGTGGACAAATATCCATAATACATTAATTTATGAGTCAAGATCGGTTGACTGCTCATGAATTAACTATTTAGGTAGGTAAAAGTTACAAAATGAATCCAATGCAACCTTTGAATTTATAATTGAAAAACTTCTTGTCATCAATCATATTACAAAGTATATTCCATCTTTATGCTTCTAGATGATCAATCCTATTTGGATCTTGTGATGTCCCCAGATTTTCTAAAACTTAATCTGATGTATTACATCCAAATTGAAACCCTCACCTAAGTGAGAATCCCAATTTAAACATCATACACTAGGCTAAGAAGAAGAAAAGTAGAGGATGTCAGAAGGAAACAATCAGTAGCACATGCACATGAATAGTAATAAAACCATACAACACATGTTCACCATTAAACATATAATTACAACATGAATTGTTACAACATTTGACATTACATATTGAAAGGTAAACTTCTACATGTACATGCACTTCCACTAAACTACAGGATCTTAAGATAACAGGTCCACCTGTATATCAGCTTGCCACACAACTCTCAACTATCCTGGATCTTCAAGATCATAAGCCACAACCTAAACAAAAGATTACATGTGGTACACATCAACACAATATTCAAGAATATTGTACTGAGTACGCCTACGTGTCTTTTATATACCTCTCATAATATCTTGACAATAAGATAAAACTAATACTTGGCAATTATAAAGAAATATAAGAAAATCATATACTTGCACAAAGATGTTCATTAACAAATGAGAACACATATTTTAAGCATATTTTCCATTATATCATCCATGCATTTACTACCTGAGAGTTGAATGCATTACGACCTTTATGATCTACTACCAAAGAGTTGGATCATTTCCAAGTACTTTACTACCAAAGAGTTGAAGTACTTATTTCCAACACTTTACTACCAAAGAGTTGAAGTGCTTAGATATAATGGAATAGATATATTATGTTTCATATGTTCATAGAAATAAGTATGGAAAATCATGCAACATATCATACAAGAACAATCATTTCATCCAATATCATATGCCAAGTATTTTACTACACATATAACACAAGCATATTGTATAATAAGCCAAGTAAGAGGTAATGGCCTACCTTGATCACATATATATCCTAATCATCATATTCCTCATCTCAACTCTAACCTCTTGGCCAAACCCTGATTAAGACCAGACCATATATCACTATCAGGTTCTCATCATCTTAACCCTAGTTATATCCATTAGGGTTGAATTTATCTCATTAGGATATTTTCATTATCACTTGCATTCTTATCTTAGATTTATCTTACTGATGTCATTTTCCAGATTATGGTTCATTATCTGAACATTAGGTTCCATATCCTTTTTGTACACATATTAACCCTATTTTATATACATTATTCAAATTAGGGTTACAACCCATGTATTAAGGGTCATCTTCATATAACATGAATTTCGTACATTTAACTGATCTCAGATTTATAAATTATCTTCCAGTTACTGATATGAGCTTATACTGAATATTTCAACATTTATTGACCATTTATATATTTTCTATATTTTATTTAAGGTTAAAAGACCTAATTAGCCATATGAAGCAAATTACATGATTTCATGCATCAACATCATAATCAGTGACCTTAAAATGGATTATAAACATGTATATGGATCCGCTGACATGTTATCATAATTTCAGAACATTGTTTGATATTTATTATCCATAAAACAAGTATATAACATCTTACATGATATTACTGACATTTAAGCATTAAAAAGTTGATATAAAGGTACCATGTCATTCTACTCATTTTTCTGAGAATTATGGTATATTATATGTAATTTTCTAACACTCAAGCTATTTACTATGAATTTTACAAGATCTGATAGTTTTATGAGATTTTACCTTTATTAGCGAATTGGAGGCTACCACATGGTCAATATGCATGCGGCTCACTCGTGGTTGAGCCAGCCGGTTCTAGAAATCGGACCCGGTTTCCTTCTTTTCCTCATCGCGTGCTCGTCCAAGTCCTGAGTGGGACTCCGTTCTTCTACTACGCGAGGGCCACTACCGCGGAAAGCACCTCCAGAGTGAGATCGGTGGCCATGCTCTCCTCTTTGTCTCATGAATCATGATCCCAGGTCTCATCTAGCACATTGCACATCGTGCACATCTGTGTGAGTACCGGTGGGTGGCCCTACTCTCTTCTTTCCAGTACTCCCTCCAGGGCACCGCTGTGGAGCAGGGAACCCAAGAGGGATCAGTATTCCCCTCCTTGCTGCAGCTTGGAACGTCTGTTGCTCCTCTAAAAATCCGCACCACACTTACCAACGTCGGCAACAACTCAACTTCTTCCACCAATAGATCTGAGCACCTTCCTGCCCCATCTCGGCTCATCGATTGAGCATCAGTGTCAGCTGGAACTGGGCTCGGTGTACCTCCTTTACGCCTACCACTGTAGTGTGGCACAAATGCACCTCCTATGCATGTGTCACATTGCTGGCCTTCAAGCTACTGCTGCTATTGTCTCTCCTCCTTAATCGGGTCTTGCAGCACTATGGTAATACTGTGGTGGCTTGGTGGTCGTCATCGTCCCTGCTACTGCTATAGCTTTGCAACTCCATATCTGCTTCTCGGTGAGGATGTCACCTCCTCACTCTAGAACTCTGACGAGCAGAAGGGTTTGCTCTCCTTCGGGCGGAAGCTCCTCTCATCTTAGCCACACCAGCTACAATTTGTGGTGGAGGGATAATGGAGGGAGACAGATCGCTCAGCTCATGCAACTAGCTTCATGAAGGGTCACATAGTGTCTCTATAGCACTGGGTGCAAGTGCCATCACACGATCACTGATCCTGAATGCGTGGAACATGCCCATTTCCCCGTTCCACGATTGATCGAGCGGTTGCAAGGAGGAGGTCCTATTGCTACTGTATGATGATTCCCATCCAAGGCTATATCCACTTAATCAAGTCCAGTTGTACCACATTATCAAGGAAGGGTGACTTCCTATTATGTGGCCCTAAGTTATAAATCATATACCTTACTTCTTATTCATCCACTCCTCAAATATACACATTTTGTTATCATTTCAAACCTCAAAGACTCTCTCTATGGTCATCCCAACAAGCTCAAACTTCAAGCATGGATTTACAACAATTCTTTCTAAATTTTATCCAAAGTTACCACCAAAAGTATACCATATGGGCACTTAACCACATGTTCCAAAAAAGGTATAAACCTAGGGATATTGATGCCAATATCAACATTGACATATCTTAAACTTCATCAAACTATTGGAACTATTCAATAACTCTAAAACATGGATCCAAATATCTTATTAGATATTCAAATACTTCAAAAGTGCATTCCATCACAGATCTCCTAGTCAAGTCCAACAAAAAGTCCAATAAAATAATCTATGCACCCTACCTTGGAAAACCCACATACTTATTGGTAGGCTTCCTCAAGATAGATGGTCCACCATGCTTTAATGGTACCACACTTCGTTTATGGAGGTTTACATGTATATAGCATAATGGGAGGGATCCTAAAAATTAATATTATATTGATGGACTTGGTATAATACCCAATGTATCAAATTCCCATTATATATATTATTGTACATATCTTATATTACAACAAACCCTTAAAGTTATGAAACAAGATATGACAACTAGTACAATATTTTGAGGGGACAATTTTTTTTCTAAATCCATGAGATTCACATCACTACAACCCTAATTCTACCTTGATAGGGTTTCTAGTCACCACTCTGGAATTTCTTATTTGTTAACATGTTTGATAGTTCATGAAATAACCACTTTGTCATCATCAAAAAATCTCCAAGGACATTGTTTAGTTGCGTGGGCTTCTGATCAGATCCTCTTTTCCACCATTTCCCAATGGAGATGTAAAAACATCATCATATTCCAATTTCAAGAACTGAGTTGTACATGAAGAATGTGGAGAGAGAGGCATGGTATGAAAGGCATATAGAAGCTACATAATTTTGTATCTAAATAAAAAACTACATATTACATGTTTCACATCATATGAATTCCCCACAATAACTTATTTTCCATATTCACATCCACCAAGAAAAATGATATTAAAGGATTCATATTAATTTATTTAATATAGATATGTCATATCATATATATCCATTGGAGATTAATTTGTATACACATTTTACAAAATGTTTCAAAAGATTTTTTTATAATTTAAAACCAAAACCAACAATAAAGTCTTACATAGTCAACTCTAATACCACTATATGGTTTTTGGGGAGACGTGGCACAAAGGAGATAAAAAGAATTCTCCTGATAAAATCCCAGACAAGTGATCCATCATATCCATAATATTGCAGTATATTAGAGACATATAAGTGATATTGAATATACCTTGGTGCAAACTAGTTGTCCAACAACTAGACATTTATTATATCTGTGTCAAATTTTCACTTTCGAATCTTATCTGAAGTAGATGTTTTTGTTGTCTCCTTGTTGCAGAAACATCTTATCTTCTTCTTGAATATGTTTCTTGTTCTCAAGCCTCCACCCAAGGGCCTCATCCTCTACATCACCCACACAACTTTGGAATCTGTTGGTGAACTACCTTGGTTACCAAGAAGATGCTAAAGCTAGAGTCATCAACGTGCTAGTTGTCACTCAAACTACTTTTCCTCCTATTGCATAATTGTAACATCCTAGGATTTGAGGTACGTTTTTGTCTCTCCAAGAAGAATAACTCTTAGAAAACATGACCAAAAATGTCATATTGGTGTGTATCAACCCCACAGACATCCAACCATATATATAGGAGAATCATGGGACTGGAAATTCCAAAATTCAATCCCATTCCTAATTGATACGCAAAACATGCCAGAACTTTGAAAACTTAGACTTCTATCCCACTTTCCCAAATTGGTGGTAGTGTATAACTGGGACCAATTTTGGTCTACGTATCACCAAACCCATAACTCTTGGTTCGATTCGGTTTACCAATTTGATCACATATCAAACAAGGC
Organism: Alisma plantago-aquatica; assembly: GCA_963693085.1. Lineage (NCBI taxonomy): Eukaryota > Viridiplantae > Streptophyta > Magnoliopsida > Alismatales > Alismataceae > Alisma > Alisma plantago-aquatica. The sequence continues at coordinate 298,796,358 of OY856415.1, forward strand.
AAAATTTTTCCTTTTTCAGATATGATCCAATCCAAACTGACTTAGTGGGTTTCCTGACTCATTACTTTTCTGAAGTGACAATGACTCGATTGATTGAAAATAATTAATCCATTGAGCCAAAATAGCTAGTCGACTAAATGGAACTTCCAGTTTCCTGACTAGGCTGGAAATCAAACTTTACATGATTCAGAACCACTCTAATAGAAAAATTTATTGTTAACGTGAATTACCTTGTGCATTCTAATGCATGTGATCCTATAGGTTCCATATTATATTAGTAGTTATGTTCATAACATCACAAGAAAAGTTTGGTGTCTAGAAACACATCAATGCTAAATTGGAATAAGTTGAGAACAACTTGAACCTATGAAATGACCAATGCTACCATGAGTATATAAACCCTTTGTCATAGGTATCCAAATTGGAACTGAGTCATGAAGGTGTCATCCACTCAAAATTCTATCTATGTTCCTTGAACTACAGATACCTAATTATAATGTGTGAGTCCAATATCATATATTGACCCACATGAGCATATCCATTCATTTAGTATCCCCACCTATCGACTGCCCATGATATCACTCCAACAGAGTGACAAATTCCATCTACTCCACTCACAGTATTCCACAAGTGTCACAATGCAACCAATAACCACATCCATGTCAACTCTTATTCAGAGTCACATGGGATAGTGTTAAAGTACGCATACCAACATTTTATTAGTGTATCAACTTGAGGTCTAAGCATCACAATCACCAATGTTGCATTTGATATATGACTAATTACCATGATATGGATTGCATGTGTCAATCTTAAAGTGGTTATATCAATTACATTTTGTTCTCTAATAAATCCTCATATATCCATGTTTGATATTCAATATAATGACTAAACAGACATAGTAATCACTCTGCATACATAGTGGTATTATGTATAATTGTTTCTCTACAATATCCAAAATAATAATTGACTAGGGACATAAAAAGAATGTACACTTAGAAGTAAACATACGCTCTTATAATTAGATCCTTAATCCAAGACATATGCCATTAAGCCAAAAAAATCTTAGGACATTAATATATTTATTCATTATCTTAGACTAAAAAATATATTGAGTGGTAGCAACTTTATAAATAATTAAATCATATAAAAAGTATCCCTATAACAAACATCACATGATAGATCTCAAGGCATACAACTAGTAGTGAAACTCACTTACCAGAGGGAAACTTGCTCCAATACAACTTGTATTGTCCAATCATACTATCTACAATTCTCCTAGAGTTTTATGCATGATGATTGGCCCTACAGATCACAACTAGCATCTACTATGTGCTTTTTCCTCACTCATTCACACCTTATAAAAACTTCCCAACATGTCATCCATCCTAGACTACTTCATGCTATTCATTCTTATCATTGGAGTGCATATTGATGGGATACCTAAAGAGGAAGTGCACCTTAGTGATATTGGTAATCCAATCAATCCTTTAAAGATAATTCTATCTGAGGCATGACATTCTAGGATATTATAGAAGGTTCTCGGATAAAGTTTTCATGATTTAGAAACTTTTTAGTAATTTAGGTATGTCAAGTTTCTAATTTCAAATAGTTTTGAGAACTTTTTTATAGGGCATGGTTTTGGGGTAAGAGCTATGCTAAATTTCCAGGTTGAGAAATGTTTTGAAGTTGACTCAGTTGTGGCTATAACTGTGTGTAAGACATAGTAGGCCCAATATGGCCCATGCCGCAACCCACTTAACCCGACCCAAATTGTACCATATAACTACATTGGCAATGCGACTACAAATGTTTACTCAAATATTTATACAAGGAGGGTTCATGCAAAGGTAAACCTAGAACATAAATTCTAAATATGAATACAATATAATTGTTTTTCTTATATGAATTAAAGAGTGAGATATATAGAAAGATTACTGAGAAATCAAATATCAAATATCTATACAACTTCAAATAAACACAAAATGTAAGACCTGAATTGAGTTCCAATTAATTTGTGTTTTCTATACCCACTATGATTTGTGCACTCCACATTAGGAGGGGTCTCTCTAAGATGACTACTTCCCTCTTATGAGATACAATGTTGAAGACATGATGTCTTATGAACTACACATAATAGATGATGTAGAGTCTCTAGAACCTATTTTTTGTGTAACCATCATAGATACTAAATCTTCTCAATGGATGGCTTCCATTCCTAAAAAATTGAATCTCTTAAGTATAGTCCAATATAGGTGCTTTTCAAAGTACGAAAAGGAAGATTTATTGTAGATGCAAGTCGATCTTCAAAGAAAGGTTAAGTTACCATGTGTTTATGACAACAAGTATAAAGAATTACTAGTTTCTAAGGGATAAAATTAGAAAGAGGGAGTGGACTATGATGATATATTTTCTCCAGTTGTTAGAAACACATCCATCAGAGTGTTTCTTTCTAGGATATCACATAAAATCAATATCTTGAGCAACATGATATGAAAACCTCCTTACTAGATGGAGAGAGGGAGGAGGAAATATACATGATACATCCAAAATGTTTCTTTACGCTGGGTTAGGAAGACAATGTTTGCAAACAAAATAAATTATTGTATTCTTTAAATCAATCTGTGAGACACTGTGTGTAGGTGGTTTGACAACCTCATGGTTATTCATGGCTACACTACTAGCATGTATCAATGTTGTGTGTATTATAATCGAACTAGTGACGATTTGTGCACTACCTATTCTTATACATGTATGACATGCTCATAGATTCTAAAGACAAGCCTAAAATTCAGAAATTGAAGACTCTAATTAGTGTAGAGTTTGATATGAAGGATCTAGTCTGGTAAAGAAAATTTTGAGGATGAAGATTGATATATGCAATAATATAAAGTTCTTTGAATATTGAAAGATATACATTTAGTGGATCACACATGGCATTGGGATGCCTACTACAAAGTCTGTAGGTACTCCATGTACAATGAAACATGTTCTTTCTAGATATTTTGAATCGCAAACATATGAAGAACAACATATGTATTGAGTTCCATATGCTAGCATGGTGTAATGATTATCACACTAAATAGTTACCTAGGGATGAAATCCCTTGCTTTTAACTTATCAAAGAATATAGCATTCCCACCCGCAAGCAAATGAATCTTATCATAGTGAATTTTACAATTTATCTCAAAAACAACATATTTTAGAAAAATCTTATCAATATAATCGACAAGACCTATCACTTAAAGAAAAATTTGGATTTGGCTTCGTGAGATAATATTGCAAATTGCAAAATAGTAAATTAAATGTTAGATAATGAGATGATGGGAACACTAGGGTGGATGGGTTTTGGCACCATTATTTATCATTCAATCTCTCACTACATCGTAATAAAGATGCATATAAATATGTTAAGGGAAATTAAGTCCCTATTTTGACGTTATGATTAAAACTAGATAGATTTTAATGTAAGACATATATCACTTTACTAAGAGATCATGTACTCATCACCTCATAATATACCTATACAAAGTTCTCATAAAGTGTTTAATATGAAAGAAACAATATCCTAGACCTTAGGTTCAATATTAACTTCACCCAAGATCAGGTAAACATGAAAATAGTAGGCGAAACAAGAATCGCAAGAATAAACATTTTACTCAAAACATTTAAAGGTTCATATAACCATACATGTAGCAAAGAAAATAAAATTATATAGTAGGGTTACTCCCTACACCGTATCGCAAGGATTACTGGCTAATCATATTAGTAACATGATTAATAGTTGAAGAGGGAAAGAAAGCCATCACTGCGATATACAATGATGGATCAACCATGGTGTTTAGATGCCTATTTTTGAGGTTAGGGGTGATGGAAGTCAATAAAAAATAAGATTGCTATTTGACATTCATTAGAGGAGGTCTTAGGACAATTAGGATTAGTCTTTCAATAAGGAAATAGAAACATGTTGATGATGATAGAGACTAACAACCAATGAAAAGAAATTCCACATGAGTTTTGAGGTATTAACCTTGGATGCTTGGATAAATTACAATTGGAAGTGTTGTAAAGTGATGGAAAGGATCGATGAAAACTAAAGAAGGATGCTTATATATTTGATAGTTGGGCTACATCGAATGAATATCCTTTTAATGGAGGCGTCAAATTTGTATTTATAGTTAGCCGACATAGTTTGGAACCCTCATAGTAGCCAACTATGAAATTGTCAATTGCAATGGATGTGAAGATGTGATTTGCAAGGAAGATGAGATATCTCTCTTTGTTCATGATTCCCACTAGTAGACAAAAGGGTAAGAAATTCATTGATAGGAAAAGTCAGGGTTTCCATCAGTAGATGAGTCTGCTTTTCCATATGTGCATCAAGTGTAGAACTCCAACTAGAAGGTAGATGTTGGACTTTAAGGGTATACTTGAGTACAAAACCAATTGATTGCAGATGCAGGTTCTTCATTGGTAAACAATAGGATATATATTTATTTGTAGCTGATGCATGCAGATTTCCATTAGTAGAATAGTTTAGGTGGGTGTTTTGTTGGTTGACCATGGATAGAAAACCTTACCAATGTGAAATGATGGCAGTGGATGGAGAAAACCCACCAAGTGGGAAAAGGTCTTTTTGGAGTATGGGAAAGGGCCTACATAGATGAAGCTTAGATTGATGTAAGCATGAAGAAATTAGAATCCAATTATTAGAAATTTATTATGCATGTAGAAGGACCACCATTTTCTACCATGGTGCATAGGATATAAAGCTCGAACTACCATGTAAATAAAATATTTGGATCAAAACCTTAAAAATGTAACAAATGAAAACTAAATGGAAACTAGTTCTAAGTAAAAATGAAGAAAACAATATGCAAAACTAAGATAAAAATGCAACAAAAGCTAGGTTATATATGCATTCATCATAATGTAATTGGGTGTCTGATGTATGTTATCATGTGTACCAAACCAGATACTTTGCAGGCCATCAATGTTGTTAATAGATTCATAGGAGAACCATGAAAATAAAACCAACAAGATATGAAGTGAATTTTCTATTGTGTGAGAAGAACATGTGATGCTTGCCTCATCTTTTGAGTGATTGTGAGTGTCTGATCACACTATATCTAGATTAAGACTATGCTACATATGATGGGATACTATCTACGACAAGATACATCTTTAATGTTGTGGTTTTGTTTTCAATTGTAAGGCTGCTCTACAACCCTATATCATTTTACCAACAAAAGAGGCAGAGTACATGGATGTAACTAGATATGGCAAGGAAGGAAAATGCTTGAAAGGGAACATCAATCATCTCATCCTTCAGTATGATCAAGCAATAGTATTATGTGATAGTTTGTGTGATATATGTTTGGAAAAAGATCATTGGAATTATGATAGCGCCAAACACATTGATGTTAGATATAATTTCATTTGGAAAATGAATAGGGAAGCTATAAAGAAGATTCTCACACCAGGAAATCCAATTGATAGGCTTCCCAAATTACTTACTAATTGAGAAAGATCAAACATTGTTTGAATATACTCAATGTTGATAACTAGTAGTATTCCTACTGAGAGGTGCGTGACGGTATCTAGATCTACATCTAGTTCTTTAGATTAGAGTGGATTCAGTGCAAGGTGGAGATTATTAGATATTCCGTAAATCCTAAGATGTTTGTGTTTTACAATCTCATTCTAATCTCTACCCACTAACATAGATGGTGAACTCTTAATAGGATTGTTGTCCTGGGCCAAAATGAAATTTATGAATCCTATTACTGATGGAGGTCTTAGTGGGTTCTTCATATTGTGACTTTTTGCTTATTATATACCTATAGAGAATTCACATTATTTCCCCCAAAAATTATATTATTGTCAAATGCATTTATGGAAGAGTTTTGCATGTTGTATAGGTACTATGGTTGCTACTTGATGGAAGGAGGAAAGTAGGCAATCTCTAACACATCACCATGCATGTATCATACCAAGATGTCTCCAAAGACAAATCCAATGTACATTTTGTGTCTAAATAATATTGAAGAAGAAACCTCCATAGATGACAAGATATCAGACTCAAGTCCAACACATACTACCAAGAATGACCTCAAAACTTGGAAAATGACCATGCCAGAGTGGAAAAAATATGTTATATCCTATAAAACTTTACTAAGCACACATAAAACCACCACCATTCTATAGAATGGTCATTCCACCCTTAGAGTGTATGTGCTATTTATGCCAAAACCAATCATGGACTTCCATTTTTCCCATCCATAGCCAAAATGGACGTTCCACTTTTCCTATATGACAATCCCTTTAGTCCCAGAACAAATGTTCTCTTTTGGCTTTTCACCAAGTATTTGTCACTTTCAGCCACCATAATTGTTCAAACATAGATCATTCATTCCACCCTATACTACTATCTTCTAATTCCCCAACACCATGGATGTGGTGTTGATGCAGAAACCATTCTTCCATTTGACCTAATGTTGCCCACTACCATTTTATTGTCCTATGCTCACATAAAACTAGACTCCCAAGACCACTATATAACCCTTAGTAGGACATAGTGATAAGGGTTTAGCATTCATTTATCTCATTTTTTACCTTGTATATCCCCTTCCACTCCTACCTACCACCCAAAAATCAAGTTTATTGATTTTTTTTTTCCATTTCATTTCTATTATCCATGTCATTCAACCTTCATAGAGAAGGATCTTGAATTAGACCTTGAAGTAGTTGAAGGTGAAGGCATCCTCATCGTCATCTATGCCTTTATCCCTTCATTCACCCTATATTTTTTACTTTATTTGATGTGTAGCTAAACCACTCATGTGGGATGTTTTGGGGTCAATATATAACTGTGATGCTATGGTGATAAAATTTTGATGTATATCACTTTTATTTCATTGATATATGCTTTTTATGATTTTTCTTTCATTCGACGTCGTTCTTTGGTAATTGGTGTATGATACCACGTAAGGTATATGCAAATTTTGCATTTGGACGCTAGAAATGGTAAAACTTCTAACTCCACTTTTGGGTCATTATCCAGTTTTCCCCTCATCCCTTCTATTCCTATATTTTACTAATACTAGGTGGGAGGTGTAAATATTTGTGTGAATCCACCATCTCTTTTGGAAAATAGCATACCTAGAGGCTGGATAAGGGATACCAAGGGTTGAAACAACCTTTTACTATACCTTATACCACCCAGTGCCATGTAACAGGGAAGGATATCCATGGCTTGAAATGTTGACTAGGGTTATCTTATTTTAGTAATACCTAACCCGTAGTCAATTAAGCATCATAACGTTGGATAGGAGGATATAGGGACTAGTTCCCCTACTCACAACCCATGCCACCTATGCTTAATGAGTAATATAGGATTGCCAATCCTCATCATACCTTGTTGTTTCATTTGGTAGCATAATTGTCGGATATGTTGCACTAATATGTCCCCTTAATTTGTTGACATTAACATACCCGCAAATAGTCTCACTACTCTAGTTAATTGTCTAAAATACTAATTCCTTAGTTTCTAGTAAGCAATAGCTAAATATCTTTCTTAGTTCAAATGCTTGGTAATGGAGACATTATCTACTTGGATTGCATATCCTGGTTTGTAATTGTTTAGTTTTTTGATTTTATAGTTAGTGTATGAATGTTTGTGTAGACAATTTCTATTATTAGTCAATAGCATAGGACTTCCAATGCTACCTTGGTACAATTGGTTGATATTTCTAGTTTAGTCTAATAACTTGCCATTTAAAGTTTCATGTGCTTAGTTAATTTCTCTCTTAGTTCATAGAGTATATAATTACTTGGATAAACACACATCATTATTGATTTTCCCTTTTGAGTTCATATTAGTGTCAAAACATCAAACCCCCATTTAAACACTAAGAACCCTATATCTTTGAACTAGTCACTTAGAGAAACCCAACTAGTTTAGTGCCTAAGATATTTCTTGTGTATCCATCCCCAACTTGTCACTAATTATGTACTGCATCTTGAGCAAGTGTGCTTGCAGACCATGCTATTGACAATGTGTGTAATGCAGGGTCCCACCATCGAAAGCTCTAATAGAATATAAGGAATGAATACTAGACCCATAGACCATCACTGAGCTTGTCTGTATTCTTTGTCCTCACTCATAAACAACCCAATATCAAATTCCCAATAGGTCACCCATTGAACCCTCATTTAAACACCAAGAACCCTATCGCTTTGAACTAGGGACATACAAAAACTCTACTAGATTTTGTTCCTTCACTATTTGCTATGCAGAATACCCAACTTGCCACTACCCCTATACTAGTGCACTTTCATATTATAACACTCGGTCCCACAACCCATGGCTCTAATAGAGTTTTAGGAATGACGAATGGCCCCATAGACCACCACTAGAATTAAGTACATGCTTTGTCCTCACTCATGCACAAGCTAGGATCAACTTCCCGACTGGTCACCCATACATCCAAGTACTCCAAAATGAGCATGCTTACTTATGGAGTTCTTAAGTGATGGGCTCCCTGAAAAAGAGGTGTGCCTTGGTGATATAAGTAATCCAATCATTATTTATAAGATCATTTTACTTGAGGTCTCAAATTCTCATCAAGACTCAACTATATGGCCTTACAATATTACCCCATTTCAGTGCAGACCCAGAATGGCTCATGGACACCCATCTCCTAATCACAGAATACCAGCACAAGGGTGGCTACATCACCATCGATAGCCTATTCCAACTTTCCTGGACCACATGAATCAAGACAAGCATGCCACATGCCCATGTGGGCCCCACCTACTATAGGGGTTATGACTCTTATACCATTTGTAACACTTAGTCCCATAACCCAATGCTCTAGTAGATTTTTAGGAATGACGTATGGCCCCACAAACTACCACTAGCCTTCATTGCACACTTTGTCCTCACTCACTCGCAAACCAAGATCAACTTCCCAACTGGTCACCCATCTTAATACTACTCCAAACTGAGCACGCTTAGTTGTGGAGTTCTTAAGTGATGGGATCCCTCAAAGAAGGTGGACCTTGGTAATATGGGTAGTCCAGACATTCTTTATAAGATCATTTTATCTGAGGCCTCAAATTCTGGGACGTTACACAAATTATGTTATTGAGAGTATGTATATGTTGTGACTTGTAAATATTGAAAGTGCCTAATGTGCTTAAGGTTAATCAAGCTTATTGACTTCTTTGTTATGGAGCGGTGTTTAAGACCTAGCTAGTTCTTTTATTTGTAATTTTTCTAGTTGACCCCATAATTAATATTGTTAATTCTTTGTTTACATTTTTCACTCAACGTATCTAACTTGTCTCTTTTGTCTTGGTTTTGCAACATGTAGGTGATATCCCATGTTGTGTTGCCTCTCACTTTAGATTGATTATTTCCTTAAAGACCATGATATATGTAGATGAAAGAGAACGAAAAGGAATGAGACATTAAGTGGAGAAAAACCTATGTCTAACCTTGGAAGACCACCTCCTCTACTTCCAAATGGTGAGCATGAGGAGAGACTTGAAATTGTTCATTACTCTCGAACTCCTCAATGACATGTACATGTCAAATTAATGTCATGCAACTACATTGCACCTATTGCCACAAAATCAGATCCAAATCTTTGTGAAGAGTTCTCCAAGCTCTAATAGGACTTCTTCTAGCATTATACAACTTGGGGAATGAGAACCCCTACAAGTGCATTGATGCATTTCTCTACACTCATTCCACCTTCCTTATGCCAACAACTACTACTAAGTCCATCTGGCTTACTCTATTCCCATTCTCACTCGAGGAGAAATGTAAGGAGTGGTATGCTTCAAAGACTGGTATAAGTATGTTGGTATCTAGGAAGAGCAGTTTTTGAAGAAATTCTATCTTATAGACAAACTCAAACAAATGAGGATATGTAGCACCTCTTTTAGTTATTTGGGCCATAAGAAATTCCCTTAGAACTATGAAAGATTCTAGATGATGTTATGTGATATCCTCATCATGAGGCACCTTTATGGAATCTCATGAAATCATTCCACAAAGCGTTATCTCAAATGGATGAAATAGTAATTCAATCCTCTTATGGTGGAACATTAATGGAAAAGCTCCAACAGAATCATGCACTATTTTTAAGATATTTGGTAAAACCTCAAGTCACCATGCATATACTGCCAAAAAGACTATAACATAAATGTTGGTGTAGTTCCTTCTACTCCACCTCCACCTTCCCAAAATGATGCTAATGCTTAATTATGAGTGATACGATGAATCTCATGAATAATCAAGGGAGAGATGCTTTAAGTAACTTTGTGCAAGCCATTACCACTCTAGATTAGGAAGCAAAATCTCTTCAGTTATTTGGCAATAGAAATTCGAATGCCCCCATGTCACAGTCTTATTACCCCAAGTAGATGAATTATCTTAAATTCTCTTGGAGACAACAACCAGTTGACTCTCATAGAAATCCACACCAACATTCAGGCAAAAAATATAGTTCAAATTTTGATGGAGTTCTTGGTCGATTGCGAAGTATTGACGAGGTGAAGAAGGATGTATTCACTCAAGATAAAAATATTAATAAATTTAGCAAATGCTACATCAACTATCTAATGAATGCATATTTATCCTAGTTTCAGTCACATTTTTAGCTTAGTTTTGCAATTAGATGTCTCTTTTTTCCTTAGAAATAACTTTCTTTAGTTTTTCTTAGTTCAATGTTAATTTTTGGGACATAGATACCTTTATAGACTTCCTCTAGAGGTTTTTAATTTGATCTCTACATAATAGTGTTTCATACTAGGCAAGAGTCAAGTACGATGTCCCCTAACAAAGGGACATGGGTTCAAATCCCAATTTCCACCTTGATTTACCACATCTCAGGCATTTGACCTCCGCAAGGGGCATGGAAGATGGGGAGAAATATTTCTCTCTTAATACCATACTATGTAAGAGTCAAGAGGGATTCGCCTCATGTGGGAAATGGAATTTGGTCATGTTCAGAAGGCACTTTGATAATATCTTTGGAAAAATTCCATTCTTTGTGCCCCTTGATCACCACACTCAATAGCCACCTATGAACCTTCCACTGATCAACCATCTATCTATCAAGAACCACCAATTAATCATCCATTTATTGACTAGATATTGATTGATGTCAATGGATCAAAAAACCACTAATCAACTCCACTTATGCCCATGCACCTATAAAGAGTCGACCAATGTACTTTCACCAAATCAACACCCACTGGTCAATGCAAACTAGTTGATGACTTTCACATGCCAAAAACACTTACGACCCTTTAACTTCCTCAAGATGATGAATTTACTATCAATTATTAAGATGCTACCACTTTATTGGTCACCACATTACACTCGTTAAGGGAAGTTGACAAAGCTATATGCATTCCTCTCTATAGAAGGGGCAATGATATGGATAATATGTTGATAGTTTGTTGGGAAATATGATTGTAAAAGAGAATCCATGTCCTTTAGGATAATGTGGACATGATTCTAGATACTTCTAGACTTAACTAGCCTCTAGACCTACAAACTCTGTCCCACATATGATATAATATGACATGACTTATTCTTCTAAAAAATGCGTACAAGCTAGAACATGGAAGAATCACATGTCCTGCTTGGATAATAGAAAAAAAACAAGACATCGAAAAAATAATGACTAAAACAAGATATCCCTAGACTCAGCATGACGTTCTCTTCACTAGACTTTGGCATCTTTGACTTTGAAGCTTCGCCTCCGATTGGTAAACACCAAATTAAGATGCTAGATCTTTGAGTAGGTTGTAGCTTGTATCTTAGAGTATGATGAAGGAACATGCAATTATCATTTTGGTCACCAACTTAGTTGCTAATTCTAGTAAAGTATATTTCATAAGAAAGTCACCATGTGGTACCTTTTACAAGATTCATGTCACAAGAAGACTAGGTTGTAGCAAACAATGAACTTGCTTGATCAAGCATGAACAATCAAGGATGAAAAATCCCTAACATGTTTGACTAAATGATCTTCCACAAAAGATAGGTGTTTTGTACCAACACAGAACCAATGTGCAAATAATCCAAAATGCTTAAAATCTAGAAGAATGAATTGTTTCCATAGTAGAATGGCCAAGACATGCCCAATGAAGAAACACGATTTCTTATTGTGGATTTCTAATGACAAACCATTGATATGTGGAATCATCTCATTAGTAGAAGACAATCTAAGAAGATGATTTTTGAATGACAAATCAATGCTTGGCAACTTAGAATCCAAATGGGAAGGATGGGCATTGGTCATTAACTAGGCAATGAGATTTGGACAACATGATAAATACACCAAATCTCCATATGTAGACAATGCACATTTTCCTATTTCATATTCCAATCATTAAACTAAGAACTTTACACCTCAACTCTTCTCCACACCTCCTATTCACATATCCTATATCTATCCCTGACACACCATCCACAAAGTGACCATGAAAGTGGTTGTAGTGGACAAAGACAAAGAGAAACTCTCATTTGAAAGTACTTCAATAAAAATATGGAACATGGGATGGAGATGAATAAAACAACTAGAGAATGATTTTCTTAATACGACTGGAGAAGTTCTATGTTTGGGATTCTTTATGGGATTAGAGAACTCAATCTCCTAGTTAAGAAAGCTTGACTTTGTGCATGACAGGGATGAATCATTAGACATGAGAGAGTTTCATGATGTGTCTGGGATTGAACTTCATCACATATGTGTGTATAGGACTTCATGTTGGCGCTTTTGAGAGGTTGACTTGGTGAGGAAGCTATAGTGGAAAAATTGGTAACCAAACTTGATGTAATATGTGACATGATTATAAGATTCAGATAAGAAATAAATGGATCTTTGTGTGACCCAATAAAGCTATAGACTAGGTCAAATAATAGGTTCTAATGAAAATCCAATGAAGATTGGTCTTATATGGACTGCACCTGATGTGTGGGATGAATGACACATTGTGTGATGGCTTGGTGGGGTGCTTTTGATATTTGACACAACATGTGGATTGACATATACAACATGTTTGAAGATGCTTGAAGAATAGATATGAGACATGGTGTGTTTGACATATAACATGTTGCATCAATCACAGCTCAAAGCTTGAAACCCTAGAAAAAAATGTGGTGTTGACATAACAACAAGATGGGTCGACATCAACCGTTGATTGAATTGAAAACTCTAATGCTGACACAATGTTGGAGGATGACATAGAGTCTTGACTAGAGCATATTTCAATGACACACTTTGATGGATAATGACACACAAGTTGAGTGGAGAAGATTGATGGTCACACATCATTATGGATTCCTACTAGACGTGTTGATAGATAACTCTAATGTGAATAGATTTATATGTTGTATAGGTGACTTACAAGCCACTTGACATGCTTTTAGAAAAGTTTTGACACATAGATCTGACCAAGACCAGTTTAGAAATGCCAAAGGAATTCCTTCCTATCTCCATAGATGAATTTTGGAGGTAGCGGCGGACCTTGGATATAGAATTTCAAATGGACTTTGGATTTATGTATGATAGGGTATTGATAGATATCAGACCATGGAGAAGAATTCCACCATGGATATGATAAATGTTGGGTTGATGGCATAGGAGAGAACTTCCACTTGTGATGTGGTTGCACCTTGATTGGTGTGGTAGACTTATTGGTCATGGAGGAGAGGTTGCATCTAGACTTCATTCTTAGGGAAGATAAATCCAGAGAAGACAAACATGCATAAGATAGAAAAATGAGTACATGGGAGATGCTAGATGATGATGAAGATACTTGTTAGATCTAGACATGGTTTTAGATGTATCTAACAACTTAGACAGGAGAATCTCTACAAAGTGAGGTCAATGGATATGTCCATGTATAGAGGGTGATGGGATTGGTCATGCAAGCTTCCAGCCTAGAATGGGTGTCTTCCCACTGGAGGAAAACATTGACCTCTTTCTCACCAGGGTTAGGATAAATTCTCCAATATCATGTAGAAGGGAAAAATGATATGAATATAAAATATTGATAGTATATTCAAAATATGTTAGATACATGAGAACCCTTCTCATTTATATTAAAGAGTGTGTACATGATTTTAGATACTTCTAGACTTAACTAGAGTCAATATGGATCTATAGACTTCAACCTATATAACATATGATAACTTGTACTTCATACACGCTCTACCTTCAATAAATACAAAGACATTGCCTACACTTGAATTCATCTAGAGACATTGATAGGTTGTAGAACTCTATCCATGACTCCACTACGAATCGATCCACTCCAAGGCTCGATCAACCAACATAGAAAGAGAAAACTCGATTGACATCAAATCCACCCCATTTCTATGACCTCAAAAGAGGAAGATCAATAAAATAACACCATTTTTCTCTCAATCAATATGCACCATTTTGAAAGCTGATCGACCACCTTTTTCTACTAGCTTGATTGATCACATCCTCTGTTCTTTTAACTTGATATATTGACCATGAGAGAGGAAGATAGTGTCTCCAATATCAATAGGTAGTTTGAGGTCTTTTTGTCATCCCCCTATGTTAGATGAATCAACTACCCATATAGTATCTATCCACCACCTATCCACTATCTAGTTGATTTATATGTTGTTGTGATCCTCTCAAGGACATACCTAAGAACGAAGACAAGCATATGCACATCATGGGTGCTCATCAATTTTTTTTCATGACTATGGCATTTTTTCTCCTTACATAGTAGTCCCATATCTAGAGTTTGGGGATTAACCCCACTGCCCACTATTTCTCTATTCATTTTCATCTAAACTCGAACAAGTATAGAGATAGTCTATAACACTAGTTTTCTTATGCTTACCATGTCAGTTTAAAGTAATAGTTAGCATGCTAACACTACATAAATTGTAGTGTAGGACCAATTTTTAGACCAAAAGGAACTGATGCAACAACATAGTGTCAATTTTCCAACATAAACAAAATGAGGCAACATATTAACTATGACAGAATTTCTTTTTCAAAAAAGCAACACAACATAGTAGAAGAAGCATAACACAACTGTGTTCAAGGATACTTTCTGCCTAAACTATAGTCATGAAACTGATATAAAGCCATCACATGAGCCAATGAGTCACCTTTTGTAGTGTCAGTTTTCTAAACAAAAATGAGGCTAAAATTCATCTACTATTATTATTAGTTAACTTCTTTATAGTCATGTAGGATCGTATTTGTCAATAAAATGATGATATCAACCCTTAAAGAGTGTTTTATTAAAAAGATGATATATATATATATATATAAATATATTTGTGTGTACGTGTGTTATTTTTGTTATGGAGAAGGCTATTTTTAGAATATATACTTGGAAATTGAAAAAAGGCTGCAACAAAAATATTCATGCTTTAAAAAATACTAAAAGGACTTGCACTAATTTTATTTAACAATAATCACCAAATCCTACACGTCAACACAAGTATAATAATTCAATCACATCCTTCATATTCATATATACATACATATATAAATAAATAAATTTGTGTATGCATGGACACATTTCCTATCGTTCACACATATTCCACATCATTCACTCACAATCCACATTATTCCCAAATTGCAAGGAATATTGTATTAACCAATGTGATATAATCTTTCAAATTCAAATCAAATACAAAGGAAAATTTATTATTAAGAGTTTCAAACTAGATAATTTGACCTAAAATAGTATATTCAAGTAAAATACCAAGCTAAACTTCTTTAAAGAACATATACGCCCACTCTTCACGAAGATTGTCTAAAATTTCCAATGTGTAGCTTTGAGTGTTAAATATATGTAATAGAAATGTTTATTATATAAAATTATTTTAATTCAAATTAAAATGTAAATTAATGATATTAATCTTTTTTACTTGATATATATTCTAAATGTCTTGGGATGCTATCTTGACAATGGCTTCCATATATTTGACTACATAATATTAGCATGCCTAATCACTATGTTGTATATGATAATAAAATTATAATCATATTTAACTTCAATAAATTAATTTAATAAAAGTTTACTTAACAAATTATGTCATCAAACTACCTTGACAATTTTCAAACTCATTGTCTTTGATTTTAAAACCGTCTATCCTCTACCTTCTTTGAATGCTTGCATATACCTATACATTAAATGATTGAGATAGTAGAAAAACAGGCATATCATGATGAAAGAATTTAATCAATTTGTTGATGAATAAATAATTATTCTTACTCCATGGATGGAAGTTATAGTTTATGTACCCTTGATGTTTTAACACATTCATCAACATAATAAAAATTGGTAAGCTGTAAATAATCACAAACAATTCCCAATGCCAAGTTGTAAACAAACATTAGTAAAACATTGGAAATAGAGGCTGAATAATAGAAACTTACTGGATACTAAAAGTATAAGTTAGAAACTGAAATTGAATAACATTAACTCACTCAAAACAGACATATATAAGATATTGTCCTTCCATGCACTAGCAAATTATTTAAAAGAAGTACATAAGTAATCAACTACATCATTAATTTGTGTTTCCACCATGCTAATGACTAAAGGAACTAAGAATCCAACATTTTTTTTCAAAATTTAAGGTCTTTGTGTATAAGTAGTTGTAAAATAGATCATAATAATTTAATATGTGAAAATCAATTAAAAACATTCATTGGAATTTCCAATATTGAAATATACTTCCATATTCATATGTATAATATATAAGTATTTTGGTATTCATATCAGAACAACTCTAGAATATAATAAAGAAAGAAATAATTTTGCAAGTCTTGCACAACTCTATCCTAAATTAAGATCATCAACATATTTTCTTCCAATTTTTTACTAGCTAAGAATCCACACAAACCTTGATATTTACTTTGCAATTTATCAAACATGGATTTCAAATTAAAGATGGTTTAGGCATAGGAGGAAGACTGGTAGGAGTCTAGATTTTAGGTTTTTTCAATATGTTAAATTGCATGTTTAGTTCAATCAAATTCATCTATCAACAAATAGAATAAGTATAATAGGAATTAAATATACCTTTTCACAGGGAATTCAATGTCTAGGCCAACCTATCAAAGATCCCTATATTTTTGATTGCGTTGAATTCATAATGAGGTATGCGTAGTGGTGTGTCCTCCATTCCCTCATACACAAGATTGATAGAGACACTTCAAACATCAATGGGAATTGGCTGCAAACAATGTACCACCAATGTGGTAGGCCTTGCTCATTGCTATTGCAAGGTATTTAGCCCCCCTAGAGATATTGGTCCTAAAACCCCTCCACCATATGCCACATTGTTGTAGAACTTTTTTCGTATGGGATTTTTCATGTAGATGAAAACTTTTCTAACTAGTAAAGTTATTTTTAATAAGAATTAGCAATCAAATCAAAATGAAAAATAAATAAAGTAAAAAGTAAAAAAAATGAATTTACTAAAAACTCCCATATATCTCCTTTTCTAAGAGTTCTTTCATGACAACATCAACTTTATTCCATCTTTCTATATTTATTTCCATCTTACTATGGTAGTGGTCCTTACATAGTGTCTAAAAGAACTAGCTTTGTCCCCAAGTTGGATCTCCTGTGTCATCAAATTGTATGGCCAATTTCTCCCCATTAGCCCTAAGTGCCTATAATGAATGCATCAGCGTGGGCCCTCTAGTACCCTTAGAATCACCACTATTAGAAGCATCTACATCTGTACAAATCTCCCTGATGTGCTCATGCTCATATTGCTCATCGTCACTTACGATTCAATAATAGTTTATGAAAAGAGTGATAAATATGGACATAAGTGATAGAAAATGCACAATTGACAAATAACAACATGTCGATTTATAAAAATGCATGTTTGATTGATAATAAAATGTAGATTTAAAAAGATACATGCCTCTAGTATCAATTAAGTTACTAGTCAACAAAATATCATTCAGTGTGATCTTGATGTTTTACAATATTCATCATTTCTTACCTTGACATTTACACTTGAAATGAAATGAGAATGGGCTGGATTCATCATAATTTCCATTATACACTTCTTTATGAATAGGATTTGTAGTAAAGTAGCTTTTCTCTTGAAGAATGATATATAAATTTTTATATTTTGGGTCATTGATATAGAACACTTGCTTTTCTTGTGATTCCATAATGAATGGCTCATCTTTCTAGAATTTTTTTTTCAAAATTCACCAATGTGAAATCCAACTCATCCACTAAAACTCCTTTGTTGTTATCATCCCAATTAAATCTAAAGAGGGGACTTCTGAAATCTATGTAGTCAAATTATCATATTCTTTAAGGACATCATAGTATAATATCATATCTTTTTAGGGTATCTTATCTTTAGAATTAGAAAAATATAATGAATAAGCTTGGATGGTAACCCCGCTATTTTGGACTACACTACTTTCATATTTAAGAGTTTTGTAGTAAAACAATCAATTTATGTCATACCCTTAATATGATATAAAATTCATTTTTGTTTTGAAGGAAATCCATATGATGTTCTTAGAAACATCACTTGGTGTTTGAGATAGTTGGCAAAAGACTTATTCCACAAACCACCTAATAAAGCTTTGAATATGCTCTCTATCATGCCACATTGATTTGGTTCAAGGATTGTTTGACTTGATAAGATTGTCTAGTATTTTGATAAAGAACTCCTATACATTTATATTGTTTGAAATGTACAAGTGTTCTTGTTCGCACATCTCAGAGTTAATTCCTTCCAAGTATGCTCCCAGAGTTCACTTGCCACAATAAGATCAATGTGATGGGGATTTATATCATGATGAGATTCATTGCAGTAAAAGAAACCATTGCAAAATTACATTACCTCCCTAGCTACATAACTCTCAACAATACTCCCTTTAGGCTGGTAATAGTTTAGATTATCACCCTTAAAAACATCATGCATTGTTCACATGGATGCATCCATTGTAATAAAACTAGACCCCCCATATTCACCTCCCTTTATAAATGGACTACAAGATGAAAGATGATATCAAAGAATAAAGTAGGAAAGTACATACCAAGTTGGAAATAGGGTAACAATAACATATTTTTCCAGTTTATTGAGAGTACCTATATATATCACTTTGTTGAAAAAAATAGAGCCTAGTGATTGCAAACTTTACATGCTTTGGAAGTATAGATCAAATATCCATAGGAAAAATTTGTTGAATGAAAGTATGACAATCAATAGATTTAAGACCTATCAACTTCAAATCCTTCGTTGACACCAATCTATGGATATAGTAAGAGTTTCCTTGTACGTATAACCTACATATTATTCAAGCACTTGTAAAAATAATTTTTCTCCTATTTTGATATAGTGTAATAAGATAGGGGTTAATATGTGTGTATACCCCTCATCTCCGCTAATAATTATTTTCTTATACCCATTACTTGTAAATCCATTCTAGATTTGATGCCATTTTTAGTGCTTCTTAGTATATTCAATATCATAACAATGGAACTATAAAAAATGTCCCAACTTGCATAACATTTAGGCAATGTCTAATTGACACAAATATCTAGCAAGGAAGATCCCAAAACATTGACCTATTCTTATATAAAGACTTAATACACACAGAAGTACTACTAAATGGTTTCTTAGTAAATACATTGACAATGACTTTCACCCTTTCATATACAACATTCCCTGATATTGGTTTAGAGGCAGGGCGTTACTCATTTGATCTATTATAGACTTTTTGGTACCTTTGATAATGATGAACTTGTGGGGGGATATTCAGTGTTCAAGATATATGGGTTTTTAACAATATTTTATTTGGAATGAATAAGTGTTCTCCTCACATACATGACATGGTTGTATCCTTTTACATTGTATCCAAACAAGTTCCTGTAAGTGATAAAGTCTTTAATCATTAAAATTAGTGATCTCTCCACATGAAGCATCATATGCCGTAATTCCTTATTTGTAAAGTTTCATTAAGTCATCTATTAGAAGTCGAAGGTAAACATCAATATCATTTCCATTTATTTGGGCCTTGTTATCGACATTGACATCATGGCTCATATACAACCAAGGAGAAAGATTGTATATAATACTCGTAACAAGCCCATTGCTATGTTGGCTACTAATTTACCATAAGGATTCATCCCATAAATACAAATTCCTAGTCTTATGTTCCTTGTCGATTTACATAATTTAGGGTACCAGAAATTAAATTTCTTCAATTGTGAAGAATCAAACACACATCATAGGACACATCATTTTGGACTTTAATTATGCATTCCATGTTGATCTCTATGCATCTTCAGAATAAGAAAATAAGATTTGAATCATGGTGTTATAGGTAGATACCACTTCACCTTCAGAGGGAACCATTCTTGGCCTTACCCAAAGCCATCATTTTATACCTTTACGCACCACATTAGACAACATTTTGAATTTCTAGTCCTTTTGAAATAACCCACAATCATTTATAAACATGTATCTTGTTAACCTCCATTCACATTGGTGACATAATTTCATTTCCGTATATATAAAAAATTTGAATCCCATTGCCTCCACAAAGAATTTCTTTCAATAGAGAAAACAAAGATATGAAACTTTTGTAACTCCAGCTATTTTTAAATTTATAAATATATGATTTCATCACAACATTCAACCTTGTGAACTCAATATACCCCATATACAATAGTTTCCCAACAAAAATCTTTCTCAATAGGAAAGGTGGGTTAGTAAGATTATCCCCACAACTACGAAGTATCAAATCAACCATATCATTATGAATCCATTCGAGTTGGCATTATAGTTCCTTCTCATATCTTCTTCAACAAACCTACTGACTTTGATATTTGATGATCTCCAATCAGGATTCTGTCCAAGCAAATTCGAGTTTATGATAACCTCATTTGATGCCATTGCATATTGTCTGATTTTTATTCTTCTCAATAGGCCAGACATTTAAATTATCTCAAAATTTCTACATGGACAATAGAACCTATCTCAAGGGTCATTTTCTACATTTCTTACTCGTGTAGACCTTCTAAAACTATGGTGTGCAGTGGTTTTGAATGGACATCAAACTTTGATTCATTTTCTAAATCACATGGAAATTAATTAGATAGATAAGAACCTAATATAGGTAATACATATTAAAATACTTTTTCATTGGGAGAAAATGAATTATTTTTCTATTAATATGTACTACATGTCCAATTTTTGAACACTTAATCTCACTAGTAAATGTATAATGTATGTTTTTAGTTTCCATGAGAATTTTAGCAGCATTTTTTTGTAAGTTCTCCAAGCACCCCAATTTGACTGACAAATAGCCACCCACATATGTACCAAATGTACAAATGGGAAAATATTAACAATTTTATTTGAAAATTAGGCACACATTATACACCTACATCCTAAGTGAGATAAAATATTACTAAACCAGTCACTATCCAAAATTTACTCCTGATGAGTAAATTTTGGACAGGTTTGTAAGCCAATAAATAATATTATAATCATCATATTCATATATTAGGATAAAAATATTTACATTAAGCCTTAAACCCTAAAATAAATTTATTAATTTACTAAGATATAATAAATAATTTGGGTTAGATTATTGATCCCTAAACCCTTAAACAATTTGGGATGATTAAATAAAATTTATAACCTAATTGCTTAATCATTAACCTCATACAACAAAATATGCATCAAGCAAAAATATAATATAGAAACTTTACCTATAAATTTCATATTAAGGTTATAGTTGGATGGCTATGACATATTCATTATTATATCATTCATTCAAATTTCATCCTATTATCATCATCAAACACATGCATTTTTGAGTAAATTAACATTATTGAACACATCCATGTTTTCATCAAAATTTATATATAGAAGGAAAAACATGCGTTGGAGTGTAAAAATATCGAAAAGTTGAAGTCTTTGTGTCTAAACTAAGAATTATACATGGATAACTAGACATAAGAAACACCACACGTAGAAAGATAGGAGGAAAGCATATGGGAACAATAATAGTTAGGCGTCGTTGAGAATCAGAGAAGTATGGGCATGAACTTTGTTCTCTATCCATGTCGATAAATAATTTTTATAGGTGGTGTCAAGTAAGAGGAGAATATAACTTCAAAAAATAAAGAAAGAGGAGGATATTGGACACAAAGAAGGTGTTGAAAGCTAGCATGCATCACCAGATATGTTGAAAAAGAGGAAGAGGATATCAATAAAGACCACTAAATGTTGGCATCATCAGCTAATGATGGAAGACAGATGCCTGAGGAATAAGAAGCAATGACAAGAGGCAATAATGAATATAGATTACCAGTTGTGTGTAGAGGACATAGCAGTGGAGGTAGAGGTGGAAATGTCAAAGAATTTTAAGTGGCACAAACGAGTCGGTTGAGTAGTGATGCACATATTTTCACTACAAATTTGTTGGTTGGTTTAGGCATGTCCTTATAGGAAATTCTCAAACAGTCATATGTTTTACCCATGTTTTGCCTGAATAGCCTTTTTGCATCATTTTTTCATTTTTGAATGTATTTTACAAGTATTTTATACAAATTTTCATTTTATAAGTATTACAATACTATTGGGCCTAACTCATTATTCATTTTATTGTAGATAATTTTTTTTAATGATGCAATGTTGATATGACCAACTTAAACTCGGTGGTAGAGACCTGGTTTCAGAGTATAATTGTTTCATCATTCCAAATTGACAAGAAAAAGGAGCTTGATAAGAAAAAATTGTTATACTAACTTTTAATTCGGTGCTACTGACTTATGACGTTTATGGATGTTATTAAAAAAAAATCAACCGTTGGTGTTATAGTTAGGGTTTTATGACCCCATAAAAACTAGCACCAAGGAATCCACCTATCCCAACATAAGATAGGTGGTTTGGTACATTTCATGGTTGACAAGGTGGATAGAACAAAAAGAAAATGGAGAAAGAAGGAAAGTGTTAAGTTTTGGCATCTTTAGATAACAATTTGGTTGTTGAAACAACATCTGTTTGCAACCATATTTAGAGGGAATCTTCATTATATGTTTCTATTTGGTTCTATCTCGTTATTTTTGCATTTTCTTGTTCCCAAATTTCTTGATGCAATTCCATGTTGAACATGTTTGGTTATTTTTCTAATCTCTAGGCACTGGGAGTAGTCTTGTAATGTTGTAGTTACAATTTAATGTTATTATTGAAAATAATGAATAAATGATATATTTAAAATGTTGTTTACAAGAGAAACCTCTCTCATTTATATAGGAGAAGGTTGACATGACTGTTGAGAATCACAAACCAATCTAGACTTGTCTAGACTCTATATGGGCATATAGACTACGACCCATATATGATATGACTTATACTTCTAACACTCCCATAGATGGAACATTGGAGGATCACATGCCCAAGTTGAATGACAGACAAAAACAAGACATAGAAAATAAAGTTATGAGAAAAAACATGATATCTCCTTGACTTAACACAACATGGGACTCCCCACACTTTAGTATCTTAGGCATATTCAAACTTGAAGCTTCCCATGTGATTGATAAGCACCGATCTTTGAGAGGGATTGATTTACACTGAATCTATGAAACCTCTAAGACTTTTTACAAGGTGGAAGATTGTATGTTGGAGTAGCTACAAGTTCATGCAAATCTCATGTGAGTCGCCAACTCATTTTCTAATTATCATCGAAATTGTTTCCAGGATATGCTCCACAAGAAGATTGGGATATAGAAGATGAACAATGTGGTTTACAGGACATAGACGAACATCATAGTGTTTGACATGGCTTGAATGAACTTCTATATGCTTGACATGGAATGGACAAACATCAATGTGTTTGAGAAGACACAAGTGAGCATCAACGTGTTTGATAGGTCACAAAGGATCATCAATGTGCTTGATAGGGCATGAATAAACATCAACATGATTGAGAGGGCATGGAAGAACAAGGAGGAAACAATTCTTACATAGTATCTTGAATGATCTTTTGTAAAAGATAGGTGTGTTAGATTGGAACACAACTAAATGTGAAAATAATCGTAAATGCTCCAATTCTAGAAGATTGGCGCATTTCTAGATTGGCATGACCATGACATCGAACATGAAGAAATATATTCACCTTATGTAAAACGTTAATGAAATCCAACTAATCAGAGAAGATAGAACAATTCTTTTCTTCTTAGAATGTGGGTGAGAATGTTCATTGGCCTTAAACAAGAAAATGAGTTCTAGAGAACATGTTAAGTACACGAAACTCCATATGTGGACACTCTTCTCCCTCTTTACTCCCTTGAGCTATAATCTTTCCACCTCGACTGTTCTCTTCATCCTCATTAATTCATCTCCTCTAGTCTCCCCACACACCAACCATGAAGATATGAACAAAGTGGTTGGGTGAACAAATATGAAGACACTGTTGGTATGTATGCCCATAGAGCAAGTCATGTGATGATTGTAATGGGATACTTTGTAAATGATTTGAATAATAATAAAGGCAATTTCCAATCTATATGTTTTAACTGTTTCTGAGATGATGGTGTAACATGATAGATGTCTAAAGAATTGTTTTACTCGATGACGTATGCTTTTAGGTTTAGGACCTAAACGATGAGATCATACGGATGTTAAGAGTATACATTCTTGTTTGGTCCCTAGTTGGTTGTTATTGTAGAAATAACCATAGACATCAACAACACTAAAGACTAGATTGTGTGTTGGTTGATGATAGAATCTCATTAGTCATGATATAGTGATATCAAACTAAGAAAATAGGTACTTGCTAGAGAATAAGTGTACCAGACAGACCCACCATGAGAGTGACACATGGAACCATGATTTGGTAGTCACAGTCAGCTCTCACAGTGATGGTGGTGAATGTCATTCTTTGACCTGAAATCACTACACTCAACACATGTCGTTGGGTTCACTTTGACATCATCAAACACAGTCCTGAAACATGGGTTGTTATAAAGGTGATGATTGGGTGACTTTGACACATGGGGCTTTTGAGGGGTGAGTGATAGATATGGGATTTGTCCCTCCTAAGGAAGTTTAATGTCCATGGCCACTTGATGAGTAGGATTGAGAAAGGCATGCACATGCATGTGTGAATCAATATGTGATATTGATGTCACACAAATCTCACCCAGTATGCTCTGAGATCAAGGAAATGGATGAACGTTGAAAGGATGACTGTGCCATGCCTTGAGTTCATTCAGGACATTAGTGACAAAGGAATTATACATTCACTGTAACACCATTCACGAATTGTAGGATTGAAAGTTGTTTTCCAACTTTCTATTTCACTTGGGTAGCACTGATGTTCGACTAGGCACCACTTTTTGCTTGTGAAGTCATAAGTGTTATGGACTTTCACTTCCAATGTGAAATGGACCTGCACGGTCACACACATAGGATTTAACCTAGAAGAGGAATTTATCCACAAATGATGTTTAGATTGATTACTAAAGGAGTTTAGTAGTTCAATTAAACACTCACTTGATTGATTGCTCAAAATCATAGTGTTCAAGGTGTTGGACCAATTGATTAGAGTATTAGATTGATTGAAACTGCAATTGACTGATTTTGCACAGACTGCACTTCCAACCGATCGACTCATGTGATGAACCGATCGACTCAGGTTGGTGAACCGATCGGCTCAAGTGTTGAACCGATCGGCTCATGTATCAATGAGACGATCGACTCAATTGTTGAACCGGTCGATTCATGTGACCAACGGAGATCATTTGGAAAGTCAATTTTGCAAATACAATTTGTTTCACTTATACAAATTCAATTTGAACAAGGATTACTATTTGATTAATCAGAAACAAATATGAAAGTCAATTTGAGTTGGACCAGGACCACGAACTGATTGGCTCAGAAGTGAACCGATCGGCTCAGAGGTCCCAAACGATCGGTTCAGGTGTGAACCGATCGGTTGAGGTCTCCAACCAACTGTTTCAGGGTTGAAATGATCGGTTCAGGTGACGTAGTTGGTTGTTTTGTGGAAAATCCCGAACCTTTCTACTCCTATTTAGTCCCGCATTACTCGGGGTAGAGAACCCTGTCCCATGACCCTCCTATATATAGGGGTATTGGTGGCTTCTCAAAGTACAACTTAGAACACCAGTTGCTCTGCAAAGTTGTTGTTCTCTCTGGTTTTGGTAACCGAGAGAGCCCAAGCAAGTGCTACCTGATAAGGGAGGCACAACAAGGGAAAGACAACTGTAGAAAGGCAACTGGTGGCAGGAGAGTGTGTTAGTGACTAGTACATTGACAGGAGGGTGTGACTCCTTCCGATTCCTTATGGGACAAGGAGATCGGAGTTCCAGGCAGTCCGTATGGACGACTGTAGAGGCGGGAAAATTCTGCCGCTCGGAGGACAACTGTCAATCCCGACAGTCGCAGTGAGACCAGGAGCTGCACAGACACCGTCCAAGACCAGTGGTGAAGACCGTGCAAGCTGTGAGGTAATGTCGCCGAGCAATCCTCGGGACAAGGTACAACTTTACAAACCATCCTTCCTATTGTATAGACGTTGACGTGTTTCCTTTATTCTAAGCCCGGGAGAAGAAATTTTTTGTTACCGTTGCCTTCTCTGTCTCCCCTAAAACCCAACAGAAACACTCCCCAAGGACATTAGGGGAGATGGGGTAAACAAGGAAGAAATGACTAGAGAAGCATTTTCTTGATATGGTTGTCTAACTTGTATGTTAGAATTTTCCACGTACTTGAGAGAACTCAACCTCATACTAAAAAAGCTTGACTTTATGCTTGGAAGGGATGAATCTTTACACACGAGAGATATTGTTGCATTCTTGTGTGTGAATCACATGACACATGTGACGTCTTGACGATGGTGACAAAATTTTGAAAAGGGTATGCATTATCTATAGTATGGGGTGACATACCTGACTATCTTGTCCAGTAGAACAGAACATTACTGCTTACTGACTCAATGGGCTAAGAAGATGGAGAAATCCATGGAATCCAAATATCACATTACATGTTGGAAGTCAAAATTTTGTTAGATCGTGATAGGGTTCATCTATAGGATTGTGTCATGTGGGATGCATAGTGCTTGGAAGTGAGGATGGATAGGAGGTTGAGATCAAATCTAAAATTCATCACTTGGCTTTGCATGATTTCTAAGTCAATGAGAAAATCTAAAATCACAACATGCAAGATGCTTGTCAAATCTACCTAGGATGCATGATGAACATAGGCGTTTCCCTTCCTGGGTCAAGATGATAAAAATATCAGATATTTATGGTAGCAAAGGATGAATGACAAAACACAAATATGCATGGATTTTAGATGGAAAAGAATATGATACTTGTCAGATATCAAGCTTTGATGTAGAGATCTAGATGATGAAAGTCCCTTAGAGAGAGATAGAGAGGGAAATAAAGATGACCCTGAAGAGAGAGTGATTAAGATGACCCAATGAGAAAAAATGCTAGTCTAAGTCCTACACATCCTCAAATGGGTGGCATGTACCCAACCTTTGACAAAATATTAATGTTCCTCCATGGATGGAAATTTAAAGGATCACAAGAATCTTCTTGTACCTCCCTCCATCAACCCTTTATGTCCATGGAGGATGATTGACTGGCTCGAATCGTGCATCCAAAATACAGAGGCGGATTCAGAAGGAATCACACTTTTAAAAATTTTAACACAAAACCTTCAAGGACCCCCACAACTTTTATTGCAGGGTCAAAGTAGATATACGGGGTCAAACACAGGTATGTGGTGACATTTAGGATGCCAAGGATTTTGTTCTTTAGTCAGACAAGCCAAGATGATAGTCGATACAAGTAGGGAGGTAGAACTAGTCTAGCAGGTTGTCAAGAATTAAAACAAAATGAAGAAAAGAAAACCAAACATAGTTCGTGAGATTCTACTAATCAGAGAGAAGGAGTTCCTGGCCATGTAACCACAATTTGGGCAGTCTATGCACCCATTCTCGGGCATAGACAACCCTCAAACACCTCAGCAAGCAATCTACATCTAAACCTGGTACGCACTGTGGTATCTATTCCTATGGGGTCATCCCACTCTCTCTCGCGTAGCATTACTAAAACCCATCAACAATATGAAACCTCTCTTGAGGATGACAAACCAACATCCTAGAATATCTTAGATACCCTCTCAAGTCTAGAGTATTCTGGGATGCTAGGAACAGATGAGCTTGAACCGTCTTCCTCTTAGATTCTGATCCAAACTATGCTCTTGTCTATTTCTACAAAGAATCTCTCGATATAGGTAGAAATAGCAGTTCAAGCAAGAAAGAGATCAACCAAACTGGCGATCATAACCATAAGGAGAAGATTGAATAGAAAAATGTACTAGATCTGGATTAAATCTACTTGCTTAAGGTAAAAGTACATAAACTTGCCCAAAATGGGCTACATAGCCAAGAAGGAGCTCAACTAGCCATAGACAAGCATAGTTGGTACTGAACAAAGATGGAAGAACATCATTTTATAGAAATAGAGGAGAACAGTAGAAGAAAGGAGGATAATAAGAGATTTTTCCCGTAGAGGAGAGGTAGCTCTCTCTCCCTAGCCTCCGTATAGGTCAGATCTCATCTTTTAGATCGTCCTCCTTGGTCTTCTAGACTCCTTGGCCTCCTCTCTCTCTAGATCCGCCCCGAACTGCAGCTTGGTCAGTGGATGGAAGTGAAAAAATGGTGGAAGATGGAAGCACACGGAAGAGACGGGCGTAGAACGAGCACTTCGGCCTTCTCGGACCTCCGAACTCTCCCACGGGGCTCTGGGAACCACACCAAGTTGGAACCAACTACTGGAACCTCCCAAAATGCATAACCCCTCTCTAGGTTGTGGGGGGCGTGTATTTATAGGTGAAATGGTCAAGGTACTGAACCAGACCGCGGTCTTGCTCAGTCGTAGTCGCGGTGCACCCCACGACCGCAGATAATCTGTGATCGAGGTGTATGCCCTGATCGCGGTCTCGGTGGAGGTAGATATCATGGTCATGGTCAAGGAAGATGTGGGTACTGCGGTCACGGTCCAAGAGGATGCACATCGGTCATAGTTAGTTCATCAGTGGAGGCGGTGGCTTGGATAGCGGTCAAGGTGTATATCCAGACTGTGGTCATGGTGTGGTCAAATACCGCGGTCGCGGTTGGGATGAGCATGAGTACTGCGGTCGCGGTCGGGACCCTGATGACCGCGGTCGCGGTGTAGACTTTAGCTGATGCAAAAAGTATATGGATATGGGAATAAATCATGGAGAATAGATGTCTTTTCAGGTTCGGTGCCTGCAAGTCCCAAAATTGGCATGTTGAGTAACTTTATGTATAAAAAGATATAAATTACTAAAAGAGAGGAAACATGGGTTATTTTGGGCATATTAAGGCTATAGTGACACAAAATCACAAATAAATGCTTAGCATAAATACATAAATTTTGGTGTTATCAACCACCCCAAACTTAAACCTTTGCTTGTCCTTAAGAAAGACTTTGCTCAAAGAACAAAAAGATAACATCCAAATTAAACTTGGCGATAAATGCTAAGGCTAAGAAAAATAGTTTAAAACATCAATTCTCCTGATCCATGTCATTTCAGAACAAACCCCCACCAATCGAGCACAATCCTTCCAAAGTAAGATCAAAGAGCAACTAGGCAAGATTAAGCAAATTCACTACAACCTGTCGATACTCATGAGGGTTTGAATCATTATTATATAGTGTAAAAAAGCATTGTCACAAAGGTTACCACACGGGTGATGAGCAATGAGCCATCATGAAGAATTCATGTAGACCAATCAGGGACAATGGACCTCTCACTTATTTAGTTCCTAAGAAGCAAAGTGAAAAGGATTTAATGACTTCTGAGGATCCCAATCTGTGTCAGGTTGGTCCATGTAATAAGCAACAGTCCCTGCAGTCTGAGTGAGTTGGCTCAGAGCAGTGAGACGAACTCCTCATATTGCACTCGAACCAACCGTGCTACTGGGATGATCTCATAGGTCTCCTAGGGGTTCCTAGTGACTCTCTAATGAGCTTTTGGAGTGATACTACCAGGCACGACATACCTACATTCATGAGCGCAGTCATACACCGGTCGGGCACCATCCTCACCTCTCTTGGAAGAGAAAACAAGCGTTCATTTATTCACACTCAGGCTTTTACTCTCTACATTCTAATTTTGTAGGCTTGGGTGACAACTTTTTTGATATTTTTGGGATTTTGTGGGCAGCCAAGCCTCTTTTGCAAATTTTTAATTTTGCATCTTTTTTACTCAATCTAAGGTGAGAGGGCACGTATTCCATCAAGGAAAACATTTCAACTTGATTATATCTCAAAACTCATCATTATCTGCTTGACACATGTGTGAGAAGTAGCAAATATGATTCAAGGATCCTTAGAATAGAGGCAAGCTTGTGAAATCGCAACTAGGAGTCTTTGATCATGCTTTAGCTCTTTCCAACAGTCCTTTACCTTGGATTTGTCATTCCCAACTTAGATCAAGGGAATAAAGTTTTAAGATATGAAAAAGTCACATAACCTTAGATTTTATCACCAAACTTAAGGGAAGAGTCAATGAGCAAGTTAAGCAAAAGATCATGCAGTTTATGATGAAAAAAAATTAGGCGATAAGATAAGCATTTAGCTATAAGAATTGCATTGCATAGCCTTAATTGCAAAGCTACAAATTAAGAAAGAAATTCTAACAAAGCTAAATGCAATGGAAGGGAAGAATGCATGCAATAAAAGTGAAAAAGTGCTAAATAAAGGGGGACACCCTGACCACCTGGTGGCTTCTCCCAGACAATGGTGCCAAAAAGTTGACCGGACCGAATCGCGCATCCGAAATACAGAGGCAAATTTAGAAGGAATCACACTTTTGAATTTATAACCCAAAGCAACTGTTGCAGACATTAATTCTTGCTCAACTTGGCTTATGGATGAGTACCTCAAGGAGCTGCAGACCGTTTATGCAGAAGGAAGGCATTGTGATGTTGTTTTGATGTAATTAGTGTTGGTGGTAAAAAAGACTTATTACTAAATATTAGTCTCCAATACACTAAGGAACTAATATGTAACACAGTATGATCTATTCTTAGGCATGCTCAACTTATCTGTATTAGCATCATGGATATGTTCTAAGACTATCTAAGCTATGTCTCCTTATATAGTTTCGTATATCCATTGATTTATGTATATATATATAGACCATACATATATAGTGTTATATGGTTAATATAATAGCTACTAGTTTTCTCTTTATTTTATCAATTACTATTCTAGATTACATTTCAGAATAGGAGAAGGTCAAGGCTATCTTAACATTATTTTTAAGGTAGTTTTGATATTCGATGCTCATTCTTCAGACCATAGATAAATTGAGTCTGCTTTGACACAAATCGTGGGTGAACTTTTTGATCCCTCTCCTCAACACCCAGAACAAAATATCTTGAGAGTTTAGCAAGCAACGCTGCTAAACTAGAGTTGAGACCCCACTTGGGAATGTGAGTGACCAATAAGAGAATATCTCATGGCTATGGCAAAAATCTACTAAACTTTTAGATGAACTTCTTTGTAGATGGTCTATTACCATTGAGACTTCAAGGAGGCCAAGATGCTCCCTCTGTTACAAAATCCTAACTAGGCATTTCCAATGCAAACCCAAGCATTGATCAACATATTAGGGAACATCGTCTCAACTGAACTTGGGTTGTTGAGTGGCAGCTAGATGCGAGAGGCTTTAGAGTGATTTGTCAAGGTTGTACAAGCTAGGTCAGTTTTTGTTGGGATTATAAGGTCCGATCGAAGGAGGAATAGGGAAAGAGAATGCTGGATGGTCGCAATGCTAGGGGCGTTGATGGATCTTGTAGTTGTTTGTATTTTTTGTGGTCTATAGATCCATATATCTCTTGTGGTTTCCAGTGAGCGATGGAGGGTTGATGTTGATGGGAACTGACTAAAAGTGTTGTCGGTTGTTGACTGGTTATGTTGTACATCTAATACTGGTTGGGGCTTTGATTTGCTTTGATGTCTGCTTTAAAGAGTCTGGTTACAATGTGAGGGATGGGTGGTCTATGTAGGTTGAGTTGTAGGTTTTTGGATGCATTTGGTCGAGGGTGTATGGAGTGTTTATAGTAGGAAGTTAATGTTAGGGTTTTAAGATCTCTAGTCATCTAGGGAGCAGAGATCACAAGTGTTATGTTGGTTAAGAGAGGCAGTCTTGGGTTGAGTGATGGGGAAGGAAGTGTTGGAAGGCTCTGTCGTTCTCTATAACTTTTGGGTCGTCAATGTTAGAGGAACATACAAATGCAGTTCTAAAATTCTAGTACATCTATCCAATAAATATTATAACATTGTTTTTCTATTTATTTAAAAATTCCATTAATCCTAAATTATAAGGCCAAATGCATTGAAAATTTAACCAGTCATTTATATATATATATATATATATATATAATTTAATATATATTAACATGTTTTATATTAATGACAAAGCCATTAGTTGTAAGAGGACTCTATAAATGTGAGGTCAAATAGAGATAGTTCATAAAAAAAAGATTCAGATTGTATCAACTAATATCAAAATGATTCACAAAGACAAATTGAGGGATTAGTCTATTAATATTTTCATATGGGGTCAATAAATACGTTTAGAAAAAGGGAATTCAATTGAATACTATGAGCCAAAGTCCATGACAATTAATCCAAAATAATCGACCAAGACTTGGGATCAAGGACATCATTGTAAATAAGCTCAAGTTAGGGAAGATTTTGAATTATACCTTAGAATAGATTTAATATCAAAATTCAATATGTTATGATACTCTACCCCTTAAAGTAGATTTCATCCTTGAAATCAGTACATCTGTGGTCTACTCATGTACTACTTCCCACCACTTAAAAGGATTCAACTAAAAATCTAAAGAGGTCTAAATGATATGTCAATCTAAAATGTAGTATGTTCACTTTCTCTTAACCATTACCTTATACCAAACTCTAGGTTTTAAGGGTTCATGTGACTCTCCTCTAGTGTTTTTCTAATACCTAATTGTGATTTTTCTCAATAAATCGTTAATGAGATTACATGAAATCATTCTTCTTTGTACATTTGGTATTATATAGAAATAATTTCTTGATAAGTTAACTTTTCAATGCAAACTAAAACATGAAAAAACAAATGAAAGAACTAAGTCAAAATCTCCTCCTAACAACATTCACCATACAGACTACATGATGCAATTTTGAAAATAATATTTCCATGAAACCTAAAGGGTTACTGGAGTAACTTCACTAATGGTATAGGGAAGAGGGATTTATGATTTTCCCAAGTAGTAGATATTGCTTTATCCATGTAGGTAGTAAAGTGAGGTAACCTCACCACCACCTAAGTGGATTGGTAGTAATTATGTTAGAACCTTCACTAAACATCCTTCCTTTGACACCTTAGTATGGTGTATTATAAAATTTGATGTAAAACTAATTCCATCTAAGTTTCTTATCTATCTTAGTTAGTTACATATAGGAAATTTAGGGTTTATAGTAAACTATTCCCCTAAGTTCTAGTTGTGCTATATATTGAACCCTAATTTCCATGATACATGAATGAAAGTTGACTATTTATATCTATGATACCAAGTTTGTAAAGACATGACCTTTATGATTATTATTTTTTTACATAGTTTTATCAGAATATATAAACAAATATTTTGTGTATATCAGAATGTATGTCTAGCCATAGTAGTCTGGGTGGTAAGAGCTTGGTAAGTTAAAATGAAGGACCAAGGTTCGAACCTCACATAAGGCACTTTTTGAATGGCAACCCACACTAATTTGGCACGGGAGGGGGGTGATTGGACCACACCCTCTCATGCCCTGAGATTTTACCATGTCAAGCTTGCTTAGGGTGGGTTCTCTCAGCCACCAAAAAGATCTTTTGTGTATCATGCTAGTTAATAAGATCCTATACATAAGGAGTAGCAAATAAAACATATATAAATCAAGTCTACTCTTCATTAGGGCATATAACTTGCATAGCTCTTCAATGTCTTCTTTGTACAACCTATCCATGAATTCCCATATGGAATAAATCTACACATGAACAAAAGAAAGGTTTGGGTCATCAAAATTTGTACTATATTTGTAACAACCTCACTTTTCAGTAACCCCCAACTAAGGAAGTCCAAAAAAATGAGATATGTTAACTAAAATTTTCCCAAAGACCCAGGTTTAGAAAATAATAAATAACAATAAACAATTTCCATTATTCAAATATTGTTTACAAAATGTTCCTCTAGAATTTGCACATCTTTCCATCATTAGAATTGTACATATGAGAACTATGAGAAGAAGTGTATATCTAATCCTCCTTATAAGTTAACTTTAATGTCTTCAAGTGACTTGAATTGTCCATCATATTTTGACATCATCTTATCTAGCATGTACCTAAAATGCCATCAAACCAAAACATGGATCAGCATAACAAGTTATATTATGTACGTGTAGTGCATGCAAAAGTGTGCATGTAAACTAACAACATATATTCCATATTTATGCTAAGCATTTATTTATGATTTTGTGTCACTATCGCCTTAATATGACCAAAATATCTCATGTTTCTTATCTTTTAGTAATCTATATCTTTTCATAAATAAAGTTGATCGAACTAGCCAATTTTGGGATTTGCAGGCACCAAACTAGAAAAGACATCTATTCTCCAAGATTTTCCCCCAACAAACATTTTTTGCAGCAGATAGGCCTCCACTCATCACAACCATGGGGATACACCACGACCATGATCGTGGTATCCATGCTCACCTCGACCGCGACTACGGGGATACACTATGATCGCGGTATCCATGCTCACCTTGACCACAACCGCAATATTTGCCTCCACCAAGACCGCGGTCTAGGAACCCACCTCGACTGCGATCTGAGTCACTGCTGCAAAATATAGAGCTAACCGCGATCGAGGCCTGCACCTCGATCACAGATCGGGCCTCGACCATGGTGAATCCACAACCTCAATCGCGACTGCGGAAGATGCCTCGACCATGGACCGTGACTTAGTGAGGATGGTAACCCACGGTCATCACAAAAACCATGGTGATTAAGGCCACGACCTGGATCATAACTTGGGCGTCCCCACCTATAAATATCCACCCTTCTCCACCTGCAGAAGGGTTCCACATCTTGGGAAGTTCCAACTGTTGGTTCAGATCTGGTGAGGTTCCCAGAGTCCCCTGGGAGAGTCTGGAGGTCTGAGAAGGCTGAAGAACTCGTCCTACACCCATCTCTTCAGTTAGCTTCCATCCATCATCACTTCCACCTTTGTTCACACATTCCCCACCATTTCCAGCCATCTCCCACCTCCACACATCCACCGAGCTGCTATTTGGGGCGGATTTATAGAGAAAGGAGGCCAATGAGTCCAGAAGATCAAGAAGAACGACCCAAAAGACGAGATTCGGCCTATACGGGGGCTAAGGAGTGAGAGCCACCTCTCCTCCACAGGCTATATCTTTTCTTCTTCTCCTTTCTACTACTGTTCTCCCTTGTTCCTGTACAAATGATGGTCTTTCATCTTTGTTCAGTGCCAACTATGCTTGTCCATGGCTAGTTGAGCTCATTCTTGGCTATGTAGCCTGTTTTGGGCATGTTTATGTACTTTTACCTTAAGCAAGTAGTTTTATTTCATATCTAGAATGTTTTATGTTATATCTCCTCTTTCTGGTTATGATTGCTAGTTTGGTTGATCTATTTCTTACTTGAGCTGCTATTTCGGCCTATATCGAGAGATTTGTTGTAAAGATAGACAAGAGATGATAGTTTGACTCAGAATCTGAGAAGTGGAAAGGTCAAGGTAGTCTTTTCTTAACATCCTCGAATATCCTAGACTTGAGAGGGTACCTAGAATATTCTAGGTAGTTGGGTGGTTATTCTCGAGAGAGGTTTGACACCATTGATGGGTTTCAGTGACACTACACGAGAGCGAGTGGGACAACCCCATAGGAACAAGTACCACAGTGCGTACCAGGTTTGGATGTAGATTGCTTGTTGGGGTGTTCGAGGGTTGGCTATGCCTGAGAATGGGTGCACAGACTGCCCAACTTGTGGTTACATAGCCGAGAACTCCTTCTCTCTGATTAGTAGAATCTCAAAGACTCTATTTTGTTTTCTTTTTTTTGTTTTGTTTTAATTCATGACAACCTACTAGACTAGTTCTAGATCCTTACTTTTATCGACTATCATCTTGGCTTATCTGACTCAAGGGTGAAATCTCAAGCGTCCTAAACGTCACCACGTCCCTGTGTTTGACCCTGTATATCTAGTTCAACCCCGTAATAAAGTTGCGGGGGTCCTTGAAGGTCTCGGGTTATAAATTTAATGGTTTGATTCCTTCTGAGTCCACCTCCCGTATGGACATGTGATTCAGGATGATCACTGAGATATTCTAAAAAACCCTCTTGAGTCTAGGACATTTGAAGGTTCTAGGAACAAAAGTGATTTGGATAGAACGCATAATGTGGAATCAGGCGAGCTGAGATGAATCTGACTGGGTTCAAGTGCACCCGTCTGTCTCCAAGGAAAATGTTCTTTGTAAATCACCCTTGAACATCTTCCTTTTAGATTTAATCCAAACTACCTTCTCTTATCCATTTCTATAAATAATCCCTCAATCTAGGCAAGAATGAAGTCCAAGCAAGAAAGAGATCAATGAAACCAATACTCATAACCGAAAAGAGAAGACAGGACACATAGCATGCTAGATCTTGAATAAAACTACTTGCTTAAGGTAAAAGCACATAAACATGCCCAAAACAAGCTACATAGCCAAGAAGGAGCTACAATGGCATGGACAAGCATAATTGGCACCAAACAAAGATGGAGGAACATCATTTGTACAGAAACAAAGGAGAAAAGAAGAAGAAAGAGGTCGAAGAATATATTAGCCCATAGAGGAGAGGTGGTGCCCTCTCCTTATCTTTCGAGAGGGCTAGA
Organism: Alisma plantago-aquatica; assembly: GCA_963693085.1. NCBI lineage: Eukaryota > Viridiplantae > Streptophyta > Magnoliopsida > Alismatales > Alismataceae > Alisma > Alisma plantago-aquatica. The sequence continues at coordinate 298,833,438 of OY856415.1, forward strand.
TATCATCCCTTGGTTCGTCCTCCTTGATCATCTGGACTCCTTGGCCTTCTTTCTCCTTCATTCCATACTAACACATCTTGATGGATGTACGGAGGTGGAAAATTGTTGGGAATGGATATAGTGGATGTATGGTGGTGGAAGATGATAATGAACAAAAGCAACTAAATGTGTGTATGTAGGCTGTGCTCTTCAGTCCTCTCAGACCTTGGAACTCTCTCATGGAGCTCTGGGATCCTCTCAAACCTCTTAGAAGTTAAAAACAAAGTAAGAACTCAGAACAAAAAGGATCGATGTGTGGAACCCATTGAACCCTTTGATAGGTAAGAAGGGGTGGGTATTTATAGGCGTAGGTGGAGTGTGTGTGATAAGTGGCTGCTAGTTTCTCAGCACTCGCAGATGATCTGGTCACTGACTTTTCATCGACCAACCAAAATGAGTCGAGGTGAATCCTAGCAGTCACTAATGTCCTTGCTGGCTACAATCACTGATGTGTTCTCTTTTGTCGATCATTGATGGCTCGACAATCGTTGTCTTATTAACAGTCCCTAAAGCTGGGCAATCAATAACTACTCAATGCTTCTTAATCTTTTCTTTGTGATATTCAATGGACAACCCGACCGGGTCGAGTCCCACCTGACCGAGTTGAGATTTTACTGGTTATATATCTTTTACGATTGATGGAGTGAGGATATTTGGCAATGCTGGAGTTTTGGCAGTCACTAATGGAGAATGAGACCCAGCGGTCACTGAGAGGTGTATTTAGCGGTCGTAAATGGTGAAGGGTTTCATCAGTCATTGAGGTTAACTACTACAAAAATCAGGTGATGAACCCGACCGTGTTGAGGTGGACCTGACCAAGTCCATGTGGAGAAATCTTGAAGAATTGACGTCTTCTTAGTTTTGGTGCCTATAGTCCCAAAATTGGCTAGTTGAAAAAAAAGGTATAAATTACTAAAAGATAAGAGTAGAGTAATTTGGGCATAATAAGGTTATAATGGCATAAAATTATAAATAAATCCATAGCATAAATGCCTAGATTTGGGTGTTCTCAACCACCCCATGCTTAAACCTTCCTTGTCCTCAAGAAAGACTGTGGTCAAAGAACAAAAAGATAAGATCCAAATTTAGCCTGGTGATAAAGGTTGATAGTAAGAAAAATAGTTTAAAATAGTAATTCTCTTGATTCATGTTGTTTCAGAACAAACCCCCACCAAGCTTAAACCTTACTTGTCCTCAAGCAAGACTGTGCTCAAAGACAGAAAGGTAACATCCAAATTAAGCTTAGCGATAAAGGTTGAGGTTAAGAAAAATAGTTTAGAATAACAATTCTCATGATTCATGTTGTTTTAGAATATACCCCCACTAATCAAGCATAACCTTCTAAAGTATGATCAAAGAGCCTGTAGGAAAGATTAAGAAAATTCACTACAACTTATTAGTACTCATGAGGTTTTGAATGATAATAATGATACAACATTAAGGCATTGTCACATGGGTGATCATGCAAGTAATGGAGGTGAGTAATGATCTATTATATTGCATTCATGTAGGCCAATTAGGAACACCATGCCTCCCAATTATTTGGGTCCTAAGAAGCAACAAAAACGAAATCAGTCTAATGACTTCTGTGGATCCCGATGTGTGACAGGTTGGTCCATGTAACAACCAACAATCTCTGCAATATGATCCATTTGGCCCAGATTAGTGAGACAAACTCCTTGTATTGCACTCGAACCAGCCCTACTACTGGAATGATCTCATAGGTGTCCTAGGGATTCCTAAGGGCTCTCTAATGAGCTTTTGAGTTGGTACTAACCAGGTGTGACTTATCTGGGTTCATGAGTGTAGTCATACACTGGTTGGGCACCAACCTCAACTCTCATGAAAGATAAAATAACACTCATATATTTAATCACACTCAGGCCTTTTTTCTATAATCTAATTTATAGGCCTGGATGATAACTATTCTGAATATTTTGGAATTTTGTGTGCAGACAAGGCTCTTTTGCAAAAAAAGTAATTTTCATCTTTTTGACTCAATATAAGGTGAGAGGGCGTGTAGACCAAAAAGGGAAAATGCTTCAACCTGATTATATCTTGGAAACTCATCAATATTCACTTGATACCTGTGTGAAAAGTAGTAATTATGATTCAAGGATCCTTAGAGTAGAGGCAAGTTAGTGAATAAAATGACTTGAGTTTTTGACGAAACTCGAGCTCTTTCTAACAGTCCTATATCATGGGTTTGTCATTCACAAGATAGATTAAGGGAATAACATTTTCAGCTATGAAAAAGGGTATAACATTAGATCAAGCAAAGAGTCATACAACTAGTCAAGCTAATGATTAAGCAATTTAAAATGAAAATTAGGCATGAATATAAGCATTTAGTTCTAAAATGTGTGCAATTGTTTAGATATCAAAAAGGTTATCGAGTTTTGGAAATTTTCTATTTATGTTATATATGCATGTCTCTAGATATATAAAGTATACACTATAGGACATTGGGGCACTGCCATAAAAGATCTCATATTTACAAATATAACATCAATCATTGTTTATAAGAAATTTGAATCCATTCTTGTCCAAACAAGATACATATATGATGTTTCTATTAATGGCAGGTACATAATAGCAATTCTCTAACTCTATTACAAGCCCCACTGGGAAGAGATAACTCGTATGTGCCAAATTCACTGACTGTGGCTTTTTCTCCATTAGCAATGCACAGTTCAATGGCACCTTTCTTTAAAGGTGTTCCTCTCTTCAGATCCTACACATTTGAGCAAATGTGAGATCCTAATCTGGTATCCAATACTCAATAGGAATAAGTAGCAAAGTTGATCTCAATAATGTATATACCTAGAGCAGAGATCTTTATCCCTTGCTTCATCTACTTTTTTTTCCCTTTAAGTGTAAAGGAAAAATTCCTTTTGAACTTACCCTTCCCCTTATATTGAGTGCAAAAGACTTGGACTTTATCTTGGCCTCATAAATTTTCTTGACCTTTCCATTACCCTTGGACACCCCTTTTTATCACCATCACGCGTTTGTCCCTCTTCATTTGTGATTCGACATTTATCAACATGCCTAGAAATTCAAACATCGGTTTATTGAAGTTACTCAGGTAATATCTTTTGATAAAATGGATATATGATTCAAGCAACAATTTTAGAATGCTATCTATGACCTACTCTTGTCTCAATGGAAATCATGGTCTCTTTAGGTGTTCCACATGCCCAATCATATTGAGCACATGGGGCTCTACTGGGTCCCATTATGTCATCTTACACTCAAAGAGAGCCTTAGAGACATTGTATATTACTTGCTTTGCATGATTTTGGTTCATGTTCTTAAGATGTATTTCCATCTCGAGAACATCCATGTTTTAGTGTTTCTTATGAAACTCAAAGATCATGCAACATAGCATAAGGTTATTCATGTCTAAGGCATCATTTCCATGTTTCCAATAAGCATCCACCTCCGCCCTAGGCATGTTGGGAGCGGGTTCCTCTAGCATTGGTGTATCCAGGACATAGAGCTTATACTTATGAGTGAGACCATTCTCCAAGTCTTATATAGATATGAAAATTGGTCACATTAAGATTATCCTTCCTAAGGACCAATTTCAATGTGCAATTGTTTGCCATTTAATTCTATGAAAGGAAAATTTGCATTTGTCAAAACACTTTTGATTTGATTTGATATTGTTGGTGATATTATTTAGGCCTTTAAATTAATGACCGCTCCCACTTTTTTTCTCAAAGAAATAACCCTCTTTATTGGTTTTCAAACATTGAAATGAACAATTTTGTAGTGGGCCAAGATCCAAAACAATTAAGTTATTACCCACCCAACAATAGTGTCCATATTCAATTATTGAGGTAGGTGACATTTTCCAATTACATCCAATTCAATTCTTGGATAGATGGTATGCACAACTCCTTGTCATAATCCATTTGTATTATTCTAGGCACTTAATCCTTTTAAGGTCACCTAGTTAATCCTGACCTTTTAAGGCCACCTATTTAATCCTGACCTTATAACCAACAAGATAGAAACACAGCCTACTATGGCAGACCCACATAACTACCATCACACTTCATTGAGATAAATGACGCACCACTCTAAGGCGTGCCCTCACTTAGTTGATCAAGTTTTTCTTATTTGTTGGTTATGGAAAGCATCTAAGACTTAATATTTATTGAGGGATTTTAATTATAAATATATATACATATCTAATCACCACTTATAATATGTATCATATACATACTATATCCATAATAGAAACACTCAATTACAATTATACGAGCGATGGTTATGGCCACACTAATGAAATTCTTTGGAACCAAAAAGAATTGTTGTCCACATAAGGTCATACATCATATGGATGCAACCTATATGGGATAAAATGTGTGCTCAGAACATGTAGGTTAGTTGACTGGATCTTCTAGTTGATTAGTTAGACCTCCTATCAGTCAGTTGGTTTCCTATTGGTCAGTCGGTTGTCTCTTGGATCAATGACATGGTTGGAATCCTCTACTTGATTGGTTGGGCCTATATTCAATTGATTGGCTCCTAAGGTTGATCGACTCAACTTCTAGTCGGTCGACTCACCTAGTCAGAATAACTTCTTCTCTCTAAAAACAAAAATAATGCTAACCCTATCTATATATTACATTGTGAAAAGAGAATACCTCGAGTTACTTTTGAGGGGAGTATATGGGGGAAATCATTAATTTACATATGGAGAAATAAGAGGAAGGATCAACATACAAACTAAATATAAAAAAAAAAGAAATTAATCAATCAACCATGAACAAGTATCCAAGGGGTTTTGGCCATAACTATGCATACAACCACCATACCACAATTTTAGGTTGATGCGTGTAATTACATATATATATATTCACATAACATGAAATAAAATAAATGATAAAACAAAAAATCGATCATATCGATTAAATCCCAAAACAAAGTAATTTGACGTGGATATGCCACCACTTTAGGGAAATATGTCAACAAAGATGGAAGTGGAAAGAAAAAGTTTCTTTCTGTATTCCTGATCACTCGATCCCCATGAGTCACAACATACCCATGTACCAAATTTATGGAAACCCTTATACAATGTCACATTGAATGGTGTCAAAGTACATTGAACGACATGTGATGAGTATAGTAAGTTTGGTTTTAAGAACCTCAATTACCATTATCACTTTCAGAGTTGATTTTGACTACCCTTCCAAGGTTTCATTTATCACTCTCAAGGTGGGTATGTCCGATACAATATTCTATAACAACTACCTATGTTCTTGAATTGATATCCAATATCATGACTAATAATACTCTATCATCATTCAACACACATTCTAGTCTTTTTTAATATTGTCTTCTATTTTTCTTCTTAAAATAATATCTGACGAGGGATATAGCAAGAATGTATGTATTCTTATCATACATTTGATCTCATGGTTTAGGTCCTTAACCTAAAGATATATGTCATCAAGTAACATCATTCTTAATACATCTATCATATTATGTCATTATCTCATAACTGAAAAAACATAATAGACAGAATTGTCATTATTATTATCAAATCAATTACATTGTGCCACATTACAATCATCATATGTCAGGCTCTCCAGGAATTAATACAAAAAATAGGTGCATTAAGTAGATCAAGTAAGGATGTATAGGTATGGCACAATGAATGTACTTATTTCAAGTATTAAGATAGGATCTACAACATTATAGCATGATTTTTGCAAGATTAGAGTCCAAAAATTAACATGTGTAGTTAGATCATCACAAATATGTTACATGTAATCAAGAGTGTACATGAGTGTGTTACATGGAATTTTATGTCAGAAGTCATTGTAAGGAATGATTTGAAGGTGAACACATATGGTTTGAACATTAATGGTCCACTTTTGTGTAAGGATTAAAGATCCAATCATATAAGTACTTTGTAGTCACTATAGGACATATTAATCTATAATAGTAGGTCTCTAAGACAGATGGGTTAATAATTAAAAACACAAAATAAGATATTAGTCAGACATGGCACATAACATTATGAATATTCCCAATATTCTAAGTTAAGTGATCACTTGCTACTAAAATAGGCCAAGGTTCCATCTTTAAATAAGATACATCAAATGTGTACATAAAAGGTGTCATTGTTAGGTCAAGGGAGTAATTTAGGGTACATACATATGATTCAAAAGCATTCACTAAGTCCAAAGTTGAGTGAAGTTACTGATGTAGATATTTAAGGAAATATCATACCATTGTTGACACAAAGTAGACATAAAAGGCCATAAAGGTCATCAAACAAGCATAAAAGTTTCAATTTTAGCAAACCTAGTAGAACCCATGAGTATATTTAGGTTGTGAAAATATATTTATTGGATATATCTCATTTTCCTAATAAAAGTGGTATGCACACTTGATATATTTGGGTGTAGGTTTTAGGAGATATAAAATCTTGAAGAAAAACTCTAAAACATAAATTTGGGTGAAGAATTACACATGGCAACATGGGATCGGCTATCCGCATGGTCAAACCCCTTGACCATACACCTCATATGAGAGCATTTGTCACAACATGAGGGATGGTTATAGGATTCTAGGGATATTCATTGATAGTAGGGTGCAGGCGATTATGTATCATGTGGGCCAGGTCGATCAGTCGTGAGGTGGGGGGCAGAGGTGAGTCAAGGAAATCATCGATGTGGATCAGGGATGCTTGGCATATCACAAGGGGTGAGGGGATGTTGGGGTCACATGCTAGTGAGGGAAGAGACATTAATACAAAGAGAGAGAGAGAGAGGGAGTGTGTGATTCTACACATGCCTAAGATGACATGATGAGTTGTGGTTGGTTGTTGAGTGCCCTCGTAGCGGAGAGAGTGTGACCAGATGGAGATACCCTATGAGGGGAACAATTATGTGCAGATGCATTTATATCTGGGCCCTAGACACTATATCTAACACTCCTCACATCATCTTCTTCCTCACATCTTGGGTTAGCAGACTCTAGCATAAATGGAAGCATGCGACAGAGGAGTATGGTGAGGGAGAAAGGTGATGGGTTGGGTAGCAAGTGGCGGGACTAGTAGAGAGAATGGATGGTGTTATAGCTGGCTAGGAAGTGTGTAGTGGATAGGGATCAAGGGGTAGTAGGTAGATGTATAAGTGGAAAAAGCAACACCTTCCCCACCACTACTCTAGCTTCCTTGCATCCTGTTGGAGTCAGGCGTGGGTCAAGGGGGAGGGACTAGCCCATTGGTGCATGTATTATAGAGAACATAGTACAAGGGAGTAGGTGCAAATAAAAACAAAGTTATTTCATTCAGCAATAGCTGATGCAAGGTAGAAGGGGATCTGATAACAACTAAATCTATGGCGTGTAAATGAAATGATCCACAATGGTCCTAGATGGATGATGGTAAGAAAAACAAGGAAGAATGGGGTGAAATTAGGGTTTGGATAATGTACAAGGAGAAAGTGCATTTCTCCCTCATGCATGGGTGGATTTGTCTGCAACTTGGACCTTTGGTTTCACAAAAGAATCCCTTATATGGCCATCAATAGTTGACATTAGAAGAGGATGAAAGGTGGTTCAAATAGGGAAGAGAGAGAAAGAATTATGCATATTATGGGTGGAACTTTAGATGATGCTTTGAATTACATCACAAGCCATTATATAAAGATAGGATGCACCCAAACAAACCTCAAAAGACATCACATCAGAAATTTTGATGTTAAGGGTGAGAAATTAAATCAAGGTTGGTATGGATTAAACACTCAAGAAGATAGAGAAAGATCTACTATATCACAAAATCAATCAAAGAAAGTAATGAAATATTTCTCTACATTTGTAGAATTTTTCTTGATTGAATTTTTGAGCATAATGCTTAGAATAATAAAATATTTTTATGATTTTGTCAAGCTATAAATTACAAGATTTATTTGGAAATTTGTTTCCCTAAATGAATGTATGTATTATTATATAAGTTGGTTGGTCTTAAATTGTTTTTTTTTAACTTTAGCCTTCCTCTTTGAAAGATCATCAACATTTCCTAGAAAAAAGTAGTACCCTATATAAACACAAAAAGAGATGGATTGTGACAGTTAGTTTAAGATCGTGATAGTTAGTTTAAGTGGAATTATGGTTCCATGATGTTATGAAGAGAAAGAACATGAGGTCCCATAGTATGCGGGGAAACATAGTTAAGATGTTGTGTATCCTCATGGAGAGAACACATGGCTTCCCCAATAGAAGAGACATTGAAATGGGTAATCTATTAATATCTTGAAATCCTAGTTTTGAACATGAAGCTAAACTTTGGATCTTGATTATATTTGAAACCTTTATTTACAACATCAAACTTACCTATATGTTGGATTTCTTGCATATATTCTTATTTTGAAAATTCATGGTGGATAATAGCATAATTTGTTTGATTCTAAAATAATTGGTTTTATATTGGTCCCTATAATTGGACATCTTCTCTTGTGCCTCATGCTTAAATATATTTTCTTTTGGGAAATGCATGAATAAACCAAGTGTTCCAAACCATCATAGACGAGTAAATATGAAGTATGTAGAAGATGCCCTCTATTGGAGATAAGGATAGAGCAAACTATGAAATTTATTCATATTTTCAATGTATAAGTATCTTGAGCTTCCATTCTCTTATATGTCATCTATAATGTAAATATGTTGTATTTTCTTCTAAATAAAACTGGTTGAAAAATAATCTTATAAATATCATAATTTTACATGATGGTATCATAGAAATAAATAGTATGTACTGATGCATGTCTCATGAATATACACAAGTATATGCAATAAAACAACTAGAACCATTGGACCTAGTCAACTAGTTAAAAAAAATAGAGAATTGCAAGTCCAACTTATACATTTGACCAATATTACAAATAAGAATGACTAGAAACACATATGTTCATATGTGTTCCATATTCGATCAATGCAATGCACTTCTAGAATTAATCTAAAAACTATTATTAGACATGATAATGAATAAGACAAGTAATTCTACTTATCTATATATGGATTTTAGTGGCTATCAATTTCCTCTATTAGATTTCCATACTCTAGTGGCTATTGAATATCTTCACTAGATTCTGAGTGTCCATCATATTTCTTCACTAGATTTCTAGACTCACAGTGGCCATTGGATTTCTCCACTGATTGTAGACCCCTAGTATCTATCCTATTTCTCTACTAGATTTATAGACTCCTCATGGCTATTTGATTTCTACAATAGAATTATCTGCATGTTCACTGTTTTATTTTTGTAATGGAAATCTAATATATGGAATTTTACTCTATGAATGGACTTATTTTGATCTATATTGGTTAGATATGTGTTCACTATACACATGTCTATCTGGTAAACAATGGAGAGCAGTATATGACACCAAATTAACTATCATAGGGGTTAAAAAATTACTAAAATTGTGTGAGTATATCATATGGATACCAACAAATTGAGGATAAATTGTCACCATGTAAGTGGAAGAGAGAAGAGGTCTCAAAGAAATAAAAATCTACTAAAGGTTCTGGCACAATCATTTTTTACTCATTGAGATGGTTATGGTGTTCCTCAATTTACAAACTGACCAAGAAAGAGATCTTATCGTGACTTGGAAAAAAGCATAAACATCGAATAAGTTCACCAACTAGAATAAGGCAAGAGAACCCAAACGTTTGTCACCATGTAAGTAGAGGAGAGAAGAGGTCTCAAAGAAAGAAAAATCTTCTAAAGGTTCTGGTACAATCATTTTTTACTCATTGAGATGGTGATGGTGTTCCTCAATTTACAAACTGACCAAGAAAGAGATCTTATCATGACTTGAAAAAAACCATAAACATCGAATAAGTTCACCAATTAGAACAAGGCAAGAGAACCCGGACGTTTGTCCCTAGAATGGAACAAAAACATTGTACACTTGCATTATATATGTCAAAGAAAGAATAGAAAGATATATCAAGATGCATAATGCAGATAGAGAGATGTACCCATTTCTATTTCAAATATATTCAGTGGTGTTTCCGTTTAGAGAGTAGTTGGCAGTAGAATTTCATTTTACATCTAACAATTTCATAAACAAAATATATTAATAATAAAGCATCGACTACATTATGAAAAAGAAAAGTAAGCACAGTTTAATGATAATATAAAAGTTTCTTGGATAGAAGCTTTCTAATATGCAAGAGAAAGGACAAGGTGAGAAAACTTAAATGGCATTCTTTTACACAATGCATGTTTTAAATTTCATTTTCCACTATAGAAACATTAGGCCTTTTACCAACTTCAAAGGAATGGCCTTCTAAGGGCATGTGAGGCTCAAATCCTAAAGTCGCCCTATTTCTATATGAGGTATATAAAGGTCAAAGTCAATGAGACAACCATATTCCAATCATTCCCTATGCCCTTACCTCAAAAATTCAGGAAGGTACACAAGGTTCATATAATGGATTTCTAGATTATGTTCATGGTCTGTCGATATAGTATAATCAAACATAAAATCATTACTCATAGGAAGAATATCTCAATCAAATAACAAAGTAGCCAACCATTCATAATGTCAAACATACAAGCAATTCAATATCATTGCAGGGTCAAGAGATTAATCATACCTTTTGAGTAGTCAAAAACCTATAATCCATGAATAAGATTCTAGAGAAGGCCCAACTCAAAGGGGGACCTAAGATGTAAGAAGATATAACATTGAATTTTTGATAAGTAGTGTTTTAATAAGTTAAGTATCTTCATGTGTATGTTCCCCTAGGCTTGATTTTCAATTTTCTCATTCTTAAATCCAAGGATACAAACATATGTGCAAATATTTAACATAAACCAAGTATCATCATTATGGCCTAGGTCTAGATTAACCATCCACATTATGAGTGATACATGATAAGGATAATCTCTAATTTATAAATAGGGAAGGCATGTAATTTTTATTACACCAAGGTTTAAACATGCAAGATCATAGCTAGTCATATAGTTGAATTTCATGTCATCGGTCATATTTCTAAGTCATAAGATCCTCAAGAGCATATGACAGATCAAGTTGATACCTAGTGTTGCAAGTATGATGAATCTACTTATTTGAAGTCTTAAGGTACATGTGCAACATTAGGGCTTGTTCTAGTAAGGTTAGAGTCCGTCAATCAATATATGCATTTAGAACATATTTGGTGTCATAAGAATGTTACTTGTTGTCAAAGGTCCTTAAGAGTGTGTTACATGTCATTTTGTGTCAAAAAGTCATATTCAGGACTAATTTGAAGTTTATCATAGAGGTTTGTCAATTTAGGATCACTTTTGCATAAGTATTTATAGATTCAAGAAAATAAGTACTTAAGCAGCCTCATTTAGGGCATATCAAGATAAAAATGAGGTTTTTAATGAATATGATTTACATCATGGAAAAAGGCATAATATCTTAGTAGATCATGTCACAAAACAACATAAATATTATTGTTTTTAAGGTTGAATAATCATATTGTAGAAAAAGGGCCAAAGATTCCATTTGATTAAGCTACATCATGTATGTACATAAAAGGGGTTACTTTTAGGTCAAGGAAGTCATTTAGAGTAAATCCATATGATCCAAAGCATTAAAAAGTCCTCAATCAAGAAAGGTTATTGATCTATGTCATGCTAAGAAAGTGAAGTCATAATCAAGCATAAAAGTAGGAATTTTTATATAAGAAGGATCATAAGAACATGTATTATAGAAAAATAGGGGAATAAAGAGAATAACTAGGTTGTCAAACCATTTTTAATGGAAAGGCATTAATTTCTTTATGATAAAATAGCATGCAGTATATGATATTTTTTGACAAAGGGTACATTTCCTAACACTTATACAAGATTTAACACTCTCTCAATTTTTAGTGTTAGATAGAATGATTTACCTATTTCCAATATATGGGGATCATGGATCTCATGTCCATCATGAAAATGCCACGATCCAAGGGTAATGGGCAAGCATGATCACCATATGAATGGTAGGGGAGAGGGTGTGTCCCTGAACTCTCCTGACCATTAGATATCCAGACCACCATGGTCACAACATGGAGATGTTTCTCCCACTTAATCCATACAACGGGCATAGAGACACCCTACAGAGGCCTTGCAGATGTTTGACCTACCGCTGCTCCGGCGTGGGCAAGATCCAAGAAGCTTCCACATCGGGGAGGTGGACGTCCAGGCTAGTCATTGTCCTACACTAGTGATGGTTATTTTAGCCAAGACAACCGGTGGTTGGGGAAGGAATACCCCATCGATGGTGATGTGGAGGCATCACCCAATTGGTGGAAAATAAAGAGGGGAAATTGTAGGGATGTAGGGTGCAAAATGGAAGATAATTATATGGAAATTGATGGAGGATATTGAATCAAAAGAGAGGTTTAATAGTGCATGAAATTCGGTAGAAAAAGTGTGGTTAGGTGAGGCTCAAAGTTATGGTAGCCGACCATGTATGGCATGGAGAAGAAGTTACCCTTGACCAATGGACTGAGTCAAAATCCAACGGTAACGGATTTGAAGGTCAAGATACATTGCCCATGAATTTGAGGTTTGTAATTGGTCATTAGATGTGTATGTGGATCAATAGGGGGAAATTCAAGGTGCTTCGGCTAGCGGGCCGCTCGCTATTTTGGGCACAAAATGCTATCTCACAGCCCCATGAGAAAAAGAGTAGCTTTAGGGTTTTGACTTCAATTATGTGTATCTTCATACTCTAAGCTTGGGTTTTGATGAAATTTTGTACTTCATATGCATAAAGTCATACTCTACACAACCACACAGATTAAGGGAGAATGAGGTTAAATATGGGTTCAAATAGGGATGGATCGGTAGTGTTTATTTAGGTGAAGCTTATGTCATACATAAAAGTCAATGTCACAAATTGTTATTTCAATACAAAGGAACATTATTAATCATCAAAAAATATCAAAGCTTCAATTTAATTATAAGCGTAAGAAATAGAACATGTTAATGATAAAGGGGAAATGCATTGAAGATAGAGAAAGTTCCACTCTTTCATAGAATAATTGTTGTAAAGTTTCTAACTAATTTTAAATATTGGGTCATAATCCATAAAGTGAAAATGATAATCTATTTAGACACATATTTCAAAAGGAGTATTTCCTTGTTGTCTCTGTAGCTATTGTTGTTTCTGGTTTGGTTGGATTCTGGAACTCATCATATTTCTTGTTCTACAAGTTACCTCTATAGTTTCCTTAGTTTGAAAATTTGGTTGTTGATTTATCTAGAAACTTGGAGGACCCTGAACTCGACTCCTATCATGTATGATATATTGAGAAACTTTGTGTTGTTGTACAATTATCATATTGAAAACCAGGATGGTTTTTGTTCTTATGTGGAGTATAATACCCTTGATCAGATATACTATGGATCAAATCAACATCTTCTACTTGATTATTGTGTCCTTGAGTAGTTGCAGTTTCAGTTCCACATAATAATGAATTCGAAAACTCAATGTAGAGAGATCATTGCCCTTATATGCCTCACAAAATATGGTAACTACCTTCTCTTTTTTCTACTATGGTGATTTTCTTCTTTCATAGGCATTGAAAAATTCTCTCAATACTACCATGATTGAGTGCTAGAAGATTTAGAGATTCCATAATATATATCTACTCATAGCTACTTTCTTCCATAGCTACCTTTATCACTCCCTTACCTACAAATCTTTCCCAACTGGCTTTATTTTAAGCTCCAAGACTCACTTTTTTCCAGACAATATCATAACTTTGGAGCAAAAATTTCTCTCCAAAGATGAGTCTGTAATTTTTTTAATATTTTCATTGACACCTCTATAGAAAAAGCTTGATGAGATAATTTTCAGAAATACCATGATGTTGACATTTGTGGAGAATCTCATTCTATCTTTCCCATTCTTATGCTAAAATTTCACCTGGGACCTGTGTAAACTGTATCATCTAGCGTCTGATAGTGTACATGAGGGAAAAAGGATAAGATTTCTCAAGAAATTTGTTTTAGATTCATTCGCATGTCATGATTGGATCACCATATAAGCCATAGTACCAACTCCTCACTATGTCCATGAACAAATATTCAAAAAGAAGGAGCATAATAGAATCGTCAAAAATTCCATTTTTCTTAGTCATAGAACATATGTTATGAATTTTAGCATGTGCTCTTGACAATCCTCCCCTTGTTTTCCAAAAAAGGAATTGCTTTGCAACAATTTCATCCAATGTGCCCTTATATTGCATTAGTGATAAGTTGAGTTGGTACTAGGTGATGAGCATTTGTAGGTTTATGGATTTAGATCTCCCTAAGATCTTTTTCTTTCTCAACCTCTTGTGCAACAACTATGGTTGTGTAGATTTTCTATTATTTCTATGTGTTGTAATGGTTAGATTCACCTTTTTTCTGATCTCTTCTTCATTCTTTCTAGTTCTATTATATCTACACTCACTGTCAGACATAATGGAATAAAAAAATACCATAAGGCATAGGGTCACTACCATAAAAGATTTCATCTTTAGACATGGAAATCCACACCTACTTTATTTGAAAATCAAAACCATTATTCTCTAAAAATGATATAGAATTAATGCTTCCATTTATAGTAATTACATATTTGAAGTTCTATAACTCTGTTTCAATCCCACTGGATACATTTAAAGATTAGGTCCTTATAGTAGTGGCAATAAAACTTGCTCCATCTGTAGATAGTAGTTCCACCTCTCCTTTCTTCAAGGGTCTACTTCTTTTTAGATCCTGCATATTTGAGCATATTTGAGATTGACATATGGTATCTAATACCAAAGATCAACTTGGGGGTCAATATCCTAGGATCTCCTCAACTTGGATGGACTTGTTTGATTTTTTGATGTGTGTTGATTGAGCTGATGGTCGAGCAGTAGAGCTTGATTAGAAGGCGTCAATGTTGGAGAGCCATTGATATATTGATCAGTACGTCGATTGTTTTCTTGGACCCAAAAATTTGACCGATCCATCATCGGACAGGGACTCCTAGGCCTTGCTAGTATGCATAGATAAGACTCAAAACCTACAATAGGATGAAGATATTAAAATACTACAAATTATCATAAAACTTAAATGGAATGAAATGGAGAAATTTCTAGTGAAACTAAGATATTTGAATACGGGTTCCTCCAATGAAAAAATCTTTAATGACATAAACAACAAATGATTTATTACATTTTTATTATTAAACTCTATCTAATTGAATAATGAAAATCCCGAGAAAGAACAATCTTACTAAATAATAAAAAATGATCTATAGGTCAAATGGTCCCTTATGAAGTCTACATCAGTCTTATTCTTATGTGCACCTTGTGAGCACATTTGGGTCTATGAAGAAAATTACAAGGATGTTCCCCTAACTCAACCCCTAAATGGAACTGAGGGAACTACAACATGAGGAATGTCCATGTGTCATTGCAAGACAAAATTGGTCTAAAAATGCCACTAAAACTACGATGATATGCACTCATCAGACTTACAGGTGATTCCCATGTCCCAACTTTGTACTATAACTATCTATTACAATTACTACTTACAAACAATAAAATCAATTGGATATTCATCAAGAAAAGTTAAATAATATATTTCACAAGTAATACACCTCTACATATATGTATTTACTTCCGTAGATATCTAATATAAATTACACTAAAATGTAGATACAGAAAGAAGTAAAGAAACCCAATGTTATTCACCAATAAACCATAGAGCACATGTACTCCAAGCCTAAGTTTTGTGTTCTATTAAGATGTTGTAAGTTTGAGTCAAACTACTCAAATACTAGCTAGAAATTGTGAAGTGTCAAATACTTTTATATAATATCATAAAATTAATGGACTCCAAAAGATCTCTTCTCCTCGATCTGTATAGGTGAAATCTTAGAGGCATAGCACCCAAACCTACAAGTAGGTCCATACTTTCCATACCTCATATCTTGGTCCATACTTGGTACATAAGCTACAACACCAAAAACATGCATTACAAATCAAAATGGAGTAACAACCTAAGCCACTCTTTTTCACATATCAACCAAGTTATGGGCATAATTTCTCTACAAAAACCTTGAGATCGGGATGATAGAGAAAAACCCTCTTGCACCTGCATACACTCAATGGTATATGACTACAAGATCCCTCTCATGATTCAAGATACTTACCAATAAAACTCATTTTTCTATCAAGGAGTTGATGACACTAAGATAGGTGTACTCTCATAAGATACTACATGATTAGGTTCACACTTGATTAATTATGTGATTTTTCAAGTACATTAACAAATTTGCAAACCAGACATTTAGATGTAATTGTAAAAATTAATCAAGTCTGCCAATTTTAGAAGATATAAAACTTATTCATATGCATTAAACTACTCATGACAAGGTTCATGTACCAACCTTGGACAGGATAAAGTCCTATTCATCATTCTAGGGCACACCAAGGCCAATAACACATATTGCCATAACACGGCTAAGTCCATGTAGGAATCTCATTATCACCTCATATGTTTTATATATCTTTACAAGGAAATGAAAATTTGGCACTTTCATATAGAATGCACCACATTGGTATGTTGTTACCAATTTCAGATCAAATTCCAAAATACAATAAAGTGATTATAGATTTTAATAGGTAACAAAATACCAATGTGGTGCATACATGAGATACTTTCATATAGAAACCCTAATTAAAATATTTTTAGCAAGGTGAGGGGTTATACAACACTATAAATCATTATATCATAACTTCTCAATATTGGTGAATGTCACATCAATAGTTCTCAACTATATAGTAACATGTTATCATGCAAAAATGACACTTTCAGGTGTAAAATC
The DNA here is from genome assembly GCA_963693085.1 of Alisma plantago-aquatica. Taxonomy (NCBI): domain Eukaryota; kingdom Viridiplantae; phylum Streptophyta; class Magnoliopsida; order Alismatales; family Alismataceae; genus Alisma; species Alisma plantago-aquatica. The sequence continues at coordinate 298,850,357 of OY856415.1, forward strand.
CTAAAATTTGAAATTCTTCAATGACCCAAGTAAGTGCATTATGACTAAAATCATAAAACACAATAAGTGATCTAGATACACATTCCATAAGTCAAATTTTATCCTCTCTACCAAATATGTCTATAAAAAAATCTCCTTTTGGTAATTAAGATAGAAATTCTACAATGATTTGGTTTTGCATGTTGCAGTAAGTAAGAATTGCAGTAAGTAGATATATAACTCACTTTTGGGAAGGTGAATATAAAGGTTCAAACCAAAGATCACGACCAGGATAGAAAAAAATTAAAATTTACACTCATTGATCCAAAAAAAAGGATGTTTCTTGCAAATCCAAGACAAACTAGATCAAAATGGGGAAAAAGGTTCTTTTGCCACTTTCTCAAATTTTCACCATGAATTTCAGTCAAGAAGGATGTGGATAAAAAGAAAACCTACTTTCATAGTGAATAAGTGAAACAATAAGTGATTAATGATCTATCTCTAGATACTAAAACTCACAATTGTTACCATTTTTCATAATTGTTTATTATGTTTGTTAATGATAATTCTTCTATTGTAAAATCACGCTTTTGTATTGAAGAAACATATAAAGAATGAACATGGTGATCAGTCATGAACATGGAATACTGATGCATATTATCATTAAAATTCTAAAGCAAAAAATTATTTGTAGATAAGACTTGTCAAGTACAAAGTAACAACAATCTACTTTCAAGTCCTTGAAAATAGCGGATTAGGCTAGCATATTGAACATGGTATCACAATAGATTTGAAGGAGAAGGTAAACATGAGAAGAAAATAGATGGAACCAACGAACATAAGATGATGTAGATTCCATCCAAAACTGAAATGTTTTAGGATGTTCTTTCTCCATATTCCCACCTATTTCTCTCTCCTATGGTCTAGGGTTGACTATCTTCCCCTCTTTGATGCGTTAGTGACAGATGACATGCCTTTTATATTATCAAACTAAAGTTCTCTAAGAAAGATATGGATAAAAAATACTAGGGTTGAAATCTTGATAATCCATATTTTAACATCGGTGGCACTGACATTCTTGAATCTGTGTCTAATCTAGAGAATCTCAGTTTCAGCGATTGGGTTGCAGATGGCACTAAGAAGTTATTAAGATATGTGGGTCCTCATGGTGGAACCAAGAATTGTCTTTGAGATATCTACTTATTTGTTAGACTTTCCTTTTGTTGAGGCATTTTGGTGGTATAGATTGATGTGTCAGTGGTACCAACTTTAACTGACAATGCTTACTAAACCTGAAATTTAGAGATATCTCATTAAACCAAGATTAAATAAAAAATCTATAAATACTTTAAAATTTTTTAGATTGATGCAAAATGGTTTCATGGGCTTAGTTTGTGTAAAATGAAACAAAACATATATTTTTTAGAACAACTATCATGAAAAATTGTAAAAATAACCCGTGAAATCACAACAAATCTGCGTGCATCACTATGAACCTATCAAGGTGTGCTCCCCTAAACCTGTTGACCATGACCCTCAAGATCTAAGCTATTGGAGAACCCTTTGACTAGGTTTATTGATGGTCAATAGGGAAACACATATCTAGGCTAGCATCTTGATGTATCAAGGCTGAAAGGTAAACCTATCGACCACAATATCAAAACCTATTGAGAACTTCAGCAATGCAACCAATTATATATCTCTATTAACTTCATGCACATGCTTAAGCTATCATGCGCCAACTCATTAGAGGAAATAAATATCCGTCTACCTCTAAAGTCAAGTTATTGAGGGTAATAATCCCAAAGGTTGTTGTGCGTCATACAATCAAGCTATCCATCCATGCATATATGAGCATATCTAGGTCCAAAACAAAAAGATGTACACTTGTAATAGAAATCAAAATTTAACCATGACCAAAAATATTAAAATCTAAGAAATCTATCCATGATGAAGAAAATAGGTCCAATATAATGTGCTTCCAATTTCAAAATTATACCCTCAACTATGGAAAATGTGCATACTAGTCCAACAATGTACAATAAATTGCAAATTCAAGCAAATAGAGTGCAAAATGGCTCAAAATGAAATGCAACTTTATCAATAGAATCTAAAACATAATCCATTATTAAACTCAAGTAATTAAGCATGAATTATTAAAAAAACATGACTAGTTATTTGATGGTATGTATGACTAGAGCGCTAGCTATATGATTATTGTAATGACATATCTTGTAAATGATTAGATTAATAATATATGCAATTACGTCTTTATGTTTGTTCAAATATGAGATGATGATATAAAATGATATTTTTAAAGAATTATACTATCAACAACATATGTTTTTAAATTGAGGACCATAACATTGAGATTATATGTATGATAAGATTATTTCCATTCTTGGTTATGTCCCTAGTCAGATATTATTGTGGAAGCTAATAGACAACAATAATACATAAGTCTAGAGTGTGTGCTGGTTGATGACAAAATCTCTTTAGTTATGATATTTGATATAAAGCCAAACACATAGGTACTTGTTAAAGAAAAGTGTACCAGACACACCCTCCCTAAGAAGTGAGACACAGATAAAAGTCATAATCACATCTAAAAAGAGATAGTAATGCTTGTGATTTTTAGACCTGGAGTCACTACACTCATCACATTGTTTGATGTACTTTGACACCATACAATGTGACATCGAATAAAGGTCACCATACAAGTTATGTTTGGGTATGTTGTGATACATTAGGATTCACTATGAGTGATGTGGATGGAATATTTCCGTCCTACTGGAGTTGATATTTTAGCCACTTGATAGGTGAGACTGAGAAAATGTATGGTCATACTGATGTGAGTTAATATATGATAGAGATCATATGCATTTTTGTAGTATGCTCTGGTTAAAGGAACATGGATTGAATGACTAAGAGGATGTCATTTCTATGCCTCGAGTTCAATCTGGATATCTAAGACAAAGTAATTTTACAATCACAGTAACATTGATCACATATCAAGGTTGAAGTTGTTCGCCAACTTCCTAATTACCTGGGTAGTAATGATGTGTTGCTAGATACCATTCATTTCTTATGATGTCAAAAATTAGTTACATATGTTCACGACCAATGTAACTTGTGACCTAAAGGGTCACCCGCATAGCATGCAGTTGGATTAGGAGTTTACTCATGAATAAAGTTTGACTTGATTACTAAAGTATTTAGGTAATCAATTTAAACATCATTGACTGACTTAGTATGTGTGTCAATTTAGTCAAGTTTTTAGTCGACCAACTCAAGTGACGAGTCGACTACATGAGAATTTTGATCGACAGACTGGATGATCAATAAGATTGGATCAAGGATTGATGTTGATGTCATGTTCTGCACTAATTGTTACATTGAAAGATAATATGTTTATGCATAAGAAAGAATTAGAATCGACTGACTAGATGTTCTAGTTTACTGACTAGGGTACAAGTCAACAAACTAGAAGTCTAGTTGACCAACTCATGATTTGCAATAGCTAGAAATTCGTGAAAAATCTACCTCTTTGACTCCCATTTGATCTAGAAAACTTGACCTTGACCCTCCTATTTAGGATTTTAGAAGATAGCTAATGATGACAAATGTTGTCGTCTAACATTTTTTGTAACATCATAGCCTGAGCAAGTCTTAGCCAGAAAAGGGAGCGACAACAAGGGAGAAAAATTCAGTGCTAGCATGTTGACATTGAAGGGACAAACTATTTCCCAATTGGCTTTCGTAAAGCACAATGAGGAGTTCAAGGTTCACCAGGAGACCACCTCATCTACCATCCATGTGTTTCTAGATCTAAAATCACCGTGTTGCAAGGATTGTTGTTGGACTTGCTAAAGGACCAGGTATATACCTCACAAACCCTCTTCTTAAATATATTATTGTTGACATGGTCTGCTTGTTTAGGATACAAGTAGAAAATTTTGTTTCTGCTGCCTTATCTGCTACCCAAATTCCTAGTAGTGGTATCAAAGCCACATCAATTTATCGTGTATTGTGATTTAATTGATATTATTGGATTTCATTTTATCATTTATCTATTGCATATGAAGTGAATGCTTAAAATGATTAATATGCATATCTTATAAAAATTGCATATATATATATATATATGACATTATATATATGCAATCGATACACATTGCCCTAAAATTCATATTGGTGGTGGATGAATGCACAGTTATGGCCAAAAACTCCTTGTGGATGTGTGTGCTTAGTTGGATTGTTTTATTCCTTCTGTTATCCAGTTTGCATATTGAACCTCTAATTTTCTCCACATGTAAGTTAATGCTTCCCTCCCTATACTCCCCTTGAATGAACTCAAGGTTTCACTTTTACAATGTAAAAAATTTATAGTAGTAGGATAGTTTTCATTTACGTTTTAGAAAGAAAAGGCATTCTGCACTAGATGAGTGGACCGATTGGGAAGTGGAGTTGATCGATGAGTGTATCTAGAAGTTCTAAGGATAGGAGAAGCCAATCGATCGACTAAAGGCCCAACTGATAGACTAGAGAAGTCTAGACACCGCTTGAGCTAGGAGCCAGTCAACTGATCCATGAAGACCAATCGACCGATCATAAGGCCAATAGATCAATTGAAGGGTTTAGTTGATTAACTAGGATTGTTCTAGCACAACATGTATGCAAGAATAGGTTGCCACATGATGTGGACCTTAGGTGCTATTGATTCTTTATGGCTCCAAATAATTGCAATAGTATGGCCATAATTGTCACTTCTATTCTCTGATTGCATGTTTTGTATGTGGATATAACATGTATATGATACAATTATAAGTATGTGGTGATTGGATATGTATATGTATTTATTTTTTTAAATCTCACAATTAAATATTAAGTATTATATGCTTTCCAAAATATATACACATTAAAATCTTGATCAACTAAGAGTCGGAATGACCTAGCATGGTGCTCTATTTATCTCATGGAAGTGTAATGATAGATATGTTGATATTCCTCTACAGGGTGCATATTCTATTGTGTTGACTTTTGGGTCAGGTTTGACTAGGTAATCTTAATGGGATTAAGTACCTAGAAGCATAAGGATGAATTATGACAAAGAGTTGTGCATGCCATCAATCAAGAGTTACATATGATGCAATTAGAAAGTGTTGCCTTCCAAGATAGTCAAGTTGTGGGAGATCAAACATAGTTGACCCATGAATTTGATGAAATATGGATCTGGACTAACTAGAAGGTTGTATGTTGCAATCATCTGAATTGATGGTGATGGATATCAATTTGAAAAAAATAGTGGGATCAATAATTAATTAAAGGCCTAATTAATGTTGCCAAATTTTCTTTTAATCAAATCAAACCAAAAGTATTTTGAAAAAAATGTAAATTTCTTTTGTATAAACTAATGGAAAATAGTAACACATTTTTCATTACAATTATTATTGAGAAGGATAAGTTAGATATGATTTAGGATGTTGAGATTTGTTCTCACACAACAAAGCAAGATCTATGTCTTGGAGACACCAGAGTCAGATGAACCCGCTCACACTGCACCTAAGGATGAAAAGGATGCCTACAAGAAGCATATTGATGATGTCGTAGATGTCAAGTGCATGATGCTATGCCCAATGAAATATAAGCTGTAGAGACAGTATGAGAACATAGATGTTATTGAGATGAAACAAATCTTAAGAACATGTACCAAGATCAAGAAAGACAAGAGAGTTATGTTGCCTCGACGTCACTATTCAAGTGCAATGTGGTAGAAGGAGCCCCAGTAGGTCCCCATGTGTTCATCTTGATTGGGTATGTTGAGAACCTTGGTAGACTACGATTTCCCTTGGGCCAAGAGTTGGCCACAAAGGTGATTCTACAGTCACTATTAGAATCATACAACCAATTTATCATGAACTACAACATGAATGATTTTAAAAATTGTTTTCAGTATTACTTGGCATGTTGAGAACAGCTAAAGCGATGATGAAGAAGGACAAAACCAAATATATGATGATAATCAGTAGAGGCAAATGGAAGTCCAAGGCAAAAGGCAAAGCTTATAAGAGTTCTAAAGCTAGCTAGGAACCCAAGTCTCCTACACTTCAAGCTAAGGGAGGGGTGAACAAGGACGGCAATTTTCACCACTTTCACGAGGCTAGACACTGGAATAGAAATTGCCGACTTTATCTAGAGGAATTACCAAAGAAGAAGCAGGGGATAGAGATCTCCACTTTAGGTATGTATGTTATTTACATAAATATGTGTATTTCTTCATCTTGGATACTAGATATAGTATGTGGATCTTACATATTCTCTAATATGCAGGATATGAAAAGAGGTAAAACTTTAAGAAAGGGTGAGGTCAAACTACACGTTGTAAATGGTGCAAGAGTTGCAGCCAAAACAATTGGAATCTATTATTTATCTCTGCCAAGTGGGCATGAAATAGTGTTAGGGAACTGCTATTATTTACCTTCCATTAATAGAAACATCATTTATGTATCTTGTATGGACAAGAATGGGTCCAAATTTCACATCAAGAATAGTCGATGTTCTATTTATAAAAATGAGATCTTTTATGGAAATGCCCCAATGTGTTATAGTCTTTGTTTTCTAGATCTATAGACAAGTATTTATAACATATATACCAAAAGGATAAAACTCGATCACTCAAACAAAAATACCTTTTGCATTGTCTTCAAGGGCACATTAATGAGAGACGCATCTATAAACTCCATAAAAATGGTATCTAGACTCTTCTAACTGTGTATCAATAGAGACATGTGAATATTTCTTATTGGGCAAGATGACAACGACTCTTTTCACTGGTCACAGTGAGAGAGCAAGTGATCTATTAAGAATTATACATACTGATGTATGTGGACATTTTAGAACAAATATAAATGTGGTTATCAATTAACTGGTGATCGCAATAGGTTTGTCTATGTGTACTTGATGTAACACAAGTTAGAAACCCTAGAAAAGTTTAAGGATTTCATGAATGAAGTACAAAAACAACATGGTAAAAGTATTAAAGAACTTCATTTAGATCGAGGTGGATTATACCTAAGCCAAGAGTTGGAGGACCTTCTACTAGCCCATGGTATCATATCATAGTGGACTAGTCTTGGAACACTGCAACATAATGGTGTATCAAAAAGAAGGAATCACACATTACTAGATATGGTGCGAGCAATGAGGAGTCTTGCTGATCTTTGGATTTCTTTCTGGAGATATCCTTTATAAACCATTGCATTTACAGTTAGTTGTGTATCATCTAAATCTGTTCAAAATATACCATATGAGAACTGGAATGGGAAACGTCCCAATGTATCTTTTATGAAAATTTGGGGATGTGAAGCATATGAGACAAAGTAGTTTCCCAAAAATATTGGATACAAATCAAATAAATGTTATTTTCTTGGATATCCCAATGAAACAAGTGAAAACTACTTTTTAAACTCCATCTGACAACAAGGTGCTTGTTTCCAGGAATGATGTATTACGAGAAAAGGAATTTATTTCCAAAGGAATTAGTGGGTGTAAAGTATAACTCAAAGAAGTTCGAGACCAACAAGAAAAATGATCCTCCAGAGATACATAAGGAACAAGCAATATGTTGTGGAATCTCAAGTTCCTATTGTGACTCATGAACCTTACAGATCTAGCAGGACACACCTTGATCCCAAATGATTTGGTTATCCTACAACTCAATAAGGTAGAGAATTGGTCATAGATGATGAGCATACAACCTACCTAGAAGATATTGAAGGACAAAAAAATTAAGAAATGGCTTGAGGCCATGATTTTTTAGATGGAATCCATGTACATCAACACGGTCTGGACATTGCTGGATCCACCTAAAGGGATAAAACCCATAGGGTGTAGATGTGTCTTCAAGAAAAAGACTAACATGTATGGTAATGTACAAACATATAAAGATGGATTGGTTGCAAAAGGTTTCAGACAAGTTCAAGGTGTTGAATATGACAAAATCTTTTCTCCGATTTCCATGGTTAAATCAATCAGGATCATGGTTTCAATTGCAACTTATTATGACTGTGGGAGTTGGTAGGTGGATGCACATGACACAACATAACGGTTTTATAAACCCAAAGGAATCCAATAAAGTTTGTAATCTATAAAGATGAATCTATGGATTGAAGAAAGCATCTCGGAGATGGAATCTTCAATTTGATGAAACATCCAAAGATTTTGGCTTTAGTCAAAATGAAGATGAACCATGTGTTTACAAGAAGGTTAGTGGGAGCATAGTTGTATTCCTCATATTTTATGTAGATGACATACTATTGATGGGGAATGACAACCCTACTTTACACATGGTAAAGACCTAGATTGAGGGTACCTTCACTATGAAGGATTTAGTAAAAGCATCATATATTTTAGGAATCAAGATCTATAGAGATAGATCTAGAAGTCTTCTAGGTCTATGGAAGAGCACATACATTTCTAAGGTGATGAAGAGGTTCAGCATGAAGAACTCAAAGATAGAAAACTTACCCATGAACCATGATGTTAATATCTATAGAGTTCAAATTACCAATTCATGTGAAGAACGGGAGCATATTTGTAAGATTCCATATGCATCTACAAAGTGATTTGTTATGTATGATATAATGACCTCACTTTTCAGCATCCCCCAATTAAGGGAAGACCCAAAAAGTTGAGAGTCATTACCTATAATTCCAAGGATCCAGATTTAACCAAATAAAAAATAATAGAAAATAATTTCCATTAAGTCAAATATTGTTTCAATGATGCTACTTGAGGGTGTTAAATGAATTTCTATCATCAGAATACATATGACAAAAAGTATCTATCCAATCCTCCTTACAATTTAGTTCAAATGTCTTCAGGTAATTTCATATGTCCATCATAGCTTGATATATTTATATTTAGCATGTACCTAAAAGACCATGAAACAAAAACATCTCTCAATATATTGTTATATTGTGTGTGTGGTGTGTGTGCAAAAGTGTGAAGTACATGAAAACATATAATTAATAAATTACTTGAAAATATGAACTACAATTTCTTCAAATAATCTTTCTTTATGTGATAATTATAGTGGCATTATATTTGAAAAGAATGTAAATAAACACCCAATAGTTTATTGGTTCAAACTTCAAGAAACATTCAAAAAACACTAAAAAACTATATTCCAGGTAGTCGCAATCATAACCAGGCACCTTCTATAGAACCATACAGATCTTGTAGTTATACTTTAAGCATATTATCCAATCAAGTAAGCAAGTTAAGCAATCAACATTTGATCTGCATGTATGTAAATCATAAATTGTCACCATTACATTATTCACATAAAACCCTATTCGAGTCCTAATCTAGGGTTTTGGGTTGTCTCAAGTTTAGGGTATGGAATAAGGTCTCAAACCCTATTTCCATAGCATATTAACATTAGGTTAAGACCCTAATTGTTATATCCATCATACCCTTCAAATAATGTCATTAAATGCAATTATATTCCTTAATGACATATCAAGTTCTGACCTTTAGCCCTAATGCATGATTATTTACTTTAGAAACTCTAATTATCATCATTATGATCATGATCATCTTGTATTCTTATCTTATTCAAAAATTTCAGATAACAACAAGAGTAAAACCAATGTTAGTGTATTCAACACCTAAATCATCAATTCTAGGGTTTCCATGTATTAATCACCACTTACACACATATAAGCTCTACCTTTTGAATTGGAATCATAATTAGGTCTAAATTGTATTTTATTCTTGTTCCTATCATTTTTTTATCAATTTTCATATATAACTTGTATTAATCCGACCATCCTAGCAACACTATTACATTCGCAAATTAAATAGTAATAGACCAAATAGGGCATGCCATGTCAGTTTTATTTGTTTTAACCAGTTCACATGTGGGCCTAGTCCAGCCAATAGATGTTATCCATGTAGATGCTTACTTAGAGTGGTCGACTCTCTTTGAAGAATATGGGATTACACTTTTGCCCCTTACGTTGTGATTAGGTTTGATCATGCTGGTTGGCACAATGACATAAAATTCTCAAGGGGATTGCTTGTACCTCCTTCGTCTTCATGAACCATGACTGGCTATTCCAGTGCAAAGTCAATTGTAGGTTGATTCTTAGCTTGAGACCTTGACAACAATGGCTTAAGCTTCCATTGCCTTCTCCTAGATTTTTCAGTCTCAATGCACTATGGCGGTGGAGCAGCAGAGTTCGAATGGGACTGATAGAACAAACTGACCAGAGACGTCTAGAGAGGAATGCAAACAGGGGGTTACCTTCTCTCAAAGTTGGTTGGTGATTATTAGATGTTCGTGGGACCTTGACGAGGGCATTCTCATTAGTGTGACATCTTGTGATGGTGTGAAACTCCTCCTCTTGTGACCTACTTTAGGAAATAAGCGATGGTTATTAGAAGAGGTACTTTGGATATCTATAACACTCTGAGACCACCTGCAAGTCTTCGAGAGGTCATCTTAGTGCTCCCTTCCAAGATAATTGGCCACATATGTTGTCTATCGCTTGAGGGAGACGGTCACCATCAATGGGTATCTTGGCCTGGGGTGATGGGTTCCTAGACACCTTGATAGGAATTTGGCATATAGTTATCCACTCACCATCGCACCACAACTCCCCACTGCCTTATATAGGAATGGGAGTCTAGTGTACAGAAGATATGGCTTTTCCCTAGAATCTTGATGTCAAAGGAGATTTAGCTATTTTTTCTCTATACAATATAATAACAAATGATTTAGGGCTCACAGTGTCTGCGTCTTCCTCCTAGTTTTGAAGGGTTTTATCTTATGTGAAATGAGTAACATGAAAAAGAGAAAGGGGTTAGGGAAACTTGTGGCCCCATTACTCTTGTTTCCCCTTTAGTCGCAAGGTAGGGGACAATGGCTCAGCCATTGATCCTTAGATCAATCATACGATGAGGTGTGACACATCAATTAATCTTACAACTTCACTTGCCAAAGTCGAACTGATTTATATGAATTTCCAAAACAATGTTTTGTGTAATTATTACACACATACCCGTCTCCCTTCATACTTCATTAGAAATGCCTTTTTGCTATCAATTTGGAGGGTAAGTCATTAATTCCTTTCCCCACCTATAAAAAGTTATAGGTATTTATTGGGATAAGTTTAATAGACAAAACTTGGCTTTTGAGTATATTCTCCAATTAATTACCCACACCACATGAAAATCATTTTTCCTCCAAATTCTAGATTTCTCTTCTTTTAATTATTATGTTCAAGTATACTAAAAGATTAAATTGAAATATTCTTATTTGATGTCTCAAACATTCTGCTACAATTCATGGCTAGATGATTACTCTTTAATTATATAGAACATCACATATCTTATTTTCTTTTGGTAACTTTCATATTATCTCATATTTCAATAATATAATATTTAACAAAATCATTGTTCTTTATTTATGCACGAAATCTCCTAGTTCTTACCTTGTGCCCCAAGGACCTTTTGCAAAGTAAATAGTCTCATGGACATTAGTTGGGCCATTGGTTGCACCCATGCCAAAAAATATGAATTCTTCCATTTTATGGACAATGCAATTAAGGAATTAACTTATCAATTCAAGACTTATATTTATATAATTCCATTTCACCGAAATTGAGGATATTACATTCACCCCCCTTAAAAGAAATTTTGTCCCAATATTCACATCTAGTAAAGTCAAAGGTGAATTCTAAATCTACATAATGTCACAACTTGGAGTTAGCAAACCTACTTAGATATCTTTAACATATTTTATTGATATGCAAGTTCCACTCTTTATTACTCGGATTGGTACTTGAATTTAGTTTAAGGTATATCCACATCCTTAGTATTTACCAAATATCATCTTTTTATTACTATATTTTCACTCATGATTTCAATTTCACTTGGTGATTCCCCTTTCCACCTAGGTTCCCAACCTATTGTTCATTTATGTCCACATAAGGTTGAGGTGACACCTCAAACCCTAGGTCATGTTATTGAGTTCCACTTAAGGTATACATATGTCAATTTTAGACATAACATGTGTTTATCCAATCTCTCTCCCTCATAACAATATGATATAAGTGTTTGACTATATCCCAAAGACAAAGCTCATCCCATTCAAAGAGCAGAGATGGTGTAAAATTATTCTAAAATTTTAAATTTTAGGTTGAATCATTCAAGACACGACTTTAAACCATGCATACTTTTTAATTCCCTATATTCTTATTTCATGTAGTTAAATGCCTTTTTCACTCTTGAGTTTGTGCAGAACTCCTCTTAAGATTTCATTATTACATGTCTTCTTGTATATTTTATACTTACACCTTATGTATTGTTAGCCTTAGTCATTTTCTCAAGGTCTCTAGGGGTAAATGCACTTTTGGAGCAATATCATCCTTATGCGTTTAGGGAGTGCCTCTCACATTCACCCCATGGGCCTCGTGAACTAATGAAGGTGTTCAATCTCGTGATTCATGGGCTTCATCCAAAGATGGATGTTACCTACCAAACCTATGGTCTTTTGCATTTAGTGCACAATCACCTCCTAATCTCATCAGTTTTATGTATCTTTTAATCCTCCCTACTTGACTTTAGGATTTGATTAGGTCTCTATCATTTCCAAGGGTTTCTTTGAGATGTCATCACTCCATTCTATTTCATTACAAATTTTAGTTGAGGTTCCTCTAATAATATCCAAGCACATCATATCCTTTAAAAATGTTTCACCAAATTTCCTTTATCTCTTAGGTCCACATTGTTTACTTTATGTCCCATTGGTCTCACAGAGCCCTTCCTGTCTGGGCTTGGTTCCACACTATTGGTCACTTCCATAGTGACTTTTTTTCATGTCCCTCAGAGATGACTTACATGGGTCCAAAGAATCATACTCAATATATGTGCTTTCATGCTTCGTGCACTTAATATCTTAATATTTCAATGATATTGAAGGTTATCTCAATTCTTAAAGTGATTGGTCAACTCACCCCCTTTAGAGAAGGACCTAACATCGGGTGTATTCTTGACTCAAAGGAGGAGGTTAGGCTCTCGTAGACATAATCTAGACCCATAGGTTTAAGGTTTTGCTTCCTCCTTAGGCCCCTTTTCCACTCTTGGGTTGACCCATCCCAGGTCGAGAAACCATCCCCAAAGGTTTCATATTTCATTTTTATGCATTTTTTTATTATAATGTCTCAATCCTTGTTTTCTCAATATCTAGTATACCCTCTCATGGGGTTTTGTGCTTGTAGTGTACTTGGGCCACCTTCCCCTCTAAGGGCTTGGTAATTTATCGGCCTTCCCAATATTGGGCTTGGACTTTTGTGACCTTCCCTATATGGGGCTTGGTCATCTATACTATAGACTCAGGCAAAATTCCCTATCTATTGGTCAGTTCCATGTCAGCCTTTCCATCCATGGGCTTGACCTTTCTTTGATCTTACCCTCTAGGGGCTTAATTGTTACAACCCGTTCCTAGTTGTGCTAATAATCCTCGAGATTTAAGATAATTTTAATGCTTGTCATGTTTTTGTCAGTAATATTTTATCTTGTGCTTTATCTTAACTTTGGTAACCTTAAGTACTTGTTTGGGAAACTCGTAATCATGACTTAAGCATACTATAAAGATTTGAGATGGAGTAATATAGCATTAACCCATACATGTATGCAAGAAGAGAGTTAATGATATTGGAGGAAATAATTAATAAATGATTTTTCATTGAGAATATTATCAAAATAATATCATAGGATTTTAAATAAATCAATTATGAATCCAACAAAAAAAGAATGAACTAAATCGGAGTTAAAATGAGAGAGTTAGGCCCTTTTTAGTAAACATGTACAGAGTGTCACGACCGCAATGTTGTGTTGTGTGCCACGACTGCAATGTTGCATCATGTGTCATGACCGTGATGCTATGCCATGACTGCAATGATGCATCATGTGCCGCAACCATGACGATGCGTCATTTGATGTGACCACGATGGATGCCGCCTAAGACAACCAATTGTAAAACGATCATATCTCGAGCACTACTTATTTGTTTTCAATGAAATGAAGTGTGTTGGAATTGTTATTCAATCCTCTATCATATCAGACACCTTGATCAATGAGTGGGCGACCTGGAAGGTGATTTCTAGGGCAATGTTGGGGGAAGATTGTGAAGAACTGCAAAAATCCAAAAGGGTTGTCATAGATTCGATTTGGTAAGTAGTTTTAATCATTGATTCTATCTCCTACTCATTTCCCCTTGCTTGGAATCCCTAATCCAATGAATCTGGGGTTTGACTTAACCTCTAATTTTTATTATCTACCTACAACAGACCATCTTTAGGGTTGAAAGGAAGAAGAGACTGGTGATTTGCTAGAGTTTTGATATGTATTCGATATTTTCAGAGTTGGGCTACGTATTTAATGTGTTTTCACACCTTAGGGTGAGTGGGAACTTCCTTTAAATTTTAGATTGCACAAAAATGAGTTAAACCGTCAAAAATCTTCAATTGCTTAGTTTGCGAGTACAAACCCTAAGTTGCCTTTTTGATATAGCTTTTGCAAGATGATATGAAATGGATTATTTCTCTATTGCGACGAATTGTTTATAATGAAATCACATTAGAAATGATTGCAATCTATCTAAATGAGAATTCTTAAAGTAATTGTAAAGGTTACATGAATATACTGAAATTTAGGGTTTTTGGCTATGACTAAAATAGTTGTATAATTGAATAAAGAAGTTTTCCTAGTTGAATCTCCTTGGTTACGAATGATTTTTTCATTTGTATTTGTATTACATATATGTCAGATAGGATCTTGTATTTCATTCGATGATATCAATGTTTGCCTGATATATCAGTAAGGAGGGTGAAACCCTAAATGAATGGAAAGTTGGAGGTTTGCAAAAAGACATCTTGATTGAATGTTATTCTTGATGTATGATGTTTTAGTAAATGGCGTGGAAACCCTAGTTCAGTTCATTACAGGGTTTCATATATATATATTCGATTATATGTGAACTGTTGAGAGCAATCTTTATTCAATGATGTTGTGATGTATTAAGTCCTTATGTGAGTCATGTGATTAGTGAATAAGGTAAATGAAACCCTAAGGATAGGGTGTTTAGTGAATCAAATATTGTGATATTAATATTTCACAGTATGAGATGTGGTTATGCTTAATAGTTCAGTTGTGGTAAATGTTATTGGATGGTTTATGAAATTAATGGTTTACAAACCTGAACTAAGATATGTTGATGTGATGATTGAATTGTAAATTAGACATTTAGAAGCCCTGAACACTGTAGAATCCTCATAGGATGAGGCTTTCTCTATGGGGAGGAAATGGTTTCCTGACTGGAGGAAGTCCAGATCAAGGTAATCCAGAGCACACCAGTAGGGTGAGGGGGTCTTGACTAGTAGGGCAGACTCCTTATAGTTGTGTGGTACCCCACACCAACTGGGGATGCCAGTGGTACCTGTGTTACATGTTGAGTAATGAGTGGTCAATAGGTCCACTGATGCATAATAAGCCTGAGGGCTTTGACTCACCACCTGATTACCTAGGTTGATAGGTCAAGTCTGAGATATCCATCCACTCCCATTAGCCGCCAAAAGGTAGACGTGTCGAGGCCCACTACAGACGGGGTCTTACTCGAGAGATAAGCTTAGGAACCCGGGCATGCTTCTAAGGCTTGTACAGTGAGATCGTAGCTTGATGTAATTATTTCACATGTTGTGGTACACCTCATGTGGGTTCAGGGTATAATAAGATGAATGAGAGGTTAAACACGTGTGTGCATTTATTCAATTATTCTTTGTATGTTTTTGAATTATTAGTTCTATTTGTGATCAATCAAGCTTGTTCATATATTGATTCACTCTTGTAGATATCTAGAGTATCTTGCCATATTTATGTTTGTGAATGATTAGTCTCTTTAAATCTTACTGCTGTTATAATTGATATCAGTTGCTCAAAAGTATATTTATAATTTTATTAGTGCTTTAGACTATTTCTTTGAAGTACTCAGTCACTGAGCGAGTAGGCTCACCCCTCTACTCACAATTTTTAGGGATAACTTGTGGATTGAAGATGTCAATGCATGAGAGTAGATCTGCCACAGGAGTTAAGTATAAGATTAGTTAAGTTCAATCAGTCCCTGTCACTTTAGGTCCTTGTATAGATGTGAGAGAGTTGTAAATGATGTTTTGTATCTTTGATTCCTTAATAATAGAGTATATATCTAGTTAACATGTTGTATATACATGGAAGTATGAGAAACATAATGAATGTATGGATGTGTATCATTAATGTTGAGATCATATTAGACTCATCAAAGTTTAATTATCTTATAATTTTGATTATGTGATTGAATGCGAGAAAACAAAGAGTCTAAAATAAGGGAAAAAAGTTGGGAGTGAACTTTGTATTAACTATAATCCTCAAACTTATTCCATAAACTCATGATTAGTGGTAATTGTGGGATGTGGGTATAACAACTTGGTATCAGAGCTTAGGCGGAGTCATCAGGGACCATTAGGATAGAAAGTCAATTACAAGTATGGTAGATAGGAGGTGATGTGTCTATAGATCTAGAAGGTCTGAGTATTTAGATACCCTGGCATAGTATCTGAATACTTAGGTTGACCAGCATCAAGCTACTCTGTCTATTCTTCTCTGGATACCCTGGCTAGGTATGTAGAGAAAGGATGGGCTAGAGAGAAACCCTAGAAATAATAGAGTTAGGAGACCAGAAAGTAATGAAGGAGTAAGAGCTTAAAGATAGAATGTGATATAACTCTTGATTTATATTGCTTCTTTGATTGGAGATAAATAGAAATGCTCTTGTATGTATGAATTCATATTATCAGTTTGTAGAATATGTATGGTTCTTTTAGATTTTTGTGTGTCATGAAGTTGATTCAGTTGTTCTTTATATCAACTACACCAGAAGTTATGTTTAAATGAGTTTGCCTAAGTGGATATTCTTTCCACATGTTAGAGATAATTAAAAGTTCATTAATCTTGAGTATCTCTTGGCTTCAGGAGTGCAGGTTCAGCCTAGTCCGGCTGGCAGGTTGCATTACTGGGATCTAATGACTCCTATTGAAAATATAATAGGAGTAGACTCTAGATAAATTAGACCCACATCATAGTGAGAATGTACATACACTAAGATGTTGAAACAGATGGGAAAGATTAGAATAACTAAGAATCAGTTGGAACTGATATCTAAGATCCAACTTTGGGGCCTCATATGAGAAACCCTTAATTGGGAATAAAGGAACACAACATAAGGTTCAAATTAAGTTTAATGATTAGTATTATATGACTCTAAATATAAAATATGGAAAAGATATGAAAAAGTATGTAAGGGCCAAGATAGTAAGAATCAATCACAAGGAATGGATCATATAATCGAGTACAATGCTTTTATGTACTCCAAAGCAAAGGGAAAAAGAAGAAAAGAGTTAAGTATACAATAAGTACATAGAAGTGAAGAGTCTTCAGAAGAGTTAAAGTAAAGAGAATTAGATGAACATGTAAATCATAAGACTAGGATAACAAACTTAGTTGAAGCAAAGGTAAATGTTAGAAATGATGAACTTGATTAAGGAATGAGGGTTATGATATAATTGAGAGCATGGAATGTATACCTTTGTTATGAAGTTTAATACATTCATCCTTAATACCGTTGGATTTCAAGTCGATATAGAACAACAAACTAGTTTCTAAAAGAAGAACAAAAGTGTAGCTTAACAAATGAATAAGTCATACAAAGGTAGACTATATTCAGAAAGGAAAAACTTGATTGAAAGAGAAACTATGTTTGACCCATGCATGAGCCGTTTGATTTAAAATGAAGGATATGTAATGTATTAAACATGAGGTGAAACTAGTAGAGAGATTATTGATTTAGAATTTCAATTTCACATTAGAAGGAGGATAAAAATAAATATGTGCAACATGGTATACATGATCATACAAATGAATAAGCAACATGATGACAAGAGAAAATTAGAAGTTAAAGATGACAGGTGGAAGAGAAGTATATGATAAGAGGATTATGGAAAGTAAGGAAGGGTTTGAAACATAATGGAGTAGTACAGATTATAAAAGAAAGAGGTTAGGAGATTCAAGCAAGTGCTAATTAGTCAAGTATCCTTGTTGATAACCAATTAAACCTACATATGAGAAATGTATTAAGTGAATGTTTGAAGATTAGAATTATAAGTCTCAGAATCATCTTCTTTTTCATATATTACTTATTGAGAGAAATGTGGGAATGAAGTGATAAGAAAATGAATCATATATGATGTATAACCACCATGGTAGAGACATCTAGTAAATGTAATAATGACACAATATGATGATGGAACCCTAGCAAGGTAAATTGAGAATGTAATCTATCTGAATGGCCAAATAAGAGAAAGGAAATTCAATTGATAAGATAAGGAAGACTTTAGTAAAACTTATGAGATCCAAAGTTTGAATTTCAAATTAAGGGAGCAAAGTCACATCATAATAACGTCATGCTACTGATAGGACCAAACCCTAGAATGTTTATAGTTTTAGTAGTTGAAGGGATGTAACTACTAATTTGACCTTGAATACTAGCATCTCTATAAAACAAGATCATGAGATTTGCAATATGAGAAGTAAACTAGCACTAATAGTAATCCAAGGTTTAAAGGTAGCTAATCTGAAAGGTAGATAAATAATATGGAAATGATTCAGAGCAAAGGATAAGAAATAGATTTGAAACATAAGAGGTGTGATTTGAATAAAAGGAGGCGTGATACATGAGCAAAGTGTGATCTAAAATAAATTCTTGTTGTGATAAAAAGAATGATGAATAATCTATTCTTACATTGAATGTTTCAATGTTAGGGATGTTTATTCTATATGATCAAAATGAGAAGGATAAGTAACAAGAAGTAAGTAGTAATGAATGAGGAGAAATAAGAGAAAACAATGGCTTTCAGTAATGCATGAATTTGTTTTTAGAAGTATAATTTCTTGAAGGTATATTAAGGGATGTAAATTTGTTTTACGTATGACTTCAGTTGTACATGTGCAAGCAATATGTTAATTAAAGGTGTTTGATAGTTTTAGTCATTCATACCAGTAATCCATCTTAGTATTGTACAATTGTGGTTGAATCTAGTCTTCCAACTCATTAGTACTTTGCTATTTGAGTAGCACAATAGTAGAATTAAAAACAACATGGTGAACTCACTTTTGTGACTCAGATGTAATAAAATATAATAGTACACATTGAGCCATATGAATTGAGATAGTTGGATCAGATTATCATTGTTAAGGTAACATCCCAAGTGTATGTAAATATTGAAAATGGTTGTTTCCCTTTCTCTTTAATATGATTGATTGTGGCATAGAGAATTCTTTTGTTGTCATTGAGAAGGCTTGCTTAAAATTCTATTGTGATTAAAAGAGAAACAAATGACTCAATGTTGAAAATAAAATTCTAGACCATTGTATTCTAAGGCTTAAAAGGAGAGAGATACCCCTAGTAAAGGTTCTTTTGAGGAATCATGTATAGAAGAAGCTACTTGGGAAGTGGAGACGGAGATGTTCAACACATATCCTTTCCTCTTTTAGAAATTTTGAGATGAAATTTTTATTCGAGGAGGAGAATTGTTACAACCCGTTTCTAGCTTTGCTAATAATCCTTGAGATTTAAGGTAATCTTAATGTTTGTCATGTTTTTGTTAGTAATATTTTATCTTGTGATTTATCTTAACTTTGATAACCGTAAATACTTGATTGGGCAACTCATAATAATGACTTAAGCATACTATAAAGATCTGAGATGGAGTAATATATCATTAACCCATACATGTATGCAAGAAGTGAGTTAATGAAATTGGAGGAAATAATTAGTAAATGATTTTCATTTGAAAATATTACGAAAATATTATTATAGTATTGTATAGAATTTAATTATGAATCCAACAAAAAATAATGAACTAAATCAGAGTTAAAATGAGATAGTTGTGCCCTTTTTAGTAAACATGTACACAGTGTCGTGACCGTGACGCTATGTCATGTACCGTGACCGCGACGCTATGCCGCGATCGTGATGCTGCATCATGTGTTGCGACTGCAATGCTATGTCATGTGCCATGACCACAATGCTGCGTCGTGTGCCGCAACAGTGACGCTGTGTCACGACAGCGACGGATGCCGCCCAGAACAACCAATCGTAAGATGATCATATCTCGGGCAATACTTATCTATTTTCAATGAAATGAAGTGTGTTGTAACCGCAATTTGATCCTCTATCATCTCAAACACCTTTCTCAACAAGAGGGTGACCTGGAAGGTAATTTTTGGGATAATGTTTGGGAAGAAAGTGAAGAATGGTGGAAATCCAAAAAGGTTGTCGTAGATTCAACTTGGTAAGTAGTTTTTAACCGTCGATTCTTCCTCCTCCTCATTTACCCTTGCTCAAAATCCCTAATTCAATGAATCTAAGGTTTGACTTAACCTCTGATTTTCATTTTCTACCTACAACAGACCATCTTTAAGGTTGAAAGGAAGAAGAGACCGGTGATTTGCTAGAGTTTTGGTATGGATTCGAGATTTTCAGAGTTGGGCTACGTATTTAAGGTGTTTTCACACCTTAGGGTGAGTGGGTACTTCCTTTAAATAGTAGATTGCACAAAAATGAGTTAAACCATCAAAAATCTTCAATTGCTTAGTGTGCGAGTACAAACCCTAAGTTGCATTTTTGATCTAGCTTTTGCAAGATGATATGAAATGGATTATTTCTCTATTGTGATGAAATTTTTATTATGAAATCACATTATAAATGATTGCAATCTATCTTAATGAGAATTCTTAAAGTAATTGTGGAGGTTACATGAATATACTGAAATTTAGGGTTTCCGCTATGACTAAAATTGTTGTATAATTGAATAAAGAAGTTTGCCTAGTTGAATCTCCTTGCTTACGAATGATTGTTTTATTTGTATGCATATTACATATATGTTAGGTAGGATCTTGTATTTCATTTGATGATATCAATATTTTCCTGATATATCAGTAAGGAGGGTGAAACCCTAAATGAATGGAAAGTTGGAGATTTGCAAATAGATATCTTGATTCAATTTTATTCTTGACGTATGATGTTTTAGTAAATGGCATGGAAACCCTAGTTTAGTTCATTATAGGGTTTCATATATATATTCAATTATATGTGAACTGCATAGAGCAATCATTATTCAATGAAGTTATGATGTATTAAATCTTTATGCGAGTCATGTGTTTAGTGAATCAGGTAAATGAAACCCTAATGATAGGGTGTTCAGTGAATCAAATATTGTGATATTACTGTTTCTCAGTATGAGATGTGGTTATGCTTAATAGTTCAGTTGTGGTAAATGTTATCAAATGGTTTATGAAATGAATGGTTTACAAAGTTGAACTAAGATATGTTGATGTGATGATTGAATTGTGAATTAGACATTTAGATGCCCTGAACACTGTAGAATCCTCACATGATGAGGCATGCGCTGTGGGGAGGAAATGGTTTCCTGACTAGAGGTAGTCCAGATTGAGGTAAGCTAGAGCTCACCAGTAGGGTGTGGGGGTCTTGACTAGTAGGGAAGACTCCATATAGTTGTGTGGTACCCAACACCAACTGGGGATACCGGTGGTACATATGTTACATGTTGAGTGATAAGTAGTTAGTAGGTCTACTAATATACAATAAACATGAGGGCTTTGACTCACCGCCTGAGTACCCAAGTTGAGAGGTGGAGTCTAAGATATCCAACCACTCCCATTAGCCACCGACAGGTAGACGTGCCGAAGCCCGCTGTAGACGGGGTCTTACTCGAGATATAGGGTTAGGAACCTGGGCATGTTTCTAAGCCATGTATAGTGAGATTGTAGCTTGTTACAATTCTTTCACATGTTGTGGTACACATCATGTGGGTTTAGGGCATAATAAGATGAATGAGAGGTTAAACAAGTGTGTGCATTTATTCAATTATGCTTTGTATGTTTTTGAATTATTAGTTCTCTTTGTGATCAATCAAGCTTGTTCACATATTGATTCACTCTTGTAGATATATAGAGTATCTTTCCATATTTATGTTTGTGAATGATTAGTCTGTTTAAAGATTACGACTATTATAATTGATACCAGTTGCTCAAAAGTATATCTATAATTATATTAGTGCTTTAGACTATTTCATTGAAGTATTCATTCACTAAGCGAGTAGGCTCACCCCTCTACTCACAATTTTTAGGGATAACTTGTGGATTAAAGATGTCAGTGCATCAGAGTAGATCTTCCACATGAGTTAACTAAGATTAGTTCAGTTCAGTCGGTCCCTGTCACTCTAGGTCCTTGTATAGATATGAAAGAGTTGTAAATGATGTTTTGTATCTTTGATTCCTTAATAATAGAGTATATATCTGGTTAACATGTTGTATATATGTGGAAGTGTGAGAAACAAAATGAATGTATGGATGTTTATCATTAATGTTGAGATCATATTAGACTAATCAAAGTTTAATTCTCTTATAAGTTTGATTATGTGATTGAATGCGAGAAAACAAAGAGTTTGAAATAAGGGGGAAAAAGTTGGGAGTGAACTTTGTATTAACTATAATCCTCAAACTTATGCCCTAATCCTATGATTAGTGATAATCGTGGTATTTGGGTGTAACAGCTTGGTATCAGAGCTTAGGCTGAGTCATCAGGGACCATTAGGATAGAAAGTCAGAATTATAAGTGTGGCAGATAGGAGGTGATGTGTCTATAGCTCTGGGAGGTCTGAGTATTTAGATACCCTGGCCCGGTATCTAAATACTTAGGTTGACTAGTATCAAGATACTCTGTCTATTCTTCTCTGAATGCCCTAGCCAGGTATGTAGAGTAAGGATGGGCTAGATAGAAACCCTAGAAATATTAGAGTTAGGAGACCAAAAAGTAATGAAGGAGATAAGAGCTTAAAGATAGAATGTGATACAACTCTTTCTTTATATTGCTTCTTTGATTCGAGATTAATAGAAATGCTCTTGTATGTATGAATTCATATTATCAGTTTGTAGAATATGTATGATTCTTTTAGATTCTTGTGTATCTTGAAGTTGATTCAGTTATTCTTTGTATCAAGTAGACCAGAAGTTATGTTCAAATGAGTTTTCCCTAAGTTGATATTCTTTCCACATGTTTGAGATGAATAGGAGTTCATTAATCTTGAGTAGCCCTTGGCTTCAAGACTGCAGGTTCAGCCTAGTTTTCCTGGCAGCGTGCGTTACTGGGATCTAATGAATCCTTTTGAAAATATAATAAGAGTACACTCTGGATAAATTAGACCCACATCATAGTGAGAATGTACATACACTAAGATGTTGAAACATATGGGAAAGATTAGAATAGCTAAGAATCAGTTAGAACTTATATCTGAGATCCATCTTTGGGGCCTCATATGAGAAACCCTTAATTAGGAATGAAGGAACACAACATAAGGTTCAGATTAAGTTTAATGATTAGTATTATATGAACCCTAAGTATGAAATATGGAAAATATATGAGAAAAGTATGTAAGGGCCAAGA
Organism: Alisma plantago-aquatica; assembly: GCA_963693085.1. Lineage (NCBI taxonomy): Eukaryota > Viridiplantae > Streptophyta > Magnoliopsida > Alismatales > Alismataceae > Alisma > Alisma plantago-aquatica. The sequence continues at coordinate 298,873,959 of OY856415.1, forward strand.
TTGTAAAAATCAATCATGAGGAATGGATCATATAATCAAGTATAATGCTTTTATGTACTCCAAAGAAAAGGGAAAATAGAAGAAAAGAGTTAAGTATACAATAAGTACATAGAAGTGAAGAGCCTTCAGAAGAATTAAAGTAAAGAGAATTAGATGAACATGTAAATCATAAGACTAGGATAACAAACTTAGTTGAAACAAAGAGAAATGTCATAAATGATGATCTTGATTAAGGAATGAGGGTTATGATATAATTGAGAGCATAGAATGTATACCTTTATTATGAAGTTTAATACATGCATCCTTACTACCTTTGGATTCCAAGTCTCTATAGAACAACAAACTAGTTTCTAAAAGAAGAACATAAGTGTAGCTTAACAAATGAATAAGTCATACAAAGGTAGACTATATTTAGGAAGGAAAAACTTGATTCAAAGAGAAACTAAGTTTGACCCATGCATGAGCCGTTTGATTTAAAATGAAGGATATGTAATGTATTAAACATGAGGTGAAACTAGTAGAGTGATTATTGATTTAGAATTTCAACTTCACATTAGTAGAAGGATAAAAAGAAATATGTGCAACATGGTATACATGATCATACACAAGAATAAGAAACATGATCATAAGAGAAAATTAGAAGTTAAAGATGACAAGTGGAAGAGTAGTATATGGTAAGAGGATTATGGAAAGTAAGGAATGGTTTGAAACATAATGGAGTTTAGGAGATTCAAGCAAGTGCTAATTAGTCAAGTATCCTTGTTGATAACCAATTAAACCTACATATGAGAAATGTATTAAGTGAATGTTTGAAGATAAGAATTCTAAGTCTCAGAATCATCTTCTTTTTCATATATTACTTAATGGGAGCAATATGGGAATGAAGTGATAAGAAAATGAATAATATATGTTGCATAAACACCATGGTAGAAACATCTAGTGAATGTAATAATGACACACAATATGATGATGAAACCCTAGCTAGGTAAATTGAGAATGTAATCTATCTGAATGGCCCAGTAAGAGAAAAGAAATTCAAGTGATAAGATAAGGAAGACTATAGTAAAAATTGTGAGATCCAAAGTTTGAATTTCAAATTAAGAGAGCAAAGTCACATCATAATAATGTCATGCTACTGATAAGGACCAAACCCTAGAATGTTTAGAGTTGTAGTAGTTCAAGGGATGTCACTAGCGATTTGACCTTGAATACTAGCATCTCTATAAATCTACATCATGAGATTTGCTCAATGAGAAGTAAACTAGCACTGATAGTAATCCAAGGTTTAAAGGTAGCTAATCTGAAAGGTATATAAACAATATGGAAACGATTCAAAGCAAAGGATAAGAAATAGATTTGAAACATAAGAGGTGTGATTTGAAGAAAAGGAGAAGTTGAACATGAGCAAAGTGTAATCTAAAATAAATTCTTTCAGTGATAAAAAGAATGATGAATAATCTATTCTTACCTTGAATGTTTCAATGTTAGGGATGTTTATTCTATATGATCAAAATGAGAAGGATAAGTAACATGAAGTAAGTAGTAATGAACGAGGAGAGAAATAAGAGAAAACAATGGCTTTCAGTAATACGTGAATTTGTTTTTTAAAGTATAATATTTGAAGGTATATTAAGAGATGGTAATTTGTTTTACGTATGATTTCTGTTGTACGTGTGCAAGCAATATTTTATTTAAAGGTGCCTGATAGTTGTAGTCATTCATACCAGTAATCCATCTTAGTATTCTACAATTATGGTTGAATCTAGAATCTTAGTATTCTACAATTGTGGTTGAATCTAGTCTTCCAACTCATTAGTGCTTTGCTATTTGAGTAGCACAATAGTAAAATTCAAAACAACATGGTGAACTCTCTTTTATGACTCAGAGGTAATAAAAAACAATAGTACATATTGAGCCGTATGAATTGAGATAGTTGGACCAGATTATCAATGTTGAGGTAACACCTCAAGAGTATGAAAATATTGAAAATGGTTGTTTCTCTTTTTCTTTCATATGATTGATTGTGGCATAGAGAATTCTTTTGTTATCATTGAGAAGGCTTGCTTAAAATTCTATTCTGGTTAAAAGAGAAACAAATGACTCAATGTTGAAAATAAAATTCTAGACCGATGTATTCAAAAGCTTAAAAGGAGAGAGATACCCCTAGTAAAGGTTCTTTGGAGGAATCAAGTATAGAAGAAGCTACTTGGGAAGTGGAGACGGAGATGTTCAACACATTTCCTTTCCTCTTTTAGAAATTTTGAGAAAAAAAATTTATTAGAGGGGGAGAATTGTTACAACCCATTCATAGCTTTGCTAATAATCCTAGAGATTTAAGATAATTTTAATGCTTGTCGTGTTTTTGCTAGTAATATTTTATCTTTTGCTTTATCTTAACTTTGGTAACCTTAAATACTTGTTTGGGAAACTCATAATAATGACTTAAGCATACTATCAAGATCCGAGATGGAGTAATATAGCATTAACCCATGCATGTATGCAAGAAGAGAGTTAATGACATTGGGGGAAATAATTAATAAATGATTTTTTATTTAAGAATATTACCAAAATAATATTATAGGATTGTAGAGAATTCAATTATGAATCCAACAAAAAAAGAATAAACTAAATTGGAGTTAAAATGAGAGAGATGCCCTTTTTAGTAATCATGTATGGAGTGTCGCGACCACGATGTTGCGTCATGTGCCGCGACCGTGATGTTGTTTTGTGTGTCATGACTGTGACACTGTATCACGACCACGATAGATGTCGTCCATGATAGACAATCGTAAACTGATCATATCTCAGGCAATACTTATCCGTTTGTTTCGTTGGAACCGTAATTCGATCCTTATCATCTCAGACACCTTGCTCAACGAGAGGGTGACCTAGAAGATTATTTTTGGGGCAATTGTTGGGGAAGAACATGAAGAATAGAAGAAATCCAAAAGGGTTGTCATAGATTCGACTTGGTAAGCAGTTTAACTATAGATTCCTCCTCCTCGTCATTTCTCCTTGATCAAAATCCCTAGTCCAATGAATCTGAGGTTTGTCTTAACCTCCAATTTTCATCTTCTACCTACCACAGACGATCTTTAGGGTTGAAAGGAAGACGAAACCGGTGATTTGCTAGAGTTTTGATATAGATTCGAGATTTTCAGATATGGGATATGTTTTTACTGTGTTTTCACATGTTAGGGTGAGGGGATACTTCCTTTAAACCATAGATTGCATGAAAATGAGTTAAATCATCAAAAATCTTCAATTGCTGAGTATGCGAGCATAAACCCTAAGTTTCCTTTTTGATCTATCTTTTGGAAGATGATATGAAATGCATTATTTCTCTTTGTGGTAAATTTTAGATTATGAAATCACATTAGAAATGATGGCAATCCATCTAAATGAGAATTTTTAACGTAATTGTAGAGGTTACATGAATATACTAAAATTTAGGGTTTTCAGCTATGACTGAAATTGTTGTATAATTGAATAAAGAAGTTTTCCTAGTTGAATCTCCATGCTTATGAATGATTGTTTTATTTGTATGCGTATTACATATATGTCAAATAGGAACTTGTATTTCATTCAATGATATCAATTTTTGCCTGATATATCAGTAACGAGGGTGAAACCCTAAATGAATTTTAAAGTTGGAGGTTGGTAAATAGACATCTTGATTCAATGTTATTCTTGATGTATGATGTTTTAGTAAATGGTGTGGAAACCCTAGTTCAATTCATTACAAGGTTTCATATATATATATTTGATTATATGTGAACTGCTGAGAGCAATCTTCATTCAATGATGTTATGATGTATTAAATCCGTATGCGAGTCAAGTGATTAGTGAATGAGGTAAATGAAACCCTAAGCCCCTGTTTGGTTCCGGACTGAAACCGGATCGGCGCCTGTCGCGTAGCGCCAGCTCAGCGTTTCTCGATCTGGATCGGCGCGGATCAGCGTTTGGTTCAACATCCCGGAACGGTGCCATTTCAGGGTTCCGTAATCCCAAAACCCGGACCAACTCAGTCCCGGTCTGAGCGGGATTTCATTTGCAACCCGGTTTCAACCTCGCTCCCGTCTTTCCGTCCCGATACTCCCCCACCCCCGCGCCACCCGATACCCTCCTTTACTCCGTCTGAGTAGTGCTGCTCAAGGAAGACGATAACTGGGTCTAGGAGTAGGTGTAGGTCGGCTTTACCTGTTCCCCGTCCACCCGTCCACTCGGCTCTGTCCCGGCGCCGGCGTGTGGTGGTAGTAGGTGTTTTGAGAATGCAGCCGGTAGGGCGTCGCCATGGCAGTGCTGCTGGGAGGCTATTCACGGGGAAAACAGGAGGCCGTAGCAGACGGCGAATTGAAAGCAGGTAAGGGCATTGTGTTGTCCAATCTCTTCTTCCCCCTACTGCTGTCACGACGCTTATCAATTTTGCAGGACATCGACAAACGTCGAGCAGCCCCAAACGAAAAGGCAGCAGTCGAAAAGGCATTTCTGCTATAAATTGGGGGTAGTGGTCCTCCAACTCCTCCCGTTTTACCTTGTGAGTGTCGTCAACCTCCTTGCAGACGCCTTCGGTTCCGACTATTTGTGTAGCTGCTCGACAACCTTGTCGGATCCAAGACCAGTCCTTCCACGGTAAGTGCATTGTGTTCTTCCGTTGTTCTTCTGTTGTTATTCGTTTGTAGTTGTGTTCTTCCGTTGTTGTTCCAGTTATTAACCAGTGTGTTTGCCTTGTGTTTTTGTTTTTTTGCTGCTGTGGTGCGCGTGGACGGCGACGACACTTGTGGTGTGTGTGCGTGGACGGCGACGGCACTTCCGGTGTTTAGGTATGCTCTCGCTCTCTGACCCTCTCACACCATGATCATTGCCAGTTATTGCTGCTGTGGTGTCCGTTTGAGGGCAACCACATCCCTTCCTTCTTCTGTTTTCCTTCTTCTGTTTTTGATCCTATCCCATTCCACCTTATTTTGAACGGTGCTTTTTTTCCATTGTTGTGAGCTTTGTTCAAACTGAAATACAATTCAACGTTGATAATTTGATTGTCCATTGGTTTCTGTTTAATCATATATACTGTTTTGGATCCGTGCAATAGTGTATATCTGAAATGAATTCCTTCTGTAAAATGTAAATAAATGTAACAAGATTGGAAAAGCAAATACAAAAGAACACCATGTTTGAGTACAAATAATATCTTCCTAGCTTGGGCAGTCAGTTAAAATTTATGTGTGTTCCCCTGTTTGAATATGAGCTCATTGAATGTGAATATATAATTACTATTTACTGAAAATAGTATTAATGCATTTTGTTTTTATACAAATATGCTTAAATGATATCATCATCATCATTTTCGACAAAGTCTCCTTGACAGGGCCTCCTTGAGAGGGCCTTATGATCCATGTCTGCTATGTGTTCTAAGGAAGAACAAGAGTGACTAATTTTTGTTGTGGGAGAAAACTAGGGTTTAATTTGGGTACTTGATTTGGTTGGGATTGGTATAATAATTTGGGGTAATCAAGCAAAGGCAAAATTGCAAATGATTTGTATAATAATTATAGCACTGGGGTAATCAAGGAATGGCAAAATTGCAAATGATTTGTATAATAATTATAGCACATGATTATTCAAATTACATATGTTTCTTATATCTACACATGTATTTGTTGATGTGTATAATAACTATAGCACATGATTATTCAAATTACATATGATTATTCAAATTACATTATGTTTCTTATTACATATGTTTCTTATTATGTTTCTTATTCTACACATGTATTTTGGAGAAAGCTGTGAATAGTTGAGGTTTTAGGTGTAAAAACATGCGCAAATCAGACCAATAATATTGTAAGTATTTGGTTTGACAGTTCAAAAATAGTTGCACACAAACATGGACCACTGAACAACCCAAAAGAAAGACCACATGTTTGAAGTTCTATATAATTTCCTCATTTTAATGACTTGTTTTTGTCCTATATGTTTGAAGTTCCCATGTTCTGTGTCCCTGCCGGTGTCTATGTCTAGAAAGTTTGTTTGTGTTTCCTTAATTGGGAACAACAATTTTCTTTTGATCTCATAATAATGTCACAATCGGACAATATTAATTGATACCATTGTGCAAGACTTCTACCTCGTTTCGACTTGGCTAGGTGTCGAAGTGGAATTTTGTAGAACATTTGAGCAAGTTTTGAGGAAATTTTCAATGCAAATTTTGATAAAACGTTGATGCCATTTTTGGAAGAAAATAATTTTCATTTGATGGGAAGTTTGATTGCAAACTTGTACATGCTATAACTCTACTTGCATTGTCTTAAAATAACACAAAATCATAACTCCTGTAGGTAGGTTAATAGACAATACATTAGCAATTGCTTTTCTAATATGAAAATTATTTGAAATGAAGTTGAAATAGTTAAGAATTAATGAATTAATTATATCTAAGGTAGATATTTCTAGACTTAAGGTATATCTAGTTGGATTTATCTAAACTCTACAAAATTCGGCTAAGATATAGCTAATTAGGTCTCGAGAACAATTAATTTAAAAACATAGTTTAAAATTTAGAAACTTTTGGTCGAATTTCAGTTTCAGTGGCTACTAGACATCGAAACCTACCTTCCAACAGTTGAAGTTTCTGCTATGTAGTTTCATTTAAAAATTGAAATAAATTTGAAAAAAATGAGAATATTGTTATGTATTACTTGATTGACTGCAAGATGAAAGACAACATGATATTGCATAATCAAAATCCTAATCGAAACTGTTTTGTATATTTTCAAAAACAGTTGCACACAAACATGGTCCACTGAACAACCCAAAAGAAAGACCACACACTCACCTTAAGATAGTCATGCATGTACTGCTGTGGATTCCAAGTTCTTGGTAATCTGATTTGCAGCTTCTCAAGGCGTATGTGCTTGATAATTAACCATCTTGCAGAGCATAATGTCTGTGAATGCAATTGAGGTCCAGAGTAACACCGTCTAATTTAGTTGTTAGCGACGACCTTTCTTGCTGCTTACAGTTATGCAGCTTTCTGTGACAATAATTTTGTTAACTGTGGGCTCCATTCTTGCATATTATATGGCATTCATAGAACAAGTCTGAAACCTGAATTTTAGCAATTTTTTTATTCCATTTACAGAATGTCTGGACATAATTGACCAAATGTAAATAGGTAAATGTATAAGGTAACATTGATGGTAGAAAATCATGCTTGGATGTGTATGGAATATATTGCTTAAACATCGCTTACATTATTTATATTTTGCAGCAGATACGGGAGTATGTCTGCCACTGACTCGAAGTTGCGTTTTCTATGGTTGAGAGACAGTGACGACGGTTTAGTTTCAACACTGAGGAGGCAGTATGATATGGGTAGGTGTATCGATGGACAGTTTACAAGGGATGCATGGAGGGAGACGGTCCGTGAGATGCAAAATAGGATGTCGAGGCCGGACTTAACGATAGACCAGGTGAAAACTAGGTGGAAGAACCTCAAGAGGGACTATGTCAAACTTAAGCTTATAATAAACAAGAGTGGCGTCGGATGGGATGAAGTTAGGAACAAGCCAAGGCTTCCCGACACCCCTGAGTGGAAGGAGACCCTTGCGGTACATACAATAACCTTACATTGACCGAAAACTAGTCTTTGCCACATATAAATATTGTTATCGTAATAAACTCATATTTTTCAAATTTAGGTAAACAAAGATCTTGCTAGGTTGGTTAATCGGCCCTTTCCCTACTACTACGACATCGAGCTGATGGCGGGGAGGAACATTGCTAGAGGACATCATGCAATGTCTTCTACGGATAGACAAATACCATCCGACGTCGCCTCTGAGGAAGAAGTTGCTGCCGACCTAGATTCATCTAATACAGCAATGCCCTCAGAAATGCCCATTGCAGAACCGGACTTAGGCGCACCCGGGATGCAGAATGAGGCCGACACCGGGGGAGGTGGCACAGATTCCCAGGGCGTTGGGGGAAGGACTCCTCATAGCCACAGGTGCAGGAAGCGGACATCCTTGCCACACGAACGATGCACCCTTTCTAATGAAGTGTTATCTGAATTCACACAAGTGTACACAAAGGTACACGAGTTGGGCACAGGTGTCTCCAGTAGATCCATTGAAAAAGAGGAGTTTGCAACAATTTTACAACATTTCAATGACAATTTTCCCGAAGCCCCTACACAAGTGTTTACAACTCTTGTGAACGCCATCAAGGATTCGACAAACCGTACGATCTACCTCAGCCACGACAAGTATACCATCTACGTGGTATACTTTTAGCAATGTTGGTGGCAGTAGTGGGAATAACACAGGTCCTTCAGCATCCTAACTCCTAACTTATAGGAGGGTTCGAGTTGTGGTTTGCTTTCCAATATCGTTTATCAATTAGCTAGTATCATTTATCAATGAACTTCAATATTTTAGTTTGTGATGATGGTTTATTTGTTTAAGAATAGGAAAACAATTTCGTTGTTGTAATAAATACGATGCATCTACGATGCATCAGTACATTTGTAGTGCGTCAATTTTATTCGTATTTAATGTTCATGTTGTTCAATTTCATTCACATATATCATATTATGATCATGTTGCTACTATTTTTAATGTACGAATCATGAAAGTTTGAAATCGTTTTGGTTGTAGGCATCATGTCAGGTAGTGGGCATACAAAAACAATAGACCTCCTACCACAGATTATAGATATCGTGACTAGTACAGCAAATCGTGTTGCTGATGCAATAGCTGAGTCAATAGCTAACTCCATCATGGATGATATTTCTGATGATGATGACGTACCTCCTTCAATACCTAGATCAGTTAGTATTAGGAGTGGGCACCAAAAGGTGCTAGAAATAATGTTTGGTCATGAACAGAGGGCTTATGATCTATTCCGAATGCGTCCACAAACTATAAATACCCTTGTAGACAAGCTTGAGGATCGTGGCTTGTTAAAGAGTAGTAGAGGATCTCATCAGTTGAGGCTGTATGCTACTTCCTTCAGATGGTTGGCCATGGCCATACCAATCGTGCTTTGGGGGAGGACTACATCCACTCTGGTGAAACCATCAGCAGAAAGTTCAACGAAGTATTGGACACGGTGTGCGCGTTGTGCAATGACTATATTGTGATGCAAACCACAAACACAAACACACATCGTCGTATATCGGAGAACCCAAGGTTCTACCCTTACTTCAAGGTAGTAACAGTCATCTCCTGTACTATTTATTACCGTCACAGTTTTTTTGTATGTTGAAAGTCGATTATGGTATTGTAGAATGCCATCGGTGCTATTGACGGGACACACATCCCAGTCTTGGTAAGACGTGACAAGCAAAATCGTTACCGAGATAGAAAAGGGAATGTCTCCCTGAATGTCATGGCTGCTGTAGACTTCTCAATGGAGTTTACATATGTACTCACTGGCTGGGAGGGCTCGGCCACTGACCAAAGGGTCCTACAAGCAGCAACGACTACAGGCGGTTTTAAAATACCTGCAGGAAAGTATTACCTAGTGGATGCAGGATACGCAAACACTCGGCAATTTCTTGCACCGTATCGCAACACAGCTTACCATATATCTGAGTATCGGGGTAACAGACATTCGTACAACAACAAGAAGGAAATGTTCAACCACCGCCACACTCAGTTGCTTAATGTCATCGAAAGAGCATTCGGAGTGCTTAAGAGGCGGTTTGCCTACCTTAAAAAGGGGGCGACATACCCTATTCATTCCCAGTGTCGCCTCGTAATGGCTTGTTGTATCCTCCACAATTTCATACGTCGCCAAAATGATGGTGACGCTATTATGGAAGAAATACCCGACAACAGTACAACATCTTCCGTCCCACCCAATGGCGTCGATCTAAGTTCGCTACACCGAACAAATGCGACAGATGTAAGGGAGGGTGATGTACAACGTGAAACTATTTCCACTTTTATTTGGGATACTCGTTGAACTGACTTTGTAGTTATCCTCATTTCTATACAATATGAAAACTCATGTAAGAGTTGACATGTGTTGTGCCCCTCTTTGTTTAATAACAATGTATGTTTCACATGTGTTCTCTAATTATTCTAGCCCCTCAACATTTTATATGGCCCATAATAAAAAATATCCCATTTTGTTTGATTAGGTTGTCAGTCTTGAAATGGAGAATGGAATGCCGCTGTGTACATGTGGGCTCCAGTGCACCGTACGAGTGTACATGGATGCCACAGATGCGACAAATGGCCGGTTTGAAGACAACAACCCCCACAGGCCATATTTTACATGTGGTAGGGGAGTTGTTCCAAACAGATGTCACATGATGTTGCCCGCGCACCACGTACATCATACACTTGCCACGTTAACTGCAGTTAGGGATGCGCTGGTAACACAACTTGCATATGCACGCAATGAACGCAAGTCATGGTCAGAACAATGTGACTTTGTAAGTTCCACTAGAGCAGACACAGACCGGCTAAGAGAAGAAATTGAAGTGTTGCGGGGGAGGCGTCTATATCTACGCGAACGACTCGACCTCCTGAGTGATAATGACTCTTCAACGGAGGAAGAGGGATACAATACATCATAGATGTAATATAATTATATGTAATTAAGTGTGGCTTCACTACATGTTTCAACATTCAAATGCGACTAACGAACTACGTTCAAACCTAAGTCTCATACATAGACATATGTTTTGAAGCCAAGTTTATGTTACTAATCATTAATCATGTTTTAGATGTCGATCAATCTATCTGAAGTTCTGAGGTGTGATTGTGGTCTGGTTGCAGCATTGCGAGTTAACACAGAGGATGCGGGGTTATATGATTTTGGCATTCTGAGTCAAAGGCCGGGAGAAATGTATTATATATGTCCTTCTAGAGAGGTGCGCTAGTACAACCACAAATAATCAGTTGCACTAGCTAAGTAAATGGTGAATTTGTTGTTTTTAACTCGGATTTGGGAAATATTTTTAGGGAAAAGACCGATGCAAATACTTTCATTAGGCAGTCGATCTCCCCCCAACAACTGATTCGCTGAAGGCTGAAATTACGTTACTAACTTACGAGTGCAAGTCGGTATGGGGGCAGGCGATGAACATGAAGGACTTTGTTGAAATCCGTCACGACTTCCAACATGTTTACACCTCTAAACAGTACGAGTATGAAGTTTTACAAGCCTCCGTTCGGAGGTTGGAAGACAGTTGTACTCTGCTTTTGGATACTCCTTCACCCCCGATGACTCCATAAAGTTGTTGTTACACTTACATCGGAAACTTTGTATTTTTCTTAATTCTGTTCCATTCTTATGGATGTATCACATTTTATACCCACAGTTATGTTATTTTCTTAATTCTGTTCAATTCTTATGGATATTAATTGCAATATTATATACATACATAATTTTGTAATATGGCTGCACAACAAAATACGACTTATGTTATATGGTGTAGAGAGCTTGATATGGTTCTGAGAGGTTTGATGAGAACCCAATATGAAATGGGGAGATGTGTGAATGGAGTATATACTGCTCAGGCTTGGAGGGAGGTGTGGCGTCAATTTATGCACATAACAGAGGCGTCTTACATTTCTTTGAGCGAGCTGCAACTGCGGTGGCAGCACATCATGAGAGAGTTCATAATAGATAATCTTTTCATTTTAGGAGATTTAGTGCCTCCCCCGCCATTGACCGCTCAACACGGCGTTCGACGCAACTTTGTGACTACTCGTCGCACCTATCCACCAGCACTTGCTAAGTACCTTATGAATGACGAAAATAATAATAATGCATGAAGTTGTAACATAGTAGCTCAAGTTTGTTTTTGTTTATGTTTGGCTGTCTCTAATTTCTATTTCTTTATGTTGTACAACTTATGGGCACAATCAGTTTTTTTCCATCGTTTGATTAAACATCTACTTTATGCACATCTACTTTACGCTTTTGATTACAAGACTTACATCGCGTTCAAACTTGCATTTGTGTATGTTTGCTTGACAACTTATATTTCAATACATTACTATAAGTATTACTTGCATTGTGTGCTCATATTTTAAATTTTTTTTTTAAAATATAGATGCCACAATCGAGATCAAAGTCACTGGGCAAATACGAAAAGATATTGATGTCTCCATCAAAGATAAAAAAATATGTTGAAGAAAATATTGTATGCAAAAAAAAATGTTGCGAGACTTCAGTTAATGGGGGCAAACCTGGGAGTCAGGAACAAGGAAAGGAGGAAGGAGTCAATCAAACTAGGGTTTGTCATTTGCCATTGTTGTTTGACTGGCCAAAAGACGATGTCAAACAACCCATGCAGCCTGTGCAGGAAGAATGTCTCGTTTCATGGGACGAATATGATGAGGCCCTGAAGTGGGCCAACTGGGATGGTCCTACCTGGGATCAAAATAAATCATCGTTCAAATGAAAACTTCTTTGTCATTTCTTTTATTATTATGTAAGAATTATGTGTAACTGTGGTATGGACATGTTTCTATTCAAATGGTTATGATACATGTGTGTAATTTTATGTTCTATCATGACAATTTCAATTATCTTCTCCGTTACAAATTATTGGATCGAATACGCATGACTATATACATAAATACAAGATGCCACACAAGAGAAGACAGATGTATATTATATATTTAAAATAAACATATAAAAAGAGCATACTCATCTTATATCCATACCACTAAACAACAAATAATATCATCCACATTGTGTATGGATATATTTTTTTCAAAAATTGTTACTTGTATTGTAGTGTCATCAGAGCTTCACATATTGTGTACCTGTTAAGGCATTTCTGTTAGAAGAGGACAGAATAGACAGATCCTGACTAGGTTGCCAAACAGAATCAGACTACAGTCAGACTGATAACCAAACAGAATCAGACTGAAACCAGACTCAAATCAGATCAGCTGACCAGAATCAGACTGGGTTACCAAACAGAATCAGACTGGATCCAGACTACACCAATCCAGATCTACTGACTAACCCCGCCCAGTCCAGTCCAGACTACGGAATCTCAGTCCCGAATCAAACAGGGGCTAAGGATAGGGTGTTCAGAGAATCAAATATTGTGATATTAATGTTTCTCAGTATGAGATGTGGTTATGCTTAATAGTTCAATTGTAGTAAATGTTATCAGATGGTTTATGAAATGAATGGTTTACAAAGTTGAACTAAGATATGTTGATGTGATGATTGAATTATGAATTAGACATTTAGATGCCCTGAACACTGTAGAATCCTCACAGGATGGCTTCCCGATTGGAGGTAATCCTGATCGAGGTAAGCTGGAGCACACTAGTAGGGTGCGGGGGTCTTAACCAATAGGGCAGACTCCTTACAGTTGTGTGGTACCCAACACGAACTGGGGATGCTGGTGGTTCCTATATTACATGTTGAGTGATCAGTGGTTAGTAGGTCCACTGATGCATAATAAGCTTGAGGGCTTTGACTCACTGTCTGAGTACCCAGGTTGTGAGGTGGAGTCTGAGATAGCTGGCCCCTCCCATTAGCGTCCGAGAGGTAGACATGCCGAGGCCCGCTGCAGATGGGGTCTAACTCGAGAGATAGGCTTAGGAACCCAGGCATGCTTCTAAGCCTTGTACAGTGAGATCGTATATTGCTGTGATTGTTTCACATGTTGTCGTACACTTCATGTGGGTTCAAGGAATAATAAGATGAATGAGAGGTTAAACAAGTGTGTGCATTTATTCAATTATTCTTTGTATGTTTTTGAATTATTAGTTCTCTTTGTGATCAATCAAGCTTGTTCATATATTGATTCACTCTTGTAGATATCTAGAGTATCTTTCCATATTTATGTTTGTGAATGATTAGACTCTTTAAAGCTTACTGCTTCTATAATTGATATCAGTTGCTCAAAAGTATATCTGTAATTATATTAGTGCTTTAGATTGTTTCTTTGAAGTACTCATTCACTAAGCAAGTAGGATCACCCCTCTACTTATAATTTTTAGGAATAACTTGTGGATTGAAGATGTCAATGCGTCAGAGTATATCTGCCACAAGAGTTAAGTATGAGATTGGTTAAGTTCAGTCGGTCGCTGTCACTCTAGGTCCTTGTATAGATGTGAGAGAGTTGTAAATGGTGTTTTGTATCTTTGATTCCTTAATAATAGAGTATATATCTAGTTAACATGTTGTATATACGTGGAAGTGTGAGAAACATAATGAATGTATGGATGTGTATCATTAATGTTGAGATCATATTAGACTAATCAAAGTTTAATTCTCTTGTAAGTTTGATTATGTGAATGAATGCGAGAAAACAAAGAGTTTGAAATAAGGGAAAAAAGTTGGGAGTGAACTCTGTATTAACTATAATCCTCAAACTTATGCCCTAATCTCATGATTAGTGGTAATCGTGGGATGTGGGTGTAAAATTAATCATTCATGACCTTCCCCTCTAGGGGCTTGGTCTCTTATGGCCTACCCCACCAAGGGCTTGATCATAGTCATCTCAATGTCTTTCTTTCTATACCCAAACTTCTGTAGATAGCATGGGGGTTTTGAGCATGATATATTATATAATGATTTACTCTAAGGTTGCTTATGTTTCTAAAAACCATTCTAATGGATTTCTCCCCATACGTGCATGCATGTAATACTAGGTCACCAAAACTAATTTATATCTTTCTTATTCATCTTAGCCTAATTAGGGTTCATATAGGTAGGGTTACAATATTACCCTCATTACTCCCATTTTCCAAGATTAGGGTTTTGGGTTAGGAGTAGGGACTACACCATGCAACTTAGGGTTTATATGTCCCTTGACCCACTAGGGTTTTCCTAAACCAACCCTATTCTCATCTAGGGTTTATGCTAGCAAGGAAAAACCCACAACTCATATTTCTTTACTTTATCATTATTTCCACATTACGTGTGCATTAATTGGTGGAGGATGCCTTAACCCTACTTCTTCTCAAATACCCTAACTTTATATGAGTAGGGAAGTATCTTTGAGGCTTTATTGAGAAATAGGATGAGAAGTGGATGAAAATTGAGATGAGAAGACATAGAGGAAACATTACTTCAAACAAACCTTAGTGTAAGGCCCCTAAACTTGCTTAAAGAGTTTAATAAGCTTAATTATCATAATTGAATTCCTATAATCCTAATATAACCTTGTTATATGCTTTTAGATCATAATACAATCTTAAGTTTCAAATTTGGTCCAATTTGGACACTGTTTGAGCAAGTTATGCAATTTTATGCACATTTTAGAATTTTCTACAATTTACCCAATTGAGAGGTTTTATGTGCAATTTATCACTTTCATTATGTTCCATGGATATTCTATCTTCATTATTGAGCTTGTTGAGCCATGGGGCATCTATTTAAACCTTGGTTTGAAGGTGTTTTCCTCAAGGGTATATTAGGGTTTACCCCTTCATGGATGAGCTACCTTTAGTAGCTATCAACTAATGAATTATTTGATTGGCTTGGAAATTCGGCAAAGGAAAGCTAAGTAGGTCTATATGGATGGTGGGGGAGATGCTTGTGTGTGTTCTTGTATATTCTTCATAGTTTAAGGCCATGGAAACTTGGAAAGATACTAGAACTTCAACTTTTTTTTTCTTTACCTTAAAGTTTCATATACTTATCCCTAAGCACCCAAATGAGCCATTTTTTCTCCACCACTTTCCTCCTTCTACAAACCTCGTTCTCCCTCTATGCTTCTGCAAATTTCTATCCAAGGAAGAAGAAAGAGGGGATCTTCTTGGAAAAAGAATCTAAGGTTGCAATTGACTTCCTTTTAGGGTTTAAAAAGCTTCCTTCTAGTGATCTTGACCTAAAAGAGTAAGAATCCCCGTATTTCCTCCGTTTATTTCTTTATTATCCTTCCTCCTACCTTTCTCTAGTTCAGAACCTTGTTGTTCCATGGTAGAAATTGCTCTAAAGCTCTAAAACCCTACCTTTCTTGCTCCTTATGCTTATGGTTTGCTCATTTGATGAAGAAAGGTGCTAGATGGATGAGTTCACAGCTTATGCTTGGATTTTCTACCCTACCTGATCGTGTTTTCTTCTGTTTGGGAGTTTTATCTTATAATTATAGGCAAGTTTTATAATTTTCTCCACGTTTATTGCTTAGCATAAACTTTCTAGCTCATGTTCTTGCTTGAAAATGATAATTCATGCACTAAAAAGCTATGCTTGACTTAGATTTCGATTTTTACAATGTTCCCTATTCTGATTTCAGTTCTAGAAGAACTTGTATTAATGTGTACGTTATTACTAAGGTATACTATGACTTGGATCAGGTTGGTTTGACAACCAATGGTTCTAAACACCTATCAACCAATGGTCGACTTTAGGGTTTAGAGCTGATTTCTTCTATAAACACATGACTCAATGGTGGTACCATTGCAACAACCGATGGTGTTGTCTTCATGACAACTGATGGTGGTGACCAAGGGTATCAACTGACGTTCACCCTTAGGTAGTGTTCTCCTAATTATAATCTTAGTGATTAACAACTAAGTACCTTAATGATGCTATCAATCAATGGTGATATTAGTTGATATTCAATGGTGATTAATGAATATAGTGCTAATCTAACAACCTATTGTGATTTAATGGTCACTACTACTGGTAGATCTGTTCTTCACAACCTAAGGTGAGTCAAGCATGTAGTTTTAGCATCAATTAAGCCTTAAACCAATGGTTTCTTGGGTCATTTGATGCAATGGTCAGACCTATACTCCAATTGATGGTTTTAATATATGAACTTGACCTAATGGTTAAGATCTAATGCTTCTTCATCTAATAAATTGGAATGATGCCTAAATGTAATGTGTTAGTCCTAATAAAGTGATTTAAATGGTTTCCTTTATGAGATCAACTTAAGAAGGTCATTTACTGACTTGTTTTAAATAAACAATCGCTTGTGGGTTTTACCCTACTCTCAATGGAACTTTTTATGTTGTTAATCAAGGGATGTCTAGGGTTAGATGATGACTCTTTCTAAAGAACAACTCAATGACTTCATAGGTGGTTTTTTCAAGATGTTTACCTATCTAAACGACCCATGGTTTTATCTTTTCAACATTGAATATAAGTAAACGACCCATGGTTTTATCTTTTCAACATTTAATGGTTAGAAGTCGATGCCTTAATATTCCCATTGTTTTGGGTGAAGTGTGTAGTGTAATATTATGATTTTGATGATGAGAATTTGATGGTTCAATGCCTTAAACTTTTAGTCTTACCTTTGCCCTCGTATTATTATGATTGATAATCACCATAGTGAATTAATGGGTAACCCTATTGAGGTATAGCTTGATATACCTAGCTTTAATATAACTAAATGATGGTAATTGGGTATGAATGGTCCTTGAATGATTAATACAATCATGGAGTACTCTCTTATTGTTGTTGAAACCCTAGTATGCTATAACCCGATGGTTACACCTTGATTTATGTGTGGGTTCATACTTGATAATAGTATGGAATGTGATGGTGATGCTTCAGCTTATGCATCTATGATCCAATGGGGATGTCGTGAGTTAGGGTTTGGGTATGAGTGTTGATTAGTAACATTAATATAATTTATCTTGTCGAACCTAACTCTAATGTAAATAGATAAAGATGAGTATTCATGTTTAACATTCTTAAATGATGGAATGATGGTGAAATAACCTCCTTAATATGATCATAACCTTAATATGTTAATTGGTGGTTATCATAGACACATGGTTGGTACTTTCTTATGCTAAACATGTGCATTATGAATAGGATGAGGGTTAATCATATCTAGATTCCTTGCATGTTGATGTAATAAAGGAATGTTGTTAATGTTAATATAACCCTGATATGATTGTTTGTGAATATCTCCTAGCTCATTAATGCAATATTGTTCTGATCTGATGTATTATATGTA
This sequence comes from Alisma plantago-aquatica, assembly GCA_963693085.1. NCBI lineage: Eukaryota > Viridiplantae > Streptophyta > Magnoliopsida > Alismatales > Alismataceae > Alisma > Alisma plantago-aquatica. The sequence goes on from OY856415.1 coordinate 298,891,867, forward strand.
AGTGATGTTGTTGAGCCTTATTATAAGGCATGCAAAGATAATGATGATCTTGGAGGGAATAATATGATGGTCTTAAAGACCTTTGGGCATGGTTGAGCCCTGAATGAGGTGTAATACTCTTATGTTGATAAGGGTTGATACCTTGTGATATTGTGAAAATGATTTATATCTTGTGATAGTATGATGACTAGGGTAGTCTCATGAATGGCAAATAAATAGTACCATGTGATGATGATATGAGAAATTATGTTTCACAAGTTTTATATCTTTTGAAGTTGTGATATTTATATACTTTCTAGAAGTGAATTAGGGTTTGTATGTCCACTTGTTTGATGCAGCCTTAATTCACCCAATTGGCATAACTAATCAAGTGCAACTCTAATCATGTAGTGCTCTGTGCCGTAGAGCCATCTTCAGGTGTTAGAACTTGTAGGATGGTGAAATGAGTATTCCTAAGGGAAACTCAGAGCGCATACTGTTGAGTATGTGGGGGTGGCAAGTTGAGGATATATCCTTGTCATCCACTATGTAGGTTGTGGAGGATGGTTGTGGTCATGCCTCATACATCTGATGTGATTGAGGAAAACTATGATTGTACCTAGAATTAGAGGGGTTTTATACCCTGTTTCTAGTGTTGTGACCTGTACCAAGGGAAAACTAGTGGTTAGCATCTTGACTATATGTCACTGTGGTGGTAGCTTTGACTGATATGTCACTGCTTTTTTACTCGTACTGACCGAGTGGAAGAGATCTTAGGATACCAACACTCCTAGATCTTATACGGTACCGAATAGCCCTTCACATGGGTCGGTTGGACTTAAACTGCTAATCATGCCTATGTAGTTCATTATATTATGATGTTAGTTCTACTTATGATATAGATCTGTTCCCTTTATTTGAGATGCTAATATTGAAAGCCATGTTATGTTACTAGACATATTCATGATGTCAGGGATGCTTATGCTACTAGATTGCTTATGTTGTTAGCAAGGAATATGATGATAGTTAGACTAATGATAATGACTGTTATTAGATGCAATTTGATGATATTTGAGTAGATATCTATCCAAAGAAATGGATTTATTTGTTATCTATATTTGCATTGATGATCATTCTTGTTGCTAAGATCAATTGCTTAATCTGTTTAGCATACTTGAACTGTTCAATCTGTTCAATTGATTATTAAATACTCCAACTACTTAGTCATCTACTATTTAAAATGTTGTAATCAATAAGCATTGTTGGAGGTTATATCTCTTGCTGTGACATGGGTCTCACCCTTGTGGTTCGCTACATTTTTTTAGGTAATTGGAAGTGACGAAAACAAACATGTGGCAGCAAAGAGGAGCTATAGTAATGCATCTTTGAGAAAGTTGATTAGATGTCTAGTGTATCCTAGAGCCATCCCTGTACTCTGAGGTCTGGGCCGAAAAAGTTTGTATATGGTGTTTCAAATGAATCGGAATTTTGTTTGCATGTTAATGTTTGTTGTGTGGCATATACAAATATTGTTCTCCTATGTAGATATGTTGTAGCTAAGGCGATAGACCAATTTGTATCAAATTCTTGGCATAGTATGGATATAAGAAAAATATTGGGCTCTTATGCAAATGTTTCTAAGTGGGTGTTGATGTTGAAATCAGTTTTAATTTACCCATATTTTTGGGTATGTGGTTAATTAGTAATTGATTGTTTTTTATGTTTTGAGTAATCTCATTTAGTGTAATGGTTATCACGCTTAGGTTCTGGCTAGGTAGGTATCAATGTGGATAAAGGAGTCCTCATAAGAAAACTTTATGTTGCGGATGAAAATATTGCTAGCCCCCAAAGACATGACCCCTTCTAGACACCATTACCATCAGGTCATGCCTTAATAAGTTTCCTTACATTTCTACGGCTTACTTGAAATTATAAACTATTACAAATATGGGTCTCTTTTTTTTTTGGAAAAATATCTAGGTCTCTGATACCACATGTAACAACCTCACTTTTCATTATCCCCTATTAAGGAAAGACCCAAAAAGTTGAGATTCGTTACCTGTAATTCCCAAGGATCCAGATCTAACCAAATAAAAACTAATAGAAAATAATTTCCATTAATTCAAATATTTTTTACAGGATGCTATTGGAAGGAGTTACATAGATTTATATCATCAAAAATATACATATTCAAAAGTATCTATCTAATCCTCCTTTCAAGTTAGTTATCATGTCATTAGGTAATTTCATATGTCCATCATACCTTGATATCTTCATATTTAGCATGTATTCAAAGTGTTGTGAAACAAAAATGCAGCTTTGTATATTGCTATATTGTGTGGGGTTCATGCAAAAGTGTGCAAGTACATAAAACATATAATCAATCAATTACTCACAAATATGAACTAGAAACGTTTTCACATAATCTTTGTTTATGTGACACTCATAGTGGCATTATAATTGAACAAGATGTAAATAAACACTAAAAAAATTATTGGGTCACTTCAAGAAATTCTCAGTAAACACTGGCAAACTATATTGTGGGTAGGAATTTTTGTAACCATGTACCTTCTATAGAGCCATGCAGATCTTGTAGTTATACTTTAAGAATATTGTCTAATCAAGTAAGCACGTCAAGCAGTCAAAATTTAATATACATGTATGTAAATCCTAAAGTGTCACCATCACATTATTCATATAAAACCCTACTCGAGTCCTAATCTAGGGTTTTAGATTGTCTCTACCTTAGGGTACGCAAAAGGTCTCAAACTCTATTTCCATAGAATATGAGCATTAGGTGAATACCCTAATTGTTATATCCATCATACCCTTTCATTAACATCAGTGGATACAATTATATTCCTTAATGACATATCAAGTTATGACCTTTAACCCTAATGCATGATTATTCATATTAGAAACATTAATTATCATCATTATGATCATTATTATCTTAGATTCACATCTCATTAAAAAATATAAGATAACAACAAGAATAAAGCAATGTTAGTGTATTCAACACCTAAATCATCAATTCTAGGGTTTCCATGTATCAATCACCACTTCAACACTTGTAAACACTAATTTTTTAATTGGAATTAGAATTAGGTCTCAATTATATTTTATTCTTGTTCCACACATTTTCTTGATCAATTTCCATATATAACTTATATTAATATGACCATCCTAGCAATTATATAGTATTCACAAATTAATTAGTTGTAGATCATTTAGGGCACACCATGTAAGCATTATCTATTTAATCCATTTTACATGTGGGCCTAGTCCACGCAATATACTTTAGCTGTGTAGATTCTTACTCAGTGTGGTTGCTCTTTTTGAAGAACAAGGGATTATTCTTTTTCCCTTAGACTATGATCAGGTTCAATCAGGCGAGTTGGGGAAAGGACATAAAATCCTGAGGGGGATTGTGAACCTCCTTCCTATTTACGAGCCATGGCTGGCTATTCCCGCACAAAGTCAGCAGTAGATTGACTCTTAGCTAGATACCTTAGCAGCCATGGGTTAGGCTTCCATTACCTTCTCTAGGCTTTTTCGGTCTCAATGTAATACGGCGGTGGAGTACCAGAGTTTGAGGGTGACAAATGGAACATACTAACTAGAGACGTAGAGTGAGGGATGGAAATAGGGGGTTACTTACTCTCAAGACTGGTTGGTTATCACGGAAGGTTCATGGGACCTTGACGAGGGTGTTCCGATTAATGTGATGCCTTGTGCTGGTGTGAAACCCCTGCTCTGGTGATCTGATTTAGGCAATAAGAGATGGTGATCAGATGCGGCACATTGGGTCTCCACAACACTTCGAGACCACCTGGGATGCTTTGAGAGGTCATCGTGGTTATCCTTACCAAGATAATTGACCACTTATGTTGTCTATGGCTTGAATGAGATGGTCACCACCGACAGGCATCATGGTCTGAGTTGATGGGTTCTTGGACACCTTGATAGGAATTTGGAGATTAGCTATTCTCTCACCATCATACAGAACTCCCCACTACCTTATATAAGCATGAGAGTCTAGGGTATATGGGCTATGGATTTACTCTAGAAACCTAATGAGAAAGAATATTTGGGTATTTGTTGTATATGATAAAATAACATATGAGTTAAGTTCTATCGGATCCACCTCTTCATACAGAACTCCCCACTACCTTATATAAGCATGAGAGTCTAGGGTATATGGGCTATGGATTTACTCTAGAAACCTAATGAGAAAGAATATTTGGGTATTTGTTGTATATGATAAAATAACATATGAGTTAAGTTCTATCGGATCCACCTCTTCTTCCCAATTTCAAAGGGCTTTATCTCGTTTGACACGAGTAATAGGGTAGAGAAAAAAAGGTCATGGAAACATGCAGCTCAATTACTCCTTTAGTCAAAAGGTAGGGGATGATGGCTCATCCATCGATCCTCAGATCAATGATCCAAGGAGGACACATCAATGGGGTTCGTGGCTTTGCTTGCCAAAGTCAGACTGATTTATCTAGCTTTCCAAAGCATATTTTCATGTAATTATTACACATAGACCCCTATCCCTTCTTGAATTTCCATAGTTCATTAGAAATATTTTTTTGATATCAAATTTGGAGGGTAAGTCATTAATTCCTCTCCCCACCTATAAATAATTGTTGGGATAGGTTTAAAAAAAATTCCCTTTGATTATATTCTCAAATTAATTGCCTACACCACATGGAAAGCATGTTTTCCTCCAAATTCTAGATTTCTCTTCTTTCCATTACTATTTTCAAGTATAATAAAAGGTAAATTAAAAGATTCTTGTTTGATGCCTCAAACATTGTGTTTTTATTCATGGATAGCTAAATACTCTTTTAATTATCTAAAACATACTAGTTTTCTTTTTGTAACTTGTGTATTATTTCATATTTCAGTTGTCTAATAATTAACAAAATCACTATTCTTTGTGACCCAAGGACCTATTTGCAATTCTTGGGGTGGTTTTAAGCATTAGTGATATAGTAGAGTTGTAGTTTGAAAACAATGGAGCTAGTGTACAGGCTAAGGAACCCATATCACATCAACATTCCAAGAACATACTACCATGTTTCCATCTCATACAAGAGATTGTACATCGAGGAGATGTGAAAATTTGTAGAGTACCAACTAAAAGAAAATTGCTGACCTACTAACAAAACAACTTTCAAAACAGAAGCATGATGGGCATGTAAGGTCACGTGGGATTAGGTACATGGGTGACTGACTCTAAGTGCAAGTGGGAGTCTGTTGGTATGTATGCCCAGAGAACCAATCATCCAATGGTTGTAATGGTATATCTTATAAATGATTTGATTAATAATAAAGGAAATTTTGTCTATATGTTTGTTCAAATATGAGATGATGATGTAACACGGTAGATGTCCAAAGGATGATAGTGCTCAATGACATATGTCATCAGGTTGAGGACCTAAACAATGATATTATATGTATGATAAGAGTATTCACATTCTTGATTAAGTCCCTAGTCGGAAATTATTGTGGAAGCTAATAGACAACAATAATACACAAGACTAGAACGTATGTTTGTTGATGACAGAATCTCATTAGTCATGATATGTGATATCAAACCAAACACATAAGTACTTGTTAGAGAACGGTGTAACATACAGACTTGTCCCTAGTCAGAAATTATTGTGGAAGCTAACAGACAACAATAATACAAAAGACTAGAACGTGTGTTGATTGATGACAAAATCTCATTAGTCATGATATGTGATATGAAACCAAACACATAAGTACTTGTTAGAGAACGGTGTAACATACAGACCTGTCTTGAGTAGTGATACATGGATAACACTCATAATCACATCTCAAAGTGATAGTGGTGATTGTGATTCTTAGACCTAAATTCACTACCTCATCACATGTTTTTTGATGTACACCATCCAACGTGACCTTGAATACATGTTACCATAAAGGTCATGTTCGGGTATGTTGTGACACATTATGATTGACTATGAGTGATGTAGATGGAATTTGTCCCTCCTACTGGGGTTGATATCTTGAAAACTTGATAGGTGATACTGAGAAAATGTATGACCATACTCATGTGAGTCAATATATGATATTGAGCTCATATGCATCTCTACAGTCAGCTCTGGTTCAAGAAACATGGATTGAATGATTAAGAAGATGATGTTTCCATTCCACAAGTTCAATCTGGACATCTGAGACAAAGGAATTATACAATCATAGTAAAACTGATCATGGATCTAACTTGAAGTTGTTCTCCAACTTTCCAATTACTTGGGTAGCAATGATGTGTTGCTAGATATCGCTCATTGCTTGTGATGTCATAAGTTAGTTATAAATGTTCACTTCCAATGTTACTTGGGACCTATAAGGTCACTTGCATAGGATGCACATCAAATAGGATTTTACTCATGAATAAGGTTTGACTTGGTTGTTAAAGTGTTAAAGTAACCAATGTAAAAAAATACAACTGGTTAACTGGATATGTGAGTCGATCGACTCAAGTGTTGAGTTGACCGACTCAAATAATGAGTGAACTACCTGAGAAGTCTGGTCAATCGACTAGACGGACAGTAAGATTGGATCAAGGATTGATGTTGATGTCATGTTGTGCATTGATCATTACATTAAAATCCAAAATGTATCCAAATAGGAAATCATTCCAATCAGTCAGTTGGATGTTTCACTCAACTAAATGGGGTGTGAGATGACCGACTGGGAGTTAATTCGACTGACTCATGATTCATAGCAGCCAAATCTTTATCTTTGACTCCCAATTGATCTAGAACCATGACCCTGACTCTTCTATAAATAGAGGGGTATTCAAGGCTTTCAGAAGACATAACTAATGTTGACAAATGTTGTCCTCTCAGAGTAATATGAGAGCATGTGCAAAGTCTTACCCTAAAAGGGAGAGACAAAAGGGGAGAACAAGTTAGCGCTAGCATGTTGACATAAAAGGGACAAACTCCTTCCCGTTGGCTTTGGTAAAGCACTAAAATGGACCACAATAGGGGTGTGGATGTTATTGCCAACATGCTAGGAGGACTACATCACCTGTCATTTGTGGTGTCACACCTAGAGACTGCCCCAACTATCGTCTAGGTGTTTCCATGGTGCAAGGATTGTCACTGGACTTTTTATGAGACCATGTATATACCTCGCAAACACTTCTTCCAAGATACATTGTTGTTGATGCTATCTACTTGTTTGGGATATCAGTTGAAACTTTTTTTTTCACTTCCTTATCTGCTACCCAAATTCTCAACATTATTAACCTAGGTCAGGGGCCTTAGAGCTAATATTGAGTTTACTAATTCAAGTGGAATATTAACCAAGATACATAATTTAATGAAATAATGTGTTTGAACCCTAATATTAGACTCTAGTGTTGTTGTTTGTTAACTACGTTCAAAAGTAATGGTTTGTGCATTTGTCATGTTTTTAATTCGGCTTTTAATGAATTTTGAACCCTAATTGCCTTAATGAGGCATAACCTTTACTTGATTCATGTTTTAATATCTATTGAAATAGTTTTTTTGTGAAATAAGTGTGAGTCTTCTGTTATACCAATCTTTGGGTACAAACATTAATGAGTCTCACAACCTAGATATCTCCAACCAACATATTTAGAATCTTAAAGCCACCTGGGATAGTAACCAACCTAGACAGGTCTTTCCAACTACAACGTTCCACGTAGGTAACAAAGAAAAAAAACTACAAACATCCTTAGGGCAACTCAACTTAGGGAAGAGACCTTAAGGTGAGAAACCATAACAGAGGTACCCCATATTTAAAATGGGTACACATAGATAGTCCCTCTCAGGGAGCAAGGAAGACAAAGTACTACCTCATTAACTAGGAAAACAAACTTCATAAGAAGATTATTTAGGAACCCACCTTTAGACCCTTCTCCATTCATGGATATGAAGTGTCTATGGGAAGACAATAGTATAGTATAAATGACAATAACCATACCCAATCTAGATGACAGAGCTAGCTCTAATACCTTCATTTTTAAAATAAGGGAGTACAAGAAATTGTGCTAGAATTTCATAGAAAAACAATCCAAAAGACATCTCCAATCATTCAAATAGTATCGATGAACTTAATTATTGACTTAGAACCTAGACTTTGCTTTATCATTTTCTTTTTTTTTCTAGCCAAGATTTACCACTGATGTCAAACTTCTCCTGAAGAACTTGTTCAGAGTCAAGCAAATCAAAGGAGAAGCCATCATCTTCCAAGTCATTAAGGACCTTCCTCTATTGGAAGTATAATGTGAACTAACAACTTGGTGTAAGACGAGTCACATAACTTGTCTCACCACCTTATTGATCAAAGAAAATTTCTAATTCTCAATCCAAGTTCAACCCTCCTACATATGCTACTAGGGAAACACAGAAATGTCTTACTCATCCAAGGGGGAGAAGATAACTGCTAGGAATTGAGTACTACGACCAACATTACTCACGTCATCAATCACCTTACTAGAGTCATTGGATTGAACCTTAGCATAATTGGCTTCGTTAAGTACTGAGAACACTGCATCAAACTTCAAACTATGTATCGTATACGCCTCACATGTAGGAACATGTCACTCTACCTAAATGTATGTTGTAGAACAATTGATAACATCACATGTATGCATAATTATCCTTGATGCCTCATCTTATACTCCTATAGCTTCCTCCTTAGCTCAAATTGATGAAGAATTGTTATCAAAAGTCACATGGCATTTTTACGATTGGTTGTTGTTCGATTACCATAGAGGAATTGAAGATCATTATTAGGATCCTCCTTCCTTAACACCTTGGGGAAGGATGCCAGTTTGTGCATGAAGATTTTACAACCTAGACAAACCAGAGGCGTAGAAATGACTTTAAGCTTCAACAAACTAGGATCACAATCAATTTTCACCATTGTTGCCTTAGGAAAGGTCAAAGAATCTTTAATCTCAACGCATACCTTCACATCTCCTAAACAACAAGTCATAAGAAATATATCATCAAAATCCAAAGGCCTTCCCACCATGCTACTCACTCTACCTAAATGATCTAGAGTTCCCTGGATTCTCTATCTTCACCCTTATTGGTGTCAGTGAGAAGGAGAGAGGTTTGAGAATAGATCCAAGTTCCTAGGCTTGCACAATAATCATCTCTTCATCCATCATCCATGGTTCCTCATATAAATGTCATTCTCTTTCCTTATCATAAGGCATCATGACTATAAAAAAATTCCTCTCCTCAACAATGACTTTGAATATATCACTAAGTCTCCATTGCCTTCGTATCCATCTAGATAAATGACCTTTATAGGGTTTTCTTCCTATGAATCTACTCATCAATTTTTTTTCAATCTAGAGATGCTCCCTCTTGACTCAATAATTTTGTCACATTTCACTCCATTCCTTATCTCAGAATCTATGAAATTGATAACGGCTACATATATATCCTCGTGACCAAGACTACTTGCCCTGCGCTAATCAACTTGCATTGGAAGAATTGGTTTAGATGTAATTGGATCAATTTTGAAACTCTTATTGTGAAGTTCATCACACTATAATGCATATTCTCTCATCTAGAACATTGTTGTTTCTAAATCTCTATCATCACCCTTATTGGTGCCAGTAAGAAGGAGAGAGGTATGAGAATAGATCCAAGTTCCTAGGCTTGCACAACAATAATCTCTTCATCCATCATCCATGGTGCCTCATACAAATGCCATTCTCTTTCCTTAGCCTAAGGCATCATTACGATAAAACATTTCCTCTCCTCAACAATGACTTTGAATATATCACTAAGTCTCCATTGCCTTCGTATCCAGCTAGATAAATGACCTTTATAGGGTTTTCTTCCTATGAATCTAGTCCTCAAATTTTTTTCAATCTAGAATCGCTCCCTCTTGACTCAATAATTTTGGCACATTTCACTCCATTCCTTATATCATGCTCCATGAAATTGGTAACGACTACTCTACATCCTTGTGACCAAGACTACTTGCCCTGAGCCAATCAACTTGCATTGGAAGAATTGGTTTAGATGCAATTGAATCAATTTTGAAACTCTTATTATGAAATTAATCACACTTTAATGCATTTTCTCTCATCTAGAACATTGTTGTTTCTAAATCTCTCTTAATGGGCCCTCGACCCCAGTAGATATGTTATGTAAGTTCATAACAGATATTGTACTTGAAAATAATTTGGAAAATTTCAAAGTTGTATATCTTTCCTACTCTTTTATGCATGTGTGATGTATTATAATAATATCTAGGAGTAGTGCAACCATACTTATTTAGGCACTAAGGTAGGTGTCCTCCTTTGAAGCTTATATTAGGCACAAATGTTTTAATCCTCCATGCATGAATTGAGATTTTAGTCCTCCTAGTGTGTTTCATATTTGACACTTGGGTTTGAGTTTTTTTTTTAAATTGGCGATTCATTCATCCTGTCACCTAGTTTTCGAACTCATGATCTCTCGGTCTTACATCATCACTTTTACCACTTGGGTTCCACTTCATTGGTGTTTAAGTTATGGCTAATAATTTAATGTGTTCATGTCCTGATTTTAGATCGTTCTAACCTTTATTATTCTCTACGATGTCATGGAATTCTTCTTTATAATTATTGATTTTTCAGAAGGCAAGAGATCTTGATTGTTGATTTCACTCCTCAACTAGATGCCTTATTCTTTACCTGACTTCCCGATCTGTTAGTCTTTATCTATCTCTTTATATTTTCTTTTAGGATAGGAACCCGTTTTTGTATTTATTGCTATACTTAACTAGTTTATTTCATTTTTACGCACACCAATATTATATTGACGCACACCTTTTTTATTTCCCCATTTATCGGTGTGCTTCCAACCACCCAAGAGTAGAGCATCTTGTGGAGGGTCAGACCTTCTCCAGTTCTATGAACTAAAAGTTATCTGAGATGGATATGATATCTATTGTATTTTGTACATAATTTAGTTTCTTTATGTGGAATCACCGTTCTGGTGGTGAGTTGAACACGTTAATTTCTGTAATAAATGGTTTTCTTCTTGATGTTGCTTTGTTCATTATGCATAGTAAATATACATTAAGAAATCAATGCACCATTTTCTTTATAAATTATATCTATGTGTTTATTTATATTGTGATGCAATGTATTTTCTCAAAAAGCAATGAGTAGATTTCCTCTCAGGTCCCACTCATTGCATTCTCAATGAGAACAAATAGCACAGTCACACTAGCGAGGCAACTCTCAGAATTATTATTTTAATCAATTCTTTTCTTTTCCTTAACAAACTTACACCTATTTTTTCTTTCTTTTCTGAAACAATTGTTCATTTATTTTCCTCGTGGTCACTCTGGTCAGCTGTGGGTCATCAACATTTTTCGCATAACTTTAACTTTTGCATGTTTCATTCACTATCAATTCTATTGTCTAAATTTTTCCTTGGCTAATGCAATCATCTCATTTTCGCAGAAATGGGGTCAGTTCAACGTGATCTCATCATATTTTTTCTCAAACACAACTTTAATGGAGAAATGGATTAGTACATGCTGTCACACACCTTCCTAAGTCATGACAAGACCACTTACTCATTTTGCCATTCTGGGCGAGTCATTCATTCGTTGTATTCCTCTTAGAATGTTAAGAATGAGGCGGCAACTCTATTTTTTCCCTTGTTGATTTTGTTTGCTGACTTTCAATATCTCCAGTTGCTTTACTGTGGGGAGGAAAATAATGTAAAGAAATATTCTCTTGCAATTCTCCGTCCAATGCAAATATAAAATCATAATCTACGAATTGTTTTCTATCTTTTTATACTTTGATCCAGTTATTGTAATGCTAAAATAACACACGATTCTACTCTCTAGAAATAGTATTAAAAAAATTTATTCAACATTTTTGTTAACAGATATACTAATGAAAAATATAATGATACGTCGTTGTGGAAATATAACTATATCTTCTATTTTGTTTCTCGGTTGGTAGCTTTCCTTTTAATCAAATTTTGTTCGTAGATATATTAATTTTTTTTATATTAATGAATAAATGTAATGATATGTCATCGCCACTATATAACTGTATCTTTCTAGACTTTGATTCGGTTATTGTGATGCTAAAAGAGCACCTGACCCTACTCTCTACCAATAAAAGTTTTTAAGTTAACATTTTTGTTGAAAGATATACTAATAAAAAATATAATAATATGATTAATTTTCTTTTTCGGTAGGTAGCTTTCCTTATCTTCGTTCAACAATTTGTTCTTTTTAACACCTTGTACAGTTGTGGGATTTATTTTTTCAAAACAAGGATTTTTATAATTAATTACAAAAAGCAAAAATTAGGTACAATATCATACAGTAAACCTAAACTTTAATAAATAGCAAATCTTGTATATAGCGTCTTACTAAGAAGTTGTGTCATATATATACTAATTATGTGACATAAAATGATTAATCATATAAAACTATATCTGAGCTAGACAAAATATGAATTCCTGTACATTGTGCAAGAATTCTTCAACATGACATCGTCGTACATGTAATCGGAGGATATGACGGAACCTTCAGAAGGTGAAAATGACGAACCCAAAGGCCGCTGATTGGAAAGTCAAGCCTGAAGGAAAAGATTTGCTGACTTGATGAGGTGGCCGGAATCCCACAAAAGAGACACATGGTCGCCGCGGCTAACATCGACGAGAAAAGAGAGCTGAGGGCCCTATTTGGGACAGGATATGATCGGGAGTAGACCTATTTTTTGCCCACGTAGTTGTTAATTCGGCCCAACTCAGTCGGGACTCAAACCAATATTGTTTGTTAAGAATCAAATTAACGACTCCGTTCAGGATTTCGTAACTATTTTGACTAATTTTGCCCTTCTTTTAGCATGATTAGATATTCTATTACAGATTTAGCAAAGTAGGACTAGAAATTCTATTCCATGTTTAACTATATGTTATATGTTATTATATTCTATACGCATCATTGATAACGGGACCAAACCATTTGTCAGATTTAGCTGTCTTCTATGTTATTTTGTTTTATATGTAACATGAAAATAGGATCAGCACAATCTAGATACCAATTAGGTTGCCAACAACACGAGATTAGAAAACATAACCCTATTATCTCATTCTATCTCGAAATACATCTAATCGGATCAAATCTTAGTCTTATCCCAAACCGAGATCGACATAGACTTATGCAGGAGCGGTTGCGCTAGACCGTCACGGCATGGTACACACGGATTTAAAAGTAGATGTAAAGAAAGGTACGCGTATCACGTTCCAATATTATTATATAGAAAAAAAATTGTCGGATCAAGTAATGTTGGTACCAAAGCATACATGTATATTCATTCAAAGTGGCGTGCAAATTCAAAATCTTCTAGAACTATTTTCTGGTGCCCAATGATGGTCTCAAATTTACCTCGCAGTCGATCAAAATGATTCTTCATAATAAACAAAGCGCGTTGACATCGAACCTGATCGTCTTGGCGACAAATGTTATGAAGCGTGTCACAGTCTTTGTTAAGGGCACAGGCACCAACGTCTATACTCAGTTCCTTAATCAGGTGGACAAGTTCAACAACTTCAGGGAAAAATACACTAGGCTGCTCAAGCAACTGAGTTACTTCATCGAGCATTTTCTTCACTTCCTCATTGAATGTGGCCAGTGTCCTAATCAGTACCAAAGGGTGGCGGCTTGCGTTCAGGTGCTTCATGAATCCGCAATCCAACATCCTGTCGTTCGTCATCGTCATCACAAGTGAATGGATTTTATCTCTTTCGGTAGGCATTGTCACAAGACGAAAAATAAAGAAGAAAACGAATGACGCCACGGAAACGCAAATTCAGAAAAATAAGAGAATTGTAGTACACAGACTGTGGAGGTGTCACTATGTATATATACTATTGATTTAAGATATATATAATCATTAGGAAACCAAATGAAGGATTTATTGTAAGACACGATGAATTAAACGACAAGCATGGCTATGACCAAAACTAAAACGTCTACGACATAAAAGGCACATGCAAATCTCATGGTCGGAAATGACAGTGGGAAGTTTTGAATATTTTAGTTTGCGGAAGGAGGCATGCGAGGCATTCTGGAAATATTAATAGGGATATAAGGAAGGGAAAAGAATATTGGAAATAGTGATTTGAAATAAACAAACTTTAAAAAGTGCATGAATGTGAGGTGCTAGAGCCAAATTGTTATTCTCTTGTCATTAAGTCATTTTCAGTCAACAAACATGTGTCCGTATACATGAAAAACATGAGCTAATGGAATTTTACCTTATGTTCGATCTTGTATCTATATGTGTATATGTCAATATATTATAATATATGTATATAATGGAAATAGAATACATTTCTCTTAAACATTATATAGATGTAGATTCACATGTGCTATTTTTTATATAAGTTCCACCAAAACAGAGCCACCTTGGACCCACCCGCCGAAGTAAATTGGGACATACTTCTCAAACCATAAGAAATGATGGCCATTGTATTCATATAGAGTCCTACTACAAGACTAATGAAATCTTCCTAGGAACTCAATGCCAACATAATTTCTTCATTTTTTTGGTATATATCAAGCTGCAATACAAATTTACTCATGGGAAATTAATCGTTGATTATTGTTAAACTGAGAACAAAATTATGACATAGTATGTATGTATGTGAGAGGGATCTTGAGAAAGTTGCATGTGATTCAACAATATTTTATTAGACCCCAAACAGGTTTGTGTTGGAAATAGGAAAGTTAGATTGCCATCCGGAGAGTGATAGAGATTGAGGGGGAGGGATATTTACAACAAGTGTAAGGTCAAATAAGTCAATTTGTATTTTATTACTATTGTTGAGTTGTGAATTAAAACATTAAGTAAATATTTGAGAGAAAGATGTAAGAAACAATGTAGGGATTATTGACAATTAATGTTGTTGAATTTTAAACAAGAATGGCAGATAATTGATAAGAGAGGGGTAGAAACTGGGAAAGAGAAAGAGTTGTAAATAGTTTGAGGTATTACCAATTTCAATATGAAACAAATGCAGGATATAAGTGAAAATCCTAGGGATAAAAGGTATATCCTTCACTAGATTCAAGTAATGAACTATTGGTGTTTTATTATAATGGTAGTCCATGTGGTGTTGTTGTGTTAGGAATAGGATAGTGGGATGGCCACAAAGATAGTCATAGAGAGTGAGGGGGAAAAGATTGTTGCGCATCCAAGGCTACCTAAAAAAGTCATAGTGCTACCATTCCTTCTCCTTTTTGAGTGATTCAACACTCATACTGGTCACCACAATGAGAATGGGAGGTCTACTTCTAAGTCAACTATCTTTCTCATTTCTTTGACTTGGGAATGCCAATGAATATGAAGCATTTATAGCACAATAGGCATCCTATGTGCCTAACCTCTTAGAGAAACTACTTCCTTTCTTGTCCCCATCCTTCAATTTGCAATGCTCCTATATAAATATAAGGAATCATAAGAACTAAGCCCACATGATTTGAACTGTCTTCTTCTTCCAACCTTCCAACCACTAAAAACAAATGCACTAATATGAAACTTAGAACTACCACACCACCATCATAGTCTATTGTAACACTCATTGTGATCTCTTCTACCAATCCAATATATAAGTTCACAAGTGGATTTTCATGGAACAATTTATTTCTCAAGCAACCTCCAAATGACTAGAATTAGTCAATGGATAAAGGTCCCAAACATCCATCCCTAAGATGATATTATCAAAGAGAAAATGAGGAAGAATAAAATCCCAACATACATGACTAAATAAAAAGATGAAAGCACCAACATAAACTGAATGTTCAACAAGTATATTAAATAACAACATTTTTATTACATCATTTCAATTATAGATTGAGAGTCGCATTATACAAGTCTACTCATGTACACTAGTTAGGATCTTACAACAAGTAAAACATGAACACTTGATCAAAATCCAACTTCTTCTAGACTATCTCTAAACCTGAAATAATGAGGAACAAGAGGGTCAACACACAAGGTGCTGAGTATAGTGTTGAAATATACACATATACAAGGTTTTCATAATTTTAGAAATATTTGCAAAAGTAAACGAACAAGAATAAAAAAGTTAAGTACTAATCCAAATGGGAAACCATGTTTTAGTCAAATTTATTCCAATTATAACTACAATATAATGTATCATAAGTCCTTTGACCAACTTCCCATTCAAAGGGCCTGTGAGGGTTCTTAAGGATCAAAGCCATTAGCTAACCCTTCTTATCGAGATGGTCAACTCTTTCTTTGACAGGTTAAGTTGAGAACTAGCCTTGTGTACATGCTTAGAGAATAGATACATACACATAAGGTTTCTAAAATCAAGTTCTATAATATGTTTTTAGGTTATAAAATCAATGAGACAAAGAATTGAATATAATAATACAATATGAACTGGCAATATGTACAAGTAAATAAGCATACATACATATCAAGTAGCAAACAAGAAACCATAATCATATAATTATTACAGTACACGATTCATAGATTCATAAAGTAACTTATCCTTGACCATCTAGATCAAAAGAAACACCTAACTAAGAACCAGATTACATACATGAGTTAGATGCCTTTTTAACCCTAGTTAGTTCCATCTTTAGCATTTTTTCCAGGCTAGGTTCGAAGTTGGTTATTAGTATATTGGATGATGTTTTATTGATTTAGGGTCCATTATAAAGGCTTTGTTAAAGTTTTAAGTCATTTTGAATCTCCCTTTATGCTATATGATTATGTCAAGGTTCATGTTAGTTATGTACATTTTAGGGTCAAACGACTCATAATAGGGAAAACAAGGCCATGGTTCATCAAGTCAAGGACCCCCTCATATGGTTTATATGAACAAGGTATGAACATAAGATGCACATTGAACATAAGGTGGATGTCCTCTAGAGTATCATCATAATAAACCAACATCAAGTATCTACATTTCAATCATGCATGCCATCAACATATTTTGCATATGCCAATATGGTTGAACATGTGACGAAGGCGGGACATACACAACCAAGAAATTATAAGGGATAGAGGTTTGCTTGATTTCAAAGGGGAGGACAAGCTAAAAGGATCTGGATAACCATTAAGGCATAAGAACCAAAATTGAAGTCATATATATCACATTAGGGAAATTTGTGTCACAAATACCACCATAAACAAAGAAGGTTGATCATGAGCAAGGTTACTGATTTGAAGGATATATTATGCTATGATGCATCAAGTAGGTTCAAGACCCCCTATGACTAGGTTATTGATGTGTTTTTCACACACTTGGATTTTTTGATCGCAAGTGGCAAGATAATGGTCGACTCATATGGAGAGAGGAAACACTAGAGCTAGGTTAGTATGGGCTATGTTGCTAAAGTGGACATTAGGGTTTTTAGGGTTTAAATATGGTTTTGGTTAATTACACGAAGATGCAAGCAATTATACATGAAAGGAAACTAGACAAGCAAAAACCCTAAGTTAACCCTAAACAAGCAATTCTAATTAGCGAGGGAAAACAACTACTTAAGAAAGAGAACTAGGCTACACTAGACTAGCAATTAAGGAACTAGGTCAATTAAAGACATAAAATACCACTCTCTTGATTAAGAAAGCACAAAGATGTACTAACTACACTATCAAGGACTAACTAACAAGAACTAAGCAATTGACTAAATAGTAATTAAAGTAAGAAATTACACTGGGATAAGAAAGCTAAGATAGCAAGAAGGGTTTTAAGAAAGTATGAGAAGAGTGGGCTGTTTGGAGAATGGTAATAACATATTAGTTGATGGGACCATCTCATGCAAAACCTAACAAATCATTCTAGATTTCTAAACCAAACAAGTAGTCAAATGCAAGGAAATCACCCCAGAATATTGGTTGGCCATGGATAGAATAGAGTGTGGGATGGGGAACTACACCCATGCACACCCTATATAGCCTTAGGAGGCTCAAATGGACCAAGGTTAGGTGCTATTTCAATATGGATTTGGCTAATATAGGTTTCTAGTATGAGAACGTTTAGTGTACTTGGGAGACAAAGGTAGGTATGGAGTGTGTAGGTAAGGGTATTTCACCCCCACATTACTCACCTTCTAGCTTTTAGCAAACTCCTAGCCAATTACACTAAGAAATCCAATACTAGATACTTAGATCTTACACCTAGGATTAGGAGAAGGGCAATATGTGTGGGAAGATGGAGTTCTATCTAGGGATCCACTAGTTGGACCTAGGAGCAAATCCCAAAATAGCCTCACTGATAAACCTTAAATGTCGGTAAAAAAATGGAGACATGTCTAGGTCATCAGACTTTAATAATTTATAATACCTGAATGTTTAAGACTCCTGCAACTAGCAAAGGGTCGGAGTAGTTCGGGGTCGAACACAGGGACTAGGAGAATAGTGCTTCAGAACCCAAGTTTTACTTGTCTAAGCATGTCGAAGAGTCGAAGGATTAAGGTTTGTTGTAGCAAAACAAAAGAATCACAAAGAATTAAACTAAAACTTGTCTCCAAGGGGAGTTACCTGAAAGATTATTTTAGGTTTTAGTAGTTTTTATGGTAGTTTTTGCATATGGGAAACCGTGGAGATAAAACTATCTTCGGAGTATAGCTTGAAGAAAGAAAACTTAATTGTAACAAGTAGCAGCGGCCTACATCCAACGTCTTCTTCTCTCAAAGAAAACACCAATGAACCATGCTCTGGGTTCCTTCTCTCATAGGTACCAGGCGTGGGCTCGTGAGGAAAGATAAATTGGGCACAACTCTGGTTCTGGGTACTCTCATACACCTGAATGAGACCAAGCTCTAGAAGTTTACGACATCCTTCTCTCAAAGGATTCAAAACAAGAAACCCAATTCGATAGCTAGTCAAAGCGTGAATCAGAAAGAAGAAACTAGAACTCAGATGCCAGAAAGAAATCATCCAACAAAATAAAGCCATGCATATAATGATATGAGATAAACTCCACAGATTCCAGTAATCATAAAGAAGCATAATTGTTTAGTTACAATGCTATAATTTAATGAAAATAAATGTTGTAAAGGGAAGATAAGTATCAGTCTCCTTGATTTAGGAGATTGAAGTACACAACAACTGACACCTAAGATAATGCTAACCCGGTACCGGCTAGAGGCCATATCGGGATATGACCATGTTGGGTCATTGACTGTGTTGGGCCATGGACCGTGATGGTTAAGGGTTGTATTGGGATAGGACCTCCACCCGATATGGTCATGTCAGGTTGCTGGCCATGTCGGGCCATGGACCGTGACAGGTATAGACCGTATCGGGTTGGGTACTGTGTCAAGGTAGGATACATATAGAGTTAACATTACCTTAAGGCTCTCGGGTTCTTTGTATCAGGTATAGGGGGGCAAGCCGTCTCAGATTGAATCCCAGATAGGAATACAACATTCTTGAAGTGGCCTTGAGGATCATATCATGTTGCTTGCTGCTACCGGAACGTTCTCTAAGTGAACTCCTCCCATCCCTCTCGGGATGGGGGTGTGCTCACCTAGTTATCACCTGGCAGGCTCGTTGGGACTCGACACACTAGCTCCTTTACTCTAGGGACTAGCACTAGCGGGGTCCGACCCATCCCATCGTAGGCTTGTAGATGCTATTTATAGACAACAAGTTGATGGGAGTTGTAGCTTTTATTGTCCCATGTGTCTTTCATCTGTGGCTCCATTCTCGAGGCTTTAGAGTGGCCGATACGGCTGACGCCCGTCATGCACGTTGGGTTGGGAGAGTGTCTGGCAGCGGGTGTATCGTGTATAGCTATGGTGGGTTGGAACCTTGTCGGGCTATGACATCGAGGGTTGGCCATGTCAGGTAACGACCTCGTCAGTTTATGAACCGTGATGAATTAGGCACCATATCAAGTAGAGGGCCGCAATGGGCTGAGACTCTTACACAACATGCCCGCATCGGGTTGCTATCGTAGCAGGTAGAAACCATGATGGGTAATAGGGGTGTGTCAGCCTCGGACGCCGACGAGCTACTGGGCAAGAACGTGAACTTTGTTGTTGATGGGCCTAGTGGGCCCATTGGAGCTTCTTTTCTTGTGGAAAAATAGGAAAAGCCCTGCAAAAGATGGAAAATATTGTCAGGGGCGTAGTGGGCACGATTCTTCATAATAAATAGAATAAAATGAATAGGAAGTTAAGTTTGGAAGCTATTTTGACAATAAAATATAAGTTCTAGCAGCCATAAAGTGGGTGTTATCAACCCCCCCAAACTTAGCAATTTGATTGTCCCCAATCAATCTGTACTTATTTTAAAAGCTTTATTTGTGGTACTTTTAAAAGCCAGGCATAGTCTTCAGACAAAGGTTAAGTATATTTTGAGATGTCCCGAGGAAAATTACATCTGACCACGAACAATGGACTTTTTACTTGCCTTATTAAACAAAAATTTCTCCCCAGTTTTTGTGGGACTTTGGTGCATGATCTTTGAAGTTAGCTTTCGCACCAAACCTTTTGAATCATGGGGTAAAAAGTAGGGTTTTTAGGAAGGCTTAACACTTTTGGGTTTTTCTTGCTTCTCAATGGTCCATCCAGGTATGGGTCCATTAACGGGAAAGTGGTCCCTACAGCCCAAGCCAGTTGGCTTTAGAGCAGTGATTTTGCATCCTAGTTACCACTACCCTGGATCTACCATGCCTAAAGATGGGTACCTTTGGGAAGACAAGTGTGATTTTTAATTGGGCACAACTCTCATGCTTTTATTCACTCTCATAAGACTTTTCTCTCATTTGGGATTTGGTGGGTGGGGAAAGGGAGTTTGTTTTTTGGTCAACTTTTTCCTTCTCATGCACATTTCTTAGCTAGAAGGAGATTATTTTTCAAAGTTGGCATAGAAATGTTATAGTCTTTGTCGTTTAAGACTATGTTTTCAAGAGAGCATAGCCGAAATGTACACAACCTTAGGCACAAAGAGAACAAACTGGAAGTTGTACCAAGTATTTAAGATAAAGTAATTTTTACAAGTTTGAAAAATAGACAGTGTGTATGTATTGCTTATTATCAAACATTTATATACAGTGTATACATAGAGTATGATGAAGGAAGGAAAGGAAAGGAAAGGAAAGGGAAAAGAGGAAAGTTTTTAGAATACCTCCCTCACTTATGCTATGAAGTCCCCCCCCCCAAACTTATCTCATACTCTTTCTGAGACGACTCGATACCAAATCAGACCGTCACAGTGTAATTAATAGTGGAATTAAACATAAGCAATGGATTACTGAAAATCACTAAAAATTAAAACCATTTACAAAGAGATCTAAACACAGGAAAACTCTTTTATCAAGAACCAATGTATTTTATTTACATCCTGGTTCATAAGTACATATCCTGTACCATCCCTTCTCAAGGATTACAAGCATCAACTGCTCTGTTAAAACTATACAAAGGCAACATAAGAACCTCGAGGCATCAAGCCAAAATCTCAGATCGATACATTAAAAGTACTAACTATTAACTCCGAGGACTTGAGAGTATAGAGATGATACATAGGACTCTCTATACAAAATATGACAACTAGTGCCTCCACCTGGAATATCACAGTTGTCCATGTTGCTGCTGCTACTGTTGTTCTTCCCCAGCTATAGGGTTTCTGCATCTACCTAAAAATTTGGATCCCACGGGGGTGAGACAATTGAAATTGTCCCAGTGAGAGATATAACTCTCCGCCAGAAATATTATTATTGCAGTTTAATAGAATAAAACTGAATAGAGGAATCATATATATTCAATAGTAGATAAACCAACGCCTAAATAGATTAGAACAATATTCTTATTCAAAGCATTTCAGCTATGACTTGATAAAGCAGCATGTCACTTATCCAGTAAGGAAATGAAGAAAATGTATAACATTTATCCGTCTAAGATATGCTAAGCAAGGTAACATCAACAGTGCCTCCACCTGGAATATCACTATTGTCCCTGTTACTGCTGTTCTTCCCCTGCTATAGGGTTTCTACCTCTTCTTCTGCATCTACCTAAAAAGTTGGATCCCACAGGGGTGAGACAATTGAAATTGTCCCAGCGAGAGATATAACTCTCCGCCAGAAATATTATTATTGCAATTTAACAGAATAAAACTGAACAAAGGAATCATATATATTCAAAAATAGATAAATCAATGTCTAAACAAATTAGGACAATATTCTTATTCAAAGCATTTCAGCTATGACTTGATAAAGCAGCATATCACTTATCCAGTAAGGAAATGAAGAACATGTATACCATTTATCTGTCTAAGATATGCTAAGCAAGGTAACATCAACCAGTGATTCTCGTATTTCAACCTTAAGCAAATACTCTACACGGCTGATTACATTTTACAATCATACTTAAGCCCAGAGGAGATGAGGTATACCGCTCATACTCCAACCAACCATTGCAAAGTCAAAATTGGTGCCATACATAAGTCAAGGAAGAGTCAGATTTCCATGACGTCATCTTCCTCAGTCAGTGTGAGTACAAAATGCAGGACATCTTGTATCTCTGCTAAATAGCTTTCCAGGGTATACTGGAAACTTCACTATAGAGTTACAGTGGCAGCAGTACTCTCTTCGCGATTGAGAGATTTCATGTTTATCTCACATCGATCCAGCATTAACATTATCGGGAGATTCGTGATACATCCATCCCAACATCGGGAGATTAGTGATACATCCATCCCGGCATATATAATGAAGATTGAGAGATTTAATGTTTATCTCACATCAATTCCTCCATTAGTGTTACACCCCGATCTCACAATTTCCTCAAATCATGAGATTAGGGCATAAGATAGGACTTATATGTAACACAAAGAACACCCTTAACTTTTTTTTTCTTTTCTTTAAAACTCTTGTTTCCCCACATTGAACCACATAACATCTTAACAAAGGAATCTGAACATTTCTTTTACTAATCAGACTTCAATAGTAAAGGTACATGTATAAACATTCATGATGTCTCTCACACCTTATGCACATAAAACTTGCTAATTAGCATATATATCAAAAGAGGAACAATATTACACATCGAAATTACAACTCTCTCTCTTATCTCTTACTGAGGACCTAGAGTGACAAGGACCGACTGACTCAACTAATCTTGTACTTAACTCTTGCAGCAGATCTACACTGATGCTCTGACCATCTTCAAGTCCACGCGGTTAACCCTAAAATGTTTGAGTAGAGGGGTGAGCCTACTCGCTCAGTGAATGAGTACTTCAAGGAAACAGTCTAAGGCACTAATGTGATTACAGATATAACTTTGAATAAACGTTATGAAATTTAACAACAATAAATACTACACTGAGAAGTTCTAAAACAATATAATTGAAATAACAAAGAATGTAAATATTGCATCCAAAGAATAACTACTAGAAGACTATGCTCTAGTCTTCCTTAACTCTTTCATTTATAAGGAACTCTGTGAACCTATATGATCATATTTTATCTTATGCCCTGATCTATGCAGTGTACTCTGCATAGAGACTTGCGGTGCACTACGACCACACCGTACAAGACTTAGCGACACACCCGGGAAATGCTAAGTCTGACGCCAGCCCTGCTCTGCCACAGGACCCCAGGCTCATCGGCCTTCAGGCTCATCAGCCTCACTGCACTACATCGAGTGCTCTAGACTCCTCCTCTAACATGAGTACACAGGCGGAGAGTCTCACGGGGTTACCTCCATGACTCCGCACGGATCTTGTTGCAATAACCCCCAATTTTCTCCAGTGCCACCGTGACATCGCACACGTTGTTGTTGGACACTGGCTCTTTGTCCTCGTGTCTCCATGACTCCGCACGGATAATGTTGCAACACGAGTTTCACCCCTAAGAAGAAGATCTCTCAAAGGGGTTCTACGGTGTTCAGGGCACCTAAGTCTAACATTAACATTATAGGTACATTTTAAACAGAAATCATGACTCATTTAACATTTCTTACAAGGCTCACACTGCCTGCCATATCATATCATAAGCAACATCATAACTCATGTATTCAACATATATATCATATCTCAGTAACATCCCTTTCTAGGGCATGTCATATCTCATCAGCTGCAATTTACGAGATATGTATTGAAATATAAGAAGCCCTGCAGTATGTAGATATCAACTCAGAGAGAACAAGCATATAAAGTTAAATGCACTAGAAACATACAATTCAACAGTTAAGTATCACCACATCTCATATCGAGATCTTTCATGTCACCATAACATGATTCATTGAACACCCTATCCTTAGGGTTTCATTTGCCTTATCCATTCATCACATGCCAACACCCTACTCTTAGGGTTTCATTCGCCTCATTCACCTTTTCATTTACTTCATTCACTTGTCACATGGCTCTCATAAGGATTTCATAGGATATAAGCATTCACTAAATAAAGATTGTTTTCAACAAATCATATACAATCGATATATGTATGAAACCATGGAAATTGAACTAAATTTAGGTTTCCATGCTATTCACTGAGATATCATGCACCAAGGATAAAATTCAAATAAGGTAATCCATGAGGTACATCCTAACCACTTATAAGATTACTAGTCCTTTTCAATGAGGTTGAAACTCTAGAGATATCTCAATTAGGTTAAACCCTAATTACATCATATGGTATAAATCTGAAAAGCATTCTTTCTAGGATGTGTTGTATACGTTTCTAATGTGGATCTACCATCAAAGAGTCATTCAAATAGAGAAGGAATCCATATCATATCAATTTGCAACAACTTAAATTAAACAGACATTTCAGGGTTTAGAATCACATATCAAGCAATTAGGGATTTGGATGCTATAATCAAATTTCGTGCATTATACTATTTAAAGGAAGAACCCACTCACCCTAAGGTGTGAAAACACCTCAAAACTGCAGCTCAACTCAGGGAATCTCGAACTCACATCAAATCCCTAGCAAATCTCCCAATTCTTCTTCCATTCAACTCGGGAACCTTGAAAATGAGGGATTATGAAGAAAGGGTGAGAATAGAGGGAATTTCGACATCATCTTGGATCAAATCAGAGCATGGACGGAATCTTGACATGAGAGAGAAGATCCACCATAAAAGTCTATGCAAAGAATCCAAACTTACTTGATTTCACCCTTCCTGGAATCGCAAAACCCTAATTCAGCAATTCCCCCACTTTCTTCTCTCAAACCCTAACTCTCCCTCTCTCTCTAGGAGCTCGTTTCTCTGGAATGAATGACGAAGAATGAGATCTGTGTGTGTGTGTGGTCGATCATATAAGTCAATTTGAGCTGCTTGGGTCAATTGCATATTGACCCAACACTCAACTTTAATTATATTGGCTGAATATTCAGTTTCACAATAGCTTCTGTAATTCGCCTACTGAATAGCTAACAGAAGCTCCAAAAATTATGGAAATTTTATATGTTATGCATAATGGAGTTTCAGACCTCCAGTAAAAATTTGAGATCATTTATAGTTACCAATAATTAATTAAAAATAGAACAGTGCACTGCTATATTGCAGTCTGCAGAATATTCGGCCGAGTTTGTCCTGCACAGAACTCGACCGACACCCTTACTGTAGAGATCAAAAAGTCATCCAAAAATTACGAAAATTTAACAGAGTGTCTAAAACTGTGTTTTTCAAGCACAGTTAAAATTTGAGATCAATTGGATATACCAATAAAAATATAAAATTCAATTACCACACTGCTGTATAAATCTGGAAATATGATCGGTCGAGTTTGAAACTCGGCCGATAAACAGGTCAGAGCATTCTTCAAAAATTCTTATATTTTCCAATATTGTTCACATTTTATATATCCAAATCATATCCAAATTTTAAGTAAATCAGAGTTACACATAAAATACTAAAAATCATTTAGTGAGACATTCTACTTATGAAATTCTGTATTCATGCATCATCAAAACCCTATTTTTGGGCCGATTAGGGTTTATGTTTCTCAAACCCTAATTCTCAAGACAAAAGAACATTTAGACTTCTTATCATAGTTAAAACATCCTAATTGTGTTATCGTCATTAATTAGATTTCAAGAATGATTATTCCAATTAATCTTTGCAATTGTCTAGGTAAACCCTAGTTTACCAATTAAGCTCAGATGGGGTCGTAACAATTAGGGTGTAAGGATATTTGTGCCCATAACCCCCACATACTCAACAGTATGCCCTCCAGAAGATCTCGTAGGAAAACCTGTTTCACCATCACCAAATACTGATGATGATGGATCTATGGCCAGGACTCTACATGATAAGATTTCACTTGATTAATTAAGTACATTACCATATTCTTTTAGAATCAGTAAAATTTTCAAACATAAATCATTATAACAAATGCTACAAAAATGTGTAATACTTCTATCAAGTACTTTTCTAAGATTTATAAAACATTGGGATCTCAATCCCTTGTCACATCATGGGCATTCTCATCCCTTAGCATCTCATCATCATGATTATGGAATACGAGTATTCAAACCCTCAATTCATCAAAGAACGCTTATTACCACTTATCAGGTAACTAATACCTTCAGGTCATCTAACCAAGGTAAACATGACACTTATTATACAAGCATCTCACATGGCTTTCAAAGCCCATTTAATCTCTTGTTACCTCATACTAGGCAACAAAGCATATTATGGCTCACAAGGCCCATAAAACAATTTCAATAATAAAAATCATAGCTCATACCTGGTTATGTCCAACATCTCATGATACCTGCCTGATTAGTACACATGATAACAATTATATCAATTACATATCAGTACTATACAATGTAAGAGTAACATCACTATTCCCTCATTAGGGTTAGGGTTTCCCAAATTCATGTCAATTAGGGATACTCATCCCATTACCCAAAATTAGGGTTATGGTTTATCATCATATTGCCCAAGATTAGGGTTTCATGCACTATAACCCAAAATTAGGGTTTCACATACCTTCAACCTATATTAGGGTTAGGGTTTCATATAGCATTACATAGCATCACCCTAGATTAGAGTTTCACATCACATCACTGCATCAGGGTTTCACATGACATCACCCTGGTTTAGGGTTTCACATGACATCACTGCATTAGCGTTTCACATAACATCACCCTAGTTTAGGGTTTCACATGACATCACTGCATTAGGGTTTCACACATAATTATCTTGAATAAGGTTCCTTATCACTTTTCCCCAAATTAGGGTTTCATGAAACTTTACCCAAAATTGGGGTTTCATGAAGCATCCTCTTAATTTAGGGTTTTTCATTATATTACCCTAAATTGGGATTTCTCATATCATCACCCTAGATTAGGGTTACTCCATTACCCTAGATTAGGGTTTCACCTAGCATTGCCCTAAATTAGGGTTAGGGCTCATCAACCTCCTCGATTTGGGTTTCATGACCTCTTTATCAGGGATCATACCCTAATTATATATTTTATTAATGTTGAGAGTGTTGAGGCTTAACCACTCATCATTATTATACATGTATGAATTCGTCTCTCTCTCATCCTCTCTAGGATGTTGATTACTTCAAGCATGATTATATTATGTCAACCCTTCATTCATGTACATACATTTAGGGTTAGCATAGTGTATTGAGATATTGCTTCCATAAACATCAAAGGTTAACCCCTCTAAGGTTACTAATCATCCTAGTACCTTAAAGGTACAATCATTGTAATTATCTTTGATATAAATCATTAACAATCATGGGGTTGATTGATCTTTCTTCACATTAGGTCTTCAAACGGTCTTGGTTACCTTGAACCACCAAACGGTTTTGACCCCTCAACCTCCAAATGGTTTTGAGACCGTTTGCCCTCCAAATGGTTTTGAAACTGTTTGGGCATCTAGGGTTGAGACCATTTGCCCTCCAAACGGTTTTGAAACCATTTGGGCATCTAACCCTTGAAACCATTTGATCATATTAACCTTGAGACTGAATGAACAACCCATCATTGAAACAGATTGGATAAGTCAACCTTGAAACCGATTGGACCTTCAAACGGTTTGAGACCGTTTGCCCTCCAAATGGTCTGAAGACTATTTGATCCCAAATGGTCTCAAGACCGTTTGTACTCAAACAGTCTCAAGACCATTTGTACTCAAACGGTCTCAAGACCGTTTGGTCCAAACTACCTTGAAACCGAAAGGATCAATTAGGGTTTCCTTCAACCAATCAATTAGGGTTTGCTTAATTGAATCATTCATCAATTGGACCATTGAGAGTACATCAAATTACAAACCTTGGATCTCCAACCATCCATCAAAACCCTTGACCTCCAAACGGTCTTGAGACCGTTTGGGCCATTCGACCTAGAAATCAACTCAATCAATTTAGGGTTTCAACCAATCAATTCAATTAGGGTTTGTAATCAATGGATCATCCATTCTTGAAACCATTATAATTAGATCAATTTGAACCGTTGGATCTTCATTCATCCACATCAGCAATTGATCACAAACGGTCTTTAGACCGTTTGATCCAAAATGTTCTTGAGACCATTTGCCCCCAAACGGTCTTGAGACCGTTTGATCTCAAACGTTCTTAAGACCGTTTGGTCATCAAGTTGAAACCGTTTGCACATGAACTTTATTGAGGTGTGTGCTAATATGACATCATCATATTCAAGCTTCAAACCTTTGAAATTTTTTGTGATCTTTATGGTGATTTCAACAATCAATCAAAAGGAATTTCGGGAAAGAAGAAGGAATCGACATATAATGAAGAAATGAAATCAATAATGATATTTAAGGGTTCAAGTTATATAACCCGCCTTCAAAGTTGAATTCAAGCTTCAAGCTTCATTTCCTCAATGGTGAATGAAGCTTTCTCAATTGTCCAAGGTCCGTTCTCAAGTCGTTGGATGCAAAGGATGATCAAGGTTGAGCATTGAATGAAGAAAAGAAGAGAATGAGTGTTGAAATTCGATTTCCACCATGGATTCAAGGTTGAAGATGACTATGGAGCTTACCTACAGATTGGGGTACGTCCTCCTATTGCTCCTAAGCTCCCTTGTGTTCAGACAAAGCAAGGAAAGAAACAAGAGTAAAAAAAGAGTCTTTCATGTGGGTGAAAAATGGAGTGTATATAAGGGAAATTCAAGAGAGAGAAAGTGTTATAAAAATCCTTCAATTCCCAAAATTGGTGCCACTTATCCACCTAACTTCCTTGCATATGAATCCATCATCCTCCCATTCAAAATCCTCTTCTTTATCCATGAATTAAAAGAAAACAAATAAGCACCTTAATCAATACACTACTACAGAAACGACCTTTAGCGTCGGTCGTTTAACCCCATTTGGCGTCGGTTTCCGACCGACGCCTATGTGGGCGCCGCTAAAGGTCGAACACTTCGGCGTCGGTTTTTTAACCGACGCCTATTTGTCTATAGGCGTCGTTTGTTTAGTAAATAACCGCCGCCAAAAGTGTTCGCGCCACAGAAAATGGCGTCATCTAGGGCACTTTGTGCGTCGGTTATTTACTAAACAACCGACGCCTATATAGAATATAGCGTCGGTGTTTTAGTAGATAACCGACACATAAAGTTCCCTAGATGACGCCATTTTCTGTGGCGCGAACACTGTTGGCGTCGGTTATATACTAAACCACCGACGCCTGTACTTCAAGACGACACGACCATGCTTCCCTGCACGGCCGTGTTTAGTACTATAGGCGTCGATTTTATATGAATAACCGATGCCTTTTACACCACGGCCGTGCTATCCTGCACGGTCGGGTTGTTTGTACTATTAGGCGTCAGTTTTTATCAAATAACCGACGCTGTATGTCTTTACTGACGGTTTTCTATAAATAACCGACGCCTATTTATATTTTTTTTTCATATCAGTTTGCAGGCCTGCTGTGGCTGGTCAGCAGGATGAGAACCTGCAGTTCAGTTTTCTGAACTGCAGGTTTACGACATCCATTGATATCAACCTACAAACAGGCCGCAAACCTGCAAAAGTCACAAGGAAAATTCTACACAAGTACATACATTCAGACATCAATTCAATTCTCACATTCACACATATAGAAACATTCAAATACATGTATTAACATTCAGAAATATTCATTTACAAAGTATCATTCATTATCTCTATCAACATCCCAATTATATCTTACAGTTGCCACTGCTTGTATGGCTTTTGCCCATTCTTCTCTTACTTCATTTAATGCTTCCATCGTATATGGAGCATGTATATTTTTTAAGCGTTTACCTGTAGTGTTGTCAGTTTTAAACACCTGTAAAGAGAATGATGTATATATATAAGTAATAATATAAAAATAAGATAAGATTGATATATTTCATACTAACTAATGAGACTATATATAATACCTCATATATGGTATCGATGTCCAATGCGGCATATTTGATAATCATCTGCATAAATCGCATCACATAGTATGCGCATGCCCAGCCATTGTCTTGTGTAGCACACTATAAATTGAAACATACAAAATAATACAACTAAGCACAATTCACATCAATAATATATATATTCGAGTCGGGAACTTACTTGTACGTTCTTCCAATTTATTGGCTGGTTCTTTTTCCTTGGGACCGTTCCTCCAGCCTTTTTGAATGCATCTAAACCCCTACATGTTAATATAACACAATAAATTGCATAAGTAAATAGTAATGTAATAAAAGATGTTAACGGATATAAAAATGAAATATTTCTCACCAGAATAATGGCATTCTCATTACGTGTCCAATTTTAGTGTTCAATGTACTCCCCGCAGGATCTAGATAATAAACAGTGAATGTCCCGGGGACAATAACTAGTAACTCCCAATGTCTACCGCTAGAAGTAAGAAGTTAACAATTAATAACTCAAAATGCAAAATAAAAATGGAATTTTCTTAAGTCCAAATTATAAATAAAGTAAACTTACTTGACATTGAATGGAGCTATTTTTTTTCGTCTTCTTTTGCTGACCAAAAATTGTAAAAGAATCTATACAGTATTGTTGAACATTATCAGGGTCTTTAGCTACCAAACTAATCAATGATGGAATCAAAAATCCCACATGATCAAATGTAAATTGTTTGCAATGATCTTCGACTAAGTAGCTGCAAAACATATAGGCGTATGCATTAATATATAAGAAACCAGATCATCGGATCTTACACAAGGTATATGGATGTATAAACAAGATCTCACCTTATCCATGTCTCTATCATTGATGTATTCAGCCAATCATACATAAACAGCTCAATAATATCTTGTATAAATAAAGAGCTATCGTATGATCGACCTACATAATCTACATCTAAAGAAACTATTATAGGGCAATGTATATTGTGTGCCAGTAGCCAACATGCCATTCCCCTACAAGCAGGACCTAACGGGTATGTTAGGTCAGTTGGAACCCAAGTTGGTAATGCGGGAAGTGGAGGTGGAGGCCTAGGTGCTCCTGGTGTCTTCTTTTTAACCTATATATATAATTTCAGATCAGTTGACATCATATATACACATTAACAGTCTAAATCAATGTAAATTTATCTTACAATTTCAGTCGTGTAGACGACATCTGCTTTGGGCCACAATATGACCCCGCCTTCTGCCTCACCAAGTGTATCAATATCTGGGTGGGCATATGGCAACGCAACTTCCCTCCAATCGGGTAACACACGTAATGGGCCCACACGAACATAGCCCTGTGGCATTGGAGTCCCGTGAAACCTTTCCCCAGGAAAGGACGGGTAAGCTTGCGCCTCTGCAACAACATAGTCTTCTATTCTTAAGCGGCATGGCTTCAATGCCTACAAATTTACGTAAAGAATGTTATACATATATACATATAATCTTGAAAACATATCATCTTGAAAAGACTAGCTACAATGTCATAAACAATACTTACAGCAGACGTGCTAGGCGATGGGTCTCCAGGATTACTCACAGTCTGTGCATTAGGAGAAGAGTGGGTTGCCATAGGCTGATTGGAAGCCTGAGATGCCTACCACCGCAGCAATTCTTCCTTGACCTTCTCAGCAACTACATCGTTGACCTTCTTAGCAACTAAATCCTCAACTCTCTTATTCTCCTATACATGGATAAAAGAAACATTAGCTTCTTATTAATGAATTTCCTTTTGCAGTAACATTCTAAAAAAAGAATAGGTTACCTCTTCTTGAGAAAGTCCCGCTCTGGGTTTGCGCTGGGATGGCCCAAAGAATGCTTTGATGCCAACACCAGCGCCGACACCTCTAACACGTCCAGGATGCTCTGGGTTACCCAGAGCAACTGTCAATTCATCCCTTGTGCCCTGAGGGATGAACGTGCCTTGTTTCCTCTGCTCGTGCAGCTCCCGCTAATCACCATAAACATAAATTGGTAAGTTAACACCACAAATAATCAATATTCAAACGATTTCTCTAAGAGTGTTATTTTACCATTTTTGCAGCCGCCTCAGCAGTTACAGGCTTCTTTATTTCACCCTTCTTATTTTGCCTGCCAACTATCCAGATATCATGGCGAGGCATGGGTGTGGCAGACTCCTGAGTAGGAGCAGACTCCTGAGTAGTCGCAGACTCCGCCTGTAGTCTTTGGCGAACGCTTGCATAGCCTTTTGGACCCATAGTGTGGTCATGCACATTCAGTGCACGTCTTGCTTTTTGTGCGTCACTGAGGGCCTAGTTAGTATGCACATTAATGATTTGGTTAGTAGCACTAAATGCTAATCTTGAATAGGTGAATACAATGTATATTAATTAAATTGGGAGTGACGCCTAATACCTTGAATTCTTCAGATTTTCTTGAAGCAACAAAATTGTCCCAATCTTCTTTGTCTAAGAAGTTCCATTGTTCAAGGGCTGACTTCTTCTTCTTATCACCCTCTTTTATGTATTCTCTGTTCAGATTTGTCCTATGATTCCTAAGCATCTTTCCAGCGCGTTGCATCACATTTTTACGATGCAACTTCTCATCCAATGCAAACAGATTCTGTAAAATAGAAATGTTATTAACAAGTATCCAAAATAGAATTGCAAATAATAGAATTTATAATCTACAAAATAGAATTGCAAATAATAATAACTCACGCATAAATCCTTCCATATCAAGTCTTTTTTCCCTTGAGGAACTTTATGCCAATTGTCATACTTAACACCACAATGGCTCCGAGTGGTACACCCAAGATAGTTCACAAAATTATCGCGGTTCACTCCAATTGGATTTCCTCCATTATCAAACTCCACCACCAATTTGGATCCACTACCACTTAGCGCTAATAACTTCTTCAACAGAGTGATGCCCCTTTTCTTGTTAAGTGTTTGGTGTTGCGCATCAAGTTGCTCCAGTGCTTCAGTGGGTACAGGTGCATCAACCTAAAATTTGACAAAAATAAAACACAATAAATTAGCCCAATATAGAAATATAGGATATATGACATAACTAGAAGATAATGAATTTTATAGAAATACATGATATGTTTTTAGAACTTACATTAGTATCCTCGCCATGCTCGTCATGGACAGCATGCTCATCATGGACTTCATGCTCATCATGGACATCATGCTCATCATGGTCAGCCATCTGAAAATGTCATTAAAAAGGCAAACATTTAGCATTTCTATTAACTAGAAAAAGGCAAACATTTAGCATTTGTATTAACTAGAAAAAGGCAAACATTTAGCATTTGTATTAACTAGAAAAAGGCAAACATTTAGCATTTGTATAAACATACATGTCTCTAAAATTGTGATCTTTTATCAATTAACAATCCTTCATTGTGATCTCTGCGCACATATAAGTCATCATTAGCTTCAATATTTTGTGGAGTTGGCAACCCAACTGAGAATGGACTGGAGTCATCATACTTATCATAGTACTCTTCTTCATCTATAGGATCTTCAATGAACTGTCTTTTACCATGAAGAACAACCGACCATTTATCATTTGCAGGATCATCGATATAGAATATTTGTTTCGCCTGTGATGCCAATATGAATGGTTCACCCTTCTCGCCAATCTTTTCAAAGTTCACCAAAGTGAAACCCAATTCATCCACTATAACTCCTTTGGTGTTATCAACCCAATTACATTTAAAGAGCGGAATTTTGAAATCTATGTAGTCAAACTCCCAAATGTCCTCAATGACACCGTAATATGACATTTTAGCTTCACGTGGACTCTTATCCTTTACACTTGCAAAATACATAGTCGACGCTTGAAGAGTGACCCCACTATTTTGGACGACACTCTTATCATCTTGGCGCTTTGTGTAATATGTGAATCCATTAATGTCAAACCCTTCATAAGACATAACATTCAGTTTTGGTTTAAAGGCGAGGCATTTGATAGTTTCTTTAATATCATTTGGTGTTTGAGATAGTTGATGTAAGACTTTATCTTCAAACCACTTAGTAAAAGTCTTATTATGCTCTCTAGCAAGCCACATTGAACTTGCTCGAGGATGTTGTCTCTTTATGAAATTGGTATGTTCCTCGATATAAACACTCACTTCGTCCATATTGTGTAAAATATACAAGTGAGCTTGTTCCAACTGCTCACGGCTGATTACTTTCACCCGTGATCCCAAAATTCCTTTACCCTCCTCAATATTCTTGTCATTATCAGGAGTGTCATTACCACTGAAAAAGTCATTGCAAAAATCCATAACCTCTCTCGCCACATAACCTTCAATAATACTCTCTTCAGGCCGATAACGGTTTCGAACATCACCTTTAAAAATGCTCATGTATCGTTCAAAGGGATACATCCAATGCAAGAAAACTGGTCCCAACATTTTCACTTCCCTAGTCAAGTGGACAACAAGATGTACCATGATATCAAATTACGAAGGAGGGAAATACATCTCAAGCTGACATAGGGTAACAACCACTTCTCTTTGCAAATTATCGAGAGTATCAGAGTCAATAACTTTGCTGCATAGACTGTTGAAAAAGAAACAAAGTCTGGTAATTGCAAACCTTACATGCTTCGGAAATATAGATCGAATTGCCACGGGCAATATTTGTTGCATTAGAGTGTGACAATCATGAGATTTAAGACCTATCAACTTCAGATCTTTCATTGATACCAATCTACGGATGTTGGATGAGTAACCATGTGGCACCTTAACATTTACCAAGCATTCACAAAAAGTTTTCTTCTCCTTTCTAGACAACGTGTAACAAGCGGGAGGTAAGTATGTTCTTTTATTACCCATTTCACGTAATTCTGTTAATTCTGACCTTATTCCCATTTCACGTAGGTCCAGTCTGGATTTTATCCCATCTTTAGTCTTACCTGGTATATTTAATAGAGTACCAATGATGCTATCACAGACATTTTTCTCAACGTGCATTACATCGATACAATGCCTGACTGTCAAAGAACTCCAATAAGGAAGATCCCAAAATATTGACTTCTTCTTGAATGAAGAATTGTCACTCCGTGTGGCCATACTACATTGTGATTTCTTACCAAATCCATTGACAATGTCTTTTACTCTTTCATAAACAACATCCCCTGGTATAGGTTTAGGTGCACTCCGTTCATCATTCCATCCATTGAATGCTTTGCGCTTCCTACGATACGGATGGAATTTTGAAAGAAACCTTCGATGACCAAGATATACAGTCTTGCCGCCATGTTTTAGTCTTATTGAATCAGTGTTTTCTTCGCATATAGGACACGCTTTAACTCCTTTGACACTATATCCAGACAAATTCCCATATGCTGGAAAGTCATTAATAGTGCAAAACAACATAGCGTGCAAACGAAATGTCTCTCTTGCTGAAGCATCATAGGTCATCACACCTTCAGCCCAAAGTTTCTTTAAGTCATCAATCAAAGGTTCAAGATAAACATCGATATCATTTCCGGGTTGTTTAGGGCCCGATATCAACAATGATAACATAACATACTTATTTTTCATACACATCCAGGGAGGAAGATTGTATATAACAAGCATGACTGGCCAAGTGCTATGTTGGCTGCTCAATGTCCCGTACGGATTCATCCCATCTGTACAAAGCCCAAGTCTTAGATTCCTATCTTCTTCACCAAATTTAGGGTACAATAGATCAATCTTCTTCCACTGTGAGGAATCAGACGCATGTCGTAGGATCCCATCATTATTTTTCTTAACATCTGCATGCCACCTCAAATTCTTCGCATCTTTCGGATTTGCAAACAAGCGTTGAAACCGTGATATTATAGGTAGATACCACAACACCTTGGCAGGAGAACCAGTTTTGGACTCCCCCAAAGTCGTCAATTTATACCGTGACGCACCACATTTTGGACAATCTTTCAAATCTACATAGTCCTTTTGAAATAATACACAATCATTCGGGCATGCGTGTATCTTCTTGGCCTCCATTCCCATTGGGCACAACATTTTCTTTACCTGGTATGTTGAGATTGAAAGCTCGTTTCCTTCAGGAAGAATTTCTTTCAACAAAGTCAACAATGAAGTGAAGCTTTTGTCGCTCCATCTATTGTTAGCTTTCAACTTATACAATCTCAACACAACGCTAAGCTTCGTAAACTTAGCACAGCCTGTGTATAACGGTATCTCAGCATCATGCACAATGTTTGTAAAGATAGGAGGTGGATCAGTGTGCTCTACCCTACAACTATCCAGCATCGCATCAATGCTGTCTGCTGGAACTGGTTCGTTCACATTTACGTCATCAGAGGCAATTTCTTCTTCCACCCAAGCACTGCTATCGACATCTACTGGTTTCGATTTTGAAATCTCTCCATGCCAGTGCCATTCTGTATAGGCTTGTACAATCCCGTTGCACATGACATGACTTTTGATTTCCTCACCAGTGTTGACTTTCAAGTTGTTACCGCAATGCCTACATGGACAGTAGAACCTATCTGTAGGTTTTTTCCTATGTTCCTCGGCAAATCTAATAAACTGATCAAAACCAGATATAAACTATGGGGTGCAACGATTACGAATGGACATCCATGATCTATCCATTCTATGATCAGAGAAAACAAGTATATATTAGGAAACAAGTATATATTACGAAAAGATTAGGCAGCATTTCCCCGCTGTTCTCTAAGTACATATGTACTTAGAGAACAAACGGGGAAATGCCAACAAACACATGTGATGTCATTCTTATATATAATAAATGTGTACCACCTATCCCATCCTTGAACACCTAATCTCACTAGTAAGTGTATAATGTGTATTGGGTTTTCAAGAAAATTTCGACAACATTTCCCCGCTGTTCTCTAAGTACATATGTACTTAGAGAACAAACAGGGAAATGCTACCAAAATTTTCTCGAAAACCCAATACACATTATACACTTACATCCTAAGTGAGATTAGGTGTTCAAGAACAGTCCCAAACCGGGGACTATCCAAGATTTACTCCTAATGAGTCAATCTTGGACGAGTTTCTAGGCCAACAAACACAATAATAGATATCTACAATGAAGCCGGACTCCATACAAAAAGTATATAATTTAGTGATTGTTCATTCTAATTTATACCAATGTACAAGTAATATAAAAAACAATGATTGTTCACATTCTAGGCCAACAAACACATGTGATGTCATTCTTATATATAATAAATGTGTACCACCTATCCCATCCTTGAACACCTAATCTCACTAGTAAGTGTATAATGTGTATTGGGTTTTCGAGAAAATTTCGGCAGCATTTCCCCGCTGTTCTCTAAGCACATATGTACTTAGAGAACAAATGGGGAAATGCTACCGAAATTTTCTCGAAAACCCAATACACATTATACACTTACATCCTAAGTGAGATTAGGTGTTCAAGAACAGTCCCAAACTGGGGACTATCCAAGATTTACTCCTAATGAGTCAATCTTGGACGGGTTTCTAGGCCAACAAACACAATAATAGATATCTACAATGAAGCCGGACTCCATACAAACAGTATATAATTTAGTGATTGTTCATTCTAATTTATACCAATGTACAAGTAATATAAAAAACAATGATTGTTCACATTCTAGGCCATCAAACACATGTGATGTCATTCTTATATATAATAAATGTGTACCACCTATCCCATCCTTGAACACCTAATCTCACTAGCTAGTAAGTGTATAATGTATATTGGGTTTTCGAGAAAATTTCGGCAGCATTTCCCCGCTGTTCTCTAAGTACATATGTACTTAGAGAACAAACGGGGAAATGCTACCGGAATTTTCTCGAAAACCCAATACACATTATACACTTACATCCTAAGTGAGATTAGGTGTTCAAGAATAGTCCCAAACCAGGGACTATCCAAGATTTACTCCTAATGAGTCAATCTTGGATGGGTTTCTAGGCCAACAAACACAATAATAGATATCTACCATGAAGCCGGACTCCATACAAACAATATATAATTTAGTGATTGTTCATTCTAATTTATACCAATGTACAAGTAATATAAAAAACAATGATTGTTCACATTCTAGGCCAACAAACACATGTGATGTCATTCTTATATATAATAAATGTGTACCACCTATCCCATCCTTGAACACCTAATCTCACTAGTAAGTGTATAATGTGTATTGGGTTTTCGAGAAAATTTCGGCAGCATTTCCCCGCTGTTCTCTAAGTACATATGTACTTAGAGAACAAACGGGGAAATGCTACCAAAATTTTCTCGAAAACCCAATACACATTATACACTTACATCCTAAGTGAGATTAGGTGTTCAAGAACAGTCCCAAACCGGGGACTATCCAAGATTTACTCCTAATGAGTCAATCTTGGACGGGTTTCTAGGCCAACAAACACAATAATAGATATCTACAATGAAGCCGGACTCCATACAAACAATATATAATTTAGTGATTGTTCATTCTAATTTATACCAATGTACAAGTAATATAAAAAACAATGTGGATTATATGGGACATAAATTCATTGTTCATTTTCCAACATTAGGTTCAACACTTGAAACATACATTCATTTTCAACATAAAAAAATTGTATCATTAGGGTCCAACATGTGCATTATATGGGATATACACATCAAGGTGGTCATAAGGGAGGATATTTTCTTATTTATGAGTAAGCGATATAAGATTAAGATCCATATAAAAATTAGGGCAGAAGGAAGAAATAAATCTTCTTTAGGATACAATAGACCCTTATGGATGTATTTAGGGCCATAGGTACCATCATAGAACAAAAGGGGTACACTCTAGGATTTAAGATCACACTACATCATGTATTTTATACAAAACTACATGTATGTGTATATAAAAAATATATTTATAAGGAACTTCTATACATATCTAATCAACAAATCAGTAATTAACTAAGTATTCATCAATACTTACTATTAATCAGTATCTCTAATCATGACAATCGGCAAGCAGATCAGTAATTGTAAATAACAAACTACGAATTGTTGAATTAAAGTAATCACTAAAGTAATACTAACCAGTAGTACCAATCATTAATCACTGAATAGGTGGGCGACAACAGGGCGAGGTACCTGGGCAAGCGAGCAGGGCGAGGTCGAGTAGGTCGAGTAGGTGGGCGGCGGTGACACCGGCGAGCTCCAGGCAGGCAGGTAGCGGCAGCGACACCGGCGAGCAGGGAGCGGCAGGCGGCGGCGGGCAGGCAGGCGGCGGAGAAGGAGCAGGCAGGCGGTGGCGACACCGGCAGCAGAAGGAGCAGGAAGCGGCGGCGGCGCACAAGCAACAGCAGCAGCGGAGGGTCAGGCGACGGTAGCGGAGGGTGGCGGGCAGCGGCGTCGGTGAGCAGTAGCAAGCGCGAGCGATGAAGACAATGAAACAGGAAAGGGGACCTAAAGTCGATCGATCGTGCGTCTAACAAGTTCGTAAAGGGCGTCAGTTATCTAACAAAACCGACGCCTAAAGTCTTCAGCGTCGGTTCCTATTACAAAACCGACGTCCAATTAGATAAAATTTGCCCTAAATAAATTGGCGGGAACCACTATCGACGTCGGTTATCTAAGGATAACCGACACCTAAGCTGTAAATTTTCGCGCAAATTTTCATCTTATATAGGCGTCGGGTTTGTGGTAAATAACCGATGCCGTATGTGACATATTTTTTTTGCTCGAAAATTGGATTTCGCGGGCAGTTTTAGGCGTCGGTTTTTTACCAAAAAACCAACGCTGAATACAAAGCGGTACCCGTGTCTTGGCTACAGACGTCGGATGACCTAGATGACCGACGTTGAATGTTATAGGCGTCGGTTTTCCTAAATAACCGACGCCCAGAAAAGCGACACTGAATGTTGTTTCTGTAGTAGTGATATAATAATAATATCCAAAAATTAGTGGATATTACTTTTACTTTAACTAATGTGAGTGGGGTCTCCACTCACTTTACATATTTCGGTGCCTTTGCAAGGCACAAGGACGTCCATACTTATATAAATTTAACCATCACATTTTTGGTTGAAGGGCACTTCCATTAATAAATTTATTTTTGCATTAAATTGAATTAGGGTTTCAATTATGCTTAAATCTTGATTATTTTAATATCAAGATTCTCTCTCTCCCAAAGAGATTGAAATGAGATTCCCCTCTAATTTTCTTATCTCTAATTGATACTGAAAAACACTAGAGGGGGGGGTGAATAGAGTTTTTAAATAATTTTAACAATTTATTTTAACTCAAACAATCACAATTAAAAATTAGAACAAGGAGACAGGTGTTTAGAGTGGTTCCAACTTTAGCAACTACTAAAGTTGTCAGTCCACTACCCGGTTGCTTACCCAACCGGGATTTTGAAAGTATTTATTTTATTACCTTCCCAAGGATTTATACAAAATACAATACTTTCCTTAACACTCTTTGAACAGCCTTCACTTGAAGTAGGTGCACCAACTTTGAGGTAGCCTTCTTGAAGTAACTCCAAGCTCCCCCTTGAAGTAGCCTTCCTCTCTATAAGTAACCTCCCGTTGCACCAGCCTTCTGAAGTAGTTCAAAGTCACCTTCTTCACCAAGAAGAACTCTACCCTCTCCAATCAGCAGCCTGCAACCTAGGAGTAGCAAGGAGAGTACAAACGGTAATAGAGAACAAGAAAGAAAAAGGAAATTACAACTTATCCTTTGTAGCCCAAGGCTTGATTTGCCTAGATCAAGCGTATAAATATCCTAACCAAGTGTGTGAACTTGTGATTGCAGTGGGTAGGAGATACTGGCCTATAGGACACAAATTATGAGCTAAGAAATGAAATGGCCAATTGTCACAATGCTCAAATTGCTCACAAACAGATTGCTCAAAGTATGCTCAAGGATTTCTCAAGTGTAGCAAGTGAGTTTGAGTGTCCTATGGCTTGTCCTATTTATAGGAATGGCCTAAGGATGCTTAAGGACGTTCTAGACAACTTCTACGGGTTTCTAAGTGCTTAACTAGCCGTTAGGTACAAAGTTGTTGCTTTTACAACGGCTAATTAATTAATTCTGCAGTTGCTGTCAGAGACCGTCTCAGTCGAGGAATGGTCGACCGAGACACCTACTCGGTCAAAATTTTGTCGACCGACAGGCACTCTGGAACAAGTGATTTGCAACGTCTTTCTCCAACTGCCAACTAACTTGTCTGTTGTGTCTAACGGCTACTTTGGATCTTTCTCGGTCGAGAAGATTGTCGACCGAGAGTGTCTCGGTCGAGGAGTTTGTCGACCGAGATTGATCCTGATTCAATGTTTCAATTTAGGCACTAACTATATGTATGGGTGTGCAAATGTGATCCTACTTGAAGGGAATGACTTAACTAAATGTGGTGTTTAGCTAGGGAGAATCTAACGCTTGATTTACATGCAATCTAAGTACTTGTACATTATATATTTGTACATGTTTTTACAAAGCGATTACATTGCATGAAAACATAAACATGTAAGCATATGGATTTCCCTAGTTGCTTTGTCATCCACCTTAATCCTGCACACTCAAGTAGCTCATTAGATCAATAAGAATGAAATGTTTGTCATAATCAAAACAAAGGGATTTATAGATGTCCATTTAGCCAACAATCTCCCCCTTTTTGAAGATGACAAACATTTCCAAAAATATAAATAAAGGAAATATGAACCATATGAGTTTCATACCTTTAGATTACCTTTTGTAGCTTTTCCTCTTGGTTATAAAATGTGTGCTTATTATTCCCCTTGAATTTTGGAACATGAAATCCAATTCACTAGGGAATATAGCAACTTTCAATGTAAAGCCAAGAGTTTATTTATGAAACTCATTGATTGAGTGTTTCTAAGTTTTAGTTTTATATTTATTTCTCCCCCTTTGTCATTTCAAAAAGATATCCATTTAGAAATAAAAACTCCCCCTTAATTAGATGTCCCATCAAATCTAATGAAAAAGATGTCCATTTAAAAGCCAAAATATCATGATTCAAATAAGAGTTTTTGTTTAAGTAGCACAAATATCATTTTTATGAAATTCATAGATTTCTTCATAACTAAGAGTAAAAATACTGAGGTCGTAACAAGCTCCAAATGATGTTTGCAATGTTTTTGTAAGCTTCTCAATCAAATAATCAAATTTGTTTCTATGAGCTCCCCCTTAATCTTATACTATGCTCCCCAAGATATAAGTATTTTGCAATAGATGTCATTTTAGCCATAACTTGAACTTTTAGGTATTTGCAAAGATGTTCATCCTTTTTGATTTACTTGTATTTATTACTCCCCTTATTTTGTATGCTCTACAATAGTCTTATAATCCAGATTCAAATGATGCAAAAAAATATCGATTATAGGGATAACCAATGTCATTACAAGCATGAAAAGATAGCCAAAACATGTAACAATAACCCATTTATTACAATTATGCAAAGATTCCATTACAACTAATACAACTCCACATCTCACTGGAAAGACTTAAGAGTTACATCAACATCAGGGTGTTTCCCAAGAAAAGGCTCAGCTCCATAATACTGAACTAATGTTTGCCACTCCAGAGCACATGTCTTGGTTAAGGCATATGCCTCCAAGAAGGTTGGAACACGATCAAATCGAAAGTGAGCAGCAATATCTTGTAGTTGCATTGATGAAAACTGAGTATGCGTGAGATCAGTAGATGGTGGTGGTGGAGGTTGATAATAGTTGTAAGATGGGTTATATGGATTGAGCATGCCAGGATTTAAAGAGTACGGATATTCATCTGGTTGGTTTGGAGAAAGAGTTTGCATTCTTTGGTTTAGATAAGTCATGGCATGATGGTTATAATTTAATTGTTTACTAAGATGATATTGTGATCCTACAACATAGGTTAGAGTGTTTTGGATGGGGTCATAGGGTAGGCTGGTAGGAGGAGGTGGAGGTGGTATATCTTGTGTAGATGTTTCTCCTTCTACCCTAGCCCTCTTATGACCGAAATCAATCCCCATTTTTTCTACAGTATTCTTACTTATTTTTTGTGGTCTACGCTCCCATGTATATCCCATATCCTCAAGTTGAGTCTTAAGGAAATGTTGAGTAATTTGGCATACAACATCAGCATATGGAGGATTGCCAGAAAACTCAAGCATGTTTTTAAGAATGATACGGATAAAATTTGTGGGAATACGTTGGATAATGGCATATATTAGACACATACGAAAAATAGGAACTTCAGATTTATTGGCTCTAGGATGTATGTTTGTTGAAACAATAAGGTTTACAATCCTAGCAGCTGGTTTGAGGTTTATAGCATAGTATGTGCCTCTATCTTCGTGACAGGTTGTATTGGATTTAAAAATGGTCCTTTTGATGTCACTAAGACTAACTGTATGGTCATCATGGGCAAATTGATTAAGTGGGTTTCCAGAAGTAAGGTCAAGGGTGTCTTGATATTCATCTATGTCAATATTTAGCATGTCAAGAATATCCCCTTCAGTAAATCGGAAGCTATGCCCATTGACCATAGTATAGAAGAAGATGGTTTCATTTTCAGAGTGGGAGATGAGATTAGCATAGAATTCATTCACTACCTTGATGGAATAGGAAGGGAAAGAAGGGTTGATGAATTCCTTCAACTTTTGCACTTCAAAGAGATCCTCCAGATCGATGATGTTGAGGAAGTCCATAACTTCAACTGGTCGTCGTGGAAGAGGAGCTTTGGAGGAAAGCCGTAGATATCGATCACCAGCATCTCCATCGACGAAGGCAATGTCGTTGATGATCGTCAGTGGTGGAGTAGCTTCCCGAGCTTCCCTTCCTTTCCTGTCGGCGACCTTCTTCTTCCCACGAGCAGATGATGAGGCCATTGCGTTGCTTGAATGTGGAGAAGAAGCAAGGAAGGCTTGGGGATGAGGATGCTAAAGGTTTACACAAGAGTGTACTAGAGAGAGCCTATAGAAGCAAGAGTATGCAAGTGTGAGGAAGTGACCCGTTTTTGGTTCCATTTATAACAATCCAGCGACCTGGTCGGTCGACGATTCTTCGACTGAGCGTCCGCAACGGTCATGTTGCAGACGCGCCACTCGGCTCCCCAACGGTAAGATTTACAACGGTCATATAACGGTCATAAACGGTTATAACGATCAGTCATATCCAACGGCTAATTCTCGGTCGAACAATTGTCGACCGACATTGTCTCGGTCGAA
The DNA here is from genome assembly GCA_963693085.1 of Alisma plantago-aquatica. Taxonomy (NCBI): domain Eukaryota; kingdom Viridiplantae; phylum Streptophyta; class Magnoliopsida; order Alismatales; family Alismataceae; genus Alisma; species Alisma plantago-aquatica. The sequence goes on from OY856415.1 coordinate 298,936,410, forward strand.
CATTTGTCGACCGGAAGTGTGTCCGATGCTAGGTCTGTCTAGATTCTGTCAGTCGAGAGAAGTGGGCAGACCGAGAGATTTTCGGTCGAGGATTTGTCGACCGACAGACTTACTGGGTACGAATTTTTTAAGCTTTTTATTTTTAATGCAAATGATAGACTAAATTTGTAGAGCACATATATTTTCTAAGGGAGTGATATTTTGTTTTATTATTGATAATATTGAGACAATTTTGTGATCATAAATTGATTTGCTTTTAATAAAATGATATTCAATTTCTTATTGTGTCAAAACTTATTTTAGGTTGATTTTGACTACGACCATAGCACCCCTTGGTCAAATTTCATTTTAACCAAGAGGCAAATTTGCAGATTTGAACATTTTGAAGTATAATATCTGCATAAAATTTTATTTGAGTATCAAGTTGAAGCATAATACTTAATATGAAAACATTTGTCCTTTTCTTAAAATGTAGGCTTTGTTGTATCACATTTCACGTCGTTTAGTATCTTTATAAGATTCTTTATTGAAGGCGCACTAAATATAAATTGAAAGACACTAAATATCTCAATTGAAAAGTACTAAATATTTCAAGTCTTTTAAAGATATGAATTGAGAGATTTTCTCTTATGTGTTGCAAGCATAACATATTACCAATAAAGCATTTGCTTGCCTATCATGGATTCATGTAGACGATTATCTATCAAACTAATCTTAGTACCAAATGGTGAAAGTATATCCATGATGTAATAACAGCAGTAAATTAATCACTTGATTTCTATATGGATAGACCAGGAAATCATAGAAATTTTCTTTTCATTAAACTAGGTATAATTTGGTTTAAACTTGAATTATAAACTAATATTAATTTAAATTTGTAGGAATGATTTCCAAAATAAATATCCAATCATTAATCATGAATAGATAGCAATTTCATCAATTTCAAAGAAATTTAGCAATTTTTACAAAAGACTGGAAATCAGTAACATGCTCGGTCGACTATTTCTCGACTGACAGTGTTTCTGAAACTGTTAATTGCTTCCAAATAAAACATATGCAAGTTAAATATTTAGATACTTAAATTTATTGATTATCCCATTATGTTGAGTTGAGATAGACGTGGAAATATGCAACTAAGGTCCTTGGTCATATCTCAACTTGATTCTGTTCATTTAGTTTGGAGGTTTTGGAACCCAAACTAACTCGACATCTTTTCTGTTGTAAGGGCATGAAAAAGTATAGTGACCAAGGCGTAAACAATAATGACAGCATATCGAGTCAACCTCATATCTTTTTCTATGATTGTGTTCTACGTTGTCCTTGGGTGAAAATGTTCCTTTAGGTACGTATATAGATTGATGGGTTTGTGACTTTCTCCAACTAGGTTGTTGATAGGATTTCCCTTTAGGCTTGTAACCTAGTCCTCTTCTACCAATTTGATGATAGGAATTATCTAAGATTTGATCAAGAATGCCATTATTATTTAAATTACTAACTTTTTGTTGTAACTTGGCAATCTCATCCATTATCTTCTTGATATCTAGTTTTGCTTGATCTAGATTAGATGATAATGAATTTCTTTCTTTGACAATAGAATCATAATCTAGATGGTTGCATAAAATGGGTTGTTTTTGAAGATCATTCACTTGAGTTTGCAAATTAATCTTTTCTAAAGAAAGTAGATTGCAATTTTCCTCTATAGATTTTATCTTAATATCATGATCTTCAATGATCTTTTTAAGATCTTCATTTTCAGATGTAATAGCAAGAAGCTTAGCATGTAATTCATCATTTGCTTTATTAGATTTCTTTAGTTTCTTCTTGCACTCAACATATTTATTATGTGTTTCTTCAAGACTAGCAACTAGTTCTTCTTTAGATAAATAAAAAAAACTTACCTCTTCTTCTTCTTCACTAGTTGTAGCAATAAGACAATCCTTGTGTTCATCTTCCTTCTTTGATTTCCATGGGCAGCTAGTTGTTGTGTGGCTTGTTCCTAAGCACCAATTGCAACATGTTGTAGATTTGTCCAAGTTGCACCTTTTGTTGCGATTGTAATCACCATTACCCTCCATTCTTCAAGACCTGGTTAGGGTTCCTTGAAGCCTGCTCTGATACCAATTGAAAAACACTAGAGGGGGGTGAATAGAGTTTTTAAATAATTTAACAATTTATTTTAACTCAAACAATCACAATTAAAAATTAGAACAAGGAGACAGGTGTTTAGAGTGGTTCCAACTTTAGCAACTACTAAAGTTGTCAGTCCACTACCCGGTTGCTTACCCAACCGGGATTTTGAAGGTATTTATTTTATTACCTTCCCAAGGATTTATACAAAATACAATACTTTCCTTAACACCCTTTGAACAACCTTCACTTGAAGTAGGTGCACCAACTTTGAGGTAGCCTTCTTGAAGTAACTCCAAGCTCCCCCTTGAAGTAGCCTTCCTCTCTAGAAGTAACCTCCCATTGCACCAGCCTTCTGAAGTAGCTCAAAGTCACCTTCTTCACCAAGAAGAACTCTACCCTCTCCAATCATCAACCTCCAACCTAGGAGTAGCAAGGAGAGTACAAACGGTAATAGAGAACAAGAAAGAAAAAGGAAATTACAACTTATCCTTTGTAGCCCAAGGCTTGATTTGCCTAGATCAAGCGTATAGATCTCCTAACCAAGTGTGTGAACTTGTGATTGCAGTGGGTAGGAGATACTGGCCTATAGGACATGAATTATGAGCTAAGAAATGAAATGGCCAATTGTCACAATGCTCAAATTGCTCACAAACAGATTGCTCAAAGTATGCTCAAGGATTTCTCAAGTGTAGCAAGTGAGTTTGAGTGTCCTATGGCTTGTCCTATTTATAGGAATGGCCTAAGGATGCTTAAGGACGTTCTAGACAACTTCTAGGGGTTTCTAAGTGCTTAACTAGCCGTTAGGTACAAAGTTGTTGCTTTAACAACGACTAATTAATTAATTCTGCAGTTGCTGTTAGAGACCGTCTCGGTCGAGGAATGGTCGACCGAGACACCTACTCGGTCGAACTTTTGTCAACCGACAGGCACTCTGGAACAAGTGATTTGCAACGTCTTTCTCTAACTGCCAACTAACTTGTCTGTTGTGTCTAACGGCTACTTTGGATCTTTCTCGGTCGAGAAGATTGTCGACCGAGAGTGTCTCGGTCGAGGAGTTTGTCGACCGAGATTGATCCTGTTTCAATGTTTCAATTTAGGCACTAACTATATGTATGAGTGTGCAAATGTGATCCTATTTGAAGGGAATGACTTAACTAAATGTGGTGTTTAGCTAGGGAGAATCTAACGCTTGATTTACATGCAATCTAAGTACTTGTACATTATATATTTGTACAAGTTTTTACAAAGCGATTACATTGCATGAAAACATAAACATGTAAGCATATGGATTTCCCTAGTTGCTTTGTCATCCACCTTAATCCTGCACACTCAAGTAGCTCGTTAGATCAATAAGAATGAAATGTTTGTCATAATCAAAACAAAGGGATTTATAGATGCCCATTTAGCCAACAATCTCCCCCTTTTTGAAGATGACAAACATTTCCAAAAATATAAATAAAGGAAATATGAACCATATGAGTTTCATACCTTTAGATTACCTTTTGTAGCTTTTCCTCTTGGTTATAAAATGTGTGCTTATTATTCCCCTTGAATTTTGGAACATGAAATCCAATTCACTAGGGAACATGTTTTTGTAAGCTTCTCAATCAAATAATCAAATTTGTTTCTATGAGCTCCCCCTTAATCTTATACTATGCTCCCCAAGATATAAGTATTTTGCAATAGATGTCATTTTAGCCATAACTTGAACTTTTAGGTATTTGCAAAGATGTTCATCCTTTTTGATTTACTTGTATTTATTACTCCCCTTATTTTGTATGCTCTACAATAGTCTTATAATCCAGATTCAAATGATGCAAAAAAAAATCCATTATAGGGATAACCAATGTCATTACAAGCATGAAAAGATAGCCAAAACATGTAACAATAACCCATTTATTACAATTTTGCAAAGATTCCATTACAACTAATACAACTCCACATCTCACTGGAAAGACTTAAGAATTACATCAACATCAGGGTCTTTCCCAAGAAAAGGCTCAGCTCCATAATACTGAACTAATGTTTGCCACTCCAGAGCACCTGTCTTGGTTAAGGCATATGCCTCCAAGAAGGTTGGAACACGATCAAATCGAAAGTGAGCAGCAATATCTTGTAGTTGCATTGATGAAAACTGAGTATGCGTGAGATCAGTAGATGGTGGTGGTGGAGGTTGATAATAGTTGTAAGATGGGTTATATGGATTGAGCATTCCAGGATTTAAAGAGTAGGGATATTCATTTGGTTGGTTTGGAGAAAGAGTTTGCATTCTTTGGTTTAGATAAGTCATGGCATGATGGTTATAATCTAATTGTTTACTAAGATGATATTGTGATCCTACAACATAGGTTAGAGTGTTTTGGATGGGGTCATAGGGTAGGCTGGTAGGAGGAGGTGGAGGTGGTATATTTTGTGTAGATGTTTCTCCTTCTACCCTAGCCCTCTTATGACTGAAATCAATCCCCATTTTTTCTACAGTATTCTTACTTATTTTTTGTGGTCTACGCTCCCATGTATATCCCATATCCTCAAGTTGAGTCTTAAGGAAATGTTGAGTAATTTGGCATACAAAATCAGCATATGGAGGATTGCCAGAAAACTCAAGCATGTTTTTAAGAATGATACGGATAAAATTTGTGGGAATACGTTGGATAATGGCATATATTAGACACATACGAAAAATAGGAACTTCAGATTTATTGGCTCTAGGATGTATGTTTGTTGAAACAATAAGGTTTACAATCCTAGCAGCTGGTTTGAGATTTATAGCATAGTATGTGCCTCTATCTCCGTGACAGGTTGTATTGGATTTAAAAATGGTCCTTTTGATGTCACTAAGACTAACGGTATGGTCATCATGGGCAAATTGATTAAGTGGGTTTCCAGAAGTAAGGTCAAGGGTGTCTTGATATTCATCTATGTCAATATCTAGCATGTCAAGAATATCCCCTTTAGTAAATCGGAAGCTATGCCCATTGACCATAGTATAGAAGAAGATGGTTTCATTTTCAGAGTGGGAGATGAGGTTAGCATAGAATTCATTCACTACCTTGATGGAATAGGAAGGGAAAGAAGGGTTGATGAATTCCTTCAACTTTTGCACTTCAAAGAGATCCTCCAGATCGATGATGTTGAGGAAGTCCATAACTTCAACTGGTCGTCGTGGAAGAGGAGCTTTGGAGGAAAGCCGTAGATATCGATCACCAGCATCTCCATCGACGAAGGCAATGTCGTTGATGATCGTCAGTGGTGGAGTAGCTTCCCGAGCTTCCCTTCCTTTCCTGCCGGTGACCTTCTTCTTCCCACGAGCAGATGATGAGGCCATTGCGTTGCTTGAATGTGGAGAAGAAGCAAGGAAGGCTTGGGGATGAGGATGCTAAAGGTTTACACAAGAGTGTACTAGAGAGAGCCTATAGAAGCAAGAGTATGCAAGTGTGAGGAAGTGACCCGTTTTTGGTTCCTTTTATAACAATCCAGCGACCTGGTCGGTCGACGATTCGTCGACCGAGCGTCCGCAACGGTCAGGTTGCAGACGCGCCACTCGGCTCCCCAACGGTAAGATTTACAACGGTCATATAATGGTCATAAACGGTTATAACGGTCAGTCATATCCAATGGCTAATTCTCGATCGAACAATTGTCGACCGACATTGTCTCGGTCGAACATTTGTCGACCGGAAGTGTGTCCGATGCTAGGTCTGTCTAGATTCTGTCGGTCGAGAGAAGTGGGCAGACCGAGAGGTTTTCGGTCGAGGATTTGTCGACCGACAGACTTACTGGGTACAAATTTTTTAAGCTTTTTATTTTTAATGCAAATGATAGACTAAATTTGTAGAGCACATATATTTTCTAAGGGAGTGATATTTTGTTTTATTATTGATAATATTGAGACAATTTTGAGCCTTAATTACTTTTCAAAAGATAAGAGCAAGCATATAATTAACTTTCTTAAACAAAACATCTAGGGTTAGAGCATAACCCAGGTCAGTGATGTTACAATGTCCCAGAGTAGTGAGATGAATAGGAGTGAGTCGTCATAGATCAGTGAGGGTTCAATAGATGTGTGCGCCTTCAGCAGATAGGAGCTTCATGATGTATTCTCATTATTGGCTACGGTAGTCGAGGTCAAGGAGCTTCTCTGGTGCCTTCTTCAGTGCTACTACGCAGGATATCCAATGGAGCATGTATACTCTGCAGTCATTTGATAGATGGGCTTGCTGTGGACTGTAATGGCAGGAATGGAAATTGTGCTAGGTTTCCACTGGATCTTCAAGATATGGCTTTATCTTCGACACCACATCAGTGTAGTATTTTCTTACTAGTCATTCGAGGGGTGTTTCTGGTGTGATAGCATACTCCGTCAGCCAATCACTGTTGGCATCCAAGCTGTTGTAGAAAATACCAACGTGAGCATTGTGTATAGCATGATATGTGTCTAGTGACTGTCATGCATCATAGGAAGGAATATTATGTACGGCAGATGCTTCTGGATTTGATGCTGAAATTGTTGGTGTGTCCCAAATTCATCGTCTAGGCATAGATTGATGAACAATATCAGATGGGCTATGTAGAGCTATCCAATCTTCTCTTGTAAGATAAGAATGTAAGCTGATGTCACCAACATAGCTAGACATCTGCTAGCCTTGACTAGGTCCCATAGGTCATCGATGGGGACCACTGCAATATTCTTCTGATAGATAATGTCTGAAGTGTTAGAATCAGCAAGATGTAGGAGTATATGATTGACCAGTTCCCGAGATAGAGAGTTGCAGGTTGAACAATCAAAGTTACTGATTACAGAGTCTGAGATGGCAGGCGAAGCAAAAGCACCTTCATTGGCGAGCAAGGCTTGTAGGTTATCTAGCTGCATGCTTGGCTCATAGACATCAGGAGAGCCCCCAACCTCTTTTCTTAGAGGACTGCTGGGTAGGGAGGAGTGAGAATCACAATCAGTCTCCAGCAGATCCTAAGGGAATTCTAGATCTAGGAAATAGCACTTATCCTTTATCAGGATCAATGCATAGATGCTCCTGAGGTGATAGAAGTTTGTGTCCTAGAGCTACAACATATATCTAAAGATATTCAGAAGCTCCATGGCACATAATATGATAAAAGCCTATTGCCGCTTCCCGGGTCTTGCTGGACTGGGAAGTCCCTTATCACATAGAAGTTCCAAATGCCGCTGTGGCGTGGGATGCCTTGTTTAATGGCCCGATGAAGGCAGAGAGGTAGAAGCTTCAAGTCTTTATCTTCGGGGAGGATGAAGGCCTGATCTAAGTGGGGGACCTCCGTAGCACAACAGTTGAACAATGTGATGTCGTGCAAGCGGAGGTCGGCCATGCAGAGAAACCAGTGTTTCTTATGCTTCTAGGGGCCAATACCAGGTCAGGGTTGTGTTCTTCTACATAATTCAGCTATCAACCACTGGATGCGAGCCATCCTCCCCTACTAGAAGTTGTCTGGCCAAGGCAGGAGTGGCATTGTAGATTGGCTGCCAGCCTATCCTGAGTATGATATTCTCATTCATTGCGCTTTCTAGGACTCAGAAGAAGATCTTTCCAACAACATCTTCTGAGCGGAATATCCCCTTGAGCGCTCGGCATTGTACGGAGAAGTATCCATTTCTCCAGAGGAGGGCTTCTTCATCAATATGTGGTCACAAAAACATATTTAGAAGTTGTTGGTCACGTACTATCAGATAACCGATGGTGCATTTGTCAAAGTTGGCCTTCGTGAAGACCAATATCTTAGTCGGCGCAGAGAATTGATCATCTGCTAAGGTCTTCTCTCTAGGGGGTTGTGTTGCTAGCAAGTTGTACAAGTCGCCCCCTTCTCCTTCTAATGACTCATCCTCTATACTATCAGACAGATCTTCTGTTGCATCATTTATCTCTAGTAGGTGTAGAGGAGCAACCATGTCGACGTTGCGGGTGCTCCCCAACTCTGTAGGAGCCCCATCGGTGGGCTTCTTGGTCACCTCCTACTCGGATGTTGTTGAAGGTTTAGAGGGGAAGCTGGCATCAGAGGAGGACAAAGAGTTTGAGGAAGAGGGTGATGATGAGGATGACAAAGATGAGGACGATGGTGGCAATGGCGGCCTCCAAGATCACCGTGAGTGGTGGCGAGCGTCTCTCTCATCGAATCTTTGCTCGATGACATCCAGGTCCTGGAGCGTAGCCTGCATCATTTGGTTCATTGCCTCCAGTTGGCCAGAAATACCATCTTGACTTAGCGAATGGTGCTCCTGTTCATCTAGCCATTACCGAAAGGCTTGAAACTTGTGAGTTAGGGAGAAAAATTAGTGTCGTGATTGCGTGTTACCTCCCACAAGCTATCGAACTTGTATCTGAAAGTGTGTCCAAGAGAGGGGGGACCATTGATCGAATACAGCTCATAGTGTGGCTCCTTGCCTTGGTGGCACATCCCATTGAATTAGCATCATCCATAGGGGCTAAGTCCACAAAGATGGTGTACGAGGGCGCAACCTATGGGGGTGGCGTAGGCACCTTTGTGGCTGGTTCTGCCACCTCAGTGTGGGGCTGTGGAGAAGATGTCGGAGTAGGCATGTGGGCTCTGATCTCCAAACCACGATATAAACACGATTTAAATTTAGCGGAAGCGATTCGATTAGCAGCGGAATACCAAAAATCATCGGAAATTAAAACTTTTTGAGATAAAGCATTGAAACCATAAAACTTGCTTCATAAAAGGAGATAAACTGTTTACATCTCAGATAATTACTTCTTGAGTAATTATATACAACATGATACAAAATCTCAAGAACTCATAACCAAAATCTCAGACCAAAAGACTCCAAGACCTGAGAGTACAGAGGACACATAGGACTGACTCTAACTACACCACATGGCAGGCTAAATCTCCACCTGAGATTTTACTGCTGCTCATGGTGCTGCTGCTGGGACTGGTCACCTGTAGACATGTTCCTCCATCCTCGACGTCCACCTAAAAAGTTGAAGTCTATGGGGTGAGACAATTTTACATAATTGTCCCAGCGAGAGTTATAACTCTCCGCTAGAAGCTTTATTATAGCACCTCAAAGAATAACTTAAGCAGTAAAAGCTTCAAAGTATTCAATATCAGATTTAATAGTAAGCATGAGTTCAACAGTTTTGAAACATGAAGACATTTGCACTATACAGTGTAACATCAATCAATAAACTCGTAGTTATCTCTAACAGGTATACTACACTGTGGATTATGTTTTTCAAACATTACTTTTATGCCCTGTGGAGATGAGGTTTACCACTCATACTCCAACCAATCACTGCTAAGTGCCTCGGTATCATACTAGGTCATCGAAAGAGCCGGATTCTCATGACCTTCACCTTCCTCAGTCAGTAAGAGGATTACTTGTAGGACATCTCGTGTCTCTACTATAATAGCTTACCAGGGTAATCTGGTCCTTCGCTATTTTTAGAGTTACAGTGGCGTTCTGTACTCTCTTCGTCATCAGGAGATTTCATGTTTATCTTCCACTGATATGGATATCTGTGCTTTCTTCGTCATCAGGAGGTTTCATGTTTACCATCCACTGATATGGTATGGGATTGTAGTGAAGGTTTGACGGATTACTCATCTACATCAAACACCTATACTAGGATGTAAGGTTCTACACATCCATATACCCCACATACTCAAAAGTATGTGATCCAGGAGTTCCCTTAGGAAAACCTATTTCACCATCATTTGATCTCTGACAATGATGGATCTATGATCAGGGCTCTACATTACACTTGATTAGTTAGGTACATTCAGTATTCTTTTAACATCATACATTGTTCTTCAAACAATAACATTAGCATAACAGCTATGAAAGGAGAATACTAAATGTAACAAGCCTAACTCTCATGAATCATCATTTCTCAATACTCTCATCACAAGTCATCTCTTAAAGCATGACCTTGATGGTATTCATGGTTCTCACAGCCTATCAATCTCATAAGATGCTATTAACAAAGCATCAGGATAAATCACTATTCATAAAGCTAACAACATGCTTTCAATTAATATAGTATCATCATCCATACCTGGATATGATCATCCTCATATAGGAACCTACATGGTTAAATCAACTGATAACAATAAATAACTCATTTAAAGAAGTTGTATCTCCCTATTCATACAAGAGCTAGGTTTCCCTGATTTTCATCAATTAGGGTTTACTATTCACCTATTGGTGAATTGATCTCATAACATCACCATGTATGAGAAACATCATCATTAAAGTCCTCAGATAAGATTAAGATTCATCAATTATCATAATTAGGGTTTCCATGATCTCACATAGGTGGATCATACCCTAATCATGCACATTCATGTGTATTGAAGGTACTTTACTTGAGTTCCCACCAAAAAGGGGTACTTTCTCTCTCCTATGATACTTTCTCTCTCCTCTTACTAGTATATGGTGATTACACCACTCCAAATTAGGTTGGGTCAAGTCCTCATTGGCTAACATAAGCCGAAACATCACTATCATGTGATTAGGGTTTGATTAGAACAAGGTATTACTCAATTGAACCCCTCAAGGGTATTTTGGTAATTTACCCCATTGATCACTATCGTGGGTTAATTCATTAGTTACTTAGTCCCTTAATGTCCTAAGTTACCATTAGGGTTTAGATCAAACCATCATTGAATCAATTACACCTTTAAGTGATTAAGTACAAACAACCCTGAAAACCTCCAAACGGTTTCAACCTTCAACCACCAAACGGTTTGAAACCGTTTGGGTGCGTTGACCGTTTGCTAGGTTTGACTCCAAGACCGCATGACCTCAAGGTCATTTTCCCAAACCGTATGGGTGTGTTGACTGTTTGGAAAGGTTGACTTTCCAAACCGTTTGAGCTTATGCGGTTTGAAACCATTTGATCTTAAACGATCTTGGGATTGATTGGTCTAAACGACCTTGAGATCGTTTGAGCCCAAACGGTCTTAAGACTGTTTGTCCTCAAACGGTCTTGAGACCGTTTGGATCCAAATGTTCTTGAGACCGTTTGGTCCAAATGGGCTCAAACCGTTTGGACCTCAAACATGGTTCAAAAGTTACAATTGTTTGTGGTTATCAATGTTGAAGCCCCCAATTGGCCAAAGCCATGTTAACCACTTATAAATTGAGTTAATTAGGGTTATCCTTAACCAATTGGTCACTCAATTGACCCCTAATTGATATCCAATTAGGGTTGGAGTTGGTTCAATTAAGGTCTATAAACATTCAACCATCAACACTCAACAATGTGAATCAAATCAAAGTTGATCCCATCAATTGACCTTCAATCGGGCTCAAACTTGGCCCAAACGGTCTTGGGATCGTTTGGATAACCTCCAAACGGTCTTGAGACCGTTTTCCCAAGAATTCATCAAAATCTAAGTTGATTTGATAGGGGTTGAGCCTTAATTAAGTCACAAATCAGCAATTTGATTATTTCAATAACCCACTGTAATTGGGCCCTCAATTGATCAAATTACCTTAACCCTAGACCTCCAAACGGTCTTGGGTTGACACCAAACGGTCTTGAGACCGTTTGGATGAGTTCCAAATGGTCTTGAGACCGTTTTCCCATCCATCCTTTGGACTCTAGTGAAAATTCATCAAGGTTTGATCTATTGAATTGATCATCACATCAATATTTAATTGCAATATGATTTGGTACCTTTGGACCTTCAATTGGTCAACTATACTTGACCCCAGACCTCTAAACGGTCTTGAGACCGTTTGGATGATTCCCCAAACGGTCTTGAGACTGTTTGGGCTATTCAACCCAAAATGTTTAATTAACTCATTGGAATTTCAGCACTGATTTCACTTAGGGTTTGCCCTATTGATTAGCCTTCAACTCATGACTCGTTTGGAATTAATCCATAAAATTTGGTGAGTCATTAACCAACATCATTATGAACAGTAATACCAAACGGTCAATGCTTGGTCAACCATCTTAAACGGTCTTGAGACCGTTTACCCAAAATGGTCTAATTAAACAGGTTTGAAAATCAGGACTTAATTCAATTGGATTTGCTAATTGATTAGCCTATATCTCACGATTCCTTTGGAGTTAAACCCTCAAATTTGGTGGGTGATTAGCATACATAATTGTGAACAGGATTCTCATACGGTCGTCGCTTGGTCAACTGGACCAAACGGTCTTGAAGACCGTTTGCCTCCATGCGACCCTGAAACCGTTTGCCCAGCAAACGGTTGTGCAAACCGCAAGGGCAATGGGTGGAGGTCGTTTGGTAAAGTAGAAAATCGTGGATAAGCATAGGAAATAACGCCCGCATCTTCTATCTCAAGAACAGCAGCAGTTTCTCACGGATTTTCTTGCAAGGATGCAAGGAAAGATAAGGAAGAAGAAGAGCTAGCAACTAAATGCATAGAAAGAAAGGTATAACAAAGCTTAAGGTTTAGAGTTATAAAACCCGCCTAAAGATTGTTCCTTGAGATCCAAGCTTCCAAGATTCAAGCCTTTAATGGCGTCTTTGAGCTCCATAGGTCGGCCAAGGTGAATTCTCCAAGGAAAAGTTGGAAAGGAATGGCTAGAAAGATGAAGCTAGGTGAGCTAGCCATGAATTTGACCTTGAAAATGAGTTTCCTCCATGAATTCAAGCAAAAGGGATGATCCAAACTTAACTAGGACCCCTGGTCGTCCTCCTCTGCTCCAGAGCTTAGCCTTAGTCAGTTTTGAGCAAGGGGAACAGTGATGAAATGAAAAGGATCGTTTCCTTGCTAAATGAGGAAAGTAGCATATATACTTAGGTGAAAATTCAACATGAGAACATTTGTTTCCTCATTTCACATCTAAGTCCTTCCTTTCTTCTTTGGACGTCCCTACCCCTTATTTCTAAGGACAATCTCATTCTAAGGTCAAGAATTGAAGGCAAAGAAGGTCAACCCACCACTAAAGTACACATATAAAAGGGCTATTATACTTACACCTTGATTATTCAATCACAAAGGTGTTCTTTATTATATGATTATTCAAATGAAGTGACCTCTTCATCATTTCTACTCTAAATGATGAAAAAAGTTATAAAAGATATTTTAGAAGATGAAATTTACAAGTTGCACCCCAAATTTTGGGTAAATTGCATTTTACCCCAAAACCAGGGTTTCAAGCACAGGGATTGCTTCCACAGCTGCACCTTGGTGCTCAATCTTGGGAAATCCCTCAAATTTTATCATAATCATTCTCATGATGTCTCAACATCAGAGGAACATCTCAACATGTGAAATTTGCAAGTTAACCCCTCTAACTGGGTAATTTGCACATAAGTCCCTGTATTACCAAAATAATACTAAAACATTGTTCAATTAGGACAGGAATGGAAATATATGTTCCTCAGAGGCTTAATTACATGCCAGAAGATAATCATCAGTATCTTAATTACATATTTAGGCAAAATACCTAGGGTTAGTTCATAACCCAGGTTAGGGATGTTACAAGGCAGGTGCTGGCCAACCATACGACTCTCAGCCTCGTCCTCCAGGATGACACCACTGCCATGGTTGGTAGTGTAGGGGTCTGCTGAACAGACCTGAGCTCAACGTCAAGGAGCTCGATAAAGGCCTCCCCACTATTGCGAGAGGCGTCTGGCCACCCCAAAGGTGTGGTTGTGACTGCTGCCGTTACTGGCAGTGGTGAAGCTGGAAACACCATTTTCACACCCCAATCTCACAATTACCATTAATCATGAGATTAGGGCATAAATTGAGGATTTAATGTAATAAAAAGATCACCCTTAACTTTTTCTTCTTTTTCAAACTCTTTTTTTTATCACATTGAACCACATAAACAAACTTTACAAGGGAATCTAAACATTGATTTCTTTAATATGATCTCAACATAAACGATACACATCCATACATTCATTCTTAGGTACATACGACATGGTAATCAGATATATTATCTCTTATTAAGGAAACAAAGATACAAAACATTACTTACACCACTCTCACATCTATACTAGGACCTAGTGTGACAAGGACTGACTGAACTTAACTAATCGCATACTTAACTCATGTGGTAGATCTACTGTGATGCTTTGACCTTCTTCAAGTCCACGTGGTTTCCCTAAAAATTGTGAGTAGAGGGGTGGGCCTACGTGCTCAGTGAATGAGTAATTCAAAGAAACAATCTAAAGCACTAATATAATTACATATATACTTTTGAGCAAGTGATATCAATTATAGCAGCAGTAAGATTTAAAGAGATTGATCATTGACAATCATAAATATGGCAGGATACTCTAGATATCAACAAGAGTAAATCAATATATGAGCATGCTTGATTAGTTTCAATGAGAACTAATAATTCAGAAACATACAAAGAATAATTTTTGGGAGACTATACTTGAATATTTCTTAGCCTTTCTTACTTATAAGAAACTCTTTAAACCTATATGAACATATTTTAGCTTATGCCCTGATCATATGTAGTGTACTCTATATATGAATACTCATAGCAAACTACGATCTCATCATACAAGACTTAGCTGACACACTCGGGAATGCTGAGTCTAACTACTCTCTGGTCTGCAAAAGGAAAATGGCTCTCTGGCCTCAGCACATCTATTATGCCACAAAAACTGGACTTCTTATCTAACCTGAGCACACAGGCAGAGATTCAAGCCACCTATTGCATTTTTCTGTACTCTAGTACCACCAGGATCTCTGGTTGATGTTGGACACTACATTCTTTAATTTAAAGAGACTTCCACTAGGGCTTCATCCCCCGTACCACCTGTTGGTACGTTCCGACCACCGTATACTGGATGCACTGCCAATGTTATGTCGTTTCATCCCTAAGGCGCAGACCTCTCATAGGGATTGTACAGTGTTCATGGCTCTTAAGTCTATTATTTTATTATTCCTAGAAATCTCTTTCTACATTGTACCTTTCTCTTACTTATACTTGACTTTGGTATATCTATGGTGTCACTTCTACTTATTTGAAGTTATAATACAACATGTATATCATTCTAAACTTGGCAGAGAAGTATAATCAAAACACTGTAATATACTGAGAAATAACATAATATACATGCAGGCATACTGAAATACTTATATAAACATAATGCATGTCCATTTGGCACTTATACACTAGAATCATGCAATTAAACATCTTAATATACCGATCAGAGCTAATTACTTGGCATATGAGTAATCGTCATTTGCACCATAAATTATTTTCACTTTCTTGGAAAACATGCACATCGACCCAAATCCTGGGTTGTGCATCTCATACTGAGAATATGGTAATCAAAATGCTTAATTCATTGAACACCCTATCCTTAGGGTTTCATTTACCTCATTCACTTATCACATGGCTCTCATTAGGATTTAATATGTCATAAACATCCACTAAATACAAACTGCTTTAAACAAGTCATATACAATCAACATATGTATGAAATCCTTGAATTGATCTAAATTAGGGTTTTCCATGCCATTCATTGAGATATTATGAATCAAGAATAACATTACATAAATAGAGTCTATGATGCCAAGAAAAACACTTCAAATGGATTTCACCATATTTATTCACAAATCTCCAACTTTCCACTCATACAAGGCTTCACCCTCTTTATAAAGATATCAAGAAAACACTATTCACATCACATGAAATCCAAAATATTATCTGACATATATGTACTATGCATTCAGATAAACCATCATTCATAACCAAGGGGACCCAAATAAACAAATTTTCTCTATTTAATTATTCAGCAATTTCTGTCACAGACAAATTCCCTATATTTTAGTTTACTCTTATAACCTTTGAGAATACTTAGGGAATTATCACTAGGATGTATTGTATACATTTCTAATATGAATTTATCATCTGAAATTTCAACAAATAGAGGAAGAATCCATTTCATATCATTGTGCAACAACTTAGATCAAACATACAATTCAGGGTTTGTAGTCGCATACTAAGCAATTAAAGATTTTGGATGATTTAATGAATATTCATGCAAATACTATTTAAAGGAATTTCCCACTCACCCTAAGGTGTAAAAACACCTTAATATCGTAGTTCATCCCTGAAAATCTCGATCTCATATCAAATCCCTAGCAATTCACTCGATTCTTCTTCTTTTGAACTCAGAATCCCTAAAAATGAGGGATTATGAAGAAAGAGTGAGAAAAGGGGAAGTTTTGACACCATTTTGGATCAAATCAGAGGAGGGATGGAATCTTGACATGTGATAGAATATTCACCATGAAATTCTATGCAACAAAGCTAAACTTACATGATTTCATCATTCCTCAAACCGCAAAACCCTAGGTCAGCATCTCCATCACTTTCTCCTCTCAAACCCTAACCCTCCCTCTCTCTCTAGGATTTCATTTCTCTGGATTGAATCATGAATTATGAGAGATCCTTGTGTGTTAGGCTGACCATATAGAGCAATCAAGCTGCTTGGGTCAATTGCACATTGACTCCTCACTATACTTTCTCTTATTTCAGCTGAATTTTCTGTCATAAAAATATTAGTGTAATTCATCTACTGATAAGGTATAAATGCATCCAAAAATTATGAAAATTTTACATTTTATTTATGATTGAGTTTTAGATCTCCATTTAAAATTTCAAATAATTCGGAGTTACCAATAAATAACCAAAAATAAAACACTACACTGCTAAAAAGCACTCTGTCAGCATTTTGGTCGAAGTATAGTTCGATCGAGAACCACATTCAAAGAACACTCAAGTATTCTGAAATTTTTCTCCAATATGCATGATTGAGTTATCCATATCATATCCAAAATTCAAATAAAATACAAAAATTGTAGAAAATATGAAAAATCATTTACCACACTGCTATCCTGATCAAATTCCATATTCATGTACTATCAAAACCCTAATTTTTCCGATTAGGGTTTACATTTCTCAAACCCTAATTCTTCAAACTAAAATCATAGTTAGAGTTTCTTCTTAGGTTTGAAACATCACAATTGATCGACTATCATTAATCAAGTCTAAACGATGTTCAATCTAATCAAGCATGTAATCATTCAGGTAAACCCTAGTTTACCAATTAAGCACAAATGTGGTCATTACAATTCTCACCTCCTTAAAAAGTTTCATCCCCGAAACATAAATATGCAAACAACGTATATTCAAAGTTTATTTTAAGCTTCTCAAATCTTACATGTCATTACATTCTTATATTTCATACTTGAATGTATCTTTCAACATTAAGTCCTTTATTTCTTTTCTAATCACAACATATTTAAATCATGACTGCTCAATGATAACAAACGAATTCTCTATGCCACAATCAATCATAGGAAAGAGAAAGAGAAACAATCATTTAAATATTTTCATACTCTTGAGGTGTTGCCTCAACATTGATAATCCGATCCAACTATCTCAATTCATTCGGCTCAATATGTACTATTGTTATGTACTACCTCTGAGTCACAAAAGAGAGTTCACCATGTTGTTTTGAATTTTACTATTATGCTTCTCAAATAGAAAAATAGTCTTGAGTTGGAAGACTAGATTCAACAACAATTTGTACAATACTACTCACGGAATCCCCATTGCATCATGGATGCATAAGGTGAAACATTACCATCACATTCCATATTATTCTTAAGTATGAACCCACACATAATTCAAGGTGTAACCATCGAGTTATAGCATACTAGGGTTTCAACAACAGTAACAAAGTATTCCATGATTGTATTAGTCATTCAAGGACTATTCATACCCAATTACCATCACTTAGTTATATTAAAGCTAGGTCTAACAAGCTATACCTCATTCGGGTTAGATATCAATACAATATGGTTATCATCCCTTCTTTTCATATGAGTGAATAGGTAAGACTACCTTATTCAGGGTATCCCTTCATTTTTTCCATCATTATCAACCCATATCACCATACCACAATTGTACAATACTAAGATGGATTACTGGTAAGAATGACTTAAATTACCAGACACCTTTAATTAACATATTGCTTGCACATGTACACTGAAATCATATGTAGAACAAAAATACTTCCCTTAATATACATTCAACAAATTATACTTCTAAAAAAAATTCACATATCACTAAAAGTCATTGTTTTCTCTTATCTCTCTCCTCAGTCACTACTACTTACTTTTTTCTACTTATCCTTCTCATTTTAATCATGTAGATTAAACATTCGTAAAATTGAAACATACAAGGTAAAAATAGATTATTCATCATTCTTGCTATCACTACAAGAACTTATCTCATATCGCACTTCACTCATATTGTATTTATCCTTTTATTCAAAACACACTTGTTACATTTCAAATTTATATCTTACTCTTTACTCTGAATCATTTCCATATTGTTTATCTACCTTTTAGATTAGCTATCTTTAAATCCTAGATTACTATCAGTTCTAGTTTACTTCTCATAGTGCAAATCTCATGATCTTATTTTATAGAGATGCTAGTATTCAAGGTCAAATCACTAGTGACATTCCTTGAACTATTAAAACAATAAACATTCTAGGGTTTGGTACTTTAAGTAGCATGACGTTATTGTGATGTGACTTTGCTCCCTTAATTTGAAATTCAAACTTTGGATCTCACAAGTTTTACTAAAGTCTTCTTTATCTTTTTGATTGAATTTACTTTCTCTTACTTGGCCATTCAGATAGATTACATTCTCAATTACCCTACTAGGGTTTCATCATCATATTGTGTGTCATTATTACATTCACTAGATGTCTCTACAATGGTGGTTATGCATCATATATGTTTCATTTTCTTATCACTTCATTCCCACATTGCTCTCATTAATGAAGATATGAAAGAGAAGATGATTTTAAGACATAGAATTCTTATCTTCAAACATTCAATAATAAATTTCTCTTATGTAGGTTTAATTAATTACCAACAAGGATACCTGACTAATTAGCACTTTCTTGAATCTCACAACCTCTTTCTTTTATAATCTATATTACTCCATTATGTTTCAAACCCTTCTTTACTTTCCATAATCCCCTTACCATATACTACTATTCCACATGTCATCTTTAACTTCTAGTTTTTTCTTATGATCATGTTGCTTCTTTTATGTGTATGATCATGTATACCATGTTGCATATATTTCTTTTTATCCTTCTACTAATGTGAATTTGAAATTCTAAATCAATAATCCCTCTACTAGTTTCAACTCATGTTTAATACATTACATATCCTTCATTTTAAATCAAATGGCTCATGCATGGGTCAAACTTAGTTTCTCTTTCAATCAAGTTTTTCCTTTCTGAATATAGTCTACCTTTGTATGACTTATTCATTTGTTAAGCTACACTTTTGTTCTTCTTTTAGAAACTAGTCTGTTGTTCTATAGAGACTTAGAATCTAAAGGCAGTAGGGATGAATGTATTAAACTTATTAATAACAGTATACATTCCATGCTCTCAATTATATCATAACCCTCATTCCTTAATCAAGCTCATTATTTCCAACATTTCTCTTTGTTTCAACTAAGTTTCTTATCCTACTTTTATGATTTACATGCTCATCTAGTTCTATTCACTTTAACACTTCTGAAGACTCTTCACTTCTATGTACTTATCATATAGTTAACTCTTTTCTTCTATTTTCACTTTGCTTTGGAGTACATAAAAACATTGTACTCGATTATATAATCCATTCCTCATGATTGATTCTTACTACCTTGGCCCTTACATACCTTTCTCATATCTTTTCAATATTTCATATTTAGAGTTCATATAATACTAATAATTAAACTTAATCTGAACCTTATGTCGTGTTCCTTTATTCCCAATTAAGGGTTTCTCATATGAGGCCCCAAAGTTGGATCTCAGATATCAGTTCCAACTGATTCTTATCTATTCTAATCTTTCCCATATGTTTCAACATCTTAGTGTATGTACATTCTCACTATGATGTCGGTCTAATTTATCCAGAGTCTACTCTTATTATATTTTCAATAGGAGTCATTAGATCCCAGTAATGCATCCTGCCAGCCGGACCAGGCCGAACCTGCAGTCCTGAAGCCAAGAGCTACTCAATATTAACCAACTACTATTAATCTCAAACATGTGGAAAGAATATCCACTTAGGGAAAACTCATTTAAACATAAATTCTGGTCTACTTGATACAAAGAATATAAACAATAACTGAATCACTTCATGATACACAACAATATAAAAGAACCATATATAGTCTACAAAATGATAATATGAATTCATACATATAAGAGAATTTCTATTGATCTCCAATCAAAGGAGAAGTATAAAGCACGAGTTGTATCACATTTTATGTTTAATCTCTTACTCCTTCATTACTTTTTGGTATCCTAACCCTAATATTTCTAGGGTTTCTCTCTGTCCCATCCTTCCTCTGCATACCTGGACAGGGCATCCAGAGAAGAATAGACAGAGTAGCTTGATACTGGTTAATCTAAGTATTCAGATACCGGACCAGGGTATCTAAGTAATCAGACCTTCTAGAGATAAAGACACATCACCTCCTATCTGCCACACTTATAACTCTAACTTTCTATCCAAATGGTCCCTGACAACTCATCCTAAGCTTTGATACCAAGTTGTCACACCCCGATCTCACAATTACCATTAATCATGAGATTAGGGCATAAATTGAGGATTTAACGTAATACAAAGATCACCCTTAACTTTTTTTTCTTTTTCAAACTCTTTGTTTTCTCACATTGAACCACATAAACTAACTTTACAAGGGAATCTAAACATTGATTTCTTTAATATGATCTCAACATAAACGATACACATCCATACATTCATTCTCAGGTACATACAACATGATAATCACATACATTCTCTCCTATTAAGGAAACAAAGATACAAAACATTACTTACAACACTCTCACATCTATACTAGGACCTATAGTGACAAGGACCGACTAAACTTAACTAATCTCATACTTAACTCATGTGGTAGATCTACTGTGATGCTTTGACCTTCTTCAAGTCCACGTGGTTTCCCTAAAAATTGTGAGTAGAGGGGTGAGCCTACTTGCTCAGTGAATGAGTACTTCAAAGAAATAGTCTAAAACAATGATATAATTACATATATACTTTTGAGCAACTAATATCAATTATAACAGCAATAAGCTTTAAAGAGATTGATCATTGACAATCATAAATATAGCAGGATACTCTAGATATCAACAAGAGTAAATTAATATATGAGCATGCTTGATTACTTTCAATGAGAACTAATAATTTAGAAACATACAAAGAATAATTGCTAGAAAACTGTACTCGAATCTTTCTTAGCCTTTCTTACTTATAAGAAACTCTTTAAACCTATATGAAAATATTTTAGCTTATGCCCTGATCATATGCAGTGTACTCTACATATGAAGACTCATAGTGAACTACGATCTCACCGTACAAGACTTAGCAGACACACCCAGGAATGCTAAGTCTGACTACTCTCTGGTCTTTAATAAGAAAATGGCTCTCTGGCCTCGACACATCTATTATGCCATAAAACCTAGACTCCTCCTCTAACCTGAGCACACAGGCAGAGTGTCAAGCCCCCTATTGGCTTTTTCTGTACTCTAGTGCCACCAGAATCTCTGGTTGATGTTGGACACTACATTCTATAATTTAAGGAGACATCCACTAGGGCTTTGTCCCCCGTACCACCTGTTGGTATGTTCTGACCTACGTATACTGGACGCACTGCCAGAGTTAGGCCGTTTCATCCCTAAGGCACAAACCTCTCATAGGGATTTTACGGTGTTCAGGGCTCTTAAGTCTATTATTTTAATATTCCTAGAAAGCTCTTTCTACATTGTATCTTTATCTTACTTATACTTGACTCTGATATCTCTATGGTGTCGCGTCTACTTATTTGAAGTTATAATACAACATGTATATCATTCTAAACTTCGCAGAGCAGTATATTCAAAACACTGTAATATACTAAGAAATCAACATACTATACATGCAGGAATACTAAAATACTTAAATAAACATAATGCATGTCCATTTGGCAGCTATACACTAGAATCATGCAATTAAATATCTTAATATACTGATAAGAGATAATTACTTGGCATATGAGTAATCGTCATTTGCACCCATAAATTATTTGCACTTTCTTGGAAAACGTGCACATCGACCCAAATCCTGTGTTGTACATCTCATACCGAGAACATGGTAATCAAAATGCTTAATTAATTGAGCACCCTATCCTTAGGGTTTCATTTACCTCATTCACTTATGACATGGCTCTCATAAGGATTAAATATGTCATAAACATCCACTGAATATAGATTGCTTTAAACAAGTCATATACAATCAACATATGTATGAAATCCTCGAATTGAGCTTAATTAGGGTTTTCCATGCCATTCATTGAGATAATATGAATCAAGAATAACATTGCATAAATAGAGTCTATGATGCCAAGAAAAACACTTCAAATGGATTTCACCATATTTATTCACAAATTTCCAACTTTCCACTCATATAGGGCTTCACCCTCTTTATGAAGATATCAAGCAAACACTATTCACATCACATGCCATCCAAAATAGTATCTGACATATATGTACTATGTATTCAGATAAACCATCATTCATAACCAAGGGGATCTAGATAAACAAATTTTCTCTATTTAATTATACAACAATTTCTGTCACAGACAAATTCCCTATATTTTAGTTTACTCTTATAACCTTTGTGAATACTTAGGGAATTCTTGTTAGGACGTATTATATACATTTATAATATTAATTTATCTTTTGAAATTCAAACAAACAGAGGAAGAATCCATTTCATATCATTTTACAACAACTTAGATCAAACAGACAATTTAGGGTTTGTAGTCGCATACTAAGCAATTAAAGATTATGGATGATTTAACCAATTTTCATGCAATATACCATTTAAACGAAGTTCGCACTCACCCTAAGATGTAAAAACACCTTAAAATCGTAGTTCATCCCTGAAAATCTCGATCTCATATCAAATCCCTAGCGATTCACCCGATTCTTCTTCCTTTCAACTCGGAAACCCTAAAAATGAGGGATTATGAAGAAAGAGTGAGAAAAGGGGAAGTTTTAACACCATTTTGGATCAAATAAGAGGAGGGACGGAATCTTGACATGTGAGAGAAGATTCACCATGAAAGTCTATGCAAAGATGCTAAACTTGCATGATTTCATCATTCCTCAGACTGCAAAACCCTAGGTCAGCATCTCCATCACTTTCTCCTCTCAAACCCTAACTCTCCCTCTGTCTCTAGGATTTCGTTTCTCTGGATTGAATCATGAATTATGAGAGCTCCTTGTGTGTTAGGTTGACCATATAGAGCAATTGAGCTGCTTGGGTCAATTGCACATTGACCCCTCACTATACTTTCTCTTATTTCAGTTGAATTTTCTGTCATAAAAATATTACTATAATTCATCTACTGATAAGGTCTAAATGCATCCAAAAATTATGAATATTTTACATGTTATTTATGATCGAGTTTCACATCTCCAACTGAAATTTCAGATAACTTGGAGTTACCAATAAATAAATAAAAATATAACACTACACTACTAAAAAGCACTCTGTCAACATTTTGGTCAAAGTATAGTTCAACTGAGAACCACATTCAAAGAACACTCAAATATTCTAAAGTTTTTCTCCAATATGAATGATTTAGTTATCCATATCATAATAAAAATTCAATTAAATACAAAATTTACAAAAAATATGAAAAATCATTTACCACACTGCTATCCTGATTAAATGCCACATTCATGTACTATCAAAACCTTATTTTTTGCCGATTAGGGTTTACATATCTCAAACCCTAATTCTTAAAACTAAAATCATAGTTAGAGTTTCTTCTTAGGTTTGAAACATCACAATTTATCTACTATCATTAATCAAGTCTAAACGATGTTCAATCTAATCAAGCATGTAATCATTCAGGTAAACCCTAGTTTACCAATTAAGCACAAATGTGGCCATTACACCTGCGGCAACTACTTCCGTTGTAGGGACAATTGTGACTGATCCAGTTGTGCTGATGACCTCGACTGTGGGGATGTTGGTTGGTACCAATTTTGCAGTTGTGGTGGTTGTTGTCGTGGTAGCCGCTACTGGGGTAGAGGCTACTGGCTCGGTTGTGGGGGCTGCGGTAGCAGCTACTGGGGTTGCGACTATTGGCTCGACGGTGGTAGCAACTGGAGAGTCATCAAAAAATGACCACCGATGACTTGTCCCACTGAGCCACCACTGATCTGGGCCCCTTTCTCATGGACATCCTCTCTTGGATGGCTCTCTAGGCGGCATAGGATGCATCGACGGTCAGAGCTTTGACCTCTTCTGTCGTGAAGACTAGCTTTTCTACGTCATAGTTGACACAACCCGGGAGTGGTAGAAGGAGGTTGGTTCTTGTGAGCATGTAGAAGAGATGGTGATCCTCCTTCTTTATTATGTTGGCCCTGGTGAGAAATTTGATGTCGATTTTGTCATCACACCTGGTTTGCGATAGGCTCAGCGAATCTTTTGGGTAACCAAGCCTGACCACGACCAGGTTGACAATTCCTCCCTTATTATACTCCTTGGTGGTGTCCTTGATTGGGTGAATGTGGTTGAGTAGGAAGCACCCCAGGTTGATTGGTTTGCTAGCAATAATGTACCATATCAGATGTAACTCTTCAGTGTACAAATTACTTGTTTCATACTTGCTGAAGAGCAGGCTGCCAACAATCTTGTGGACGATCTGCCAGAAGCAAGAGTGGACCGCCGCCACTTTGCTCCTAGGCTTGAAGGAGGATTTGCCTGTCAGTTTCTTCCACAACTTGACCGGGTCGAAGCCATTATTGTCACTAATGCAGGCTCCATTGTTGAGCAGCTCCTGCTCGGTTGCACTGGTGGAGAAGATTTCGTTGACCAGCCTCTTTGAGATTTCATTCTCTTGGTTGTAGAGGCGCCCTTGCATCCGGTCCACTCTGCAATACCTCCTGCTTTCTTCTGGGGTGTTTGGAACCCAGCGGAGGGAAGAGATGAACTCCTTCATCAACTCGGGGTACTAGTTAGAGAAACTGATGCAGAGCTTCCCGAGTCTGATGACCTCAAGGATGTTGTCCATTCTCTCGAAGATGTCGATCACTCAGAAGGACGAGTGGTGGCAGAATCTGGTAGGGTGGTAGAGTTTCACTGCCAGCTCGGTGTAGCATGTATGGTGGTCCGTGTCTCTAGGCATGAAGCATCCCAGAGAGCGGGTAAGAGCTTCAGGCTCCACCGTTGCTACCGGGGTCACGCCTACCTCGACGTGGGGCCACTTTTCAGCCTTAGTGGGCCTAGCTATTGCTGGGTTAGGGCACTTCCGCCCTGCAGCTGCCACTGTTGTGGCTTCGAGGTTGATCCTTTGCCCTTTCTCGTCGACTTGGATGACAATTTCCATTATGTGCACCATTTTCTGAAAAAAAATGAAGAATACACGTTAAATCTAAAAAGGGGTTATACTGGCAAAATTTCCTCTTTATCGATACGTTAAAGTGTCATCTAAAACTTAGTAAGAAGGAATCACCCGATATAGCTTGGGCGATACTGCGAAAATTAGTATCAGGTGCATAAGATAGCATATCATCGGGTTAGAGAAAAACTTTATTATTCGTTTTGTGCAACACACGAGTGCACGATACCAAAGGAACCCGACACATTCTTGCGTGATACCCATGAAAAACCAGTATTAGGTACATAAGAAAGTGATACACTTCTAAAACGGATAGGCTAAGAACTTGGTACAGCTGCGTGATACATGATTCGTGTAGACTTGGAGTGAGTCGGAAGGCTCCCCCAAACTTATACAACCCGATACAGACACGTGATACAGATGGAAACCCAACATGCTCGGAGGGGTGCTTTGGAAAATCGATACTTGTTTTGAATCTTTGCTCGATACGGGTGGTAACACAATATGTGGTATCAGGATACAATTTAAATGTTAAGGGCGCGTGATACATTTGGGTGATCAATCTGTGCGATAGAAGCTGCATTACACGGGTTATTACCTTGTTGGGCAGGGAGCTGGTGAATGCGAAATGGGATGTCAGGAGATAGGAAACCCGACACGGGAGGTAGGATGGTTTTGAGCGATACTAGAACTTGTTGTTGACCTAGAGGTTATACATTATCCATATTTTGATAATGACTTAACCATTCCATTCATATGTATCTAATATGTGTATTTAAGATTGAGTTCAGGTGTTAGATACATGAAAAGGATAAAAAATCAAAAGCCCTAATTTGCTCAAGTTCAAGTCAAAAGCTATACAAGTGTGTAATTTTTGGAAATCTATGTAAATGACCTTAGAATATTTTTGTAATCACTTGTATTGATGAATTGGATTGTAACTAAGATGAGAAAATTGTTTGAGATACTAAACACCAAGTTTTAATCACTTTAGATGCACTTTAGAAAATTGACCACTGGCAGTCAATCGGTCGAGTTGCAAACTCGACCGATCCTCCTGGATCAATTCTCTAAAGATGACATCGGTCGAGTTGTGTTTTCACAAAACTCAATCGATCGAGTACTTGACCAATTCGATCTTCGTTGGTCGGTCGAGTTTCCCCAGGATAAACTCGACTGATAATTTGAATATCGGCTTTGTCTTTTACTCTATCGGTTGAGTTACCTTTATTAAAACTCGAACGATTGCACTGTATGAAATTTGCAGAAAAAGTGATTGTGACCGTTGGTGTGTGTTTTGAGCAAAAATAAAGTCGTTTCTTTTAGAAAAATGGCTATATTTCATATCTAAGTGTCCTACAACTTAAAGGGGCACCCTCAACTATAAATAGGACCTCTTGGAGTTCATTCCAAGGTTGTTCATTCACTACAGGCTTGGTCCTAGCCTAGTTGAGAGTGTTCTAACCCTTTGAGCCCCTTCCTCTCTCTACCTTCAAGTAAAATTCATGAGTATATATGAGTGAGATAGGTTCCTTTGTAAGAGAGTTTCTCCTTCTAATGATGTAAAGCTCTCCTCCACCATCTTCCTACCCCCTTTCCTTATTGAAGAAAAGGCTGAAGATCTTCTCCGAGTGAAGGAAAAGGAGTTGTTGTTCTTCAAGATTAAAGAAAGCAAGGTGTTCTAGATCTCCAAGTAAAGGAGATAGATAAGGCAAGCACTCAAGAAGGATAGGTAATCCCTTAAAGGCTGAAGACTTGAAGAAGGAGTGGGTAAGTTCATGTTGATGGATGAAGACTCCATGGTTCAAATGGGTAGGCTCCTTCTACTGGTTGAAGATCCTTGCTTGAGGTACTAAGCCCTTGGATATTGTGGTTTTATCTTATAATCTTATGATGGAATATAAGAGTACCAAGATTGCAAATCCTAGAGATTAACCACCTCTAGGTAGTGGACTGACATTGCTCCTAGTTAGGATGTAAAACCACTCTAAACCACCTTGTCCAAGTACATGCTCTTCCTTATATCTCATCCTTGCTATGCTTGCTAGTTAAGACATAAAATTGATGTTTGTTTAAGTTCCTTCACTTAATATAATTTGGTGGTCTAATTTGTTTTTTGAGAATTGTGAAGCTCTATTCACCCCCCCTCTAGATCCCTTGATCCAACAAGTGGTATCATAGCAGGTCTTCTCCAAGTTACTTCTACAAGTAGGAGAAGATGGGCGATTTAACACTTGGATCCCTCAACTTGGAAGGAAGCTTCTCCATGCGACCTCCGGTCTTTGACGACACCAACTTTCTCTATTAGAAGAGAAGAATGCAGTTCTACCTCTAAGGTGTGAGTTATGTAATGTGGAAGGTGGTGCACCTCAAGTATGAAGATCCAAAGGGGGAAATATCGACATGGACAGAAGCCCAAATGAAGCAAGCTCAACTCAATGTCAAAGCTGTGAGCATCATCTATGCAACCCTCACCCAATCCGAGTTCAATTGGATCTCCTCTTGGGACACCACACATGAGATTTGGAACAAGCTTTGTGTCACCTATGAAGGAACATAGCAAGTGAAGGAAGCCAATATCTACATGCTTGGTGGTCTTCTTGAGAACTTCAAGATGGGTAAGAATGAAAGAGTGGCTGATATGTACACTAGACTCAATGTCAGCATCAATGGATTGGCGACCCTTGGTAGTGTGATGGACAAAGGCACTATCAACTCCAAGATCCTAAGATCTCTTCCGAAGAGATGGGAGCCCAAGGTTACATCCATTGAAGAAGTGTACAAGCTTAGTGAATTGTCAACTGAGGAGCTGGTTGGCAACCTTCAAGCCCATGAACCAAGGCTTGATAAGAAAGAAGAAGAAGAAAAGAGAGAAGAGAAGGAGTCCAAGAAGATCAAGGACACAACCTTTAAAGCTCTAATTGAAGATATGGTTCGACATCAACAACTTGCTCTCAAGTCCCCTACTCCCTCCTCAAGTGAAGATGGAGGCCCAAATGAGCATGAAGCAAATTACTCAAAGGGAAAACACTTCAAGGGGAAGCCTTCTTCATCAACTCCTAGATGCTATGAGTGTGGCCAAAAGGGCCATTACAAGAGTGACTGCCGAAAGGATAAGAAGAGCCATCACAAGAGCAACCGCAAGAAAGGCAAAGAGTACAACAGAGAAGAAAAATACAAGACAAAGGAGAAGAAAGAAAGAAGAAGAAAAGATGCAGCTCATGCAGCTTGGGAGGAGTCTTACTCAAGCTCTTGAAGCTCCAAAGATGGAGAATGCCACCTTGCTCTCATGGCCTCTACCAATGAAGATGTAGGTGAGGTAAGTGAGGTAAGTGAAGTCAATTTGTATGAGTTATCTAAGGAAACTCTTATTGATATGTTTAATGATTGTCGATAATCTTTTACTAAATGCAAATCTAAAAGGAAAAGACTAGGCAAGATAGTAGATGATCTTTATGCTAAAATTGAGATTCTCGATAAAAATGAAAAACTGCTCCTTGATAGCATAGATTATTTGCAAGGGCAATTTCTTGACCTTGAGCTTCAACAAAATGGAGTAGAGGTTGAGAATGGTGTCTATCTAAAGACCATTGCAGATCTTAAGGAAGATAACCAAAGATGCCAAGATGAGATAGATGTTCTTAAAACTAAAAATGTAGAACTAAATCTCATTGATGAAGCTAGAAAGCAAGAAATTCATGTATATCAAAAGGAAATTTTGTTGCTTAAATCTAAAAATGCTAAGTTGCTCGCTCAAGTTAATGATCTATCATCTAGACCTATTTTGCAAAGTAATGAGGTAGCTAGCACTACTTTAGAATGTGATTCTTTTCATACTAAAGCCCTTTTTTTAGAGGACGATCTATTGCATGCTAGAGATGATCTTGCTAGTTTATCTTCTACTGTCATTAACCTTAGTGATGATAATGCTAAGTGAAGAGCTTCTTTGCAAAAGTTTCTTGTGGGAAAGAAATCCCTTAATGCTATCCTAGAACACTCTACCAAACAAATTGGTACTAGTGGTTTAGGATATGATGGGACTGCTCCCAAGGGTAAGAACAAAAACCAGAGTAAGGGTAAGAAGAAGAGTGTGGAACCTCCTATCTTCCATGGAGATACTTTTGGCTCTAAAAACCCTATGGTATGTGCTCATTGTACTTATTGTCCTTAAAGCCAAAGGGGACCAACCCAAAGATGAAATGGGTACCCAAGCTAACCCCGGATCCAAAATTTTGAGTTGGGTACCAACATCCTTCGTTCATGCAAGTCAAAAAGAGGTGGATTGTTGATAGTGGCTGCTCAAAACATATGATAGGTGAAATCAGCCATTTCAGCAAATTCATGAAAAAGAAATGAGGATCGGTAACCTTCGGGGACAACAAGAAAGGTAAGGTTATAGGTGAGGGTGATGTAGGCAATGAGCTATGTATCAAGAATGTTTTGCTTTTTGATGGCCTACATCACAACTTGATAAGTGTAAGCCAACTTTGTGATAATGGATATCTTGTTTTGTTTACATCTTTAGAATGTTTGCTTCTAGATTCCCTCACTTACAATATCATATATAAGGGAACTATAAATGGTAATATTTATGTTATTGTGCTTGATTATCTAAAGCCCATACTTGATAGATGCTTGGTTGTCGATAAAAATGATATTTCTCTTTGGCATCGCCGTTTGGGTCATGTGAATATGCATCAAATGAAGAAATTGAGCAAAAAGGAATTTGTTCGGGGACTTCCCAAATTGAATTTTGCAAAGGATGAGGAATGCCAACCTTGTACACAAGGCAAGCAAACCAAGTCCTCCTTCAAATCCAAAGGAGTCCTTTGTACCAAAAGAGATCTTGAGCTTCTTCATATTGATCTATTCAGACCAATGAGAATGCAAACACTTCGTGGTTCCAAGTATTGTCTTGTGATTGTTGATGATTTCTCTCATTTTACTTGGACCTTCTTTCTCATTTCGAAAAGTGATACACTTGATGTTTTCTCGAGCTTTTATAAATGAGTTAAAAAGGAAGCTTGTTACCAGATTGTTTCTATCTATTGTGACCATCGGGGAGAGTTTGAAAATGATCTTTTTGAGCATTTTTGTGAAAAATCTAGTTACTCACACAATTTCTCTTCTCCTCGTACGCCTCAATAAAATGGGGTAGTAGAAAGAAATAACCGGTCACTTCAGGAGATGGCTCAGACTATGCTACTTGAATATGACATTCCTAAGAAGTTTTGGGCCGAAACCGTAAGCCCCTCTTGTTTTGTGCAGAACTATGTTTTTACACATTCTTCTTTGAAGAAAACCCCCTATGAGTTATGGCGTGGTAGAAAGCCATCCATTGATTTCTTTCACGTCTTTGGATGTCCTTGTTTTTTTTTTAACACAAAGGATTCTCTCGAAAAGTTTGATCCAAAATCATACAAGGCTTTCTTCCTAGGCTATAGAACTACAAGCAAGGCTTATAGAGTTTTCAATATTGAACTATCTAAAATTAAAGAATCTATCAATGTCCAGTTTATTGAAACTAACCCTGTTGTTGGCAAGAATGTTGTTGATAATGATGTTGCAGATGACTTGATCCCTATCTTGAAAGACCTCAAGATCAAAAACAAAGGTAAGCAGGTGATTGAAGAAAAGGATGAAGAAAAGAAGGATCCCACTCCTCGCTTTGTAAAGAATCATCCCAAAGAGCTAATCATTGGAAACCCATTTGAGAGAGTGAAGACACGAGCTGCCTATAACAAAGAACAAGCAGACGGTGTGTTCATCTCATAGATGGAGCCAAAGAACATCAAAGAAGCTCTTGGTGATGACGAGTGGATCCTAGCCATGTAAGAGGAACTAGAGCAATTTGAGAAGAATCGGGTGTGGACTCTAGTGCCAAGACCAAGTGATAGAAAAATCATTGGCACCAAGTGGGTCTACCGCAATAAGCTTCATGAACAAGGAAAAGTGGGAAGGAACAAAGCAAGGTTAGTGGCACAAGGTTACAATCAACAAGAAGGTATTGACTTTGATGAAACATATGCTCCTGTTGTTAGACTTGAATCTATTAGAATGCTACTTGCCTTCGCTAGTTATAAAAATTTCTTGCTATATCAAATGGATGTTAAAAGTGCAATTTTGAATGGTATAATCGAGGAGGAAGATTTTTTTGCTTAACCTCCAGGCTTTGAAAATGACAAGCTACATAATCATGTTTATTTGTTGCAAAAAGCTCTCTATGGACTCAAGCAAGCACCTTGAGCTTGGTATATGAAGTTACAAAACTTTTTTTTAGACAATGTCTATGTCATGGGCAAAGTCGATTCTACTTTATTTCTACAACACACTTCTAGTAATTTTCTTATCATTCAAATTTATGTTGATGATATCATTTTTGGCATAACTGATCTTGATCTTTGCAAGGAGTTTAGTGCTCTAATGTTGAGTAAGTTTGAGATGAGCATGATGGGTGAGTTGACTTTCTTCCTCAGCTTCGAAATCAAGCAAACCAAAGATGGAAACTTCATCAACCAAGGCAAGTACACTAGAGAACTACTCAAATGTTTTGGGATGGAGAACATGAATCCGATGGACATCCAACACCGCCAAACTTGATAAAGACAAAGATGGTAAGAAGATTGATGAGAATCTCTATAGAGATATGATTGGAAGTTTACTCTATTTAACTGCCTCTAGACCTGATATTATGTTTAGTGTTGGGTTGTGTGCTGGCTTTCAATCAAGCCCTTGGAAATTGCATCTTATTGTTGTTAAGAGGATTTTGAGGTACTTAGCCAAAACTCAAAATGTTGGACTATGGTATCCTAAGT
Source organism: Alisma plantago-aquatica (assembly GCA_963693085.1). Classification (NCBI taxonomy): domain Eukaryota; kingdom Viridiplantae; phylum Streptophyta; class Magnoliopsida; order Alismatales; family Alismataceae; genus Alisma; species Alisma plantago-aquatica. The sequence continues at coordinate 298,968,805 of OY856415.1, forward strand.
CAAGGGACTTTGCTCTTGTAGCATATAGTGATGTAGATTACGTAGGCTATTTGGTTGATAGAAAGTGCACAAGTGGCACTTACTTCCTTCTAGGACCATGCTTGGTGTCTTGGTTTTCCAAGAAATAGAGCACCATAGCATTATCAACTACCGAGGCTGAATACATTACAAATGGGAGTTGTTGTGCCCAGGTCCTATGGATGAAGCAAATGTTCCAAGACTTTAACATACATTTTGATGCTTCTCCTATCTATTGTGATAATACTAGTGCAATCAATCTTTCTTATAATCCTATATTGCATATAGAGCTAAACATATAGAGGTACACCATCATTTTCTTCATGATCACATTGCCAAGAAGGATATATATATCATGCATGTGGACACGGAAAATTAGTTGGCGGACATTTTCATTAAACCTCTAGCTAGAGAGCAATTTAACTTTATTTGATCTAAACTGCTCATTGTTGCTTTGGATGATATTGACATGTTGTCTAACTAGTTGTTTTTATCCTATATGTCTTGATCATGCTTATCTCATCTTGCTTGCCTAAATTTTTGTCTAAAATGTGCTTAATTTGGTTTTTGACATGCTTAGTTCACTTGTTTTTTGGGCTTTCCCCAAAATTTTTAGTTTTATCACTAAATAGTACCCAATGATTAGTGAAATGTGCCTAAGTATGTTCAATATACATAATAGACTCAAAAAATGAATTTAATTGGCATGCATATGGTTAGAAATTAAGTTTGATGGTTTTAGGATAGGTTGATCATCGATCGAGTTTCCCCCAGGACAAACTCGACCGATCAGTGGCCGAGAGTTGTTCTCCAGAGGACCAATTGGTGAAGTTTCTGACTCTCAAAACTCGGCCGATCCGCGGGCTGAAGCAAATTTAAGTTAGGTTCGACTGACTATTTTCCCTCTCAACTAGAGAATAGATGACAGATTCCTCTTCTTTTATCCCTATGCTCTCACCCCTAGCCCTAAACCTCCCTATCCTAACCCTTTGCCAACCTAGATAGCTCAACCTAGACCTCCCCAGTTGCTCCCTGGTGGTGTTTGGATGGCTTTTGAGGTTTGCTTTGTGTGTTTGTTCATTTTTCTTTCTCTTTTTCACCTCCATGGATTGCCAAAGGAGAAAACAACCTGCCCCAAGCAATGCACCTTCATCCTCTTTGTCTAATCGATTGATTCCTTTTGACGATACCTATTTTGTCTCAATAGAGGATGTTAATAGGTATAAGGACCTTCTTCCTGGGAGTCCTTTTCCTTTTCACATCTTGTTTGAGCCAAGCCTTAGGCATGAAGTGGTTATTGATCAAGTTGTTAGGTTGCTTGCCGTCCACCACCTTTCCGCCTTGGCTGTCGAGCATGACTACTTTCATAACTCGATGTCTAGCACAAAAGCAGTTCACAAGTTCTACACTAATTTTCATTGGAACTATGACTCCCTCGTACCCCCGCCGAATGCTCAAGTAATCCTAACCTCAATGATCATGGGTAAGCACTTCCAAATCTCTGAGGATATTTTAAATGTCTTCTTTTCTGGAGATGAAGAAAATGATACCTGACGCAAGGATTATGGTGAGTATTTTGATCTTTTGTACCCGGAAGGTTTCTATAAGAAAAATGAATTGACTCTCCCTGACATTCATCGCTACTTAAAGAAACCTGACATTCCATATAAGAAGAAGAGCACCCTACCTTACTCATCCCTCGACCTTAGGAAGTACATTCTAGCTTTGGTGATCAACTGCAACATCCATCCTAAGAAAAATCAAACAGATATTGCAGAGAACATTATTGTCATTATGTATTGCATCGTAGAGAACATCGGTGTCAAGTGGGCCAGATACATTCTACACCACATGACCTGCTTTGACACTGGTAAGAAGACCAAAGACACCCATCCCCCATACCCTACCCTGATCTTTGGTTTGTTTCAGTTCACTACTGAGAAATCACTCATTTCTGACTTTCATTATAAAGTAGCCAACAAAGGTGTATGTATCAGTGAAACCATGATTCAGAAGTCTGTGCCTATGTTTGCCTCTTCTACCCCTGGTGCTTCTCCCTCTGCCTCTGCATCCCCTGCCTCCTCTGCCTGTGCTCCACCTCCTCAGCCCCCTCCTAGACCTAGCCATGCCTCGTTTCGTGTATCTAATGAAACCCTTATGGGCTACATGATGCACCAACAAGCATGCAACCATTAGGTCCAGGAGAACCTGCATCAGGATTTGTGTTCTATCATGTCGACCATGAACCTATCCCGTGCTTCCCCCTAACCCAACTACCAGCCCTACCTCGATAGTGATTATGCTTCATATGCATACAATCATTACTATCCCGCACCTGAGCCTTCCGATGTTGTTGCTCCTCCACCCTTCACTGCTGGTTCTTCTGCTCCCGCCTACCTCTCATTGCCTGTTGGCCCCCTAGATACCTTGCTTGCCATCCTTAGAGACTCTGCTCCGTCCTTTCGTCAGGCCAATGAGCTTCACACTCTTGGTATGTCTTGGGCTGAGCAGAATGATCATTGGCCCGATTGCGTTTTCGGTCCTCCTACTGATGAGGAGATGCCTGACCAGGATGACGATGTTGAGGCTGATGATGATGACGATGGTGATGGCGAGGACGCTTCTGATGATGGTGATGGTGATGGTGTTGGATCTGGTGATGAAGGCACTACTACTGCACCTTCTGATGGACACAAGGACTACGAGCTTGGAGCCAATGATGATGATGTCGTTGATATAGATAGTTTAGATGTTTAGCTTGTTTCTTAGTTTTTAAGTCTAGCATGCTGATCATATACATCTTTCTAGGCTATTTTGTATAAGAAACATTTGGGCACATTATCTAAGTTGTACTATTTTATCTTCTATTTTTCATCACTTCTTGCTTGTAGTTGCTTTCATGAGAACATGCATCTGAGTTGTAATATATGTGATGTGCACTCTTACTAGTTTCTCTAATATATCTTATGTGTTGGTGCCATCTTTCACCATATTTTGATTATGAGTGAGATTGTATGTTGCTTTTGTCTCTGTTTGCCATATGATATGAGATTTCTTGTATGGATATCTAGTTGATTGTGGTTTGGAGAAGACCTGGATATATGCTCTTCTACCCCCCTACTTTTTGATAATGTCAAAAGGGGGAGATAAATTTCCATGTCTTGAAACTCAATCATATTTCTATTAGTTGTTATACTACTGCTTATTACTTATGAGATCCTTTTCTTGTTCATTTACTATTGTATCATGTGACTTGCAAAGGACTACACAATACATGTATGCTATTATTGCTCTATGTAGATAGACTAACCATGTAGGTTAGAAGAAGCATAGGTTGAGGGGGAACAAATTCACATTGTTCACATCTTGAATCCCATTAATTCACAAGACAAAGGTATAACTTCTATATCCTTTTCAATATGTTTGAGGAATGGTTTGTCATTATCAAAAAGGGGGAGAATGTTGACCTAGAGGTTATACATTGTCCATATTTTCATAATGACTTAACCATTCCATTCATATGTATCTAATATGTGTATTGAAGATTGATTTCAGGTGTTAGATACATGAAAAGGATCAAAAACCAAAAGCCCTAATTTGCTCAAGTTCAAGTCAAAATCTATACAAGTGTGTAATTTTTGGAAATCTATGTAAATGACCTTAGAATATTTTTGTAAACACTTGTATTAATGAATTGGCTTGTAACTAAGATGAGAAAATTGTTTGGGACACTAAACACCAAGTTTTAATCACTTTAGATGCACTTTAGAAAATTGGCCACATGCAGTCAATCAGTCAAGTTGCAAACTCGACCGATCCTCCTGGATCAGTTCTCTAAAGATGGCATCGGTCGAGTTGTGTTTTCACATAACTCAACCGATCAAGTACCTGACCAATTCGATCTTCATTGGTCAGTCGAGTTTCCCCAGGATAAAATTGATCAATGATTTGAATATCAACTTTGTCTTTTACTCTATCAGTTGAGTTACCTTTATTGAAACTCGACCGATTGCACTATATGAAATTTGCAGAAAAAGTGATTGTGACCATTGGTGTGTGATTTGAGCAAAAATAGAGTCGTTGCTTTGAGAAAAAATGGCTATTTTTCATATCTAAGTGTCCCACAACTTAAAGGGACACCCTCAACTATAAATAGGACCTCTTGGAGTTCATTCCAAGGTTGCTCATTCATTACATGCTTGGTCCTAGCCTAGTTGAGAGTGTTCTAACCCTTTGAGCCCATTTCTCTCTCTACCTTCAAGTCAAATTCATGAGTATGAGTGAGATAGGTTCCTTTGTAATAGAGTTGCTCCTTGTAATGATGTAAAACTCTCCTCCACCATCTTCCTACCCCCTTTCCTTATTGAAGAAAAGATTGAAGATCTTCTCTAAGTGAAGGAGAAGGAGTTGCTGTTCTTCAAGATTGAAGAAAGTAATGTGTTCCAGATCTCCAAGAGAAGGAGATAGGCAAGGCAAGCACTCAAGAAGGATAGGTAATCCCATGAAGGCCGTAGACTTGAAGAAGGAGTGGGTAAGTCCATGTTGATGGCTGAAGACTCCATTGTTCAAGTGGGTAAGCTCCTTCTACAGGTTGAAGATCCTTGCTTGAGGTACTAAGCACTTGGATATTGTGGTTTTGTCTTGTAATCTTATGATGGAATATAAGAGTACCAAGATTGCAAATCCTAGAGATTAACCACCTCTAGGTAGTGGGCTGACATTGCTCCTAGTTAGGATGTGGAACCACTCTAAACCACCTTGTCTAAGTGCATGCTCTTCCTTGTCTCTCATCCTTGCTATGCTTGCTAGTTAAGACATCAAATTGTTGTTTGTTTAAGTTCCTGCACTTAATATAATTTGGTGGTCTAATCCATTTTGTGAGAATTGTGAAGCTCTATTCACCCCCCCTCTAGAGCCCTTGATCCAACACTTGTACAATATAGGAGCAAGGCCTTGGTAACTTTGGTAACCTGACACAGTTAATCTCTTGTTACTTAAAAAGCCATCCGAGAAGGGTGGTAAAATAGTAAAAATGGGGACATGTGTCAGGAATGCACGAGAATTGTCTTTCAAAGCAAGGTAAAACCCATCTAATCACGTCGTATCATGAGTCTTAGAAGGAGGTGGTGCGTTATCCGAGATGCGTTACCCGATGTGCCCTTTGCATGACACAACTTCGCGTGATTCATCTGGTGCAACGTGGTGTGAGTGCCACCCTGTAGGCGATATGCGGTACGACTTCCATGACTTGAACCGGTAGGCACATGTGACACATTTGCATGACACATGTCTGATATGGCTTGACCAGCACGGTAAGCCGATGCGTCACACATGCGCGATATGGATGGACAACATGCATGTGTGACACGCTTTGTGTTTAAAAACCATAAAAACTTATTAAAAATGAAAACTATAGTAAAGGCACTTGATATGTAAAACATCACTGGCCTAAGTGTAAACTTCAGCCTCAGCTAGTGTTACATATTAAGGTGATAAAACTAAGTCGGTGGCCCAGAAAATGTGAGAGTCAGTGCACGTGACGTGTGCACAGATTCAGGCCTTATTACAATAAAAGTGTTCATAGTGTCTTTTGTTGGAAAAGAAATAACATCCTATTCTAGGAAAGTAAAAACTCATGCTGCCTCCCAAGGAGCGCTATGGTTTCTATCGTTAGCTTGACATCTTCAGTCTTGCTTAGGCTTCTTCAGTGGGTGTGACATCAGCATCATTCAGGGGCAACTCAGATTGCCTTGTGAAAGATTCATCTTCATAGAATCTTTTCACCCAGTGCCCGTTGACTAAGAGGATCTTTGTAGGATCATCCTTGTCATACAACTCCATCATTCCCGACAGGTATATCTTTGCTACCACGAATGGTCCTGACCAGCGAGTCTGTAGTTTCCTTGGAAAAAGTCAAATAGAAGATTTAAAAAGAAAAACCTTGTCACCTTCTTTGACATCTTTCTTCCTTAAGTGGGAGTCATGCCAAACTTTAGTCCTTTTCTTATAGATCCTCGCATTCTCATAGGCATGAAGCCTAAGTTCTTCAAGCTCTTGAAGCTAGAGGAACCTCTTTTTGCCCGACTAGGGATGGATCCATATTTAAATGTTTGATGGCCCAGAATGGCTTGTGCTCTAATTCAAAAGGCAGATGACATGCTTTCCCATATATCAAATGATAAGGTGTGGTTCCAAGTGGCATCTTGTATGCCGCTCTGTATGCCCATAGAGCTTCATCCAGCTTGCTGGACTAATCGTTCTGAGATTTTCCAACTGTCTTCTCCAAAATATACTTGATTTGACTGTTCGAGACTTCAACCTGACCAGATGTCTGGGAATTATATGGTGTAGCAACCTTATGTCGAACCCCATATGCTAGAAGAAGTGACTCAAATTGCTTTTCAGCAAAGTGCGATCCACCGTCACTCATCACCATTCGGGTGACTCCAAATCTTGGGAAGATTATCTTTGTGAACAACTTTATAACCAATTTGGCATCACTAGTGGTAGTGGGTATGACATCTGCCCATTTGGAAACATAGTCTGATGCAACTAGAATATACTAGAAACCATATGACAAAGGAAAAGGTACCATGTAGTCGATTCCCCATACGTCAAAGATTTCAACTTCAATCTATTCAGACATAGGCATTTCATTCCTGTGGGACATATTCTCGGTTCTCTGGCACTCTCTACATGCTTTAACATAGGTGTGGGAAACCTTGAAAAGAGTGGGCCAATGAAACCAGATTGGAGAACCTTGGTTGTAGTTCTTTTAGCTCCCAAGTGTCCCCCATAAGGAGAGGAGTGACACTCATACAAAATCTTTGGTGCTTCATCTTCAGGTATACATCTTCTGTAGAGGTTATCGACACAACGTCTGATCAACAGGGGGTCATCCCAATAATAGTACTTCAAATTAGAGAAGAATTTCTTCTTCTGATTATAAGATATTTCTGGAGGCAGTTGTTTATAGGAAAGATAGTTGCAGATGTTAGCATACCAGGGCCCTTCTAGATTAGCTATTTGGGCAACATAGATTGCTTCATCAGCGTATCTCTCATTGATCGTCAACATGTGGTTTTCCTCCACTCTGATCCTAGATAGATGGTCGGTGACCACGTTCTCGGTACCCTTCTTGTTGATGATCTAATGGTCAAACTCTTGTAAAAGTAATGCCCAGCGCAGCAACCTAGGCTTGGCGTCTTTCTTCTGCATCAGATACTTGATGGCCCCATGGTCTGTGTGAACAGTCACCTTGGAGCCCACAAGATAAGAACGAAACTTGTCGAATGTGTAGATGATGGCCAACATTTCCTTTTCTATGGTGGTATAATTTATCTGGGCCTCATCTAACATTTTGCTGGCGTAGAAGACCACGTGATGCTTTTTGTCCTTCTTTTTCCCAAGGACTGCGCCTATAGCATAATCACTGGCGTCACACATCAAATCGAATGGAAGGTTCCAGTCGAGTGACTGGATAATGGGTGAAGAGACTAGAACATACTTTAAGGTGGAGAATGTCATGAGGCATTCTTCTGTGAAATCAAACTTAGCATCCTTCATCAACAGGTTTGACAACGAATTTGCAATATTCGAAAAATCCTTGATAAACCTTCTATAATAGCCGGCATGCCCTAGGAATTTTCTGATTCCTGTCACAATCGTGGGTGGAGGGATCTTTGTAATCACTTCCACCTTGTACTGATCAACTTCAATGCCCTTGTTGGACACTTTATGTCCGAGAATGATAACATCTTGTACCATGAAATGACAGTTTTCCCAGTTAAGGGTGAGACTTTGTTCTCCGCATCATTTCATAACCAAAGACAAATTGTTCAAGCAATCATTAAAGGATATGCCATAGATGTTGAAGTTGTCCATAAAGACTTCCATCTTATCTTCTAAGAAATCGACAAAGATAGCATTCATGCACCGCTGAAAGGTTGTGGGTGCATTGTAGAGCCCAAAGGGCATCCTTCTATAGGCATAGGTTCCATATATGTAGGTGAAGGTTGTCTTTTCCTGATCGTATGGGTGAATGGGGATATACTAAAACCCTGAGTACCCATCCAACCAACAAAAGTATGAATGATGGGCCAGACACTCAAGCATCTGATCGATGAACGGGAGAGGAAAATGATCTTTACGGGTGGCGGTGTTTAATTTTCTATAATCTATACACATCTTCCAACCAGTAACAATCTTGGTTGCCATCTCAACACCGTTATCTCCCTTGACTAGAGTGATTCATCCCTTCTTAGGGACTACTTGAATAGGAATCACCCACGTACTGTCACTGGTAGCATAGATGATTCCTGCATCATGGAGTTTTATAACTTCTTTGCTAACCACCTCTCACAACTTATCATTCAGTTCCCGTTGCGGCTGGGAGCAGGGTTTGGAATTCTCTTTGAGATTGATTCTATGCATACACACAGAAGGGATGATCCCCCTTAGGTCTCCAATTGAGTAACCTAAGGCCTTCCTCCGTAGCTTCAACACAACTAACATCTATTCCTTGTGATCGTTAGTTAACTCTGAATTGATGATAACTGGATTCATTCCATCTTCATCCAGGAATTTGTACTCTAAATCTTGTGGCAAAACTTTCAATTCGGGCGGGGTCATCTTTTCTGACTCTCCAGTGGGATTGATTTGTAGAGCAACATACATTACTATTCCAACTAGGCCATCTGCTTCAGATACTTCTTCAGCATCTAGAAATTCTAGGAGTTCTTTCACCTCTGGGTCATCGACCACCTGTGCATTGCCCGCTAAGGCACGGATCAACGGGTCTACCATAACTTTCTCCTCCCTTACCACATCACAAAGTTGTTGGTAGCTTTGGACAAAGTAAGAAGACTCAAAGAACGAGGGGGCTTTGATGCAATCAAAGATGTTGAAGTTGATATGCTCTCGTCCAACTCTAATCGTTATCATCCATGCCTCCACGTCGATGAGCGCTCTACCAATTGCAAGGAAGGGTCGTATGAAAATCATTGGGCAACTAGGGTCCTCCAAGGTGTCAATTAGAATGATGTCACATGGTATAAAGAATCACCCAACCCTAATGGGCACATCTTCTACTACTCCAATAGGTCTTGTGAAGGTGTGGTCTGTTAGATGGATCCTCATATTCATACTTACTATGTCAGTAAGCCCCAACCACTTTGCACACTACTACTGAAATGGATTCTAACATCACATTTACATGCTTCAGTTGTATACAAGAAACTGACACCTAAATCCTACAACATCAGTTGAATACAAAAACTGACATCTATCTGTGAAGAGCGGCCAGACACGAGTATCACTTTTTATTTAGCGTCGGTTCCTTAATAAGGAACTAACGCCTAATATCGACCGCCAAATCCAAATTTTATAGTGAAAAAAATTACCTCCAAAATATAACATACGGCGTCGTTTGTTAACAAAGAAATCGACAATGAAAGGTTTTTCGCGAGACAGAAATTTGGCCCATTTTTATCATTGGTTATCTTACAATAACCGACGCCTATGTGTTTTTGCGCGCTGTCCTCGTGAAAATTTTCACCCCCCTTTGGCGTCAGTTTTCCTACGGAAATCGACGGCTATGGTCATAATTCGATAACATTTCTTTTGTCGGCATATGTAGATAGACGTTGGTTTTTCTAGTTGGAACCGACGACTATCATTGAACATAGGTGTCGATTTTTTGGTGGCAACCGACACCTATTGTTTTAAGCGTCAGCTATTTTAATAACCAATGCCTATGGTTAACTTAATAGCACCCGCACGAGCTAGACTCTTCCCCTTTCTCTATTTCATTCCTGATATCATCTGCTCTGACAATTCTGCTCCATCACTGCTCCAACCTCTGCTACTGCTGTTGCTCTGCCGCATCTAGTCTGCTGCTGCCACCGCTCCTCCGATGCTAGCCTACTACCACCCGCCACTGCTGTCCTTTGCTCCTCCCTCACCGACCTAAGCAAGATATACCCTCCTCGCCGCTGCTATCCTTTACTCCTCTACCTCCGACCTAAGCAAGGTATACCCTCCTCTGCCACTGCTTTCCTTTCCTCCTCCACCGCTGCTGTCCTTTCCTCCTCCACCGCCGAATTGGACCTCACCCAGACGACACCTAGGCGCGTCTAGGTGGCCCAAGCGTTCACCTAGGGTCCCAAACCCAGGTGCCCAGCCTAGTTAGGCCTCTGGGCGGCCTGGGCGGATGCTTGGGCGGTGCCAAGGCACACCTAGGCTACTATTGGGCATTTTTTTATTTTTTATTTATTTACTGATTTGTGTTTATTTATGTACTAATGTTGTTATGATTTAATCATCTACTTAATTAAATTTATTTATCAACTAATTTTACTTTATTTTTCAATTTATCAGTATGTATTCATCTATTGTTTGTATTTATTTATGTACTGACTTAAGAATTAATTGATCATCTACTGATTTATATTAGTTTATCAATAGATTTGTATTTATTCATCTACTTATTTGTGTTTTTTGTCTACTATTTTTTATTTAGTTATCTAGTCATTTGAATTTATTTGTGTACTACTTTTGAAATTATATAATCATATATAGTGATGTAACTTGATCACATGCTCATTATGAACCATTAGATCTAGATCTTAGGGTATCTCTACCATTCTAACTATGAAATTGGTAATAAACTTGTTTCCTTATTCAATATATTGATAATCCTAATCACCCTTCCTGCTTAATGATGAACTCTAATGCACTCATGTGACATGCTTGGAATGTAAATGATGAAACTTTGCCCTAGATTGCCATTCATGCTTCTAAAGATAGCAATCATCACCCTAACTTAAAGAACTAGGATATGGATGATGAAACTAGGATTGTAGGTATAAGAATGACAACATACATGTATTTGTTGGCCTAGAAACCCGTCCAAGATTTACTCATTAGGAGTAAATCTTGGATAGTCCCCGGTTTGGGACTGTTCTTGAACACCTAATCTCACTTAGGATGCAAGTGTATAATGTGTATTTAGTTTTCAAGAAAATTTTGGTAGCACTTCCCCGTTTGTTCTCTAAGTACATATGTACTTGGATAATAGTGGGGAAATGCTGCCGAAATCAGTGGCGATGAAATCAAAAGTCATGTCATGTACAATAGGATTGTACAAGGCTATACAGAATGACACTAGCATGGAGAGATTTCAAACCTGAAATCAGTGGATGTCGATAATAGTGCTTGTGTTGAAGAAGAAATTGCCTCCGATGACATAGATGTGAACACCGATCCACCTCCCATGTTTAGAAACATTGTGCATGATGTTGAGATACCGTTATACACAGGTTGTAAGTTGATGAAGCTTAGTGCTGTGTTGAGATTTTATAAGATGAAAGCTAACAATAGATGGAGCGACAAAAGCTTCACGTCATTGTTGAAAGATATTCTTCTTGTAGGAAACGAGCTACCAATCCCAACATACCGGTTAAAGAAATTGTTGTGCCCAATGGGAATGGAGGCCAAGAAGATACACGCATGCCCGATTGATTGTGTATTATTTCAAAAGGACTATGTGGATTTGAAAGATTGTCCCAAATGTGGTGCGTCAAGATATAAATTGACAACTTTGGGGGAGTCCAAAACTGGTTCTCCTTCCAAGGTGATGTGGTATCTACCTATAATACCACAGTTTCAATGCTTGTTTTCCAATCTGATAGATGCGAAGAATTTGAGGTGGCATGCATATGTTAAGAAAAATAATGATGGGATCTTACGACATGCGTCTGATTCTCCATAGTGGAAGAAGATCGATTTATTGTACCCTAAATTTGATGAAGAAGTCAGGAATCTAAGACTTGGGCTTTTACAGATGGGATGAATTCGTACGGGACATTGAGCAACCAACATAGCACTTGGCCAGTTATACTTGTTATATACAATCCTCCTCCCTGGTTGTGTATGAAAAATAAGTACGTTATGTTGTCGTTAATGATATCGGTCCCTAAACAATCTGGAAATGATATCAACGTTTATCTTGAACCTCTGATTGATGACTTGAAGAAACTCTGGGGTGAATGTGTGATGACCTATGATCCTTCACAAAGAGAGACATTTTGTTTGCATGCTATGTTGTTTTGCACTGTGAATGACTTTCCAGCATATGGGAATTTGTATGGATATAGTGTCAAAGGATCTAAAGCGTGTCCTATATGTGAAGAGAACACTAATTCAATACGAATAAAATACGGTGGAAAGACTGTATATCTTAGTCATCGAAGGTTTCTTCCAAAATTCCATCTGTATCGTAGGTTCCACAAAGCATTCACTGGACGGAATTAGGAACAGAGTGCACCTAAACCTATACCAGGGGAGGATGTTTATGGAAGATTAAAAGACTTTGCCAATGAATTAGGTAAGAGATCACAATGTACAATGGCCACACGGAGTGAAAAATCTTTATTCATGAAGAAGTCAATATTTTGGCATCTTCCTTATTGGAGTTCTTTGGCAGTCAGGCATTGTATCGATGTCATGCACATTGAGAAAAATGTTTGTGATAGCGTCATCTGTACTCTATTGAATATACCAGGTAAGACTAAAGATGGGATAAAATCCAAACTGGACCTACGTGAAATAGGAATAAGGACAGAATTAACAGAAGTAGTTAGTAGCGATCAGAGAACATACTTACCTCCCGCTTGTTACACGTTGTCGAGAAAGGAGAAGAAAGCTTTTTGTGAATGCTTGGTAAATGTTAAGGTGCCACATGGTTACTCATCCAACATCCGTACATTGGTATCAATAAAAGATCTAAAGTTGATAGGTCTTAAATCTCATGATTGTCACACTCTAATGCAACAAATATTGCCCGTGGCAATTCGATCTATATTGCCGAAGCATGTAAGGTTTGAAATCACCAGACTTTGTTTCTTTTTCAACAGTCTGTGAAAAAAGTTATTGACCCTAATACTCTCGATAAATTGCAAAAAGAAGTGGTTGTTACCCTATGTCAGCTTGAGATGTATTTCCTCCTTCGTTTTTTGATACTGTTGTCCACTTGACTAGGGAAGTGAAAATGTTGGGACCAGTTTTCTTGCATTGGATGTATCCCTTTGAATGATACATGAGTGTTTTTCAAGGTGATGTTCGAAACTATTATCAGCCTGAAGGGAGTATTATTGAGGGTTATGTGGTGAGAGAGGTTATGGATTTTTGGAATGACTTTCTAAGTGCTAATGATGCTCCTATTAATGACAAGAATATTGAGGAGCATTTTGGCAAAGGAATTTTGGGATCACAGATGAAAGTAATCAGCCATGAGCAGTTGGAACAAGGTCACTTGTATATTTTATACAACATCAGTGAAGTGAGTGTTTATATAGAGGAACATACCAATTTCATGAAGAGACAATATCCTTGATCCAATTCAATGTGGCTTGCTAGAGAGCATAATAAGACATTTATTAAGTGGTTTGAAGATAAAGTCTTACATCAACTATCTCAAAAACCAGATAATCTTACTGAAACTATCAAATGCCTCACCTTTAAACCAAAATTGAATGTTATGTCATATGAAGGGTTTGATATAATTGGATTCTCATATTACACAAAGAATCAACATGATAAGAGTGTCATCCAAAACAGTGGGGTCACCCTTCAAGCGTCTTCATTATTTTTTGCAAGTGCAAAGGATAAGAGTCCACATGAAGCTAAAATGTCATATTACGGTGTCATTGAAGACATATGGGAGTTTTACTACGTAGATTTCAAAATTACGCTCTTTAAATGTAATTGGGTTGATAACACCAAAGGAGTTATATTGGATGAATTGGGTTTCACATTAGTGAACTTTGAAAAGATTGGCAAGAGGGTGAACCATTCATATTGGCATCACAGGAGAAACAAGTATTTTATATTGATGATCCTGCAAATGATAAATGGTCATTTGTTCTTCATGGTAAAAGACGGTTCATTGAAGATCCTATAGATGAAGAAGAGTAATATGATAAGTATTACGACTCCAGTCCATTCTCAGTTGGGTTGCCAACACCACCAAATATTGAAGCTAATGATGACTTGTATGTGCGCGGAGATCACAATGAAGGATTGTTAATTGATAAAAGTTCGCAATATTAGAGGCATGCATGTTTATATTTTTTTAAATGTTTTTATTTTTCTGAATGTGAACTTTACAATGTGAATGTGAACTTTACACTGTGAATTACTTTACAATGTGAATGTGAACTTTACAACTTTACAATGTGAATGTGAACTTTCAGATGGCTGAGCATTCTCCTAATGACCGTGCTAATGATTACCATGAGGGTGATGATGTCAATGCACCACCTCACAATGTAAGTTTTAAAAACATATCCCCGAGGTTTCTATCTATATGTTCATTTATGGTTATATCCTATAAGTGTGTTTTTTTGTCAAATTTTAGGTTGGTGATGTACCCCCTGAAGAAATTGGGGCACTTGATGAGTAGAATTTTTTTTTGAGAAAGTGAGGGGCATCACAATGATGAACAAGTTACTACAGTAAAGGGGCAATGGACCCAAACTGGCTGTGGATTGCGATCATGCAGGAAATCCAGTTGGAGTGTACCGCAACTCATTTATTTCATATCTTGGGGTTCTTACTCGCAGACATTGTAGTCTTAACATAGAATCCTAGCATAAAGTTCCTAAGGGGAAGAAAGACTTAGTATGGAAGGAACTATGCATGAGTTATTATTATTTGCAATTCTATTTTTGCAGATTACTAATTTTTAGGATATTAGTTAATAGAAATTCTATTTTGTAGAGTATATTTGATCTGGATGAAAAGCTTCATCGTAAATGTGTGATGCAACGCTATGGGAGGGTCCTAAGGAACTATTCGACAAATCTGACCTGAGATTACATACGCGATGCTGAGAAGAGGTTCTTGATTGATTTCCAATTCTTGACATTGATCACTTTTTGACTAACTCTACACTAATAATTTTTTTTTGTATTCTCTTTAAAAAATAAATTTAGGCAGAAGGCAACCACTGAGCAATGGAACTACATGGACACCAAAGACTGGAAGGAGTTTGTTACCCAAAGAAAAATGGATGAATTCAAGGTATTAAGCACCACTCCCAATTCAATTAATATACGTTCATATGTATTCACCTATTCAAGATTAACCTTTAGTGTTACTAACCAAATCAATGTGCTTACTAGCAAGGCTATCAGTGATGCTCAAAGAGCAAGGCATGCACTGAATGTGCATGACCACACAATGAGTCCAAGAGGATATGCAGGCGTTCTCCAAATACTACAGGATGAGTCTACTGCCCAGTCTGTTGCTACTCAGGAGTCCTCTACTATTGGTCCTACACCTCTGCCTCGCCATGCTATGTGGATAGCTGGGAGGCAAAACAAGAAGAGAGATATAATGAAGCCCGCAACTGCTGAGGCAACTAAAAAAATGGTAGAATTGAACTCTTAGAGCAATCGATCGATATTGATTATTGTTATGTTTACTTACCAATTTCTATTGATGGCGATTAGCAGGAGCTGCACGAGTAGAGGAAGGAAGGCAAGTTCATCCTTGAGGGCACAATGGATGAATTGACAGTTTCTCTAGGTAACCCAGAACATCTTGGACATGTTAGGGGTGCAGGCACTGGTGTGGTCATCAAAGCATTCTTTGGGCCATCCCAGCACAAACATGTCCTAAAAGTGGGAATTTCACAAGTTGAGGTAACCTATTCTTTTTTTAGAATGTTATTGTGAAAGGGAATTCAATAATCGACTACATTTCTTTTATCCATGTATATGTAGATGAATTAATTGAGAAGAAAGTCCAAGAAGCAATGGTGAAGTGGCAGGCATCTCAGACGGCCACTTAGACGGTACCTGTGACGTGTCATGCTTCTATTACTCCTACTGCAAAGGTTGGGAGTAATCGTGTCGACCCACAACCTAGTACATCCTCTGTAAGTATTTTTATGACATAGTAGCTAGTCTTTTCAAGATGATATGTTTACGTATATATGTATATAACATTCTTTACATAAATTTGTAGGGGTTGAAGCCATTCTGTCTAAAAAGTAAAGAATATATTGTTGCAGAGGCACATGCTTACCCCGACCTTCTAAGGGAGATGTTTCATCGGACTCCAGTACCAGTTGGTGCGGTTCGTGTGAGCTCGATACATATAATCCCCGATTGGAGGGATCTTCAACTGCCATATGCCCACCCAGATTCTGAAATGCTTGGTGAGGCAGAAGGCGGAGTGATAATGTATCCCAAAGAGGATGTCGTCTATACAAATATTGTATGGTAAATTTACATTACGTTAATTTTTTAGTGTGTATATATGAGTCAATTGATCTAAAATTATATATACAGGTCAAAAAGACGACACCCACTACATCTTGGCCTCCACGTCCACCTCCTCAACTACCAAGTTGGCTTCCAAGGGACCTACACGCCTCATTAGGTCCTAATTGTAGGGGTATGATAGTATGGATTGGCGAACATGATCGAAATTGGCATATAAATGTTACAATTCCGGAGGATGCTGCATGTCAATGATACGATAACAATCTATTTATACATGTTTTGCATACATATTAATGCATATGTATTAATGTAGGTCAATCATACGAAAACAAGCTATTTTTACAAGATATTTTGGAGTTGTTTCGTTATGATTGGCTGAACACATCTATGATAGAGGTGTGGATATGGTGAGGTCTTGTTTATACATTTGTATACCTTTTTTTATATACGGTGATCTGGTTTCTTATATATTAATGCATACATAATACGTGTTTTGCAGCCACTTACACATGATATGTACATATTTTGCATTTTCCCATGTGGGATTTTCGGTTCCATCTTTGATTAGTCTTATAGATATAGACCCTTCTGCAGTTACTTCATACTGCTGTGTTGCTTTTGAATATTTTGGTAAAAATAAGAAGATGGTGATAATAGTTCCATTCAATGTCGAGTAAGTTTACTTTACTTATAATTTGGACTTAAGAAAATTACATTTTTATTGTGGATTTTGAGTTATTAATTTTTAAATTTCTTACTTGTAGTGGCAGGCATTGGGAGTTACTAGTTATTGCCACCAAGACATTCACTGTCTGTTATCTAGATCCTACGGGGAATGAATTGAATACATTATATGGACACGTAATGAAAAGGCCATTATTCTCATGAGAAATATTTCATATTTTTATATACGTTAACATCTATTATTACATTACTATTTAATTATGCAATTTAATGTGTTACATTAACATGTAGTGCTTTACAAGAGTTCAAAAAAGCTGGAGGAAAGGTCCCCAGGAAAAAAAAGCAACCACTAATTTGGGAGAATGTGAAAGTAATTTCCCGACTCCAATGTATATATTATTTATGTGAACTGTGCTTATTTGTATTTTTGAATATTTTGTATGTTTCAATTTATAGTGTGCTACACAAGACAATGGCTGGGCATGTGCCTACTATGTGATGTGATTTATGGACCTAATCATCAAATATGTCGTAATGGAAATCAATAATATACATCAGGTATTATATATAGTCTCATTAGATAATATGAGATATATCAATCTTATTATATATTATTAATTATATATATATGTCATTCGCTTTGTAGGTGTTTAAAACTGACTTCAACATAGGTGGAAAATTATTAGATGTACATACTCCCTATACGTGGGAGGAATTAGATGTTGTAAGAGAAGAATGGGCAAAAGCCCTACAAGTAGTGGGAATTTTTAAATATAATTGGAAAAATGATGAATAAAGAATGATATCTATAAACTTTGTTCTCATAATTATTTTTGTGTGAATGTGAATGACTTTTTCTGAATTGTCATATGTGTGAATGTGAATGACTTTTTTTTATCAATACATGAATGTATGAATGTGAAAAGAGATGAAATGAATGGAATTGAATGTGAATGTAAATGACTTTGCATGTTTCTATATGCATCTGATCAATACATGTGTCTAAATATGAATAACTTTGTAGGTTTGTGGCCTGTTGTTGGCTGATATCAATGGATGTTGTAAAACTACAGTTCAGAACTGAACTGCAGGTTCGACATCCTGCGACCAACCATACAACATGCCTACAAACTGATAAGAAACAAAAATCAGAACATAGGCGTCGGTTATTTGTATAAAAATGACACCAAAGACATACAACATCGGTTATTAGAAAAAAACCGACATCTCTTCCATGGCTGGCGTCAATTATCAGTAAGAACCGATGCCTATTGTGGCAAGGCACAACCGTGCTGGCAGGGATATGGCGTCAATTATTGTTTAATAATTGACATGTTTAACCATGATATAGTGTTAGTGTTCTGTACTAATCGACTCTTATAGTTCCCTTACTAGATCATTTTCAGTGGTGGGAAGGGTTATGGTGTCGGTTAGAAACTGACACTGAAGGTGTTGACTTTTAGCGGCGCCCATGTGGGTGTCACTTGGGAACCGACACTAAAGGCTCTAAATAAATGACACCAAAGGCCTTTTCTATAGTAGTGGCAAGAGACTACGACATTAGACTACTGCTCGCTCCAAGATCCGCTAGACCTTTTCGGGTCATGTTGTCTCCGACCTCAAAGGGAATAACAGAGGCACCATGATCTTTCTTTTTGGAAGGCATGCTTGCCTTAACGAAAGAGTTGGACATCTGTGCTAACTTCACAGTCTCAACATCTTCTCCTCCCTTCTTTCTTGAAATCGGGTCCTTGAGAAACTTCATGTAGGTAGGCATCTCCTCGATGGCATCTAAGAAAGGGATGTCGAGGTGCATCTTCTTGACGACAACCATGAACTTCTCATATCTTTTCTTTAACTAAGCTTTCACTAGCTTGTGCACAAAAGGTATGCGGGGTGCGTACCTATCTGGACGCTCCTCGGAAATTGCATCATTGCCTCCTTCCTCTATCACTTTCTTTTGCTTTGTAGGTAGTTTTACTGATTCATCAGGGGTTGCATCATTCACTGGTATTGCTTCTCTCTTCTCATCTACTGAGTGTATTACTATTCCTGACCTCAAGATGGCCATTTTCGCAATTTCATTTCCTCACGGGTTTGCCTTTGTGCTGGACGGGAATCGCCCTACCTGATGGTTGATGCCCTGAGCTAGGCTTGCCAACTGCTAATCTATTTGCTTGTTGTGCTGTTGGAGCTCCCCAATCTGAGCTGAGTAACCTCCTATCTATTGTTGCATTAATTTGAGAAACGTTGTGCTATCCATGGAACTCTTGTGTAGTTTTTCATTCAGATCATTTTGTTTCTTGGTGAAGGACATTAACTTGATCATCATTGACAACTACTATTGCTGACCTTGCTGGTTGTTCGGGTAGCTTCTTTGCTGCTGGAAACATGTCTGGTGTTGATGATTTTGTTGTGCTCCTGAAGAAGTTCTGCCTACCAGCTGGTGAGAATTATCTTCCACACTGGTATTTCCGTATGAGAAACCAGGCTGGTCGGGACATTGATACTGGACATAACTTACATTCTCCATACTTTCTTCATCAAGCTCGATCTGCACGACTGTGTGTGGGAAAAAGTCAGAAAGATGGTCTGACTCTCCACACATGACACAACTCCTGACCGCTTCTTGTCAGACCTTGCCTTCATTACTTTGCTCCTTCAAAGTTTGAACATCAGTCACTATTTTGTCTAACTTGGCCGCCAGTGCTTCCATCACCTTTGATTCTCCAGGGGTATAGTGACTTGTTGACTCTCTATCACATTCGATGTCATGCTGATTTGTGGCCATATTGTCTATAATCTCCCTGTCTCTTTGGGCACTGAGCCCCAAAAAATCGATGTCTTCTACAAAATTCAAGGATTTCCCTTCTCCAATGCACAACCCATTGTATAAGGTGGCAATCAACTTGGGCTCAGAAAAATCGTGGTGCGGGCTCTCTCGCTGATAGCCTTGAAATCTTTCCCAGGTTTCATGCAAGTTCTCAGAGACCTTCTGCGAGAATTTGGTTATCTTGTTTTGACATTTTATCGTTCTCTCTATAGGGAAAAATTTAGCTATTAAAGAGTTGGCCATATGTTCCCAGTCAGGGAGGCTCCCATCTTGGAGACTTGAGTACCATTCCAAAGCTTTGTCCCTTAAGGAGAAAGGAAAGCACTGGGTGTAGATATAAGATATCAGGACCCTATTAATCTTAAAAGTCTCATAGTCCCTCGTAAACGTCGTGAGATGATTTTAAGGATTTTGTTCACTGGTGTTTCCTCCAAAATGGTTGTGCTGCAACAGCTGGAGAAAAGCTAGCTTTAGCTCAAAGTTAGCCACATTGAGCGGTTGCTCCACCACTGGGTTCCTTTCCTCATTTGCCCTGACTTGGACAAAGGAACGAAGAGACTGAGCTTCAGGTGCTTCCTCAGCCATTGCTTTCTAGAAAACAAGAGGTTTTGAAGAGATGAAAAAGTAACTGAAAAGAAGGGATGTGAATGTGTGAGTGTGTTGTATAAATTATGTGTAATAAGTATCGGAAATATTATATGCACATGTATAAGGTTTTTGGCAAAGTGCAAGTAATACTCAAGTTTTTTGAATGGTATTCATTGCCAAGTCCCCAACAACGGAGCCAAAAAGTTGATAAGCCTTAAACGTGGGTCCAAAAATGGAGACATGTACAGGTCATCAGACCTTAATAATTTATAATACATGAATGTTTAAGACTCATGAAACTAGCACAGGGTCAAAGTAGTTTAGGGTCGAACACAGGGACTAGGAAAATAGTGCTTTAGAACTCATGTTTTACTGTCTAAGCACATTGTAGAGTCAAATGACTAAGGTTTGTTGTAGTAAAAGAAAAGAATCACAAAGAATTTAAACTAAAACCCATCTCCAAGGGGAGTTACCAGAAAGATTAAAGTTTTGGGTATTTTGGGTTTTAGCAGTTTTTATGTTAGTTTTTGCATATGGGAAACTGACGAGATAAAACTATCTCCAGAGTATAGCATGAAGAAAGAAAACTTAATCATAACAAGCAGTAGCGGCCTACATCCAACATCTTCTTCTCTCAAAGAAAATGCCAAAAAACCATGCACTGGCTTCCTTCTCTCAAAGGTACCAGGTGTGGGCTCGTGTGGAAAGATAAACCAGGTGCAACTCTAGTTCTGGGTATTCTCGTACACCTGAATCAGACCAAGCTCTAGAATTTTACGACGTCCTTCTCTCAAAGGAGTCAAAATAAGAAATGTGATTTGATAGCTAGTCAAAAGTGTGAATCAAAAAGAAGAAACTAGAACTCAGATGCCAGAAATAAATGATCCAACAAAATAAAGCCATGCTTAGAATGATATGAGATAAACTCCATAGTTTCCAGTAATCATAAAGAAACATAATGGTTTAGTTACAATGTTGTAATTAAATAAAAATAAATGCTGTAAAGGGAAGATAAGTATTAGTCTCCTTGATTTAGGAGATCGAAGTACACATCAACTGACACCTAAGATAATGCTAACCCGGTACCGGGTAGAGGCCATATTGGGATACAACCATTTTTGGTCATTGACCATGTCGGGGCATGGATCGTAACGTGTAAAGGTCGTATCGGGATAGGACCTCCGCCTGATATGGTCAAGTTGATGTTGCTGGCCACGTTAGGCCATGGACTGTAATGGGTATAGACCATATCGGTTTGGGTAATGTGTCAGGTTAGGATACATATTGGGTTAACAATATCTTAAGGCTCTCGAGTTCTTCGTGTCGGGTATAGGTGGGCAAGCCATCTCGGGTTGAAGCCCAAATAGGAACCTGACTTTCTTAAAGTGCCTTTGAGGATCATATTATGTTGTTTGTTGCTACTGGAACGGTCTCTAAGTGAACTCCTCCCATCCCTCTCGAGATGGGGGTGTGCTGACCTAGTTATCGCTCGGCAGGCTCCTTGGGACTTGACACACTAGCTCCTTTACTTTAGGGACTAGCTCTAGCGGGGTCCGTCCCATCCCATTGTAGGCTTATAGTTTCTATTTATGATGGGAGTTTTAGCTTTTGTTGTCCGATGTGTCTTTCATCTGTGGCTCCATTCTCGAGGCTTTAGAGGGGTCGATACAATTATCGCCCATCGTGCGTGTCAGGCTGGGAGAGTGTTGGAGAATGAGTGTATCATGTACATCTATGGTGGGTTGGAGCCTTGTCAGGTTGTGGCGCCGAGGGGTGGCCATGTCAGGTAACAACCTTGTCGGTTTGTGAACCATGATGAGTTAGGCACCATATCAGGTAGAGGGCCGCGGCGGGATGAGACTCCTGCATGACACGCCTGTGTCGGGTTGCTATCGTAGTGGGTTAAGAGGGGTGTGTCGGCCTCAGACGTCGGCGAGCTATTGGGATGGAATGTGAACTTCATTGCTGATGGGCTTGATGGGCCCATTGGAGCTTCTTTTCTTGTGGAAAAATAGGAAAAGCCCTGCAAAAGATGGGAAGTATTTTTAGGGGTGTAGTGTGCATCATTCTTCATAATAAATAGAATAAAACAAAGAGGAAGTTAACTTTGGAAGCTATTTTGACAATAAAATATAAGTTCTAGCAGCTATAAAGTGGGTGTTATCACTTGCATATGCTATCTTCTCCAAGACTTAGGTGGTTTCAAACATAAAACTACAAGAAATTCATATTTTTAGGAACAAACCACAAGTAGAAACTTGGAAAGTAAGATATAAGTAGAGAGCAATCATCACAAAATGAAAATATATAGATTTAACAAGATAAGTTACCCCAACATGGTATCAAAGTATCATTTTAGCCCCAAACAACCCACCAAGGGGGATTAGCTAGACATAAAATAAGACAAAGAAGAGAAAGAAGGAGTAGAGGAGTGTGGGGCTATAGAACATGGTGAAGAATC
The DNA here is from genome assembly GCA_963693085.1 of Alisma plantago-aquatica. Taxonomy (NCBI): domain Eukaryota; kingdom Viridiplantae; phylum Streptophyta; class Magnoliopsida; order Alismatales; family Alismataceae; genus Alisma; species Alisma plantago-aquatica. The sequence goes on from OY856415.1 coordinate 298,991,678, forward strand.
CTCCTTATTCACCTCCTAGCTATTTTAGAACAACCTCCTTCATCTATGATTGATGGATGGCATGGAAGTATGGGGTTTTGTGGTGGAAACCCTATAAAACTAGGGTTTTTAGGTAGTGGAAGGTGGAAATGGAGTATTGGGTGAATGGGAGTAGATAGGTGATCCTTAAATGCAAGGGAGATTGTAATGAATGATAACCTTTGTGATATGGCTACCATTCTAGTATATATAGGTGGTGGGAAGCAATAGGATAAGTGGGGGTAAGATGGGGAAAAAGTGTATAAAAAGTAGGGTTTTGGGTGGCATCACGATCATGTTGGGAAACAAGTCCATGGTGGGAGAGATGTAGAACAGTCGTGCTACCACCACAGATGTGATACCACCATGACCGTGCTAGGAAGTGGAAAAATATTAGGTTGAAAGTGGAAAAATTAACCTGTGATTTTTGGCTCGACCAACACGGCCATTCCTTGGCACCACGACTGTGCTGGGGTCTTTAACATCATTTTGTACTTCATTCTTTGAGATTCACAGACATCTTTATTTGGGTTGACTCTTATCCACTAGGGGTATGTTGAGGGAGCTTTGGGGACCTTCTTTTGTCCCCTAAATGGGTGTAGGCTTCCTTAATACCTTACTTCTCTCTCTTCCTTCCAAAATGTGGCCTAAGTTCCTGAAATACATGCAAAGAACATCCATAAGTACATTTTATACGAAATTGCATATTGAGGGAACTAACGTGCAATCTAACATGGTTAGATGTGATAAAGTGCAAAAAGACACAAGATGAAACCCTAAAATTAGGTTGCATCACTACCCCAACTTAACACATACTTGTCCTCATGTATGCTCCAACGTAATCTCTCTCTTCAGTTTCTTTCAACAAACAAGTATGACAAACACATTGCAATAGATGATTATTGTCTAAATGGGCTTAAAAGTGACCAAGTACATGTGTTCCACCTACCACCTTTCTACTTTCACAAACCAATCATGAAAAGAGAACTGAGCATACAAACTTAAAATATTGGGGATAGAACACACAATCAATACACATGGCTTTCATGTAGCTCCAGGTAGACCGTTTGATGGAGTTAATCAAAGATGACCAAGAGTGTTGTTTCACTTTTAGGCATTCAATTGTATTTTTCAAACCACATAATGTGACCCACATGGCAATAGAAAAAGGGTGAAGTGAGCTAGGTTTGATGTTTCCTAGCTCAATGGGTGTAAAAATAGAAGAAAAGATTGTGATGAGAGATTGGAGTTCTATTGCATAGAGCACTCATATTTTCTTTATTTGGATGCTATTTCATAGGATCATCTTTATTTTCTTTTTCTTATCATTTTTTCTCTTTTTCTTTGCCCTGTGTGTAAGGAGGGCATATGGTGGTGAGAGTGAAGTGGGGAGATATAGATGTGTTCCATCCCAAACTTTTGGAGGTGACCATGGTTGAATATGGACACTTTGGCATTCTTTAATGAGGCAGAGAGCTAAGAAGATGATGAAAGAAAAGTCGGGTCAAATAGGGGTCACTAGTATGGCTCTCAACATAAAATCTCCTGCATGAAATCTATTCCAACACTTCATCAAATAATTTCACACCACACGAGTGAACAACATGGGATTCATACTTCTATAATGTGATTCCATAAGCCCTAAGGCGTTATAGCTTCCTCAAATAAAAATTCAACCAAACCATTCAAAAACCTAAGAGAAGTGACTCACACGTACAAAGTCAACAAGTAAGGCCATTAAGCAATAGAATAGAAAAACTTAGCATGCATTTGTCATGGATCAACATTTTCACATTAAAAGGTGAAGATCAAGTCAAAACATGCTTTTTAGTCAAGAAGTTCCACATTTGGGCAAAATTGGCCAAAATGGTGCCAATTTGCACTAAATCACATCCAAAGCTACTTTAGGGAATTTAAAGCATAAAGCAGAAAATCCTAACCAAAACACATAAGAATTACCAAAATCTACATGAAATTGTAATGAATGAGATACAATGACAATAAAAGCAAAATTTTTGAAAAGTTACTCAAATGCATGAAATTAACTCATGATATGCATAAATGCAAAATGAGCACACAAAGTCAGGATAGACATGTATAAGAGTTAGTTAAACTGTTTGATCATCTCGAAAAAAAATTAGCACAAGGTACATTGAGAAACATGCAGTGGAAGAAGGGCTTACCGCCCTACCACCCCAAACTTTTAAAACATGTTGTCCTCAGCATGAGATAGAAGTTTATAATAGTAGGGTAAAGGATATGGAGTCATGGCAGACAACTTCCAAGAGAGGGAGTGATCAACATAGCACTAGGTGAGTGGGGCAAGACCACTATGACAAGATGAGCAACACGACCATTTTGGATTTCCAACAAAATGGCCATGATGGGTAGCACAAACGTGTTGGGCTCCTTCCTACAACTTTTACAATGTCTTGAAATCTTGTCTTCAACTTTGATCTTCCCTTTAGTTATATCCTTCATGTGTCATCTCTCCTCTATTGTTAATGTGCTAATAATGATTCACGAATAGAGAAACCATCAAGTGTGGTGTGTGTGTGTATTTCTTGGAAAAAAACTGTAATGAAATAGGAAGGTTTTGTGAATCTCAAACAATGTGAGTTGCCTCCCACTAGCACTAAGTTTAGATCCTTCAATCATGCTTGTTATTCTTTTCTCTTCAAGTGTTCATTCTAAATGTGTCTCTTTCCTCTTCCAAAGTGACCCTTTCCAAAGCTTTGACTACATGGTATTCAACCCATGTAACATGCATGCTTATGTACATATGGTTCACTAGCCAGTCTTCTTGGATATCGTGGTAGTCCAAGTTGGTACATAGATCTTCATCCCTCATCCATTGTCTTATTTTCTCTATGTATATGAAAACATTTCTCTTCTTCCTATTATAGGTGACCACAATAGTACCGATGTAACATCTCAGGTTTGAGGCCTAGGATATCATGATCTTAAAAGGAATGATTGGACTACCCATATCACCAAGGTGCACCTCCTTTTCCGGGAGCCCATCACTAAAGAACTCCATAGTTAAGCGTGCTCAGCTTGGAGTAGTACTAGGATGGGTGACCAGTCAGGAAGTTGATCCTGGCTTGCACGACAGTGTGGACAAAGTGCGCAGTTAAGGCTAGTGGTGGTTTGTGGGGCCAGTCGTCATTCTTGAAACTCTACTAGAGCCTTGGGCAGTGGGCTCGGGCATTACAAATGGTATCAGAGCCATAACCCCTCCAGTAGGTGGGGCCCACATGGGCATGTGGCATGCCAGTCTTTAGCCGTGCGGTCCAGGCAAGTTGGAAAGGGCTATCCGTAGAGACGAGATGGAGCCTCCCTTGCACTGGTAGTCGTGGACGGGAGTTGGGTGTCCATGGACCATTGTGGGTCTGCACTGAAATGGGGTCAGATTATGAGGCCATATAGTTGAGCCTTGACGAGGACGTCAAGAGTTTAAGTGGGGGAGATTGTAACATCTCAGGTTTGAGGCCTAGGATATCATGATCTTAAAATGAATGATTGGACTACCCATATCACCAAGGTGCACCTCTTTTTTCGGGAGCCCATCACTAAAGAACTCCATAGTTAAGCGTGCTCAGCTTGGAGTAGTACTAGGATGGGTGACCAGTCGGGAAGTTGATCCTGGCTTGCACGTCAGTGTGGACAAAGTGCGCAGTTAAGGCTAGTGGTGGTTTGTGGGGCCAGTCGTCATTCTTGAAACTCTACTAGAGCCTTGGGCAGTGGGCCCGGGCATTACAACCGATGTGCACTTTGATTTCTACATCCACTATAGATAGGAAGGGTCTCCCCAAGATGATGTATTCATTTCCACCAGAGGGCTTGAAATATACAACTAGTAGTTCTATTGGGTAGGCATCTCTCATCCTATTGTCAATTGACACCATCTGATTGTGCAATATGCCTAGAGGAAACTGCCCAGATCCATTAGCAAGCAGCAAAACACAATTTTCTGGCATCATACTTTCCCCCTTTTCTCAACATCTTCCACACCAACATGAGGGCTTTGGGGCAGCACGAGGGTAGAATTCATATCATGAGGGGGGAGGCTATCATCAATTCAAACTAGGGTGGTACATAAGGTGTTATGAGGTTAACAAAATAGGGAACAAAATGTGTAATCTCATCACAAGGTGGGGACAAAACTTAACTTCCAGTTCCCTTGGCACATTCATGAAATGGTGGAACAACTGGTATCATGACTTTCACTAGGGGTGATATACATGGTATTGTCTTCTCAAGCAACTGTGAGACACTTTCTGATATTTCCTCATGACAAGATGGGGAAACAAAAACTTCGGTGCTCTTAGAAACCTCAAGAAAAAGCATTACAATAGAGGCTTTGGTGATAGAGGATCTCCACAAGAACTTCCCTACCGCATATTTTGATCATGCTCCTTAGCCACTTTCCTTTCCTTCCCCATAAATTCTTCAACATCCTCCTCCCCCCATATGACAAACACCATGTTGTCTTGCTCATGGGTCGGAGAGGGGGCTTGTGGGGACTATGTTGGTGGTTGTGACCCTTGAGGTGGTGGTTTTTGGTGTGGGGGAATTGGATTTTGAAGAATGAACTATGGGTTGGGATGGTGGTTGTTGTGGAGGTGGTTATTGCGGAGGTGGTTGATACTAAGGGGGTTGTGGGTAAGAATGTGGTGGGGGCGAAAGGAAGTAATAGTTATAATTGGGTTGTTGGGGAAGAGGAGAATAAGGATTTTTGGGTAATTGGTACTATTGCAGTGTGGGAAATTGTCCTTGTGGTGGGCCATAAGTTCCTTGAGGAGCACCCATGGTTCCGCCAACATTATTGGGGTTCACCAAGGTTTGAGAGGGAAGTCTTTCTTCTTCACATTTAACAAGAGATCGAGAAATCTGATCAATCCTTTGATCCAAGAGGCTAATGTTTTGTCCTTGAGTAGACTCATCTTTCTTCACATCATCAAGAATACTTAGCTTTCCAAGAACTTCCTCTTCAAACTTATAGTTGTACTTTGACCTTTGGTGCTACCTTTGATGCCCTTTTCCTTCATCATCTTGTTGCTTCTAAGAAAAATTCAAGTTATTACCTTCCTTCTCTCTCGTTTATCCAAAATATGGTCTAAGTACCTGAAAAAACATGCAAAGAACGTCCTTAGGTGCATTTGATATGAAATTACTTATTGAGGGAACTAACTTGCATTTGAACATGCTTAGATGTCATAAAAATGCAAAAAGACACAAGATGAAGCCCTAAAATAGGTTTGCATCACCACCTCAAACTTAAAACATACTTGTCCTCAAATATGCTCCTACTTAATCTCTCTCTTTAGTTTTTAAAAAAAAAAGAAGAATTACAAATGCATTGTGATAGATGCTTATTGACTAAATGGCCTTAAAAGTGACTAATTACATGTGTTCCACATCCCTCCTCTCTACTTTCACAAACCAATCATAAAAAGAGCAAAAAACATACAAACTTCAAGTATAGGCCATGGAACACACAATCAATACATATGGCTTTCATGTAGCTCCAGGTAGACTATTTCATGATGGCATTAATCAAAGATTAGTAGGAGTGTTGTTTCACTTTGATGCATTCAATTTTATATATCAAACCACATTATTTGACCCACATGGCAGCGGAAAATGGGTGCATTGAGCTAGGTTTGATGTCTCCTACTTCAATGGGAGTGAAAATAGAAGAAAGTATTGCGGTAAGAGGTTGGAGTGCTATTCCATATAACACGCATTTTTTCTTTATTTGGATGCTATTACATAGAAGAATCTTTATTTCCTTTTTGAACTTTTTTTCTTTTCCCCATGTGTAAGGAGGACATATGGTGGTGAGAGTAAAGCAAGGATATATAGACGTGACAAACCCAAACTTTTGGAGGTGACCACAGCTAAATATGTGCACTTTGGCATCCATTCATATGGCGGACATGTTAGAAGATGATGAAAGAAAAGTCTGGTCAAAGAGGGGTCACAAGTGTGTCTCTAAACATAAAATCTCATACATGATAGCTATTCAAAGACTTTATCAAATAATATCACACCACAAGAGTGAACAACATGAGATTCATAATTATATCATGTGATTCCATAAGCCCTAAGCATTCACAACTTGCTCAGGTCATAATTCAACCAAACCATTCACAAAACTAATAGAAGTGACTTAGATGTAGAAATTTAACAAGGCCATTAAGAAATAGAGCAAAACAACTTAGCATGCATATGCCATGGATCAACATTTTCACATCAATAGGTGGATATTAAGTCAAAACATGCTTTCTGTAGGCAAGAAGTTTCAAATTTGGGCAAAATTGGCCAAAATGCTGCCAATTTTCACTAAATTGCATTCAAACCTACTATAGGGAATTTAAAGCATAAAGCAGTAGCTCCTAACCAAAACCCACAAGAATTATGAAAATCTACTTGAAAATGAAATGCATGAGATAGAATGAAGAAAAGAGAAAAATTTTGAAAAATTGCACAACAATGCATGACATTAACTACATGATATGCATTAATGCAAAACGAGTACAAAAGGGTAGGACATACATATATAAGAGTTAGTTAAACTATTTGATCATCACAAAAAAATTAGCAAAAGGATATAGTAAAACATGTGATGGGAGAAGGGCTTACTGCCCTACCACCCCAAACTTTTAAATCATGTCATCCTCATCATGAGATAAAAGTTAAGAATAGTAGGGTAAGGGATATGGAGTCATGGTAGACAACTTCCAAGAGTTTTTGATCGACATAGAGATATGAGATAAGGGTAGGACCACCATGGTCATGTTGAGAAACACAACCATTCTCACTTGCCAACAACATGGACGTGTTGGACTCCTTCTTGTAGCTTTTTTGATGTCTTGAAATATTCTCTACAATTTTGATCTTCCCTTTGAAGAGCTCCTTCATGCATCATCTCTCCTCTATTGTTCATGTGCTAATAATAATTCACAAATAGAGGAACCATCAAGTGTTGTGTGTGTGTATTTCTTAGAAAAACAAAATTGTAATTAAATAAGAAGGTTTTGAGAATCTCAATCCATGTGGGTTTTAACCCCACTAGTGCTAAGTTTAGAGCCCTCAACCAGGATTGTTGTTCTTCTCTCTTCAATTGTTCACACCAAAGGTGTCTCTTTCCTCTTCCAAAGTGACCCTTTCCAAAGCTATGACTACATGGTCTTCACCCCATGGAACATGGATGCTTATATAAATGTTGTTCACCAACCACTCTTCCTGGAGTTTGTGGTAGTCCATGTTGGTACATAGATGTTCATCCCTTAGCCTTTGTCTTTCTTCCCCTGTGAACATGAAAACATTTCTCTTCTTCCTATTATAGGTGACCAACATAGTACCAGTGAACACTTTGATGTCCTCTTCCATTGTACATAGGAAGGGTCTCCCCAAGTTGTTGTATTCATTTCCATCCAATGGCTTCAAATCTACACCCAGAAGATCTGTCAGGTAGGCAACACTCATCACATTGTCAATTGACATCAATCTAATTGTGCAAGATGCCTATAGAAAACTGCCTAGATCCATTGACAAGCAACAAAATACAATTTACTGGAATCAATCTCTCTATAGGCATCTGTACAACCATGTTATAGGATATGATACTCACGCTGCAGCACAAATCTAGAATTGCACATTCAACACATTGTCAGTTGATGTAACATTGGGTATAGGGTATCCATGGGTCTCCCTCTTTTCCAGAAAGTATCTTCCAAAAATGACGTTGACATTTTCCATGGATACAATTTTCTTGAGTGGAATCACCATTACCTTTCTCTTCCTGATGCAAACATCTTTAAGCAAGGAAATAAATGTTGTGATGCTTTTTGTTCCTTTTTTTAGGGATTCCATGAAGATCCAACCAGAATCATGCCTGACTTGGGTTGAAGGACCTTTTAAGACATCTAAGACAACTTTCCCCCTTTTCTCAACATCTTCTACACCATCATAGGGGCTTTGGGGCAACATGAGGGTAGTCTTCATCTCAAGAAGGGGAGCTTGGGCTATCATCAATTTTGAACGAGGTGGTACACTAGGTGTTATGAGCTCAACAGAAGAGGGAACAACATGTACTATCTCATCACAAGGTGGGGAGAGAATTGAACTTCTAGTCCCCTTGGCACATTCATGAAATGGTGGTACACCTGGTCTAATGACCTCCATTGGGGGTGGGATACATTGTATTGTCTTCTCAAGCAATGATGAGACACTTGGTGGTATTTCCTCACCACAAGAAGGGGAAACAAGAACTTTAGTGTTCTTGGTCAAGCAAAAGCGGTACAATAGAGTCTTTGGTGATAGACGCATCTCCATAAGAACTTTCTAGCCATATCTTTCCATCATTCTCCTTGGTCACTTTCTTTTCCTTCCCCATAAATTCTTCAACATCCTCCTCCCCCATATGACAGACACCATGTTCACTTACTTATGGGGAAGAGTGTGGCTTGTGAGGATCATAGTGGTGGCCTTTGGTGTGGGGGATTTGGATTTTGATGAATGAAGTAGGGTTGGAATGGCGGTTTTTGTGGAGGTGGTTGTTGTGGATGTGTTTAATATTGAGGGGGTTGAGGGTTCTGGGTATGAATGTGGTGGAGGGGGAGGACATTAATAATTATAATTGGGTTGTAAGGGAGGAGGAGAATAAGGATTTTGGGGTCCTTGGTACTGCAGCAATGTGGGCAGTTGTCCTTGTGGTGGGCCATAAGTGCCTTGAGGAGCACCCATGGTTCCACCAACACTATTGGGGATCACCAACGTTTGAGAGGGAAGACTTCCTTCTTCACGTCTAGCAAAAGATAGACAAATATGATACATCATTTTCTCCAAGCAACTAATGTTTAGTTCTTGAGTAGACACATCTTTCTTCACATAATCAAGGCTCCTTAGCCTTCCAAGAACTTCCTTTTCAAACCTAGAGTTGTACTTCGACCCTTGGTGTTGCCTTTGCTTTCCTTGTCCTTCACCCTCTTGTTTCTTCCAAGAAAAATTCAAGTGATTCCTCCATTCTGGAGTGTCAAAGAGTTATTGTTGTTCTCAAAGCATGTACAACCTCACCTATTCATTAATAGAATCAACAACCATGAAATATTGGTTTGTAGAAACCCCAACTTGAATGTTCATTAAATTCATCATGCCAATAAGGATCTTCATCATTTGAGGATTCATGTCATCTAATTGGAGTTGGAGGAGGAGAGGGAGGTGTTTGGTTTCTATCACAGTGCACACCCATGCTTGATGATTTGTGGTGTGAGTTCTCAGCAAGGTGCTCAAAGAGTGTCCATGACTCTTGTGAGGGCTTGGCCATATAGGTCCCACCGTAAGAGGAATCAACCACTGATTGGCCCAGCTTAGATAGCCTGGTGTAGAAGGAATGTACAAGCTTCCAGATAGGAACTTCATGGTGGAGGCAATCTCTGGAGAGGTTCTAGAATACTTCTCTAGTTTCATGAAATGACTTGTTCTCCTTTTGAGTGCAGGAGGTGATATACCTCCTCATTTTAGTCATCTTAGAGATTGGGTACAACTTCTTTAGGAACTTCTTCTTCACATTCACCCAAGTAACCAATTTTGTCTTTTACATATACCATTCTTTAGCTTTCTCCTTTAGTGAGAATGGGAAGACTGTTCTTCTTATGGAATCATCACTTGTTGTAGGAGTAGGGAAGGCACAACACGTTTCTAGAAAACATCAACATGGTGGTATGGGTTTTCATTCTCCAACCCATAGAAGGTCGGAAGGAGTTCGAGGAGAAATAGTGAGATGGAGAATTGTTGACTTGGTATTTGGTCAACAAGGGTGACGATTGGCAAGGTATAGTTTCTTGGGTGAAGTATTCATGGAGAGGGCAGTTTGATGGTGGTTGAGCTTGGGCCTCATCTTCTACCATCTTTGATCCTTGGTTTTGTTTGCGTTGGTGTTTATGCCTCCTTCTACCTATCTTGGGGATCAAAGAGAACCAAATCAATAGAAGTCGAATGTCTCCCAAGCATGCACAATTCTCACCTGCATAAGGCAAAAACTAGAAATAAGAGCTAAGTTAGAAGACAAGAATGGAAAAGTAAACAAAGAATAAAGAATAAAAATGGTGAGGGTGGTGGGAAAATCTAAGATTGCATTGACTATCTTGGACGAGTGCCTCACTCCCCATCAACTGTTGGGAAATACAAGCACAAAGTATAGTAGCAGAAACAAAAAATTTATCTATATGTATTCCCATACCAGCAAGATTGTGTTAACTACTGAGAAATAGGATGGATGGTTTAACAAGTTATACCGAGTCCTAGAGAAAGTCCAACGACCAAACTCACTTCAATGAAATAGTGAACTAGTTTACTTCGACGATGGTTGTACAACTCCTGGTTTTCACAACAAATATTGAACATGAACAACTTCTACAACGCTCATGTGGTCTCACCATAGACTATAGGCTGATGCTCCTCTCCTAGAAGTAGCCAAAGGAAACCCACCTCTAGAGTAGTCCACATACACAAACTAGAACTCCTACCATCCAACTAGAGTAGATAGGAAGGAGTTGTCCCTCCCATTGGCGTACTAGTCACCAATGTGATCTCCCACAATGACATCTCTCAGTTTTTATCTCCTGCATCTATCCCTCCCTATTTGGGTAGGACTTGCTTGGGCTCTCTCAGTTATCACAACCAGAGAGGACAACAATTGTTATAGGAATTGATTCTCACTTTTCTGTATTGTTGTACTCTAGGAAGGCCGCAATACCCCTCTATTTATAGGCGGGTTTGGGTCTGGGTTCCCAGTCGGTACATGTTTGTGTGAGAGTGGAAGGGACCAGAAGATCTTGAATTTTCACAAATTTCAATACTCCAAATAGTTGTTTGTCACACCCATATGGTCGTCTGGTGTGCGAGACGGTTGTCTCGCACTGTGAGATGGTCATTTGAAACTTTCCCAATCTCATACAAGTTTGGCAATTTCGGTTCCAATTAATACCACATATTAATTCCTTGCACCACAAGTAATGTGAAATTGAAACAAGTTTGGGAAACATCCAGAGCCTTCGTTTGGCCCAACCGAGCCATCTTACCCTTGTGAGATGTTTGTGTCACTCACCCAGATGGATGTCTGGTGAACCTGAATAGATTCGATTGGCTCAACAGATTGAACCGGTCGGTTCACTTCTCAATTTCGATAGAACTTAGCCAATTTGAATTCTGATCAGCGTGACAACACAAACGGCTATATCAACACTATATACACCCATCTATCTGCCCAAAAGTATGTGTTAACACTTGAGATGGCCATTTGGTAGTCCAATTAGCAAATTTGTAGATCTACTGCGTGAATTGAATAGCTAAACACTTTAGTAATCAATCCAATCATCATTCAAGATAAACTCCTCTTCTAGATGTGTTCCTATGTGTGTGAACCTATAGGTCCCATATCACTTGGGCAGTGAATGTCCATAACTAGATTCTAACATCACAAGCAAGGAGCAGTGCCTAGTCACACATCTGTGCTGCACAAGTGAATGGAAAGTTGGAGAACAACTTCAACCTACAATATGTCAAAGGTGTTGTGATATTTGTACAATTCCTTTGTCTCTAATATCTGGAATGAACTCCAAGAATGGACTTTTCATCCTCTCAACATTCAATCCATGTTTCTTGAACCAAGAGTAGATTGTCTAAGATAATGTGACCTCAATATCATATATTGATTTATATGTTCATGCACATGTGTTTCTCAATCTTTCTTATCAAGTGGCCAAAATTTCATACTCCAGTAGGAGGGATAAATCCCATCTCTATCTCTCAAATTCTGTCCCAATGTGTCAAAGTCACCCAATCATCACCATTATAACAACCCATGTTTTAGGACTGTGTTTGATGATGTCAAAGCATACCCAATGACATGTGACGAGTGTAGTGATTTCATGTCCAAGAATCACAATCACCACCTTCAATATGAGTGATGAATGTGACTGTGACAACCCATCACACAAAGTGAGATTACTCAAAAGCTAAACACAATTAACCACTACTAGAACACATCACTAAAAAGAGGGTTAATGAAAACTGATCAAATTTTCACAAACTTACTCAACAACATTAACATAAAAGCCCAACATCAAAGATTATTTTACAGATCATATAAAAAATCTCTTACATTGACTCTATGGCCTCAACCACCTCATATACACAAGAGATAACATCCACATGTACAACATCACAATATTAGGAAAGCTTGAGTCGATAAAAACACTATATTCTAAACAATTCCACCTGAACCTAAGAGTAAAAGGACAACTCTAGGACATACTAGACATCTAAACAACTATCTATCTATGATTCGTCACATCAGCTACTCCTCACTACCACTAGTTTGATACTACTTCTGACAATCACCTAAAAGGATTATGGTGACCCACGAGTGAGACACATGTCCCACCAAGAGATATAACTCACAATAACACTTATTGATTACGATATGTTATGTTATTAAACAAGTTCAATAGATTAATCAGATTAAGCATATAGACAGATCAAGAAATAAAATGGAACTATCAATCATAAGAGCTTTATTAAGAGCAATTCTAATCAGAGTCTTAGAAGCTAGCATTATTCTCAATTGGTAGAGGTAGAAATTACCAAGGTCATAACCATCATCATGAGCATAATTAGCATCATAAATATCGATAACAACATGAGCATATTTGAATAGCAGGAACATGTCTAACAATATAACATGTCGACAGAAATAAACAAAAGTAACAATATGAGCATGTCAAAGCATATACCATATCTAACAGTATAGGAACCTCTAATACCATAACATATCTTTACAATCTAATATGCCCAACAGGATAGACATATCTACATCTTGAGTAGGGCTAACAACTGAAGCATAATTATCAACACGAGCATGATTAGAAATATGAGCATATCCAACTACATAGTCATGATTAACATCATAAGCATGGCTAGAAGTATAAGCATGTCTAATAGTGTTAGGCATTTATGATGGCATATCACTACTGACAACATAAGTATTCCTAACAATATAAGCATCTCTAACAATATAAGAACATCGAACAATATAACATGTAACCATACCTACTTCATAAATTGATCTAACAACATAAACATATCTACATTCTTTTAAAGCAGTTTATATCATCTATTATATGAAAGAGAAAACAGGGGTTATCATCAAATGTAAAGCATTGTATATAATCCTAATCAAATATGTTACACGGCTGATTACATATTTTATTAATGCCTTGAGGATTTGAGTCATACCACCCAAATCCGACCAACCATTACTAAGTCAAAATCGGTGCCATAAAAGGTCTATGGAAGACCTGAAATCAACATCCTCACCCCCTCGGTCAGTACAAGTGTACCTATAGTGACATCACAAGTCAAACTACTACCAATGACATATAGTCCAGATGTACAAGTCTAGCCCGCCTTGGTATAGGTCACGATGCTAGTGGAACTGATCTACGGTCCGTAGCCACACTTTTGCCAAGGTATGTCTTGCATCCAATCTTGTATCACATATCATTGAGCTATGGCCCGCAACCACACTCATGTCAGGGTATGGCCGCTAGCCAATCATGTATAACATATCACTAGGAGACCAAATCACACATGGATGTCTCACATTTCCTGGATGTAAGGGGGTATTTGTTCTCACCTCCACATATTCAAAAATATGAGCTCTGAGTTTAACTCATTTCACCATACAACAAGTTCTAACACTGAATGGATCTATGGCATAGGGAAAAATATATGGTTAAGGTTTCACTCGATTAGTTAAGTGGATTGAGAGAATTAAGGTTGAATCAAACAAGTGGACATCCAAATCCTAATTCATTTCTAGAAATATTTTAATATGTAGCAACTCTAGTCAATATGAGACGTATAGAACATATTCCTTATTACAACACCACATGATACTATTTCATTTCTTTTCATGATTTTACTCATTATCTCACCAACACAGGATATAAAATCCTTATCATATTATCCCTGGGTACTAAACCTTATCACATCATGAAGAGAATCACACCTTCATCAGGGTTCAATAAGTCTAAAGATCATTAAGACCATCACATTATCTCCTGCAAGAACATCATTACCTTTCCATGCCTAATAAGGCTCAACTACCATCACATAAATGTAATATATAATGTTTTTCTTAACATTGCAAATAATAATAAATTAGAGTTACAATACTATTGAGAGAGAAAGTTCTCCATCATTACATTGATGCATAAGGAAACTAAGCAACATCTATGTGTTCTTGAATTAGTATTAAGGTTCAACAACTTTACCAATTTAGGGTTTCCAAAATAGCAATTGTAAGTAATCCCTATCTCTTATTATTTCCAAAGAATATTAGAAATAAGGTCATTCCTTTATTATCACAATATGTAAGGGAACTAGGAATAATTTTTTGGTTATGTATGCCAGAGAGCCAATCATGTGATGATTGTAATTGCATATCATGTAAGATAATTTGATTATTAATAAAAGACAAGGTTCTGATTTATTATGTATAATTCAATTATGAGATAATGATGTAACATTATAAATATTTAGAGAATTATATTACTCAATGACGTATGTAATAAAGTAACTAAGCTCGTGGATGAGATCATACAGATCTTAAGAGTACATATACATATTCTCAATATGTCCCTTATCGGTTCTCATTGTGGAAGGTTAATAGACAACAATGACACATAAGATTAGAGTGTGAGTTGATTGATGACTAAATCTCATTAGTCATGATATGGCAATATCAAACCAAGCATGCAGATCATGTTAGAGAATGGTGTATCAGACAAACCCTCTATGAGACTGACACACAAAAGCCATCATCATGGATGTCATAGTCATCTCTCACAGTGATGGTGGTGGTTGTGGTTGTGGTTCTTAGACCTAAAATCACTGCACTCAGCACATGTTGTTGGGTACACATTGACATCATCAAACACAGTCCTAAAACATGGGTTGTTATATTAGTGATGATCGGGTGGCTTTGACACATGGGGATTGACTGTGAGTGATAGACATGGGATTTGTCTCTCCTACTAGAGTGTGATGTCATAGGCCTCTTGATAAGCGAGACTGAAAAAGCATGGACATGCGCATGTGAGTCAATATGTAATATTGAGCTAACATATATCTTAGACAACCTATTCTTGGTTAAAGAAACAAGATTGAATAATAATGAGGTTGAATGCTCCATGCCACTAGTTCCATATGGACATCAGTGACAAAGGAACTATACAAACACTACAACACCATACACAAATTGAAGGTTGAAGTTGTTCCCCAATTTTTCTATTTACTTGGGTAGGAATGATGTGCGAATAGGAACCACTCTTTGATTGTGATGTCATAAATTTTGATGGACACTCACTACCTACGTAATATGGTGACCTATAGGGTCACAAACATAGTTCTTGACCTAGAAGAGGATTTCTGATCTTGAATGATAATTGAATTAAGTACTAAAGTATTTAGGTACTCAATTCACACAACATATCAACAGATTGACAGACTGAACTGCCAAATGACCATCTCATTGGGTGAGATTGCCGTTTGGGTAGTTAGAAGGGCGTCTCAAGTGTTGACACAACCGTTTGGGTTGTCACACAGATCATAAATTGAATTGGCTTAGTTCTTCCCTATGAACCGACCAATTCAAGCTGTTGAACCAATCGAATCGACTCGAACTCACCAGATGGCCATTTAGGTGAGTGAGACAGGCATCTCACATGTGCGAGATGGCCCAGTTGGGACGAACAGAAGTTCTATAGTTTTCCCAAACTTGTTTCAATTGCACATACTTGGGATGCAAGAAAATTAATGTATGATATTAATTAGGAAATGAGTTTTCAATTCATATCTGATTGGAAAAGCACAAAACAACCATCTTGCATCCCATATGACCGCTTCACTTAGAAAAACGATTGTCTCGCATGCGTGACGACTGTCCACTAGGTGAGACAGCCATTTTGTCACACGTAGGCTGTGAAACTTTGAGAAAAGTTGCAAAAATTCAAGATCTACTTGTCCTTTCCACTCTTTCTTTCGTCCCACATTGGTTGGGGATTGGTAACCCTGACCCTAACCCCTCCTATATATAGAGGGGTACTTGGGGATTCCCAGAGGACAATTATAACATAGACAACTGAGAATCAATTACTATGACAACTATTGTCCTCTCTTGTTGTTGAAACCATAAGAGGACTAAAAATCCTACCCGACTAGGGATGGATAGCCACGAGTGAGAACAATTGAGAGTTATCATTGTGGGAGAGCAAGTCGGTGACTAATACATTGACTGGAGGGACAACTCCTTCCTATGCAGTCCAACATGACGACATGAGTTCTAGGCGGTCCCTGTAGACTACCATAGAGGCAGGAAGTCAATGTTTTCCGCTTGGAGGACAACGTCAACCGATAGTCCATGACAAGAGAAGATTCTAAAGAAGGCGACATTTTTGGCTAGAGTCTGTGGTGCAAACTTGGAAGCACAACAATCAGACGTGTCCTAGTGCAACTAGGATTCAGAGTTGTGCATATACAACGATGAGGATTGTCGATGCACTTGCTCCATGAGTGGTTATATCCCATAAACCATTCTTCCTACATTATAGTTATTGACATGATCTACTGGTTATGGGGAGTATGGTAATAAAATTTTAAATTCTGCTACCTATTTTGTACCATATTTCCCTACAGTGGTACAAGAGCCAACGTCAATTTACTATATTATGGGATAATCAATATGCTCAAATTTTGATTTTGTTATTCTATTATTTCATGCGATATGAATTATATCTTGTCAAATATAAACACCACAATAACCCCAAACTAATACATATGTATGATATATATTTGCAATTTATATGCGTCACCCTAAATTGGTTTTGATGGTGGATGTGTAGCATGGTTATGGCCAATAACCCCTATATGTGCATGGTTGTATGTGGATGGTTTATCTATTTATCTCAATCGACGTACTGATCCTCTATTTTATCTTCCCCATGTATAGTTAATTCTTTCCTACACTGGTTCCCCTCGAATGTAACTCGAGGTTTCCCTATAATTATATAAAATTAGGATAGTTGACTTTCCTATTATGACAAAGATGAAAGTATCTCGTAGACGAGTCGACTGATTGAAGGACTATGGAGGACACGGTGGACAAGACAGACTGATCGCCTGGTGGGCCTGACCAATCAGCCAAAGGAGCCAGCTAATGGTGGATAGAAGGACCAGACAACCAGTGAGATGACCTAACAAATGTCCAGGAGGCAAGTCGATTGGTTGAAGGATTGAACCGATCAACCTAGATTGGCAAGCACATATCATGATCAACAATAGGTTTCCTCATGTGATGTAGACCTAGATGACTATAATCCCTTGTAGCTCTAAGGGATTACAAGTGGACTGGTGATAACCATTGCTTTCATTTATTGCATGTTTTGGTTGTGGGATATAGAACGTATATGATAAGCACTATAAATGTGGTTATTGGATACATTATATGTATATACTTATAAATACAAACTTCCTCAATTAAAATACTAAGTCTTCGATGCTTTCCATAGGTGGCACACATGAAAAGCTTGATCGACCAAGCATAGGTTACTCTAAAGCGTGGTGCACCATCCATATCATGGAAGTGTGATGATAGATATGTAGGTTCTGCTAAAGCAGGGTGCATGTTATATCATGTCGGCTTTTAGGTCAGGCTTAACTGGTGATTCTTAGAGATTGTAAACCCTGAAGAATGCAGGTGATTATGGCAAGGGTTTGCATGTATCATCTATCCAAGAGTTTCATATGATGTAATTGTCATGACTTCCTACCTAAATAATTGACCATGGATACTGGTGTTGGCCAGGTAATGGTTGAATTATTTTGGAACTTGGCCCACTAGAATATTGTATGCTGAAATATTCTGAGTTGATATTGAGAGCTACAATTCAAATAAAATAGTGGGAGTGATAATAATTAAAGACCTAATTAATATCATCAAAAAATTTCAAATCAAATCAAATCAAAATAATGATTTTTGACAAATGTAAAATTTTATCTTGTAGAATCAATGACGAACAAATCCGATTTGTGATTGGCCCTGAGAAAGGAAAAACTTGACCGGAGAAATTTCCATGATTGGTTTTGGACTTTGAGAAGGGTTCTCAATGAAGAGTGCAAGCTCTACATCCTTGACAAACTAGTGCCTGAAGTACCTCCTCTTGATGCACCCAGGGCAAAAAAGATGCTTACTGGAAGCATACCAATGATACCTTAGAGATAAAGTACCTTATGGTAAGCTGCATGAACTATGAATTGCATGAGAAATGGGAGGACATGAGTTTTCTTGAGATGGTGACACATCTTAGGAAGGTAACACTTGGTCTTTACAGGTAAGAAAGGAACTCTATCATAAAGGTGCTACTTGAGTCAAAGATGATAGAGGGAACCAAAGTAGAATAACATGTGCTCAATATGATTGGACATGTGTATCATCTTGAAGAGCTGGGATTCACCTTCATCCCTGAGTTGGCTACTGATATGATTCTAAAGACTAAGCAATAATCATATAGTTGTTTTATTGCATGCCAACATGTGGGTAATTCAGCTAGACAAATGTCAAAACTGCTTGCCATGTTGATTCTTGCAGAAGTAAAAGTGAAGAAGGACAAGCCCACGATGATGATCAACATGGATAAATCCAAGGATCAAAAGAAGACCGAGAAGAATTTTGTGGTCATGCCTAAGTCCAATTCTTCAACATTCAATATAAGAAGAAAGAAAAGTACAAGAGGAACTCACCCTTCGTACTTGAAGGTTTTCAGGAATCAGAAGATGGGGATGGTGATCTCCACTTTAGGTATATACGTTATTGAGATAAATTTTTCTACTTGATCATCTTGGGTAGTAGATACCAAATGTGGATCTCACATATGTTCTCATATGCATGATCTGAAGGGAAGTAGGCCTTTGGGGAAAGGCGAGGTGGAATTGTGAGTTGCTAATGGCGCAAGAGTTGCATCCATGCCATCACAGTTGGAACCTATAGTATATCTCTATCCATGGGGCTTGTAATAGAGTTAGAGAACTGCTATTATGTACCTTCTATAAAAATGAACATCATTTCTATATCTGGTTTGGACAATGATACATTTGAATTCCATATTAAAGGTGGTCGATGCTCTATTTCAAAAGATGAGATCTTTTATGGTAGTGCCCCTATGTCTTATGGTCTTTATTTGTTAGACCTTAAGACAGATGTATATAGCATTAATACCAAAAGGCTAAAACTCAACAACTTAAACAAAACATACATTTGGCATTGTCGACTAGGTCACATAAATAGGAATCGCATATCTAGACTCCATAAGGATGGTTATCTGGACTCTTTTGATTTCAAATCATATGAGACATGTGAATCTTGTTTGTTGGGCAAGATGACTAAGACCCCTTTCACTGGAAACATTCTTTTCTTCTTGTCTGGATTCCTAGTTCCCATGGTTGGGCTTGTGCAAAAAAACATGAAAGAAACGCTTCTTCTTGCTCCTTTGATCTAGAGTTTCTTATTCTTGGAGATGGAATTAGTTTGGCGAGTGGAGAAGCTCAAATCTAGGATTTTATTACTTCTACCTCAAGTTGCTTTCTATTTGGATCTACAACTTCATCTTAGAGGCAAGTTATATAACTTGTTCCATGTTTATTGCTTACCATTCGGCTTGCCATGCTAAATGTTGCTCTAAAACCTACTAATGAGTAGCAAATTTGAATTAGCTAAGTTGTGTATATATATGATTATTCTTGAGTAGATATATCCATGCTTTCTCTACTTAATCTTGTGCACGTTCTCTGTGTTTGGATATGAGATTTATACCTTGCTTGTCCATGAATTTATGGAGTTGTTATGGTTGAAATTGATGGTTGTCCTTGACTTAATTGAGCTTATTTCTACCTTGACTCATGATACGATGACTAGTATTTCGTGTATAACTATGGTGGTGAGTTTCTACTGTTTTGATGACCTTATTAGATGCCTAAGAATCATGGTAATAATGTACTTATGTCTGGTTGTTTTATGGCTTCCTTAATCATCATAATCTATGGTGTTTGAATTGTCGAAACTAGCTATGATTTATTTGGTGCCTTGAAAATGTTTTTCTACTTGTTGGGTATCTGATAAGTTGGACTATAGGAAGGAATGATTTTGGTAATTTATGTATTGTTTTGATGACTTTACTTGGAAAGAATTATGGTTATATGGTCTTCATAACTAAATGATTGATGGTTATCTTAAGCCCCATGAACGTTGGTTTTCCTATAGTTTTGAGCAGATTTTTCCTCCTTGTGTTTCAATTTGATAGTTGGTTTTTATATTGTATGGTTTGACCATGTTGTGCCAATTAATGGTTTGGCTTTATCTTCTGTCTTGTAATCTCTTATGTTTGAAAAACAAATCTCTTGATGCTATCCCAAGTGGTTTAAGTCAATGGTCTTGTTTTTTTCTCAAATGATGGTTTTTCTTTAAATGCTTTGAGTTGATTTTCTCTTGTTTCCATAACTCGATGGTTGGGATTCTTGTGACAACCAATAAAGCTTACTTAGTTGATGTTTTGGATATTCTTTTGTTCTTAAAAATGATGTCTTTGTTTCCTACTGCAAATGATGGTTTTGATGCTCTCACAATGTCTAATTTGATGGTCTCACTAGATTCACAATCGACAACATTTCTAACATTACCTTTACTGATGACTTCAGTAGGTATGGCTATGTCTACCTGATGAGAAACAGGTTGGAAACTATTCAAAAGTTTAGAGAGTTTATGAATGAAGTAGAAAACCATCTTGGCAAAAGTATTAAGGCACTTCATTCTGATCAAGGTGGAGAATACTTAAGCCAAGAGTTTGAAGACCTTTTGAGAGCCCATGGGATTATATCCCAGTGGACTCCATTTTGAACACCACAACCTAATGGTGTATCAGAAAGAAGAAATCCTACATTGCTAGATATGGTGCGATCAATGATGAGTTTAGCCGAGCTTTTGATAACCTTATGTGGACATGATCTACAAACCACGATGTTTATACTCAACTGAGTACCATCTAAGTCGGTTCAAAAGACACCATATGAGATATGGACTGGTAAATGTCCCAAAATGCCTTTTTTGATGATTTGTGGCTACAAAGCTTATGTCAAGAAATTTTCCCTGAAAAGCTTGGCCCTAGATCTGAGAAATGTTATTTTGTTGGATATCCCATGGAAACCATTGGATACTACTTGTACAATCCATCTGAAAGCAAAGTGTTTGTTTCTAGACATTCTATATTCCTTGAAATGGATTCTATTTCCAAAGGAGTCAGTGGGAGACAAGTAGAACTCGTAGAGGTTTGAGATCAACAAGAAAACATCGAACCATTAGATGTATAAGAGGAACCTGAAGATTCACAAAGTGTTGTGGAATCTCAAATTCCTCAAGTAACACAAGAACCTCATAGATCTAATAGGACACGCCTTGAGCCTGAAAAATTTGGATATCTTATGACTCAGGAAGGCAATGAATTGGTCATGGATGATGAGCCAATAACCTATACAGATGCTATAGAGGGACAAAAATTTGAGAAATGGCTTGAGGCATGAGATCTGAAATGGAATCCATGTATACTAACAATGTATGGACTTTGGTGGATCCACCTAAAGGGGTAAAACCCATAGGATGCAAGTGGGTCTTCAAGAAGAAGACTTACTTGGATGGAATGGTCCAAACCTATAAGGGAAGATTGGTTGCAAAGGATTTAGAAAAGTTCAAGGTGTTGACTATGATGAAACCTTTTGTCCAGTGGCCATGGTTGAATCCATCAGGATCATGCTTGCTATTGTAGCATATCATGACTATGAGATTTGGCAAATGAATGTTAAAACCACATTCCTTAATAGGAATCTTGTAGAGGATGTGTATATGACACAACCTGAGGGGTTTATAGATCCAAAGTTTGCCAATAGAGTTTGTAATCTACAAAGGTCAATCTATGGGTTGAAGCAAGCATCTCAGAGCTGGGATCTTCATTTTGATGAGATAATCAAAGGGTTTTTCTTGATCATAATGAAGATAAACCTTGTGTGTACAAGAAGGTTAGTGGGAGAATAGTGACATTCCTCATATTGTTTGTAGATGACATACTATTGATGGGGAATGACATCCCTACTTTATAAAAGGTAAAGGCTGGCTAGGAAATACATTCTCTATTAAAGACTTGGGAGAATCATTCTACATCTTGGGGATACAAATTGACAAAGTGTTGAAGCGGTTCAGCATGGAGAACTCAAAGAGAGGAAACTTTCCAACAGACCATGGTGTCCCCATATCTAGAGCTCAATGTCCCAGTTCTTGTGAAGAAAGGGAATACATGAGTGAGATTTCATATGCCTCAGCAATTAGATCAATCATGTATGCAATGTTGTGCACCCGTCTAGACATTTTGTATGCCTAGAGAGTGATGACAAGATATCACTCAAATATAGGTGATGCTCACTGGATAATCGTGAAGAACATCCTCAAGTACTTGAGAAGAACTAAGGATCAATTCTTGGTCTACGGTGGAGAGGAAAAGTTGGTTGTAAAAGGTTACACTGATGCAAGCTTCCATACTGATCAAGATGATTACAAATTGCAATTGGGATTCGTGTTTTTCCTCAACAATGGACCTGTGAGATGGAAGAGTTCCAAGAAAGAAATAGTTGTCAATTCTACAATAGAGGTCGAGTATATTGCTGCATCAAGTGCAACAAAGGAGGCTATATGGACCAAGAAGTTCAACACAGAACTTGGGGTCATTCCTAGCATCAACGAGGAAATTGAGCTATATTGTGACAACAATGGATCTATTGCACAAGCTAACGAACCCAGATCACATCAACTCTCAAAGCATATATAAAAGAGGTATCATCTCATATGAAATCATAGAATGAGAAGATGTTAAGATTTGCAAAGTTCGAACTGAGATCAATGTAGTTTCACAACATAAGCATGATGGTCATGTTTGATTACTCACTATAAGATTCATGGGTGATTAGCTCTAAGTGCAAGTGGAAGTCTATTGGTTATGCATGCCCAGAGAGCCAATCATGTGATGATTGTAATGGCATATCATGTAAAATGATTTGATTATTACTAAAAGGCAAGCTTACAATTTATTCTATTTAATTTAGTTATGAGATAATGATGTAACATTACAAATGTCTAGAGAATTATATTACTTAATGACATATGTAATCAAGTTACTAACCTTGTGGATGAGATCATACAGATGTTAAGAGTACATATACATATTCTCATTATGTCCTTGATCGGTTGTCATTGTGGAAGGTTGATAGACAACAATGACACATAAGATCAAAGTGTGAGTTGGTTGATGACTAAATCTCATTAGTCATTATATGGGAATATCAAACCAAGCACATATATACATGTTAGAGAATGTTGTATTCGACAGAACCACCGTGAGACTAACACATGGAAGCCATCATCATGGAAGTCATAATCATCTCTCACTGTGATGGTGGTGGTTGTGGTTCTTAGACCTAAAATCACTGCACTCAACACATGTTGTTGGGTACACTTTGACATCATCAAATGCAGTCCTGGAACATGGGTTGCTATAACATTGATGATTGGGTGGCTTTGACACATGGGGATTGACTGTGACTGATAGACATGGGGTTTGTCCCACCTACTGGAGTGTGATGTCCTAGTCCTCTTGATAAGTGAGATTGAGAAAAGCATGGCTATGCACATGTGAGTCAATATGTGATATTGAGCTTACATATATCTCAGACAGTCTGCACTTGGTTCATGAAATAAGATTGAATAATAATGAGGGTGACTGCTCCATGCCTCTAGTTCAATCTGGGCATCAATGGCAAAAGAACTATACAAATACTACAACACCATACACAGATTGTAGGTTGAAGTTGTTCCCTAGCTTTTCTATTCACTTGGGTAGAAATGATGTGCGACTAGGCACCACTTTTTACTTGTGATGTCATGAGTTGTTATGGACACTCACTGCCAATGTAATATGGGACCTATATTGTCACACACATAGGTCTTGACCTAGAAGAGGAGTTCTGATCTTGAATGATAATTGAATTAAGTACTTAAGTGTTTAGGTACTCAATTCACACAACATATTGATGGATTGGCTGACTGAACTGCCAAACAACAATCTCATTGGATGAGATGGTCGTTTGGGCAGTCAGATGGGCATCTAAAGTGTTGAGACGGCTGTTTCGGTTGTCACACATATCAAAAATTGAATTGGCTTAGTTTTGCATTATGAACTTACCAGTTCAAGCTGTTGAACTCATCAGCTCGACTCGAACTCACTAGACAAATGTATGGGTGAGAGAGACATGCATCTCACATGTGTGAGATGACCCGGTTGGGATGAATGCAAGTTCTAGAGTTTTCCCAAACTCATTCCAATTGCACATACTTGGGGTTCAAGTAAATTAATGTATGACATTAATTAGGAAATGATTTTCCAATTCATATCTGATTGGGAAAGTGCAAAATGACCATCTGGCTTAGCGAGAGGATTGTCTAACATGCCAGATGACCATTTCACTTAGCGAAATGACTATTTCGCGTGTGAGACGACCGTCTCACTTGGTGAGATGACTATGTTGTTGCACATAGGTTGTGAAACTTCTAGAAAAGTTATAAAAATTCAAGATCTGCTTGTTCGTTCCACTCCCGCTTTAGTCCCGCATTGGTTGGGGACTGGGAACCCTAACCCTAACCCCTCCTATATATAGAGGGGTAATGGGGGCTTCCCAAAGGACAACTATAACACATACAACTAAGAATAGGTTCCTCTGACAACTATTGTCCTCTCTAGTTGAGGTAACCATGAGAGCCCAAACAATCCTACCCGACTAGGGTGGGATAGCCACAGGAGAGAGCAACTGGGAGTTGTCGATGTGGGAGAGCAAGTCGGTGACTGTACACCAACAGGAGGGACAACTCTTTCATGTCTAGTCCAGTAGGACGACAAGAGTTCTATGCGGTCCATGTAGACTACCATAAAGGTGGGAAGTCATTGTTTGCCACTCGGAGGACAACATCAACTGGTAGTCCATGACAAAAGGAGATGCTAAAGAAGATGACATTCATGGCTATAGTCTGTGGTGTAGACCAGAAAGCAAATCAATCATATGTGTCCCAGTGCAGCAAGGATTTAGAGTTGCACATCTACAATGACGAGGATTGTCAATGGACTTGCTTGAGGACCATGTATATCCCATAAACCATCCTTTGTAGATTATAGTTATTGATACATTATTATGGTAATAAAATTTAAATTCCGCTGCTGACTCTGTCCCATATTTCCCTACACAATTATCCACCATCATTCAATTATACTAGTATTAGAGTTAACAATGCAAGTTAGGTTAACATTGAGAATCAACACTTTACAATAATATTAGGTTTATATTCATTTGAGGGAAAGGGTAAGAGTACCAAATCATAGGGCTCAAAACCATTAATCCTAACTCATTAAATACCCAGCATCAGGTGAAATAAACATAACCTATCAAATTATAGACCAAACATTAGACCATCAGATTTAAGGAGATTAAAACCATTGCATTGTATATATGAATCACCACCATTGAATCATGGTTGCATAAAACATAACCATAATATGCAAAACATGTAAAACCTTAAGACATTCATCTTGGAAAACAATTGAGATATGCCATAGAAAAATAATGTATCACCAGCAGGTGTAATCCCTAAACTCACCATCGGTTTCATGAGAAAGAAAACCCCTCAAATTAGATATTAGTGTAATCATTGTTTATCTTAGCCAAGCAAACTATCGATTCAACAACTAAGTGAAACCATCACTCTAATACTTAATAGAAAATAGTCCATGACATCTTAGGATGACAATCAGTTGTGATCCCCACGAGTACCATCGATCTAACACTTGGAGAAATCGGTAAGAATGGAAATGAAGCTAAGAGAGAACAACTTACTTTCTTGAGTCAAGAACAACTAACAAAGCAATAAAATCTTGAAAGAAGACTAAATCTGAATCTCATGATCATATGCAAGTAGATTGCCCTAAGATCCTTTTATGTTGAGCTTATTTTTATTCCTCAAGAGTGAGGGACAAGATCCAGCTATAGGGTGAGAAGAGAGGGAGTGCTATGAGTGTAAGAAATCATTTTGCATGGAAGGAGGAAAGTGTAGAAGCTAAAAGGGAGAGAGAAGAAAGAGGCAAGGTGTCTAGGAAAACATGCCAAGTGTCCATGGTTAAGACCATCACTTGCATGAAGCCTAGAAGCCCATAGATAGTGGGAATCAAGAGATACACCAAAACTTGTCTCCCCAAAAAAGCTATTGGCCCCACTCACAAAGAAAGCCCTAGTTCATGTACTCAAGGTAGCCCATCCATGAGAGGGAAAATCCTAAGTAGATGGCATGCACAAACCAAGCTATAACTAGGTGCCCCATATTACAAATAACTACAGAATGATATAAAAATATGTGAGACACAAAAAGAATGTAGAAAATTGCAAGAAAAAACCAGATGTGGGTAAATTGCATAAAAGTCCAAAACATGCACAAAAT
This sequence comes from Alisma plantago-aquatica, assembly GCA_963693085.1. Classification (NCBI taxonomy): domain Eukaryota; kingdom Viridiplantae; phylum Streptophyta; class Magnoliopsida; order Alismatales; family Alismataceae; genus Alisma; species Alisma plantago-aquatica. The sequence goes on from OY856415.1 coordinate 299,018,397, forward strand.
TGCAAAACTTGCTCAAATAGTGTCCAAACTGGGTCAAACTTGAAATATATCTTAATTAACTGATATAAAAGCATAAGACAAAGTTTAATTAAGAATCTTAAGCATATAATTAGGTAAATTAAGAATCATTAGGATTTAGACTATGTCAGGGGCCTTATAACCATAAACTCCTAACATGGATTTTGTCCCCAAAATTCGAAGCAAACAAGGACGGTTACTTCACATGCATCTTGTTTTATAACTACCCTAAGGTTCTGCCAACTCACGGTGATGTCACAACATATAATCTAAATCTATGACCTTCCTCCTCAACCTACGGGTTATGGGCCTACTACAATTCCATTATGCCAGTCTGATTAGATGTCCTGTGTCATGATGTCACGTATCTATACACCTTGTCCCACTATTGTTAGCTATATTATCATAGATTCATTCTTCTTCTTCTTCTTTTCAAAAAGTCACTCGAGCACCTCAAGATCTAACTCTCTCTCTATAGGAAAGAAACATCAAGAGATCATATGAAAGTCTCCAACTCACGTACCACTGATACACCCTAGATACTAGGACTCATAACCTTGGCATCCACTACATGTGTGAAGAAAACCTCACATCCTTATCTTATCAAATTCTCTACCATCACGGACATCACCCAACATGTTGGAAGGATCTTCATAACTTCTCAAAAAACTCAAAAGGTGTCCTTAATACAAACGTCACCATCCTAGAACTATAGTCCATAATAGCCGCATGTTACAACAAGATATCCATCACTATGATTATATCAAATCCTTGCATAACAAGTGGAATGAGATCCCCTTGAATGTAGAATCCCAAGAAGAAATATAAAAAGGGGAAATGTTTACATCTCACAACATAGATATCCATCCCAAGAGATCTAACAAAGGGGGTTACCTGTCCTACCATTCGCAAACAAATTACAACTTTTTATGTTTTATGCACTTTTTCTCTTGGACTCCATTCCAGCTGCATAGGAATTATCATGATTATCATACATCATTACTCTTTCAAGTTAGTCATTTGTCATACTCATGTGTATATTCTTATTTATCACGTTTCTTATTCACTCATTTAGGTGTTAGTTCATCACATTCCTCATTCTTATACGTTCAACAGGGATCATTCCCTTTAATTTCTTTTATATGTCATGATAGCTTTACATTAACATATTTTTGTACATAGAGGTGGGTCTGAGACTAACTCAGGTTCCACTTTGTCCATCCATCTATATCCACTTTTATTATATCATACCATGATTCTCGTTGGAGTACTCATATTCTTATATGAATTTAACACCTTAGGTTGTTACATTAACACAAATTCATCTTTCTTGTACTCTATTATTTTCCAGAATCATAGTCTTAGAAGCTCCTTTTTAGCTAATTTTCATTCATATTTAAACTTCTTGGTATCATATCTCTTTCTTTAAAGATCAAAATTTCCATATTTTAATGAGTTATGATATGATTTTAGCCTTTCCTTAGGTATGATTAAGATATGTTCACCATGATTTCTTAATTATTATACTCTTCAGATTGTATCCAACTGAGTACTTGATCAGGGTAATAAAAAAGATAACAAATAAAGAGTTACACACTTGCCTGTCCTTTAGTATATGAATACCTGGCCAGGGAATCCACATACTAATTCAGGAAGTATGCATTATGTTCATGTCATTTTCATTACTTACTTATCATCCTAATCCTAAGTCCTAGTGTCCCTGTAGACTCAAAAAATCTATAGTTCTGATACTAGTAAATGTGACAACCCGTCACACAAAGTGAGATTACTCAAAACCTAAACACGATTAACCACTAATAAAACACATCACTAAAATGAGAGTCAATTAAAATTGATCAAATTCTTACAAACTTACTCAATAACATTAGCATAAAAGCCCAACATCATAGATAATTTTATAGATCATAACAAAAATCTCTTACATTGACTCTGGGGCCTCAACCACCTCATATACACAAGAGATAACATCTACATGTTCAACATCAGAATATTAGGATAGCTTGAGTTAATAAAAAACTATATTCAAAACATTCCCGCCTAGACCTGAGAGTACATGGATGAATCTAGGACATAGTAGACATCTAAACAACTATCTATCTATGATCCATCACATCAGCTCCTCCTCTCTGCCACAGGTCCGCTACTGCTACTGACAATCACCTAAAAGATTGTGGTGACCCACGAGTGAGACCCATGTCCCATCAAGAGATATAACTCACAAAAATGCTTATTGATTATGACATGTTATGTTATTAAACATGTTTAGTAGATTAAGCAACAAAATGGAACTATTAATCATAAGATCTTTATTAAGAGAAATTCTAATTAGAGTTTTAAAAGATAGCATTATTCTCAATTACAAGAGGTAGATATTACAAAGATCATAACCATCATATTAATCCTGATTAACATCATAAATATCAGTAACAACATGAACATATTTGAATAGTAGGTACATCTCTAACAATATATCATTTTGAGAGTAATATACAAAACTAACAATATGAGCATGTCTAAGCATATACCATATCTAACAACATAGGAACCTCTAATATCATAACATATCTTTACAATCTATTATGTCCATCTTGAGTAGATTAACAGTTAAAGCATAATTATCAGCATGAGCATGATTCCAAGTATGATCATATCCAACTACATATGCATGATTAGCATCATAAGCATGGCTAGCAGTATAAGCACGTCTAATAGTGTTAGGCATGTCTGATGGCATAGCACTGTTGAAAACATAAGTATCTCTAACAATATAAGTATCTCTAACAATATAAGCATATCTAACAGTATAACATGTAAGCATACCTACTTCATAAATTGATCTAACAACTTAAACATATCTACATTCTTTTAGAGAAGTCTACATCATCTATTATATGGAGCAAACATGGGTTATCATCCAATGTGAAACATTGTATATAATCTTAATCAAATGTGTTACATGACTTATTACATATTTTAATAGTGTCCTGAGGATTTGATTCGTACCACCCAAATCCAACCAACCACTACTAAGTCAAAGTAGGTGCCATACAAGGTCTGGAAGAGTCAGAATCCATGACCTCACCCCCTCATTCAGTATGAGTGAACCTACAGTGATATCACAAGTCAAACTGCTACCAATGACATATAGTCTAGCTGTACAAGTCTAGACCACCTTGGTACAAGTCATGACGCTAGTGGAACTGAGATATGTCTCATAGCCGCTCTCTTTCCAAGGTACCACCACAGCCAATCTTGTTTCACATATCACTAAGCTATGACCCACAACCGCACTCTTGTCAGGGTATGTCCCGTAGGCAATCATATATAACATATCACTAGGAGACTGGATCCACATGGTTGTCAGCTATTTCCTAGACGTAAGGGGATATTTGTCCTCACCCCCGCATATTCAAAAATATGTGCTCTGAGTTAAACTCATTTCACCATCTTGTAAGTGCTGACGCTGAATGGATCTATGGAGCATGTCAAACTACATGATTAAGGTTTCACTTGATTATTAAGTGGATTAAGTGAATTAAGGGTGAATCAAACAAGTGGACAAACAAGTCCTAATTCATTTCTAGCAAATATTTGATATGTAACAACTCCAATAAATATTAAACATATATGATATATTCCTTGTTACAACACCACATGATACTATTTCATTGCTTTTCATGATTTTACTCATCATCTCACCAACACAGGATATCAAATCCTTATCATATTATCCCAAGGTACCAACCCTTTTCACATCATGAAGAGAATCACACCTTCATTAGGGTTCGATCATGCCCAAAGATCATTAAGACCATCACATTATCTCTTGCAAGAGCATCATTACCTTTCCATGCCTCATCAAGGCTCAACTACCATCACATACATGTAATATATAATGTTTAGCTAAACATTGCACATAACAACAAATTAGAGTGACAAAAGTGTTGAGAGAGAAATTTCTCCATCATTACATTGATGCACAAGGAAACTAAGCAACATTTGTGTGTTCTTGAATTAGTATTAATGTTCTACAACTTTATCAATTTAGGGTTTCCAAAATAGCAATTGTATGTAATCCCTAGTTCTTATTATTTTCAAAAAATCTTTGATATAACTGAATTCCTTTATTATCACAATATGTAAGGGAACAAGGTATAATTATCCACCATCATTCAATTATACTAGGATTATAGTTAACAACGCAAGTTACCTTAACATTGTAAATCAACACTTTAAAATAATCTTAGGTTTATATTCATTTGAGAGAAAGGGTAATACTACCAAATCATTCGGCTCAAAAACATTAATCCTAACTCATCAAATACCCAACATCAGGTGTAATAAACACAACCTATCAAATTATAGACCAAACATTAGACCATCAGATTTAAGGTGATGAAAACCTTTGCATCGTATATATGAATCACCACCATTGAATCATGGTTGCATAAAACATAACCATCATATGCAAAACATGAAAAACCTTGAGACATTCATCTGGGAAAAAATTGAGATATGACTTATAAAAATCATGTACACCATCGGGTGTAATCCCTAAACTCACCGTCAGTTTTATGAGCAAAGAAACCCCTCAAATTAGATATTAGTGAAATCATCGTTTATCTTAGCCAAGCAAACTATCGATTGAGCAAATAAGTGAAACCATCGCTCTAATACTTAGTATAAAAAAGTCCATGACCTATTTGGATGAAAATAAGTTGTGAACCTTAAGAGTACCATCGATCTAACACTTGGAGAAATCAACAAATCAAAAATTAGAAAAGATGTTGATTGTGAATCTAGTGAGACCATCAAATTAGCCATTGTGAGAGAATCAAAACCATCAGTTGTGAGAGGAAACAAACCCATCATTTTTAAGAAATATCTAAAACAAAAACTAATTAACCTTCATTGGTTTCCACAAGAAGCCCAACCATTGAGTTATGGAAACAAGAGAAAATCAGCTAAAAGCATTTAGTGAAAAACCATCATTTGAGAAAGAAACAAGACCATTGACTTAAAGCACTTGGAATAGAATCATGAGATTTTTTTTTAAACATAAGAGATTAAAAACAGAAGATAAATCCAAACCATTAATTGGTACAACATGGTCAAACCATATAACATCAAAACCAACTATCGAATTGAAACACAAGGAGGAGAAACCTGATCAAAACTCTAGGAATACCAATGTTCATGGGGCTTAAGATTTCCATCAATCATTTAGGTGATGAAGACCAAATAATCATCATTTCTTGAGCTCACTAAAGTCATATAAACGGTAAATAAAGTACCAAAATCATTCCTTTCTGTAGGCTAACACATCATATACCCAACAAGTAGAAAAACATTTTCAAAGCACCAAAAAATCATAGCTAGTTTTGACCATTCAAACACCATAGATTATTATGATTAAGGAAGCCATCAACCAACTAGATATAAGAAAATTACTACCATGATTATTAGGCATCTAATAAGGTCATCAAAACAATAGCAACTCACCACCATAGTTCTACACAAAAAACTAGTCATCAGATCATGTGGCAAGGTAGAAATCTGCTCAATTAAGTCAAGAACAACCATCCATTTCCACCATATCAACTCCATAAATTCGTGAATAAGCCAGGTATAAATCTCATATACGAGCACAGAGAACTTGCACAAGATTAAGTAGAGAAATCGAAGATTTATCTACTCAAGAATAATCATATATATACACAACTTAGCTAAGTATTCAAATTTTCTACTCATTACTTGGCTTTAGAGCAAGATTTAGAATGGCAAGCTGAATGGTAAGAAATAAATGTGGAGAAAGTCATATAACTTGCCTCTAAGATGAAGTTGAAGATCCAAAAAGAAAGAAAGTCGAGGTTGAAGGAAGAGAATCCTAGCTTTGAGCTTCTCCATTCGTCCAAACTAGTTCCATCTCCAAAAATGAGAAACCCTAGATCAAAGGAGCAAGAAGAAGAGTGTCTTTCATGTTTGTAGCACAAAGCCAACCTTGGGAACCAGGAATACAGCCTAGAAGAAGAGAAAGGAGGCTAGGATAAGAAAGGATATTATGCTAAGAGAGAACAACTTACTTTCTTGAGTCAAGAACAACTGACGAAGCTTTAAAATCTTGAAAGAAGACTAAATCTGAATCTCATGATCATATGCAAGTAGATTGCCTGAAGCTCCTTCTATCTTGAGCTTCTTTTCCTTCCTCAAGAGTGAGGGATGGGCTCCAGCAGTAGGGATAGAAGAGAGGGTGTTCTAGGAGTGTAAGAAAATGTTTTGCAAGCAAGGAGGAAAGTATAAAAGCTAAAAGGGAGAGAGAAGAAAGAGGCAAGGTGTCTAGCTAAACATGCCAAGTGTCCATGGTGAAGACCATCACTTGCATGAAGCCCATAAGCCAATCGATAGTGGGAATCAAGAGATCCATCAAAACTTGGCTCCCTAAAATAGTTGTTGGCCCCACGCATAAATAAAGCCCTAGTTCATGTACTCAACGTAGTCAATCCATGAGAGGGAAAATCCTAAGTAGATGTCTTGCACAAAACAAGGTGTAACTAGGTTCTCCATGTTATGACTAACTCCATATGATATATAAATATTCGAGGCACAACAAAAATAAGGAAAATTGCAAGAAAAGCATAAGATGTGGGTAAATTGCATAAAAGTCCAAAATGTGACAAAATTACATAACTTGCTCAAACAATTTCCAAACTGGACAAAACTTGAAATATATCTTAATTAACTGATATCAAAGAATAAGATAAAATTATATTAAGCATATTAAGCCTCCAATTAGGTAAATTAAGTATCATTAGGATTTATGCTAGGTCAGGAGCCTTATAGTGACTTACCATATAATGATTTCCATATGTTACTCTCAAGGTGGGTCTGTCTGATACACTGTTCTCTAACATGTATATGTGTGCTTGGTTTGATATTTCCATATCATGACGAATGATATGTCATCAACCAACCCACACTCTAGTCTTTAGTGTTACAGGTGGCTATCTACCTTCCACAGTAACAACCGACCAGGGACATAATAAGAACGTACATAATTTCAACATTCATATGATCTCATCCCTTCCAAGTCATGTACTTGAAGACATACGTCATTTAGTATTGTCATTCTTTACCATTCATAATATTTCCTCATTATCTCATAACTGAATGAAAAATAATGAATTGGAAGCTTTTGTTTATAATTATTGATCAAATCCTTTATGGTATATGCCATGTCAATCATCACATGATTGGCTCTACGGGCACACCTTACCAACAACAACGTCGCCAGAAAGCTTGGTGCATTTTCACACACTTGGATCTTTTGATATTCATAAAGAACTAATCTAACACACTCACTACCGGGACCTCTCTTTTGATTAGCATAATTACCAACCATTAGAGATAATACCAAAACCTAAAACAGATTATGAAATAAAATAATGAATTCTTGACAAAGGTGATTAAATAATATACGAAAACAACACATAAATTTTTTTCCTTTTTCTTTCTTAACAAATTCATAAATCAACATCACATCAAGAACATCACATTTAGATATCACAAATCTTATTCAACTCCATTAAGACAAGAATCAAATCTTTGTCTCATGTGTGGTTCATTTTACATCTGATACATGTACATTGATGAACAAACTTAGTCTACAACCCATCATGTGAAAGAGAGAGTACATGGACCTTCTATTATATCTAGATTATGCTATTTATATTTTCTTTGTCATGACCTTTCCGCTGGATAGAATTATACCTAAAAAAATTTGAAACAACCTCATGAGACTCATATAGATCCCCAATGAGTGGATACCTCCCACTCAAGGTAGGTACATGCATTAGTATCAGATTAAGCATAATAAACTTAACATAAACATGCAGATATTAAAAAGTCTAGCATATAGTTCAATCACAACTCAAATCTAGCTTACGATGATAGCCTAATCCAGCATATAAGGTAATCATGTAAACCAATTATAACTTTGAAAAATCTTTTAGAGCATATCGATGACGAAATCAACAGATACTTCTTAGTTCAGATTAAGAATCCTACTACATGAGTAGTAAGTCAGGTTGTAAGAATTTTGAATCAATACATAAAAATAACATTATCTTTGTGACTCTCCAGTAGCCAGACCAAGAAGACATCCTGTAGTCCTGAAGCTAAAGTACACATAATACATATGTACCAAACAATACTATCAAATAGCCAACAATCCAACTCATATTCAGAATGGATATAAATCCCAACATTTATAACCTATCAACATGATAGATCATAATATGAAATAGAAAATGTCCATTTCAACATGATTACTTTCCACAACAAGAAGCATAATCAACAATGATAAATCATCATGTAGTAGTACAAATAATGTAACAACCAATCAAATCATGTTCTACACATCTTATCATCTTTAATTCATTTTCCCTAAAACTACTTGGCTTGTACCTCACCAAGTAGAAGTTGCCACACTTGATTCTCATGTCAACGACTCACCATCACTATCTTAGCATTTAGCCGACCACCCCATGATATCAAAAACAGACCCAAGCCACCTTAGGGTTGGCTAAAGAGGCGCACGTCCTCATCTCGGGTACACAGGATAGGAACCATGAAAATAGTATATCACATATCACAGTATTTCACATATTTTCACATTTCACATGTTTCATTTCATCAGGGTCTATTCCATATAGACATAGACTTTAATAGCAAGGATTTAGGGCCAAATCCACTCTAGATGACTCACTCCTAAATCCTAGTGGTCTAACCTTTAAGTTATCGATCCACACTCTGGAAATCATTTTCATAATTCATTGATTACTACAAGGAGGTCCATTTTGTTTCCCCAGTGTGGTCCTCAGGGGAACTCACAATGTTCAGGGCACCTAACTAGATGTTTCATCATTTCACTTGTTATTAATCTATGTTACTCATCTTAAAAGAATTTGAAGAATCATGTATCTTATGTGTGTATTCTCGCATAACTAGAATAACATGACACATATTAATTTTTTTAAAAAGACAATGATTTAAGGAAGAAGCACAATAAATCTGTAGATTGCAACACATATGATTATTTCTACCTTCTACATCATCTAATAATAATTATTAGCAGTGGGCCTTCAGCCTGAGACATAATCTTATTGTCCAACCTTTACCCCATTAGGGTTTTATCATCATCAGTGGGCTTTTAGCCCTAATCATCTTATCATTATGAAATATTTACCCTCATCAGGGTTACTCAAATGTAAGTAGTGCATGTTAAATTCAATCTCAACATATTTCTTATCAATTTATTCTATCTCACAATTCTCAACAAATATTAACACAGACATTAGAGCTAGAAATAGTACAAGCATATAGGTATCTTGAATCATCTATCATACTTAGAATAGATTTATCATACAACATATACTTATTCCATCCAATTTTAGCAGATGCAAATATATTTTATGCATAAACATGCATAACACACTTAGTTCTTTTCTTCTTTAATTTCCCGTTCTTCAGTTAGGGTTACTAATCATCACAAGGTGATTATCATATGAATTCCATCAGAACAGTTCATACTCATAGTACAAGTATTCTATCAAATAACCACTATACAAGTACACATTCTTGTAAATCAATTCAAATGTTTGAACCTCATCTTTTAATTGAATTAAACTATAGTTATCTACATTACCTAATCCCTCATTTGAGATTGTTATTCATTAGCATCATCTAGCTCAAAAATTTAGGGTTAGAGTTTGGTTCTTAGATTCGTCTACTAGTTGTCATCTTTTTCCTTCATTTCATATTCATCAGTCTCAACCTCTTTTATGTCATGTATATTATATTATTGGAAAAATCATTCTTGATTCACTTGATATACAATTCTTCTCTTCTCATTAACATCCATCAAAGCCCAAATTAGTATATTTTATTCAATCTTGATTATCCACATGTAATTAAAATAGAAGATTAAAGACTTCATCATAGAACTTCATTAGTTTCACTTTTATCTTGCCATCACCATGCATTACATTTTTCTTCATATTGTTTCTTTTATTTAGATAAGTGTACCATGTCATTGACTTCTAATGTCATTCCCATAATCAACAATTATCATTCTTTATTACACTACTCACTTTAAATTAAAGAAATGGTTTAAGCTTCATCTTCTTAAACCATAATCTGTAATCAACCTTCACAATTCGTTGTTATGTAGCTTGTATAAAAGGACCACATTCATGTGAGGGATTACTCATAATTTCATAAGTCATGCTAAAACTAATCCATTAGTCTTAGATAATATTAATAAAACTCATCATATTTAATTGAAGTATTACTACTTACGCTTCAGCATTTGATCACATTCACAACATCATATACAAGTTCTAGCTTTATCACTCATACTTGTATTAATAGTAAAAATCTAGGGTTTTCAAGAACTTATCCTTAGCTCAACACATCATAAGAATTGTTTCACTAAGTAATTTCATCATCATTCACATGGTTTCATTAGGGATATTCACACACTTTGAAACCCTAGTTTCCATTTTCACATATTCCATTCATCAATCATAAGTACACATTAATTAATTGATTCACTTCCTCAACACAAACCCTAATCCGCAAATGTGGTCACCTCATACTGATCCTTATGTGTATATCATATTCAATTCTATTAACATTGAACAATACACTTGTACAATACATTCTAGTACAATTCAAATATGATTATATACATGTCAAATCAATTCCAAGCATATCGGCCATTGGGATGACTTTTAGCCAAAATTCGCATGAAATATAATAGTCATCTATCTGTAGAATTCTACATGGATCCTCAATAAATGTGTAAGGAACTAATCAAGTTCCAATCAATGAGAAATAATCAAAATCAGTAGAATTTGATCCCCTAATATCTTTCCCAAATCAATATCCAATCACATACATATGCAAGCAAGGTTTTTGATTATTTTAGAGAGATATAATTAGTCTTTCAACTTGAATATAGATCTTAGGTGGGATAAAAATACTCACCTTAGGTTCCAAGCACCTTAAAAACATAGGTCAACCTTTGAAGTTTCAGAAACTCAATTAAACTATAGTAAATGAATCCATTTCTTCCTCCTCTCGACTCGAAAACCCTAGAAATGGAGATTAGAAGAGAAAGAGTGAGAAGAGGAGATTATTTGATGTGATTTTGAATCAATTCATAGGAGGGACGGAATCTTGACATATTCAAGAAGATTCACCATGAAAGGTTGTGCAAAGAAGCTAAACTTACTTTATTTCATCATATCTCAGATAGAGAAACCCTAGATCAACATCTCCACCAATTTCTATTCTCAAACCCTAGCTCTCCTCTCTCTCTATAATTTCTTTTATTTGATAGGAATGATGAGTTAAGATAGTTCCTTGTGTGTTAGGTTAGTCATATAAATGAATTGAGGTGCTTATAACTATTGCAAATAAGCCCTTCATTTTATTTTTATTTTTCTCAGACTGGTTGGTCGGCTGAGTTATATACTTGACCGAAACCACACTCTTCAGAACTCAAAAATTATCAAAAAATTATGAAACTTTAACCCAATGTCTGCAATTGAGTCTATAAGCTAGAATAAGAATTTCATATCATTTGGAGTTGTCAATAAATAACTAAAAATCAAATAGTAGACTACTATATTTCCATCTAAAACATGGTCGCTCGAGTTTGTCCTAGACATAATTTGATCGATACCCCTCTCTATAGAGATAAACCATCATACACAATTATTTCAATTTAATATTATGTCTACAATGGAGTTTCCCAACTAAAATTAAAATTTGATATCAATTGAATGTACGAATAAAAAGATAAAATTAAAATACCAGACAACTTTATTTCAATCTGAATACATGATCGGCTGAGTTTCTCTTGGGGAAACTTGACTGACAAATAGGTCAAAGAATTATTCAAAATTCTGATATTTTTCAATAGTTCTCACACTTTAAATATCCAAATCATATCCAAATTTCAACTAAATTAGAGTTACAAATAAAATACTAAAAATCATTTAGTGAGCCACTATACTATTCAAATTATTTATTCATATGTCATCAAAACCTTAATTTGGTCCGATTAGGATTTCTAATTCTTAACCCTAATTATGTGAATCAAAATATGATTGAACCTTCTTGATATATTTAAAACATTAAAACTTTACTACCATCATTAATCATGCTTTAAATAATGATTAACTTAGTTAAGCATACAATCATCCACATAAACCCTAATTAGATGGTAATATGAACACGGGTCATTATACAAATTAGACTAGCCACACTGTACCCACAAGAACATGTGGTCGTGTTGTAGTATATGCAAGCGACAAGATAAGGGTCAATCCATAGGGATATAGGGGGCACTATAGCTAGGTTAGTGTGGGATATGTTCCTAAAGTGGAGATTAGGGCTTTTAGGGTTTAAGTTAATTTGGGTTGATTACATTTAGATGCAAGTAATTAGACATGGAAGAAAACTAGACAATAAAAAAGCCTAAATTAACCATAAACAAGCAATTATAATTATAAAGGGAATACAACTACTTAAGAAAGAGCACTAGGATACACTAGACTAGCAATTAAGGAACTAGGGCAATTAACAACCTAAACTACCACTATCTAGATTAAGCAAGCACACAGATGCACTAACTACCCTATCAAGGACTAACTAACAAGAACTAAGTAATTGACAAAAGAGTAATTAAACCAAGCAACTACACTAGCATAATCAAGCTAAGATAGCAAGATGTGTTTTAAAAAAGTCTGGGAAGAGTTGGTCATTTGGGGAATGGTACTAAGATATTAGTTGGGGGGAACATCTCATTCAAAGCCTAACTATTTATTCTTGATTGTTAAACCAAACAAGTAATAAAATTCAAAGAAATAACCCTAGACTATTGGTTGGTCATATAGAGAATAGAGTATGGGAAGGGGGACTACACCCTTGCACACTCTATCTAGCCTTATGAGGCTCAGTTGGGCCAAGGCTTGGTGGGATTTCAATTGGATTTGGTTAATCTAGGTTTCTAGGATGGGAATGTTTACTATAATTGGGAGCCAAGGGTAGGAATGGAGAGTAAAGGTAAGGGAATTTCACCTCACATTACTCATCATCTAGCTTTTAGAAAACTCTTAGGAAATTACACTAAGAAATCCTATATTAGCTACTTAGATCTCAAAACTATGGGTAGGAGAAGGGCTATATGTTTAGGATGATGGGGTGCTAGCTAGGGATAAAAAATGGTATCAAATTATCATTTTACCCCAAACAGAAAACCGAGGGGCTTAGATAGACATAAAATAAGAGAAAGAAGAGAAAGAATGAGTAGAGGAGTGTGGGGCCATAGAAAATAGTAAAGACTCCTCCTTATTCACCTCCTAGATCTTGTAGCACAATCTCCTTCCTCCAAGGTGGATGGATGCATTGAAGTATGGGGTTTTGTGGTGGAAACCCTAGAATACTAGGGTTTTGAGGTAGTCAAAGGTGGAAATATAGTAGTGGGTGGATGGGAGTAGGTAGGATCGCATTCAATGCAAGGTAGAATGTAATGAATGCTAACATCTATGCTATGTCCACCACTCTAGTATATATAGGTGGTGGAGATGACTAGGGTAAGTGGGGGCAAATGGGAAAAACAATGTAGAAAAATTTAGGGTTTTGGGTGGCAACATTGCCATATTGGACAACATGACCGTGGTGCGTGAGGTGTAGAATGACCATGGTGGTAGGGAATTACCATGCTAAGAAGTGGAAAAATGTCAGGTTGAAAGTGGGGAAAAGGAGGCTGGTAGCCCAACCATGCTGGGAAGCATGATCATGATGGGGGCTAGGTAGAACAGACGTGTTGGGTAGCACGGCCGTTGTGAGTGAGTTTGGGGCTTGGTCATTCTACCTGGAATGATCATTTTGCTCCTAGCTAGAACAACCATTCTGGATGGCACAACCGTGCTTGGGTCTTCTTGGCACAACCGTTCTGACTAGTATGACCATGCTAGTGAGGTTGATGTATCTTGTAAATTCTTGCATCAAGCTATGGTTTTTGGCTTGACCAACACAAACATTCCTTGGCATTTTGGTGTCTTTAGCTTCACTTTATACTTCATTCATTGAGATCCATGGACTTCTTTGCTTACATTAACTCTTATCCACTAGGGATAGGTTGAGGGATATTTGGGTCCTTCTCTGGACCCCTTCATTGTTGGAGGAATCTTAGAATACCTTCCTTCTCTCTCGTCTATACAAAATATGGTCTATTTACTAGAAAGCATACAAAGAACGTCCATAAGTGCATTTGATACGAAATTGCATATTGAGGGAACTAATTTGCATTATAACATGTTTAGATGTGATAAAAGTGTAAAAAGACACAAGATGAAGCCCTAAAATAGGGTTGTATCACCACCCCAAACTTAAAACATACTTGTCCTCAAGTATCATCCAACTTAATCTCTCTCTTCAGTTTCTTTCAACAAACAAGAATGACAAATGCATTGGAACAAATGATTATTGACTAAATGGGTTTAAAAGTGACTAAGTACATGTGTTCTACCTCGCTCCTTTATATTTTCACAAACCAATCATGAAAAGATCATAAAGCACAAAAACTTCAAATATAAGGCATAGAACAGACAATCAATACATATGGCTTTCATGTAGCTCTGGGTAGACCGTTTCATGATGGCATTAATCAAATATGAACAAGAGTGTTGTTTCACTTTCATGAATTCAATTTTATATGTCAAACTAGAGTATGCGACCCACATGTCATTAGAAAGAAGGTGAAGTGAGCTAGGTTTGATGTTTCCTAGCTCAGTGGGTGTGAAAATAGAAGAAAGGACTGTGGTAAGAGGTTGGAGTGCTATTGAATATAACAGTAAAATCTTTTCTTGATTTTGATTCTATTAAACATAAGCATCTTTATTTTCTTTTTGCATTTTTTGCTTTTTTTCATTATTCTTAGCTCCATCTGTAAGGAGGGCATATGGTGGTGTGAGTGAAGTGGGGAGATATAGATATGGATACCCCAAACTTTTGGAGGAGACCACGACTGAATATGTGCACTTTAGAATCCGTTCATGTGACGAAGAGGTAAGAAGATGATGAAATAAAAGTCTGGTCAACGATGGGTCACTAATGTGGATCTCAACATAAAATCTCCTGCATGATAGCTATTCCAACACGTCATCAAATAATATCACACCACATGAGCGAACAAAATGATATTCATACTTCTATTGTGTGATTCCATAAGCCCTAAGCATTTACATCTTTCTCAGGTAACAATTTAACCAAACCATTTACAAACCTAAGAGAACTCACATGTAGAAAGTAAACAAGTAAGGCCATTGTGCAATAGAATAGAAAAAACTCAGCATGCATTTGTCATGGATCAATATTTTCACATCAATAGGTGGAGATTAATTCAAAACATGCTATTTAGACAAAAAGTTCCAAATTTGGGAAAAATTGGCCAAAATGGTGCCAATTTGCACTAAATCACATCAAACCTACATTAGGGAATTTAAAACATAAAGTAGGAAATCCTAACTATAACGCACAAGAATTACAAAATTCTACATGAAAATTCAATGCATGAGATAGAATGATGAAAAGAGGTAAAAATTTGAAAAATTACACAAAAATGCATGATATTAACTACATCACATGCATGAATGCAAAACAAGTACATAAAGGTAGGATATATAGGTATAAGAGTTAGCTAAACTGTTTGATCATCTTGACAAAAAATTAGCACAAGGTACATTGAGAAACATGTGATGGGAGAAGGGCTTACCACCCTACCACCCCTAACTTTTAAATCATGTTGTCCTCAACATGAGATAGAAGTTTAGAATAGTAGGGTAAAGGATATGGATTCATGGTATGCAACTGCCAAGAGAGGGATGATCAATGTAGCACTATGCGAGTAGGGAAAGACAACCATGGTCATGCTGAGCAACACAACCATTCTGGCTTTCCAACAATACGACCGTGATGGGTAGCACAACCATGTTGGACTCCTTCCTGTAGATTTTCAATGTCTTAAAATCTTCTCTTCAATTTTGATCTTCCCTTTGGCATTTTTCTTATTGTTCCTGGGCTAATCATGATTCACAAATAGATAAACCATCAAATGTGGTTTGTATGTATTTCTTAGAAAAACAAAACTGTAATTAAATAATAAGGTTTTGAGAATCTCAATCCAAGTTGGTTTCTTCCCACTAGTGCTAATCTTCGATCCTTCAACTAGACTTGTTGTTCTTTTGTCTTCAATTTTTCACACCAAAGGTGTCTCTTTCCTCTTCCAATGTGACCCTTTCTAAATTTGGACTACATGGTCTTCACCCCATGGAACATCCATGCTTCGATAATTGTTGTTCATAAACCACTCTTCTTTGAAATTGTGGTAGTCCAAGTTGGTATATATATATTCATCCCTTAGCTTTTGTCTTTCTTCCTTTATGGACATGAAAACATCCCTCTTCTTCCTATTATAGGTGACCATCATAGTACCAGCGCACACTTTGATTTACGCACCTGCTATAGACCGACAGGGTCTCGCAAAGATAATGTATTCATTTCCATCCAATGGCTTCAATTCTACAACCAGAAGATCTATCTGGTAGGTGGCACTCATCCCATTGTACACTGACACCATCTGATTGTGCAAGATGCCTACATGAAACTGCCTTGATTCATCGACAAGAAACAAAATACAATTTGTTGGCATCGTTCTCTCTATATGTAGCTACACAACCATGTTATATGATATGATACTGACACTGGATCCCCAGTCTATAAGTGAACTTTCAACACGATGATAGTTTATGTAACATTGGATATAGGATATCACTGGGTCTCACCTCTTTTTTGGAAAGTTGACGTTGATACGTAATGTGGCTACAATTTGCTTGGGTGGCATCATTATTACCTTTCTCTTACCAATGCAAACATCTTTAAGCAAGGAAATAATGTTGTGATGCTTCTAGTTCCTTGTTTTGTAGATTCCAAGAAGGTCCAACCACAACCATGCCTGACTTTGGTTAAAGGACCTTTTAAGACATCCAAGACAACTTTTCCCCTTTTCTCAACATCTTCTACACCATCATGTGGGCATTGGGGCAGCATGAGGGTAGTCTTTCTGTCATGACGGGGATCTTATGCTATCATCAATTCTGAATGAGGTGGTACATCATGTGTTATGAGCTCAATATAAGAGGGAACAACAAATGTTATCTCATCAAAAGATGGGGAAAGAACTGAACTTCCAGTGCCCTTGAAATGTTCATGAAATGGTGGTATAGTTGGTCTCATGACCTCCACTAGGGGTGAGGTGCATCATATTGTCTTCTTAAGCAAAGGTGAGACACTTGTTAGTATTTCCTCACCATAAAAAGGGGCAAAAAGTACTTCGGTGATCTTGGAAACCTCAAGAAAAAGCTATACAATAGAGTCTTTGGTGATAGAGGCATCTCTACAAGAACTTTCCGGCCACATATTTCCATCATGCTCATTGGCCACATAGCTTTCCTTCCCCATAGATTCTTCAACATCCTCCTCCCCTATATGATAGACATCATGTTTACTTGCTCATGGGGAGGGGGTCTTGTGAGGATGATGGTGTTGGGCCTTTGGCATGTGGGGTTGGATTTTGAAGAATGAACTACGATTGGGATGGTGGTTTTTGTAGAGGTGGTTATTGTGGAGGTAGTTTTTGTGGAGGTGTTTGATGTTAGGGGGGGGGGGTTGTGTTGGTAAGAATGTGGTGGAGGGGGAAGGCATTGATATTTATAGTTAGTTTGTGAGGGAGGAGGAGAATAAGGATTTTAGGTTCCTTGGTATTGCTGCAATGTGGAAATTTGTCCTTGTGGTGGGCCATAAGTGCCTTGAGGAGCACCCATGGTTCCACCAACACTATTGGGGTTCACCAAGGTCTGAGAGAGAAGCTTTACTTCTTTATGTCTAACAAGAGATAGAAAAATATGATCAATCCTTTGATCCAATCAGCAAATGTTACATCCTTGAGTAGACACATATTTCTTCACATCATATAGGCTCCTTAGCCTTCCAAGAACTTCCTCTTCAAACTTATAGTTTTACTTTTACCCTTTATGCTGTCTTTTCTGCCCTTGTCCTTGATCACCTTGTAGCTTCCAAGAAAAATTCAGTGATTCCTCCATTTTGGAGTGTAGGAGTTTGACATGGGGCTTTGGTTGTTGTGGTTACCAAAATAATGTAGAGCATTCACCTATTCATCAATAGAATAAATGCCCATGACATATTGGTTGGTAGAACCCCCAAATTGACTCTTCATTCAATTCATCATGTCAACAAGGATATCCATCATTTGAGGATTCATGTCATTTCTAACTGGAGTTTGAGGAGGTGGAGGAGGAATAGGAGGTGTCTAGTTCCTATCACAGTGCACACCTGATGTATGCATAAATTGTCTTTATTTTGATATCTAATTTGGTTATTTTCTTTGTCATTTGTTCTTAATTGAATATCTTTTTAATACATATTTTACCAAATTAGTAAAAATCACTTGTGCATCATTTCTTATATTTTTACATGTATTTTACATGCATTTTACATGTTTTAATAATTATAATAATTATTTGATTTTATTCATTGATTATTTTATTGCAGATAAGTATTATTTACTGGAGGAAAGTCGATACCATTGACTTGCAACTCGATGGTACCCACATGGCATCAGAGTACAAATATTTTTTTCTCCAGATTGAAAAGGAAAAGGACATTTTACTATGAAGAAGTCGATACCATCGACTTCCAACTCAATACCATCGACTCAGACGCTGCGAACCAAATTTTAATGTGTTAAATCTAACACATATTGTATTAAAAATTACATTTTAGGTTTCCTCTTGACTTAAACATGTACGACGACTATAAAAGACACCATTAGAACCACAATTGGGAGATCTATCACGAGGGGACGATATGGTAGCCGAACGGAGAGAGAAACATAGAGGAACCCTACACGGAATACCTCAGAGGCATTTTGGCAGCGGAAACGACGACAAATTCTCTCCATCTTCTCCAGATCCACTCTTTAACCCTTTCTCCAACTTACTGTATCTCGAAATTCATGTTTTACATCTTTTCAACGTAATGTGATACCATGTCATCTATTTTCAGCTAAAATTGTAATTCCTTAGGACCCAGGAGTAGCCTGGGTATGCATTGTGTCTGATTCTTATGAGTTAATATATATTTTCCTCTTAATTTTTGAATATGAATCTATGGAAATCGCATGTCCTTATTGTGCTTGATCACCACAATTAGCGTATCAAATCCTTAATTACTGCTGAAAAGGGGATTAAGGGTTAGAAATACATAGGTTCACCCATTTATCGGCGTCCCTTGGGAAAGGTGAGGCATAAATGGGAGGAGATTACCCAGAGTTAAACCAAAAACACCAACTAATGAATCAATTACTATGAGAATGGAATTGGATTTAGATTAGGTAGGGGAATTACACCACGGAAGCAGGTAGTTTCTAGCTACAGGCTCTTTATTCAAGATTAGGAGGGAGTTATATTAATAATTAGGGATTAGATTTAGTGTTGCCCGTGGTGAAACTAAAAGTCCTAAGGAAATCATCCCTTCTTGATCACAACAACCTTAGTTAGATTTACTTTTTGCTCTTAGTTAATTAAACAACCAATAAACTTTTGTTTTCGGATTAGTTGATCAATCCTAATTAGTAATTGTCTTTAACCTCACAACTCCCCGTGTTTGATAACTTGGGACTCATAATCCCATATTACTTTGACACATACACTTGTGTATTACACACACGTTATACGCGTGTCAAGTTTTTGGTGCCGTTGCTGGGGAGTTGGCATGGTTAACACTATAAAACATTAGGATCAGCCACTCTAGGCCATTGTATTTATTTCCTTTTTTTAGTTTTTTTTCTTCCCATTTTTCATTACATAAAACTTTACTGTTATTTTAGGCATTGTACATATTCATCTAAATATTTCTTTGGAATTAGTCTACTTCCATTTTAAAAAAAAGTAAAAAAAAAACACATGGCCCCTATTTGTTCTGAGTGTGGAAATGCACATGTTGGTTATAAATGTCTGAGTCCACCTTCATTACATCATGAGAAAATCTCAAAGGAAATTCATTGTGAGCATATTAGGATTATGGTTCAATATGTTTTAAATCGCAAAGGTCCTATTTCTAATGGAGGATGGGGTAGAATAGAGAAAATGGAAGAAGTTGAGATTGAGGATAAGGAATTAGAGAGTGAGGATAACATAATGGAATAAGTTTTAGAATCACCTCCATGATGTCCTTCCATTGATCCCACACCCACACCCTCGACTCCTAGGATTGATTTTGAATATGATTGGGGATCTGATGAGGAAAATGAGAAGAATGATGCAAATAATGTGGAAGACAATTTTGATACATGTGTTTGGGATATGAGTGAAGGAGAGGAGGATCTAGAAGGTTCTTTATTTGATAGTGATCTTAGAGAGGAGGAAGAGAGTGAGGAAGAGGATACTGAGAGTGAAAAAGTAGAGGAATTTCCCATTACCCATCACATAATTCCTTCACCACAAGACCCATCTCTTCATCTCCTTATTGAGGATCCTATATGGGATATATATCCGGATGATAATTTTGAAAGTTTTTGTGAGGATATTAATGAATGTGGGGGAATTGAATTATTAGAAGAGGAGAAGGCTCACAAAATCACCTTTGATATAAACCCTCCATTATGTGTAGATAGGAGTGATCCATTAGGGATGGTCATAGAAATTAAGGATCAATCATCATTATACCTTTCACCTCATGGCTATCTATTTCTACATGTTCTCCCACATCAAGAATTGATTGTGAGTCATGTTCATGTTCATGTTCATGTTCATGTTCATTGCAATGATAATTTACTTTTGAAATGGAACGTCAACCATACATGTTGGTCTTCTGACTATTATTTATTTTTTCTCATTGTTGTAAGGAACCGAATGTTTAGAAGGAAGAAACAGAGAGAGGTTTACCCTCCTCTATGACCACCTGATTATTGTTGATTGACATGTGTCCATCTAGGATGTTAAACAAGGAAGCTTGTGGGAGGCAACCCACCAATTAGGTTTATTTTGTTAAACTTTCAATTCTACTTTTACATTCCTATTTGTAGATCATGATATCTAGTTTTGATGCAAGTAAAAAAGGTGCCTTGATATGTGCATTCAGTGTGTAGGGATGCATTGAGTCGGTACCACTGACTTCACTGTTGGTAGTACTGCGTTCTCATCAGTGACATCTCACAAGCTGAGCAAGCATCGCCACTTCACCAAGCTCGAGTGCTTATTGGAGGGCATGTCTTCATGTGGATCCCACCCACCCATCTTTTGCCCAGATCTAAGCTCACATATCGGTACAATCATTCCATTTGTCTTCCTTTACTTTTGAGATTGCAGACAATGTTATATTCAAGCTTAGGGGGAGGAATGGAATGGTGCTTCTATCTTTACCTCTTGCATCTTTTCTTTATATCATACATCTACATGTTTTTGTTTCAGAAAAAATAGATTTTTCATTTTGTTCTTAGGGTCCACTACTATCTAGTGTAATTGTGGACAAAATATAAAATTTTGGTTAGGATTAGCCGTTTTTTGATGATGTGGTATCAATTCTGAAAATTCTAAATAAAAATTTGAATATGCTTTTATGCTTTGCACTTTAAGCTAAATTTGCTATGTTTAAGAGTACATAACTGGAGGAATTGGTTGGATTAGTCAGCTTGAAGACATACTGAGTGAATGAAAAGAAAACCTAACTTAACCCTATGGCTTGTCTTATGAAGATGATGTTTGAGTCCAAGCCAACCAAACAGTAACATGATCTTTAATGTGACTTTTAGTAATAAACTCTAAGGTTACCCTGTTACACAAGTTGATAGAAGAGGGACATATCATGGTTGGGAAAGACATTGTCTCTTAGTCATGTGGTCTCATCCACCTTCCATTCATCTTCATTCACTATCATAGGATGATCAAGTTTAATCCAAGTTATTTTCCTCTTATATGCATTACATTACATGATAGGAAGAATATAGTTAGTTCATTTTATTATGCATTAGAAAAAGAAAAAAATCATACAATCTCTTTTGAGCATTTGTAGTTTGCATAACAAAATCGCATATAGTTTCATTTGCATTGCATATTTCATAAGGTGTTATATATTTGTTATCTTCTACCATCTTCTCTCATGAAAGAGCATAAACAAAGTTGTATCTCCTTACTCCTCCAAATAATTAAAAAAAAAAGCCAAAGCATGAACTGTTCATCTTGCTAAAAATAGGGTAAGACAAAAAAGAGTTATTGAAAAAGAAAAATAAAAAATAGTAGAAAAGGAGGAAAAGGATTTTAAGTTCAATGCCATATTCTCTCTAAGCAAAAAATGAGGGGATTGTGATTCTTTTTATAAACACATTTCCACTTATACTTATAATTAGGATGAGACATCCATTGCATGCATCATTCCACCAAAATAAAAAAATAGTCATTAGAAGTCATACATTCACATTTTATCCATCATACACGTGCATCATATTTTTACTTTTTGCATAAATAATTTGGATGATTCTTGTGAATCCTATTTTCATAGCCACACATCTTTTCCACCCATTTCTCTGCATGGTAGGCCACCATCATAATTAATCCCCTCATCCATGTTTATTTGGGGATCTGCTTCCAAGTAGTTTATTTAGATAGATCAGAGCAATGTAGATAGGGAGATCACATGGTGCATCAAGCATGTTTCCTACTAGCCATGATATTAATTGCTTCATATTGGTAGTGTTTTTCATTAATCTTATTGTGTACATCTATTATGAACATGATTGATCGGTTTAGAGTAGTTACTTGTTCACTGGTTGGCAAGGATCAGTTTGGGACCGACTGGTGGAGGGCGGTTAGAAAAAATAATTCATAGGTATATGTCTTCTTGCTAACTTTTTAAAACAAATCCAAGAGTAGTGTTGCTCGAGGACAAACAATATTCAAGCTTAGGGGTGTGATGTATGCATAAATTGTCATTATTGTGATATCTAATTTGGTTATTTTCTTTGTCATTTGTGCTTAATTGAATAACTTTTTAATACATATTTTACCAAATTAGTAAAAATCACTTGTGCATCATTTCTTATATTTTTACCTGTGTTTTACATGCATTTTACATGTTTTAATTATTATAATAATTATTTGATTTTATTCATTGATTATTTTATTGCAGATAATTATTATTTACTGGAGCAAAGTCGATACCATCGACTTGCAACTCGATGGTACCCACATGACATCAGAGTACAAATATTTTTTGCTCCAGATTGAAAACGAAAAGGACATTTTACTGTGAAGAAGTCGATACCACCGACTTCCAACTCGATACCATTGACTCAGACGCTGCAGACCAAATTTTAATGTATTAAATCTAACACATATTGTATTAAAAATTACATTTTAGGTTTCCTCTTGACCTAAACATGTACGACGGTTATAAAAGACACCATTAGAACCGTAATTGGGAGATCTAACATGAGGGAGGATACAACAGCCGAACGGAGAGAGAAAAGTAGAGGAACCCTACACAGAAGACCTCAGAGGCATTTTGGCATTGGAAACGATGACAAATTCTCTCCATCTTCTCCAGATCCACTCTTTAACCCTTTATCCAACTTATTGTATCTCAAAATTTATGTTTTACATCTTTTCGACGTACTGTGATACCATGTCGTCTATTTTTGGCTAAAAACCGTAATTCCTTAGGACCCGAGAGTAGCCTGAGTATTCATTGTGTCTGACTCTTATGAGTTATTATATATTTTCCTCTTAATTTTTGAATATGAATCTATGGAAATCACATGTCCTTATTGTGCTTGATCACCACAATTAGCGTATCAGATCCTTAATTACTGCTGAAAAGGGAATTAAGGGTTAGAAATACATAGTTTCACCCATTTATCGGCATCCTTTGGGAAAGGTGAGGCATAAATGGGAGGAGATTACCTAGACTTAAACCAAAAACACCTAACTAATGAATCAATTACTATGAGAATGGAATTGGCTTTAGATTAGGTAGGGGAATTACACTGTGGAAACATGTAGTTTCTAGCTGCAGGCTCTTTATTCAAGATTAGGAGGGAGTGATATTAATAATTAGGTATTAGATTTAGTGTTGCCTGTGGTGAAACCAAAATTCCTAAGGAATTTATCCCTTCTAGATCACAACAACCTTAGTTAGATTTACTTTTTGCTCTTAGTTAATTAAACATCCAATAAACTCTTGTTTTCGGCTTAGCTGACCAATCCTAATTAGTAATAGTCTTTAACCTCACAACTCCCCGTGTTCGATAACTTGGGACTCATAATCCCATATTACTTTGACACGTATACTTGCGTATTACACACACATTTTACGCGTGTCAACACCCATGCTTGAAGCTCGATGGTGTGAGTTATCAACAAGATGATTAAAGAGTGGCCATGACTCTTCCAAAGTTTTGGCCATAAAGGTCCCACTGCAAGAGGAATCAACCACAGTCTGGCCCAGTTCAGATAGCTTAGTGTAGACTGTACTAGCTACCAGATAGGGACTTCATGGTGGGGGCACTCTTACAAGAGATTCTGGAATCTTTCCCCAATTTCATGAAATGGCTCATTCTTCTTTAGAGTGTAGGAGGTGATATACCTTCTCATTTGAGTCAGGAGATTGGGTAGAACTTATTTAGGAACTTGTTCTTCACAATCACCCAAGTAACCAGTTATGTCTTCAAGATACACCATAATTTGCCTTTCTCCTTGAGTAAGAATGGGAAGAATGTTCTCCTTATTAAATCATCAGTTGTTGTAGGAGTACGAAAGGTAGATCATGAGGACAGGGATTTCAATGGCTTTATTTTTCCTTGCATCTATCCACTCAATATAGCGAGACATCCTTCCAGAATCACTAGAAAATTCAACAGTGGAAGGAGTAGAAGTAGAAGGCCCTTTCTCTTGGACTTTCTCATGCTTTTGTTGTTTCTCTCTCATCAGGCAACATTTAAAATAACCACCTAAACCCAACTGGTGATTTTTCACATTCTTGTCATGCCTAAATTTTTTAGTGTTGTGAAGGTCCTGATTAATTCAATAATGAAATATTGTTAAGTAATCAAAAGATATCATAAAAACTTAGTAAATTCAATTAAGAAATATGGTTAAGTAACCATAATAAATCATAAAAATGTAATTAATTCAATACCTTGAACTCATATGTTTTTCTCCCCTCAATAGACTCCTTCCAATCATTTTTATCAATATAGTTCCAATTCAAATTCAGGTCCTAATCCTTATTATCTCCATATGATCCTCCAATCTCTACATCTTCTCTCGATGAGCTGCATAACAAACTACAATGCATCTTGTCATCAAGCTCATACATGCCCTAAAAAGCATCAACATTCACTACTATTTAGAAATCTTAAAAGAAATAATAGGAAAAGACAATATAAATGTAAATGAATTTATATCACCTCTATCTCCCTCAATATGAGGTCTTTGTTGGCTGTAATCACTTGTCTCGAATCCTCAACAAGGAGTGCCACTTTGCTTTGACCAAGGACCCTACAGTAGCTGACAGACTCTTTAATAATCGGTGTGATTGCTTCATTGAATTCAAAGACACCCTTCCTCTCTTTCCTATTTGCAACATCTTTCATCACAGTTATCCCTCTACCTCCCTTAAGTTTTGATTTATCACCACCATCAGCACCCTGGTCAGGATGCTCATGATTCTCACATTCGTGATCATTGTGCTCATAGTCAGATGTCATCTATAAAATCAAAAGCAAACATATGAAAATATTCAGATGACATATATAAAGTCAGATCACATATGAAAAGTCAGATTATGTATGAAAAAGCTAGATCACATATGAGCATATAAACATGTTATACAATGCAAAAAAGCCAGATCATATATGAATAGTATACCTTAAACTAATATCCCTTCTGTGTCAATATTTACAGTTGCATAAAATGGACTAGAGTCATCATACTTGTCATAACACTCTTCTTCATCAATAGGATTTGAAATGAACTATGTTTTCCTATGAAGAACGACAGACAATTTTTTTTAGGATTGTCAATATAAAATACATATTTTGGCTATGATACCATGATGAAGGGTTCATCCTCCTATCCTATCCACTCAAAATTCATTATTGTGAAACCCAATTCGTAAACTACAACTCCTTTGTTGTTATCAACCCATTTATACCTAAATAATGGAACTCTAAACTCTGTGTAGTAAATTTCCCATATGTCTTTAATGACATCATAATAATACATCTTTACTTCACGTTGACTTGTATCCTTGGCACTAAAAAAAATACAATGAAGATGCCTGAAGGGTGACCCCACTATTTTGGATGACACTTTTATCATCTTGACGTTTTGTGTAGTATAAAAATCCATTTATGTCAAACCCTTAGTAAGATGTAACTTGGGTCTTTGGCTTATACGTTACCCATTTGATAGTTTATGTAACACTGTTTGATATTTGACATTGTTGATTGAATACTCTCTTTTCAAACAATCTAATAAATCTCCGATTATGCTCTCTAGCAAGCCACATTGAACTGGCTCAAGGATAACTTTTCTTGAGATTTTTGGTGTGTTCGGTGATATAAAAACTGGCATCGACAATGTTGTGAAAAACATAAAACTTTGCTTGTTCCCACTGCTCATGACTGATATTTATCTGTCATTCTCCCAAAATACTTTTCCTAGAATAAACATCAGGATTCACAGTATTAGCAGGAGTTTTGTTGCAACTCAAAAAGTCATTGGAAAAGTCCAAAACCTTCCTAGAAATATAGCCCTCAATGATACTGCCTTGGGACTACAATGATTTAGAGCATCACCTTTAAAAACACTCATGTACCACTCAAAGATACATCCAATGTAAGAAAATTGGACCCAACATTTTCACTTCCCTAGTCAAATGGACAACTAGATGTACCATGCTATCAAAGAATGAAGGGGGAAAATATTGTTCAAGCTAACATTGGGTAACGACCACTTTTCATTGCAACTTATCTAGAATCTTACAATCAATTACTTTACTGTATAGAGTGTTGAAGAATTAGCAAAGACTAGTGATTGCAAACTGGACATACTTAGGAAGGATAGATTGAATAGCCACAAGAAATATATGTTGCATTAGAGTGTGAGAATCATGAGATTTAACACCTATCCGCTTCAAATATTTTATTGATACCAATATATGGATATTGGTTGAGTATCCCTATAGTACCTAAACATTATTCAAGCACTCACAAAAAGTTCTCTTCTCCTTTGTAAATAAGGTGTAGCAAGCAAGCAATAGATATGTGTGGCAACCTTTGGTAACTTCTGTTGTTAATTCTTTACTTATACCAATTTCACATAGGTCCATTCTGGATTTGACATCATCTTTAGTCTTATGAGGTATATTCAATAGAGTGCCAATAATGCTATCACAAAAATATTTCTGAACATGCAAGATGCCGATACATTGTTGAACTGCCAAAGAACTTCAATAAAGAGGATTCCAAAATATATACCTCTTTTTGAATTAAGACATTTCACATGTGGGAGTATTACATGATCTCTTACCTAAATAATATACAATTAAGGTTTTAGATTTCTCGGTCCAGACTGGTGGACCGGATGTTCAGTCTGGTCTGGTCCTGGAATGACTTGAATTTCAGTCTGATCCATAGTTCAATATTTATCCTAATTTCGGTCCTTGTTCCGGTCCGGTCCAAAACCGGTGGAAACCGGTCAGGACCGGTTGGATCGAATAACATAAAGAATGTCTTATATAAATTAATGAAATCCAATATTTATGAAGGATTGTGGGATTTATTGTACATTATTAATGACTCTAGTTGTATTAGTAATGTTCCTAAATATTCTTATGATAGTTAACGATCTAGTTGTAAGAATTTAATTGTGTAACTTAGTTTTTGTTAACAAACTCAAATGGATTATTAGTTATTTAATAACTATACCATAATTACTTATATTTTATAATCAAGACTATATGAATGTTGGTTAGCCGGTCCGGTCCCGGTCTGGACCTTCATTTTTCCGGTCCAGTCTCAGACTAGATCGGTTCTTTCTAGGTTCGGTCCTTAGTCTATTATTTTTGTTAACCGAGTCTCTGTCTGATCCGGTCGAAGCCAATCCGGTCAGGGTTTTGACCGATGTACAACCCTATTTACAATTTTCTTTACTCTTACATGAAAATCTTCCCCTAACATAGGTTTAGGGGAACTCTGTTCCTTAGTTGAGCCATTGAATGTTTTGCATAACTTTCAGTACGAATGCACCTTTGGCAGAAACCATCACTAACCAAGATATACATTCTTACCACTATGTTTCAGTATGACATAAGGGGAAATATGTTCCTTAGTATATTTTCATCACATATAGAACATCACTTGGTTCCTTTGACATTGTAGCCAGACAAGTTCACATAAACATGAATGTAATTAATAATGCAAAACATCATAGCACGTAAATTAAACATCTCTCCACGCAAAGCATCATAAGTCATTACATCTTCTTCCCATAGTTTCTTTAGGTCATCAATCAAAGGTTCAAGGTAAAATCAATATCATTTCTAGGTTTTTTGGGGCCTGATATCAACAATGAAAACATGATTTATTTATTCTTCATACACCACCATATAGGAAAATTGTATACAAAAATCATGACAAGCCAAGTTCTATGTTTAATGCTTAATGTTCCATCATCTCATTAGTAAAAAGTCCAAATTTTAAATTCCTAGCTTCTTCACCAAATTTGGGATACAACACATCACTCTTATTATTGCAGGGAACATGTCTTAGCATACCATTATTGTTTTTCTATACGTCAACATAAGAAAATAAATTGGTGCATCTATGATACTAGCAAAAAAAATTAAACTGTGGTATTATAGAAAGATACCACATCATCTTGGAAAGAGACTCCATTTTGGTCTTACCCGATATTATCCTTTTATACCTAGACTCCCCAAGTTTCGAACATTCTTTCAGATCGATATAGTCCTCTTGAAGCAACACACAATCATTCTGGCATGCATGTATCTTCTTAGCCTCCATTCCCATTGGATACAATATCTTTTTCATTTCATATGTTGAGATTGGAAGCTCGTTGCCTTCAAGGATATTTTCTTTCAAGAAAGACAACAAATAAGTGAAGCTTTTGTCGTTCCATTTATTGTTAGCCTTCAAAGTATTCAATCTCAACACATCACTCAAATTCATAAACTTAGTACAACCTATGTGCAATGGTTTCTCAACATTGTGCACAACATTTCTAAATAAGGGAGGTGGGTCTGTAACATTTATCCCACAACTATCTAGCATCACATCAACCATGTCTGTTGGAATTGGTTCGGTCTCATCAACATCGTCATCCATTTCTTCTTCGATATAACTACCACTACTGACATTTGATGAACTCATACTCGTAATATCTCCATGGCAATACCATTATGTATATCCTTGTATAATCCCATTGTACATGACATGATCTTTGATCATGTCAACAATGTCAACTTTAGGATGTTACTACAATTCCTACAAGGGAAATGGAACCTATCTCGAAGTTGTTTTCTATGTTCCTCAACACGCATTATAAACTCATGAAGACCATTAATAAACTTTAGAGTGAAGCAATTTAATTACACATCCATTATTGATCCATTTTTATAATCTGATGGGAGACGATTATCTTATTAGGTTCTATCTAGTAAGTTAATTTCAACAAAAAATTATTGTCTAAATTGAGCCGTAATCATCTTGTAGCATTCACATTCATGAATCTATACAACCTTTCCTATTCTTGAGCACTTCATCTCACTAATAAGTGTATAATGTGTGTTAGATGTCAATAATTTTGGTAGCATTTCCCCGCAATTCTCCAAGTACACTAATGTAGACGGGAAAATACCCACCTACATATGTACCAAGAGAACAAAAGGGAAAATGTTGTTGAAATATATTGAAGTCAAACAAGCATTATACACTTACATGCTAAGTGAGATGAAGTGCTCAAGAACATTCCCAAATCGGGGACAATCTAAGATTTAATCCTAATGAGTAAATCTTGAACTAGTCAGTAGGCCAATGACATGGTTTAGAAATTAGGGTTTAGAATCTTCTAATCAAATCAATCATATATGGATATGAGGGTTTACAATTCATCACAATTTCATTAAAATTAATCGATCACAATATAATTAAAAACATAGGTAAAAATAATTTTAGGTTTATAATTCATCACAATCTAATTAAGTCTAGGGCAATAACATATTAGGGTTTACAAATAAATTTCAATTCTAATTAAATACATAGTTACATACATGGATTTTCATCACAATCATACAATTCATCGCAAACAAAATTCAATCTGGGCCAACAACATATAATTATCTCTATAGTTACGATGGTTATCCAAGTGGCACTTACCATCAAACGAACTATATTTGATTTTTTGAGCCATTAACAGTTTCACAATTTGATTTTATTCATACTTGCACATGGAAATAAAGGCAGAGAAAGATCAAACTCACTCACCAAATTGGAGGAGAGAGAAACAACACACTCCTTGGCTTGGAGTAGTGGCGCCGGAGAAGCATATAGTAGCGGCAATAGAGAAACAACTAGCATCGACAGTGGTGGTGGAGAACAACTAGTACAGGAGGCAGCAACAGAGTCCCCGACAACCATAGTAGAAGCAACAACAAAAATAGAAATAGCAAGCAATAGAAACAACAATTGTCAACAGAGAAATAATAATGGTGGTGTATGCACCAGGTAGAGGAAATAATGGAAGCGAAAGAGGGAGAAATCACCAAAAATTCACTAGTGCTTGATATCCAAAGAAATGAGGGTATGAGAAAGAAGGGAACATGGTTAGTAGTGGGGTTATGTAATACCAACCCCTTCGATTATTTATAGAAACTGACAATGTTTATCTTATCTCATCAATTGCGTGAAACATATTAACGACATATTAGCAAACTTTTGCGTCAGTTGTATACAACAAATCAATGCTTAACTCCGTATCCCATATGCAACCCATCAAAACCTATGTGGTCAGTTAGGATCAAGGAAATCTACATGAAACACACATTGGGGGTGGGAAAATTTTCATGGGCCACATGGTGGGAACACCTTTCTCATCGGTCTATGTAGATAATAACAATGAGAATTGCGAATTGATTTACATGGGATGCATGGAACATGCATCTCTTTATCCTGTTAGTTATTTATAAAAGAACTGACAACATAGGGATTTTGGAAGAAAAATAAATGCTCGCCAAAATTTTTAAACATCTATTTTTGCAGGTGATATATAGGGTCAGTTGATTTGATAAGCAACTGATGACAAAAAGAAAGCACAAATTGTGTTTTCAAATCTAGTCAAACTACGATGGTTGTCTTTGTAGAACTGACACTAAAGATAACACCATTGATTTTTTCTTGAAAAACAACTGACTCAATATGGCATATCTGTTTTAGTGCATAATTTGCTTATAGATATTCACTTGATGCATGAGTATGTACTTATAGGATCGCACACATAGGAAGAACTTCGAATAAGAGTTTACTCATGGATAAGGTTTAACTTTGTTACTAAAAGTGTTTAGGTAATAAAATTAAGCAATATTGGCTGAAAAGATACCCAATTGACCAACTAATGTACCAATCAATCAACATGAGTGTACTCTTGACTGATTGGATATGAGATGACCAATTTGGACCATGTCAAACAATTAATTTTATCCATTAATGATAGCATTGGAAGCCAAAGTTATTGCACTGTTGACCACAAGCCAATCAACTGACTAGATATACCATTCGACAGATTGGCTATGCTAGTCGACTAACTAGATTGTCTAGTCAATTTACTGGGTGTGTGTATCATCTGACAAACCATGAGATCTATCTTTTCATCTCCTTGGGTTTTAGACCATCTACTCCTATACAAGGAGGGGGTAGTCAAGGCTCTAGACACACCTTTTTTAAATGTTGTGGTAACAGGAGAGCCTGAGTAGCCATACCCAAGAAAGAGAAAGACAACAAGGAGAAAGGAAGTAAGAGCATGTACATTGACAACAAAAGGACAACTCCTTCCCATCTTTGGAAGATCGATATGGAGTTCCCAGCGGTCCATTTGGACTACATAGAGGTGTGCATGCTTATGCTACCACTCTAGGAGAATGTCATCAACTATTGTATGTGGTCATTACACCAGAAGGATTCCATCGACTATCGGTTGTGTGCCGCTTGTGAAGGAAGAACACCTCTGCTAGGATTTTCACAAGACTTACTCCAGGACTAGGTATATGACTTGCACCATCCTTGCCTTTTCATAGTTGTAGACGCTATTTACTGATTATAGGAATGTGGTACAAATTTTTTTATTTCCACTGTCATCTCTATCTCCATATTTGACTATAGTGGTATCAAAGCAAGGTTGGCTTGCTATGTTTTGGGATTGAATCGATTTTATCATATTTGGTTTTATCATTTATTTTTTTGCATATGAGGAATATTTTAATTAATAATGTACATATCCGATTAAATACCACGTAAACTAGGGAATGTCTCATAGTATATATATATGCATATATATATATATATATATATATATATATATATATATATATATATATATATATATATATATATATATATATATATATATATATATATATATATATGCAATCATTATGTGTCGCCTAAAATTGTTTTGATAGTGAATCTATGCAGTGTTATGGCCAAAATGCCTCGGATACTTCTACATGGTTTAATGGTTTATTTCCGGCTTTTAAATTCAATTTGCATTTCAAGTGTTCCTATTTTTCTCAATATGTATATTAATGCTTTCTTCCCTATAATGCCCTCGAATGTAACTCAAGGTATTCTCTTTTTGTAAGGTAATATAAAGACATGATTATTATTAGCTTTATTTTTGAAAAAACAATTCATTCTGACCAGGAGAGTCGATCGAACGAAGGAGACAATCGATCGCCTAGAGACCTAATCGAGTGACTGGAGAAGTCCAACCAATAGCTTGATCATAGAGACAATTCACCAATGATGGAGACTAATTAATCAACATGCAGTCCAACCGATTGATCGGAGGGTCCAATCAACTTACTGGCCTATTCTCGGCATAAATTTTTTTGTATTATAGGTTTCTTGTATATGATGTATGACCTTAGGTAGAACATAATTATTTGTGTCTCCAAAGAATAGCATTATATTTTATAAAACCACTACTCATATAGTTGTAATTTCATGTTTGGTTTGTGGATATAGTATGTATATGATATATATTATAACTATGATGTGATTGGATATGTTATATATTTATAATAAAATCACTCAATATATATTAACTCTTAAATGATTTCTAAAAGCAACACACATGAAAAGCTTTATCAACTAAGTGTGACCATGCACTAGCGTGGTCAGTCATCTATCTTGTGGAAGTGTGATGATAGGTATGTGGGTCTACCATAGTAGGGTGCATTTCTATGATGTTGGCTTTAGGGTTAGGATTAAGTAGGTAAGCATCATAGGATTAATTTCCTAGAAGCATATATGTATTACCATATTCTTTTAGCATCAGGCAAGTTTCCAAACATCAATTATTTTAACGATTGCTACAAAGAATGTGTAATACTTTCATCAAGTACTATTCAAATCTTTTAACAAAGCATTGGGATCTCAATCCCTCATCTCATCAGGAGCATTCTCATCCTTTCACAAGATCATCGTCATGATTATAATAAAATGGGTATTCAAACCCTCAGTTCATCAAGGAACACTTGTTACCACTTATCAGGTAACTAAAACACCTTCATGTCATCTGATCAAGGTAAACATGATGCTTACTGCACAAGCATCTCACATGGCTCACATGGCCCATCTCATCTTCTTACCTTTCACTAGGCAGCAAAGCATATTATGGCTCACAAGGCCCATTAACAATAATAAATGAAACATTATAACTCATACCTGGCTATGCTCATTATCTCATGATACCTACATGGTTAGTAATCATGACAACAACTATATCAATTACTTATCTACACTATGCAATACAAGGATAACACCACTATTTCCTTATTAGGGTTAGGGTTTCCCAATTCATGTCAATTAGGGATACTCATCCCATTATCCATCATTAGGGTTATGGTTAATCATCTCATTTCCCAAAATTAGGGTTTCATGTACTATAACAAAAAAATTAGGGTTTCTCATACCTTTACCCTGTATTAGGGTTAGGGTTTCAAATTTGAGTTTCATATCACATTACATCACTCTGTATTAGGGTTTTACACATCATTACCCTGAATTAGGGTTTCTTATAACATTTCCCCTAAAATTAGGGTTTCATGTAGCTTTACCCAAAAAGTAGGGTTTTCATGAAGCATTCCCTTAAATTAGGGTTTTTCATTAAATATACCTTGAATTAGGTTTAAAGCTCATCAATCTTCTCAATTAGGGTTTCATGATCTCATCATCATGGATCAAACCCTAATTACATTTTTTATTTATGTAGAAAGTGTTGAGGATTAATCACTACATGATTATCACTCATATATTGTTGACTCAAGGTCAATTAGGTCAATGTTGACTCACGTCTAAATTGACTAAACCCATGTTTTAATGATGACTAACCATTCCACATATTGGTGTCTAATGTCTCTACTTGAGTGATTTCAGATTAGGTATAGACACACTCCAATTTCCCTAACTTGCGCATATCAAATTGGAGAAAAGACAAGCCAAAGTCATACAAGTGCATGTTTTTGTAATATGATGTATATCCATTAGAATCATGTTGTAAATCACTTGTAATGATTGTATGACTTGTAATTAAGCTTAGAAAAATATTAGGAGCACTTAGATCGAATATTATAGCACTTTTAATTCAAATTAGAAAATGGATTATAGGCACTTGGTCGGTCGAGTTTCCCTAGCCTGAAACTCGACCAATCAACCTTGGTCGATTTTTTGAAGATTGCATCGGTCGAGTTGTGCACTCACAGAACTCAACCGATCAGGTAGCAGGCCATTTCCAGTTGAAATGGTCGGTCGAGTTTCCTCAGGACAAACTTGACCGATCACTTGAATATCGATTTGCCTCTTACTTGATCGGTCGAGTTACCCCCATTAAAACTCGACCGATTGCACTGTACAGAAAAGTGCAGAAAAGTGCTTCTAGCCGTTGTGGAGTTGCAACAAGTGAAAATAGATCTGTTGCAATCAACCAAATGGCTAGTTTTCATTCATAAGTGTTCCCAAAGGCTAAGAGGCATCCCAAGCTATAAATAGGACCCCTTGGGCTTCATTCCAAGGTTCAGCATTCATTGCAAACTCTTTGTGAGGTTCCTATTCCATAGCTGGGTGCTTCCTACAGCCTCCTCTATCTCTAAGCTTAATCACTTGCTACATCCATTAGAGTGAGTAGGAAATCTGTAAGAGAGCTAGTCCTATTTGTATATCTTGTGAGGCTCTCACTTCCACAACCTCCCCATCTCTCTTTTGAAATCATGAAGATGAAGGTTCTCTCTCTTAGCCAAGAGAGGTGAAGAAGAACAGGGAAGGCGTCCCTTGGTGAAGATCAAGGATGAAGACTTGGAGCTAGAGTGGGTAAGCCCTTGGAGAAGGCAGAAGACTCAAGATCAAGTGGGTAAGACCTTGGTGGTGGAAGCTTCTCCAAGTGAAGGTGAAGTCAAAAGTTGAAGATCCAAGAAGAGTGGGTAATCCCTGCAAGGCCGAAGACTTGTGCAAGAGTGGGTAAGTCCTTGGAGAAGGCCGAAGACTCTTGCAAAGTGGGTAAGTCCTTGGTAAGGTTAAAGACTCTTTGTATTGGATGGGTAAGTCTTTTGTTTGGTCATGCATTGTATGCCTTATAAGTGAATATAAGAATGCAATAGTTTGGAAGTCCTAGAGGTTGACCTCTCTAGGCAAGTGGACTGACACACTTCTAGTTTGAAGTGTGGAAACACTCTAAATAGCTCGTATAATTGGTGCGTGTTCAATCTCTCTCATCCTTGCTATGTATATTTTAGTTGCACACAAATTTCATGTTTAGCAACCTTATCTTGTGATATATCTTGAAGGTATAATGAATTTTGTTTAAGTGCATTCAGCTCTATTCACCCCCCCCCCTCTAGAGCATCTAATCACCCATCTAGGATCCAACATTTGGTATCAGAGCGGGTCTTCTCCAAGCATACTTCAACAAGTAGGAGAAGATGGGTGACTACCTAGGAGGGAGATTCTCGACCAGCCTTCCAATCTTTGATGGGAGCAATTTCCTCTATTGGAGAAGAAGGCTCCAATTATACATCCAAGGATCAAGTCTTGAGATGTGGCAAATGGTGAACAACCCATACATGCTACCAAAGGTAAGAATTGAAGAATCGGATGAAGCCGCCTTGATGAAAGCAACCTTGAATGCTAGAGCCATGCACATCCTCTATGCCTCCATGACCCCCACCGAGTTCAACCGGATTTCTTCTTGTGAGACGGCATATGAGGTATGGAGAAAGCTTTGCATCACTTATGAAGGGACAAATCAAGTGAAGGAAAGCAAAGTCTACATGCTCAAAGGGCTGCTTGAGAACT
The DNA here is from genome assembly GCA_963693085.1 of Alisma plantago-aquatica. NCBI lineage: Eukaryota > Viridiplantae > Streptophyta > Magnoliopsida > Alismatales > Alismataceae > Alisma > Alisma plantago-aquatica. The sequence goes on from OY856415.1 coordinate 299,055,223, forward strand.
TCAAGATGGGAAAGGAGGAGAGCATAGCCAACATGTACTCAAGGCTCAACACCATTGTGAATGGTTTTGCTGTTCTAGGACATCCCATGTCTAGTGGAGAGATCAACTCAAAGATCCTTAGAACTCTCCCCAAGAGATGGGAACCCAAGGTGACTTCAATTGAAGAAGCAAGGTCTCTTAAGGATATTCCTATTGAAGAGCTCATTGGAAATCTACAAGCACATGAAGCTACACTTGACAAGAGGGAGGAAGTAGAAAGACAAGAGAAGAAATAGCTAAAGAGAATGAAGAAGGCTGAAATGAAGGCTCAAATTGAAGCTATCATGGAACAAGTCTCTCCATCCTCTCAAGATAAAGAAGATGCCATGTACTCCAAAGGTAAATCCTACAAAGACAAGTCCTCCTCCATCTGGTGCTTCACATGTGGAAAGAAGGGTCACTAAAAGGAAGATTGCCCACAAGGCAAAAAGACCCATCTTCACAAGAAGAAGGAGAAATGGCACTCAAGCTCAAGTGGCTCCTCCAACTCAAGCTGAAGTGAAGATTCAAGTGAAGGATCAAGCTCAAGCTCTAGTGATGAAGGAGAATGCCATTTTGCTCTTTTAGAATCAACAAGTGAAGACTAAAGTGAGGTAAATCTAAACTCTTTAGATAAAGAATCTTTGATTGCTATTATTCATGATATTTGTGCCTCTCTTAAGTCTTCTAAAAGGAAAAAGAAAAAGCTTGCTAAAATTGTTGATAATTTGCATGTAGAATTAGATGATCTTGAACGTGCTAATTCTTGCTTGCTTAATGATAAAAATGATTGTCTTAGCCAAGTAGACTCTCTTAAACTTGAAAATGCTAGTTTTCTTGATAAGATTAGATTTCTAGAAGCTCAACCTCTCATGCCTAGTTCTAATGAAGAGCATACTTTAATTGTTGATTCTCTCATGCATGAGCTTGATACTCTTAAAACTGAAAACATAGAACTCAAGCTTATTGATGATGCTAGGAGAGAAGAAATCTATGCTTATCAAAGAGAAATAGTGGTTCTTAAATCTGAAAATGCCTCCTTGCATGCTAAAATCAATGGGCACGAACCTTGTTCTAGTTATACTAATAAAGAGAATGATGTTGCTGCTCTTCATATTGATAGAGATTCTTATTTAACTAAAACTCTTTGCTTAGAAAATGATCTTTTGCATGCTAGAGATAATATTAATAATTTGTCTTCTACTATTGCTTCTCTTAAGCATGATAATGACAGTTTGAGATCATCCTTGCAAAGATTCTTAGTTGGTGAAAAGAGTCTTAATGACATCCTACACCATATTACTAAACAAATTGGTAGACATGGTTTAGGGTATGATAGTAGTCAAGGGAACAACAAAGATAAAGGACCTCCAATATTCCATGGAAAATCCTCTAGTTCCAAGACTATGGGAACATGCAACTATTGTAATGAAATTGGTCATTATTCTTCATGTTGTCCTTTTAGGAAAGCACCCAAGAGCAATAGGACTTGGGTTGCTAAACTAACACCTCCGGACCCAAAAATATGATTGGCGACCATTTCATCTTTCTTCTGGTAGGTACTTGCAAATGGATTGACTTGAGCTATTGAATTGCAAATTGACTTCTCAATCCACATGAAAGAAGACAGGTGAGATGTGTAGAGGGTGACAACAAGTGGGAAAAGGAATGGTAAGCACAAAGGTAATGTTTTTCTTGCTTATAACAATTTCTAACCTGTTTTTGTCAAGTTAGTGTGCACTATACATATGGTTTTTGAGTGAAAAGTGGCATTTTGTGATTCTCTTCACACTCTTGCTCAAAAACTATTTCTAATGCTTCTATAGTGCATTACTAACTTGCTTAGACATGTTTGGATATGGTTTGTATATTTAGCATGCCTTTAATTATGTTTTTATGAAATATATGTGCTTTTTGACAACTGCTCTGTCGGTCGAGTTTGTCCTGATAGAAACTCGGCCGATAGGAACCAATGGGTGTTGCCAGCAGTTGTCATTGGTCGAGTTGTCAATGTACAGAACTCGACCGATAACACTGTGCACAGAATACACAGTTGGCTTATTGAATGAGAATTTCCCTCTCAACTAGTTTTTCTCAACCAATAGCCTTATTTTTTGGCACTCCTTTGGTACCTTTATATATGCATGTTGCCATGTTCTTAATTGCCTATCTTGCTTACAACTCTATCTCTCTAATTGCTCTAAATTGGTATATCTATATGTTGCAATTACTTGCTTTGAGTTGTTTTGCAGGTTTTGATGATGATCTCTTTGGATCTCTTGGTTGTGTCTTAAATTGCTTCCGTTGTGCTCTAACTTGCTACATCTATCTTGGTGTATATCTTGTTTTGATACAACCTTGAGGTTCTTAGTGGTAATCATCTTATGGTAAGGATGCATATTTGTATGTGAGTTATATCCTTTCATGCTTCTAAAATTGCATATCTCTTTGTTTGGATATATCTCTTCATCTACTCATAGCTTGATTTATCTTGTGTATCTTTTGGTATCTCTTGCTATGATCTAGATCCTACTAGTAGTCCTAACTTGTGATATCATCTACTAGTAGTTCATATACATGTAGTTCTAACCTTGTTTATATTTGACATCTTTGCACATCTATATGCTATGCTTGTATCTTGTCTCGTACATTGCTCAAGCTTGTTCTTTGAATTGTATATCTACTATCTTGAGTTGCTTGCATAACATTGTGATGCAGGGTACATAGATCTACATTGTATGTAGAAATTGGAGTATTTATGGATTTTTATGCAGTTTTTGCTCCAGTTTCTGTTTTTGGTGCAAGACTAGTGTTTTTCATGCAGAAACGACCTTCTAAGAAAGACTCATTGCTATGCAATGAGCTCTGATGGTTTTTGGTCAAATCCCGTCATCTTGAGGGTCAAAATTGCATTTGATTGTTTTTCTGCAGCACTTCATCTTGCATGTTGGGTTGTTCAAGTATATGATTTAACTTGCTTTTCTTGCTATTCTTGGACAAGCCCCTATCTGTGCTCTTCTACTATCCTTATATAACTTTGTGTTATCGCCCTTCTCTTTAACAAGTGATGTTTCTTATTTCTTCATAACCCCACTTTTTGAAATGACAAAGGGGGAGAAAGGTATGTCTTATTTTAAAAGAGGAAGAAGGCATGTCTTACATGAAGAAGAGAAGTATGTTCATGTAAAGGGAAAATGTAAAGGGGAGAAGACATATATGAGTAGAAGACATAGTATTCTCTAAATGTTATGAAAGCTAACCATGTAGGAGAAATAGCATCAATTGAGGGGGAGTATGAGAACTCCACTAGCACCAATTGAGGGGGAGCATATGAACTCAATTCCATTGAAACCCCTAGGTTTCTCTGAAGGTATGAATTTACTTGAAAGCTTTCAATACATTTATGGAATGGTTTGTCATCGTCAAAAAGGGGGAGATTGTTGACTCAAGGTCAATTAGGTCAATGTTGACTCACGTCTAAATTGACTAAACCCATGTTTTGATGATGACTAACCATTCCACATATTGGTGTCTAATGTATCTACTTGAGTGATTTCAGATTAGGTATAGACACACTCCAATTGCCCTAACTTGCGCATATCAAATTGGAGAAAAGACAAGCCAAAGTCATACAAGTGCACATTTTTGTAATATGATGTATATCCATTAGAATCATGTTGTAAATCACTTGTAATGATTGTATGACTTGTAATTAAGCTTAGAAAAATATTAGGAGCACTTAGATCGAATATTAGAGCACTTTTAATTCAAATTAGAAAATGGATTACAGGAACTTGGTCGGTCGAGTTTCCCTAGCTTGAAACTCGACCGATCAACCTTGGACGATTTTCTGAAGATTGCATCACTCGCGTTGTGCACTCACAGAACTCGACCGATCCAGTAGCAGGCCATTTCCAGTTGAAATGGTCGGTCGAGTTTCCTCAGGACAAACTCGACCGATCACTTGAATATCGGTTTGCCTCTTACTTGATCGGTCGAGTTACCCCCATTAAAACTCGACCGATTGCACTGTACGGAAAAGTGCAGAAAAGTGCTTCTAGCCGTTGTGGAGTTGCAACAAGTGAAAATAGATCCATTGCAAGCCACAAAATGGCTAGTTTTCATTCATAAGTGTTCCCAAAGGCTAAGAGGCATCCCCAGCTATAAATAGGACCCCTTGGGCTTCATTCCAAGGTTGAGCATTCATTGCAAACTCTTTGTGAGGTTCCTATTCCATAGTTTGGTGCTTCCTACAGCCTCCTCTCTCTCTCTAAGCTTAATCACTTGCTACATCCATTAGAGTGAGTAGGAAATCTGTAAGAGAGCTAGTCCTGTTTGTATATCTTGTGAGGCTCTCACTTCTACAACCTCCCCATCTCTCTTTTGCAATCATGAAGATGAAGGTTCTCTCTCTTAGCCAAGAGAGGTGAAGAAGAACAAGGGAAGGCGTCCCTTGGTGAAGATAAAGGCTGAAGACTTGGAGCTAGAGTGGGTAAGCCCTTGGAGAAGGCAGAAGACTCAAGCTCAAGTGGGTAAGACCTTGGTGGTGGAAGCTTCTCCAAGTGAAGGTGAAGTCAAAAGTTGAAGATCCAAGAAGAGTGGGTAATCCCTGCAAGGCCGAAGACTTGTGCAAGAGTGGGCAAGTCCTTGGAGAAGGCCGAAGACTCTTGCAAAGTGGGTAAGTCCTTGGTAAGGTTAAAGACTCTTTGTATTGGATGGGTAAGTCTTTTGTTTGGTCATGGATTGTATGCCTTATAAGTGAATATAAGAATGCAATAGTTTGGAAGTCCTAGAGGTTGACCTCTCTAGGCAAGTCGACTGACACACTTCTAGTTTGAAGTGTGGAACCACTCTAAATAGCTTGTATAATTGGTGCATGTTCAATCTCTCTCATCCTTGCTATGTATGTTTTAATTGCACACAAATTTCCTATTTAGCAACCTTATCTTGTGATATATCTTGAAGGTCTAATGAATTTTGTTTAAGTGCATTCAGCTCTATTCACCCCCCTCTAGAGCATCTAATCACCCATATAGGATCCAACATGTATAAGTTCCTCTCTCTCATCCTCTCTTTAATCTTGATTAGATTGAATCAACTTGAATGAATAATTGACATAATGTATCAAGTCATTGCTTCCATGATAATCAATCTTAAGTTACTTTAATAGTATCCATTTAGTTCTGAGATCAATTGCAATTTGAATCAACTCATTCGGTTTTGAAACCAAATCCTTCATTCGGTCTTGAAACTGAATCCTTCATTTGGTCTTGAAACTGAATCCTTCATTCGATCTTGAAATCAAATCCATTCGATTTTGAAACTGAATCATCCATTCGGTCTTGAAACCAATTCCTCCGTTCGGTCTTGAAACTGAATCCTCCATTCGGTCTTAAAACTAAATATCATCCTTTGCATTGAAACTGAATGGACATCTCAACATTGAAACCGATTGAGTGTTGAAACTGATTGGACAAAGGTTTGAGACTATTTGATCTCAAACGGTCTTGAGACCATTTGGTCCAAACCACCTCAAAACCAATTGGACCAATTAGGGTTTCCAACATCAAATCGGTTTAGGATTTGTACTCATTGAACCATCAATCAATTTGGACTATTGAACGTACATCAGATCGTAGACCTTGGATCTTCAACCATCACCATAATCAAGCATTGACCTCCAAATGGTCTTGAGACTGTTTGGTCTCAAACGATCTTGAGACCGTTTGACCTCCAAACAGTCTTGAGACTGTTTGGGTCAAACCACCTCAAAACTGATTCCCTCAACTAGGGTTTCAATCAATTCAATCGATTAGGGTTTGCAATTAGTGGATCATCCATACATGGAGCCTTAAAATCGAATCAATTGGTATCATTGGATCATCATCCATCCACATCAGCATTGATACTCCAAACGATTTGAGACTGTTTGATCTCAAACGGTCTTGAGATCGTTTACTCCCAAACGGTCTTGAGACCATTTGGTTTCAATCGATCTTAAAACCGATTGGTTCCAAATGTTGAAACCGTTTGCCCAAGGTATTCATTGAGGTGTGTGCTTATGATGATGTCATCATCATCAAGCTTTGATCCTTCAAAATCTATTGCCATTCTTATGGAAATTTCATCAATTATTCAAAGGAATTTCAAGAAGAACAAAATGATCAACAAGTAATGAAGAATTGAATGTAATAATAACATTTAAGGGTTTAAGTTATATAACCCGCCTTCAAAGTTGAAACCAAGCTTCAAGCTTCATGTCTTTAATGACCCATGTTGTGCATACCATCTATCTAAGAATGTCATTTGATGTAACTAGAAAATATTTGCTACCTTAATAATTGGTTTTGAATGCCAATGCTGGTTGGGTAATGACTCAATGTATTTTGGATCCTGGCCCACAAAAAATTGTATGTTTTTTTAAGGAAGTCGGGAAGCTATTTATTCATCTTGCCTTCCCCCTACAAACAAATTTGAAATAGGAGTACAAGCACTAATGACAAAAGTAAACCTAGTAGTACTACTACCATTACATGAGTTGGCCTCATTAGTTATTAAACTGCTAAGGGTAGCAGGAGGATTACAGTAGGTGCATGTACCTTCATTGTTTTTTAGATGGTGTTTAGAAAGAAGATCAGAAGCAACATTAGAGTTTCTTCTTACATATTTGACACAGTAGTCCTTCTCCTCCATCAGTTTATTTATTCGATCAATTACATTAGCAAAAGACGGGCAGTTCATACCATCATCCTGGATCATTCTTGTCGCAATAAGGCTATTAGTCTGAAACTCAATAGTTCCGGGGAGTTTGATGTTGGCATATTCCATGGCTTTGAGAATACCAGTGAGTTCTGCGTAGAGGACTTTAGTAGTAGAAACTGTCTCACCATAACCCCCCATCCAATGGCCATGCTGGTTTTCTGGCCTAGCGATTGTCTTTGCTGATATAATTGAACACCCAACTGCTACCTTCTACATCATTCCAAAAATCATCATTGAGGTTGTTGTCTAGGACCGATCTCTAGATGGATTTGTTCTGTCTGCAATCCCTGAGTGCATGTAACATAGTTTCATTTTGAAGGTGGAACCTAGGGCATAGGATGTCTGTATTCATATGCCTTTCATTTCGTCAAACATTAGTAAGGATTGCATTGTGGCCCATCGTCCAGAGCAGCAATTTGATAGAAGGTAAAACATTCAGCTTCCATATGGACTCCCATTTTCCATGCACCAACTGAGCGTGGTTGGGACAACAAAGAGCATAGGCAGAAGCAATGGTGAAAGCACCATTATCAATGACCACCCAAGCGTGAGTATCTTGTTTAGGAGTGTTAAAAGGTGCATTGATTAGAAGGATATCTTGCACAACAATATTGGGTAACCAGTGCTCAAGAAAGCTACGGTCCAATTCTCCATTTAGGTTAACACCACTTCCAACCTTCAGATTAGTAAGGTCAGTTGGGATCACATTGAGCGCTAAGTCTCTAAGACAACAATCGTGGTTTGTCCATTTGTCCTCCCAAAAATTTATGCTCATCCCATTAATAGGTATCATTTTAGAGTTGTATGTTGCATATTTGGAAATCAATAAATATGATTATTGATTTGAATAGAATATTGGAGCAATAATTAATTAAATACCTAACTAATATAGTCAATAATTTCAAATCAAATCTTAAGTGTTTTGACAAATGAAATTTGTACTACTGTAGAATTAAATGAAAAATGAGAACACATTCCAATAGGTCCTCAAGAAGGACAAGCTGAATGAGAATGGTTCTAATTCATGATCATGATCATGATCGCTAATTCATGATCATGATCATGATCAATAACTAATTCATGACTTTGAGAATGGTTTTAATTCATGATCATGATCACTAAATCCAAGATATACCACTTCCAAAGGAACCCTATCCAAATGTGCCCAGGGCTAAGATGCATGGTTAATGGAAGAATGTCAATGATATCATAGATATTAAAAACCCTTATGCTATGTTGTATGAACTATGAGTTGCATAAGCAAAATGAAAACATGGATGTTCTTGAGACGGTACCATGTCTTAAAAACATGAACTAGAACCATGCAAAGCAAGAAACATGTAATGTCTCAAAGGTGCTCTTTAAGTGTAAGAAAACAACATGGGATCCAGTAGAGCCCCATGTGTAGAGTATAATTGGGCATGTGGAACATCTAGAGAGAGTGGGATTTCCTTTGAGCCAAGAGTTGGCCACGGATATGATTCTATAATCATTGTCTGAAACATATAGCTAGTTTGTCAAGAGCTATTACTTGATTATAACTTGTCTAAACTACTACTTGAATTGATTGGCATATTGATAAATGTTGAAGCACGAATGAAGAAGGACAAACAAATAATGATGATCAACAAAAGTGAGGCCATGGGAAAAGGTAAGGTCAAGAAAAGTTTTGAGTCTTAGCTGATGTCCATGACTTCTACACTCAAGATAAGGAGAACGGTAAGTGCAAGAGGAATCTATCCTTTTCACTTCATGGAATAGAGGAAGATGAAGCAAGGGATAGAGATATCTACTTCAAATATACATGTTATTGAGATTAATTTTTTCAATTCTCCATCTTGGGTATTTGATACTGGATGTGGATCTCGTGTTTTTCAAATGTGCAAGACTTGAAGAGAAGATGACCTTTAAAGAAAGATGGGGTTGAACTGTGAATCACTAATGGATCAACATTTACTATGAATACAGTCAAAACCTATGAGTTATCTATTTGCAATGAGCTGGTACAACTATTATGTACCTTCCATTAATATAAACATCCTATTTGTATCTTGTTTGGACATGAATGGATTCAAAATTTTTAGAAAGAATGGTTGATGTTTTGTTACTAGAGATATGATCTTTTATTGAAGTGCCCCAATGTCCTCTCATCTATACATGTAACATCAAAAGACAAGCGTATATAACTCAAATAAAAAAGTCTAAAGCTCGATAACCCAATGAAGACATACCTTTGGAATTGTCGTATAGGGCATATAAATGAGAGATGAATTTCGAAACTCCATACAGATGGTTATCTAGACTCTTTTCATTTTGAACAATTAGAGACATGTGAGTTGTGTTTGTTGGGCAAGGTGAAAAAAAACACCTTTTACCCGTAATATTGGGAGAGCTAATGATCTATTAGGAATCATACTTACTGATGTATGTGGACCTTTTAGAACGAATGACATAGGTGGTTACCAATACTCAATTACTCCTTTACTGATGACCTCAGTAGGTTTGGCTATTTGTATTTAATGAAACACAAGTAAGAAAACCTTTAAAAGTTCAAAGAATTCATAAATGAAGTACAAAACCAACTTGGTAAAAGTATTAAAGAACTTCAATCCAATCTAGGTGGTTCTTTAGCCAAGAGTTTGAGATCCTTCTGCAAGAATGTGGTATTGTACCACAAAGGACTACACCTGATACATCAAATCATAATTGCATGTAAGAAAGGACTCATACCATGTTGAACATGGTGCAATCAATGATGAGCTTTACCAATCTTATGACTTCCTTGTAGGAACATGGTCTGCAAACCTTCGTGTTTACACTAAGCTACATACCGTCTAAACCGGTTCAAAAGACACTAAATGAGATATGGAATGGGAAACATCCCAATGTGTCTTTTCTGAAGAGTTGGGATTGTGAAGTTTATGTGAGATAACTTTTTCCCAAAAAGTGTGGACCCAAATCTGATCAATGTTGTTATGTTGGATATCTCAGGGAAAACAAGGGATATTACTTTTACACTCAATATGATAACAAATTGTGTGTTACCATGACTATTGTTTTCCTATAAATGGAATTTCCAAAGAAATCAGTGAGAGAAAATTCGAACTTGAAGTGGTGGAGACCAATAAGAAAAAATTGAACGTATAGAGGTATATAAGAACAAGGAGAATCACAAATTATTGTGGAATCTCAAGTTGATCATGTAACACAATAACCTCATAGATCTAGTAGGACATGCCTTGAACCTAAAAGACTTGGATATACTCAATAAGGTGATGTGTTGGTCATAGATAATGAGCTAGAAACCTACCTAGAAGCTATTGGGGACTAGAGTTTGAGAAATGACATAAGGTCATCTAATCAAAGATGGAATCTATGTACAAAAACAAGGTATGGACCTTGGTGGGTCAACCCAAAGGGGTAAAACCCATAGGGTGCTAGTGGGTCTTTAAGAAAAAGAAAAAAATGGATGGTACTGTACAAAACTAATGGGGCAGATTGGTTGCAAAGGGCTTCAATTAAGTTCAAAGTGTTGACTATGATATAACCTTTTCACCAGCTACGATGGAAAAATCCATCAGGATCATGCTTGCCATTGTGTCTTACTATGACTACTAGATTATGTAGATGGATGTTAAAACCTCTTTCCTTAATGGGAGTCTGCTTGATTATGTGTACATGACACAACTTGAGGATCAACGTGAATATAAAAAATGATTAATGTTCAAATCTGATTAAATCTCTGGCTTGAATACACTTGAGTGTACAGATCGCACGAATACACTCAAGTGTGTTTGCATATCAAGACTATTTTTTGCAAAATGAAAACCATTGACCTTCATCATCATACTATAACTAGGCTACATACAAATTTTGAGCCCATTTGGATGAGTGTAAGTCACTCATCTAAGGGAAACAAAATCGACGCGCGAAACTAATTTGAAATGCATAATTTTTGTGGTCTTTATAACATAACCTATAAATGTCCAAATGTGCTCAATTTTTGCGTATGAGTTATTCACAAGATGTTTAAGAAGATCAATGGATTATATTTTTGAAAAACATATTGCATCATGAAAAACTACTTGAGTGTATTCTGCTCCGAATATACTCGAGTGTATTCTAGCCTAACTCTCTCTCTCTCTCTATATATATATATATACATATATATATACATATATATACATATATATATATACATATATATATATACATATATATATATATACATACATACATATATATACATATATATATATATATACACATCTATATATACATATATATATGTATATATATGTATATATATATATGTATATATATATATATATATACATACATCTATATATATCTATACACACACACACATATATATATATATATATATATATATAATTTGTACTCGTCAGCCTAAACACATTTTGATGGTGTATGTATGCATAGGCATGGCCAAAACCCCTGTGGATTGCGTGCATAGTTGTTTGGTTTATTTCACGTTGTAACTCGGTTTGCATATTGAGCCTCTCCCTTTCTTTTTAAATGTAAATTAATGCTCTTCTTCCTATATTCCCCTACAATATAACTCATGGTTTTTCCTTGTACAATGTAATATGAAATAGGATAGTTTTAATTTATGTTTCATTTTGAGAAGATGTTATGTGCTAGAAAGTTGAGTCGATTACAGGACCGAGGAGGCCAATGATAGGAGGAGCCAACCAACTGACATGATGGCAAACCAATTGACTAAAGGCTTCAAATGACTGTTTTGGCATGCACAAGTTTTTCGTTACATGTTGCTACATGTGATGTGGATCTTAGGTGTTAGCAGTTCTTTGTGGCTCCAAAAAACTACATTAGACTGGCCATAACCATCACTCGTGTAAATCTGATTGCATGTTTTTTGTTTATGCATATAGAATGTATATGACATGTACTATAAGTATGTGGTAATTGGATATGTATATTTATTTATGTAAAATCCCTCAATAAATGATCAGCCTTAGATTCTTTCCATAAGCAACACACATGAAAATCTTGATCATTTCAACATAGGTTACGGCAAAGCATGGTGTGCCATCTCTCTCGTGGAAGTGTGATGGTTGATATGTAAATCTACCTAAGCAGGGTCCATATTCTATCATTTCGGCTTTTGGGTCAGGCTTAACTAGGTGACCTTCATGAGATTAAGTGCCTAGATGCATGGAGATGGACTGTGATAAAGTGTTGTGCTCACAATTTGTCCAAGTGTTGCATGAGATGCAATTAGAAAATGTTGTCTACCTAAATAGTCAAGACATGGGAGACCAACCAAAACTGACTCATGATTTAATGAAATATGGATCTAGGTTCACTAGAATGTTGTATGTTGCAATCTTCCAAATTGGTAATGAGGGATATATGTTTGAACAAAATAGTGAAAAATATAATTAATTTAATGCCTAATTAATGTTGTAAGACTTATCAAATCAAATGAAATCAAAAGTGTTTTGAAAAAGTTGCAAATTTTCTTTTGTGGGATCTAAGGAAAACACAAATACATTTTCTTTGCGATTGGTCCTTGAGAAGGAAAAGTTGAATGGAAAAAACTTCCATAACTGGTTTAGGATGGTGAGAATCATTCTCACTCAAGACCTGAAGATTATGACCTAGAGACACCAGAGCCAAATGAAACCACTCCCACCGTACCGAAGGATGATAGGGACTCTTACAAGAAGCACTCTGAAGATGCCATGTCTGTTAAGTGCCTAATTCTATGTTCAATGAACTACGAGTTGCAAGGACAACATGGGAGCTTGGATGTTATTGAGATGGTAACACATCTTAAAAACATGTACAAAGATCAGGAAAGATAAGAGAAATATGTTGTCTTAAAGGAGGTGTTAAAGTGCAATATGGCTAAAGGAGATCCAGTAGGTCCCCATACACTCAAGATGATTGGATATGTGGAGAACGTTGCTAGACTGGGATTCCCCTTAGGACAAGAGCTAGCCACAAATGTGATTATGCAATCACTATTAGAAACATACGACCAATTTGTCATGAAGTACAACATCAACAATCTTGACAAGATGTTGTCAAAATTACTTGGTATGATGAGGACATATAAAGAATAGATGAAGAAGGACAATACCAAATATGTGATGATGATCAACATAGGTAAGTCCAAGGGAAATGGAAAACTAAGAAGAGTCCTAAAGATAGTCAAAAGATGATGTCTTTTGCACTGAAAGCTAAGGGAGGAGTGATTAAGAAAGGAAAGTGCCACCACTGTCACTAGCCTGGACACTAGAAAAGAAACTACCCTCTTTATATAGAGTAACTTAGGAAGAAGGGGGAGATATAGATCTCCACCTAATGATCCGAGAAGAAGTAAGATAGAATTGTGCAGTGCAAGAGTTGTTATCACTACAGTTGGAATATATCATTCAGCCTGACAAGTATGTAATAGAATTAGTGAATTGCTATTATGTATCTATCATTGATGAAAACATCATACATATTTTATTGACAATAATATTATTAATAAATTGATGTTTCATTTTAAAAGATAAGATTTTGTATGTCAATGCCCTATGTCTCGTAATCTATACTTGATAGTTTTAGAGACATATATGTATAATACTTATATGCTGAATGACTCGATGACACAAACAATGAATACCTATAGAATTATCATCTACGTCACACAAATGAGAAATGCATTTCGGAATCCATAATGATGACTGTATAGACTCTTTTGGTTAATGAACCAGTAGAGAGATGTAAGTCTTATTTATGGGACAATATGACAAAAGAACCTTTCACTAGATGTAGTGGGAGAGTGAGTATTCTATTAGGGATCATGCATACTAATGTATGTAGATCTTTTATAATAAATGCTAGAAGTAATTACAAGTGCCTCAAAATATTTATTGATGATCTCAGTAGATATGGAATATTGTATTTAACGAAATATAAATCTAAATCTCTTGAAATGTTCAAGGAAATCATGAATTAAGTACATAACCTATTTGGAAAAATTATTAAAATAGTTTGATATGATCGATGTGGAAAATACTTTGAAACCAAAAGTTTGAGGACCTTCTAGAGAACATGATAATGTATCACAATGAACTCCACTTGAAACATAATGATGTATTAGAAAGAAGGTATCACGCCTTATTAGTCATGGTATAGTGAACAATAAATCTAGATGATCTTCTAATATCCTTTTTGGCACATGATATAGAATAAAACGGTGTATCGTCTAAAATGGTTCAAAAGACACCATATGAAATACGGTATCGGAGGTGTCTCGACATGTCTTTTGTAAGGATTAGGATTGAAAGGTTGTGTAAGAAAATAGTTTCTTTAAAAAGCTTTGTCCACAAATAACATAAATGTTATTTGTTGAAAACTACTTTTATAATTCAATCCGACAACAAAAGTGTTTGTTGTCAGGATGGATGAATTCCTTAAGAGGAATTTAATTCCAAAGGAATCTGTGGGGGTAAAGTAGAATTCGAAAAGTTCAATACCAATAAGAAAACATTGAACCTAAAAGAGGTATAATAGGAACAAGTAGAATAAATTTTTTTTGCTAAATCTCAAGTTCCTTATGTAACACAAAACCACATAGATCTAGTAGGAAAGGCATTGATATTGAATGATCAGGATATCTTATGGCTCAAGAAGGTTGTGATTTGGTCATAGATTATGATCCAACAACCTACCTAGAAGTTATTTAGGGAGCAGAGTCTGAGAAATGACTTGAGGCCATTGTATCCAAGATGAAGTCCATGTGCACCAACAAGGTATGACCTTGGTGGTACTACCTAAGGGGTAAAACCCATAGGACAAAATCGCGTTTTCAAGTAGAAAACTAACATGGATGGTAATGTACAAACCAATAAGGGAAAGTTGATTACAAAAGGTTTCAAACTAGTTTAAAGTGATGAATATGATGAAATATTTCCCCAATTACCACTTTTAAACCATCAGGATAATGCTTTCCATTTCAGCTTATTATGACTATTAGATTTGGCATATGGATGTTAAAATTACATTCCTTATTGGAAATAACATGAGGACGTGTGTTTGACACAAACTAAAGGTTTTATAAATCTAGTTACTACAAATAAATTCTATAAGATACAAAGGTCAATCTATGGATGGAAGAAAGCATCTCAGAGCTAGAATCTTCGATTTGAAAAAATATTCAAAGAGTTTGACCGTAGTCTAAATGAAGACAAAGTTTGTGATTAAAAAAGTTTAGTGGGAGCATATTTATATTCTACACTGTGATGGGTAATAACATCTTTATACTAGAAATGTTAAAATCTACCTATGAAGCACCTTATCTCTAAAGGATTACGGTGAAGCATCCAATCTGATATCAATTGAGATCTATAGAGTTAGATCTAAGATGCTTCTTAACCTAAGAAAGAGCACATACATTGGCAGTATGTTGAAGGGGTTCAACATGTAATGATAGAAAATATGTCCATGTTTGATGGGATTAATCTCTCAAGAGCCAAGTGTCCCAATTCTTTTGAAGAATAGGAAAACATCTCTGGGATGCCATATGCATTCACAATTGAGTCTATCATGTCTAAATGCTATGTACTCATCTTGTTAACTCATATGTATTAGACATGATAGGTAGATATATATGTTAGATCCTACTAAAAGTCATTAGAATTCTATAAATAACATCGCAAGTACTTGAGAAACACTAATTTATGGGTTCATTGGTTATGGTAGTAATGAAGATTTGTGTGTAAAGGGTAACACCAATGCAATATTCCAAAATGATAAATCAAATTAATGATCCCAATATAAATTTATATTTAATCTTATGACAATAACTGTATTCTAGAAAAGTTTCACTCAAGAGGCAGTTGTTTAATTCTACAACAGAAGACGAGTATCTTGGTGTTATGAACATAACAAAGGATATGGTATGGAACAAGAAGTTCACATTGATAAACTTATGGGAGGTTACAACCATTTATGACACTATAGAAATATTGTGACAAAAAAAGAGCTACTGGATAGGCAAGGAATCTCAGATAGCATACTACAACATTTCCTTCTAATATGAGAGATCGTACATTGAGGAGATGTGAATACTTGCAAAGTACCAACTTAAAGCAAATGTTGCTAACCTGCTAAAAAAGCACTTTTGCAGCAAAAACATGATGGACATGTTAAGATAACTTAGAATGAGTTTTGTGGTTGATTAGCTATAAGTACAAGTAGGAGTCTTTTAGTATGTATACCCAGAGAGATAATCATACAATTATTTTATTGGGGCATTAGAGATATGATTCGATAATAATAAAGGTAATTATGTCTATTATGTCTGTCTCAATCATGAGATGATGACACAAACATGGTAGATGTCTAAAGAATGATGTTACTCTATGTCATATGTCACATAAATATTCTTACCCTAATCCCAATTCCACTACTCAGGTAGGTAGTGTTTACGGGATTATAGTGTCTATCTCTGGTTGACCCAACAATCACACACACATGATATGCAAAATAAAATAACATTTAATTTATTAAGCTAACCATAAAGGTTTATACATATGGGCCTGTAGGCAACATGCAAAAGAAATAACAAGAAGATACCATCTAAACCTAAGAACTACACCCCATTTACATAAGCTCCCATGTAATGTTCAGATTGATAGTAGTCTTTATTTTTAGCAGATACGAAGGGTGAAATAGAATATTGGTAGGTGCATATTCTTCAGTTCTTTGCATGTCCTAAAATCAATAAATCTAGGACACAATCAATGCAATTACAATGTACGCTATCAAAAATAGTTAAAATAGTTAATAAGTTTATAACAAAATAATATACTTGGAAGGACTTATATTCAATTAATCAACATGTGATTGCTAACTTTATTTATTTGACATGATTTTATTATGAGTGACATGAACAAGCATGCTTAATATGTACGGTTCCATTGCCCCAACAAGATGGCGAGTCACCTAGATCCATCTCTCCATGTAAGGGGGGAGGTCAACAACTTATACAAGTTCCACCATCCAATTGAGGAGGTTGCTTGTACCAAATATCAACAATCATAATTACTAGAAATCATAATGGGCAATATCATTTATGTTTCTGATTTGTTGTAATCTATAATATATAAATTCAGAAGACTACTCAGTAGGGAACATGTAGCTCAAACAAACACATAGCCAATGTCATTTCCAAGAGGTACATAGAAGTATCATCAATATCATTAGTCTATTCAAAGAGGAAGTATAATAGCGTACCTCTTGGCATCAAAACAGAGTAGTAGTGTGAGAACCCATTACACTAAATGAGATTACTCAAAACATAAAGCACAATCGATCACTAATTAATCACATATCAAAAAATATGGGTAAATTAAAAGTAATTTAAACGTCAACACCTGCTCAAAAACATTTACATAAGAGCCCAACATCTTTCTTTTATCCATACTATGATAATAATTTAATATAAATTGTTCTATCGCCTTAGCCACAAGATATATACATAGGAAAACAATCTACTATTGTATCATACTAAACATCACTACTCGTCTCCGTCCACTCATCCTGCTTGATTGGTTTGGACTTCGTGCTTAATTACTTGATAGCAACGAATCTCCAACAAAACTGATAAGACTTTTGTACTTGTGATAACGGATGGACTCTACAATCATATATATCTACCATTACGTATCCCTTTTTTCCGTGTTAGTAGTTCCCCTTTCTGTAATCTCACTATTGGATGGACTTCACTTATCAATAGTGGCTGGACTCTACAATCATATATATCTACCATTACGTATCCTCATTTTCTGTGTTAATAGTTCCCCTTTCGGTAATCTCTCTATTGGATGGACTTCACGTATCGGCTGATAATTTTTGCAGCTACCAGAATGAAATCACATCTGCAAGCAGCTTGGCTCCATACCAGGCAAATAGCCACGAACTCACACCCACCACCTAGTTTCAAAGCCTTGTATGTCAAATTGCTACAAATTTTATGTCGGACTATTTATGTATGCAGCGCGACACAATATACAGTGTGATGTATTTTCTCATCAACTGAAAATCGCATAGCCGCAATGTATGGGTCGTTGGTTGCGTGTTCTTCTTAGAATCATATATTACCAAGGTGGAGATGACCATGAAGATTTGTTTGCCACTCTGCATGTAACAACGAACTATAGCAGGCTTGGTTTCTGAGAGAAATATGATAAGAAGGGTAAAGATATGCAAGAGGATCCTCTACTGATATGCAAGAGGGTTGGCTACTGTGAGAATGTTTGATGTTGGTTACTGTGAGAATGTTTGACTGAACGTCACCGTCCAGATACATTTAACCCCCTTCGTTCTATTGGTTCTCAGAACAGGGGGATGCATTCAACCTGCCACGTTCTATTGGCACTCACATAAGATTGATGATTGTGATGCAAATTCTTCGATTCAGTGGACTCCTTGTCAACCTAGGACATTGTAAGCCATGAAATCCTCAGAGCTCACCACTCAGCCAACTGTACCAGGTTTTTTATATTAGATTTTGCTAATGCATATTCTGATGGACCTTCTGCCAAAAGTCTTCATGTAGCAGTGCTGCATATAATACACAGCAGTCGAAACTTGAAGCAATTGGTCTTGTAGAATATAAACTTTTGAACGAAATTCAACAACGAGGTGTGCTCTTTATGCTTTAATTGACCCTGGCTGCTATTTTATTGGAATTTTGGGCCTCTCCTTTCTATTGTAGAGCTGCAATTAATCTTCACCTTTCTAAGTTATTTACTAATTCGCTTTCAGTATATTTTCTTTTTGTATTTCAATACTTACTCCTTTGAATGTATGATATATGTATCCATTTAGTTTGGTTGTTTTCCTATCAATATATATCAATGTGTTTAACCAGATTGTTTTGAAGTTATACGGGGTACCACATCTTTGCATGCATTGATCAAATTTAACATTAATGGTGTACAAAGATGTATACAGTGATACAAAACAATTATAGAAGTACACACTATCATTGGTTTTCCATCTTAAATTTTTATCAACATTGTAACTTATTTCGCTTATTTACTTTTCCTCTTGGGGTAAATGATTAAGAGTGAACCATCTATTTAATATGGAGTGTATGTCGTTTACGATCTGATCAAATGTTGTGAAGGAGAAATATTGTTTCTCTTATAGGTGAAAAAAAGTTCAACTCTATGTAAATACTAAAATTCCTACTATATCTGACCACAACTTGCTTTTTATAAAAAACTTATGATGTAATTTTTATAAAATTGAGGGTCAGGGTATAGAACAATGCTTTTATATGTTGCAAGGTGGAGGAACGAATCGACCGATAGAGAGAGGAATATGTAACTATTGATGAAAGGCAGTGGGACAATGTGTAGAGTACAAAAAGTTGTATTTATTTTTATAACCAAGAACTATGTTGCATAATATTTGAAAATATAGTGATGAGCTAATTTGTGTTTCCTTTTGATACAAGTACATATAAATTCAAATGAATCCTACATTTTAGTTGTTGCTAAATTTGAAGTTTTGTTTGTGACGTGCATTGTTAGGCTCCCAAAAACTTCAATAACAAGTGTACTCCTTTCATATTATTAGTATGTTGTATCTACTCTTATCACACCATACCAAACTATAAAACATTATAGGCTAACACAACAAGTTGAAGAAAAAATTATACTAGCCATGTCTGCTTTGATAAGGTGTTCCAGCCACTTTTGTGTTAGCTTTAAACCAAAGTGTGTTAGCTCAAGAAGTACATTTCTAGAGATTCTATAGGGGGTTGTTTTAGCCAAAGTGTGTCATATAGATTTGTTCATTAGATTTATCAATATCCGCACCACATTAATTGTACTCTCCAAAGAGATATCTAACTTTTTTGATGTTACACATTTACCCAAAAGTAACAACCCATATCTGAGCACTTGAGGGACATACATTGTTAAGAAGAACAATACTAGAAGGCAAAGTCAATATCTGGTAGAGAACAACAATGTCTAGAAGGCATAATCAAGGTTTGATCCGTTGGTGTAGGACACCTAGATGTTATTTGTATAAGCTTTTGTGAAATATGGACCTAACCAAGAGTGCTTACCAATTTCAGTGTACCCATTAGAATAATTGAACAGTTCAAAGATGGGGTCATTGTCCTCTCTAGAAACATCAACCAACTTTTCATACTTTGGACACCATTGTTATTTCTTTTCCTTGATATCCCACTTCTACAAATGTTACTGACTAGAAGACTTTGCTATACAAATCATAAATAGTTGACCGACAGTGATAACTTTTGTTGTTGGCATGCATATATAGTGGCTCCTAGGCATAGTACCAAGTAGTGAGTTTCATGGCCGCTACACATGCATTTGAAGCTATAGTGTCCCTTGGGGCATTGTTCCTTACACACATACCTCAAATGCATCATGGTCTTATCATGATCTTTTCTGTGAAAATCCAAAAAAAAGTGTAGACATTATTTCCCTAAGAAGGATTAGAAACATTATTTTATCATGGTATGAGGAGGCAAGTCAAGTCACTGATATATTTTCAAAATTATTTATATGGATTAATTTCGCCTATTTGGTCAACATGTGTGCATGTTATATATGGAGTCTTTTATTGTAGTTAGAAAAGAAAATCCAATACAATCCTCGGGTGGTAAAGGTACATAATTCCTAATGAAGGGACCCGAGTTCGAAATCAAAGTTGTGCACCTCAGTAATAATTTAACCTCTCACACAGGTTGGCCCAATGTGTGATTTCAATCTCAATATTGGTAATTGGCATATGAACCTCTATTATGTCCTCGTGCTGACTCACTGGTCCTACAATCAAGTATGAAACCTCTATTATGTAGCTTTCAGTGTGCTCTCCTCATACTTGTGGTATTGGCAGTCCTTCATCACGGGAGGCCCATATATATTACGTAATGCGCCACCAAGGAGAGCAACCTTCTCCCTCAGATCTTAAGATCCAAATGATGCTAATAGATGTCCCCAAGGTACCTGATGGCTTATTCTCTGCATGTTACTATGATGGCAAGGCTTCTCCTATTCTTCAACTGAGGCCACACAAAGATTGCTATTAGAATATCATCAACAAAGGTTTGTTCTGATTTGGAAATACTGGGTAGGCAGTCATATTGATTTCTTTATATTGAAGAACCAACTTCAAATAACTTGATTTAATATTTGAGATATAAGTATTAATGAATAATACATTATTGTATAAAATCATATGATTGATGGGTTGGCAGACAACTAACATGATTTCAAATATCTAACTAAAGAAATTTTTTATACACTAAAACACATTTCTCTACTATTGCAATTGAAATATGAAAAAAATGAGTAGATCGCATACCATTTAGTTGTTTCCAAATATGAATTCAAAAAATAATTGTGGATTATGTGAGTACATAACAATCTAAACATAGTAATATCATAAATTTGTAGTCAACTACATTTCTACATGTTGGAGGTGAGAGGAAAACATTGTTGTATAAATATTTGATATATTGTAATAAAAAAATTACGTCATGATTATAATTGAAAACATTATTCACAACTCCTCCACACTTTACATACTTACAAAGATGAAATATATACTCATAATTATTATATAGCCATTATATGCCAACTTTAAATTATGATCACAAGATTTTGGACTATAAATTAGTTTGAATATCTTGATCAGTATTTATGTGTGTATGTATCTATATGTATATGTATACACCCACCCACACACAAACACACACACTTCATGCTTTACATACTCAAAAGTATGATATATACATGCTCATAATTATGAAACTCTCTAATACCAACATCAAATTATCATCACAAGATTTTTATCTATAAATTAGGTTGAATACCTTGTACAAATCCAAATAATGTGATATATACATAGTATATATGAATGGATGTATATATATGAAAATGTATAATTTCAAAAGATCATATTGTTACTTATTTTGTGTACAATTTGAAAGAAATTAAACATGAAATTACAACCTATATGTTAATGCATGTTTTCATGAATAAATGTACCAAAATTATATTAACATGTTGATAGAAATAATCATTGGATGATGTTCTAGAGATACTACACTTGTCTTTCTTAATTGTACTAATACCCTTTCATATTATCAATTTTGAATTGACTCACTGTAAACTATATGTTCCATGTTATATGAAACTTATTTTATTGTAACATCTTTTATTAAATGTCAGAATACACGTAAATGGATGTGAACTAATTTAATAGAATATTGTGCAATGTTATAAGAAATATAAAGATAAGTTATTATTTATTATTCCATCCAATACTACTTATTTAGCACTCACAAATTTATATTATGATCATCATTTCTGGTAAAAATAATGATAAGGAGTTTAGAATTTTTTGAAATATATTGTCTCATATGTTCTTACAAAAATAATAAATGACAGAAAAGCATATCATCACAAGTTTGAACACTTAATGATAATGTTGAATTTTGGTAAACTATATGAACTATTGTAGTTCATAAATAATTATAGTTTTATAAAAGTGAATCAATCATTGTACCTTTCTATATCCTTTCAGTATTATTGACAAATTATGACGATGCTAGGCATTCTATTGAAAGAAAGAAAGTCAAAAAACTAAATGAAATTTTCTCTTTAGGATCAATTACTATAGAGGTAAACAAATGTTGACATATATGATATCTTCCAAAACAATATGAGGTAATTTCTTTCCTCAATTTAAGTATGTTAACCATTATGGGTGATATAGAAAGTTATATATAAAACTCTTTAGGACATATGTAAACATATAAAAAGCTGACTATTTAATTAAAAATCAATATGTTGAATTGTACATGCATTAGACATAAAATGTTGACAACATATTGAGGGAGGAACTTGATTCTAGATTGAGACAAAGTTTGAAAGGGTTAACAATATCACACACATATGGAAGAAAAGCAAGAGCGAACGAAATTCATTATTGACATTATAATAGACATCAAAAAGAAGAAAGGATAACATGGTATTGTAGTCAACGAAGAAACAAGGATATTAATATAACAATATATATACTTAAAAGAAACTCATAGTGGAAGTGAATGGTGGTATACTTTTGATTAATAGTGTGACTATTACATGATTAGTGTATGCCAATGTAATCAATACATCAAAAAATATAAAAAACTATATAGGGCATGATATTATCATAAAGATTAGAATGTGTTGTCTTAGTTACTTCGTTTATTGATTTCATATTTTTATCAAATTGATAATGCATAGGAGTCTCGTGCAAAGCACGTGCATCAACTATAATTTGTATATGTCACACAAACAAGCATTATGATGTTAATAAAATTCTAATTTTTTTGAAACACCATATACAAACTTTTCCTGCCCAGATTTGAGAGTACAAGGATGACTCTAGGACACACTAGATATCTAATCAACTTTCTCATAGATTCATTACTATAGCTCCTCTTAGTTGTCATAGGATTGTTTTTGTCACTTTCTATTACCTACAAAAAATGTGACGAGCCACATGGGTGAGATCCATGTCCCAGTAAGAGATATAACCTCCAACAATGCTTATTTATTACAACATTTTAAATATTAGATAACTGAGCAGTTGGAGTATTTAATAACCAATTTAACAGATTGAACAGTTCAAGTATACTAAATAGATTAAGCAAATCATCTTAGCAACAAGTATGATCATCAATGCATACATTGATAAAAAATAAATCCATTTCTCTGGACAGATATCTACTCAAATATCATCAAATTGCATCTAATAACAATCATTACCATTAATCTGACTATCATCATATTCCTTGCCAATAGTACAAGAAATCTAGTAAAATAAGCATCCCTGAAATCATATATATGTCTAGTAAGATAACATGGTATCAATATTGGCATCTCCAATAAAGTGAACTGATCTATATCATAAGTAGAACTAACATCATAGCACAATTGTATGCATAGGCATGATTAGCAGTTTAAGCATTTATAATTACATAGACATGGCTAGAAATATTAAACATAGATAAAAACATTATCTTACCATCAATGTCAGTATATTTGACAACATAAGCATGTTTACAACATGAGAATAACTACAACATAAGCATATGTATTATCTCTTATTGTACTAAACATGAACTCAATGAAAAGAAAGCAAACAAGGGATATCATCCAATATGAAGCATTGTGTACAACCCTAAACATATATGCTACATGACTGTCTTACATCTTTATCCTTGGGGAATTTGAATCATACCATTCAAAGTCCAACCGACCCATGTGAAGGGCTATTTAGTTTTGTACAAGATCTAGGAGTGCCGACATCCTAAGATCTCTTCCCTTCGGTCAGTATGAATAAAAAGGCAGTGAAATATTAGTCAAAGCTGCCACCACAATGACATATAGTCAAGCTATTAACCACTAGTCCGCCCTTAGTACATGTCACGACACTAGAAACCAAGGTACACAAAGCCCTCTAATCCGAGGTACAACCTCAGTTGTCCTCAATAACATCAGATGTATGAGGCATGACCATAGAAATCCTCCACAACTTACATTGTGGATGACAAGGATATATCCTCAACCTGGCACCCCCACACACTCAATAGTATGTGCTCTGATTTTCCCTTAGGAATACTCCTTTCACCATCCAGCAAGTTCTGACACTAAAGATGGCTCTACGACACAGGGAACTACCTTATTAGAGTTGCACTTGCTTAGTTATGCCAATTGGGTGGATTTAGGCTACATCAAACAAGTGGACATACAAACCCTAATTCACTTCTATAAAGCATATCAATATAACAACTTTTAAAAGATATAAAACATGTGAAACATATATTCTCATCTCATCATCACATGGTACTATTCAGTTTCCATTCATCAGGCTACACTAGTCATCATACTATCACAAGATATAAATCCTTTTCACAATATCACAGGGTATCAACCCTTATCAACACAAGAGATTTACACCTCATTCAGGGCTCAACCATGCCCAAAGGTCATTAAGACCATCATACTATTCCCTGCAAGATCATCATTATCTTTGCATGCCTTATAACCAGGCTCAACAACATCACTTACATATAATACACCGGATCAACACAATATTGCATGAATTAGCTAGGAGATATTCATAAACAATCATAGTAGGGTTATATTAACATTAAGAACATTCCTTTATTACATCAACATTCAAGGAATCTAGATATGATTAACCCTCATCATATTCATAATGCACATGTTTAGTATAAGAAAATATCAACCATGTGGTTATGTTAGCCACCAATTAACACATTTAGGTTATGATCATATTAAGGAGGTTATTTCACAATTGTGCCATGATATTAGAAGTTTAAACATGAATACTCATCTTTATCTATTTGCATTA
Source organism: Alisma plantago-aquatica (assembly GCA_963693085.1). Lineage (NCBI taxonomy): Eukaryota > Viridiplantae > Streptophyta > Magnoliopsida > Alismatales > Alismataceae > Alisma > Alisma plantago-aquatica. Next base: position 299,080,462 of record OY856415.1, read on the forward strand.
GAGTTAGGTTTAACGAGATAAATTATATTAATGTTACTAATCAACACTCATACCCAAACCCTAACTCATGGCATCCCTATTAGATCATGGATGCATAAGGTGAAGCATCACCATCACATTCCATAATATTCTCAAGTATGAACCCACACATAAATCAAGGTGTAACCATCAGGTTATAGCATAGTAGGATTTCAACAACAGTAACAGAGTACTCCATGATTGTATTAGTCATTCAAGGACTATTCATACCCAATTACCATCATTTAGTTATATTAAAGCTAGGTATAACAAGCTATACCTCATTAGGGTTGCATATCAACACAATATGGTCATCATTCCTTCTATTCATATGACGGAATAGGTAAGACTACCTTATTAAGTGTAACCCTCCATTTGTTCCATCATCATTCAACCCATATAGTATACCACAATGTCACCCAGAACCATTGGATGTTTAAAAAGTAAGCTCATTGGTTGTTTACATAAATAAACACCTTGGATAAACCACCTCTGAAGTCCTTGATTTTTTCTCTATAAAGAGTCACCATCTAACCATATACATCCCTTAATTAACAACACAAAAAGTTCCATTGAGAGTATGGTAAAACCCACAATCGACTGTTCATTTAAAACAAGCCATCTATTGCCAACAAGTAAGCTCTTTAAGTTGATCATATAAAGGAAACCATATAAATAACATTATTAGGACCGACATATTACATTAGCCATCATTCCACTTTATTGAAATAATAAACAATAGATCTTGACCATTGGGTCAAGTTCATATGTTAAAACCATAAATTACATTATAGGTCTGACCATTGCATCAAGTTACCCAAGAAACCATTGGTTGAAGGCTTAATTGATGCTACAACTATATGATTAACTCACCATAGGTTTTGGAAACTTTATACACCATAATTAGTGACCATTAAGTCACCATAGCTTGTTATATCAACACTATGATCATTAATCAACATCAAATATCAAACTAATATCACCATTGATTGATAACATCATTTGGGTACTGAGTCGTTAATCACTAGGATTCTAATTAGTTCAAAACATGACCTACGGTGTGAACGTCAATTTACACCCTTGGTTATCACCATCAATTGTCATGAAGACAATAGTATAGGGTTGTTGCAATGGTATCATCATCGGATCACGTGTTTATAGAAGAAATCAACTTTAAACCCTAAAATTGACCATTGGTTGATAGGTATTTAGCACCATTGGTTGTCAAACCAACCTAATCCAAGTCATATTATACCTTAGGAATAACGTACACATGATCACATGTTCATCTAGAACTGAAATTAGAACATGGAACATTATAAAAATTGAAATCCAAGTCAAGCATAGCTTTTTAGTGCATGGATAATCATTCTCAAGTAAGAACATGAGTTAGAAACCTTATGGTAAGCAATAAGCGTGGAGCAAGTTATAAGGCTTGCCTCTAATGAGAAGATAAACTCCCAAGTAGAAGAAAACATGAGTAGGTAGGGTAGGAAATCCAAGCATAATCTGTGAACTCATCTGTTACGACCCCACCTCCCGATAACCCCCAATTAAGGGAGACCAAGAGGTTGAAGCCGAACCCATTAATCCCGGATCAAAGGTTCGACATATAACCATAAACAATTATTAAATTCTAACAGACTATACTGAAAATGGTAATAAAATTTTTCTTTGCATACCTTTGAAGAGATTGGAACAAACTAAACTTTTAACCTCAGCTGAACTATTCTAACTAGTTCCTCCTTGTTCTTTAATTCTTGAATTCACAAGGTGTCATTTTACTGTTTGTTCTCTTCATTGTACCTAAAACGCCGACAAACAAAACGTCGGTCAGCCGAAGCTGGTATGTGGAGGAAACATATAATGTTCGACTGTGTTAACAATATAATCATTCAATTAATCATTTAACAATCAAGATTACATTTTAAGCCATACAACTCAATCCATACATATTATCGAACTCTGGGTTGTCCCTGCAGTGGACATGAATATCACCTCTATTTTAGGTAATAGAGTCGCATGGCACTATCCGAAGATAGCCCAATATCTAACTCATTATGACTTGATGGTCCTACCTCCATGGTAGCCATGTACTAAGTAAACCATAGACCTGATGGACCTACCCAATAGGTAGCCATGTACTAGGTCATCCATAGACCTGATGGACCTACCCAAGAAGTAGCCATGTTCTAGGCCTTTCTCTAACCTGATGGACCTACCCATAGGCAGCCATGTACTAGGTTAGCTATTATGCCACAGAGAGAACCAGGATCTGAGTTTATAGGCATATACATTAAGTGATAGTCATAGTCACTTTATATTTGAAATATGAACATCCAAACAGTTTAGTTGCATTCAATGCCATTAAACGTCTGAGAAACCATCGGAAAACTAAGTGGTTATTCATAAGTAACCACATACCTGTCTTGGAGATCTCAGCAACAATTTATCCAAATCCAACTAGATGTCCAATCAAGCAAGCCAATCAATCAATCAAGCAAACATTGATCCTGAAAACATGTATAATGTCTAATTGTCACAAGCATATCACAAACAACTCCTTATTGACTTGGGACACCTTTCTAAAGTTTCTAAGTCTCATTATGATGCATTAGGGTTTCTTAGATCAATTTCTCAAACTTTACCCTTTTTAGGTCAACAAACCCTAAAACAACTTTTCCACTCATAAAAACCCTAATTACTCAAATTATCCACATTAAGGATCTTTTATGCTCAAATTGGCTTAGGATCATCACTTCTCTATTTTATTCGTGGATTTACACAATTAAACCAATTAAAAGACATATTCATCTAAATTAGGGTTTTCAAGCTCATTAATGCATAATCATGCACAAAACCCTAAATTAAGCTAATTATGTAAAAACATCATCTTTTTAAATCCTATTTTCTTTTTTATTAATAACAGGTTAATATCAGCTTGAATTATCCATCTATCATCAAATCTAAGGGTTTTTCCTTAATTAAATCATTAAAGATGATTACTTTATGTACTTTTCACATTCCATGCATATTTTTGCACATAAACTCCAAATAAGAGTAATCACGTGTAAAATTCTTCATTTTTGAACATAATGTGTCTTTTTGCATTTAACAGGTTAATATCAACTCTAATGATCCATTAAACCCTATTAATCACTTTAATCATATCAAAGTAGGGTTTCTTTAATCATCATTATGTTAAGGTTGATAAATTACACTACTTTTCAAATTCCAAGAGGAATTGGCTTATAAACATATTTTATTTAGATTCCTCATGTCTTTCTGATCAACTTTCATATATAAACTTTTGTCATCCGAGCTACGAATATATAGATATGATTTTAGTAAAATTGTATACTTCTTGGCCAATGGAAGGGTGCCACGTGTCCTTCTCCATGCAATTGAGCTGCGTGACTCGGCTGTTTTAAAAACATAACCAAATTCCCACTTTACCCTCGTGCTACTCCTTGGTCTTGTAAAGCCCAGAGGGGAAATATCGTCCAACGCCCCCTTTCCTTTCTTCTTCCTTGTGCCTCGGTCTGTCGTTGCCCTAGCCGCCAAAGCGCGGCTCCTCCTTGCTTCCATCGGCCCTGTTGGCCACCAGGGAGGGTTCTATCGCCCCCGCTGTGCCCTGGCATAGGTAGCACTCTTTCAAGACACCCTCAAAATGGCCGTGCGCAAGACAAAAGGTCCGCAGCTCACAGCTGTGATGCAGCCGTGCTGCAGCTAGTTGCGGGAGTTCTCCAAGGCGCGAAACTACTCAGAACTCAGAGCTCTGCCTCCGATGCAACCCCACATATCTATGGGTGCCCTACAGCCGTGGCCAGCACTACACGATCAGGTCGGTTGGGTCCTCCATGCGCGCCCGGCATTGCAGCCGTGCAGCGGCCGTCGTGCATGCGCTGGAGTCCAAGGGTTATGGCCGCGCTTCCCTCTGGCCAAGTGCGCATCTCCCACCCATGAAGACGACTCCCAGGTTGCTTGCTGCCATACGATTAAAGTTGTACCCTTTGGTTAGGGTTTGGACGGTTGCATGGATGAAGAAGAAGATGGAGAGGAGAGAGAGATGCAAGGAAACTGTTTGGGCTCGTCCAAAGAGTCTACTCTTTTATAGAACAAGTTATTCATGCCCTAGCATGCTTGCCCATGAAGGAAAGTAAAGCCTAAGCCTAATAGGAAATATATTCCTTCACTAAAAAGCAAGACTCTCTCTCTCTCTTTCATATTCCTTTATTATTCCTTCCTCCTCTGATAATAGGATTTCGAAAATCCTTTCTCTTATTATCATTGTTCTTGCATTTTAATCCATTGATCATGAAAACCTATTTTCCTTTATTAGAAAATACTTTCCTTTAAATAACACCACATAATACATTAATAAAGCAACACATTATCCTCTTATTTTTCCTTTTTAGTATTTTCTCTTTCTTTCTTCTTTATTGGGACTCCTTGGATCCCAAGATACTCCATTATTTCGGAATTACTTTTTAAGGATACTTATTATCCTTCTAGATGCATCTATATGCATTATTTCACATTATCTTGTTTATTTCTCATTTAAATATTCCTTTTTGAGGATTTCTTTTTATTTCTCTTTTATTTTCCTCATTGGCATCCCTTTTAATATTAACAACCTCATGGATACGAAATTTCCCCAAGAAATATCATTTATGCCTCTTTTCATTCATTTTCCACATTATATCATTATTTTCCAATTTCTTTCTTCATAAAGAAATACTTAATCAATCTTTTCTTTTTCTTATTGCTTTTCTTTGCAACTTTAGACTCCTTGGAACCCAAGGAATCCAAAAGGCACGAAATCCCTCTTTGGATTTGCCCTCTAGAGGTTTCTACATATTCATTTCCTCAAATATTCAATTATTCATTCACTTATTAAATTTTCTTTGTTATTTCCTTGTTATTGGGCCCAATAGCCAATAAAGCCCACAAATCAAACAACAAGGCTATTTTAAACGAAATCCAATTATTCTCAACCAAATATATGATTATTTGTTCAAACATCTTTAATATGAGAAATTATATTTCTCACCACTTGAACCCAAAAATTGGGGTTATAACATCCTTCCCCTCTTATAGGAATTTTGTCCTCAAAATTCATACAAGCAAACAAACAATTCAAGATAAGACTTTTCCATGTCCATCATTGGCCCCTACGTGGCTTTGCCGTACTCATGGCATTTCCAAAGAACCTTTATCATCACATATTCTTTTCTCTGAGTTCTTTCATCCTGGCGTCTATAAACTACACAGGTGACTCAGGCCATTTCAGCCTCCCTTGGGGCTCACTAGGTTCATTGCTCAGCATATGGTCGGGGTACCTCACATAGTGCTCTAAATTGGACACATGGAAAACATCTCCCATTACTCTATCCTAAGGGGTAGGGTCAAACCTAACCTTCTCCACCCATCCATCTCTAATGGACCCATGTATCGGGGACTCAGCTTTCTTAGTTATAACTTAGAGGGGTCGGATTTTCATGTCACATTTTCTCCCACAGTAACTTGTATGTCAGTCTACTTTGCATCTGCTCACGACTCTCATCGTCTCTAGGCTCCTTTCAGCCCTTGCATGATCAAAGTGACTTCATCTACACGCACTGGGGTCCCTTTTTCTAACCATCATGTGGTCCTTTTCTAACCATCATGTGGCCCTTCTCACCAACATCATCTTACTGAAGTGGTGACCGACACAACCTCCCTTACAGAGCTTCATATAAAACCCGATACTGGCTATGGTGGTCAATGTCACATCTTTCATAGGACAAGAACTGTCTCTAGATATCACCCTGAACAAGAACACATGCCCTCATCAGACCCTTTAGTCTGGATCATACTAACCATTAGTTAGGGGTGATAAACTGTACCATCGTGTTCTTCATGTACTCACTTCCACCTTTTGGAAGGGAACCTTTAGGTTAAACTCAAAAACCTTTGAACACGCTTGATGGTGTAGTTGAACCATCTCTCTCATAGGTAGTTCAACCAGATCTGTCCCCCGACACAACTCTTTCTTTCTCATGTCATCTAAGTAAGGCGAACTACCATAACCCATATTGCATCTCGACCTTCCTGGATCCAGGGGAGACTTACAACATCCATTGTGATGAACTCCCTTCCTCTTTAAGGGACTTTTTATCCTTTATATCAATGCACAGGGTTACTGGTGTTCGTCTTTTACCCTTGGCTTGCATGGCCATAAACCACATGCAACTTTATCTTAGGTATTTAAAGTGCCACTATCACTTATTATCTTGGTAGCAGCACGGTATTAAGTCATGATCTCTGGTATTGTCATGACTCCTTAAGATAGATTCCTCAGAAACCCTAATGAAACCACTCTAGTCGGGGTTTCATCGCCTTCTTTTCCAAAGAAGTGCACTTGAGGTTCTACTACCATCCTTTCATCGTATCAAGGACTAGACTGGCTAACCAAACCACCCTTAACTTCTCAACTTATCTTGTTACATCTAAGTGTTATCCAAACACATCTCCTTTCCAAACTTAGGGTTAGCTAAACAACCTCTTCTAGCTTCTAGTCAAACAAGTCAGATGTATTTCAACCAGAGCATCCATTACCACTTCACATCCTTAGGTATTAGGTATCATTGAAGACATACACTTCCATGCAGTGCACTTATCATCTCACCTCAAACTCTATGTTTATCTTCATTAAGAACACTTTCTGATTTTATCATCATGGTGATCAAACTCAATCTGATATAACTTGTAAGTTCTACATAGCTCATGATAAAAACATCCTCATAAGGTGACTACCTCATTCCTCTTAGTCTTTGCAAACCATGTATCATTCACTTTACCTGGGTGGGTTATCTTCTCTATCCCTATTTCTTGTGGCGACATTCCAACCTACCTCATCTCTTATCCTTGATGTATGGCATGCGTAATGTCCTATCTCTCACCCCCATAACAAGAGGAAATAAGCATTTGGCTGCAGTCCAAATACAGAGTTCTTCCTGTTCCAAGAGTAGAGATGGTACATCTCACCTTGCCAATACACCTTTACCTCAAAGTTGCAACGTGCCACATATGTCTCTACATCACAGACATCATGATATCAAACTAGTCTTGAACCTACTGAGGTTTATATCCTTGATCATCTTCTCTAGGTCTATAGGGTACTGGCTCTTTTGGGGTCATCCCTCTTCCCTCATGCATCAAGAGAGTGCCCTACTCATCTGCCCTTTGGGTCCCATGAGTTCATGAAGGTGATCAATCTCCTAACCCATGGCCCTCAGACAATGATAGTTGTTACCTCCCGAGCCTATGGTCATGTGCAACTGGGGAATTAGGTAACTCCTACTTTCATCGGTCTTATCCCTACCTGACCCTAGGATAGACTTAGGATTCTCTATCTTAGTACATGTTCACTTAGAACCTTACCCAAATCTTCATCATCTCTCTTTCTGCATTCATGGGCTGGCTTTCATCCTTTCATAGGGATCATGGCAACCTGCCTACCTTGGTCAAGCCCCATGCCAGTTACTTCCATGGTAACACATTCATATGCGATTAGAGATGGATATTTATGGGTCTACTGGTTCATACCATGTACTTTTCACTTAGCTTCTCAAGATCCTATGAGACCTCTTTAGGTTACCTTAAACCAACAAAAGCTCTTAGGTCTAGGGTTTATGTCCACATGAGTCTACTTAACCCTATCAAGCTATTAAGGCACAGCAGATCACCTATTGTACCATGCTAGGTCTTACTTGTCCTCCTTCCTCCATGTTGGATCAAGATCATACCTTTCTTTATCATCAACCTAGTTGTGAGGGGTTCATCAAACACACCTTAAACTTAAGGGGCTTCCCTTTTCCTCTATACATGAGGAGCACCATGCTCGCTTCTATAGAAACTCAACTTCTCATCATGAGCATTAGGTACCCCACTTCCCCTCTTAGGCCTAGGAACCCTAGGTTCACTTGTAGGTGTCCAACTGCATGCTCTATCTCCAAGCATGCAAAAGGCATGACATGAACTTCTTATCATCCTTCAACTCGAGCAACACTTAGGGTTGGGTCCTCCTTAAGGACAACCAACAAGGTACAAGGCCTCATAACCGCTGCTAAACCTTTCTAGGTCTAAGGAACTCTTCTTCCTACCTCATAAGGTAAACACCTATACCGTAGGCACAAAGGTACCAGATGCTTCATCTACTATCTCTAGGGTTTGGTCCCTCTAAAGGCAACCAAGATATCATCAACTTTCAGGGATCGATGATGAAGCAACCCCCTATCATCCATTATTCAGGGTTTTAGGCTTCCAACCTTCTTGCTGGGTTTCCTGCTCTCTCTAGGGCTACCCTACATCCAACCTCACCATTAGAGGTCCTCTCTTCATGAAGGATCAACCTCAAAAGCATGCCTTACATGGGTGAAGCCTAGGTTAGAACTTATGTTTGCTCAAGATCATCCATAACCCTTTATGCTCCATCATAATTCCTTATCCAGGGTTTCACCCTACTGTCAGCACTATGATGTGCCCTAGGTGCCAGCTATACCCTACTTGCACAAGCCCATAGGGTTTCTATGGTCCTTCACTAACATCGTCATCTAAGGAGCTATCCTTTACCCTAACATGCACGACCCTTCCCAGGGTTGGGTTGCCAAAGGTGCTAGGTCACCCATGAATCATATGGCATCCCAAAGGCATGTCCTTTCAAACACCTGGTCTAACTCATCTCTCTCTAACCTTCACTTAGGGTTAGGGTTAACATCATCCTCAGAGGATGTGTCAGGTCTCTACTTGCCATGGATATCTCTATCTCCAAGACTAACTTATCCTCCTGACAAGAAGGTCTAGCCTCAGATCTCCTCTTAAGGACATGACAACTTATGTCATATGACCTAAACATGTATCTACTCTTTAGTTTCCGCTTAATCTATTATGCTTATGTCCATGACATCTTATTTACATGCCTTTCATTAATTTGGTGGAGAATTCCTTAAACCTTATTAACCTTACCCATACTTCAGGAGGGTGAGGAGAAGAAAGAAAACCCTAATCCTTTAGGTCCTTATCAGAATTTTGTGATGAGAAGGGTTGAATAAGATGAGAAGTCCTAAAGGTATCTTATTTTGATTCATACCCTAAGACTTTGGCCAGGCGGTCACACGGGTCCGGGAGTCCTCATATTCCGACTAGCGGTGCGGAGGAAAATCTTGCCAGCCCTCGGTCGTGATCCCTTTCTAGACACCTCCGCCTTTCGGATACTCCTCTAATAACTCCCTTGGGTTCTATGGAGTTTGTAAAATTTAATAATTATTAATGGTTAATTGTGGAACCTAAGCTCTGATACCAAATGTTACGACCCCACCTCCCGATAACCCCCAATTAAGGGAGACCAAGAGGTTGAAGCCGCACCCATTAATCCCGGATCAAGGGTTCGACATATAACCATAAGCAATTATTAAATTCTAACAGACTATACTGAAAATGGTAATAAAATTTTTCTTTGCATACCTTTGAAGAGATTGGAACAAACTAAACTTCTAACCTCAGCTGAACTATTCTAACTAGTTCCCCTTGTTCTTTAATTCTTGAATTCACAAGGTGTCATTTTATTGTTTGTTCTCTTCATTGTACCTAAAACGCCGACAAACAAAACGTCGGTCAGCCGAAGCTGGTATGTGGAGGAAACAGATAATGTTCGACTATGTTAACAATATAATCATTCAATTAATCATTTAACAATCAAGATTACATTTTAATCCATACAACTCAATCCATACATATTCTCAAACTCTGGGTTGTCCCTGCAGTGGACATGAATATCACCTCTCTTTTAGGTAATAGAGTCGCATGGCACTATCTGAAGATAGCCCAATATCTAACTCATTATGACTTGATGGTCCTACCTCCATGGTAGACATGTACTAAGTCAACCATAGACCTGATGGACCTACCCAATAGGTAGCCATGTACTAGGTCATCCATAGACCTGATGGACCTACCCAAGAGGTAGCCATGTACTAGGCCTTTCTCTAACCTGATGGACCTACCCATAGGCATCCATGTACTAGGTTAGCTATTATGCCACAGAGAGAACCAGGATCTGAGTTTATAGGCATATACATTAAGTGATAGTCATAGTCACTTTATATTTGCAATATGAACATCCAAACAGTTTAGTTGCATTCAATGCAATTAAACGTCTGAGAAACCATCGGAAAACTAAGCGGTTATTCATAAGTAACCACATACCTGTCTTGGAGATCTCAGCAACAATTTATCCAAATCCAACTAGATGTCCAATCAAGCAAGCCAATCAATCAATCAAGCAAACATTGATCCTAAAAACATGTATAATGTCTAATTGTCACAAGCATATCACAAACAACTCCTTATTGACTTGGGACACCTTTCTAAAGTTTCTAAGTCTCATTAGGATGCATTAGGGTTTCTTAGATCAATTTCTCAAACTTTACCCTTTTTAGGTCAACAAACCCTAAAACAACTTTTCCACTCATAAAAACCCTAATTACTCAAATTATCCATGTTAAGGATCTTTTATGCTCAAATTGGCTTAGGATCATCACTTCTCTATTTTATTCGTGGATTTACACAATTAAACCAATTAAAAGACATATTCATCTAAATTAGGGTTTTCAAGCTCAGTAATGCATAATCATGCACAAAACCCTAAATTAAGCTAATTATGTAAAAAGATCATCTTTTTAAATCCTATTTTCTCTTTTATTAACAACAGGTTAATATAAGCTTGAATTATCTATCTATCATCAAATCTAAGGGTTTTTCCTTAATTAAATCATTAAAGATGATTACTTTATGTACTTTTCACATTCCACGCATATTTATGCACATAAACTCCAAATAAGAGTAATCACGTGTAAAATTCTTCATTTTTGAACATAATGTATCTTTTTGCATTTAACAGGTTAATATCAACTCTAATGATCCATTAAACCCTATTAATCACTTTAATCATATCAAAGTAGGGTTTCTTTAATCATCATTATGTTAAAGTTGATAAATTACACTACTTTTCAAATTCCAAGAGGAATTGGCTTATACAAATATTTTATTTAGATTCCTCACGTCTTTTTGATCAACTTTCATATATAAACTTTTGTCATCCGAGCTACGAATATATAGATATGATTTTAGTAAAATTATATACGTCTTGGCCAATGGAAGGGTGCCACGTGTCCTTCTCCATGCAATTGAGCTGCGTGACTCGGCTGTTTTAAAAACATAACCAAATTCCCACTTTACCCTCACGCTACTCCTTGGTCTTGCAAAGCCCAGAGGGGCAATATCGTCCAACGCCCCCTTTCCTTTCTTCTTCCTTGCGCCTCCGTCTGCCGTTGCCCTAGCCGCCAAAGCGCGGCTCCTCCTTGCTTCCTTCGGCCCTGTTGGCCACCGGGGAGGGTTCTATCGCCCCTGCCGTGCCCTGGCATAGGTAGCACTCTTTCAAGACGCCCTCAAAACGGCCGTGCGCAAGCCAAAATGTCCGCAGCTCACAGCTGTGATGCAGCCGTGCTGCAGCTAGTTGCGGGAGTTCTCCTAGGCGCGAAACTACTCAGAACTCAGAGCTCTGCCTCTGATGCAACCCCACATATCCGTGGGTGCCCTACAGTCGTGGCCAACACTACACGATCAGGTCGGTTGGGTCCTCCATGCACATCCGGCATTGCAGCCGTGCAGCGGCCGTCGTGCTTGCGCTGGAGTCCAAGGATGGCCACGCTTCCCTCTGGCCAAGTGCGCATCTCCCACCCATGAAGATGACTCCCAGGTTTCTTGCTGCCCTACGGTTGGAGTTGTACCCTTTGGTTAGGGTTTGCACGGTTGCATGGATGAAGAAGAAGATGGAGAGGAGAGAGAGATGCAAGGAAACTGTTTGGGCTCGTCAAAAGAGTCTACTCTTTTATAGAACAAGGTATTCATGCCATATCATGCTTGGCCATGAAGGAAAATAAAGCCTAAGCCTAATAGGAAATATATTCCTTCACTAAAAAGCAAGACACACTCTCTCTCTCTTTCATATTCCTTTATTATTCCTTCCTCCTATGATAATAGGATTTCAAAAATTCTTTCTCTTATTATCATTGTTCTTGCATTTTAATCCATTGATCATGAAAACCTATTTTCCTTTATTAGAAAATACTTTCCTTTAAATAACACCACATAATACATTAATAAAGCAACACATTATCCTCTTATTTTGCCTTTTTAGTATTTTATCTTTCTTTCCTCTTTATTGGGACTCCTTGGATCCCAAGATACTCCATTATTTCGAAATTACTTTTTAAGGATACTTATTATCCTTCTAGATGCATCTATATGCATTATTTCACATTATCTTGTTTATTTCTCATTTAAATATTCCTTTTTGAGGATTTCTTTTTATTTCTCTTTTATTTTCCTCATTGGCATCCCTTTTAATATTAACAACCTCATGGATACGAAATTTCCCCAAGAAATCTCATTTATGCCTCTTTTCATTCATTTTCCACATTATATCATTATTTTCCAATTTCTTTCTTCATAAAGAAATACTTAATCAATCTTTTCTTTTTCTTATTGCTTTTCTTTGCAACTTTAGACTCCTTGGAACCCAAGGAATCCAAGAGGCACGAAATCCCTCTTTGGATTTGCCCTCTAGAGGTTTCTACATATTCATTTCCTCAAATATTCAATTATTCATTCACCTATTGAATTTTCTTTGTTATTTCCTTGTTATTGGGCCCAATAGCCAATAAAGCCCACAAATCAAACAACAAGGCTATTTTAAACGAAATCCAATTATTCTCAACCAAATATATGATTATTTGTTCAAACATCTTTAATATGAGAAATTATATTTCTCACCACTTGAACCCAAAAATTGGGGTTATAACATCGTCCATCTAGCACCTTTCTTCATCAAATGAGCAAACCCTAAGCTTAAGGTGCAAGAAAGGTAGGGTTTTAGAGCTTTAGAGCAATTTCTACCATGCAAAAGCAAGTTTTTGATCTGGAGAAAGGTAGTAGGAAGGATAACAAAGAAATAAATGGAGGAAAGAAGGGGATTCTTATTCTTTTAGGTCAAGATCTCTAGAAGGAAGCTTTTCAAACCCTAAAAGGAAGTCAATTGCAACCCTATTTATTTTTCCAAGAAGATCCACTCTTTCTTCTTCCTTGGATAGGAAATTTGCAGAAGCATAGAGGGAGAATGAGGTTCATAGAAGGAGGGAAGTGGTGGAGATCAAATGAATCGTTTTGGTGCTTAAGGATAAGTATATGAAACTTTAAGATAAATAAAAAGAAAAAGTTGGAGTTCTAGTATCTTTCCAAGTGTCCATGGCCTTAAACTATTAAGAATATACAAGTACACACAGAAGAAGCTCCCCCCACTGTCCATAGAGACATTCTTATCCCTCATTTTTTGAATTTCCAAGCAAAACAAATAAATCATTAGTTGATAGCTACTAAAGGTAGCTAATCCATGAAGGGCTAAACAATAAAATACCCTCAAAGAAAACACCTTCAAACCAAGGATTAAATAGGTGACCCATGGCTAAAAAAGATCAATAATGATGATAGAATATCCAAGGAACATAATGCAAGTGGAAATTACAAAGAAAACCTCTCAATTGGGTAAATAGATGAAAATTCCAAAATGAGCATAAAATTGCATAACTTGCTCAAACAATGTCCATATTGGACCAAATTTGAAAATTAAGTTTATATTATGATTTCAAAGCATATCAAAAAGGTTATATTAGGGTTATAAGAATTCAATTATGATAATTAAGATTATTCAACTCATTAAGCTAGTTTAGGGGCCTTACAACTATAAACCCCTAACATGGATTTCGCCCTCGAAATCCAAGGTAAACAAAAATGGGTACTTCCTTTGAACCTCATACTATTACCTTCACATGGTTACTTACATATCATGGTAATGTCACATCATTCATACATATCTCATCTTGGGTCAACACAAAAAGCCCCACAGAAGAAGACATTTACAAATATAGAACATAGAAACTTGTTGTGCCACATGTACAAATCTAATCGTAACTTTCAACTTTAAATTCTAGATATAATCCTGAAATTATATCCATTGTATCAACAAACCATCTATCCTTGATAGTGTTCTTGCCCAACAATCACTGAACCATACACAACATTATAGAATCACTTTTGTTTTTCTTTCCAAACAACATTTAGAGGGTCATCATCAACTCTCTCTCCCTCTCTTTAAGGGGGAGGAATACTTGATATGTTCATTTAGTAAACATCTCAAACCTTCACATACTTCCCTTACTGTTGACACATCTTTGATACTCATATTCATTACCTTGGTATCCACCTCATGTGCTATAAGAAACTTACATCCTTATCTCATCTACTTTTACCAACATAATAAATTTCAAAACATCTAAGTGGAGTCTCCCAAATTATTGGAAGGTTCAAAAGCAAACTCATCACAAACTTTATGATCTTAGAACCATATTCCAAGAAACCTTATGCTATAATAACCTATCCACCCTCATGTTTGCAGCGAATCCACACATACCAAGTGGAAATGATCCACTTGAAAGTTGTTCCCTAGAAAGGAAAGACACAAAAGGAAACAACACACTAGCAGAAAGGTAACCAATTCTATTTTTCATTATGCAGGTTACAACTTCTTATGTATCATTTTACCTTTTTCATTCTAGGTTCCTGGCCATTAGAATAGGAATCATCATGATTAACATATCTCATTACTCCTTCCTTGATGACTATTTATCACACTTGGGTATGTTCTCTTATTTTATTATGTTTTTCAGCCACTTATCAATAGGTAAATCATCATATTCCACATTTTCTTCATTAAACAGGGATTATCTCCCTTAATTTCTTTCACATGCCATGCTGATTTTACATTAACACTTTCTTACACACATATGTTGGTCTGAGATTAACTCAGGTTCCACCTTGTTCCTTTGTCATTGTTCCCATTCATCTTCTCATTTTATACTTATTATAGGTGTTCTCTCCATCTTATGTGGATTTCATACCTTGATTCAATTTATAAGCACAAACTTATCTTTCTTTTACTTTATTATCTTCTTGAATCACATCTTCAAGAACTCCTCTTTTTCTTATTTGTATTCAGATTTAGATTTCATGGTGTTGTAACTTTCTCTTATAGTTACCAAACATTCAAGTTTGGATAGATAATGATGTAATTCTCATTTTCATTAAGGTAGGATTGAGATATTCACACCATGATTTCTTATTCATTATGCTCTTTAGATTTTTTCAAAATGACTACTTGATCAGTGTAATCAGAAAGATAACAATCTAAGAGTTCCATACTTACCTTTCTTCAATAATTGAATACATGGCCAGGGCACCCAAAAATTGAGATTAGGTAGTATGCACTATATTTTTATGTCATATTACTAATTTTGACATCATCCTAGTCCTAAGTCATAGTGTCCATGTAGACTTAGTGAACCTAATTCTCTGATACCAACTTGTGAGAACCCATTACACTAAACAAGATTACTCAAAACATAAAGCACAATCAATCACTAATTAATCACATACACAAAAATATGGGTAAATTAAAACCAATTTCAATGTCAGCACCTGCTCAGAAACATTTGCATAAGAGCCCAACATCTTTCTTTTATCCATACTATGATAATAATTTGATTCAAATTGTTCTATCACCTTAGCCACAACATATATGCACAGGATAACAATATTTGTATATGCCACACAAACAACCATTAGCATGCTAACAAAATTCCAACTCGTTTGAAACACCATATAAAAACTTTTTCCTTCCCAGACCTGAGAGTACATGGACGACTCTAGGACACACTAGACATCTAATCTACTTTCTCATAGATTCATTACTATAGCTCCTCTTTGCTGTCACATGTTTATTTTCATCACTTTTGATTACCTAAAAAAAATTTGGCGAACCACAAGAGTGAGACCCATGTCCCAGCAAGAGATATAACCTCCAACATCACTTATTGACTACAACATTTTAAATAGTACATAACTGAGTAGTTGGAGTATTCAATAATCAATTTAATAGAACAGTTCAAGTATACTAAATAGATTAAGCAAATCATCTTAGCAACAAGTATGATCATCAATTCATATATAGATAACAAATAAATCCATTTCTATGGATAGATATCTACTCAAATATCATCAAATTGCATCTAATAACAATCATTATCATTAATCTGACTATCATCATATTCCTTGCTAATAGTACAAGAAATCTAGTTGCACAAGCATCCCTGACATCACAAATATGTCAAGTAACATAACATTGCTATCAATATTGGCATCTCAAATAAAGTGAACAAATCTATATCATAAGTAGAACTAACATCATAGCACAATTGTATGCATCTGCATGATTAGCAATTTAAGCATTTATAATGCATAGGAATGGCTAGCAATATTAAACATAGCTAGCAGCATCATCTTAACCATCAGTGTCAGTATATTTGACAACATAAGCATGTTTAAAACATGAGCATAACTACAACATAAGAATATCTATTAACTCTTATTGTACTAAACATGATCTCAATGAAAAGAAAACAAACAAGGGTTATCATCCAATATGAAGCATTTTGTATAACCCTAAACAAATATGCTACACGGCTGTCTTACATATTTTATTATGCCCTGGGAAATTCGAATTGTACCATCCAAACTCCAACCGACCCCTATGAAGGGCTATTCAATTCCACACAAGATCTAGGAGTGTCGGTATCCTAAGATCTCTTCCCCTCGTCCAGTATGAGTAAAAAGGCAGTGACATATCAGTCAAAGTTGCCACCTTAGTGACATATAGTCAAGCTGCTAACCACTAGTCCACCCTTGGTACAAGTCACGACACTAGAAACTAGGGTATACAAAACCCTCTAATTCGAGGTACAACCAGAGTTGTCCTCAATAACATCATATGTATGAGGCATGACCATAACCATCCTCCACAACCTGCATTGTGGATGACAAGGATATATCCTCAACCTGACACCCCCACATACTCAACAGTATGCGCTCTGAATTTCCCTTATGAATACTAGTTTCACTGTCCAGTAAGTTCAGACACTGAAGATGGATCTATGGCACATGGCACTACATGATTAGAGTTGCACTTGATTAGTTATGCCAATTGGGTGGATTAAGGTTGTATCAAACAAGTGGACATAAAAACCCTAATTCACTTCTAGCAAGCATATAAATATCCCAACTCTTAAAAGATATAAAACATGTGAAACATAATTTATCATATGATCGTCACTTGGTACTATTCACTTTCCATTCATGAGGCTACACTAGTCATCATACAATCACAAGATATAAATCCTTTTTACAATATCATAGGGTATTAACCGTTATCAACATAAGAGGATTACACCTCATTCAGGGCTCAACCATGCCCAAAGGTCATTAAGACCATCATACTATTCCCTGCAAGATGATCATTATCTTTGAATGAATTATAACAAGGCTCAACAACATCACTTACATATAATACACCGGATCAAAACAATATTGCATTAATGATCTAGGAGAGATTCATAAACAATCATAGCAGGGTTATATTAACATTATGAACACTCCTTTATTACATCAACATGCAAGGAATCCAGATATGATTAACCCTCATCATATTCATAATGCACATGTTTAGTATAAGAATGTATCAACCATGTAGCTTTTTTAACCACCAATTAACACATTAAGGTTATGATCAGATTTAGGAGTTTATTTCACCATCATGCCATCATATAAGAAGGTTAAGCATTAATACTCATCCTTATCTATTTGCATTACAGTTAGGTTCAACAAGATAAATTATATTAATGTTACTCATCAACACTCATACCCAAACCCTAACTCATGGCATCCACAATAGATCATGGATGCATAAGGTGAAGCATCACCATCACATTTCATACTATTCTCAGATATGAACCCACACATAAATCAAGGAGTAACCATCAAGTTATACCATACTAGGGTTTCAACAACAGTAACAGAGTACTCCATGATTGTATTAGTCATTCAAGGACTATTCATACCCAATTACAATCATTTAGTTATATTAAAGCTAGGTATAACAAGATATACCTCATTAGGGTTACATATCAACACAATATAGTTATCATCCATTCTATTCATATGACTAAATAGGTATGAGTACCTTATTAAGGGTAACCCTCCATTTGTTCCAGCATCATTCAACCCATATACTATACCATAATGTCACCCAGAACCATTGGATGTTTAAAAGGTAAGATCATTGGTTGTTTACATAGGTAAACACCTTGGATAAACCACCTATTAATTCCTTGATTTGTGATCTATAAAGATTCACCATATAAACCTAGACATCCCTTGATTAACAACACAAGAAGTTCCATTGAGAGTATGGTAAAACCCACAATCGACTGTTCATTTAAAACAAGCCATCCATTGTCAACAAGTAAGCTCTTTAAGTTGATCATATAAAGGAACCACATAAATCACATTATTAGTACCAACATATTACATTAGCCATCATTCCACTTTATTGGAGGAATAAACATTAGATCGCATTGGGTCAAGTTCATATGTTAAAACCATCAATTCCATTATAGGTCCGACCATTGCATCAAGTGACCCAAGAAACCATTGGTATAAGGCTGAATTGATGCTACAACTATATGATTAACTCAACATGGGCTTTGGAGACCTGATACACCATCATTAGTGACCATTAAGTCACCATAGGTTGTTAGATCAGCACTATATTCATTAATCAACATTAAATATCAAACTAAAATCACCATTGATTGATAGCATCATTAGGGTACTTAGTTGTTAATTACTAGCCTTCTAATTAGACCAAAACATGACCTAAGGGGTGAAAGTCAGTTGACATGCTTTTTTACCACCATCAATTGTCATGAAGACAACACCATTGGGTTGTTGCAATGGTACCATCATCGGGTCATGTGTTTATAGAAGAAATCAACTTTAAACCCTAAAATTGACCATTGGTTGATAGGTGTTTAGCACCATTGGTTGTCAAAACAACCTGATACAAGTCATATTATACCTTAGGAATAACGTACCCATGATCAAAGATTCATCTAGAACATGGAACATTATAAAAATTGAAATCCAAGTCAAGCATAGCTTTTTAGTGCATGGATCATCATTTTCAAGCAAGAACATGAGCTAGAAACCCTATGGTAAGCAATAAACATGGAGCAAGTTATAAATCTTACCTATATAGAGAAGATAAACTATCAAACAGAAGAAAACATGAGCAGGTAGGGTAGGAAATCCAAGCATAAGTTGTAAACTCATCCACTAGCACCTTTCTTCATCAAATGAGCAAACCCTAAGCATAAGGAGTAAGAAAGGTAGGGTTTTAGAGCTTTAGAGCAATTTATACCATGGAATAGCAAGGTTTAAACTTGGAGAAAGGTAGGAGGAAGGATAAAAAAGGAATAAACGGAGGAAAGAAGGGGATTCTTACTCTTTTAGGTCAAGATCACTAGAAGGAAGCTTTTCAAACACTAAAAGGAAGTCAATAGCAACCCTAGATTCTTTTTCCAAGAAGATCCCCTCTTTCTTCTTCCTTGGACAGGAAATTCGTAGAAGCACATAGGGAGAACGAGGTTCATATAAGGAGGGAAGTGGTGGATAGAAAATGGATCATTTTGGTGCTTAGGGATAAGCATATGAAACTTTAAGATAAAGAAAAAGGAAAAGTTGAAGTTCTAGTATCTTTCCAAGTGTCCATGGCCTTAAACTATTAAGAATATCCAAGAACACACAGAAGAAGCTTCCCCATCATCCATAGAGACATGCTTATCCCTCGTTTCTTGAACTTACAAACAAAACAAATAATTCATTAGTTGATAGCTACTAAAGGTAGCTCATCCATGAAGGGGTAAACCCTAAAATACCCTTGGAGAAAACACCTTCAAACCAAGGATTAAATAGGTGCCCCATGGATCAAAAAGATCAATAATGATGATAGAATATCCAAGGAACATAATGCAAGTGATAAGTTGCAAATAAAACCTCTCAATTTGGTAAATTGTAGAAAAGTCCAAAATGTGCATAAAATTGCATCTCTTGCTCAAACAGTGTCCAAATTGGACCAAATTTGAAACATAAGCTTATATTATAATTTAAAAGAATTTAAAAATGTTATATTAGGGTTATAAAATTCAATTATGATAATTAAGCTTATTCAACTCATTAAGGAAGTTTAGAGGCCTTACAAGTAGCAACATCCAATATAGAACTAAGAGTTCTGATCAGATCCTAAACTGCAAGATATAAATTTTTTGTCAAGAACTTGGAAAAAAATACAAGTAATTATATGATAATTTTATGATTATGGTTCTTAATTCCTAATTTCTCACTAAGGTGATCATCATTCATCATAATATTTCAAAATTCATCATCAACATTACTATCTAGCATGAACAAGGGTGAATGATCCACCTTGGTTTTTAGGAAATTAAAGTAAACATAATTATACATATGTACATTACTATCATAAATAAAGGTTATGATCAATCAAGATCATTTATGAATGATCAAGGTCATTTAGGATCGCAACATACCTCAGGGTTACAACAAGTTCAAAGATCCAGTTAATTAAATTTTTTCCAATAATCAATGTTTAATAATCACTACATAATTAATCATTTACATAACAAGATGATCAATTTATGATCTTAAATTCATTTTAATGAGATCTAGTGTCCAATATTTTCTCAAATACTAACATGATCGAGATAAAGAGCTTTAGAAAATCAAACCCGAGTTCTGGGCAATTATTAGGGTTTATAATATTATTTGAAACCCTAATTAAGGTCTTAGAAAAATATAATTTAATTTCATCAGAATTAATTTTTAAAGCTAAGATATTCATTCCATATTGTAGTGTACATTTTTTTTAGAAAGTGGGTATTTTTTGATAATTATTCAAACATCAGATTTAATTTTATGCATTTAATAGTATTAGCCAATCAGGAAAACGTAGACGAGTAAAATGAATATAAAAAAAATAATTTTCCAGCTAGCTCCTACAGATTAGGGGAGGGGTCTGATTTTTTAGATCCTCCTTAACCCATGAGCCTTGTTTGGCTCAAGTTGTCGGGACAGAGGCAAAATGACATAAATGTCCACGCTGGTGAAATAAAAGATGTGACACATATATGGCATTTCAATAATAGTAAATGCATGATTATTTCGATGAAACTCACAACATTTGATTTTACACATTGAACAACAAACTTCTACATATACATGTACTACCACTAAACTATAGGATCTTAAGACAACAGGTCCACTAAACTATAGGATCTTAAGACAACAAGTCTACCTATACATCAGCTCGCCGTACAACTCTCAACTATCCCAGATCTTCAAGAACATATGTCCACAACCTAAACAAAAGATTACATGTGGTACACATCAATACAATATTAAAGAATATTGTACTGAGTATGCCTACATGTCTTTTTATATACCTCTCATTACTAAGCTTGGCAATAAGATAAAACTAATACTTGGCAGCTATAAAGAAATATAAGAAAAAGCATATACTTGCACAAAGATTTTCATTAACAAAAGAGAACACATTTTTAAGCACATTTCCATTATATCATCCATGTATTTACTACCTGAGAGTTGAATGCATTAAGGCCTTTATGATCACTACCAAAGAGTTAGATAATATGTACAATGTGACCACTACCAAAGAGTTAGGTCACTTCCAAGGACAATGCCAAAGAGTTAGCTTTCATATGTACAATGTGACCACTACCAAAGAGTTAGGTCACTTCCAAGTACACTACCAAAGAGTTAGTGCTTTCATATAATAGAACCAATATATTATATTTGATGTGTTCATGGCAGTAAGTATGGAAAATCAAGCAACATATCATACAAGAACAATCATTTCAACCAATACCATATGCCAATTATTTACTACCATATAACACAAGCATACTATATAATAAAACAAGTAAGAGGTAATGGCATACCTTGATCACATATAAACCTAATCATCAAATATCCTTCATGTCAACTATAAACTTGGTCAAACCTGATTAAGACAAGATTACATATCACCATTAAGTTCTCATCGTCTCACATCTCATCTTAACCCTAATTATGTCCATTAGGGTTTAGCTTAGTTGATTAGGATATGCGTATCATTACTTCCATTCTTGTCTTAGATTTATCTTACTGATGTCATATTCCAGATTATGATTCATTATCTGAACATTAGGTTCCATAGTATTTTATGCAAATATTAACCTTAGGTTACATTATTAACCTATATTAGGGTTTAATAACATGTATTAAGGGTCATCCTCATGCAACATGAATTCTATGGATCTAACTAATATCAAAGTTCCACATTAGTTTCTAGTTACTAATATTAAGGTGTTTTGTAAATTTCATCATTTATTGAACATGTATGTATTTATTGCATTTTATTTAGGATTAAAAGCCATAATTAGCCATATGGAGCAAATTACATGATTTCGGGCATCCACATTATAATCACATACCTTAAATGGAGTATAGACATGAATATGGATTTATTGACATTTTGTCAAAATTTTAGACCATCGTCTGATATTTATTATCCACTAAACAAGTATTTCACAACTTACATGATATCACTTTTATTTAAGCTTCAAAAGACTGATATGGTTCCAAATTATTTTTCTCATTTTTCTAAACATTTTTGTATATTATTTGCATTTTTCCGATGCTAGAGATAATTAATGTGATATATATAAGATCTAATTGTTTTCTGAGATATTTACCTCTCATGGCCAATCAGACCGTGCCACGTGGCCTCAGGGTCGCGGCTCAAGGCCTGGGCCACCCAGTTCATGACTTCGACTGATTGGTCTTGGATTGAGCTGGCCTGGTTCATCAGTCAGCTAACTTGAGCGTCTGCTCCCTTTCTCACGATCTGGCTTCCACAACAAGACTTGTCCGTGACTGCCACCGCCACTCAGAGCTCGACGCCTACGTGCATCATCCATTCTGGCGTGCCTGCCCCCTCTTTGCTTCGTCTCTTTCCTTCAGCGTCACCCTTCTCATCTTCTCCAACTGCTAAACCAACAGAACTCCTCCTTCATCTTGCAGTGTGTCCCTGTTGCTATGAGTCTGCGGGACTCAGTCTCCTACAACCATCGCTTCGGGGTATGTCCTGAGTGAGAGATTGGTCTCCCTCCGCTACTCCTCGATCCCTTCTAACTACGGTCCACACTCTACTCTCTGATCGCATTTTGATCCTAACGGGTGTCTCAGCGCACCACTACAAAACACATAGGAATTACCTACATTTAATATAGGTACAATTTGTTTATTTATAGTTAATACACGTTTCTTTTATAATTTGTATAAATGTAATTAAATCAAATGCAGCGAATAAAAATAACTCCACATCCATTACGCTGAATGTTTCATTTTCCCGCTTCGCTTCTCTTCCAAATTACTTTCCCCCTTCTCCAATCAGCGATTCAATTTTTTCCGCCCGATATTCCCATTTTTGTCATCATCACTCCTCCTATCCAACCTCCCCAAAAGAGACCTGGCTGTTGTCCGGCTCCAACGAGAAAGCGGAGATTATTAAATTCCAAGCGCACGAACCACTTCAACTCTATGGCCTCGCTGCCACCTTTAGAAACTACGATCTGGGATGTCCTTCATAACACTTCAAGCATCACCACCGCCAAAAATGTACTATCGCCCTTCTGCGTCGGCGGCTGGACCAAGGATTCCATGGAGACATGCATTGAGGTAATGGATGGTGTGCAGGTAGCTTATATGGGGAAATCGAGCACTGATGAGGCGGACTAGATAGAAGTTGGTGACTGCTAGAGGTGTGCCAGCCCGCACGCATCTTCTTGAATGATCTTCAATCATGATATTTGGAACATGTCTGTACAATGGTCATGAGATGCATCCTGAAATCCTGTCGGGGATGTAGCCGTAAATTAGTAACTTCACCTCAAGAACATGGCAATGGGAACGGATCAAGAGAATGTGATTACTCACTGATAGTCATGATCCGACGAACAATGGTTCCTGGAGGCATTGCCCGGAAGGCAACATATGCACAACCAGGATGGGCGTTTTCTGGTTGTTCCAAATCGAAGGGTGCCCTTTTTGTTTATTAATGATTCATGTGGATTTTTATATAATACCATTTGCATACTTTTCTCTATGGTGATGTTAACATATATTGATGTGCCTCTTTTGCTTTTTAAAAAATCAGCTGATGGATGAACACTATTTTATCTAATTTATGGTTGTTATTTAACTTTGACTACTGACGCTTGGGTTCAAGTCTCTAGAATAGGGTCCTGTTGGCCAATATATAAGCTTATCTATTTCTTAGCTAACCTATATGATAATAGTATCTTCATTTAGTTTAATACATATATGTGTGTAGCATCCTCGTTTAGCTCAACACCGACTACCGGCTATAAATGTATTGTTCTTTTCTTGACGTTTTTAATACAGAATAGGGCTTCTCAAGTACTTTGCAGAGTTTGTTCTCTGTAAAATCGTTATGATTATTCCTAAGGTCATTATTTTAGTGAATAAAACCCACTTGCATTGTTAGTTGTCAAAGTCAGTGTTAATGGGTGCATGTGTTTTACTGAACATTCCCAAGTGCAAGGTTTTAGTATGTGGTGGTGAATGGTTGGATTTACATGCAGCATGAATGTATCCAAATTGTGGCTACCTTGCATTTTACTATCATAACATAAATAGACATTTAAGAATCCTTCAATAGTATTTGCATGAATATTATGTTAGTAGCTATCAAATAATGTGCTATAGCAAGTGTATTTTGGTATTATTAATTTTTTCCTGGTTACTTAACAGGTTGTTACCTAAAACCTCCTTGGAGGTATCTATTACATCTATATTTCAGGTCCTACTTAGAGTAGTGATGTAGGAAGGGTTTAATCTCAAAATTGTAAAATAAAATGCCTTTTTGAAAATCATATATGTGTATGTTTTATTTTCTTACTGTTCTTGTCTAATTACCTACATGCAGTATACATGAAAAGTTACTCCAAAGCTTACTTTTTTAAAATTTTATTGTTTGCAGGCTGGAGGCCGTCTGTACTCAGTTATGTATCTTGATAGCATTTTAGGTGGAAGTGCATATAATGAGGTATAATATTGTAAGTACTGCTTGAAGAGAAAGCAATATCTGGCTATTTATCAATTGCTTAACGTTTCAAGGTAGTAGTATATGTTAAAGAACATGGGTTCCTCATTAAAGATCTCATACATGATTGCAAAATGTCAGACCAATTGGATTTGTTGTATTGGAATTTCACATTGTCTAGCTAGATTGTGTATTTGAAATGTCATGTAATTTGAAATTGAAATCCTCTAGAAAAATATGAGTGGAAGCAACCCCCACCTTCACATTCAGCCTTGAGATGGAGGCTTTGTTGTCGGCCTCTCTATTCTATGGTTTAGAAAAGAGTTTCACCCCAGCGGAATAGTTGGCCTTATTATATTTTATATTATCTAAGTACCAATTAATATGAAAATACTGATCAAGATTGGTTATTTCGAAAACCAAAACAGCAAGAAAGCTCAACAAATATCCATGTTTCAGACCTTAATAACTGAGACCAATTGATCCTCACCTTAGATAGTGATAACCTTGGGTAAATGATCATGCTCCAATATTTCTCAATAAAAATGAGACAACTAATCTCCAGAATAATATATCATACTGCAGGCACACATTTTTGATGATATTGACATCTAATAGCTGTTCACATCCACTTATTTAGCTATGGATATATATATATTCAGTTCATGAAAATATTAGTTTGGAGTACTTCTTTAGGCTTTTGGTTTTGTTTGACTTAGTATATACTGTTAGATTTTCCCAAAAAAGTATTCGTTTCTTTTAATAAGTGAGGTGTCTCATATATGGTGTTAGGAAAATGGAGCCAATAGTGTGAGAATCGTATGTGAACATTATTTAGCTAGTAGTGTTAAGAGTCATAAAGAATGTTAGTGATACATGTGCTACTCGATGGCATCTACATGGGAAATGGTTACTCATAAATCACATACAATGAGAAGTTTGGAACATATTTAGAATTTAATCCAGTTTGAACATGACCATTTCTGACAGTGCTAATGTTGTAGGCCAATTTTATGAAATTGAGACTACTAGTATCCATAATATTAGGAAGGGGCAGCTTGAATGATGATGCACATGTACCAACTATTAAATTCATGGACTTGGACATGGCGATGTAATTGTTGAATCAATGAAAATATTGCTTTGTATTATTCCGTAAGGCTTTAGGATTTTTTAGTATTTTATTTTGCCAGATTTTTTTATCGTATATGGAAGGAGGACTAGCAACAATCTTCCCTAGCTGATGGTATTCTTTATCGCTCGACTTGGACTAGCTAAAACTTATGGGGTACCTGATTTCACAGATTTCGTGGTTTATAAGGGACGTGGAGGAGCTCCAGATTTCACAGATTATATGCTTGTTGCAGGAGGAGTTGTGGATTTCATGGACTATATGATGTATGGTGGTTGACTGAGTTAATATATTTTCTGTAATTGTAAGGGCTCAACACGTATGACTACTTAATAGCCTTAAAAGAGGAGAAACAACGAGGCCTATGAGTCCAACAGAGTTCTCAACAAACCCCTATGAGATCTGTAACCGGTCCGAGCAGTTTTATTATTTAGTATCTGCTCAATGAAGTTATGGGCAATATCTATCTCCTGTTTATTCTCTTAGAGAATCATTCTCTAAAATCAAATGTGCTTTCTGTCCATTTTCTTAATTCTATAAATGTCATGTTGCTCTATTTTGTAAACAACTGCGTGGATATATAAGCCAAGGAAACTTTGAGGACCCCAAGAAGCCTTTCTGGACATATAAAGCTTGAGCTGAAAGGCTCATTCAAAAGGGTTGTAACATGGTCAATGTTTTTGAAGATGGCACATAATCCTAATTTGGTGTGTATATAGCAGTGAAAATTCGTACAAAATACATCTGAGATAAATTATGCATTTTATTTTAGAAGTTACATGTAGACATTATTGTTTTTTTTTGTCATGAGAAATTTATCAAAGAATTATGTACACATTATTTGTGTTATATCTTGTAAATGGAATAATTAACACATATAGTAGTACTACTGTGATAACCCAGATTTTAGGGCTACGATAACCAATATAGTATTTTAAGACCATGTATGTCATTTAGATGATTGATTCCAAATTGAGGAATTTGTTATTTAATTACTAACTCATTTCACCCCAAATAACTAGATATGCAATTGATGATTAGGACACGAATTGAGTTCGATTATGATGAATATATTGGAATCTGAATTGATTTAGGTACCTATGAGTCCAAGGGGCCCATTTAACAGTCTCAGTGAATTCAAGTGCCAAGTTAATGAAATTTGAGGTATGTTAGGATGATAAAAAGGTATTTTCTTTTGGACTTATTTTGATCAAGAGTTGAGGATCAAATGACTTGTAATTAAGGTCTATACAATTATTTATGGGTCTTTTTGAGAGTCAAGTCAAATGATGAATAGTTAGAAATTTGGGTTCAAACTTGATAATGTGAGAATTTATGTGATGAAATACCCATGGTTCAAATTTCATGGAATTCCAATTAGAAATTTGAGAGATATTGAAGTTTCAATTTCTTTTGATTCAATGATACAAGTATAATTGGAGAATATGTAAAACGAGGATATGATTTCAGCTAGTTCGGGTTGATTACCCTATCACACGGTCTTTTTTCTTTGGAGGGCTGCGTGGCACCTTGCTAGCGACTGGTAATGTTACCTGGTCGTCCATTACCTCCAAAAATGGAGGAACAAAACCAGCTGAGGTGTCCTTTAGATCCGATGAAAGGGGGAATCAAAGGGGATTCTGTTGGAAACACTATGATCTACACATCAATCCAAACTCATCGGTAGTTCACTTGACACAGTTAATGAGAGTCTGTATCCCTTCTTCTCCATCATACCTCATATGTCCATCATCCCCTGCGGCGGTGTGAGCATATTCAACGGACCTGACCTCACGGCTCGTCTGGAGGCGGCGAAGACCCCATGTTGATGGAAGGAGGTAGAGGTGGGATCCTCCATTATCGAACCACAGAGATTCTGTGCCGTCATCCTCGCCGAGCTTTCTTCCTTCTCCGGCGGCCATGGGTGGCGAGGTCAACAGTCTTGGACCCCTCAAAGTCTCGCAAGGAGTTTTGGATCCCACACTGCTCCTCATCTGAGCTCATAGCTAGGCCGGAGCCATAGCCGGAGGCCTGCGCGGGGAGTTGGAAATGACAAGACGAAGTCCTGGCGGTCGACCAGTCCTTGACACACAGGTCCCGCCGGCTCCCTCCAGGCTAACTGCTCACAACCGCGTCGCAGCAGATGAATCACGCCGGAGTTGAACATCAGGGCGGCGTCTTGGGTGGGAGAGAACCCACACACGCAGATGCATCACTGCAGATCTAGAGAAGCAGGTCGGAGGCGGCGCTCCCACACACGGCATCAGGCAGAGCAGCATCCCATGGCTGCGGCACCTAAACTTTGGATGTGAACGCTGATGAGATGGAGCCTTGTCGGACGGCCTGGTGTCGAGCGGCAGCCATTGGAGGCGGATTGGAGGAGATTGCTGGAGGAGGCACCTGCAGAGCCGATGCTGGAGTCATACGGCTTGCTTTGCGGTAGCATTTGCAGAGAATCCAGGCGGGCGACGACATGAGCTTGGCAGATTCGCTGAGGGCGCATCATGCGCGAGGAGAAAAGGAGCACTGCCGGAGTTTCAGCTACTGCCGCAGCGGTGCTGGGAACCTGGAGGCAAGCGGGCAAAACGCTGCCGTTGCAGGAGTCGCTTGAATCGCGATGAAGGAAAGGAGAAATGGGTTAGCGGGTTGAGGCCTCTGTGGATCCATTTGAAGATCCGACTGCCACACAAATATAAAGGTAAATATGTTGTTCATTTCCAGAGAATGACCTCATCTTAGAAAATACTTTATAAATAATGCCCTTGGCCAATAAATCTCCCCAAAATATCCCTAGACTCAGAAACATACCTAGTTTATTATAAGCCAATTAAATCAGACCCTTAAAGTAGTAATATTCATGATTTTTAAATTATTAAATGATGCTTCTTTTAGGGTTCATTAAATATAATAAATGATATACAGTTGAAATAAATTCTCAGAAAATTATACTAGAACCCTTATAATGATGAAAACCCATTTGTGAACTCTATTTTGGGGTTTTATTGATCAATATTAGGATTTTTCTGCTTAAAGACTAATTAGATGCTTTAACACTTCTATAATTATAGAAAATAGGAAAAGCATCAGAAAAATATGAAATTCATACCAGACCTTAGTTATGACATATAGATCAGTAGAAAAATATCATAAATATATTTTAGATCAGTAACACCTAGATTTGGCCAAACCCTACTTTGGACCAAAAATTACTAAGAATATGATGTACATATATTAATGATGAATATTTATTATTAATCAGGTCATTGACAAAGTTCTAGATGATCAGGATGTGATTAGGAATCTCTGAACTCAGGTACGTGGGTTTTTATTAAGTATAAGACTAGTTTTCATGAATGCATAATGATATGATGTACTTTGGATGCTTGTGTTTGCATATAAGTTCTTGGATGTGTATTAGTAGTATATGCTCCACAAAACATTACAGAACATAAAAGAATATAGATGGTTTGTAGCTACTGAGTGGATATATGCGCTCTCTCTCCCTCAATTCTCTCTCTTCCTCTAAATATAAGGTCGGCATTCGGTCCCCATAGCCCAAGGGGCGGGGAAAAATGAAGTGCGACATCTCTCTCTCTCCCCTCTGAATATAAGGTCTACACCCGGTCCCCATAGCCCAAGGGGCAGGAAAAAATGAAGTGTGACACCACTTAGTAGTACAAACGCATCAAAAGGCATCTAAAAATGTATTTACCTGATTATCGCTTTAAATAATGTTTTCTTTTACTCTTTCTTTCTCAAGATTATTTCAATTATGCAAGCATATTAGTATGTATCTTTCTACCCACGTGCACAACACCTTGTGTGTTGATTCGTTGTTTCACGTATGTTTTAGGTTCAGAGCTAGCTTGGGATAAAAGACGGGAAGTGAGCAGTTGTCCAGGTTGTACCTATTGTGTAGATCCTAGTTTAGCATACATGTTCTTAGACTGTAGAACTTTCATTCAATATGTAATTGTAAACCATTGTGTAATAAATTCATGTTGTATAAATTTACATGTTGAATGTTGAAAATGTTATGGTTGTATGTTCATGTATGCGTATTATTCTTCCGCATCGCTTTCTGATATGATTGGATGATGTTTTCAGATTCTGACATCTCATTCTCAATAGGGTTTGAAGAAATCAAAATCCGAGGACATCACAGTTGGTATCAGAGCATGAACATTAGCTACACTTGACAATTACTCATCATGGAACATAAAAATTAAATTTCACCTTTCACTTTAAATACTAGATACTTAGTGAGTTGTTGAACAAGGATTAGGTTCGACCTAGCCTCTAGGTTAGAACCAAGATGTTCGAGAACTAGGTTTAGACAAGTGTCTGAAACCCTTTCCATAGAGAGCTCATATGTATTGGGTAGCTATACTAGTCTACGCCATGTTCTCACCATTTCACTAGGTGACATGGAACTTTACTATCTACTGTGTGTGGGACACTCGATTTTGCTGATTTGGTTTTGTTTTCCAATCGGCTCGAGCCTCGACAGTTTTATCTGATGTCTTGCTTCTCGGAGAAAAACTATATATTTTACTAATATATGTAAATATAAAAATGTGTCCCTCACACAGGAGAGTAGTAGGTGTTCATGCAATCTAAGTGAAAGGGAGTGACATCAGTCTAGAAGAGAGAATAGATCTAGATTAGATGTCTAGAGCCTCATAAGGTTATGTGATAGATAGATAGACAAAAGAAAGATCAAGGAAATAAGTATTTAGAATCTTACCTAAGTTGATCTATGATGGTATAATTTTCCTTATTAAGATTTGAGTTGCACATGAGCTGAATCCACTCTTAGAGGATCTATGCTAAGTTGTGATGATGATAGTACATTCCCTTTTTCTACTTATGATAAGCTAAGTTAAGATAGAGATGAGCCTCAAGCTCTTATACAAGGAGGATATCTAGTGGTAGGATGAGATATGTGGTGAACTCTAGAGAGAGTAAGACCCACAAGGAGAAGGTCATAGGACCTAGACTCCAATATATGAGATATGTAGAAAAAAAAATCCTACACTAGATTACTCTCGAGTGTTGAGTTGAGTCCTTATGCATGATTCAAATCTATATGTGAGAATTGGATAAAATAAAAGGATGGGAGATGATCCATATGATAAAGTCAATCCTGTGGCTGAGTTAGGTCCTAGCTAGAGTGACATATTTTGATAATCTCATCATTAGTTGCAAGTGAGGTAATATATGAACTCTAGTTACGAGAGTATGATGCTTTGTGCAAAAGATACTCAAAATACATGTTCTCCCTTCTTCTTCTCTTTCTTAATATATGATGATATAAACCTCACTTGAGCTATATAGATGATTTATATATGAGGAGTCACTCGCATAAGCTTGACCTATTCTATATTTTTCCCCCCTATATCATACATGTAGCATCCAAGATTGAAATCATGATAAGTTTGACTTTAAAATATTCTCTTCCCCTTCATATGAAATACAAAAGATATGATGCTGAGATCATGGGATAAACTTAGTATATTCTCTTTTTCCCTTCACATAATACATGTAAGACATAAAAGTTTGAACTCATGAACTTGATATAAAGATATTTTTGGATCATAGGATATATGATCAGAAATATAGTTCATAACTTTGATCCTTCTCAGTGGATGCTTCTAAGTTGAGAATGAATATCACACCATAGGGTGGAACCCTAATGGTCAAGCATGTTACATAATCCCTTCTTATGTAGAAAAATCCTAATATCAAGGATGAAGATAAATCCCCTCTAATGTTGAAATCATTGTAAGATGTTGATCATAAAACATATTAATGATGTTAGATTTGAACGATCTGAATATCATGGCATATAAATGAATTCCTCTTGACCTTAAAGTATGAACAAAACATATATCCTTAGGGGTGATGTAATTCTAAGATATCATAATGTCATGTTATGGTTAAGTGATGCTTCCACATATATATAAGGTGGGGTGGACACACCCAAGAATCGCTAGACCCTAAGCTGACAACTTAGAGTGCATATAACTATGATGGTCTTAGAACCTAAGCTATGATGATGTAAATCCTATAATGAAAGAATGTCCTGCGATGATTGAGATGATAAATGCTGCATTGACCTATATAAGGTGGGGTGGGTACACCCTAGATGATGGAGAACATAATATGTCAGCTTGGGATACATATGGAAATATTAGAACTTTGGCGCCTAGAAGTGGTGGCCTTTATAAAGTAAGACACTTTGGTATCACCTTAAGCATGTCATTAGTTGAATTTCGAGGACGAAATTCCAAATAAGGTGGGGTGAATGTGATAACCCAGATTTTAGGGCTACGATAACCAATATAGTATTTTAAGACCATGTATGTCATTTAGATGATTGATTCCAAATTGAGGAATTTGTTATTTAATTACTAACTCATTTCACCCCAAATAACTAGATATGCAATTGATGATTAGGACACGAATTGAGTTCGATTATGATGAATATATTGGAATCTTAATTGATTTAGGTACCTATGAGTCCAAGGGGCCCATTTAACAGTCTCAGTGAATTCAAGTGCCAAGTTAATGAAATTTGAGGTATGTTAGGATGATAAAAAGGTATTTTCTTTTGGACTTATTTTGATCAAGAGTTGAGGATCAAATGACTTGTAATTAAGGTCTATACAATTATTTATGGGTCTTTTTGAGAGTCAAGTCAGATGATGAATAGTTAGAAATTTGGGTTCAAACTTGATAATGTGAGAATTTATGTGATGAAATACCCATGGTTCAAATTTCATGGAATTCCAATTAGAAATTTGAGAGATATTGAAGTTTCAATTTCTTTTGATTCAATGATACAAGTATAATTGGAGAATATGTAAAACGAGGATATGATTTCAGCTAGTTCGGGTTGATTACCCTATCACACGGTCTTTTTTCTTTGGAGGGCTGCGTGGCACCTTGCTAGCGACTGCTAATGTTACCTGGTCGTCCATTACCTCCAAAAATGGAGGAACAAAACCAGCTGAGGTGTCCTTTAGATCCGATGAAAGGGGGAATCAAAGGGGATTCTATTGGAAACACTATGATCTACACATCAATCCAAACTCATCGGTAGTTCACTTGATGTACTTAATGAGAGTCTGTATCCCTTCTTCTCCATCATACCTCATATGTCCATCATCCCCTGCGGCGGTGTGAGCATATTCAACGGACCTGACCTCACGGCTCGTCTGGAGGCGGCGAAGACCCCATGTTGATGGAAGGAGGTAGAGGTGGGATACTCCATGATCGAACCACAGAGATTCTGTGCCGTCATCCTCGCCGAGCTTTCTTCCTTCTCCGGCGGCCATGGGCGGCGAGGTCAACAGTCTTGGACCCCTCAAAGTCTCGCAAGGAGTTTTGGATCCCACACTGCTCCTCATCTGAGCTCATAGCTAGGCCGAAGCCATAGCTGGAGGCCTGTGTGGGGAGTTGGAAATGACAAGACGAAGTCTTGGCGGTCGACCAGTCCTTGACACCCAGGTCCCGCCGGCTCCCTCCAGGCTAACTGCTCACAACCGCGTCGCAGCAGATGAATCACGCCGGAGTTGAACATCAGGGCGGCGTCTTGGGTGGGAGAGAACCCACACACGCAGATGCATCACTGCAGATCTGGAGAAGCAGGTCGGAGGCGGCGCTCCCACACACGGCATCAGGCAGAGCAGCTTCCCATGGCTACGGCACCTAAACTTTGGATGTGAACGCTGATGAGATGGAGCCTTGTCGGACGGCCTGGTGTCGAGCGGCAGCCATTGGAGGCGGATTGGAGGAGATTGCTGGAGGAGGCACCTGCAGAGCCGATGCTGGAGTCATACGGCTTGCTTTGCGGCAGCATTTGCAGAGAATCCAGGCGGGCGACGACATGAGCTTGGCAGATTCGCTGAGGGCGCATCACGCGCGAGGAGAAAAGGAGCACTACCGGAGTTTCAGCTACTACCGCAGCGGTGCTGGGAACCTGGAGGCAAGCGGGCAAAACGCTGCCGTTGCAGGAGTCGCTTGAATCGCGATGAAGGAAAGGAAAAATGGGTTAGCGGGTTGAGGCCTCTGTGGATCCATTTGAAGATCCGACTGCCACACAAATATAAAGGTAAATATGTTGTTCATTTCCAGAGAATGACCTCATCTTAGAAAATGCTTTATAAATAGTGCACTTGGCCAATAAATCTCCCCAAAATATCCCTACACTCAGAAAAATACCTAGTTTATTATAAGCCAATTAAATCAGACCCTTAAAGTAGTAATATTCATGATTTTTAAATTATTAAATGATGCTTCTTTTAGGGTTCATTAAATATAATAAATGATATACAGTTGAAATAAATTCTCAGAAAATTATACTAGAACCATTATAATGATGAAAACCCATTTGTGAACTCTATTTTGGGGTTTTATTGATCAATATTAGGATTTTTCTGCTTAAAGACTAATTAGATGCTTTAACATTTCTATAATTATAGAAAATAGGAAAAGCATCAGAAAAATATGAAATTCATACCAGACCTTAGTTATGACATATAGATCAGTAGAAAAATATCATAAATATATTTTAGATCAGTAACACCTAGATTTGGCCAAACCCTATTTTGGACCAAAAATTACTAAGAATATGATGTACATATATTAATGATGAATATTTATTATTAATCAGGTCATGGACAAAGTTCTAGATGATCAGGATGTGATTAGGAATCTCTGAACTCAGGTACATGGGTTTTTATTAAGTATAAGACTAGTTTTCATGAATGCATAATGATATGATGTACTTTGGATGCTTGTGTTTGCATATAAGTTCTTGGATGTGTATTAGTAGTATATGCTCCGCAAAACATTACAGAACATAAAAGAATTTAGATGGTTTGTAGCTACTGAGTGGATATATGCTCTCTCTCTCCATCAATTCTCTCTCTTCCTCTAAATATAAGGTCGGCATTCGGTCCCCATAGCCCAAGGGGCGGGGAAAAATGAAGTGCGACATCTCTCTCTCCCCTCTGAATATAAGGTCGACACTCGGTCCCCATAGCCCAAGGGGCAGGAAAAAAATGAAGTGTGACACCACTTAGTAGTACAAACGCATCAAAAGGCATCTAAAAATGTATTTACCTGATTATCGCTTTAAATAATGTTTTATTTTACTCTTTCTTTCTCAAGATTATTTCAATTATGCAAGCATATTAGTATGTATCTTTCTACCCACGTGCACAACACCTTGTGTGTTGATTCGTTGTTTCACGTATGTTTTAGGTTCAGAGCTAGCTTGGGATAAAAGACGGGAAGTGAGCAGTTGTCCAGGTTGTACCTATTGTGTAGATCCTAGTTTAGCATACATGTTCTTAGACTGTAGAACTTTCATTCAATATGTAATTGTAAACCATTGTGTAATAAATTCATGTTGTATAAATTTACATGTTGAATGTTGAAAATGTTATGGTTGTATGTTCATGTATGCGTATTATTCTTCCACATCGCTTTCTGATATGATTGGATGATGTTTTCAGATTCTGACATCTCATTCTCAATAGGGTTTGAAGAAATCAAAATCCGAGGACGTCACAACTACTTGGGCTACATGGAGCATTTTATTTTTTTCTCTCAGGTACCGCACATAGCTTCAGACTGTAAACATGACTCCTAGAATGTATATTTTCAGAATGTACATCTTCAGATGTACTTCCCGAACTGTTGTTTTCTGTATTTCTAGAATGTACATCTTCTACAAAGCATATATTTCTTCTAGGTCTACAAAAAATGCAACCAATGATGAAAAAAATAGAAGCTACTCTGGAAAGCGTGCTGAAGACATTCTAGGCATTTTTGGAGCAGGTGTTGTTCAGGACAAGCAAAAAAGGTACTAGAAATGCAAACATATAAAGGTAACATAATTATAGTAGTAGATATAAAGTTTTTTTCCTTTGGTTTAATGTGTAAGTGAATGTCATGCTTTAAACCAAGATCAAGCCTAAATTTTAGAAGTGATCCTGAAATTTATGAGAATGCCGGTGTTTCTTTGAGAAAAGATTTATATTGATCCGGATCACATCAAGGAGGTTAGATATTCTTTGAATTCGTTTTTAGATGGGGGCAAGACTTGTTGGTCTGGTGTAGACCCTGGGTTCCATTATTCTGATTATGAAATGCTTAATCATTTCTATGTTTTTTAAATTGATGTGATCTTAAGTGTGAACCTGAAGAGCAGGTGAGGGGCTTGTTCTCTGTTGGGTCTCCAAATTTTTGTTGTGAACATGTATTTCCTTTTCAGTCAGAGAGTGTGTTGTCTGAGATAAAAGGAATACCAATTGCAACTATCCTCAAAGGTGTAGAAAAAACTATGGGACAACTATAATGAGTGACTAAACACTACACATAATCATATTTGGTTGCCTCCTTTTATTTAAAAGAAGGATGGCTCTCTTGGTGTTCAAATCTAATCTAACTCACTTCATCTTATCAACTTGTTGCAGGTACTAACAATTTTGTGGAAACACTTTGTGAGATGATATTCAGACCATCTCTATTTACAATCATCTCAGAAGATCCAAAGTAGGTAATGTCTTTGATTGGCATTACTACATTCCCATCTACTACCTCCTTTTCCGATGATTTTTTTAAGATGGCTCTAATATAGAGAATTATAACTAAACTCCACAACATGTCCATCAACCTCAAATAATTCAAATATTTTGGTCTTGTTGCTTTCAAAGTCTTCTTTAAGAGTGGATGTATATCTATCACTAATGCCACCACTCCCATCCAAGTTCATGATCCCCATCCACCTGCATTAAAATTTCTCATGCTAGAAGGAAAGCATATGTTTTTCTTAGAATGCCTATCAAGGGGGTTACCAAGACTACCTCAAGAAGAACAAACATACTTTTCTACTATAAATCTAGGAAAAAATATGCCTAATTTAAACCTAGGATTTACATAATGACCTTGATTTAGTCAATTTGAGTTACCCATAAAAGGCACACTGTACTCGTTGTGTAAGGAAAGCAAAATTCCTAAGTAATATGCCTTCTAAAGTTGAAGATGATCGAGATAGGCATTTCTAGCAGAATTATGTCCACTTGTCCAAATAATGATCACTGAGACTAGAGCCTAGTTGTGATGCATAATCATTTGTTAATAAGTATTACATATACATAAGATTGACTAGTGGCATCGGCAATCTTTTTGGGATTCATTTTTGTGATGAAGTTTATTTATTTTGTTTGGATGTCTCAACGGTTTCTCTGATTGCTAATGGCCAAGTACTTAGCTCTGATGTAGCATTTGTAGACCATTTGATTCAATTATGTCCATCAAAATGGTTCATCATGTTGTTTTCAGATCATCAAGAATTAATGGCATGTCCCTTGTGCTCTGAATTGCCTCAATCCCTTCATTATCCCTAGAATTAACACTAACAACTAAAATCTTCAAGTAGCTTTTAGCATATTCCAATCTATACTTATTGATTCCACCACCATCATCTGATAAATTGTTTAATTTATATCAACTTCTTCAAAATGATAGCCATGAGGACTATGACCATCTTTTTCCCTTTTTTGCCCATATTATGTTTTCTCCAAATATATTATTTTTGACCAGAACACTAGGCATGCAAGATTTGACTGATACATTAGACTTTGCATGTTCCTCTTTTTTCCATAAATTTTTGAAAATCAGTCACCTCCATGCATTTTAAGAGAGTTCACACATAAGAATTATTATACCATCTTTCATTTAGATGCACGTAGGTAAAAATGGTAGGATCTTTCAATTTAAGCACACATAACCAATTTCTTGTAGAGAAATAAAGAACATTTGTCTCACATCCTACAATCAGATCGGGTCATAGGCAGAACAAGCGTTTTCCACTTAGTTTTGCCTTCATGAAAGAAAGGACTTCAGATCTCATGGAGGAGTCATGTGTACATATAGCTACAACCAAATCAGTATGAGCCTGTCATTTTAAATACATTTTACTAGTAATCTAGATTGTATTAGTCGTTTGGTGGACTTGAGCACCCTTAATTGCACCTCTCACCTATCAAATATAGTAGGGTGTTATTTTTAGATGAGTTAGTCCTATCTTTCCCAAGATATCCCTAGCACATACCTTAATGTCTATGCTCCATTAACTATTCTCGACTTGAATGGTCATCTTGATTACTCGGGCTCTTTGTTTTAGGATATGACATGTCATCTTCCTTAATATACTTATTGATTCCCTGGCACTACTCAACTATAGTTCATAAGTAGGATTGTACTCTCATATGCACTAACCTTAGGAGTATTGTTTGCCTCAAATATCCAGTGTGGCACATATCATACGGGGAAGAAGGAAACTATCCCTCAGATTTGAAGCCACGTTGACCTGTGTTTGTACAACAAACAACAAAGGGAAGGGAATATACAACTAAAGGGTATGGGTAACTTGAAGAGATGCTTTGCATGATCTTCTGGTGTCTGTGAGGAGATACTAGACTAATTTGATAGGTAATGAATTCAAATTGTGTCATCTCTGTAGTCGGAGAATCATAGTATCGTGAGTCATCGAAATCTTCTGACATGGGGGAATACGGTGAACAAAAATCCTCTTTGAAGCTGAAGCACATGCCTCTGATCTAACAAATGAGTCCAAGAGATTATCCTCAAGTGAATCACCAATAGTGAGTCTATTAAGACTTGTCTCCATCATCCGCGTGAAACCCCCCTGTTCCTCTACTACTAGAAAAATTGAAATTTACTACATTTAGTTTCACTACATTTATATTATATATAGTCAAACATAACCATTGTATACAAGTTATTAAAACTGTAACAAAAAATGTAGCCATTTTTCCACCCGAAAATTTACATCCCGCTTTCCGCACTCAAATCTCCCTCCATCGAAAATTGTTTAGTTTCGGGTCCTGCTTTCCCCCCTTCCCCCCTCTTGGTCCATCTCTACCTCACCTGCTTCTCCTCCGCCAGATGCTGCATGTTCAACCAAAGTTCTATCCGCTTCCTCTTCCCATACATGCAAACCTCCATCTTATGTTCTCACTGATGTTTAGTCGCCTCACCTCCTCACAAACCATGATCCTCATTTCCCCACATACCATCTACACGAATTTACTCCTCCAGTTCAGTTGCCCTTTGGTAGTGGTGATGCTGGCTATGGTTGTTGTTGTCTTGACGGAGACAACAAAATTTCTTGGAGAGATGAACATTAGAGAAATCCGCCCTTGGGTTAATTACTGTGAAGATGCATCTCTTTTTCATTTGAAGCTCAAATTTCAATCAAGTAATTTCACACCTGATCTTCCACACATGCCAGATAATTAAAACTGCCAACCTACCGATTATCCAGCTCTTAGAAGACTCCGTTTTGCCGTGCCGGCAGAGGCCTAACCATAGCCAAGTGTCTAGAGGAGGATTTGTCTCCGTGATGGAAAGGAATCTTCTCCAGAAGAACCTCGCTGTCTGCCCTCTAAAGAAAAGATGTTCAATATCTTCAATCTCAGGTTCCTCACAACAGGAACATCTGGAGGCAATCGGGATACGACATTTCCTGATATTATCATCCGAGGGGACATCTCCCCTAACTAACTTCCAACCAAAGCAGGCTGCCTTCAGCATATTCAGGTTCCATAGATTCTTAAGCTCCGCATAGCCATTGTCAGCCTGGTTGTTCAGCATTAACTTATCTGATTTCATAAAGAAATGTCCTTGAGGTTCCATAGACCAAATAATCTTATCATCCTCCATATCAACCACTGCTCCTGCTTGTCTGATCAGGGCCATCCCATGGTCATCAACCACCATCTCAATGGCGTTCCAGTCCCACCCTAACACCTTCAATCCAAAAATCATGAACTCTAAAATCTCTATTTCTATCACTTGCCAGCATCGCATAATCAGCCAACCGCTCCTCACATCATCTCATGTCTCACCGCTCCTCACACCATCTCATGTCTCAGAAGGAGATCTCCCCTCTACTAATAATCCATCTACATTTAGGATAAACAGTTGGGAACATCCTCCATATCTTCTTCCAGGCGGGAGAGGCTGTAGCACTAAGCTTCAGATAAGGGGGAAAACATCCTGACCTATTACTTGTCCTGGATCCATATTTCTCCCTACAGAACCGCGCCGACAAGGAGCCATCCGACATGATGTCCCACGCCGCCTTTGCAGTGGATGCTTGATTAATGGTAAGAATAGATTCCAAACCCAAACTACCAAGATGGTGAGTCGTTGCTTCTTTCTTCCACGATACCCATGCCCTCCGGGTCTTGTTCTCGCGGTCAGCCCAAAGGAACTTTGAGAGGAGCTTCTCAATCCTACTATTAATCCCAGCGGGAACGCCAATAGCTGCCGCAGTGTGTAACAACGTACTGCTCAACACATGTTTGATAAGGAGTCTACGACCAGTAAAAGAAAGGAGATTAGCTTTCCATGATGCTATTTTAAGCTAATCTTGGATATCAAGAATTCGTAATCAGGGATCCTCGCTCGTCCTACTACAATGGGGGTACCAAGGTAATTGAAAGAATTGGTGGCTACATCCACCCCAACAGCTACCGCCAGCCCACACCCCGCAATACAAATGGACTTCTCCCTATTAATGCATTGTCCAGTAGCGTGTTTATACTCCACGAAAGTGTCTCTAAGCCTTCTTGCTGAGACATCATCCACATTTAGGAAAACCAAGATATCATCAGCATATAAAAGAAGGGGTGGGGCTATGCTAGCCCTCCTGGTGAGGAAAGAAGCAATCTCCGTTTCCTTGTACATCTTGGATATCCTTCTGCAAAACATCTCCTAAAAAATGATGAACAAGGACGGCGAGAGTGTGTTGCCTTGTTTAAGGCCCCTTCCTAAAGGGAAGAATCCTACTGTATTATCTCCCAAGGTCACTGTAGCCCACGACGCATTGAAGAGGCTGAGGCACAGGTGAATGGCGTCATCTAAGAACCCGAACCTGTGCATCACAAGATCCAACACTTCCCATGACACACGGTCATATGCACGGAACATATCGTACTTCACTACTGCATTGTATGCACTGGTACCTCTGCAGATGTCATGGACCACTTCTTGGGCCAATATGACATGGTGGGTGATCGATCTTCCTTTAACAAAATCCCCTTGATACTCGGAAATCATCTTGGGTAGCAAAGGCGCCAACCGGTTATTGACAGTGCGAGCTAGGATCCGTAAGGCAAGGTTTTCGACAGAAATAGGCCGAAAATCCTTCTCAATAGCAGTCGGCCTATCAATCTTCAGAATTAAGGCGATGCGGCTGTAGAAAAGGCCCCTGTGGCATGGTTGCCCTCTAAAGAAAACTTCTTTCAGAGCTAGAAAGTCTCCTTTGATGATACTCCATGCAACTTTGTAGAACTTGAGAGTAAAACCATCATGTCCCGGTGCTGAATTCTCTTCCATCTCCTCAGAGCGGCCCTCACCCTCTTTAGCTTGCAATAGAAAACAAATGAAGGATTACTGATAACCTCCTGTCGCCATACATCAGCTATCACCTCCAAACAGCCCTGGTCAAGCAGCTAGGCTGAGAGAAAGGAAAACGGGGCCTGCAAAGAGTTAAGGGTCATATCTCCTTGCCAAGATAACATCGGGCAGTGATCAGACACTTTTAGGCGGGGGAGGTGTCTCGTCTTAGAGGCAGGGAAGGCGTTCATCCATGCCGAGTTAACCAAGACTCTGTCCAAACATTGCCAAGTAGTCAGAGTATGCTGCTGCTTATCTACCCAAGTAAAGCGATTTCCATCAAATGGAAGATCCACAAGATTGCCATCAGCGATGAATCCATTAAAATCCATCATGTCCTGAAAAATCAGTTGGGCGCCTCCTCTTCTCTCGGCCGGAGCTCTAATCACATTAACATCACCTGCAATCTTCCATCTAGCATCACCAACCTCCACAACAATATCATTCAAATCCTCCCAAAGTAAACGTCTCTCCCTCGCGTCACAACTAGCATAGACTGTTGTGACAAAGAACGGAAAACCAGTCGCATCCACCGCCTTAAAAGTAATGTGTTGTCTATGTACCTTGATGACCTGGGGGGAGAAGCAACCATAAGCATAAACCCAGACTTTTCCTCCCTCCATTTCGTTATCTGCAGACCAATTACTACTAACTATTTCAATTACTACTAACTATTTCAATAACAAATCACTTACATTAATTTGAATATATGCATTAGTAGATAATAATCACCACTTGATCAAGATGAACACATGATGAACTG
This sequence comes from Alisma plantago-aquatica, assembly GCA_963693085.1. NCBI lineage: Eukaryota > Viridiplantae > Streptophyta > Magnoliopsida > Alismatales > Alismataceae > Alisma > Alisma plantago-aquatica. The sequence continues at coordinate 299,123,125 of OY856415.1, forward strand.
ATATATATTTCTAGTAAAACGTTGATGGACACATGACATATTAGGTAATTTTGAAATTTGTTACAGATTCATTAGATCATTTCATTTCTGAACTTCGGTGTAAAGTTCTATGAAGCTAACCAATCATTGTCCACCCTGACGTTTTAATATCTTGAAAGAGCTTAAAAAAATGCTGACATAGTTGTACTATGTTCAATTTAGTGATTCAATTCCATTGTATAATCTATTTGTAGGTTCTGGAAAGCTTTGAAAACATAATCTATTTGTAGCTCATACTGAGTGGCATGCTCATCTTGGAATCCTGACTCTTCTAATTATTTTCTTTTATGTACTACTGAACGGCCAAGCTGAGCAATATTTAAAACAGATCTGTCATACTTAGGAAGTTGCCTTTACATCAAGGTATAATGAACTAAAACTATTAACTTAGTTTGATTTCTTTCTCTATTAAACCATATGCCAATGAATCTTGTACATCTTGGTACGTTATTGATTTTGTTTATTCTTACTATTATTGATTCTATTTATTATTTCGTTAGCAGCTGGCACGATGGGTACTTTGTTTCCGTGGTTGAGATATCTAGTTATATTGCAACAATCTACTTGCACTGAAGGTGATAGACCTCAGGAATTATGTGGTTATATTACACCAGTCTACTTGCAATATGATATATATGGTACCAATCGTGAAATATATCGCATTATAGACATTGTTTAATACCAATCGTGAAATATGGATACACCAAACACGACTAGTAGATGATAGTCAAATATAAGTTCTTACTTTGCATGTTTCAAAAGATCTTCTAGTACTCCATGGATCACTTTAGGTAGTAGGGGAGTGGTTCTTGAATTTTTATTTTTCCTGAAGCATGTTACAGTTTTGTAATTTTTATGATTAGTACTCGAAGCACAGCCATAGGAAAGATATATGTTGCAATGAGGGAATTGGCCATGCTACTGAGCTACTAGAGATATTGTTTTTCTTATGCTTCACTTTTCATTATGCATTCTTTGCTTGCACTGAAGATATAGTTTTTTTTACTATGCTACTGAGCTACTATGTGTATTCCTTGCTTATGCAAAGCTTTTCATTATGTATTCTTTTCTTGCACTGGTGATATCATTTTTTTGGCAGAATTTCAAAGGAAATGATGCGTGCCCAGCTGCAGAAAATGGTAGAGAACATACGAAATTGGATTGTATTTCTTTTTAAGAAATCCAGATAAAATGCCCTTGCATTGAATCTATTGAAAAAGAGGGACTATAGTTGGATGAGGAAATGATGAAAGAAAATGAAATCTAGACAGGAACATTTATGTTGCCTCACTATCATTCGCCAGATTCAGAGAGAAAGGAATCAAAGGGTCCATGAGGACAAATAACTATCTACTGACGGGCTTAGGATAATCATTCAAAATGATATCCTAAGCCTTCAAAGATTATTTTAAGTAATGTATTTTGTTATATGATGCCTTACTCTATTTCCTTGCTTTGTTTTTTGCCCATCGGCATATCCACTTCGGGATATGTAGCTTCTACAGTCTAGTATGTTGCTTGTTTTATTTACCCATATGCATATCCACTTGGGGAAATGTAGCTCTTGCTGTCCTACCTTGGACGATGACTGTAATTAGCACTTGAGATGGAGTGTAGAGTGGCCTACAATCTCAAAGGAGATTCCGAAGGTCTTCTAGTGATGTTCTTAACCATGCTTCTTTGAGTTCTTCTTCTTATCCTCTGCATATATATGCTCGTCCTATTTAGTGTTATGGCTGGGCTACTACCCTGTCTTCCTTGTGAGTGGAGACACTTAAAAATAAGAAAAGTGTTGATCCCTGAGTTGATGCTATTCATTTACTCAAACTTTCCTCCTTTGTGTTTTGAACCATGGAGATGAGGAAACCAATGATATCTAATTGATTCTATGTATAGAATGAATTTACAGTTGTCTCTAATTATGAGATGTTAAGAGAATGCCTCTTTACATGCAAAATTGAATATGGAAGACTATTATGATGGTTATACATATGCTACAAAAAAAATAATGTGATTGGGTTGTACTTCCAAATGGTTTAAATAAATGACTTTATTCTGCAGGTTATAAACTGAAAATTCTGGACATGGCAAGCCTAAATGGTGCAGGTGGACTATTTTATAACTCATCCATACAATGCTTGGGCTGCAACCAAACATGGATCAATTGTCTGCATACCTGAATTTCTCTTGCCTCTTCAAGGTGGTAATTCTATAATCTCATTCTCATAGCACACTTTTTTTATGCCATGTATGAATGTTGCTACATCTTTATGAAACTATTTGGATGATCTTTTACCTTATACCATGTATGAATGCCAACTTCATCTCTATAGACAACCATATTTCCCTATTATAATGTTATACAGATGATTAACTTTGAAGTGCTTGCAGACTCACGTCCTGGAGATTTATACTACCTCCATTTGTGATCGATCTTATGGATTCATTTCTCTTTGTACAATGAGTTTGTTAAATGGACATACTTGGAGAGGTTGGTTCATGGCCTGAAAATTCTCTTTGTACTCCTTATCACACCAAGTAACATACATTTTTATTTGGACAACTTTTTATTGATTATCAGCTATGCAAATTATCTTTCACAAGTCTATCATTTTATATAGGATTTATTATTAGTGTCGTCTATTCAATGTTATAGGCATGGTACTGCATTGTTAAAATACATTGTATGTTGACAAGTGTTGTTGCAGGTGGTTTCTGGGATGCAAATCTGCTCTATTTGGTGGCAGGGAAGGTTGTTTCTCTACGTCGACTCTTTCTTTCCTTTTCTTCTCTTGGTTATGTATGAGCCTAATCTATAATATGATCAGTTAAGACGAGACATGGGATTGATTTATGAGCTTTTTGATGTCATACATCCTAGAGTTATTCTTTTTTCTTAATGTTCTTCAGATCATACAAAGAGAGGAGCTAATTTATGTTTGTCTTGATTTATAGAGGCTTGAGGATGTTGTTACCAGATCATGGAGGTGTTGAGGATAGTAGATGAGGAGAAGGGGATGTGGAGCAACAACGAGCAAGTGTGCTACCACTCTTTGCGGTCAGTCTTTAATGCCTCTCATCCTCTAGGAGGTGAAGTTGTTATTAAAATGAGCCACACCATCTTAGCAATCAGGAAGATGTTGACATTGTTCAAAATCATTCTAAAAATGGAATTGCCAGGAGGCTGGTGAAAGCTGCTCTGCTAGAAGCAGCCAGGAAACGAGAAATGAGATACTCCGACTTGAAGAAAATTGACAGAGGGGTTCGACGGCACTTCCATGACGACATAACAGTAGTTGTCATATTCCTTGATTCAAACCTTGTTAGCAAGGCTACTTCTAACAAAAGTCCAACTTTGTCTATAAAAGGAGGCGGAGTAAGTCTCCCTTCCAACTCTCTCGCTCCTTGTACCACACCAACAGATATCAACAATTCTTGAGGGGGGCATTCCCCTCATAATCACTTATGTTGTATCAATTCAAGAGAAGAAAAATTAGAGGAGCTGAGCTGCTGGATGTGCTCCCCCCGTTGATGTAGGGGGGTTATATGTGAAAGGAGCTCTAGCCACCTAGTATTGCTACTTTGTACACTTGTAGCATTGCTTTGACGATTGAAGCCCACCTGCATTAACCCTGTTGATTATGTGAAGTTTTTTATATTTAGTTTCCTCCCATCAAAGGGTTCTTCTCTCTATATAGCAACACCTTGTCATGCCAAGCCGGTGTTGCTATCTCCCCACAAGGGTTATCAGGATTTGTAGATTCTACAAAACTCTCCTGTAATCGGTAAAACCTTTTTACACCCAGTTGGGATAACTGGGCTCTTTTTCTGTAGAATTTGGTTGGAAGTTGGAATATAATCTTCAGTTTAATACAGTTTCTTAAAAAAAAACTGTAAAGTCGACTAGAAGGTTCAAGTTGTCCAGTTATATGGAGAGCACTTCCTACTGTAGCTAATTTATGAAACTAGTTTTTCAAAATTTTGAAATGTATGTTCCTATATGAATCTATGAACTATCCAAACGACCATATAAAACTTGTGGATATGCACTATGGTGTGTAGCATAGTATGTATGATTCAACTACCTATTTTGTATTGAAGAATAGGATATGGTCATTGTCTTTGAGATGGTAACAAACTATTGAAGAATAGGATATGCTTGTTTGTTCTTGATGCAGGGAATCTATCTTTCAACTCAACATTTTTTTATTCAAGGTAATGCTAAGTAAACCTACAATATGTTTCTGACTTAAAGTAATTCCACATGTGTTTTTTAGGTGTGACATTTGCATCTGCTCTGCTTCGTACTAGGTGATGTTGCTCCCATTCAAGAACACTTTACACTAGAAAAGGTATGAACTTTCATCCTAGTGTTCTTATACTTAGGTTGCCATGTGGTACATAGCACTTAAGCTTACAACATGAGTGATTGGGTTACATCTATAAAGTTCCAGAACTATAGTGTTGTTCATCTCTATTGAGGTATCAGTTGATGTCTTTTGATAATCCATCTGAGCTGTATTGGTGTTTATCCCATTTCAAACATTCATATGCTGTGTGGAAACTAGCTTTTGCAGCTTCAACTCTCCAAGTAAACACTACTGCTAATGGACTTCTTGTCTTCAAAAGCTAGTTTTCATTACTCCAGTTTATTCTCTGTTTATGTAAGAAAAAAGTCTGTTGCCAGAGGTAGGTACATTAGTTTGGAGTTGACACATTAAAACATTGCCTTCGTATCTTTAAAAACCACCCCCATACTGACATGTATTTTACATAGGATTGTTGCATCTGTATTGGTTTATTTCATTTATTTACATACATTCTTTGAATCTTGTTCTTTTAGCTCTCCTTCACCCTATTCAATCTATTTGGAATTCAGGGTATTCGAATATGCGGATGACCACCGTGCTGGGAAGATTGTTGTTGAACCGAACGGATTGAAAAAATGCTATGTAATCAGTCCTTGTTTTGATGTTGAGGTTATGGATATTGAACCATGGACCACCAAACAACTTCCTTCTCCTGGCCTCAACAGGTGCTCATTATTTTAGGGAGCTAGGATTACCAGTCCTTGGGTTTTCTCCAATGTCCGACAGCCCTATTTTGCTACATGCACACAATGAGGTAACTTTCTACCCAAATGTCTAAATGGATGGTTATCCAAGTTGATATTGTTGCCACTTTGTTAGGTTCTTGACCTTTTTTTGTTGCAATCAGGATCATCAATGTCAAAGGAGTTCAAGCACTGCTGATCACCAACAGTGGGTCACAAAAACTGAAGGATTTCTAAATTTTGGTGCTGCTATAAAACATGCAAAGGTATTGGGACTTCGGTCTTCTGGTTCTCTTTCTGGGAAACAAACCTATAGCAGCAAGAAAATAACAACAAGGCAACTAATTGAACTTGGAAATTTGTCTACAAAGAAAATCCTGATGCTATTTGTCTTGATGGGTCACAATAAGGAAACTCCAAACAGAAATAGGGACTCAAGTCGCAATGGAACCACTCAAAGGGCTTTAGCAATGGCCACTTTGACTTCTGCTTTCAACCCCACATCAGCAGAACCTACTGCTCCAAGGCTGTGTCACGGACCCAAGCATCTCAAAGAGTGGCTGCAGTTAACATGCACTTTATCTGGTGTACTGACAGTTGAAAATAAAGGATATAAAGAGCCTTCTTCTACATGGTTTATTAGAAGCCCTTCTCTTATCTGCCATAAGAAGGGTTCCTAGAGAGTTAAAGTAGTGCACATTGTGTAATAGGGGCAAGGTATATGTCCTCCCCGTGTACATTTGACATTTTAATATAAATGAAAGTAAGATTGTTGGCATAATGAGCATAACTTGGCCTAACTACTACAATTATATATATATATATATATATATATATATATATATATATATATATGTGTATATATGTGTGTGTGTGTGTAGTAATTGTCGCCTTTCCCTACACATTAACTTCATATAAAATGTATTAACTTCATGTTTTTGCTACATACTGACTATATATGCAATTGTAGTCATACATTTAGCTATAATTATACTTATATTTAAATATGTAAGGACAATATCTATCTACGCTTCCGGATACATATGAATTAGTAGCGAATGGATTATCTAACTACATATTTGAAAAATATAGCTAAAGTCTTTAGCTATACGAGCATATACTACAATTTGTATGTGTAAAGAAATATGTAGTTAAAGCCTTTAGCTACAAAATATGGGGTTTTCGCTACAATTTTTTTTTATAGTTAAAGACCATTTTTTTGTAGTGCACGTCCTCCTCCTTGCGAGTATGTGCGAGTGCTGTCGCTTGCTCTCGGTCTCCAGAACTTCCATGGTTCCACACTTCGGAGAGAAGCTAGTGGTCAGTCGGGCCTCTGACAACCTTCTTCAGCCGCCGCTAGATTCGTCTGCCCCTCTTATGCACCGATGGAACGGAGGTTGCTTATGGATCCTTCACCTCTATTCTACACTCTCGTGATGCAAGTTCACAACGCCATCCATGGGTGGTGTGGTGTCTGTTTCTCTCGTCTTTCCTTGAAACAACTAGGCAATGGGTTGATCTATAGTTCTCCGTGCTAAGACAACCACCCACTTATCCAGTTGAACTCCCGACTAACACCCATGATCGATGATCATGTAAACAGAATCCAACAAGGGCTAAATTGCCTCCCATGTTGTGGCTTTGAACTGGAGTAGGGGATAACTTCTCAACCCTCTCGTGTATCCATCCAAGGGCCAAAATACCTCCACGCTACTGATCTATAACCTGATGGTTGTGTATGACTGCATTGCCAAGTAAGGAAAACAACCACGTCACCCTCACGCTTCACCAAGGCATGACAAGGGGCATGCCGACAATTTAGGCTAATGGGTTCCATACTTTTTCATCACATACCTTGATTATTCATCATTTAGTCGACATTCAAACATCCATATCTCTCACTACGGAAATCATAGATTAGTGAGAATTCAAGCATGGCTTTATCATAACTCATGCTACACTATACTAAAAGTTGGTGCCAAGCTACCACTATTTGACCGATCCATCACTTCATTCAAAACAACACCTAGTTAAGGGTGGTTATCATGATATTAACAGCAAAAGACTTCAACTTATGTCAAATCAATTGGAGTTCCTCTATATGATCAAAACACATACCTCCATATGATCAAAACACACTTCTGCTACTATGCCATTATAATATGTAAAACCAATTAGGTTGACACTATTACAATGTATACATCATCATCATCATACATACATACATACCCAAATGGATTATTCCAATCTCTAATCCATGATCATATTATTGAATTGAATAACCAAGAACCTCAAAGTTTCACTCTATTACATCCTACACACCTTAAAAATAAATTCATCCTCGAAATTAAGTCAAACAAATCCAGTCTATCCTCAAAATTAACCATGTTATTACTTCAAGGAGAAACCAAAAGGTCTATGTTCACTTGTAGGGTACTAACATGGGTGCAACATTTCAATAAGAAGAACTCCATAAAAGGTTGAACAAGGTTTTAGAAGCTTAGGTTATGTCACAACATATTTCATATGTTAGGATTGCATCCTTATATTTAACCTTACATTAGGGTTTCCACATCATATTACCATGTTCTAAAGGAGTTAACTAAAGTTAATCCATTATATCAAGGTGTCATCAGCATCAACATTATATTGAGCTAATTGTTAGATCATGATCAACATTAACATATGTTGTTTAGTAGTGAGTAAACTATAATTAACCCACTATATCCATCAAGATCATATCATGGTGTCATAATCGTTATGTTGTGCTAACTGTCAAACTTTATTTTTTCATCTTTATTACTAACTAAGACTAACAACTCATGTAAGATGTTTCATTCATTTGATCTTATTTCATTGCTCATAATAAATTGCAACATTTACTAGTGATTTGATCACAAGATTAGCCAAAAATATCACATTATCATCATTATTCATGTATATGGTTAACCATTTATGCATTGATATCAATTAAACCATCTCTATATTTACATTATATCTTGTCCATATATCACATCTCGAGATTAGATCACATCCTTACATTTATCATATCATGGTTGTGCTAAACAAACTCATGTGAGTGGCTTGTGAAACATATATCAAAACTTTATCTAGCCCAATTGATGTTCTCCCAACCCTTATCCTAAGGGTAGTGTCATGCTCAATCACTTTGAGCTCACTCAATTCTATGAGTATTATGTGCACTAACTTTATCTTCCCTCTTTGATCTAGGGTTCTCTGATTACCTCATTGGCACTAGTTATCACTTCACAAGATCTAGACACATAAGCACAAACTAAAACAAAATAAGATATGACATACTCTCTGTAGCTTTTATACCTATGAATCACGCTTAACCAAAGCCCTCTTATATATGCAACCACTAGATTCCTATAAGGAACCACCAACCCTATCTTGAGGTACAGAAACTGACATAGTTACCCCCTCCAGGGCCTTAGGCTCTCTCTCCCTCACCCTGATGGTAGGTTCTGGTATACATATTCACATATACACATATAAACAACCTCTCTCTGACACTAGGGTTTGGTCTTCCCAAGGACATCTAGGGTTCAACAAATCTATATGAATCATGCATAAAGCAACTCAACTAATTCACTCAAGAGTAGTCTAGTTTAGGACATATCATATCACATATTTCTCATATTCCTCATATCTTAGAGTTTAGGTTCTCTAACCTTCTCCCTGTGGGTTTCACTCTCTCTGGAGTTAACCCTATAACTTGTCCCAACACTAGAGGTCCTCCTTCATAAAAGATATTGAGGTTTTTGCTGATTCACATCCTTATCTTATGTTATCTTATCTCATAAAACCTATGCACTTGCATCATCACACTTCTATCAAAACCTAAAAACTGAACCTTAATCCTTAAAGACAACATTGATCATCATAAACCATCTCATATCATCTCTATACATCTTAGATCGTCATCTAATCTTATTCCATCTATCTCATATTCCAACAAGGCTCTAGACATGTAATCTAGAACTACTCTCTCTTCTAGATTGATATCATACACTTTGACTTAGGTTGCATGACCACCTCCTACTCATACATGTGTGGGGACACCTTTTTGTAATACATATATATAATAGAATACAAAATAGTTTTTCCCCAATAAAACATGTGTCGGAGAAAACTACCATGGTTTGATCTGATTAGAATCAAAAACTAAATCCTGAAATGAGTGTCCCACACATAGTAGAGAGTACAGTGCCATGAAAACTAGTGAAAAGGGTGAGAACAAAGTGTAGACTAGTGTAGCTATTCTAGACAATGAGCGTCATATGTCTAGGATTTCTCTTCCCTTGATGTACGTCATTTCCAGATAATGCAACGTCCCATACTACTGCACTATAAGGAAAAATGACATCTAAGGACATTCTATACAAAAAGAACCAGTCTAGACCTAGTTCTTGGACATCAATGTGCTAACCTAGAAGCTAGGTCAGATCTAGTCTCTAAAGACAACTAATCTAACCCAAAAGATTATTGAGTTCAAGGTTTTCTTTAGTTTTGAGTTGCATAATGAGAAAATGTCAAGTTTTGCTATTGTTCATTCTCTGATACCACCCGTGCATCCCCAGATTTTATAAAACTTAATATGATGTGTGATGTCCAAATTGAAACCCTCACCTCAGCCAGAATCCCAATTTGAGTACCACATACTAGGCTAAGAAGAAGAAAATCAGACAAAGTCAGAAGGAAATAAACGGTAGCACATGCACATGAACAATAATAAAACCGTATAACACATGTTGACCATTCAACATATAATTACAAAATAAATGGTTATAGCATTTGATTTTACACATTGAACAACAACCTTCTACATATACATGTACTACCACTAAACTACATGATCGTAAGACAACAGGTCAACCTATACATTAGCTCGCCACACAACTCTCAACTATCCCGAATCTTCCAGAACATATGTCCACAACCTAAACAAAAGATTACATGTGGTACACATTGTCTTTTTATATACCTCTCATTATTAATCTTGGAAATAAGATAAAACTGATACTTGGCACCTATAAAGAAATATAAGAAAAAGCATATACTTGAACAAATATGTTCATTAACAAAAGAGAACACATATTTTAAGCACATTTCCATTATATCATCCATGCACTTACTGCCTGAGAGTTGAATGCATTAAGGCCTTTATGATCACTACCAAAGAGTTAGATTATATGTACAATGTGAACACTACCAAAGAGTTAGGTCACTTCCAAGCACATTGCCAAAGAGTTAGTGCTTTCATACATACAATGTGACCACTACCAAAGAGTTAGGTCACTTCCAAGCGCAATACCAAAGAGTCAGTGCTTTCATACATACAATGTGACCACTACCAAAGAGTTAGGTCACTTCTAAGCACACTGCCAAAGAATTAGTGCTTTCATATAATAGAAAAAATATATTATATTTGATGTGTTCATAGAAATAAGTATGGAAAATCAAGCAACATATCATACAAGAACAATCATTTCAACCAATACAATATGCCAAGTATTTACTACCATATAACACAAGCATACTGTATAATAAGCCAAGTAAGTGGTAATGGAGTACCTTGATCACAGATAAACCTAATCATCTGATATCCCACATGTCAACTATAACCTTGGTCATACCTGATTAAGATAAGATTACATATCACCATTAGGTTCTCATCATCTTGCATCTCATCTTAACCCTAATTATGTCCATTAGGGTTTAGCTTAGTTCATTAGGATATGTGTATCATTACTTGCATTCTTGTCTTAGATTTATCTAACTGATGTCATCTTCCAGATTATGGTTCATTATCTGAACATTAGGTTCCATAGTATTTTATGCACATATTAACCCTAGGTTACATTATTAACCTATATTAGGGTTTCATAACATGTATTACGGGTCATCCTCATGCAAAGTGAATTCTACACATCTAACTAATATCAAAGTCTCACATTATCTTTTGGTACTTATATTAGGGTGTTTTGTAAATTTCATCATTTATTGAGCATGTATGTATTTATTGCATTTTATTTAGGGTTAAAAGACCTAATTAGTCATATGGAGAAAATTACATGATTTCAGGCATCCACATTATAACCACAGACCTTAGATGGAGTATAGACATGAATATGGATTTACTGACATTTTATCATAATTTTAGACCATCGTTTGATATTTATGATTCACTAAAAAAGTATTCCACAACTTACATGATATCAGTGTTATTTAAGCTTCAAACAACTGATATTATAGTTCCAAATTTTTTTGCTCATTTTTCTGAACATTTTGGTATATTATTTGTATTTTTTTGATGCCCAAGATAATTATTGTGATTTATATAAGATTTGAGTTTTTTTGAGATATTTACCTCTAGTGGCCAATCTGACCGCACCATGTGGCCTCAGGGTCATGGCTTAAGGCCTGGGTCGTCTGGTTCATGACTTGGACTGATTGGTCTTGGATTGAGGTGGCCTAGTTCATTAGCCGGCTGACTTGAGCATCTACTCCCTTTCTCACGATCTAGCTTCCATAGCGAGACTTGTTTGTGACTATCGACGCCGCTTAGATCCCCCGCCTACGTGTGTCGTCCATTATGGCGTGCCTATCCCCTATTTTCTTCATCTCTTTCCTTTAGCGCCACCCTTCTCATCTTCTCCAACTGCTCAACCAACATATCTCCTCCTTCATCTTGTAGCGTCTCCCTATTGTTGCGAGTCTGTGGGACTCAGTCACCTACGACCGCCGCTTCAGGGTATGTCCTCGATGAGAGATTGGTAGCCCACTGCTACTCCTCAATCCCTTCTGACTATGGTCCACACTCTTCTCTTCGATCGTGTTATGATCCCCGTGGGTGTCTTAACACGATTTTACCGTGCGTATAACGCAAGTGCATGTGTCAATGTAATATAGGCCTTGTGAGGCCCGAATCAAACTCAGGGAAACGGAATTCTCGATAGACTACTACTAACTACTCACGATCAACTAAACTGGTTTTAAAAATTTGAGATTTTTTTTGAAAAAGAAAAATAAAATAAAGGAAAAAAGAACGATCGATTAACTGGTTGGTTTAATCAATTTCAATGGAATCTTTAGGATTGTAGTTTCACCACGAGTTCTCGTTGCACTAAGTTTTACACAATTACCATGAAATGTCTCCTAATTCAGGTAGCGGCCTAGAATTAGAATTGCTCACTTCCACGATACAATTCACTACCGTAACCTAAGTTGGTTTCACGTCAGTAGTAACCTATGCCTTAGATAAGGTGCATGAAATTTAGGTTTAAAGGTTCCCACCATTAATCGTACATCACCTTTTCCAAAGAATTTATTGATTAATGTGATTATTGTTTCTTTTGAATCGTTAATTCTTCGTCAAAAGCAATTAAAGGTATTGGATTATCACTATGGTGATCAAGCACAATGATATAATAGAGAAAACGATAGCATACCATGAATTTTAGAGACAAATTATGATAAACTATGTGGAAATTGTCATATAACGATCACCCGGGCTACTCCCGATCTTAAAGATAAAGGGGATTAGCCCCATATGTTCATCTCAGTAGAAAACATGGTAAAGGAAAGAGGAAACATGGAGAAAATGTGAATAGATGTGAAGTAACCCCTAAACGGAGAATATCTAGGCATTCCTCAGCGTGGGATGAGCGTTCTACAACCTTCCGGTGGTGGAAAACTCCTTCTACAACCTCCAGAACAATTGGTGCGTAGCTCTGGCTCCGTTCTTCCTCCTCTCCTCTCCTCGAGACTTCTGCAGCAGCTAATGACGTTATCCATGGCTTAGAGTTGCCATTTTTAGGTATAAGCACCACTTTAGGCTTCCAAAACATCACCACTGTACGATTAGACTCGAGCTGTAGATTAACCTTATCTGACGGCGTCGATACCATTGACGCGGGTCAATGGTATCGACCCACCCTGATACCGGTGGTCCTCTACTTTTCTGGGTTTGATCTGACATGATCTTGATACCATCGACTAACTTCTGGGTCGATGGTATCGACACCTTAGGCGTCACTTTTCTATGGAATCCGACGCTGAAGCTGATTCTGCTAAGACGGAGTCGATAATATCGAAAATTTGGTCGATTGTATCGACTTGTAGAAATCTGACTCACTGAAGCTATCTTGCTACCATTGACTTCTATATCGATGGTATCGAATCATTCTGCTCTTTTACAGCTACCTCTCTATAGCCCTTTCAATACTATCGACAACCATCGATGGTATCGACAGCTGTATATATCTGTTTTGCCTGAAAATCAAAGATAAACTCGAATCAATTTTGATAACTTTGATAAATATGATCATTCATACCAAATGAGATAAAAAACGTAAATTTGATGCATAATGAGATTATAGGCTGAAGGAACTGAATCATGCAATATTAACCATGAAAATAACCAATAATCGCATTAAAAACATATGAAACTAGCCTATAAAAATGACTCAAAATCCTCGCATCAAACTCCCCTAAGCTAGATCTTTGCTCGTCCTCGAGCACAAAACTATAGAATAGAATTGCGAGGGTCTACTAAAGAACATACTAGCATAAACGACATCACTATATGATTCCCACCTGACATGCACATGTCGGCCCTCACTGACCACGGAATGGTAACTACCCTAAATGTGACAATGATCGTCCATAAGAGATATCCACCCTAAGATCAACGAACACCATCAAATAAGGCAGTTAATATAATAAAATCCTCCGGTTCAGGCTTGGTGCATCTCGTGATCTCCTATCTACGTTGCTCATATCCTAACTACCATCTACATGGAAGCAGATCTCCTGATATACAAGAATGAGGAGATAATCATGGGTGTCCTACCGTTTTGAGCAACGGGCAGATGGAGTGGGTGGTTGTGGAAGAAAAAGAAGCACATAACAATCAATCATGCAATACAAAAATTAATGACCTATCATGATACAAAATGCAAATGAAAATGTACTAATGCTACATTTTTGGTGGAATGATGAATGCACTATCATTCTGTCTCAAGATGAGATGGAATATCTAAGAAAACTAAATCATGTTCCTATTCTTCTTAATTCTCAGGTGAGAACACGTTCCTTTCTCCCTCTTCTTCTTTATTATTTCTCAAATCTTTTTTCTTCTTTTTTTCTTTTTCTTTTTCTTCAAAAATATTTTTTAAGCCCTCATTTTCATGAATGACAATGAGTTATTTGTTGAGCATTCTTCCTTTTACATAACTTGTACATTTGATGCATTATTTTTGGAGGGTATGGAACAAGTTCAACACCTTTAATATTTTTAGAAAAACATAAGACACATGATGTACTGCATGCTCAAAAGATACAAATGCATTACTACTATGACATGCACATGAAGATAATGTGTATGTATAACTATTCTCTACTTTTCATTTTTTTTTCTTTTTTTAAAGGAATATGCAAAAATGACTGTAATGCAAGATCTACCTACATGGAATGCAGCCAAAGAGTGAATGATAGTAATGTGCTCCCAGTTCTTATGGTGGAGTGTGAATGACATTGCGGTGGATAGATCACAAGACTAATTGACAGAACCATTAAAAGATATTATATGTCCCTCCTTACCGACTTGTGTACCACTAATTCAAGGGGTTTCTCTCTCTCACTTATGATTAAGGTCTCGTTACCATTTGGTCAGTTTAGGCTCAACATCCAAAACCGTACACATTTCTTGAATCATTTTGATGTACAATTATGATCATATGTTTTAAAGTTGACCTACCCAATTGTTTTCATAAGTTAAGTGTTCAATTTCAAACAAAGCAAGATTACACTTACTTGAATTTTGTTTTTCAAATTAATGCTCAAATTTCAAATTTCCCCATATGAAAACAAGAGATGACAGACATTTAAAATTAGACATCCACGGATTACACTAGATAAATGTGGATCCTAGAAAACTATAAACAATAAAAACTAGAAAATACTAAAACAAAGGAAGATAAAAATAAAGACTAAGATAGAAATTGTTCCATATCCCCCCCCCAATCTTGAATTCAACTATGTCCTCATAGTCAAAAACAACCTTAGAAGGTGGAACAGTGATACCCTTCTATTGTTGTGGCAGTGGAAATGGCGGGTACTGCTGGGTATGGGGGTCCCACTCAGGATATTGCCCCTGAAAGCTCAGATCGTAAGTCAGCATGAGCGGTGGCTGTGGATACCCTTCGAAGTAGTCGCGGCTCCAATAATGATCGTAGAATGGCTGCTGTTGTTGCTCGATCCTCCCCAACCGGTCGTAGA
Organism: Alisma plantago-aquatica; assembly: GCA_963693085.1. Taxonomy (NCBI): domain Eukaryota; kingdom Viridiplantae; phylum Streptophyta; class Magnoliopsida; order Alismatales; family Alismataceae; genus Alisma; species Alisma plantago-aquatica. The sequence continues at coordinate 299,138,522 of OY856415.1, forward strand.
CCTACTATTGGTTGGCGAACAACTGACGTTCATTCTCAAAAATTGCCTGCTGATTCACATACAACTTGTTGGTCGTGTCCTGTATATCTACAAAGGATGCAGTATGCAGTTGCTGCGTCTCCTAAATGCCTTGCAGCGTGGCATACATTCCCTACATCGAAAAGGCATCCTCTCCTTCCTGAGAGGGTTGTGGTGGTGGAGGCTGCGAGGATGATGATGCACCCGGATAGAAGCATGGCTGCTTCCTCGGTTCCACTCGTGTCTGAAGAAGAGTAACAACCTCCTCTTCCTCTGCATCGTCGTTGCCCGCATCGTATTCGTCTCACGCGTCCTCTTCCTCCTCAGAATCCTCAATGGCAATGATAGGCCACCAGAAGTGCTGGCCTGGCTGGAGGTTGAAGACGGGGTCTAGCAATGCGCGCTCCTGATACTCCTTGTTAATGTGGCAATGAGCGTATACCACACCATCGCGGAGCATAAGAAGATTGGAGTGGTGGAAATGGGCCAAGTTGGCGGGGTTCCGGCTAACCAGTATAGGGAGCGTGGACAGATCTAGCCCAAGGTAGAGGGCTAGTGGCGTGATAAGCCCCCCGAAGTGAATAGTGGCTCGTTTGGTGCTCCGCTTCACTGCCATCACGCGCATTAAGGAAAATGCACCCCAGTTGAGCTTTTCCCTCTTCAGTAGCTTGTAGTGGAAAAACAAGTCCATCTCCTAAAACTTGCTCAGTGACAATTCTCCATGAGCAAAGAAGGTAATGCACAACATACAATGAAGAATTCACACGAACGGGTGCTCAAAGTCGGCGACGACTGCATTGTGGTAGCTAAGCATCTTGCCTACCAGTGCGATCACCAACTGCGAGAACATCTCATCATTGTCGGCCTGATTGTCTGGCCGTCTGTACTTCTCAGGTGAATGCCACCAGTTATAGATGGAGTTGAACTAGTCAAACGTGACGGTGTAGTTGTGGTTGAATAGCTAAAAGGAGACTCGACCCTTGATCCATTCACAGTCGGTGGCGATTAGGTTGTTGGGCACGACGCAGATGTCGAGAGACGCCATGAACTCTACCACGAGTTCCTTGTATGTCGACCACTCGCCAAGGAATGGATGTCCCTCAACATGATAGGGAATTTGTTCGTCACTCGCATATGACAACATCCCAACTTGGCCACGGAGGACATAGTTGAGGTTGTCCTCAAAGCCAAGGTCTCAGATCAAGGCCCGATCAACATAACAAGTCGGCTCGATTGACCGCTTCATTAACTTGTCGTAGATCTTTTTCACGTCCGCCAAAGGATGTACAATTCTCAGATGGGGAATGGAGCCTGGCGGTGGTGGTACCAATGTGTCAATCTCCATCGGAGCAGCAGGCGAGGAAGATGATGCTCCAAGCCTCACCATGACAAAAATAAGAGATAGAGAAAAGGAGCTCAGCGAAGGTCGGAGAAGATGATCTCCGCTATCGAAGAAGAACTCGAGGATGATCGTCCGCTTTCTCGGTGCAGGCCCTTGATTGCTCACAAGTGCTCTAGCTCAATCAGGAGGAGAGAAGATCTAAAGGTGTGAAGAAGAAATGAACTCAACCCCTCCTTATATAGCTGAGATCGGCGCCACTATTGACTCGTATATACCATCGACGGGGTGTCAATGGTATCGACACTGGTAGCACGATCCATCTTCCGCTGCTATTGACGGTCGTCGATTGATGGATGTGGGGGCCCAGATTGATGATGCGTCGATAGTATCGACACTTTCCATGGATCGCCCTCCAAATTTGGCATGCTTCGTTGATGGATTCTCGCAGATCACTGACGTGTCCCATCAATACCATCGACGGGTTGTCGATGGCATCGACTTCTATATGCATCTCTTATCCTCGCGAGGACTTGGCTCTGGTTTTGCCTGAAGTCAAGTCGATACCATCGAATATGGTGTCAATGGAATCAACATTACATAGAATATTTCGTCTGAAAATCTCTAGAGATCTCGCGAGCATCGACCATGGGGTTGATGCTATCGACTTGCTCTAGAAAATTTTGTCGATCAGTCTGAAGGGTGGTCGATACTATCGAAGAGGCCGTCGATAGTATCGACAGAGCAAATTTTGTACAGCTGCCGCTCTGCACCCTGGTCACTACCATCGACACAATGGTCGATGGTATCGACACCCAAACAGTCCTGCACACTTAACACACATATCAGGGCATCATTTTTATACTAAAAATGAAATTAATGAAAAATACTTAAAAATACAAAAAATCAACTAAATAAAAATGCAATTACCAATGGTTGGGTTGCCTCCCAACAAGTGTCCTACTTTAACGTCTTAGGCTAGACACAATAAAGCTCATCATTCTTCCTTAAGTGCCATGAGTTTAACCTCATGCACCTTTCATGTATAATCCTCCCCATAATAGTGCTTCAATCTATAGCCATTCACTAAGAACATTTTGTCACCGTCCTTAACCATGATAGCACCATGGGGTCACACCTCCTCTACTATAAACGGTCCACTCCAGCATGATCACAATTTTCTAGGGTGCAACTTTAACCTTGAATTGAACAAAAGTACCATCTCACCCTTCTTGAACATCCGCAACTGGATATGGTGATCATGGATTTGTTTTTTGTGCTCTTTATAAATCCTTGAGTTCTTGTAGGCATTCATTCTCAGTTCAACTAGCTCATTGAGCTCTAACATTCTCTTTCTCCCAACGTCGTCCATGCTCAAGTTCAACTTCCTTAGCGCCCAATGCGCTTTGTGCTCCAATTCTACCGGCAAATGGCATGCCTGGCCGTACACCAACCTAAAAGGCATAGTGCCTATAGGTACTTTGAATGCAGTCATGTATGCCCATAATGCATCCGGTAACAGCACACTCCAATTCTTTCTTGATGAGGCCACGATGCGCTCCAGGATCTTCTTAATTTATCTGTTTGGCACTTCCACCTGGACTTGTGTTTGCGGGTGATACAGGGTGCCTACATTGTGCTTGACCCCGTATTTACTCAGTAATGCAGCAAATTTTCGATTCGTGAAGTGGGTGCCACCATCACTGATGATCATCTATGACGCACCAATCCTGCAGAGAATATGATCTTTTACAAACCTGCACACTACCACAGAATCATTAGTCCTTGTAGATATTGCCTCTACCCACTTCGATACATAATCAACATCAAGTACGATATACAAATTGGAGTTGGAGGACACAAATGGTCCCATGAAATCAATACCCCACAGATTGAACACCTCAACTTCTTGGAATACCGTGAGGGGCATCTCTTGCCGTTTTGATATATTACATGCCCTTTGACATGAATCACATCGTCTCACATAGTCATAGACGTCCCTAAAAAGTGTAGGCCAGTAAAGGCCACTCTCTAGCACCTTAGCCGCCATCCTTGCACTTGCATGATGACTGCCGGTAGGTAGTGTATGACAATGACTAAGCACACTCTCATATTCATTCTCCAGTACACACATGCACAAGATTCCATCCCTGCATTATTTCAACAAAATTGGGTCATCCCAAAAATAATATCTCATAGAGTGGAAAAACCTTTTTTTCTCTTGATAGGTCCAATCATCCGGGATTTCCTTACAGGAAAGGTAATTGACAATATGCAAAAACCAAGGATCCATCGATTCAATTGAAATAATTTTCTCATCTGGAAACATCTCAGTAATGGGTATGTGGGTATCCTTTTCATCAACCCGCTCTAACCGAGATAAGTGGTCCACAACCACATTCTCAATACCTGCCTTATCTTTAATTTCAATGTCGAATTCTTGCAACAATAAAATCCACCTAATCAATCTAGGTTTTGCATCTTTTTTCTCCATTAGGTATTTTATGGAGGCATGATCAGTCCACACCACAACCTTAGAACCCACTACATATTGCCTGAAATTTTCGAAAGTGAAAACCACGACAAGTAGTTCTTTCTCAGTAGTGGTGTAATTCAGTTGTGCATAATTTAAGGTTTTAGACGCATAAAAAATTATTGTAGGTTTGTTCTCAAGATGCTGCCCAAGAATAGCCCCAACGGAAAAATCTGACGCATCACACATAAGCTCGAATGGCTTAGTCTAATCCGGTGTTTGAACAACTAGTGCAGAAATCAATTTGTCCTTAAGCACCTCAAAAGCATGCATGCATTTATTGTTGAAATAAAAAATGACATCTTTCTCAAGTAATTCTGAAAGTGGATTAGTTATTTTCGAAAAGTCCTTGATGAACCAGAGATAAAATTTTGTGTGACCAAGGAAACTCCTCACCCCTTTTACAATATTTGGTGGAGGTAGTTTGGAAACAACCTCAATCTTTACTGGATCCACCTCTAGTCCTTTGCTAGACACCTTGTGTCCTATCACTATGCCTTCATTTACCATCATGTGGCACTTTTCCCAATTGAGGACTAAATGTGTGTCCTCACATCTCTGTAACACCTTATCAAGATTCTGCAAACATTCTTCAAACGACGCACCGTAGATGGAAACGTCATCCATAAAAACCTCCAAGCAGCGCTCCACCCTATCCGAGAAAATAGCAAGCATGCAACACTGAAAAGTGGCCGGTGCGTCGCACAAACCAAATGACATTCGGCGATAATCAAAGGTTCCATAAAGACAAGTGAAGGTGGACTTCTCTTGATCCTTAGGATTAATGGAAATCTAAATGTAACCAGAATACCCATCCAAAAAACAAAAATCAGAGCGGCCAGCTAGTCGCTCTAAAATCTGATCAATAAATGGAAGAGGAAAGTGATCTTTTAGGGTAGAGGAATTCAAGCGGCATTAATTGATGCAAACATGCAACCCAGTTACCAATCGGGTGGTGACAGGTTCATTCAACAAATTTTGAGTAACAATGATTCCCCCCTTTTTAGGGACTACCTGTGTGGGGCTTACCCATGTCAAGTCTGAAATGGCATAGATGATGCCCACCGAAAGGAGCTTGATCACCTCCATATTGACGACCTCCATCATGTTAGGATTTATTCAACGCTGTGGCTGAATCACTATCTTGGCTCCTTCCATAAGCCGAATTTTGTGCTGGCAAAGAGTAGGGGAGATCCCCTTGATGTCATAAATGGACCACCCAAATGCACCACTGTGGTTCTTCAACACAATCATCAACTGTGCTTCCTCATCGGCACTTAGATATGTCTATATGATCACCGGAAGCTTCTCATTATCCACCAAGAAAACATACTTTAGGTGGGGGGGCAGTGGTTTAAGTTCCAACTCAGGTGGGCTGACCAAGGAGGATTGAATCGGTGGTGGCAGCGGTCCTAGATCTTCATAGTGCTTGGCGTAGTAGCAAGGAAACACTTGAAGCATCTTTACACATTCTTGTAATGAGGCTCTTCTCATCCAATCTCCAGTTAAGTTGAATAGACATGCCTCAAGGGGCAGTTGCGAGTATGAATCAAACAAAGAGACCGTTATAGCCTCATACTCTATAGACGTTGAAACTTCCTCTTCTTCATCATCGAGATAACCCACTGCTTTTACAAGAGAAATTACCTTTGTCTGCTCTATGATGTCCACAACAATTGTGGCTTTATCTACTTTAGTCATGACGTGGGCCATATCAATAAATGGCTTCCCTAGACAAAGAGAGATGTTGTACTCAAAGTACTTTATTTTATGGCATTGTTCATTTACTTGTGATTGATTTGGATTTGACGACATGTGTATTTCAAATCTGTCATCGGCTATACCCATTGATAACCAGCCTCTACCCATATCCAGTATCATGTCAGCAGTGGCTTGAAAGGGTCTTCCCAATACTAGCTCATTCCCTCATTCATCTTGCATCTCCATAACGACAAAATCAGCTGGGAACACAAACCTATCAACCTTCACTAGGACACCCTCGCAAATACCATACGACCTCACCACAGAATTGTCTTCCAATTGAATTGTCATATTGATATGTCGAGATTCTTTTAGCCCAAGCTTTTTGAATGTGGAGAGGGGCATCAAGTTAATACTTGCCCCAGAATCACATAGTGCCTCACCAAATTGGACTTTACCAATATAGCAGGAGATGTTGAAACAATCCAGATCTTATCGCTTTGGTGGCAATTTTTTTTTGGTCGGTCAAAAAGCGTGTTACTATAAAACCAAAAAATTTAGGCACAGAGTGCCCCATTAAATCACAAGAAGCTAATAAGCTCGACCAGGAACATATACCCCACGTAGGGGGTATAACACTACAACTAAGGAAACATTCACTAAGAAGAACATCAAAACTAGCAAGACTAACTACCAGGAAAACCTACCAGGAGAACGATGTACAACCTGCAGATACATGCAATAAGCCCACCCACAAATAGTACCTACAGATTACAAAAAGTCAACCACCTGGTAACCCTTCCTGTAACAGCATCACTAGCATCAGATCTTCTCAGATCTGCTTTGGTGGCAATTTTCTCATAATTAAAGTGTTGACCTGCTCCTTAAGCACAACCACCTCAGTATCAGGTATCTTCCTCTTTTTGGTAATTATATCTTTCAGAAATTTACCATATGAGGGTTTCTGCTTAATCGCCTCCAACAAAGGAATATTAACAGAAAGTTTTCTAAAACTATCCAGAAATTTCTTAAACTGTGCATCCACTTTCTTGGCTTTGAGACTGTTGGGGTAAGGGATGGGGACGATCTATTCCCTCTGATGTGGTGGCACATATGGAGTCATATTATCTTTCTCCTTCTCTACAATAGGCTCATCTGTGGCCTTGTCTCCTTCACCTTCAACTGTCTCTACCACTTCAGTACCCTCTGCGGTCTCACCTTGATTTTTTGGTTGTTGGGTGCTTGGTTCATCGACCCTAGGGTTTAAAAGTTTCTTTCCACTCCTTAGTAAGATGGATTTGGCCTAGTGGTTCCCTCCTGGAACATTTGTGTTTCCTGGAAAACCTTGCACTATGGGCTTCTTTAGACTTGTTATTTCAGCTGCCATCTATGCTATGGATGTCTCAAGAGTCCTCATCTAGGATCCATGACTTTGTAGAGTTTGCGCAAACTGGTTCATAAATTCTCCTTGTTGCTTGATTTGTTAGCCAAACGTGCTCATTAGCTCTTGATTCTGCTTTATCACCTGATTGAGAAACTCATTTCTCTTTTCCTCTGCCGTGGGTTTTGGCTTAGCATCAAGATCCTGTAGGAAATTATTTGGATCCCTCAATGAAAACTTTTTATCCTTCCTCCAAGAATAGTCATTATTTTTGTACCCTTGTTATTGGCGCATGAACTTCACTTGTGCCTCATCATCAGATCCATCATCTTCTTTTACTAGCAATTTCTTGGCTAATAGGTCCATTTTCTCATTAAGCTCCTTAATGTCTTTTGAATCTCCAACAACTCGAACCTGTTCGGGTGCATCTCTGACACCCCATGTGTTACAACCCCAATTATTGGGTTCATATGATGGAAAATACAATTTTCCCAATAATTGTATGATTATGGGAATTATAGGAACTATATGTGTATTGAATGGATTTCTTTGATAATGATCCTTTTACATGAATGTTTCGTGGGCCTTACTGAGTCACAAAGCCTAATATGTTTAAAAGAGGATAATGATAATAAAAATAAATTGAATTAATACTAAGAATAGTCTTATAGAAGACCAATCATTTTTCATTATAGAGTAGATTTTCAATCCACATGGATTCTTGAGATAAAATGGAATCCCAATAAGGAAATAAAAGTTAATGCAAGAGAAAATATGAATGCAATATGCTTTAATCAGTGTTAACTTGGATAAGAAGAAAAGACATTTATCCTTTTAAGTTTGGAACTCAAGCATGCTATACGAGTAGATAATAACAATGCAAGGTTTTCCCTCTTTGTTTGATAAGGAAAATGAGTTCGCAAAAGAGAAGGGTTTGGAGAGCCTTTTTGGATGAAAAAAAAACAAGTTATCCAACATGTGTCTTTTCTTTCTATATCTATTGTGTGTAAAATTGAGGAATATTTGAGGAAACAAGTTAATCAAATTTCCTTTTGTGGACCACAGTGTGTCTTGCCTCTCAAGCATCATACCTTTCCCACTACATAGAAGCCAATAGGATTTCCTATCAAGTAACTATATAAAGAGAGAGACTTACGGATCCTTTTCCCATTGCGTGCAAGGTACCCAGCCTTTGTTGACCACAGGAAGTCTATAAGAGGAAAGAACCCGAGAGATATCTTCCTGGTTTGACATCTGGGCACAGACCCAGGAGCTTGGTCTCCGTGATAGTAGCCTATTCGGGTCCACATGTCGTAGATGTCAGTTGGTTGAGGGATGATGCTTCCTTGAAGGTAATGGCGTCAAGAAGCATTAGCTAGACTTGAGTGAAGCCCTAAATCTGACAGCTAGCAAGGAAGTCATCTGGACGACAAGGAGGGTCGTCGGACCAGTCTGCCTCTTCACCGATGTTGTTCCACAAATCGTGATGAAACCTGAAGCTTCACCCTCCTCTGTCTCGTGGATCATGGGACATGTTCCTTCATATCCAACCATGGAGGACCAACAATGGTGGTCGGTAGTGCCCCTCACCTACAGAACCTCGGTGTGAGGTCAAAGTCTGTGAACTGCCGCCCAAGATATCTACTGCTCACCCAGTATCCAAGGGAGAGCATCTCCCTCTGGGTGGCGCTCCCTGGAGGCCATGAAGGAGGTCGACTACAGCGGCGGGATGGTGGCACCTTGCGGCCGGAGGCAGAGAAGTCGTCGGGGGGGAGGAGGATGCGTGGATGAGGCACTGGAGTCCCTGCGTCGGGTAGGGAATTGCCCTAGCGCGAGGAGGAAGGAAGAAAGAGGCAAAAGACCAATTTGTCCCTGAGCACATGTTTAAGAAGCGAGGGTACAGGTGTCTTTTTCACCAGTTCCGACCCGCAAGGTATGTATGTGGGGGTGAGTTGCCTACGAGGTACCTCCCTATTGGTACATATGTGTTTATCTTACAAAATTCATAATTAATCACAAGTAGCTCAGATTTAGATAAGTTATATATAAATTTTGATCAGGAGAAATCAAGAATTGCAATAAAAATATAATTGAAGCCTAATTCTGATTGCAATTCAAAAAGTATGCAAAGATGCTATCTTTAATGGATTAATTAATGCAAAACCCAAATCTTTGGTAATTAATATATCGAGAAGGGTTATATGGATGATTAAAGTTGATATTAACCTGTTAATCATAAAAAGATACATTAAGAACAAAAAGGATGAACTTTGCATGTAATTGTTTTAATTTAGAGTTTCATGTGCATAAATATGCTTTAATGGGCCTTGAAACCCTAATATTAGTAAATGTGACTCTTAATGGTTTTAATTATTCAAAATCATGAATAAAGCTATGATATGATGATTCTAAGCTATTTTGAGTATAAAGGTTCCTAATTGTGGATAAATAACCTTAATGTAGTAATTAGGGTTTTCTAATGAACAAAGATAGAATTAATGACAAATAGAGTTCATATGTGAATTGGACCACAATGAACTATGAACTGATGATAAAAGAGCATAATGAACTTGTCATGGACTAAAAGGATAAAAATGGTAGATTTAATGTAAAAGAGGTTTAATGGACTTATTGATGGTTAATTGTGCTTTTCTAATATTAGAGTTAATGTTGTTAAAGGACAACCTTAATATCCTTTGTGATGAATAGATGAGATAATTAGGGTTTGTGATAATTGTATAAAATTAGGGTTTAAAATAGTAAAAGATGAAGGGAAACCCTAATTGCAATGAAAACCCTAAAAGTGGACTAGAAACCCTAGGAAGCGAGCTAGGTTTAGTAGATCTTGATGGCATGTTTAATAATAGAAAATTGGATGATTATTTCAGGATCTTCTTATGTTTGCTTGCTTGCTTGGATTTTCTACTTGCATGGAATATTTCTATCTCAACTCTTCAAATCAGGTATGTGGTTACGCTTATGAATAATCGCTTTTGTTTCATGATGATTCCCGTACGATTTTATCAGTTGCTTGAAAATAACTATTGGATGCCTTTTATTACATGCAACTATAGAGTGACTATGACTATCACTATAAATACATATATATATAACTGGCTTAGAACTGGGTCCTCCTCTGTGGCTTTACAAAGGCTAAAAAGGGTAACCTAGAGCAAGGTCTAGGCTATCATGAGTTAGAAATTGGGCTACCTACGTGTAGTGCCATGAGACTCTTAGCATACCATGAGTTAAGGAGTGGACTACCAACGGGTAGTGCAATGTAACTCAACCCTAGAAACTGATTCACCAGATAGGTAGGATCATGAGGGGTTTAATGGGGATCTACCATAAGGAAGGTAGCATCCAGGTCCACTGTAGGGACAACGCAGAGGATAGGTTATGTATGGATCGCACAGTTATATTTAAAATATCAAATTGGTTGTTAAACTGTAATTGACTACAATATGTTGTTATTAATTACATGATTATTGTTTTCCCCACATACTAGCTTTATGCTGACCGACATTTTGTTTGTCGACTCTTTAGGTACAATTGAAATGAACAAACAGTAAAGTGGCATATGTGGAATTAAATATGAATTAAAGTTCCAAGGAGGATTAGTTAGAATAGACTCCATGTGGATAGAAGTAGATATCCAAGCTTTTGAAAAAGGTATGAAAAGTTTAATTTTATTACATCCTTTCGGTTTAGTGTAGTAGAATTTGATAATTATTATTGATTATTTGATGAACCTTTGATCCGTAAATTGGGATAACGGCTCTGACCTCTTGGTCTCCCTTAATTGGGGGTTACTGGGAGGTGGGGTCATTACATTTTGTATCAGAGCATAGGTTCCTCATTTAATCTTTAATAAAAATTAATTTTTACAAACTTTGTAGAACCCAAGGGAGTTATTAGAGGAATTTCTGAAAGATAGAGGTGTCTAGAAAAGGATCATGTCTGGGGGCTGGTAAGATTTTCCTCTGCATCGCTAGTCGGAATATGAGGACTCCCAGATCCATGTGACTACCTGGCCAATGTCTCAGGATTGGACTCGAAATAAGATACCTTTAGGACTCTCTCATCTTGTTCATCCCTTCTCAACTCAAATGCTATTAAGGATTAGGGTTTTCTCTCTTTTCCTCACCCTCTTGAGGTATGGGTAAGGTTGATAAGGTTTAAGGAATCCTCCACCAAATTAATAAAAAGCATATAAATAAGATTTCATGGACATAAGCTTAATAGATTAAGAGTAAAAGAATAGATACATGCTTAGGTCGTATGACATAAGTTGTCATGCCCTCAGGAGAGACCTGAGGCTAGACCTTTTTGTCAGGAGGATCAGTAAAGAGAGTTAGTCTTGGAGATAGAGACCTCCATTAAAAGTAGAGACCTGGCACATCCTTTGAGGATGATGTTAACCCTAACCCTAAGTGAAGGTTAGAGAGAGAGATGGCATGATGAGTTAGATGTCATGGTATGGACATGCCTTTGAGATGCCATATGAACCATGAGTGGTGGGATGACCTAGTACCTTTGGCGACCCAACCCTGGAAAGGGGTCATGCATGGTGGAGAGAAGGATAGCTCCTTCATTAATGAGGTTAGAGAAGAACTTATGGAAACCCCATGAGCTTCTATGAGCATGGCATAGTATACAACCAGAGTACGTTAGTGGTGCGAGCATAGGCTTCACCCACATAGAGGTATGCTTGTGAGCTTGATCCATCTTCATGGAGAGAGGACCTTTAGTATAAGGCTGGTTGTGGAGTTAGCTCTAGAGAGAGAAAGTAGGACCCAAGAAAGAAGTTTGGAAGCCTAGACTCTGAGATATGAGGAAAAGTGGGGAGTTGAGGATGATGCGGCCTAAGAGGATGTTTGTGGTAGCCTCATGATTGATCCCTGATGATGTCTTGGTTTCCATGAGAGGAACCAAACCCTAGAGAGAGGATGAGTGTGCTGGCACCTCTATACTTATGGTATATATGTGGAAGATGAGTTCCTTAAACCATGAAGAGGTTTAGTAACAGGTTGTAAGGCTTATACCTTGTTGAGGAGGACTCCACTCTGAAGTGTTGTTTAAGCAGAAGGATCATGGGAAGTACATGTCATACCTAGTACAAGCTTGGCTCATAGTTAAAAGTTGAGCAGGCAGTTGGACATTAGAAAAGTGAACCTAGGGTTCCTAGGCCTAAGAGGGGAAGTGGTGTACCTGATGCTCATGATGAGATTTGAGTTTCTATAGATTTGAGCATAGTACTCCTCATGGTAGAGGAAAGGGAAACCCCTTGAGTTAACGTATGTTTGATGAACCCCTCATAGCTAAGTTGATGACATGAGAAGGTATGATCTTGATCCAACATTGAGGAAAGAGAACAAGTATGATCTAGCATGGTTTAGTAGGTGGTGTGCTTGTGCCTTAGTAGCTGCTCGGTTAAGCATGCTCACATGTATATAAACCCTAAGGATGTTTGTGACCTTGTTGTCAAGAGTTGTAGTTTCCTCCCATCCTGGGTGAGGGACCCTTTGGTGGGATGTATACCAGTTTTGTGGGTTTTAAGGAAACCTAAAGAGGTCTCATAGGATCTTGAGAAGCTAAGGGAAGAGTAGATGGTATGAGAATGAACCTGCAGACACATAGATAACCATCTCTAAGTGCATGTGGATGTGTTACCATAGAGGTAACTGGTATGGGGCCTGACCAAGGTAGGCAGGTTGCTATGACTCCTATGAAAGGATGAGAGTCAGCCCATGAATACAGAGAGAGATGATGAAGGCTTGGGTAAGGTTCTAAGTTGTACATGAACTATAATAGAATCCTAAGTCTATCATAGGGCCAGGTAGGGATAAGACCGATGGAAGTGGGAGTTGCCTAATTCCTTAGTCGCACATGACCATAGAGTCGGGAGGTAACAACTATCATTGTCTGAGGGCCATGGGTTAGGAGATTCATCACCTTTATGAACTCATGGGACCCAAAGGACAGATGAGTAGGGCACTCTTTGGATGTAAGAGGGAAGAAGTATGACCCCAAAAGTGCCGACACCCTATAAACCTAGAGGAGATGACCAAGGATTGTGTGTGGACCCAAGTAGGTTCGAGACCAGTTTTCCATGGAAGTGGCTTTGATATCAAGATGATTGTGATGTAGAGGCATAAGCTGCATGTTTCAACTTAGATTTAAAGGTGTACTGGAAAGGTGGGATGTACCATCTCTACTCTTGGAACAGGAAGAACTTTGTATTTGGACTACAGCCAAATGCTTATTTCCTCTTGTTATGGGAGTGAGAGATAGGACAATACGCATGTCATACAACAAGGATAAAAGATGATGTGAGTTGAAATGTTATGATAACATGCCCTTGTGGAGTGAATGATACATGGATGATTTACAAACAAGGTAGTCATCCTATGAGGATGTTTTATTATGAGCTATGAGTCATACAAGGTTGAGTTTGAAAAACCAAGAGAATAAGGCTAGAGTTTTCTTGATGAAGATAGACCTAGAGCTGAGATGAGATAATAAATGGATTACACGGAGGTGTATGTCTTCAACATTACCTAACACCTAAGGATGAGAAGTGGTAATGTATGCTTTGGATGAGATGCAGCTGCCTAGTTTAGCTAGAGGCTAGAAGAGGCTATTAGGTTAACCCTAAGTTGAAAAAGAGATAAGTTTGGCTAACACTCAGATGGAATAAGATATGTTGAACAAGTTAGTGGTTGATGCAATGAAAGGATGGTTGTAGAACCTCATATGTACTTCTCTAAAAAGGAAGGTGTGGAAACCCCGATTGTAATGGTTTAGGGTTTCCAAGGAATCGATCTTAAGGAATCATGACAATACAGGAGATCATGATTTGATATTACCACATACCATGGTACTACCAAGATAATAAGTGACAATGGTACTTTGGATGCTTAAGATGAAGTTGCATGGGGTATGTTGCCATGCAAGCTAGGAGGTGAAGGACGAACACCAGTAACCCAGTGTACCTATATAGAGGATAAAAGAGTCCCTGAGAAGGAATGGGAGTTCATCACTATGGATGTTGTGGTAAGTCTCCCCTAGACCAAGGAAGGTCAAGATGCAATATGGGTTATGGTAGATCGCCTTACCTAGATGACATGAGAAAGAAAGAGTATAGTCAAGGTACAGATCCCGTTGAACTACATATGAGGGAGATGGTTCAACTACACCATGATGTGAGTTCAAAAGTTCTTGAGTATAACCTAAAGATACACTTCTATAAGGTGGGAGTAGATACATGAAGAACTCGATGTTAGTATAGTTTATCACCCCTAACTAATGGTTAGTACGATCCAGACTAAAGGGTCTGATGAGAGCATGTGTGCTCGTTCAGGGTGATACATAGAGACAGTTTTTGTCCTTTATAAGATGTGATGATAACCACCATAGCTAGTATCGGGATGTAAAGAAGCTCTGCATAGGAGGTTGTGTCGGTCACCACTTCATTAAGATGATGTTGGTGAAGGGACCTCGTGAAGGTCAAAAAAGGACCACAGTGTGTGCAGATGAAGTCGCTTTGATCGTGCAATGGCTGAAAGGAGCCCAGAGATGACATGAGTTGTAAACTAATGCAAAGTAGACTGACATGCAGTTCGTTGTGGGGGAATATGTGACATGAAAATCTGACCCCTCTAAGTTATAGCTAAGAGAGCCGAGTCCCCGATGCATGGGTTCTCTTTGAAATGGTTTGGTAGAGAAGGTTAAGTTTTCCCTTACCCATCAAGATAATGTGATGTGTGATGAGTTCCATGTGTCCAATTTAGAGCACTATGTGAGGTACCCATGCCATGTGCAGAGCAATTAACCTAGTGAGCCCCAAGGGAAGCTGAAATGACCTGAGTCACCTATGAGGTTTATTGATGCCATGGTGAATGAACTTAGAGAAAAGAATATGTGATGATAATGGTTCTTTGGAAGCGCCATGGATAGGGCAAAGCCACATAGGGGCCAATGATGGAAATGGAAAAGTCTTATCCCGAATTGTTTGTTTTCTTGATGGAATTTTGAGGACAAAAATCTTATAAGAGGGGAAGGATGTTACAACCCCAATTATTGGGTTCATATGGTGGAAAATTCAATGTTCCCAATAACTGTATGATTATGGAAATTATAGGAACTATATGTGTATTGAATGGATTTCTTTGATAATGATCCTTTTACATGAATGTTTCATGGGCCTTACTGAGTAACAAAGCCTAATATGTTTAAAAGAGGATAATGATAATAAAAATAAATTGAATTAATACTAAGAATAGTCATATAGAAGACTAAGCATTTTTCATTATAGAGTGGATTTCGAATCCACATGGATTCTTGAGATAAAAGGGAATCCCAATAAGGAAATAAAAGTTAATGCAAGTGAAAATATGAAAGCAATATGCTTTAATCAGTGTTAACTTGCATAAGAAGAAAAGACATTTATCCTTTTAAGTTTGGAACTCAAGCATGGTATACGAGTAGATAATACCAATTTAAGGTTTTCCCTCTTTGTTTGATAAGGAAAGTGAGTTTGCAAAAGAGAAGGGTTTATAGAGCCTTTTTGGAAGAAAAAAAACAAGTCATCCAATATGTGTCTTATCTTTATGTTTCTTTTGTGTGTAAAATTGAGGAATATTTGAGGAAAGGAGTTAATCGTATTTCCTTTTGTGGACCATGGTGTGTCTTGCCTCTCAAGCATCATACCTTTCCCACTACATAGAAGCCAAAAGGATTTCCTATCAAGTAAAAATATAAAGAGAGAGACTTATGGATCCTTTTCCCATTGCGTGCAAGGCACCCAACCTTTGTTGACCACATGAAGTCTATAAGAGGAAAGAACCTGAGAGATATCTTTCTGGTTTGGCATCTGTGTGCAGACCCAGAAGCTTGGTCTCCGTGATAGTAGCATGTTCGGGTCCACACACCGTAGATGTCGGATGGTCGAGGGATGATGTCACCCTGAAGGTAATGACATCAAGAAGCAT
Source organism: Alisma plantago-aquatica (assembly GCA_963693085.1). Classification (NCBI taxonomy): domain Eukaryota; kingdom Viridiplantae; phylum Streptophyta; class Magnoliopsida; order Alismatales; family Alismataceae; genus Alisma; species Alisma plantago-aquatica. The sequence continues at coordinate 299,154,487 of OY856415.1, forward strand.
TAGCCAGACTTGAGTGAAGCCCTGAATCTGACAGCTACCAAGGAAGTCATCTGGACGGCAAGGAGGGCCGTCGGAACAGTCTGCCTCTTCACCGATGTTGTTCCACAAACCACAATGAAACCTGAAGCTTCACCCTCCTCTGTCTCGTGGGTCAAGGAATAGGTTCCTTCATATCCAACAATGGAGGACCAGCAATGGTGGTTGGCAGTGCCCCTTTCCTATAAAACCTCAGTGTAAGGCCAATGTATGCGAACTGCCACCCAAGATATCTAAAGCTCACCTAGTATCCAAGGGAGAGCATCTCCCTCTGGGTGGCGGTCCTTGGAGGCCATGAAGGAGGCCGACAACTATGGCGGGATGGTGGCACCTTGCGGCCAGAGGCAGAGAAGCTTTCGGGGGGAGGAGGATTCACGAATGAGGTGCTGGAGTCCCTACGTCGGGCAGGGAATCGCCCTAGCGCGAGGAGGAAGGAAGAAATAGGCAAAAGACCAATTTTCCCCTGAGCGCATGTTTAAGAAGCGAGGGCACATACGTCTTTCCACCAGATCTGACCCGTAAGGTATGTGTGTGGGAGTGAGTTGCCTACGTGGCACCTCCCTATTGGTCCATATGTCTTTATCTTATAAAATTCATAATTAATCACTAGTAGCTCGGATTACATATGTTATATATGAATTTTGATAAGGAGAAATCAAGGAATGCAATAAAAATATATTTGAAGCCTAATTCTGATTGCAATTCAAAAAGTGTGCAAAGATGCTATCTTTAATGGATTAATTAATGCAAAACCCAAATCTTTGGTAATTAATATATCGAGAAGGGTTATATGGATGATTAAAGTTGATATTAACATGTTAATCATAAAAAGATATTTAAGAACAAAAAGGATGAACTTTACATGTAATTGGTTTAATTTAGAGTTTCATGTGCATAAATATGCTTGAATGGGCCTTGAAACCATAATATTACTAAATGTGACTCTTAATGATTTTAATTATTCAAAATCATGAATAAAGCTATGATATGATGATTCTAAGCTATTTTGAGTATAAATGTTCCTAATTGTGGATAAATAACCTTAATGTAGAAATTAGGGTTTTCTAATGTACAAAGGTAGAATTATTGACAAATAGATGTGAAGTAACCCCTAAACGGAGAAGATTCGGGCATTCCTCGGCGTGGGATGAGCATTCTACAACC